>CM056742.1:20722479-22190791 GCA_029851415.1 Eretmocerus hayati
TTCGGTTAGCTAGCGTTATTATAAAAAGGTCGGAGCACTCCGGGGGTACAAATAAACCTGTACGACATGATTTCATTTTCACATCGGTCATATCCTCCTTCTAGTACTTCGCTTGCATCCATTCAGCGTGCACGCTCAATTTCTGCGGGGCTCTCCAATGGGTCCCGCTAATATAACCGCATAACCTGTAAATTATGCCCAAGAGAGTAACTTTTGCAAAGGTTTGACTGTCATCGGATCAAATGAAGCAAAAACAAGTCCTAACAATCTATAAAACAGAACACCGATTTCAGCCACCGTAGCGAACGTATTAAACAATGTCAATCATAGCCCATTTCAATCCATGAATCGGGGTTTGATACTCATTTGCATTCACATAAGGGGTAGAAAGTGAATATCAAAATAGGCGCAATTAATTCGTACGAGTATCAGTCGAGGCTTCAAAAACATTCAATGCAGTTTTCTAAAACTTGCGACTGGTATTCGATTTTATTGGAACCGCTGCCTCGTTAAAATAGTGATAAATGTATTGAGAACGTATGAGTACGATATTGCAAACTGTCAAGATAATAATTTCTATATTTTCATTCAGTCACTAGCTCGCAACCAAGCACGGACCATCAGTTAATTAATTTTGCCGTGATCAAAGTACCATGAATTGCTGTTTTATTGCTTTTGTATCGTTTTTGTTGATTCTTTGCTGTGTTCGAAAAAGTTATGAAACATTCCATCCATCCCAAGATTATGGAGATTCAAATGATTTAGACGAAACGAGAAACTTCAAAGCGTCGAAAATATCGAGAACCTCACAAAATCAAGGTGAATAAATTTCAACTATCATTCATTTTACTACTTTTTACACGACAAACAAGTACTTTGAGGCAATCGTCGCACGAAATTACTATGAGATCAAATCGATATTACTTTGCCTTCTTTTCTATCGATTTCATGATGTTTCTTGAGCGCAAACAGTCAGAGTATTAGAGTCATAACTTATACGAGGGAGGTTTTTCTTCCATTTCATACAAATTCAAAATTAATTCTCGAGAAGTGACATTGATACTTTCAGCTGAATCCAAATACTGTCACATTGAATAAGAAGAAGAAAAAAAAAACATGCACTGTACATATTTTGAATCTGACTCACAAACGAATAAACAAAGAAATCTTCAGGATTGCGAAAAAATTCTTCCCCACTCATGGTCATTCGTGGGCCAATCTGAGATTATCCACTCCCATCATCTTTTTGGAATTTTGTTGTGTAGAACTTTGAATTCATATTTTTCCCCATATCCTTCAGGTTGTTGGAGGCATGTTCGCTCGCTCTGCTTCGTATATTAGAACTTAAATCTGATTATCATACTCCACCTGTGACCGAAGTTGACAATCATTATCTTTTTTTCTGCAAAATAAAATTAGGCGAGAAAAATTGAAGAGGTTATGATGTCAATATCGATCCCATGATAATGTCTTTTATACAAAATAAAGAAGATTTCTTCGGAAAACTTCAATCAACTGGTTGAATGGAAAGTACAACTAGCTGAATAAATAAGAAATTCAAACAAATGGTTTAAATTTCCATTCAACCAGTTCGTTGAAGTTTTTCGAGCATAATTTTTACAGTTTAATTCATACGAAAATCATTCTAAACAATATGTCAGTTACCTTGATTTTTATTTCCAAAACTCTGAGAATCGGGTTCATTCCAAGCAACTCATACACAATGCTTTTTTTAGAGGTATTAGGTGTGGTTTGGGGAAGAATACTCAATGAGATCAAGACGATAAGAGAAGCTTTGAAAAATATTGAGAAGCGAGCTGAAGGTAAGTGTCCCTAAAATAACAGAAAATATCAGGAGTCTAGGTGATTGATACATTTTGTGATACAGAGGCTGAGACCGGCGTTCCTCTCTATTTTGAGCCATCACGAATCAACAAATTTGCACTTAATTAAAGTACTTGAATGATGTCTCAAACTTTTTGATAATTTAATATTTTGGAATTTCGTGAATATTTAAAGTGAAACAGTTGCGTGAATTGCAGATTTAACCATGAAACAATATTCTAGGATTTGAAGACCTCGTGAATTGGGGGAATCTTAAAATCAGCTCACTCAAAGTTGACGATCCCAGTACGATTGCTGCGACTACCACAGTCAGTCCAAGGGGAAACCAATAATTCTTCCGACATCGGTGTTTTCGTCTTTCAGCCTAGATCGATTCCAGAAAACGATGAAATTTGTATCCTTCCAGTTGTTCCTCCAATATTTCCTTTTGATTGATTGGTTTGGAGTCAATGGGTGCAAGACCCCATGAGGCTCGAGGAGAATTTTTAGATAACCAGGTTTCAATACATATGAGTATAGACGAAAGTGGAACAAGCGCAGAGTAATAAATGAACTATCCAGATATGTTTGAACAAAAATTGATTCAGTCTGACCGAATCGAAGATTCTTTCGGTACACGGTGCTCGGGAAAATACGATAGAGTTAACGAAACTGTCACCAAAAACTGGAACACGTGGTGATTCAGCACTATGCTCAAAGATCGACATTTCGTTGGAATTGAAATCGCGCAATCTCATTTTTGGAAATGTGAGCTCGATCCGATGGATCTTTTTGAGCGATTTTGCTTCTCGAAACAATAGCGGGTCCCAAAGCCGAGCCTAAAGTCTATAACTCAAACACATCTCAAATTTTTCAAAGTAATCTAACTCATTCTAAAGCTTATTTCAAGATCTTAAAAATGAGCTAAAAGTGAGTTAAAACAAACTAGAGCCAAACTATCTCAGAAGTTGAAAGCTTAAAAAATCTCAAATCGATAGAAGACGAAATTTTGGGGATATCTTCAAATTGAGATAACTAAACTTTGCTTCGTTGGAATCAAATCCACATCAGCTCGTTTCAAAATTCTTGAAATGAAGTTTTAAGTAAGTTTAGATACTCTGAAAAATGTTGAGATACGTTTGAGCAACGAGCTTTAGAAGGCATTATTATCTCGACAAGTAAAAGTGCTCAAAAAAGCTCTATTTGAGTAGCATGAAAAAACACGGATTGAGCTCGCATTTCCTAGACGGGGGTCGCTCTATTTCAATTCCATCAATGAGATGTGGATTCTTGGACATTCTCCTAAATCACTACGTGCTCAGATATCGTTGACATTTTTGTTAAACCTATCGTCCTTTTTCGAACACCGTGTGTAGGTAGTCACACAGAAATACCACTGAATTTTTACACATTTTTGTCAGAATTTAAATCTTTTAGCAAAATTCAACTCTCGGCTTCATCATCCCGTTGTTATTTATGAGCATCTTTATTGTACATTTCAAGATACAGTTTTTGTGCGAGTTGGTGCTAAGAAGATCTAATTGCATGATTTTCATAGCTTTTTGAATATCAGACTTGTCTTGGAATTTGAGTGACACACTGACCCACGATCTCTGGCCCTTCTCATTGCTTTTAGTTTGAACTGAAATCCATGATTCAGTAAAATGATTTCATCATTTCAAGAGATATTCTTCCATTTTGTTCAACATCCCATGGCTGGTTATTTTCATGGTCGGAGAAGGAGAGAGATTTCCTAAAAGATTCAATTTATCCACGCATCAATCAGGTAACAGTCTCATCACGAATCAGATATTGTCACATAAAAATATCTGCAACAAATGCTGAATCTGATCAAAAACGTAAGATCTACTATTCGAAATGAGAAACGATCCATTTTCCTTTCGCGATTGAGGATGTATTTCAAATCACTCGTTTATGAGCAAATGAGAACGGATCAGGAAAATCAAGCAGTTAGATGAAATAGTCAACTCGAAGCTATCGCACACTCGATAAAATTTTCATTACACTCTTTCTATTTATGAATGTTATAGCTAACCTCGATATCGAATACATTCCTACAGATTTCTCATTTTGTTGGCACAATCATGCAAGAATGAGTCCGTGTTTTATTCCCTATACAATTTTTTTATTGATTATTAATCAAGTGCGACAAACTTACGAGACTCGGTTGGAAAAATTTGATCAACTATCAACAAGATTCCAGGATGGATCAAGAACAAAAAATGGAAAATCCGAGCAAGGTAAATAGATTTAATATTTTCCATTTCCATCCATACGATAGTCAATAGAACTTTTTCTTTCAGAATTATTGATTCAATGATCATGAAAATTTTTTATTTAGAACAAAATGAAGCCAGCCATCAATAAAGTTTTATCGTACGTTCTATTGCTGTTGACGTCAGGAATAGTCTCGCTTTATCATGACTAAAATCATCTTAGTTTTTTTGTACAAAATTCATCTACAAACCATGTAATTATCATAATAATAAAATTAAGTCTTTCTGAAACAAGATAATCGCAAGCATGGGCCGAACCTGGTTTCGACTCATTTTTCTTCTCTTCGATCAATAATTTTGCAAGCTATTCGCGCAGAAACTTTCCGTCTAAGAAATGTCTGAATCCAGTGATATGAAATGGATTGAGTTTTCAATCGATTTGAATGAAATTGTGTGACAAGGACTAAATCTTCATTGTCAAATCATTGGCTCAAAATTCCTTATTTGAGATCGACGTATTATTAGAAATTGTGTAAATAACCTTATGATTATGTCTAAGCATCACCTGTCGAGATTTCTTGCTTCGAAATCATTCCCTGGTTATAACCTCAAATTCCTCTTCCAAGTCCACTCATTCTGATAGCCTACAAATCACATAGGAAATTAGGAGAAATATCATCAAAAATATATTTTGGTTTTTGAAAATTTTCAGGGCACGTTTCCACGACTGCTGTTCTTCCATCGCCTCCATCACTGGTTCAGCATATCGAACTCGTTCAGTCTTCAAGCTTCAATGACTATAATAATCGCTATCGTTTTCGTCGGGAAGTCGTAACTCCTCCAGATTATAATGAGCCCGTTACACCACCTGACAACAATCTTGCATTTTTTCCTTTTCCTTCGCCTCCTCCTGACACCTTACAAAATCCTAATCCTTTCAATAATAACGATGGTCCTGTTACCCCACCCGATTACAATGATGCTCCTTCTATTTTTCCTACTCTTTTGCCTAAACCTTCCACGAGTACTGAAACAAGCGATAGACCTATCACTTCTAGTGGCTCTCGCGAGACTGTACAAGATACTGATAAGAACACCATGAGCAGTGGAATATCTGATTCTAATACCAACAGTCCCGATAGTAAAAATCAACCAAGTGATGGTACTCTGGGAAATTTGGCTCAGAAAGTCGAGAATACACTCTTGAATGTTGCCAATCTAGTCTCGTCGGGTCTGAATCGAATCAGTGATGGGACGTTACTCAGCGGTATTTTCAACGGTCGTCGGGAAGATTCATCATCGACAACTTTGAGCCAAGAAAAAGATGGACTACACAGTACGGGTCTCGATACTCCAGAGTATGAGGGGACGAGTACTTTGGCTAATATTTTATCAACAAACATGACTTTGGAGGACGCCAGAAAATCTATTCTGGACAGTGGCCCAATGCCCGATTCTCAAAATGTTGAAGTTGACGGAAAAATCCCCGATGGCTATTCTTTAACTAATAGTCCACAAGAAGATAACGGAATATCCACTTTCAACAGAACACCCACAACTTTTCAAACCCAGGAACCTGATGGAATATTATCTTCTGGGAATACTGACGTCACGAACTATATTCAAGATAATTCTGGTGGAAGAAAAACGGACCTTAATGATGATATCATGCCCCAGGACGTTAGGACATCCACGTCTAGTGATGTTTTCCCAACAATTGCTACTCAAGAAACCAATAACATATTAAATGATATCGTTCTAATTTCCAGTAGCACCCAAGAATATTACACAAGTATTCCGAGCCCAACTCAAGGAAGCAGGTTCCCACAGGAAGACGGAAAAACATCCGTTTTTAGTGATGCAGCATCAACGAGCTTTGCCCAAGAAAATATCGAACCAGTCTCTTCTAGGAACATTGATCCCTCTTATTCTGACCAAGAGAACTTTGTACGTGGAACAACAGAATACACTGCGTCGGTTATTCATTCGAAAGAAGATGGAGTGACCTTCTCGATTAGTGAGGTATCCTCAGCCATTCCAAGCCAAGAGAATGAAGAATCTCCCAGAATCGGCGAAGAATTTCAGAGAATGACTATTGCTGCCAGAACTGATTCGCCCAATTTTACAGAGGAATTAGAAAGAACATCTTATTCTAGTACTCCGTTTTTAAAAAGTCCAGAACAAGAACAAGATAAATTAACCATTCATGGAGTACCTGGTTCCACTATCAATACTCAAGAAATTGGTGAAAATGATAATGTGAACAGTATGCCCTCAGTCGAAACTCCAGAACTGAAGAGTGCTGAAACATTGACTCCCAATGCTGCACCCACTGTTCCTGGTCTAATAAATTCTGAAATGAAGATTAGTGACTCCAGCAATGATTCTAATAACACCGAATCGATCGGATATGGCGGTGGAACATTTATTCCCAATGATTCACCTGTATTGGAAAAGAGACCAGAAAGTGATAAGGCATTCGTTTTTGACGAATTTCCCACGACTATCCCTACTCAAAGATACGAGAGTTCAAGTATGGCCAGCAATACGAATTTAGTGGAGAATCAATCAGGAATATATACTTCCAACGATTTAATCTCCGTTACAACGAATCAGAATAGTAAAGGAGCTCCTACTGTTGATGGTACATTTGTGAATTTTATTACTCCAAACACTGATGGATTTGGCGATTCAAGTAATTCGAGTTTTATCAGCCAGAACTCTTTCATGCAAGAGACCACACAAAGGTTCATTAATCAAGGAGAAAATGGAGTTGGAACAACCTTGGCCAGCTCTGATTTTGGTACTTCTAAACAAGAAACCGACGAAATTCTTACTATCAGTGATGATTCAAATGTTACATCACCCAGTGTTTCTGTCAAAAATGATATCAGTTCAACGCTTCTTGGAAATACTCAATCATTCGATCCGATCGAACAAGTCAGAGAAACGTCAAACCTTAGCAATCAATTTTCAGAGAATCAGGAGAACAATTTGGTACCTTCTTTGAATGACCCATCTACCGCAATCCCTGTCCAAGAGTATGATAAGTCATACATCTCAAGTAATAATCCAGTGGACAATTCAATCCAAAAAAACGACGATTCGTCAATTTCAACCGATCAAACCCCAACCAGTTTCGCTCAAGAAAATGCTGGGATCTTGAACCTACCTACAACCTATTACCCAGAAAAATATGAATCAAGGACCTTAGCTGAAGAACGTAAAGAATCCTCGAGTGTAACAACTCCAATTGATGATGCCGATACTGGACGGAAAATTTTCTATTTTTAGGAGTACGGCACCAACTGATCTCAACCTAAAGATATGGAAGGATTACAAAATGTCAAAGAAGATACATTTTCTCAGCGAATTCTTCCGAAAGTTGACATCCAAAATAGTAAAATCTTCTTGACACTAGGAGATTCCTCTTCAATAATGTTTCAGGCAAATACAATGATCCAACTGTTTTTTAAAAAATTTCCCAAGATATTTCTTGCATTAGAATAATCAAAATCTAACACTTACTGAAGAGGCATACTCTTGATAACCAACTGACCAGGAGAGTGTTTTGGATCCAGCTCATGGATTCGACTGAACGTCTAACGTAGTCCCTTTTCAACACCACAAGATGGAATCCAAAATTGTAGACCTTCACGCCCAAGAATTTCCAAGCTGCGGGCTATAACGCATACTGCATATCTGAATAATTTTTCAAAATAGGCCTACATGGACATTCCTGATATCTTTCACTGTAGCTCAAGAGCCTATGAGCATTAGGGTCTATAATTTTGGATATCATTTCTTGTTGTACAAAGGGGACTATTTTCGAAGTTTCAGTGAAAACCATGACCCTGATCTGGAATACTCTTCTTGTCTCCTAGTGAGATCAAGGAGACGGGTGAAGTATCGACTGTCAGTTTAATTTCGTTAATTTTCAGTGATACTGAGAGAGTGATGAGTGGTATACTAATAAATTTTCTCATCGAAAATTCATATTTTGATCCAAATTCGAGTTCAAATCAAGCTCTCTATAATCCGTATCTGAAAAATAAACTGACAGTGAACTCAGAAAAATATTGCAACAAATGCATCCGTTCACATATTCATCTATTCAAGAAAAGTTCCTGAAGAATATCAGAAACGTGATTACACAAGTAATAAGAATATTTACCCTCATTTATTCAACAATGTTCGATCTCGGAAGAAGATACATAATCTTTCATTAAATATGTACTTCAATTACAAAAAAAAATGCATAAATGAAAATTCTACTTTGGTTTTATTTTCATTTTAGATGTATTATGGACACTTGTCAATAATCCAACAATCAGAGGCACTGTAACAGACGAAATTGATACCGACTCTATCGGAACTAACAAAAAGAGGTCCTACCTTGCGGAACACGGATCTTGACGAAACTCTGGGAATCTTCTTATTTGGTGAGAAATGAAGGTATCTCCAAGGATTTAGTCCCATGGGCCTCGTATCCTGAGATACACTTATATAGCTTAGCATTCCTCATATAGGCTCATGTCAAATTGACACATATATATAGATATACTAACAATGCCAACCTCCATAGCTGTATCTCAGGATAAGAAGCCCATATAATTAAACCGTTAAAGATACCTTTATTTCCCACCAGAAGAAGATGGTTCCCAGAGTTTCGTCAAAAATCCGTATTCTGCGAGGTTGGAGGGCTCCCTGTAAAATCAAGTCGATATGGGTAACGATGATACTTTGGAAAATTTAAGTAAGGATTTGATTCAGTAAAAATTGAATGGAAGTCAATACGTAAACACGTATGTTTCAAATGAACTACTGCAAATTTCTCTTAAATGATCTGAATAAAGTCAAATATGTTATGTATGATAATAATAGAATAAGTTTGTTTTTCTCTTTGATTTGTACACTGAATGAAGGAAAGGTTTATCAAACGAGATGAACTTGGATCCAGCATTGATTCATCTTTGCCCGCATCTGATTGAGTACGAAGAAACTGGGAGGGGTATTAGAACTCAGAGGCAACAATATCCAGATACCTTTTCAGTCCCTCGCACCCGATTAGTTGATTAGAATATCAGAGTCATCATTTATTGTTTTACGCTGAATTGAAAAATTCCAAATATGAGATCTTCTATGCATTTATTCAGGTTAAGGCTGATGAAGAGCGTACAAATTTTATTGTAACCATCAATGTGGTATTCACTCAGATGATTACTTCCATAACGATTCTTACGTGATAGGGCTGGATGAACTTCAAACAAGCCATGAGAACTCAATTGTAAGGGGCTGATATAAAAAATGAGCATTCAAACTTTTGCCAGTGATGGATTTCACCGGCACACAAAAAAAGTTCTGTACTTTTGACCCGACATACTTGTCTTTATGTATTTTGGCATGCTGAATCCGAATCCAAGGCTGATTAGGTCCGTTCCTATCTTGATTTCGAGAAAATTGTGAAAATTAGGTGGAAAACATGAAAATAGCGACAATTTGTATCAGTATACACGAACACTCGGCAGGAATGTGAACTGCATGCAGATCATCGAGATTTACTATCTCACTCGCACTCAGATGTAAGGGAGCCATAGCCTATAAGAGCGAGTGAGACAGTAGATCTCGATGCACTGCAGCTCACCTTCTTGCCCAGTGTACATCAAATCTACATATTTTGGGCTGAAGACCTGTACTCGGGGTTTTTTGGGTTGCTGGACGCGAATATACAGTCAGAATTCTGATCCCCTTAAATCCAAGATGGCGGTTCCAAAATGGTGGAATGGAAATTTCGGAAAACTGCTCAGTTTAGCTCCAAAAACTCTTTTCGCGGGGTTTGGAGGTCACTGATCACCAACATGATAACAAGATCATGATTCTGCCCAATCCAAGATGGCGGATCCAAAATGTCAGAACGAGATTTCTTGCAAACTGCTCATTTTAGCTCAGAACACTCTTCTCGAGGGTTTTCGGCTTCGCTGAACACGAAAAAGGGATAAAAAAACCAATTCCCCAAATCCAAGATGGCGGGACGAAATGGTAAACGGGGAACTTACAGGAATTGGTGACTAACGTCTTGAAACTTTTCTCAAGGGTATTTCAGATTGCTGATATGATTTCAAAGGCATAATTGATTTCCCTACGGTGACCTTTTCGACAGTTGAGCAATCTGGTGACGACATGATGGAGTGATTGACAAGAAACCCCCAAGCTTTGTGAATTTGGGAGCCTGGGGGTTTCTTACCCTTCTAGCTTTCGGGTTCCAGAATCGTCCTGTTGCGTCCTATCACCAAAGAACTCAACTTGAAGGGAAGCATGTTTCAGGACTTGGGAGCCTGGGAGTTCGTGATGAATCACTCTTTCATATCGTTATCAGATTGCTCAACTCTCGAGAGGGTCACCGTCGGGACATGCATTTCCCCCTTAGAAATCATATCAGCAATCCGAAATACCCTTGAGAAAAGTTTCAAGACCTTAAGTCACCAATTCCTGTAAGCTCCCCATTTACCATTTTGTCCCGCCATCTTGGATTTGGGGAATTGGTTTTTTATCCCTTTTTCGTGTTCAGCGAAGCCAAAAACACTCGAGAAGAGTGTTCTGAGCTAAAATGACCAGTTTCCGTAGAATCTTGTTGTGCCATCCATCTTGGATAGGGCAGAACCATGATTTTGACACCATATTCGTGATCAGCGATCACGAGAACCCCCGAGAAGAGCTTTGGGAGCTAAACTGAGAAGTTTTCGGAAATTTCCATTCCGTCATTTTGGAACCGCCATTTCGGATTTGAGGGAATCATAATTCTGACTGTGTATTCGTGTTCAGCAACCCAAAAAAAACCTGAGTACAGGTTTTCAGCCCAAAATATGTAGATTGATGTATATTGATCCAAGTTGTAACGCTATTCTACACTATTTGCACGTTCTTCACCTGATTTTCACGATTTTTTCGAAATCAAGATGGGAACGAATCCGAGGCCTAGCCGGCTCCGGATTCGGATTCAGCGTGCCAAAATACATAAAAACAACTAGGTCGGGTCAAAAGTACAGATACCTTCTTTTTGTGTGCCGGTGTTTTGGAAACTCATCTTCTTCAAAAGTTGGGAACAAATATTCCATCACCGAAACGGAGTGTAGCATTTCCTCACTTATTTCCCATACAGACGATGGAAAGACAGTGTGTGACACGTGGGCGTGTCGGTTGATAAATCTGACCATCGCACTCGTGGTGCGAGAACCAGCATTCCCATACTCGTATCGAAATGTTTCATTTTCGACACTCTCGGCAAGGCGGGCACAATTTCGTCAACCGCGTCATTTTGACTGATCAAAACTCGATGTTTAGTGATAAGATGGTAGACAATAGTTTGTAGCACTCGGTAAATTTCCTCATTCTCTTGGTACTTGCTAAGGGGTACAATGAGAAATTCCAATTTTTCAATTTAAATTTGTCAACTATGAAAAATACGTCTAAAAAATGGCAATTTGTGCGCGACACCCGTTATGCTCAATCTTCGTGAATTTCACAATTGCAAAGTGAAGGAATGGGACTTGCGGGGTAGAGATATTATCATCTAAAACGATTGAACCATTTTCCTCTATACCCAAAGTTTTTGCTCACTCAAGTTATTAATTATTGAATTTTAAGTGCGTAACGGGTGTCACAACTCTCAAATGGATTTTTGCTCGACAGTTTGGCCCTAGCGATGAAGTGAGAGGAATAATTGATGCGTAAAGTCCTATCACGAATCAAATTCCTCGCGGTAAATTCATTCTCATCGAATGGAGAATGGAATGAGTACAATTTTTGATTAAATTACGACACAAAAAAACGTGCGTACTTGCTTGCGCTGAACAAAAAAATTGTGTTCTGGTTTTGGCAACTGAGACATTTGATGTTTGATACTACATATTAGGTATATTTGATGTGTTTACCTTCAAAAATCTGAACGAGCTCTGACAGCGCTGTTCAACACTTCTGAAGATCGAAAATGGAACTATCATATGACACGAAAGTGACGTTCTGACTTTTTATTCGATTATAATTCATTGAGTTGGCCCTTGATCGAAAAACTAAATGATTGCACTAGAAAGAGCATCAAAAACTACATCGATCATGAGCTGTATAATTTTTTCTCAAACGTTTGCAGGATTTTTACAAAGTGGCACATATTATTTCAAAATCATCGAAAAAATTCCTTACATAAATTTAGTGTATCGAGCGTGTCCTTCCCCCCCCCCCTTGAACCGTTTTGTCAATACTTTGGGTCTACTTTCCGGCCCACGCTAACATTTTGTAACGTACTTCAACTTATTTTGAAGTTTGTTTTAACACCTTCAAAATGATGAGTTGAGGTACGTTCAATTTTGGCCAGCCAGGGCCGAGCTATCACAATTTCCCCAAAATTTGATTTTGCACGGCTTTGCGAGGGGGTGTACCCAACATGCTACTTTCTCTCAAAATAAGGTAAATCGTTAATGACGTGCATGAAATCGTTTTTTATATCCAGGCAACCACGTAGGAAATTTTTTATTGATCCAAATCACTATTTCTGGCTTATTTTGACGTGATAAAGACGTTTTAAGGGGTAAAAAACTCATACTGCCCACTCTTTCAAGGAAACCATGTAGGAGCATGTTGGGTACACTCCGATGTTGGCCTTCATGACTTACAAGCCATCTCCGCAATTTGCATATGAAATAGCTCCAGATGGGACTTTTGCAACTGCAAAAAATGGATTTTGAAGGTTTTGCACGAAAACCAAATGCGGCTGAGCACGTTGAAATTTATTGAATCAAATTTTGGCGTTAGTTCCTGAAAGATATTTCCTCGGCGATTTTTTGACTGTGCAGAGGTGAAAAATGCAGAATTCACTTCAAATTTTTTGAAACATGCAAAAATCATTCGAGGCCAGTCCAAATCACGAAATTTTTTCGTTATTCAACATAACAGATATGAAAAAGATTGCAGGAAGGCCAACGCGAGCACCCGTTCTCGAGATCGGCAATTTGGGGTCAGGTTGGGTACAGAAATCATATCGGGTGCGCTGACCTCAATATATCAAAAGTTCCATATGGATTCCGAGCCCCTTAATAACAAACAAATTAAATCATGCATGTTTAGAGGCTCGAATTTGAACAATGAAACATTTGCTTTCGTGTATAATATATAATCGACGCATATAACGAGACTCCTGCTATCGATTAATATTATACCGACTATTTTAAATAAGAAAATTGAACAAAGTAATGGATGAATTACTCCAAAAAACAGACCGCGATTCCATTACTTCTAACAAACAGTTTCCACTGACATTTTTGCATCAAAGCTCACAACAAACACAGCTCTTACGCTATCTAAATACATAAGTAGTGCATCAAAAGCTCTTGGTAAAGCTCGAAGCGCGCGTAAATTTAAAAACCACTCTCCTCAACTCAGTTTTCCACCACTTCCATGACTTCCAAGATTTCAGCGCATGCGCTTCTTAGCACACGAGGCTCCCCCCCCCCTCTTCGCCCCTCCTTCGCGCTGGCTACTAGCTCACGTTCTCTGCACGGATCAATCGCGCAAACCAAGCCTAGCAGACGACTTTAGCAGTCAGTCGCAATTGAGCGTCCGTCAAATAAACGTAACCGCGTGTTACACGCATCAAAAGCGTCCGTATGACGTTAAATTCGCGAGATGTGCGCGAGTGTTGTTGTTGTTGTAGCAGCATCTCATCTCATGTTTACTTCGAATCATCAAAAATATCAAAGCTTTTGTGTATTAAAAATCAACAAAAAAAGTTACAGTGAAAATAGTAAAGTGAATTATTAACGATAATAATTAATAACGGAATGAACGGCAGTCCCGCCGCCGGTAGTGGACAGCAGCAGCAGCCAACATCGAGATTTGCTGACTATTTTGTTATATGCGGCCTTGACAAGGATTCGGGCCTTGAGCCCGACAAGTACTTTGGTACGAATACTTTTTTTTTACCCTCTATAATTCTTCTTCTTCTTGATCTTTTTTTTTCTACACTCGTAAGCTTAGGATATATATATGGGTATTTTTGAGTCAGCGCCTCCTGATGCGTTCCGCCCCCGCATCGTCGATGTTTCGAAGCTGATTCCAGAATATATATAAGTGTATGTGTGTGAGTGAGGGTTTTCACATGATGGGGGGACAAAGAAGCTCTCTCTGGGCGCGCAGCTTTCGGACGAGAAGAATCGCTACTGTACTGACGAGGGTTCGCTCATCTGTACCAGGGGGTATATAGTACCTTTAGGCTTTTGTTCCCATTTCCTTCTTTATTTTTGTAAGAATTTTTTTTCTGATCTATGTATGTATGACAAGCACTTGTTGGATCTACGAGAGACGCTAATGTAGCATTACGCAAGTTGATTTCATATATAAGTATACGGTGAATTTCAGAAAATATTAGTTATTATATATTCAGTTGTACATAGCAGATTACTGTTGATTGTTAAATGTGAAAAATTGTTGGGGGGGAGGGGGGTCGTGGAAATTTAGAAAATAATACGATGTGTCAATGGCTGTGTTTGTTGGTTTATTTCTTGGGGACATTTTATCGCGAGAGATTGCTTTGTTTATTGAGTAAATAAAGAAGAAGTTGTAAAAGTGCACAAGCAGAGTACTAGTTTCACATCAGTGTTTGTCATTCGATTGGATTGTTGATTGTTGCGATGAGTGGACATTTTGAGTTGGGTAAACAAAAGGAAAACGTGATAATTGAAGACAAAGCATTTTGGTTAGTTGATGTAGTTTCACACGGATTGTATGACTTGTATGTTGGTGCTTTATAGGGAAAAAGGATGGGAAAATGGGTTCATGGCCATGGTAAGAAGAGCGATTCAAAATTTTGAGAAAAGCGCAGACGTAACCTCATGGTAGCCTCCCAGAAAAACTACATCACAACGTCCACTAGAACAGAAAATTTAAGGTTTTTAATTCAGAAATATTCCTGAAAATTTTCCAAAAAGAGCTGGAGACATTCCTTCAATGGTTTTCTCATGGCATGTAGTGTGTAAACGAATATTGAAAATCGAACCATGATTGAGAACATTATTTTTTTCTAAATTCAAATATTGATCATGACTGTTCGAAAAGAATGTGCATCGCTTGACATAACTTTTTTTCATTCGTGAAAAATCTGCATGAGAGTCTATCTACAATGACAAAATAGTCATAACGAAATTAGCAATAATAAAATCTGTCAAAATTCGGCCAACAAATGAGAAGTGTAAATATTCGAATTTTAATTATTTAAAAACTCAATTCTACGGATCAGGGAAACAAACAATTTTTAACCAATGAAAAAAAAAATATTTTCATTCACCACACTCAGGGACCGTGCATAAACCCAAAGTGGCAACGTGGTTTATGCACGACCCCTAACTCGAGTTACTATATCAATTAAAATTGCACTGTCAATTAATGAAAAATAATTTTCAAAAAAATGAGATAACTTCCGTGATTATTATCACAGTTGAACTTGTAAAATAATCAATAACACTGACCCTGGACCACCCCTCAAAGTTCAGCATCATATACAATCACCACACACACTGATCTTTCTTCTGGTTATTGTTCTTTTCCGCGTGTCTGGTAAAGACCTCGCTCTTCAAATTGCGAAAATAGCTTTTAGTAAAACGCGTGCATGGTCACGAAGCAATCTATAGACATTATATCTATAGATATAATAAGCATAGTAATAGCAGCCACGCAACGTGTGTTTTTAGTGGAACAAAATAAAACTTTGTCCTACCGTATACTTACTCGTTGTGACATTCACATACAAAGTGAAGCATTGCACAAGAATAGAAAAGTATAAGAGCAAAATGAAAGCATCCAGCTAAAACATTGAGCTATAGATATAGGATATAGTTTGTCGTCCCTGGTCGTAGTTTACCCATTTTGCTTCACTCGGTTTTGCAAAATATTCAACGATCTAAGGAGTTAGTATAAAGCCAGAAATAGAGTTCGTTGACCTCTGGGAATACTAACTATATTTTTCCCGAAACTGTGATTATTCCGCTCCATTTCCAACCGAACGTAACTTTTCGTTTTCGTGTACTATTTTTCGGATACACTGTCCTTACATAGGATGCTGTACTCAAAATTATTGTATCGAACGACCAAAATTAGTGGCTTCCGTTACGCTCGACGAATTCTCCGTTACTTTATCTCTGTGTGCGCGTAACGACTTTAAATTTGCCAATATTGCACTCCACCCATTTTTTCACTTTATGAACTAAGAGAGAGAGAGTAAAATTGACTGTGTGGTTATACATTGTGTGTACAGAGTGTGGTGAAAGTGCATTAAGAAAAAAAAAAGAAAAGAAAGAGAGATCGTATCGTCTGCCAGTAACGAAATGATGAGACAGATAATAAGTAATTTTTTTTTTTTTTTTATCACCCAGCACATCCAAATTTTTTTCCTAGTTAGTTCTCAAAATTTGTCACGTTAATAAGGAAATACATAACACATGTAGCAAGAGTAGAAAATCAGGAAGTGAGTCTTGTATGTTCATAAAAGCCGAGCTGAGCAATTGTATAGTCTCTTTTAAAAAGCCAGATGCGAGCAATCGGATTAATTAATCTCTCTCGCGCGCGAATGATGTTCCAGCAGCATCCAATTCGTCGTAAGAAAGTTTAAAAAGCCACGTGGAGCGTTAAATTTATACTAGACTTGTTCATCACGCGAGAGAGTTTGTATTAAGTATAAGTATATATAGGTTTACATAGTGTAAAATAGAGAAAGGAGTAGAGCTAACTTTATTCTAAACTAAAGTAAAGTAATTTAACGTTGCAATGCCAGGGACTTTTGTTCTATAGATTAGTACAGCATTCGTCACGCTCCGTATGATATGCGGCTGCTGCTGTGTTGAGAGGGGACCTAATTTAGATCTTGTGAAAATAGTTCCGTGATTCACTTATTTTGTCCAGATTCTGAGGAAGCTGTCCTCGACTCTGACTTATTTTAGTGACCGGATGACTGAGGTCGTTTTTTCCGGGAAGATTTTGGATATGTTCAATGGCTCAGTTTGTAAATTAAGGAAGAACAACTTCCGAGGTTATAGTGAAATTTTAGGAGAGACATAAACGGGAAGTTGAAAATGTTGCGTTGTGAAGAGAATGCGTGCTAACCGCTCTTTGTTGTTTCCGATTGCTCAAGTTGATCAAGATCTCGCAATTGTCACGGTTTGGTGATTCTGAGATTGGTAGATTGGGAGATACAGCTTGAAACGTGCTTTGTGATGTGTTTCAATAGTGGTTATATTAGTAAAGACTCGATTTGTACTCAATTATTGAACACACAAATGCAAATTGTGAAACAAAAAAATGATTGGTTATTGGAATTGACAATTTCTGCGATTACAAATAGTTTCATGGTAATTTCTGATGAATGCATCTTACAAAACAGAAAAAATTGATGTTGTGAGTTCACTATTGCCTTTAACAGAAAAATTTCATACAAGTCATCAAGGTTTAGAATTCTATCATCTTTTTCAAAAAACATATCAACTTCTTTTTTTGGAAATAACTTTTCTCGCTAGACCAATGGAAAGTTTTTGGGGTTATAAGTAGAACAGAATATGTCAGTTTATTGAAAACACGTCCTTGGTGAAAATCTGAACTTCTGTACTCTTGACATTTTGAAACGATCTCTGGTGTACTTTCATCGTCATATTGGCCAGGGGTCCTGAAAAAGTAACACTATAAGTTCTGCAGAAGTTTGATAATGTTCATGAAGGTATTTCCAGATTGGTGGAGATGAATCATGTAAGAGTCATGTTCCTTTGAGATGAATCATGTTCCCTGGTAGAAATTTACTTCGATGTAACACATTTATAGACATAAAATGGCTATTTTTGGCCAATTTTGGCTGAAAATGGCCATTTTATGGCTAATAATGTGTTACATTGGGATGAATTTCTACCAGGGGTTCCTCTTGTTATTATTTGGCTTTTTATTGTGACTGATTGCGCTTCGCAACCATACATCTGAGTCTAAATCTGACGAATTATCAAACAAAAACAAATTTACTGTGGAAATACTTGAATGATTTCACAATTACGCACCCGAACTTTTTTCTCGACCTTTTCAATGTAGGTGTTCATTATTCACTTGATCATGCATTCATCAAAAAGTTGCCTACAAGTATTCCTGTTCACTGTATTTGGTGCCATAATATTTTATGGCCATGAAAAATTTTATTCTCTTATCCATGAAAGTATAATAATGCCACATTTTTTGAAGCGCGCGTACAGCTAAAAATCTTCAAAGTTCATTCTAACCGGCTTCAACTCCTTTATCGGCATAGGTAATGAAGTACCTCTTGATCCCTTGAATTAATAATAAATCACCCAACAATCGCCTTCTTAAAGTACCATAAAATCCCACTCAAAACACCTAATCTTCAAATAAAAAGGTTAAAAAATATTTTAGAGATCGCTTTTATGGGTAGGAAAATTATTGAGAGTAAAGTATTTAAAAAAGGAGTTTGAAAATCATCAACTTTTTTAATACCACACACCTTAAAAGCGTGGGGTACCATAGAAGGGACATGCACCGCATACTCTCCTCTTCGGCACCCCACGCTTTTAAGGTGTGTGGTGTTCAAAAAGTTGATATTTTTCAAACTCCTTTTTTTAAATACTTTACTCTCAATAATTTTCATACCCATAAAAGGGATCTCTAAAATATTTTTTAACCTTTTTATTTCCTTTCTTTTAGTGAAAGTAATTTTTGATGTCGCGCCGAACGTTGAAGTTCAATCGTGGCTCAAATTATCACTTGATCCAAGTTTTGATTTCGTGGTTTGGATGTGATCTGTGATTTGATACTCATGGATCGAAGCTAGGTTGGTCTCTCTCTCTCTCTCACTCTCTGATGATTCATTGTGTGACGGTGGATACGCTACCAACTTTGCTACAATTTCTTCAATATTGATTGACCCTGATGATACAGTAAAACTATGGTTTATTTAGATGATTGACTTGGTTGATAATTGTTGATGCTTATAATCGATGAACAATAACGACCTTTCGTCTATCAAACTCTGTCGCTTATTCGTAAACTCATAATCGAGACGATCAGGACGAGGATACGGTATCATATCTCGAGCTTCGAAGTAAGTGCCCAAAATACACAGTCCTCATGTTATTATGTTCGACGAAAGGCCAGAATGCGCCCAACTTAGACAGGTGCCCAACATACAGAGTGCCCAGTGTATAGAACAAAATCCCCGTAAGAGCTAATGTAATTTTGCGCGTTCCACGGAAAAGTGCCCAAGTTAGTCAGATGCCCAATTTATAGAGGTGCCCAACTTGACAAGTTCCACTGTACTAAAATAATGTACTAAAATAATTAAGCATAAAAGCCATAAAGCTCGAGATAAAAATACTCTGGGAATACGATCTCTTCTTTGATTTCAATCGTTTTCGACCTAATTATGCCTGCTATCACACAATTAATCTCCGACAGATTAGGAATGTTGAAAAAAAAACTTGGAGTGTTGCATAGGGTATTCGCGAATTTGTGTACGTTTTGTGACAACCGACCGCGAAAGAGTTCGACGTGCTGCCCGCGATCGAAACGATTTGAAACGACATTGGAGATCAATGATGCCACCGCGCTCATAGAAAAGATGACGATATGTGCATTTCTTCTTACTAACGATCGCTAAATACTGCAGCGAGCGACGATGCATCAGGTTTTGACAAGTTCGGCAGGGGGCGGGGCGACCACGCGGAATCGCGGTGCACAGCCAATTACCCAAAAGTTTACCGTAGAGAGGGTAAAAACCCGCCTAAATAGCTCACACGGACACACCAACACTTATCCGGTATTCAAACTTTCCAGGAAAAAACGCCGGAATTCGTGGAAAAAGGCGGGGTATTCGTAGGGAGGGGAGACGGTGAAGTAGAATAAAAGCGATGAAAAACAAATTTAACAAAAAATCCAAACTTCCCAACTTCTAAAGCATCTCCAACAAAAGCTCACCCGCATCAAGGGACTAACTGGTTAAGACACTATACTGTGAAGCTCTGCGCAAAATCCACCGAGAGAGTATTTTTTTTCCCAAGAGACGCGTGTGCATCCCTCAGCAAGAAAATAACGCTCGCATTACGTCTCCTCTTCTGTTCAGACATGGTTCAGACTCTAGATAGAAGAAGAAGAAAGTAACATCCGTTCCGAAAATGCAGGCATCGCATGATTTGCTGTCACGCGATACTAGTACACATGCGGGATATTGCAAAGACAGATCTTGAGAAATTGCTTACTTCATGCTTTTTACATCCTCCGACATATTGGTCAAAGATGTGTGAACGTATCAGTTGAACCCTCATGGGATCGCTTCCGATCGAGCAAAGCTCTCTCCACTCTATTAGCTGTTTACAGAGATATTTTTCAGGCTCTCTTGGACTTTCTTGGAAGCTTCTTCAAGCTTTGGCAAAGTTTTGGAAAGATTTGTGCAAAAATGTCAGGTTTTTACCACTTTTTTCACATGCTTCAGAAAATGAACGTAATTTCTTGTTTGCTGGTCATTTTCAGTCTAGTTTTTGGTCAATGACCGAGTGATTCATGTGACTCTCATATCATAGACATTTCAACCATTGGATTAAACTTTTTTGGGACCAGATAACTTTTTAAATTAAATTCAAAGTCATCAATTACACAGTGAAGTGATTGCGTGCATTCAAAATATGCATCGCACTTTCTATGTTTGATAACACATGCAACTCTTCATAGTACGTAGAAAGCCCCCAGGATATTATTGATCAGATTTTCTTTCTATAGTGTAACTATTGATTGGCGCATAAAGTACTTACCATGCATATGTAGAAGACCAGATCTTGACAACATCAAGTTCATGGCCGTCATGATAGTACTTCTTGAATTACTTGATATGTCATCACCAGTGTTTTGTTAGTTATGTAAACGATCACTTTAATTTGGATCGAATAGAACCGCTTATGAAGCATGCAATGCACCAAATTGTCGCTCATCACTCAGATGACATATTATCACTGTAATGGTAGAGTCATTTCCGATAGTTTGATTCCTCCAAATTGGCACAAAACCAACGAATTCTCTCTTTGGTTTAGAGGTAAGCTGCAAACATCAAGATAGCATGGGTAGTGGTATCATGAACTGCAATTTTAAAACTAATTCAAAGACAAATGATTCAAATTGATTCAAAATCTCTTTAATTTGATTGTCTAAGATTAATATCCTTGGGCAAAGACAAGAATCTACATGATCAGGCTAATTCCCTCATACAATACACTGTCATTCATTTATGAACTCTTCCAAAGTATAGGAGAGTTTGGAGAAACACATATTGCTTCAATCTCAAATAGTATCATCGGCCTAGTATCTTGTAACACGACCTAGCCAAAACAATCCATTCTAGAAAGAGTAATAGCTTTCCAAGAACTTCTAAAGGATGAAATTGATTCCAAAATACAAGCCAGATATACGAAGAATTCCAAAACATCGAAAATTACAAATCTTATTCCAATCATATGTCTACACCAGATCTATACGTATGTCCAACTTTGGAAACAGCTCTCCAAAGAAAGCGAGGTGGAAGAAGTTTAAGAGGTGAATCTCGGTGGAAACAGTATAGCAATCACAGCATTTTACGAGAGGGTTTACCCTGTGACCAACATAAGATGAATATATAGTCTTTCGAGTGTTTCCTCTCATGGCTTGTGAAAAACTGGTCCACCAGACGCCCACGCTTTCCACAATCTCACCTTTTGCATGGTACTTGGCATAATACCCTCAATGAAGCTGGGTGCAGTGTACTATGTAAAGAGGTTTCTGCTCTGCTTACACATATTCTTTTTTTTCGTCAAAGATGATGAGTCTTTACGCTCAACCGCTCTACTTTTGACTTCTTTAGTATTTTCAGAAATGTGTCTATGGAATGTGACAGAAGTGAACATAAGGATCAGTTGATTCAAGATTCATTTATAGATGTTACGAGAGTGAATGTTCTATTTTGTGGGTAGACCATTGCGATATCTTATTTGAACTATCTTTGACTTTGAAGGGAGCGTTGAACAAAGAGAGAGGATATAACAACTCATGGAATTCTGATCAATGTTCAAGATACAGTTGAACTTATCTAAGTGGGATGGTCGAAATTGGGAAACTCCTGTTGTTGAAATTACAAATTTCGGTGTTCTGGGAAAAATCCTCTTTGATATGAACGGCGACTGATCTATCGGAATACCCGAGGGAATACCGCCAATATCTTAGAACTAAATTTGGAGTAGATGCAAGGTTCATGATTGAATGCATCAATCAATCTTGCGGATCAGTCATTGGTGTGCATCTATCATGACAAACCAATTTGAAAGACAGTAACAAAATAATGATTATCATTAGAACTGCACGAAGTACAAAATCTAGGAAAGGAAAGAACAATGCTTTCGGAAGATTCTAAACATTCTGCTACTCCCGTGTGGAGTTATCGTCAGATGTCAGACTAAGTGTCATTCCCAGCAAGGTCTGTCTGAAAAGTTGAAAATTCAGCTGAAGTTATCATTTTTAGGAGGAAGGATTATTGATTATTTGTAACCTAGTCTACGTTGACGATTGTTCTACATGTAAAAAAATTCAAACATTTCGAGTAACTGGCTGTTACTAATCTGTGTATCTTGAGATGATATTCGCTCATGATATATTTGGCTGACACCCATGAAGATTGGATGTATTTGAAAAGCATTATTATAGCCCTCAAATATCTATCGCGTTCATTGTAAATAGTCCAAGGCTATATATTTCTGGTGGTCACTACTAACGCTTTATGCCTGATCGACACATTATTTGTCCAATTTTGAACACTTGGAAGTATTTTATTCCACAAACAAAGACATAAAATTCTATAATGAACCAGTCTTGTACATTGAAACTTTTCACCAGTCCATCTGATGCAATGAATGCTCGGATAAATGTCTCTCCCCCCGTCAATATTCTACATTTATCATCAATATATTCCCAGAGAGCCAAATGAGATTCAAGTGAGGCATGCAAAAAATGCGCATCTCAATCGGCTCATTAAATTAAAATATCAATTCAGATAGTATACAACGAATCGACTTGCCACACTGAATTCAGACAGATCTTGCGCTTATCGATTCAAAATTATTCTTCGCAGCAGCAATACTTACATGAAAACGTAAGCGTTGGCCCGGATCTTATTCTTCTCAGAATCGTCTTGAGGTTTCGTCAACGTTGACAATAATCAGAAAGCGATAAGGTATCGACCACATCCGTCTGTGATGTCTGTCTTCAAAATAAGATTTCCATACGAAGCGAGCGTCTGGAAAATCTACATGTGAAAGTAATGAATAATTCGTTTCCAGTAGATAGATATCCCAAAGAAGTACTCCTTTCAAGACTTCTCTAGAAGCATTGTTTGATTTGAATCAATCTGAATACTTTATCATGACTCTGTCGCATTTGGTGAGATTTTGAACATTCATCTGAAGTTCAGGACGTTCATTTTCTTAAATATCTTCAATCAATACATGTACAGTACAAAAACTTCATCAAAAGATTTATGAGGACGTTATTTGTTTATTTGAAAAAACCGATCACAGTGTCATCATGAAATAAATTGATAAGTACTCAGTTTTGGACTTGGACATAAGTGTGTTTAGTTGGGAACCTTTAATTAGTAGATTAAATTCGGACATAAAATCTTCAACACCCTGGTAGAAATTTACTTCGATGTAACACATTAATAGACATAAAATTGCTATTTTTGGCCAATTTTGGCTGAAAATGACCATTTTATGGCTAATAATGTGTTACATTAGGATGAATTTCTACCAGGGATCTGCATATTTGATGAACCAACAATGAATGAACTGATTTCTTTTTTACCGCAAAACTCAACTGCATAACGCACTCTCTAAAAGTCAACCAGTAAAACTTCTTCCTATTTCAACCTGTGAGACCTTCCCTCATTCATTTTCAGTGAAACGCACTGGGGGGGGGGGGGGGGGACAGTAAAAATCTGAAAGGTGCCAAACGCGCATGCTCAAAGTCCATCATCAATGGTCAGCCAAATAAATTGAAGGGCTTGTCGCAGACTTTGAACCAATTCTCAACGAGTAATACACGAGAGAATCTCGTTGAGAGAGGCGAGCTAGTGTTATTCCGGAAGTCAATATCCTCGCGCCGTGAGTGCATTCCCTGGGCGCCAAACGAGGTTACTATCCCGATTTATTGCTTTACTCACGCTTGAGCGGTCTTCTCTATCACTGCGCTGCACACATCAAAACTTCGTAACACCATGTATTAGGTAAGTATAAACATGGTAGAAAATGGATAACAGAGACGAGTACTCTTGTTCTTGCTTAATGAAACACATCTCATGCGCGCAGAAATTGACTATTTTCATTTGAATCGAGATTTGAGATGACGAGAAACATCGCATTTGATTTGTAATTGATGGAAATGGAATAGAACATGAGATAATGTGAGAGATAGGTTCTTAAAATTGGTGATTGAGATATCATGATTTGGATGATGGACAGAGTGTTTGAAGGGCAGTAAATTGTCCCTGAATCATGTGATCTTTGTTCACTACATAAAATGTAGATCAAAGGGACCTCCATGGCTAAAAGTTTAGATTGATACGTGATAATCGAGAAGACCAGACCGATGAACAGAGTCAAAAATAGTTTCTATCAAAACATCTTGAATATTTATAAAAAATTTCTAAAACACAGACACAAATGACGCAAAGCCATCTGTAGCAGTTCGTCCAATGACTCGTCTGCCGCGATATTCATGATAATCTCACAATCTTTTGTGATAAAATCTGCCTTCACTCCTGAAAGTTTAAGGAAACTTTTGCATCTGGATCAACCAGGTATTTTTTGATAAAAATGCACGTTAAAACAATAATTTGCCTCATATTGAAATGTGCGTCTGTTGAGTAACTATAAGGATTCTGATGTCAATCGAATGTTTTCAAATCCTCAGATTAACACACAATGGAATTAATGGATTCATCTATTTTTAAAATGTGTTTTTATCAAATAAACAATTCAATTCGTATGATTCCCAGACCAAGATTTTGGCCATGAGCCAGTGGTGATGGAAAGATTCAATAACTGTTGAAATTTCCTCCACATGAGTATGAAAGAAAAATCGACTTTTAAAAATTGTGATCTTTGTCTTTGATCTAAACAACGACCCAACAATACTGTGCTGTCCCTTCAAATTGGAGTTAGTGGATCAAGGTGAGTTCTTTTGATTGTCTGCTTTGTCGAGACCTCAAAGCGCCCAGATTCATTTTTGAACTGTTGAATGTCAAAGTAAAAGTCACTACATTCTTGCATAACTATACAGAGAACTCTCTTTAATGAAATTCTTGGATATCATTCGTATAATTTCTTTGAATATTTAAATATCAGGATTTATTCTTTGCCAGGAGTTCTGCTTTCTTTGCTAATATTTGTCGAGTTTACTACAATACAGCTTTCTGTTGATCCGTTTTTTGCGTCCCTCACATGTTTCATAAATTGAGATTGAGAAGTTGAAAATTCAAATTTATGGAAGTTGACTAATGGAATTGAATCCTAGTCTTTGTATTCCACAAGCTATGAACACGAGAACAATCAAGATGGCGCGCAGAATGTTTACTTGAGCAAAAGTTTTCACCA
The DNA here is from genome assembly GCA_029851415.1 of Eretmocerus hayati. Classification (NCBI taxonomy): domain Eukaryota; kingdom Metazoa; phylum Arthropoda; class Insecta; order Hymenoptera; family Aphelinidae; genus Eretmocerus; species Eretmocerus hayati. Next base: position 20,748,236 of record CM056742.1, read on the forward strand.
TCATTATTAGCATCCCTCCAAGGGAGGATTATGAAAATTTTCCTTTTGACTGAGAAGAATCTTGTTCGAAATCTGACTAACTAAACTGGCTAATAAGTGGAATCCAAACAAATGATACTGGTTCAAACATCATTGAATTGCCGTCTGTGCTGATGCAATCAGCAGCTGTCCAAGAAAATGATTTTCAATTGGAATATCATGTTGTTATGTTCATGAAAGTTTTAAAATCTGTACTTGAAGAACGTCTCTCTTCAAACATACCCACTGATAACTCTGGTATTCATAGTCGTCCGTAACCCGTGGTTTACGGACGACTATGAATACCAGTGTAAGAATGCCAATTTTGGACTTTCTCATCAATGACATTCTGGTGTTGAGAAATGGAAAAACAGTTGCAAAACTATGAAAATTCAGGAGTTTGTAGAGATGAAAAAATGTTTTATGCTTTGGAAAATTGCTCTTTGTAAATAAGGATCCATGCATGGAATGACATGTATATTTCTCTATGACTCTGAAGTTTTAATCGATTAGAGTAATCGAAAATTCAAAATTTTCGAAAATGCAAAAATAACTTTGAGATTGACCCTGCGGGCTGAAAAAAGTGTGGAGAGAAACCCAGATATCATTTAAACCTTCAGAAAATGTGTAAGGACCCCCAAATTAGGGGTTGTGGTATCTTGACTATTACTACGGCCTACGCTTGCGCAGTTGGCGAGAGATGGACGGGCACCCAGGTATGTCGAGTTGATTTTGCAGTGGAACATGGATTGAGGAGTATACCGCGGGTGACTGGGAGAATTCGAATGACACAATCAACCACCCCCCCCCCCCCCCCAGAGGCCGAGCGGAAGACGCCTAGCGTTGCGAGGGGTTGGAACTTTGGAAAACATGCAGCAACAATGCCCATCCGTTTTACCAATATTTTTTTTCGATTTTAACTATTCCTCAACGAGATCCATCCCCCGAAGAATCGGCGATACGAATTTCGAATGCGAACACCCCTGAATTAGGGGTTGAAATATTGGAAAAATTCTAGAGCTGACGCGTATAAGATTTACCAATATTTTCTTTCGATTTTGGCTTTCTCTCAACGAGACCCGTCCCCCGAAAAATCGGCGATACAAATTTCGAATGCGAACACCCCTAAATTAGGGGTTGAAATATTGGAAAATTTCTGGAGCTGACGCGTATAGGATTTACCAATATTTTCTTTCGATTTTGGCTTTCTCTCAACGAGACCCGTCCCCCGAAAAATCGGCGATACAAATTTCGAATGCGAACACCCCTAAATTAGGGGTTGAAATATTGGAAAATTTCTGGAGCTGACGCGTATAGGATTTACCAATATTTTCTTTCGATTTTGGCTTTTCATCAACGAGATCCATCCCCCGAAAAATCGGCGATACGAATTTCGAATGCGAACACCCCTAAATTAGGGGTTGAAATATTGGAAAATTTCTAGAGCTGACGCGTATAGGATTTACCAATATTTTCTTTCGATTTTGGCTTTTCCTCAACGAGATCCATCCCCCGAAAAATCGGCGATACGAATTTCGAATGCGAACACCCCTAAATTAGGGGTTGAAATATTGGAAAATTTCTGGAGCTAACGCGTATAGGATTTACCAATATTTTCTTTCGATTTTACCTTTTTCTCAACGAGACCCATCACCTAAAAAATCAGGGATACGAATTTCGAATGCGAACACCCCTAAATTAGGGGTTGAAATATTGGAAAATTTCTAGAGCTGACGCGTATAGGATTTACCAATATTTTCTTTCGATTTTGGCTTTTCCTCAACGAGATCCATCCCCCGAAAAATCGGCGATACGAATTTTGAATGCGAACACCCCTAAATTAGGGGTTGAAATATTGGAAAATTTCTGGAGCTAACGCGTATAGGATTCACCAATATTTTTTTTCGATATTACCTTTTTCTCAACGAGACCCATCACCTAAAAAATCAGGGATACGAATTTCGAATGCGAACACCCCTAAATGAGGGGTTGAAATATTGGAAAATTTCTAAAGCTGACGCGTATAGGATTTACCAATATTCTCTTTCGATTTTAACTTTTCCTCAACGAGATCCATCCCCCAAAAAATCGGCGATACGGATTTCGAATGCGAACACCCCTAAATTAGGGGTTGAAATATTGGAAAATTCCTGAAGCTGACGCGTATAGGATTTACCAATATTTTCTTCCGATTTTAACTCTTCATCAACGAGATCCATCCGCCGAAAAATCGGCGATACGAATTTCGAATGCGAACACCCCTAAATTAGGGGTTGAAATATTGGACAATTTCTAGAGCTGACGCCTATCAGTTTTACCGAAATTTTCTTTCGATTTCAGCTTCTCCCCAACGAGACCCATCCCCTCCTTTCCATTACTCCTTTCCGGGCGTGTCTCCAATTCAAGCGTATGCCATCTCACAGCGCATGACACTGCACACCGCAGGTACACAGGCTCACGCGCCGATGTTTGGTTTTGTCCACGAAGCGCTAGTGGTGACGGTTCTCAACTTTGGGTCATTAAGAAATCATTTTTATATACAAAACTCGCGATAGCATGTGACTCTATTACTTTTCGAATAAAAATGGGTGTCATCGCATGAGCCCGTGTCGCATCGCGTGCGCCATGTTGGGTACCGATCGCGTGGCATGCGCTTAAATTAGAAACACGCCCTTAGGTACCAATAGCTCAGAATATGCAGGGAACACTAGAGTTACACAAAACTCGAAAGTTTCGTGGACACCCTCAAATGCCGCCATGAGTTTTTCATTGCTCTCAACCTTTCATCATGCGACGCAGTATCCTATCTCTCAAAATGTTTTGCAATTGCGATCATATCCTCATTAGGGTTTGCATATTCGAATCGAGAACAGGATTAGAGTGACGATATTAATATGAGTTTCTGTCCCAAACTCCAGCTCACTTAGTGTCCTGCACAGGTTTCAAAAACGATCCCACGAGATCTCCGAGTACGGGTACTCCCGAAAGAAATGGCAACACTCCAATCGAGTGCGACATTCGAACGGATTTTCGAATCTCGCGAGGAAAGAGTGGGAGACTACGGGGCCCAATAATACTGTTCTGCGTCTGCGCCAAGTGAGCTCGGTTCACAAGCGTTACCATCAATGTGTATTCTCGTGAGATTGAGCTAGGAAAAATGTTTGTATTTTCAATTAATTTCCATTGCAGTAATAATGAATGATGAAATATGATGCACGTGACAGATTGCATGGTTGAGTTATCTATTATTTTTGCTAGATGCATGTCATAAACGGTTATACGAGTTTCCACACGTCATTTTTCTTATTTGTTGGGTTCTGCTACAAATGGGAGTCATTTCATCGCGACGAATAAACATTCGACTTGATGCAGAGTACTGAAGGATCCAGAATCAGATCATTGAGTTTCATCTCTTCATACAAAAATCTATATCCGAATTATCGCAACATTCCTCCCAGGTCGGATGCAAAAACAGAGTCTCGTTTGAGATCAAGTGTAGGAGCATCTCGAGATGATGAATATTATCCTGCCTATCCATCAATAGAATGAGCTTTCACGGGGAAGAAAAATGCGTTGGAGAAAATTAGAGCCACAAACATTATTTAATCTCTATATTTCCCACCCACTCTAATTCTATTCCGGCAATTGGGTGATAGAATCGAGTCACATCGACATGAAATGAAATATCAAACATTGTCTTATTTGACTGTGGGTCACCATTGAGCTTCTCTGTACCTGCGACGGCTCTTAAAAAGACTGTGACATGAATATCCCATTGAGTGTAAGAGTCAATCAAATCAAGTTGTCTTTACCTTATGCAGTTTCTCTTCTAGATCTCCTTTCCATAGTTTTTATCATTCTCCTTGACATTGTGTGCATAAAGTTGTGCCGGAGAGTTACTTTGCAGGCGGGTGAACGGTGCGCAAAGTTGGGCGAATTTTTTTTTACGCAATAAGTTCAGTGTGCAAAGTTCGAAATCGTGCGCTAAGTGTCCTGATCGTGCGCAAAGCTTGCTAATTTGTGCGCGAAGTTGGGATCGTGCGGAAAATATTGCACCTCAAATACTTCCAAACTCTGATGTTCACGTAGTCCGAACAATCCCAAAAGTTCGCATGATCTCCTGCAATCGGAGAACTAGAGATTTCCCTTGGGAACTTGGGGATAATCTAGACTATAGGAAGAAACCACTGGATAAGGGGTGCTGGCATTCAAAATCCGTATCGCCGATTTTTTAGGTGATGGGTCTCGTTGAGGAGAAGCTAGAATCGAAAGAAAATTTCGGTAAAACTGAGAGGCGTCTGCTCTAGCAATTTTCCAATATTTCAACCCCTAATTTAGGGGTGTTCGCATTCGAAATTCGTATCCCTGATTTTTTAGGTGATGGGCCTCGTTGAGAAAACGGTAAAATCGAAAGAAAATATTGGTAAATCTTATACGCGTCAGCTCCAGAAATTTTCGAATATTTCAACCCCTAATTTAGGGGTGTTCGCATTCGAAATTCGATCCCTGATTTTTTAAGGTGATTGGTCTCGTTGAGAAAACGGTAAAATCGAAAGAAAATATTGGTAAATCCTATACGCGTCAGCTCTAGAAATTTTCCAATATTTCAACCCCTAATTTAGGGGTGTTCGCATTCGAAATTCGTATCCCTGATTTTTTAGGTGATAGGTCTCGTTGAGAAAAAGGTAAAATCGAATGAAAATATTGGTAAATCCTATACGCGTCAGCTCCAGGAATTTTCCAATATTTCAACCCCTAATTTAGGGGTGTTCGCATTCGAAATTCGTATCCCTGATTTTTTAGGTGATGGGTCTCGTTGAGAAAACGGTAAAATCGAAAGAAAATATTGGAAAATCTTATACGCGTCAGCTCCAGAAATTTTCCAATATTTCAACCCCTAATTTAGGGGTGTTCGCATTCGAAATTCGATCCCTGATTTTTTAAGGTGATTGGTCTCGTTGAGAAAACGGTAAAATCGAAAGAAAATATTGGTAAATCTTATACGCGTCAGCTCCAGAAATTTTCCAATATTTCAACCCCTAATTTAGGGGTGTTCGCATTCAAAATTCGTATCGCCGATTTTTTGGGGGATGGATCTCGTTGAGGAAAAGTCAAAATCGAAAGAAAATATTGGTAAATCCTATACGCGCCAGCTCTAGAAATTTTCCAATATTTCAACCCCTAATTTAGGGGTGTTCGCATTCGAAATTCGTATCCCTGATTCTTTAGGTGATAGGTCTCGTTGAGAAAAAGGTAAAATCGAAAGAAAATTTTGGTAAATCCTATACGCGTCAGCTCCAGGAATTTTCCAATATTTCAACCCCTAATTTAGGGGTGTTCGCATTCGAAATTCGTATCCCTGATTTTTTAGGTGATGGGCCTCGTTGAGAAAACGGTAAAATCGAAAGAAAATATTGGTAAATCTTATACGCGTCAGCTCCAGAAATTTTCGAATATTTCAACCCCTAATTTAGGGGTGTTCGCATTCGAAATTCGATCCCTGATTTTTTAAGGTGATTGGTCTCGTTAAGAAAACGGTAAAATCGAAAGAAAATATTGGTAAATCCTATACGCGTCAGCTCTAGAAATTTTCCAATATTTCAACCCCTAATTTAGGGGTGTTCGCATTCGAAATTCGTATCCCTGATTTTTTAGGTGATAGGTCTCGTTGAGAAAAAGGTAAAATCGAATGAAAATATTGGTAAATCCTATACGCGCCAGCTCTAGAAATTTTCCAATAACTCAACCCCTAATTTAGGGGTGTTCGCATTCGAAATTCGTATCCCTGATTTTTTAGGTGATAGGTCTCGTTGAGAAAAAGGTAAAATCGAAAGAAAACTTTGGTAAATCCTATACGCGCCAGCTCTAGAAATTGTCCAATATTTCAACCCCTAATTTAGGGGTGTTCGCATTCGAAATTCGTATCCCTGATTTTTTAGGTGATGGGTCTCGTTGAGAAAAAGTCAAAATCGAAAGAAAATATTGGTAAATCCTATACGCGTCAGCTCTAGAAATTTTCCAATATTTCAACCCCTAATTTAGGGGTGTTCGCATTCGAAATTCGTATCCCTGATTTTTTAGGTGATAGGTCTCGTTGAGAAAAAGGTAAAATCGAATGAAAATATTGGTAAATCCTATACGCGTCAGCTCCAGGAATTTTCCAATATTTCAACCCCTAATTTAGGGGTGTTCGCATTCGAAATTCGTATCCCTGATTTTTTAGGTGATGGGTCTCGTTGAGAAAACGGTAAAATCGAAAGAAAATATTGGAAAATCTTATACGCGTCAGCTCCAGAAATTTTCCAATATTTCAACCCCTAATTTAGGGGTGTTCGCATTCGAAATTCGATCCCTGATTTTTCAAGGTGATTGGTCTCGTTGAGAAAACGGTGAAATCGAAAGAAAATATTGGTAAATCTTATACGCGTCAGCTCCAGAAATTTTCCAATATTTCAACCCCTAATTTAGGGATGTTCGCATTCAAAATTCGTATCGCCGATTTTTTGGGGGATGGATCTCGTTGAGGAAAAGTCAGAATCGAAAGAAAATATTGGTAAATCCTATACGCGTCAGCTCTAGAAATTTTCCAATATTTCAACCCCTAATTTAGGGGTGTTCGCATTCGAAATTCGTATCCCTGATTTTTTAGGTGATAGGTCTCGTTGAGAAAAAGGTAAAATCGAAAGAAAATATTGGTAAATCCTATACGCGTCAGCTCTAGAAATTGTCCATTATTTCAACCCCTAATTTAGGGGTGTTCGCATTCGAAATTCGTATCCCTGATTTTTTAGGTGATGGGTCTCGTTGAGGGAAAGCCAAAATCAAAAGAAAATATTGGTAAATCCTATACGCGTCAGCTCCAGAAATTTTCCAATATTTCAACCCCTAATCTAGGGGTGTTCGCATTCGAAATTTGTATCGCCGATTTTTCGGGGGACGGGTCTTGTTGAGAGAAAGCCAAAATCGAAAGAAAATATTGGTAAATCCTATACGCGTCAGCTCTAGAATTTTTCCAATATTTCAACCCCTAATTTAGGGGTGTTCGCATTCGAAATTCGTATCGCCGATTCTTCGGGGGATGGATCTCGTTGAGGAATAGTTGAAATCGAAAAAAAATATTGGTAAAACGGATGGGCATTGTTGCTGCATGTTTTCCAAAGTTCCAACCCCTCGCAACGCTAGGCGTCTTCCGCTCGGCCTCTGGGGGGGGGGGGGGGGGTGGTTGATTGTGTCATTCGAATTCTCCCAGTCACCCGCGGTATACTCCTCAATCCATGTTCCACTGCAAAATCAACTCGACATACCTGGGTGCCCGTCCATCTCTCGCCAACTGCGCAAGCATAGGCCGTAGTAATAGTCAAGATACCACAACCCCTAATTTGGGGGTCCTTACACATTTTCTGAAGGTTTAAATGATATCTGGGTTTCTCTCCATACTTTTTTCAGCCCGCAGGGTCAATCTCAAAGTTATTTTTGCATTTTCGAAAATTTTGAATTTTCGATTACTCTAATCGATTAAAACTTCAGAGTCATATTTCTCTCATTGTTGATAAAAAAACTATAGCTGGGAATATAATGCGTTCGCTATGAGAATCTTTGTTGTTCAGAGAAAATAAAGTGAGGAGATGGCAAACTTGAGTGAGAAATTGGTCGAAAAATATCAAATTTTCCATAAATTTTGAATGAAATATTGAAAAGTCGTGGTGGACCACTGATAGCTTTTGTGTGTCAAAAATCATAATTAATCATATTATTAAATGACAAACTTCACAATATCAAACAGCCAAACCCACTCAATTTTTCATCGCACACGAAAAATTTTGCGTCCATACCGTACCAAGAGACACTCCCAGAAATCTCAATCAAGAATACCGATGATCAATCACATCTCATCCTTTGTTAACTGCATAGCTCTTCAAATTGAACCAATTTCCAAGCCTATCAGAGCGTCAAGGGCAAGAATAAGTCTCTAGATATTACTCATACAATATACAATAAATACATTAATGTGATACGGATCGATTTGGCCAATCTACAATGACGATGGCAGTATGGCCAAGCCCTACAAAGTGTCTGCGGCTATATACGGGCGATTGACCCCATATACGCACATGAACGCCGGTATGGCGATGACATCATGCTTTCTGCGACATGTTAAAGATATAGGGTGGGTTTTGAAAGACACAATGAACTGTCGAAGGGCTTGCCCTTCCTTCTGACGCGTCGTCTGCTAGTCTGACGCCACGACGATGACGCATAGCTCTCTTTTCTCATATCAGCTGTTATTATTTATTTCCTGTGTTTTTTCATACTCTATAATGTATTACGTATGGATTTTCTACCGAATGAAAATAAAAATCGACGAGACCCTTGATTGTGACCTTCAACCTGTTCAGTGTCTGGCTATGATTAGTGTAAGAGTATTTATAGGGCGGATAAGTCTCATGAAGGATGATATGATGGAGAGAGAGAGTATCGTGATGAAGAGTGATGATATCGGGTGGAAAGTTTTTGCCAATGGCTATAAGTATTGGCGATTATTGGTTAGGAAGTTTCTTCTGTGCGTAAAGTCTATTTAGAGGTTTATATATCGAGTAGGTGTGAGGATTGATTGTCGTTGCTGATTGAGTGCTATCCGGAAGAGAAGTTTTCCGCACGTTGGATGTGTTGGCTTTTGGTTGAAGGTAGACATAGACGTCGTCGGTAGTCAGTCTGAGCAATGATACGGACGTTCTAATGAACTTTTCTTTGGCGTTAATTACCCGTGACTTACGAGCTTTACTGAGAACAGTGTCGGACTCAGTGATAGGAACAATTTACAGTTGGTTTTTATTCTTTTAATGCGTTGTGGTGAGTTTGAATGGTGATTTAATTTTGGACTGTCGTCTTTTAGATAGTTTTTATTTTTAAAAATCTCTTTGGATCGATTTTTTATTGAGATTACCTTGGGTTTTTGTATATTTCTAGAGATTTTGAAACATTTTCTTAGAGTTTTTGTTGAAATTTTGTTATGTTTTTACAAGTCTATGAACGGATCGCTCGGAAGAATATCCTATAAACGAGTTAGACACATTCGGCATTTTGATTGGTCTGACTGGTCACTTCTGCAATATCCTTGGTCTAAAAATGACACTTTTTTTATGAAATGAACATTTTTCAAAAAAAAAATACAGATATTGTATTAGGCCATCTTACTGTGTCTTGTGATACTATGCACGGCGATAGCTTTAATAATCATTGCATTATAGTTTATTAATGAAGATCAATATTAACTTCATAAGAATTCGAGTGAGAATCCATGTCCAACAGATTATGATTTGTGAAACAGTGGTACTGCCATGCGAGTAACCTATTATTGTATTGGTTCCTTGTTCTTGTTTCTTGTTCTGAGTTGAAATATTTCTGAGCTTGAAAATGATGAATTTAGTCAGAGGTACTAGTGAATTTGTCTTTCACAGTAGTCTCAGAAGGTTTATTGCTCAGAGATGAGTAAAAACGAGAAAGACCAAGTAAATCAAGGAAAGGTCTTAACAATTTGTTCTATTCAATGTTGTCAGGAAATACCTGTCTCAATTGTATCCTTATTTTTGTGTTTGAAAATTCTGTGGGTGATCTGATCACGAATATTCAATATTGATTCACCAAATGTTGATGCATAATAATTATCCGTCATAAAAAAAAAAAAAAACTTTCAATTTTCAGCAACAAGAACCAAAATTTCCATCAAAAAATAATGAACGACTTCCAACATTGCATTCGAATCATGTTAACAATTCAATAAATTACCTAAATAAAATGCGATATCTCTGCCTTCAAGATCGTGAGAAACCAATATGATAGCTTCACAGTTGATGATACAAACTGAATCAATACTGAATACTCTCTCGTACACCAATCCAGCAAAAAAATTGTACCACACAAGAGTTTCTCTACTCTCATCTCTCGATTATTTTTGCCTCGAGTTGAAACTGCACCAGCACTCCATTACTTTCAATATCTCGCGTGCTCTCTTTTATTAAGCTCGTATAAAAACTGGCCTCCCGCTCTCCTCAGTATCATCATAACAGTCCCTCTTCACACGTGATCAATGCACCATTGAAATAAAAAAAGGTTCATTCATACACGGACGATTTGGACGCACTAATACATTTAACTCGTGGTTTGCGCAAAGATAAGCGCTTATGCTTATTAATCGTTTTGCCAGATAAATATCGAGTATAATAACGTATAATGTGCGTATGCGCATTGTGTAGGGCGTATCACAACTAATAATTTTCATCATTCTAACCTAAAAATGCCGCTACCAAATGTGGTTTTAGGGTCCTCATGATGAAAAATTATAATTGCCCCGTGCTCGCATGCTCATTTCGAGCGCGGAAAACTTATTTCCTTCGCTTCGCTCGGGAAATGAACTGCTCTAGCGCCCGAATGTCGTAATGTGCTACTCAATTCTATTACCGTCAAATTGGGTAATTTTGGTACGTTTTCGGTGCTTTTCATTTTGTTTGGCTCGGCATTCCAACATACATGGACAAAACCCACCTCTATTAGTATTCAATCGAATGCTTACAGTCTCAGCTTTCGATTGATGGGCTACAAAGTTCAATTTGATGTGTCTGAGCTGGAGCTATTAGCAGTTGAAGAAGTCTACCAAAGTTGCCCCATCGGGGTCTAACTTTGGTACACTTACAGAATATCTCAATTCTACCCACCACCACGCGAGTGAATTAATTTTAATCCTTCAGAAGTCTTATTTTAAGCTGTTTGAAACATTCTAAAACCTCGTAGACCATCACTCGACTCAAGATGATATGAAAAGAAGCTATCATGGGTAACTCCAATACACTCTAGGTAAGAACCTAGAGTGGGGTAACTTTGGTACGTTTATTCATATTTTTTTTCCCTGTTTGTCAGTCATTAAAACTCCAAATGTTGTAAATACTCTAATGTAACGATAGTTTCTTCAATATGGTGCTAAATGTGTTTGAAATGTACCGTCATTCACCCATAATTCGTTCCGGAACAGTTCTTGCCAGGTTCACTAACTGGACCACTCGCGTATCGCTGCTAAATCAGCCTTTTCGGAAAAAGCTTCAATGAACGAGTACAATTATTCACACGGGACCTGAGTGGAGAATAGGTTTCAGAGCGATAGAATCGTTTACCTTGCCGAACGCAGCTCTGAAAGTCATTTTTCAGGGGTGTACCAAAGTTGCACCCACTGTACCAAAGTTACCCAATTTGACGGTATCTACAAGCGACAGGCCTACTTATAGACATCTGAACGCTTCTTATGGAATTTTTTTCACACTAAGTCCTAGATATCTGATGAAATTCGTATAAATATTTTATTTTGCACGTTGTTGATGCCGATACTTGCGTTTATTGATTTGTCCTCCTCTCTGTAGCACTCAATTCTCGTGCGTTATCTTCTTCTACAGCCTCGTTTATTGGATTGGATATTCGTCACATCTTTTTTATGTACGTTGATTATTACTCAGAGATATATACACTCTATGATGGTTCGTCTTCTTTCTGTTTTTCATCACCCGCAGCGACTCATCTCTTGAACTTTGAGTGTATGTGACTCGTTTAGTATGTATTGGTGGGTTAAAAGACTGTCTGATTAATCTACATGCAAATTGAATGTGGCTATGATGTATAGCTATACTTAGCACATATATACATTGATGTAAAAGTGTACGTGCCACAGTGATTCGTTGTGATCCGTGATGAGAGGTATGATTTTGTTTGGTATGGTCAAAGGGCGATCGGTAGGTTGATTAATTTGTGACTTTGGTCAGCTGATTTTCATTGGAGTCATATCTGACGTGCCTTTATTTAATTTGATCATGTGAAATTTTGGCCATTATTTTCTTCGTTGTTGGTATCGAATCTGAGACGAATTCTGTTTTAACCCATTCACTCACAATGTCCAATATCATGGACAAAATTTTTTTGGTCAATTTCCAATAATTGGGGATTGTTATTTTCTGACATATCAGAAAAATCTGAAAAAAATCCACACACGTCCCTATCAATACAAGGTATTAATCAATCCCCGGGATGAGGCCAAATATCTGACTATGTGGGAGAAAAAAATAAAAACCAGAAAATTTTGCAAATTTCCATTTTTCCATATTTCGTCCTATTTCCATCTTAATAAAATAATCTGGACGTTAGAACTACGTTCCCAAGTGTCTAGATCCCCCTGTACTGAATGGGCCAATCCGATCAGTTTTTCGTTATGATTAAGTTTAATCCCTCAAATTTGCTGTCAGTTATGAAAAAAAGTTGGTCACTTGAGACCAATTTTCTTTCCACCTGTGAGAGATCCCATAGAACTTTCAACATTTGCATTTCAAACAGACCAAATTTTTTTACGCATTGCACGCGTCTGGAACCAATCAATCTTGCTGGGTTTTAGTACCTCAAAAATGAGCGGGAAATGATGTGCCAATTGATAGACGAATATATTCTTTTGTAATGCACAAAAATGGCTTTTGCATTCCTTAGACCGAGGTGTACCTGTACTGTAACAGTTGTGAAGTCTGTCCTACAAAATTGTAAGGAGCTGAAAAGTTACACGTTCACGTAGTTTTCTGATGCAGAAACACATGTTTAGTGAGTTGTTTAGTGTTTAGTGAGTTTTTAGATTAAAAAAATGACGTGGCTTTTTCAATTGTTTATCTCGTAATACTTCAACAGATTGACAAATTCTGTTCTTAGTTTCAATCAAGACCGTAACAGATACTTCTGAAGAAATTCGTAAGCCGATCCGTCGCGTAATATAGCATCAAATCCATTTTTTCGGATCAGGATTCCGGATTGTCATTTTGAATCGACTCCGAACTCAAAGAATAGCACGAAGAATCACAGTATACTTTTCTTTTTGGGTGAAAAAAAATTCAAGAACTATTCGGGAAAAATTTTCAAAAGTCAAGAATGAAATTATTCGAAGGTGAAAAAATATATATTCATATAATTTTTCAATCATATGATTTTTGACTCTCGCAGATTTTTCTTGACCATTTTGGTGTATTTTTTTCATCCGAACGAAATAGTATCTTTGTGATTTTCCGCAAATTTCGATATTTTTTGATTGGTTAAAGCAACAATAATGAAAATTTGTAATTATGATTTTTCCTTAGAATAAGACTCCACAAAAGACTAAAAAACTTGAGGCCATGCGGTAGCCGTGCAAGCTAAATTTTGTTCCAGAATTCTCGAATTCTCTTGCGATTTGGAATAAACGACGAGTTATGCCACAATCGTTATCATCTAACTTGAATGGCTTAACTCGTCGTTTAGCTCAAATCGCAAAATAATTCGAGAGTTCTTGGAACAAAAATGTGTGTATATTATAGGTTAGGATGTCCCAGGCGCTCAATGGTCTCCACTTTTCTGCAATAATCTAATGATTTGGGCTGAACATTGAGTTGTCGAGAATAAATCGGACAATAGCAATAACTAGACAACTCATCTCAAACTTTGTACCATAAAAATGTTGACAAAGTGGTGAATGGAACTTTACGGCGACTTAATTCTATAGTGTGACAAAAAACTGGCCAAAACTCTTAAGGGTGTGCTCGCATTGCTTTACGCTTTGCATGCATTCTTGACCATGCGCAGATCTTTTGATGAACTCTAATTAGATGTAACGCTGAATCAGTAGGCCACACGCACCCAAACCGAATGGGAAACTAAATGGCTGATCTTTACCTTTAATAATCCGTTTTGTTATGAAATTGATGTCGAGAATTTGGTTTTTTTAACAGTCCTTAGAGTTAGGCACTCAGAATTTTTCGAGGAATTTTTGAACTTCAACTGCATGGTAAATGTCAAAAGTTCTGTGGGATATCTGAGGGGATCTCTCATACACAAGAGCAACACGAGTGAACTAATTGGAATTCCATATTATTGTACGTCAGTTCTGAGTAACTTAGTTATTGAGTGAATCATGACTAATGAGTATGAAAAGTTGATGTATAGATATATGCCTAATACGGCCACAAGCTTTTTTCAATGACCAGTTGCTATGAATTATTATTAGTCGCAGCTTTCTTACACATCCTGTTAGAAAGTTATTGCCGTTTTATGACAAAAAAAAAATTGATAATTTTCTGGCCATTGATGTAGCCCTTTTTGGGAAAAATTAATGCAATGCCTGATTTTCACCATAGCAAGCACCAATTGCTTGTCTGCTTCAGGAATATGAAAAAGAAGAATATTTAATTCAACCTAATGAGCATTTCAATCTCATTCAATACATGGCCAAATTATAGCCAATATCGACTATTAAAATTGGTACAACTTTTCTTAGCCAGATTGAACTTTATTTACCAATACTATTGTGCGGATTCATATCAAGCTATTGGTCTTCTTTCTTTTTCTTTTACTTTTTGGCCATATCTTTCTCCTATTGAGCAGATTTGACCACCAGGATATTGGGTGACTCCTCTGGGAAACGCCTGCAAAATTGACGCTAGATTTGTTGAGTGAATCTTCATCCCTTTCAGCGCGGTGGTCTACAATTTGCATACACAGTGTTGCAATAAATTGGATATGATTGAAATGAATTGTGGGTGAATTCTGAGAAAATTTTACGCACTCGTGCTAATGGTAAAGAACGAAAAATTCTCAAATCTCTAATTATAGCTGTTTTTTAATTCACTTTTGATCCAATTAAAATTTTTCGAAGAGGAAAAAAATTTTCTCATGTGCCGAAAATTAGATCACCCGTTAAAATGGTTCAGATTCATTTCTACAAAGTTCTATGTTCCAGTTTCCTCTCAAAAAAATTTTTCCCACGTGAACGAGAAACACTTCTAGTTCATTTCATTCATTTAACGAAAATTCTAGAATCTCGCTTATTTTGACACAGAGATCAAATCGAATCCTCTCATCAACTTCAGTCTTTCCAAGTTCTTACATCACTCTCCAAAATTCCTGCTGAATTACTTTGGAGTACTCCGGTTTGAGTACTCCTGCCAAATTTTTTTTTTCAAATTTCAAGTGATAACAAAAATTCGTCCTAGAGAAAAAAATTCTATTCGAATATAGCCCGTTATATACGGCAGTATTCTGCTCGTGCTGCATCAGCAAAAAATTTCCAACTACCTACGATAGTATTGACCTACTTGAAGAGGATTTTCTCTTCTCCACGTACAATCTCAGCGATCGCGTGGCTTTTCAATGGGGCGGAACTCAATCCGGGTAATGAGCCTTGTAATCTCAAAAAATGCTCTTGTCTCTCGGAAAAAGACGACCCACAAACTTTCTTTCTGCCATGATTCACCATCATAGCAGAATGCGAACATCCGCAAAACTGGAGACATTTTCCAAAAATTGAACACGTTCAGCGGTATCTATGTACTCTCATAATATACGCCTACCGATCGATTTATCAATGAATCCGTACAACCTTTCGGTTTACGTCTACACTCTCTTCTCGATGTTGGCGATTATATATCACAGCTCGTTCACTCGTCGCAAAATTGCTTTCCGAATCGAATCATATTGGTTGGCACGTGTGAAGACTAAATTTCATTATACAAAAAAATCCTGTTCTCAGTGAGTACGACGTAAGAAACGGATCGTCAAAAACTGCGATAACAGCAAAGATTTTTTTGCTGAGCTGCATCACAGCCTCTTTCAGTTGGTCCTGTTTTTTTTTTCTTATCTTGAGGTTGTATGGCTGAGCTGTCAGCCCCACCTACGCTCGATTTCGATGGAGTAAGTACACACGTGCTCTCGAAAGCTGCCCATGCAAGAAATCCACACTCACACACATACATACATACATACATGCAGCTGGTGCTTCTGGGGTCTTCCCCAAATTGAGAGCTTCTCTGATAAATAAGATTAGCGTGGTTAGTCTGCGCGCTCTCTTTGGGTGTTAGATAAATCGACTCATCGCAGTGTCGTCTCGTTTCGACAGAGACGCCCTTTTTTCGTCGCTATACCAAATTGAGTGATCGACTTTTTTTGCACATTTAGTGTTGTAGATGGGTCGAAGTTGCGGTACTTTGAACGTAAAAGAGATACTGTGGATGAGTGTTTATACTGGTATTGGAGAGTCGGGCTTGTGATCCTATCTAATTTCCTTTCACGTGGATTTTTATGAAGTCGAAAGACCATGTAGAAAAAGCTGTGATTTATACAACGTGTAATTTTTATATGTTTGGGTACCAATTGGTCAATTACAGTCCTCGAGATGATTCTTGATGTTGAAGTCGACAGTCGGTAAAAACATAATTTGACATAGTGTAGTGCATGATCCACTCATATTTGTATTTCGTTGCAAAAATTTCTTGCCGGTTGATTTTTATGAGTCAAGAATTCAAAATCTTGGGATGATAATTTTATGTATTCCTTGAATTAATCGAACTTTGAAAAATTCTTGATTGCATTGACTATGTTTGATGGTTTTTGATTTTGAAAAGAGTAATACAAATATAATCAGGCAAACAGAAAATTTATTCTATTGAATTCTGAGCTAACATGAGTATAGGGACATTCCAGCTCATTTTTTCTATCCATACTAGAACTATATTTGCAATTTTCCGATGTTTGGGTGCCTACAAAATTGCAAAAAGTAGTAGCCTCGTTGATGAGGTTCCCCGCTTCCGAGCGATTATTTCGACCTTTGCCTGCGGCTCAGACAGAAAGCCAATCCACCAGAAGTGAGATCAACAACCTCATGAAGTCGGTGCGAAATATACTATTTTCATCCGAGAAATTCGTCACATTTACTATTAGCTTGAGAATCATGATTGATTCCCAGAGAAACTCTTAAGCTTTTCCCAGTACCTCAAACTTGATCAATTCATTTATTAAGTATTTTTTACAGCAATAATTCATTGTCGTTATTCTGACCCCATCGCTGATACCATCTTCACTGCGATGGGACCCACCGGTGGGGCCCACGCATCCAACTCTGTGTGCGGCGGGGGTTAAAATCCCATTTAATCGCACACACAGGACCCGCACGCGATTTACCCCGTTGCAGTGAACGTGTTAATGACTGAAAAATATAATTCCGTACCGAGTTTGTAAGATATTGTAGTTCACTTTTGGATGACTCGTTTTTAGCCGGAGACGCAGGTGGGGATTGAAATAATTGTTCGGGAACGGGGAACCTCACGAGCAAGGCGGGGAAGCACTTTATGCAATATTGTAGTCACCCAAATATTGGAAAATTGCATAAATATTCTTGTCTGGCGTTGATGCAGTATGCATGTGACTATTTTCATAAAAGTTCTGTTGATTCGAATGCCACAATCTCCTCTGTTTTTGAGTATGATTTCGACTATTGAGCTCCAATATATCAAGATCTCAAATTTGAATACAAGCTCACGAGTTCATAAGTCATTCCGGGATTCACGGTTTTGCCAGGATCAGTAGATTATTTGGGGAAATTTTAGTTCCTTAGGTCCTTCGAAAACTTAAAGATCTTGTGATTCAGTATTGTATGTATCATATCTTACCAGTAAGATTCAAGGATTCTGAGGTTTCTTAGGAATAGGATAGGTCTACTGGAAACATAAATTTACTTTCCGAACACTTTTTCTCAATACAAAAGAAAAGATGTATCGAAGATGGATCCTCGAACACAGTTTGGAATACATCAGCTTACTACATGCCAAATGATACATTTCGATACAAGGGTGTAAAACGTTTTATTCGCGTCCGAGTGATGGGTTTCCGGCCCGAGCCGCAGGCGAGGGTCGGAATCATCACGAGGATGCGAATAATAGGTTTTACGCCCGTGTATCCAACTATACTTTTCGATAAACTGTGAGTAAAAGTCGACAAACTGTGCGCAAAGTGCACTTTTACGCACAGTGTATCGAAAAGGGTTATGCAGCCCGTGTATTTAGAATATTATTATTCTTGTATCATTATTATCATAGTTCACAGTTCAACATGACATAGTTGGAAAAAAAATAAAAATAAAAAAACATAACATTCTTATCCTTTTTTCATCAATTTACACCTCCACGATCAAACCCGATCGTTAATTTCTCAATTAGTCGATCTCAAACTCGAGATCGATAGAGAAATAAAATTAGTCCTCCAATGCCGATTTACGAATATAATATCATTCTTATCCTGTTTGAATCTGATGCTATGGGTGGATTATATAATTCATATGACGACTTGTCACCATGTTATTTTTGTCTTTGCTCACTTATTTACAATGTGTAACTAAACGATTTCAACTGTCATTCGGATAAGCTTGGAAGATACTGTGAAAAATTATTTAATAATTTGAGTCAGAGTGCAATATGTATATCGAGCTGACGCAGGAGATAATTTCAGAAGCAATAAGGTACATTGCGAGAGACTGTTAACATCTTCAAGATTAAATCCGTAGCTTTGGGGCAAATATCACTTCTTGAACCCTACATCGTATCTTCCGTTTTCTGCCTCTCCGGGTTATTCTCGATTTCATATTCTCATTTCCACTATCTCAATGCTGGAAGCAGTGATACGATCAGAGAAAATTTCATTACATTAGTCATTAATTTCCCAGTACTTTTTCATCCAATCTAGCTCTGATTGGAGATGGGACAAATCAAATAGATTTTTACGAGATTAATGAACTTTCGTGGAAGAAATTGAAATTTTTTTTCATTTGAATAATCTGAGTTTTTTACGTCAATTCTCAACAGGTCCGCAGAATTATCAGATTAAATAAATGAAAAGTAAGCTAGCACATTTGTACATCACGCAATCTTTCAACTTATGCAGTATGTCAATTGGCGTAATTGCATCAGTTATTCAATCATTATAGATGCACACACGATGCATTACTACTCCTCTAGCCCTTTAAGTATTTCAAAACCTATGTTCGACACTTCGATCGTGCATGAAATTGCCATTCCGATACTTTGTGCGTAAAATAGTACTTTGTGCCCAGTTTCTCGATCATCACTCACAATTTATCGAGATGGAAGGTTTGATACACGAGAGTAATAGTACATTATGCATCGATGCGAGGTTAGGCTGTTTTCGGGCATGGGAATCAATTTTCCCCGAGTGTAACGAAGAAGAAAGATTCTCAATGCCAATTGTCTGATTTGAGCCGGCAAGGAAAATGTCCGTTTAGTCGCATTATGCCAAAAAAAACCTATTTTTTGCATCCTCGCGATGGTTTCGACTCTCACCTGCGGATCTAGCCGAAAACCGATCGCTCAGACGTGAAATAGTAGATTTCGATACAACACTGTGTGTAAAAGTGTACTTTGCGCTCAGTTTGTCATTTTTTACTCACAGTTTATCGAAAAGTATAGTTCGATACACGGGAGTAAAACTTATTTTCACGTCCTTGTATCGCAATGTACTGATTTCAATATCAGGGTGGAGTAGTACATTACTGCCCTGGGCGCGTACGCCCAGTTCGGGCGCTAGGACAGTTTATTTCCCGAGCGAAGCGAGGGAAATAAGTCCTCCGCGCCTGAAATGGGCCTGCGAGCACAGAGCAATAATGATTTTTCATCATGAAAACCCTAAAATCGCATTTGAATGCGGTCTTTTTAGGTTAGAATGATGAAAAAATAGGTTTTACACACGTGTATCGAACTGTATTTTTCGACAAACTGTGCGAGAAAAAATTTAAATCAATGTGGAAAAGACCTTTATCCGCACAGCGTGGCTTGATGAGTTTTTTGACACTTTGTGCGAGAAAGTAACTGTTTTGCACTGATTTTCCACTTTCTTTCACAGTTTGTCAAAAAATAGTATTCGATAACGCGGTAAAAAGTTTTTTCATCATTCTAAACTAAAAAGACCGCATTCGGTTTTAGGGTTCTCATGATGAAAAATCATTATTGCTCTGTGCTCGCAGGCCCATTTCGGGCGCAGAGGACTTATTTCCCTCGCTTCGCTCGGGAACTAAACTGTCCTAGCGCCCGAAGTGGGCGTACGCGCCCAGGGCAATAATGTACTATTTCCACCCTTGCATCGAAATGTACTATTTTGGTTAACTGAAAGTAAAAAAGGACGAAATGTGCAAATAGCACATTTTTACGCACAGTATATCAAAATATTAAGTTTTGCTCCGAGTTTATCAGGTTGTAGTTCCTTTCTGAGCGATTTGTTTTCCGCCCAAGCCGCACGCGAGGGTCGACATAATGGCTCGGTAGTGGGGAATTCAATGAACGAAGCGCGAGTACTATTTTATATTATAGAAATGTGTTTTCGTCGATTGGTTGAATTGTTCTTATAGCAGTGATAAACACGTTTCGTCACCAGCTCTATTCACAATGACATAAAGTGACACGTTGGTGAAGAAGTATTCGTGGAATTGGGAGCTGGTGGTGTATTTCAGTTAATCATTACAATTTCTACATTCGTGTTATTTGGATTTCAAATATCCATAAATTTGTAGATATTAGTGACTATCATGTTCACAACGAACTTTGAAATTCAGTATACAATTTGGGTCGTGATGACCCGCCGTTATATTTCCTCAATGGAATCATCATCATCATCATCATCATCTTCATCATCATCATCAGTTGGCTTAAAATAAAATAAAATAAAATAGCGTGAATGTAAAATACAGTTTTAGCATTCTTGTAACGATACCAGCCCTCGCTTTCCGCTTGGGCCAGAAAATTCCAAATCGTACGCGGAAACCAACTTTTGCGCCCTTGTATCGAAATCTACCGTCTTGGCTCGTACTTTTGTGCCATGATGTTTTTCTCATAACTTGAGAACGAAAATGATATCAAAACCTTGTGAACACAAAAAGCAATATTGAACAAACGTCAAACTTTGCCAAAAGCTTCTTGATGACTCCTTCAATCGGACCTCTTTTTCTCCTCAACCTCTAAGGAACAAGTCGACAACGCTTTTATACAAATTTTCTTATCTTCAAAATGCAACAACCTTTGCTACAAACTTTACAAGTATCTTCCTACATCTCACAAGTTCATTTTTGACCCTCGGAAACACTCCTAAATCACATAACGAGGCCTCCAACGTAACATTTGTAAGGTTTATCACAAAATCCGCCTATTGCGCATATGGAGCATGTCAGTATATTCGCTCGAGATCGAGTAATAAAGTGAATGCACGGACCCTTGGTATGTAGAAAAGGGATACATGCAACTTGCAACTGGCGGTAAAAAAGCTCACGTACATTCATTGGATGCTGCAAAGCTCGCAAATTTGTGGGTGAGTCAGTGCAGCACCCTTTCTATAGGGTTGGCTTTGAGCCAACAAGTCGAAGATAAGTGGAGTAAGGGGGTTATACCTTTTTCGAGTATTATATACTACCTATATGTATGTACGTGTCTTGAAATGTTCGATAATAATTTGTAGATTTTGCTGATGCTGTGTCTGCTATACATTACGATCCATGTTTATCTGGTATAATAACATGAATGACCATATCTCGAAGTATGAAAGATGGAAAAGTTTCCCGTAGAGTATTGGCCACTTGTTTTGACAGATTGAACCTTCTTTCCTCTTGTAATACACTTTACTGGTTACTGATACTATACTCTGAGCGCGTATATGATGTGTGTGTAATATGGTGGTTGTATTTGAATGGATCGTTGTGAGTGGGGTGGGAAATTGGGGCAAACTTTTCCTTCTATTCGTTGTTGTTTTGGGATGCTGACTCTGCATCAGAAAGCTGTGTTTCGATCGGTTGAGTTTCCCCCTTGAGGCAAGCACACGGTGGCTCTCTGGAAATCCATTCTGTTTCTGTGCTGACCTGGAGATGATACGCTTGGATACTTGTATTTTGCTCTGGTCTCTTGGGATATATAGGAGGATAGAATTTCATTGGAACTATGAGGCTTTTGTTTGATCGAGTGGATACTTGATGGGCCATTATGATGATGAAATGTACGACGAGAAACTGCTTGTTTTTGTTCATTGAGAGGAGTCAAATACAAGATTTATGTCAAGATTTTAGAAATATAATGATACTGAATAGTACAATTGAGATACTTCGAATCTTATTTTCATGGTTTTGTCAGAATTGTTTTTACCTTCCAAGTGATTTTGTCTAAAGGGATTTTGAAATTTTGATTATGTCTTCTTATTCACTGATGTATGGAAAATGAATTCAATCTCAAACCATAAAAATCTCGTGAAAATGACTACTATCCAAGACAAAATTATTGACACCTGGGCTAAAACTGTATCTGCAATCAGGGAAAAAATCGTATAATGATTTGAGTTACGGAGGCCTCAGCGGATACGTACCGGCTAAAAGCTGAGCCATCTTGGGTCAGGATTGAGCAAAAATTGATTAAACTGTAATCAGATTTTTGCAAAAAAGTACGATTTTTTCGCCCTTGTTTTCAAGCACCAACTTCGACTGCTCGCCGTGGAAAGGAAAAAGATATAATTGGCCGGAAAAAAATTAAGACCTTACTTGAGTATGTACTTAAGAAGATCGCACAAAAATAAATCCAATATTTGTTGTGAATTACGAATTGTTTGTCATTGAAAATAAAAAAATATCTCAAGAACTAAAACTCCTACGAGGTTTTGGAACATACCAAAAAATCGTAAAAAAATTAGGCATCACGAATTGCTGGATGATCCTCTACAGTGATCGCTCCACTCGCCGCAATTTGGTAATTCGAATCCAAAAGATAAGCTTATAAACTATTTAACTCTGTAACCTCAGGAGAGCGATAACTGATCTTCGGTCAATACAATCATCAAGTGCAGCGCAGCCAGTTTGCACGAGACCTCGTTTACGAGTGGGATGATCCATCCCTCTTCCTTCCATCCATCTATAGAAAAGTATACTTTTTCAAAGGGCAACTGTGGGCTGCAGTTTTAGGGTGTATCAGGTAGCTGACCCTCTAATGATGGGCCGCTGCTACAGATCATAGATAAGGCCACGGACATGACAGAAAATTTTTTGCGACGGTCCCGACGCGCTAATGGCCTACTTGCCCGTCATGAACCAATCGTCGGCTCTATCCATCTATTTTTTTCAAATTCTCGGAGTGATCAAAAATTGGCAATCTTTATTTCACAATCTCATTGCTGGCATCAAGACGATCTTTTCAAAACTCGAATGGAAGTAATCGGACCATTTTTAGTATCAAAAGTAATAAGCATGGTTATCATTTTAATTAGTGAAATGATACTAAGGATGATCCGATTTCTTCCATTCGAGTTTTGAAAATATCGTCTTGACGCCAGTCATCAGAATATGAAATAAAATTAGCCAATTTTTGATAATTCCGAGAATTGAAAAAGTAGATGGATAGAGTTTACGATTGGTTTATGTGGGGCAAGTAAGCCATTAGCGTGTCGGAACCGTCGCAAAAAATTTTCGGTCGCGAGCGATGATCTATACAACTGATCATTAAGGGGTCAGCTGCACATAAGAAATGGAACGCGGGCACAACGCGGATAATCTCAACCATAAATGTAATCTCACGCAGGTTCAGGGCCCAATATACCTGTGGATAGGATGCTGAGTAGAGTCAAATGACGTTGTTGACTGGAGATCGATTATCGTTCCATCGCGGTTAGCGATCCCAAGATAAAGCTGTACGATCTCAAAAATTGAAATTATCAAATTGCGGCGAATGGAGCGATCACTGTGGAGAATCATCCAGCAATTCGTGGTGCCTGATTTTTTTACGATTTTTTGATATGTTCCAAAACCTCGTAGGAGTTTTAGTTCTTGAGATATTTTTTTATTTTCAATGACGAACGATTCGTTATTCACAACAAATATTGGATTTATTTTTGTGCGATCCTTTTAAGTACATACTCAAGTAAGGTCTCAATTTTTTTCCGGCCAATTATATCATTTTCCTTTCCACGGCGAGCAGTCAAAGTTGGTGCTTGGAAAAAAGGGCGAAAAAATCGTACTTTTTTGCAAAAATCTGATTACAGTTTAATCAATTTTTGCTCAATCCTGACCCAAGATGGCTCAGCTTTTAGCCGGCACGTATCCGCTGAGGCCTCCGTAACTCAAATCATTATACGATTTTTTCCCTGATTGCAGATACAGTTTTAGCCCAGGTGTCAATAATTTTGTCTTGGATAGTAGCATCTCAGATTCAACATTTTCTGTCAAACCTATCGAAGTTAACCACATAGTAAAATCCAATTACGTGGAGGTATCTCGAACAATCTATGATTTTGCGTAAAACAATCCAGCTGTACACTCGCTGGATAAGAATTCTGCACAAATATAAGAAATTTTTCTGTTCTCATTTGTCTTCAAAATTATTTTAGAACATTTTGGGGTGACTATACAGCTCAGAACTTTCCCGAGAATCTTTTAAAACCAGAACCTCATTCCACGAGTTTCAACAGCATTTTAAAGACTAAAATATCTTTCAAAACTCGTGCAGAATTTATGCCCAGTTAGTGTACTTTCATAATGGCTAGTAAGCCATCGGTTTCAACCCCAATATTCTCTACCTCAGCTCAATTTCATTAACACTGGTCCAATTTCGTTAAAAATTCAACAGTGTAATTTCAATGTTCCACAAAAAACCCTACGACCCTCATCCCGTAAACTGGTTGAAATTTGCTTAGTTATGTAATATGAGAAGTGGATCTCCAGGCTCTTCTCCAGGTCCTCTCCAGTTATAAAATCTGTGGAAAAATTGTAGTGTACTCTCTGGATCTCATATCAATTAGATGCTCATCAGTCAGTTTAACTTGATGCAATCCACGAAAAAACCGAATGTTTCCTAAAATAGTCAAATCCTGATATCGTAATGAAATATTAAAATCCCGTCACTAAAATATTACATTACCATTAACTGAATTGGATAGTTAATCAGACAATTGACTAATGAATGAATTTTTTCTATATATTTGTAGGTGACTCACTGCAATGTACACCCTTGGATAGAGCTTACAAGAGCAAGGTTCTAGGCCACTATCCAGAGTCAGTGCCATGGAACCCTTTCGACGAGCATGCGGTTTGCATGGTGAGTTAACCCTGCACCATCAACTGGCTAACTATGCTATATATATATATATACATATACCGCCTCCTTCTCATTTTCATCCCCCTGCTTCCATCGCCATTTCCGCAAGTATATTATCGATCCTGCTTTGCTGACTATATATAGCTACCGTGTGCCTTTAAATATTCCTGATGTATAAATAACTTGGTTGAGACAGAAATGGTGATGCTGTCGGCGTTGATTTCATCATCCATCCAAGATTTGATCTTAAATGGTACCGAAAAATCGATGGATTTGTAGAAAATTTACATTTTTCGACCAATGGTTTTTCTGTATCAGAGTATATCTATCTATACAGATATCCAAGGCATTGCGAACCATTAGAAAAAAAATTGGCAATCGAAATATATACCAATGATTGGTATATATTTCGATTGCCAATTTTTTTTTCTTTGGTCTGGCTGATATTTTGTATTTTTACATTTCCATATTCGTTGATACTTTAGAAATTTTAAGGATTGATTATTCAATTATATCCAAACTTTGAAAATTCATACTCGTCTTGATAAAATTTCTCATATTTGTAAGTTTGCGAATCGCGAAATGTCTATGGGGGCATATTAGGAACGCATTGTCAAAAACTCGCGAAAAATCTTTTCCTTCCAAAATCAAGATAATTCGGCTCCAATTCCTTGAAATTGAACGTACTTTAGCTCATTTTGAAGGCCCTTGAAACTATTTCTAAAACGAGCTAAGATACGTTGAATAATATTGAGACAAGCCAAAACTATGAGCAAAATAAAAGTAGTGGGGGCATATTAGGCACACTTACCTTAAGTGACGGTTATTCGTATATTAGACTGTTTATATCAAGTTTTCATCTGATTACTCATATACGGATCAAAGTTTGGACCATTCTCAGTTATTTATGGTGCTCCACAAAAATGGTTCCGACCTGTGAAAATTTTATGATTTTAAATTTTAAAACCTCAAAATTTCTACCAAATAACGAGTTGTAGCCTAAGATATCACAGAAATAGCTCAAAACTTGATAGAAAGAAGATAGCCGAAAGTCAATTGCAATAGAATTAGGCTTCCTCTGATGAGCAAAAAGGTAAATCCGTAGTCTCCAAACACTCAATATTCTTTGAATAATTTGGAATACTGTAATCGTGCATGACTGCATGATTCCTAGGATGCAGCAGCGATAAGTCGAGATTGCAACTTTCCAAATGATTTAATAAATATCGTGAGTTTTGAGACGCGACAAGGCTCAAACGATTGGAAACTTAATTCATTGCGAAGCGCGCTGACTAAATAAAATGATTCAAGAACCTTTTGCAATTCTTCAAAAATGAAATAGTGTCGAATTCATGCGATGTCGATAAAACAGAGCCTTACGAACTTGTCTTCCAAGATCAACTTTGGAAAAACAAGAACTATGTCGACGTAGATTTTTGTATTTTTTCAAAAAAGTTGTCGCATTATCGATCAATTCCTAAACCCTCTCATTATTTTCTCTTAAAAACAAATTATATAGCCCATCTGAATCTGATCTGGATATGATTGATTGAATTCAATTGAAATGTATCAACAATCAGTTCTGTCGATCTTAGAAGAACTTAGCCGCTCGTTTTGTTTGTTTCTACAAACAATAATGTGTTTCTCAGAGTCTCATGTTATTATTTCTTATTAGATTGATTCGATACTTCTTACAACTATGAAATGAGTGAAGAGATCTGAAGCAATTTGGAGGTCCTTGAGGTCAAGCTTTAAATTTTCACTGCTTGATTAAAATACGAGAGAGTAGTAGGTCATTCGTCTTAAGCCAAAAACCTTCTCCCCAAGAAACTGAAACATTTGTATTCAATCCTCAAATGTTCAGAGTTGAGACTGCAAATTAATTTCAAGCCACAGTTTCCAAATCGATTATCCAAGTTGTATCTAGAACACTGTGAAGATAACTCGCAAATGTGTTATTTTCAATCCAAACTATGTCCGTCTTCCTCCGGTTTCATGAATAATTACGAGTCAGCAGGAGACTCTAAGTGAAGTCCTCTTCAAAGTTCTTTCCCATTTCAATCCATCCACAGTAGAAATGATCCAAATCCTCTTCATGAAACCTACTATCAATTTTCTCATAATATAATAATTCTTACAGCAAAAGTGATCATATTATAAAAATCCTACCCCTTTCAAGCATGGTCCAAATGATCCAAAAATTCACTTCAATCTATGCTCATTTCTTTTTACTCACATTCTCTTTGGTGATATTGTGTATTGATTGTCATAGGGTCATATAAAAGATCCTTGTGATGGTGAATTTTTCAAAATGAAATTTTTTTTAAAATGAGATTGAGATTTATTCAAATGTATCGATATGATTTCAGCTATGCCTTCCAAGCGGACTTCGTTTCCGTACACAAAAGCACTCGGTTGATCCGACCTTCCACTCATTCGTGCTAACAAAAGAGGACGGTCATCGTACATACGGCTTCAGTTTGCTCTTCTACGAGGAATGTCGAAATCGAAAAATTTGCGCTGCCATGCAGACTCTACAAGCAATGTTTATAACCGAACTCAGCAGTGGCCAAAATGGAACACCCCCACAGTCAGTATATACAAATATATATTTTTGTATCAAATATATGTACATCAATACACAGAGTAGATATCATGCACATAGATAGAATTCTGGCCTCTTCAATTTGGCCGATCCTCTTTACATTCATTTGCAGTAACTTGGCACGGAGCTTTCAAAGCTTATCGGACTCTCATTCTGAGCCTCAAGTCTAGCCGATTTTGATACATATAGATACATGATATAGTGGTAGTGGAGGAGTTTGGCTCTGATTTTACCACGCTTCTGCTCGATTTCATTTTACACGTGTACGAGACGTGAATTTTTTCACATTGTTCAATCGTTCAATTGATGAGGTATAAGACTGAATTGTCCTCGAAAAGGTTTCTTGCTTCTGCTTGTTTTGTGCCAATTTTGTTGTCTACTCTTGTGATTCTGGCCAACAAGTCTAAGGATAGTTTATTGTCAGACTATGCGTGAAAAAGATTTTCAATAACTTTTTTAGAAAATTGAAACCCTGTCAACACGTGTAAAATAGCTTGTAAAAGTTTGAAATTTTTCTTTGGTGAATTAGACTTCTGGTATATGGTTTTTGGGAACATACGAATATAATTTTTTCCCGTCTAAAATTTTAAAAAAGTCGATGACAATGTTTTTTCTTGCTGAATTTGCAACCATTCCATTTGACATAATTTCTTCCGAGATGAACTAATGATATTGTTCAACTATAAGTAGTATCTTTTCACTAAAATGATGATTGAGAAGAATTTTTAGAAAAAGGCCAAGAAATTCACCTTTTATGATAGTTACTTTATTATCCAACTATTGACGATCATTCATACAATTTTTTCCAATTTCAATTGGGTACATTGGAATATCATGATATTTTTCCATTAAAATGAAAATTTTTTCAGGCTTCGGAAGGACGTGCAAAATACAAGGTCGTTACCAAGGCACTTCAAGCTATCGGCACATTCTGCCGCGGCAGCTCTAGCTTATTACGATTCAACCAAAGACAAGTTATTCGTTACCAAATCTATCTCACTGATATGTCAGCATCCGTATCTCTTCGCTGCCAAAATCTTCCTCACAAATCTTTATAAGTAAGTATGAAAAATGATTCACTTTATAAATATTGAATATTCCCGAGCTGTACGAACGAAACCGAGTACGAGTATGCTATATTTTGAAATAAAGCTGTATTCTCTGTTGTCAATGAAAGAATTATTTTCGAAATTTTATCTTCTAAATCAATTTTCGTGACAAGCGAGAGTACTGCTTTACATTTTTTTGAGAATTATATTCTACTACATTTTCATGTTTATTTGGTCTCGTTTTTAGTACTTGTGTATGAAACAAAAGGGGTGATTCGAATCAATAATTGTTGAGTCTCGAAATTTCAGTATAAATCAGAATAACTAATACCAACCAAGATTTGAGTGGTATCAGAAAATTATTTTTCGTATTTATTCAATATTTAGAACAGTTAATATAGAGATAGATTTTTGTACAAATTGATGAAAACAAAATCGTTTGATATAAGAAGAATCTGAAATCAAATGCTGACGATGCTCAACTAACGATCGAATTTTCTTCTAATTTTTATAAAATCGAGATCATCTGTCTAAAACTCATAAAAATTTACGAAAATCGCTAATTTATTTTATTCTTTCTGAATATGATAAAATAAAAAATTATTCATCCCGTCGCAAAAGTCTTTGATAGAATATAATACCAACCTATTTCTAACACAAAAAATTTTCAATTACAGGTGTGTACCTCGTCAACCAGGTGCTGGCCTCAGTCTTGAATCCTACGTTTACAATCTTCTATACAACGTTCCATGCCCAATGCCTGGAAAATCATTAAAACTTCATGTACCAAATGACGAACCAGCAAAATCTCCACTTGAACTTGTGGTGCAGGCGCCACAACTTGGACGAGAACTTCCTATTCTTGACTATTCACTTAGTGACGTTTTTGCATGGTTGGGAATCGATACTCTAATTCAACTTTTCACATGCGTTTTATTAGAGAATCAAGTGCTCATAAGGAGTGCTGATTTTCATAGGCTCGTCGTTGTATCTGAGTGTGTTACAGCTCTACTCTTCCCATTTTCTTGGCAGCACGTTTATGTACCGATTTTACCAGCGAGTCTGTATCATTTTCTTGATGCACCTGTGCCGTTTATCATGGGATTGCATGCGAGTAATGATAACGCCGCGCTTAACAAAATTGCCAGTGAGGTTGGTACCGAATTTTGATAAATAGTTTTTTAAAGATAGAATTGGTTTTCACTTTAACTTTTTTGTTTCAAATGATTTTTTCAAAGGAAATTTTATTCCATTTTTTTTTTCGTAGAACTGATGATTTTATTTTTTTGATTAGAATCTGACGAAACTTGTTTAGATTTAGCCAATCCGTCATGCGAAAGTCTTCTGTATATTAAAATTGTATTTTAGTTCTCAAAATCATCCAAGATCCCAGATGTAATTCCATTATAGAATTTCCTTTATTCCTCACGGAAAAATTTACTTGGACTATACAATCGTCATTTGAGGAAATTCTCGATTGTCTTTATTTTTAACACAATTTATCGACTGATTATTTCATCTGTCTCATATACTCTTGTCTTATTTTTCAGGCCAATCTGTGTTATGTAGATATTGATAAGCAAACAAGCCAATTTCCCGAAGAATTACCCGTTTTCCCTTATAAAATGCAATTTATTGAAGAAATTAGAGCGTATTTGAACAAGTACAAAGTTCCATACTTGGAAAAGTGAGTATCGATATATTGATATTAATTTGCTATTCTCATTTCTTTTTCTCTATGAAGACTAATCTCATTTTGAATTGTAATTTTCAGGACTGACAATATGTTTGCAAATTACCTGAATAGCGACATCATGACAAGTAGTTTAACACTTCCTGGTTCAGGATTTTATTACCCAAAAAGGAAGCACTCGTTACATGACATGTTGGATTGGGATAGACCAGATACGGTACCCCAATGCGATGCCATCCAAAGAATTCTCGATGTTGTCAAGAGGACAGGTAATTTATCAACTATTCAACACAAGCTCTTCGACATTTTATTGAATTTTTTTCCGAAAATCGTTAATTATTGTAAATATTATCATTCTTAGGTGTGGATGTAGAAGACTATGACACAATGGAGAATCAACAGAAAAATAAAATACTCACACAGCAAGAAGAATATAAGGAGACATTAGTTTTTAATAATGCCATTAGAGAAATATTCATGAATCGTTTTGTACAACTGTTTGTTAGTTATGAAAATTTTCTCATTCAACCTAGTCAGGTAAGAATCCATTCTCAATTTTAAATAATCACCATGTAGAATACAAAATATTTTTTTATGTAAATTTATTTATTCGTTATAGGATAAAGAAGAGTGGCTGAGCAACCGAGATAGCGTGCACTTGTTTGATAAAGCGACATTTTTGTCTGAGCAATCGGCTCATCACTTACCTTTTTTATCCAGATTTATAGAAACTCAAATGTTCGCCTCTCTTGTAGATAGTAAAGTTATGTCGACATGGAATGAATTAGATCCAAATATCAAATTATTTGACAAAAGGATAGCACAGTTGAAGTAAGTTTGAGAGATCTTTAAAATTTAGTCATTTCGAATTCAATTTTAACCAGTTCACTACTTAGTCCCCTCCAGGGGCCATCATAGATTTTCAATAATTTGTGATAGTTTTCTTGTAATGCATCGAAAAAATCTGAAAAATTCTGAAAAATTTCTGTTACTGCAAGGAACGAAATGAGATACCAGTGGGGTCTCAATATGGAATTATACGAAAGAAAAAAATGAAAAACGAAAATGTTTCAATATTCCAATTTTACTATCTTTCATTGTATTTCCACTTCAGAAACATATTATGATTGAAAGAATAGCATTCCCAATACCAGGAACAATTTTGTAGTAAACGGGTTAAAAATGGAACAAAAAAGATGTACTTCTGCTCATAGTTTCTGCTTATGCTTGTCATTATAAATTACTTACCAATTCTCCATAAATTTTTATAGGAAAAAAATCGGTGATGGCGTACGATCGACTCGATACGAAGTATGCACGACGATATCAGAGACTCAAACTGTGATTGAACAGAGGCTAAACAACGTAGATTTTGAAGTCAGTCCACCTATAGAAGTGATACCACATCGAGCAGCTTATTTTCGCAGTTTTCCTTTATTAGATAATGTTGCCTTGAATAAAGAACCCACTCAAAGGTAAGACATATTTTTTCTCATACATCAAAATGAAATAACTCACACATTACATGGTGATTGGAACTAACTATCTAATATAATATAACATGACTAACATCTAATTTATTTAAATGTAATTTTCAAATAATCTGCTATCGCTTCTTCCGCTGCTGCGCTTTGTACAGTATGCTGCGGTAAGATATTTTTTTGGATCAATTCTTAGTGTCTGTGTTGAAAGATTTTCAATAATTATAAAAAGTAGTTTTGATTATTTGTATATTTTTATTGCAGTAGTAGAAAAGGACAAACGCAATGGAAGTACAAAATGAAAGCATTGGAATCTAATGGGAAACAATCACCTGCAATGGAAACGCAATCACCTAGGCCTCAAACAAAATTGTCAGCCGATATGAGCCCAGCTCTTATTGCCCAAGCCAATTGGACGTTTGTCGAGACGTTACTCAAGGTAACTGTTATATACCTTCAATCCATTCGCTCACATTGGCCAATATATTGGACAACGCCGGGGAAATTATGAAAAAAAAAATAAATAAATAAAATTACATCAGACCACAGAATAAAACAGAATATCAAAGCATTGTCGATTGAAAATGAAAACAGGCTGGGAAAACAGCAAAAATTCCAATCATAGTTTTACCATTTAGCGATGTATTCTACCATGGAAACATATTTTAAAAGTTAGATATGCATTGCTGAACAACAAAATACTCGCGGTAGTAAATAGGCTAATTATTATATGAAACTTATACTCAAAATAGTCTAAGCCCTCGGTCCGTCTTAATTTTTGGCCTTCATTTCTGCGAGTATTTCTGTATCATAACGATTTCGAGTCCTTAGAGATAAGAACCAGTATGCCATTTCAAAGCTCTGTTATGTATTTGAATTTTTTGTGTCATTCAGGATTGCAAAGCGAAAACAAAACGAATGCTCGTAGAAAAAATGGGTTCCGAAGCAGTAGCTTTGGGTCATGGTGGTGAATCGTTATCCGATGTCGAAGAAAATACTCTTGTTGCTAGTTTATGTGATCTACTTGAAAGAGTTTGGAGTCATGGATTACAAAATAAACAAGGGAAGAGTGGTCTATGGTCTCATTTACTAATGTATCAACAGTTAGAAGAGTGCAATGACAGTACTAAATCTATAGATGCAAATTATTTATCACCAGGTAAATTGAACAATCTTCCTTTAAAATGTTTTTTATCATAAAAAATTATCACTCATCTCATCAATTCACAAATTTCATGCAATTATCTGTCGCTACTATGAAATTTCACTAATCAATGAGGTTGTGGAATTTCTATGTAATATACATACTTTATATGTCTCATTTGAATATATATCACTAATCGATTTATCATAACATTATGATCGCAGCGCTAGCTTGGTGCGTGCTTCGGAAGCGGCTTGATTGTACGTTGCCTTTACCGAATGATGAGAATATTTAAAGTTATTGCTAAATGTCATTTACAATTATTATTCGTCGTAAAGATACTTTTGATAGTTTTGGTTTTTTTGTTGAATAGTTCCGAATTTTTTAGCATTCGTGCTTTTCCCCTTCTTTTTGTAGACATTTTTGCAAAAATTACGTATGATAATGAAAAGTAATTTTTTGATTAATCACAAGATCCAACAATATTTGCTTCGATGGTCTTTTCTTATACCTTATTGAGTTCTTATGTATAATACCGGCAAGCGCACAATTCTTCTATTCAGCTTTTTAAATACCACAAAAAATGATCACTTTCATATCACCTATGCTATCTACACAAACGCAGTAGTTTTTAATCTGTAATATTATTTTTATTCACCGTAGTTTTGCATAGCTGCCCAGCACCTTGATCTCATATGAAGAGGTTTAACAACTAATTGAAAATATCTCTTTGACTCCAAATACGCTATATTCGATGTACAACATATACCTACTAAATATTATTTTGCCAAGAGATAGTCACAATTAAGATACGAAAAAATATCTTTCCAGAAGTGTATAAACCTTTAAATAGAAAAAAAATAATAAAAAACATAGTACATTTCGATACAAGGGTGGAAAAACTTTTTTTCGCGTCTGAGTGTTGGCTTCCCGGCCTGAGCCATAGGCAAAGGTCGGAATCAACACGAGAATGCGAAAAATAAGTTTTACACCCGTGTATCGAATACTATTTTGTAACAAACTGTGAGAGAAAGTAGGGAATCAGTGCGGAAAAGTCACTTTCTCGCACAGTGTGTTAAAAAAGTGTATAAACCTCTTCAGAATTCTTCATTATCACGCACGCTCATTATTCAATCACAATTTTAATTTTTACAATTTCACAATTTATGTTGTTTCTATGTTGTAATTAGCTAAGAAAACGTCCAATAAGCTTTCTCGGTTGTCGGATCGCTTGGTATCTACGTTAAAGAGCAAATACATTTATGAAATAGCTTCTCATTTCAAGGAAAATATCAGTGGTAAGGTTCTATTGTCTACACACAATAATAATGACTATACGCTTGGGATAAATACTACTTGTAGACACGAGTATTATTAACATTGAATTTAACCAAACTAACTCGATGGAAAAATGTAGTCGGCGGTATTGACTTTTGGATACTAACAATTATAAAACGTGGTGTATAACAAATTAACTTGCATTTCAACGCAGTATTTCCAGGAAGAGAGGGCAGATCTTGGTTAAGATAATCGTTTTGAATGTGATCTGATGAGGAAAATCGTATTCTGAAAGTTATTTGGTACCGATAATATGATATTTCGTTGGTAATTTTTGAGATTCGCCCGAAAGCCTAATGGATAGAAACATTCTATCAATTTGTATTGCCTCTCGCATTAGTTTTCATTCATTTGCTTTTATTCCTGATTTTCAATAAGCTGTACAAAACTATTGAAATTGCATGTAAATCTTCAACTTAGCTTAGCAGCAAGATGGTCGATGAAAATTATGTCCATAGTTCCTGCATGTATGTATAATGCATCGATTGAATCTGATGGACAAATTCTGAACTCGATATTTAGTTCCCAAATTCAACCTCCGACATATCCAATTATATCCTGAAAATTTTGTCATCCGTCTTTCCTGCAAAATATCGTTTTCAGAAGAATTCACTTAGCCATCCTCGAATACTGAACTCATCCCTAAAATCACCACCTAAATCAGTTCCACGGAATGCGAAATCAAAAAAAAAAATAGAAAGTCTGCCTTCACCAATAATTTTGAGCATGCAAGCCAGCAACAATTCATAATTTTTTCCAATCAATCTAATAAAGATTTCAATCTCTGGCAGATTTATCAAACATGGCATTGGAAACGGATACATCACCGAGTCGTGATCAAAATCATCACAATCAGCAAAGTAGAAGTCGAGCAAGTCCAGCACCAGATTCAAAAAGATCATGCGAACAACTTAGGCCGTTGCCCGAGTCACTAATTTTTGATATTCGCAATGTTCAGGCGATGACTGATATCAAAACTCATATCGGATATGCTCGAGCTTGGGTCAGGCTTGCCCTCGAAAAGAAATTGTTGTCTAGGCATCTCAAGACTCTGCTTTCGAATGCAGCTCTTCTAAGGTTTGTTGAATTTTTATTGCTTGGCCGTTTATATTGGCATTTGAAAAATTCATCTAAACAATCGTAAAATAAATTTATAGAGATATGGTATGAAAACATTTTTGTTGAACCATGAATTATGTTTTTTTGTGAATTAATTTGAAAAAGAAGAGGGAAACTTTGCCAATCGTGATACATTAGTAAATTGAGAACTTGTTCGCTTTTGATATTTTTGCTACTAATAGTTAAGAGATAGCGACTATTCAGCTCTGTCATGAGCAATCGCAGAATTTGAATGATCTTTACGTTGTTCATTGACACCTGCGTGTACTGCAAATAAATACATGTTCCGATTAAAGTGCAGAAAATTTGTTGACCGGTCAAGTTTTCATTCCATGATCATTCTTATCATTTTGAGAAATATGCATATAGTACTTCAATAGTGAAAAAAATATTGAATATAAAAAGAGTCTCGAAACACTAGGGGAATTTGCGGGAGGTGCAATTAAAATTCTGAGATTATATTATGATTGCTCTGATTTTGCAAATCACTCTGTTGTATATTTTACAGGAGCCAGTACAAGAGATCGGCATTTCTACGATGCGAAGAGGAAAAAGAACAGTTCCTTTACCATCTGTTAACTCTAAACGCTGTGGATTACTTCTGCTTCACGAACAATTATCCGATGACGAAGCTTCCGTATCGAGTTATCATATTCCCAAGTAGAAAAGCAAGCGCTGCGACAACCTCGGCTAACGGATGGGTAGCAATTTCGGGTACCTTATGTGAAACGATACCAGTCAGCATACCAAAGGGAGCCCTTGAATTTGTCTTCCATGTGAGTTGAACGCAAATTTCCCACGGCGTATTATGATAAAGTTGCGACATTCCGGAGATAAAATATTCTTGGTTTTGGTCAATTTTCTCTGCGCTTCTAGAACTTCCAAATAAATTGGTTGATTTTAGGCACAAACTTTTTTTACAATTCACTTCTTCAGAATTGAACAATGAGTATTTTACCCCCAGATTTATAAATGAGCAGATATCAAATTTATCTTGACTAGACAGTTTCCCACGATGTGAGGTTGTCATTTTTCAATTCAAACCGGATCTCACATTTTCATCGCAATTTATGGTCTATAAAGCGCTGTATCACAATTATTTCCTTCTTCATACTTCCTCAAGTTTAAAATGATGGAATCATGTCATGAATTTTCTGACCCGAAAGATCCTTTGGAATTAAATTTTGCATCAGAACATGTTCCATTTTCTTCAACTGATAATTATTCTTTACACAGCACAAAAACCTGGGCGTCTTATCAAGTCTGCGAATAGGCCACGATAACAGCGGTGTTTCGCCAAAATGGATGGTCGAACATGTGTTAGTTCGTAACGAAGTAACTGGACATACATTCAAATTTCCTTGTGGAAGGTGGCTTGGACGTGGCATCGATGATGGATCTACCGAGCGACTTTTAATTGGTGCACTGGTGCCAAATAGCGTTGATAATGATGAGCTTGTGGAAACTTGCTCGACACCTCCTAGATGCAGATCTCCAAGTATACCGAGGAAACCTAATCTTCAATCTCACAATGAGCTTCAGCAAGCTCTTGGTATGACTATTCTCTTTCTCTATTTGTATTATTTATGACTTTAATTTTTAAATGTCGATGTCACACCGGTTGAGCTCGAGAGTCGCTTGTGTTATATATAAGCTGCTAATATTGGTCACGGTTCTTTGAGAGATTGATCTTGAAATATAGGTGAATGATCTCAAATACCCAGGAGGAAAATTTATATCTTGAATAATCCAACCCGCTCAGGTCGAGTCCTAACTATTTTCCGGTTGAGATAGTGATATGAAAATATTATCCACGTATTACTTTGAAAAAATGTCATAAAAACTAAAAATATTTGACATCTGATTTTTTTTTCGGTCTCCCGATTTCTCCCACTTTGGTGATGATTTCGGACTTTCCTTTATTCTGCAATGTCCAACTGTTATTCTAGAATATTTTTAGGTTACTGCTATTGATCATGTATAAGTTATCCAACAATACCACAGATGAGCAAAACTCCTCGCAAAAATCGAATTTTTTGTTTGAATACCTACGATATCGAAAAACAAGGGTTAACTACCCATTGGATGTCTTGAAAATATTAATCCGCGTGTGATATGCCCCCACGATTTATAATACCGATTATTTTGATTTCAGGGGAAACTGTTAATGCCATTGTAAAATATCATTGCCGAAAAGAGCCGCAAGATGGATCACTCACTGCTTTGATGTGCGGTGAAAACGGCCTCGTCACATCTCTGGAGCAAATTTTCCTTTACGGTTTCAAAAATCAGAGGATATTTGGAAGGAATTTCTATGTCTGGGACTACTTTAGTAAGTTCACAACACAAAATTACAGTCACTCATAAAGATTCACCCCATACTCACATTTTACGGTTTCATTTTCAGTAAGAGTCAAAGAAAACTTTGAGATGACCTTGTTGGAAGAAATGGATGATTATTCATCTCGTCTTAATCGAGACAGAAGGGCTAACACAGAAAAGAATCAGAAATTTGCTATTCTAAAATGTTACTGTCACTTGATGGATCAAA
The DNA here is from genome assembly GCA_029851415.1 of Eretmocerus hayati. Classification (NCBI taxonomy): domain Eukaryota; kingdom Metazoa; phylum Arthropoda; class Insecta; order Hymenoptera; family Aphelinidae; genus Eretmocerus; species Eretmocerus hayati. Next base: position 20,786,175 of record CM056742.1, read on the forward strand.
TAAATACATGCAGTCAGACATTAGGCAAAGATGGAAAGTTTCAACTTTTCATTTGCTTAGCTACTAGGTAAGGAATACTCTCCATAGAGAATCAATTCAAATCTCAGAATCATGAAAAATATGAACTAATCATGACATTTTTTTTTTCTACTAGAGAGCAGCTGCTGCATCCAATGTTGCGTCCAATGAGCGAAGCTCGATCTACAATAGATATGTACGAGGAAACTTCTTTCTTACGAAATCCGACGTTACTCACTTTCCTAATACAAATTCTTCAGCCATTGAGTGGTTTCCATATAGTTTTAGAAAAAAGTTTAACCCATGGGATTCCGAGTCTATGTTGAGATGATCCCGAGGATGATTCATCTCTGAGACTGTGAATATGTGAGAATGAATGAGATGATTTTTGGAATTTTGTAAATTTTAATGATTTTGAGTGGCAGCTATTAAGAGATGAATGAAGCAACCCAATAAGTTTTATGAGCAATGATGAAAAATTGACGGAAGATGTACAGATCTGTCAGTGGTAATTCCTTGTTGAATTATTTCTGAGTTAGACTATCCGAAATTCCATGTAATTATACTGATATTGCAAAGAATCTCTCAGTGTAAACCGTGTACCAAAGAAGCCAACACATTTTCAAATGCTGGTAGATTTTCAATAGTAAATTGAAAATTTCAATAGCTACGAAATATTTCCTTACTATTGTTACAAATTGTCATCAAATTGTAGAATGAATCTGCAGAATTAAGGGTTGCTGCGAATTCGAGAGAAAATATTGTTATGTAAATATTAGACAAAATGATTGAATTTAAGTATCTGTCGTTGTTGAAAAATGTCGCGGTCGTCCTCTTTCCTACATACTTCCAACTAGAACAAGCAAAAATTGTGAAAAATCTCTCTCAGCTTTTTCTCAGTTAGTGATCAAAAACAGTAATCTAAGTTCTAGTGTAGTGATGATACGTTCTGTTCCAGAGATCTCACAAATCCATGACCATGACTACCAAATACTTCATAATTTTAGCTTTTAGTGTTACTTATGTATGTAAAAATAGACGTCGTGATCCTTGAACCGTATGATCAATCATACTATATCACAAAAAGTTGACTAGACTTGAAAATACAATTTTTTATTTTCGTTTGCTTATATATTGCGATCCTGCGGCAAAGCTGCATACGACGTAAACTCTATTGAAGTGGTAAAAGATCAAAACATGTCAAGTAACATTATTCTTGTCACTCAGAAATGTCGAGAAAGCCAAATGTATTTTTCATTTTTTTTAAATTCCAAAGTGAAATGCGTATGCTTGGGTTAAATTATATGGATGTGTACTTGATTCCAAATGAGGACCAAAACTTTTGCATAATGTGTTTTGAGTCCAATCAATACTTACAATGAGTTTTGTTTCTTTCATAATTTTCTACACTGAATGGTGAATGTTTCCTTCAATCTTTCCACCCATTAAAGATAATGAAGTGTGCCAAAAAGAGTCTCTTTTTTTATTCTTCAATGAATTTTTTGCTCGTTCTACTGATGATTTCTTGTTCTCGTGGATTTAATTAATGATTCTGAAAGAGTTGCTTACGTATCTGGTCTGCCGAGCAATCTTAAAATTATTTGAACTATGGATATTGCTCTTGTTCATTATTCAATTGATTTGTCTCTGACCCGAATTAATTCTGTGGATGTAACCCTATTTGCTGATATATCAAGATTTTCGAAAACAGTTCTCCACACCTCTGATCGTATTCTCATGATTAATTAAAATATAAATCCCAGAAAAATCAGCTATTCAAATAGATCTGTAAGGCCGAAGAAATCTTCAGCTGGGGTATGATTAGATTTTACAAATGAAATGAATTTTGTATATATTGTTGCGTTCGGGATTTTTTAGAAATATCGTTTCATAAGTAAACAAACTCCATCAATTGAGTCTTGTGTATCTACATACAAACATAACTCTGAATAGAGTGAAAAATGTTTGAACATAGTTCAAAGATTATAATGTGACAAATAAAAAAGAATCCCATCACAAGATGCTTCTAATTATTTCACGAATCTAAACATTTTTACAAAGCATGATTAATTTTTGTCCAATATTCAGTGAGAAGAGTTTTGCAGTCATTGAGTGCTAATGAAAGAGTCTATAAATCTGAATGCATGATCAACTAAGTATAATAAATGAATGAGAGTTCTCTACTCAGAACCAACTTTTGAGCTATTACAAAATCACAAATCGTGAGGGTCGGAGGTGAAATTGATAAGAAGTGTTTTTCATTTGTATAAAATATCAATACTTTATTTTTTCAATCAACTATATGCATCTCGCATAAGTGTATTGGATATGTACATTTTTTCAGTGGCTCTTACAAAGTAAGGTTTCGACTATTTTCTAAGACATGTTGTGGAATCTATTGAAAAACTTGAGGTATCATCGTATTTTTGTTTTACAAATGATCCAGGTGTTTTGATGATTGATATTTTGTAGTATGATCAATCAACTTTTACATTATCATGAATTCAGTTCTATGTTTGAATCGCAGAACATTGTTGAACTCTAACGATATGAGGTACATTAACGGTGTAGTGGTTCACAAGTTTGGTGCGCCAGAATATGGCAACAGTTTTTTCCGCTATTTTTATAAATTTGGTTTCTTAAGTCAGAGTATGCAACGATTTCTCCTCTAGTCTGATACAGTTTCAGAATTTGAAGAATATTTTACAATGAATATTAAGGCCACATGTATAAATTAATTTTTGATTTAGAACAATGTCTCAACTTTTTATTAAAAATTTCTATAAAAGCTAAAAAAAAATTATGTAATATCATTTTCAAATATTTTTTTTCCTTGCACGTTCAAAGTGGAATGAACACTCGCAAAATTTGATAAAAGAGAGAAAATGCCATTATTGATGGAATTTCTCGGACGAAAGAAGAATTGACGTTGCATTTACAAATTCAGCTTTCGTCGCTTTACATGCATTGTATTTAAACAGTCTCAAAGTACTTCGATTCATGCTTCAACATTTTGTTGCTCTCGCTCCTGCATTTTATCATCTCGAAGTTGATGCGTTACAAAAATACGCATATTTTCAAAAGTGCTATTCATATTTATAATAGGATTTATTACCACCTTGTGCCAATGCAGTTACTCCAAAGTATAAAACGATACGATGTATGCAATATAAGGCACTTGCTTTCATCTAAAGGCACTTCAATACTTTTTAAGTGATTGACATATTATTATCTCAAAGTCTCTCAAGGCACTTTTCTAATTTTGAGCTAAACGTTGCTTTGCACATTCAAAGAATCAAGAAATTGCAACGCAAGCACTAAAATTTATACTCTCCAAGAGTTACTGCACTGGAACTCGCATATTTAAGCTTCCAAGTACACAGCTTGAAAAAAAAATTGTTTTTCACATGTGGATTCAAATTACGTTACAGTCCTACAAATTTTTCCTTCGTAGCTACTCCGTCGTGACAAAATCAGAATAGAAACGACGTTTCGCAAATCTTGAAAACGCTCATAATCCTGTTGAGTTGTTTCCCATCATATTATTGTACTATAATTTGGCTATGACATGCGCACAGAATATTAAATTCATTTAGCTTCAACTCACAGAGAGACGATTTGAATATAATTTGTTAGTTCGACCTTGATCAATAACGGTAAATTTGCACTAAAAAATTGATATTCATCATGGGCAGTGCTCACTCATAACGTGAGTTTTAAAAATGCTTAACTAGCTGCTACAAACTTAATTCAACTATTGAGTTGCAAGCTTTGACTTTTCTAAATAATCTCTCTGTGAGCATTTCTAAATTTTGCGTTTGTTCTTCTTAAGTACTCAACTTTTTCTCTGAACAGTGCACTTTTCCTCTTTCATATTTCTTTTGCACTTATTACGATTCGACTTAGAAAAAATATACATTGTCGATTTTTTTTTAGAGGATTCTATCTTTTGCTATCTACAATCTTACGAATCGTTTAGAATTACCTCCTTGAAGGTCTTACAATCTAGAATGTTTATTTACAGCTTTGAATAGAAAAAACACCCAATCTCGTTAATTTTTTTTTCTTTTTTTTTCAATTTCTCATTCGAACTTCCAAATTATATTTGTCTATTATGAATTCAAAAACTATCATCTCAAGATAAAACCATAGAAATGTAAGACATTTCTATTCAATTCCAGAGAAGTAAAGAACCTTGTTGATTCATCCATTTAAAACACAAGTCAAGTGTGTCTTTCACAAAGCTTTCAAATAGGAGAATTGGGATTTTATATTTTTAAAGTCATGAAAGATGGAAATAATTCCTCTGATATGACAGACAGTCTTGTATACTGCAAAAAAGGACTAAATCAAAGTAGTAATGTAAGAATGTAAAAAATGTAAATGCATCATCTGGGTTTTCGACACACCTATTACAAGGGTTTTTTTTTAGCAATCCTATGACTGTTCTTCATATCTTCAAGCCTTGGCTTTTCATCATTAAATGTAAGAATTTTCGTTCATCATGCACACGATCAAATACTTTACAATTTTTTCACGCTCTTGTCCACATACTCGCTCTCTCGCTTATATCATAGGAACCGAGAAGGAAGAGCATAATTGCTACTTCGCTTAAAAATTGAACATTTTTTTTCTCGTAAAAACTTGAGTAGTGTTTTTATGATTGATAATATTCATGCCTGGAAGGTAATGAATTTTATCGAAAAATTTGAGCAATACTCAAAATAGGATGACTGTCGATCACTCGGTCACTTCATCAATTATATAGACTAAGGCTTGCTTGATCGAGCATGTTAACGTATAATAAGTTTTATCAATATTATGAATTGATAAAATAGCATCGCACTTACAAAATAAAGATATTAATAATAATAGCATTAACGTGACATATTTACAATCGCTAAATGACTCGATCTGACTATTAGCATTTTTTCGCTTTTTTTTGTGTGCAATATATTGTTTTTTGCTTTTCTTCTTTTGGGTATAAAAAATTTGAAGAGCAGCTTATATCGCATAAGACACGTTATTAACGTTACGTTTTCCCCTTTTTAAACTCAAAACGATTTAAATATAAATTATTAAGTTTACCCTTACTCGTTATAATGTGTAAAGCGTATTGCATTGCCTTCCCCCAGCACGCCCTTTCATAAAAATTTTCTTTATCGCTTGCACATTCACGTTTTATCATCTTAAATTTTCAGCAGTTAATACTGCATTCTTCAAAGCTTTTGAAAATCCGAGGCTCTTTTTATCAATCTCATGAAAATAAGATAAAAATTAAATAAAAATTCAAATAAGGCCTATAGAGGACCTTTTACAGGGGTTGCGTGCTCGACCGACATTGGGTTGAAGGCATCAGCATCTTAGAGCCTCAAACGCATTTATATAAAAAAAAGGAGTAATCGGAAGTATACAGTGTATCGAAAAATCATGTAAAATCGCATTACAAACAGTTTTGTGCATACAAATGAAAAATGCGAGTAACTAAAAATTAAAAAAAAAAAAAAAGATCGAAAAGAGAGCATCTCGGCGTGCTCGTGTGTGTGTTGTGCGCGCGTGATACGAATTTTTTTCTTCTTCTTCTTTGGGTGAGCTCGCCTGGCGTGGATGTATAGTATATAATCGATTTCGTTTCTAGCCATGGCTTGTTTTAAAAAAGCTCTCAAAAGTGTATGTCTCTCACGTCCGTAGGTGTACCAGCCTTTTGATGTTCCATTATCTTATCCTGAGCATGGACCATCGAGTTGTGTTGCCCCATCAGGGGTCTGCTCTGGTTCCCCAAAGACGAATTTGCGTCTGCTACGACACCGCTGTCTACAGACATTTGTAAATCGTCTGAACTTGTCGCAGAACTGTTACTAGCTCCAGCGCCTGTACGAACCATTTCTTCAATTTGATCAAGACAGCTGCTTAGATAATCCTGTAATCAGAAAAATTTAAATCACATGGTTAGCTTCTCTGTATACTTTTTTTTTCGAGATTCAGAGAGGGATTGGATGTTTGCCTATATTTTGACATTGAAATCTTAAAATTGTTCAAAACATCTCAAGAAAGAATGTGAAAATGAAATTTATAGCAAAAATTTTGTCAAAATATGTTTTGAAGGGTGAGACGCGAGAGAATTCTTGGTGTGAGAATAAAAATTGCGAATAGACGTGATGTGTGTGTATAAAGCTGAGAGTGCGGGGCAAGCCCCGAATTTCCGCCTACATCCGCAAAAAAAAAGTCTTCCGAGAGTGTGAGAACCCCTTCTTCTCGTAGTTATTATATAGCTCAAGCGGAAGCGAGTGTATATATAAGTATCCGTGCGATTACTTTTAACAGAAATACTACATAGATTACGTCATTTCTCAATCTTCTCCAAAAGTGTCTATATAGTGAATATTATACGATAACATCGTCGTTGGCTTGATGGTTGAGAATCAGAGTGTCATTCTTTTTGAGAGTCGTGATATTAGTAAAAAAAAGAATTATATTACAAATTGCGGTAAACAAGTCGAGCAAAGATATCACAAAGGCTATTAAATTTGTGAGACGTTTGTAATATAACAATTAACAATTTGCAACATCTGGAGATTTTTTTTTTTTCAAGTGTTCCGAGGCGTGAATTACAAAATTCCATGCACGCTCAACAAATTCCCGAGTGACATTTTGCAATTAAGCTTCCAATGGATATGTTCTTATTGAGAAATCGTCTTTGAAGAATATTTTTTGTGCCGACTCATACATTTGCCAATTCATACGTTTGGTATTCGCATTACTTATAACTCAAAGATTTAGTCGATTAAAGCATTCGTGATAGTTAGATATGCCTGATGTGATGGAGAAGAATTTCTAAACCGAACAGCTGATTAGAATGTGTGAATGGACCACCGCAACTACTACATAAAGAGTCGAGGCTTTTTATTATTATCAGAGATAGCCCGAAATCGTAGAGCGGCAATGAGAAGCGGAAGGGCATCCCACATATTCTTTCGTATATTATAACAAACCCCGAATGTTTCACGTCTGTCAGAGAACGGAAGTTTTTTTCCTCGATCCTCCTCTAAAAAAAAAAAAAGAATTCTCGCCTACGTACAAATACATACATACATAGAGTATAAAGTAATTATTTCCCCAATTTGGGCAATGTTAAAGTCGGTAAAAGTTGAAAGACAAAAAAAAAGGGATCTCATTCTGTAACTATAATCTAGAGTGTAAAGAAATCAATCTGAGTAAATCTATATACTTTCATAGCGGCGCAGGAAGTTGAAAGTCAAAAATCAGGGGAAAAAGAAGGTGTAGACGGATACGAACCTGCTCGATAGCTGTGATGCGGGTAAGCTCATTGAGAAGCCACGATAGACTGTATCCACTTTTGCCTGTCCAATCGAGACCATGTAATGCCGCTGCTACCGATGCTGCGGCAATTATCGATGGCATGTACATGGAAAATTTGTACTCTGTAATTGAAAATTTTTTAAAAATTAGTCATTTGTAGGTTAGTTTGACAATTTTTTTTAAATTGAGGTTAGATGTGTCTGTGTGTGTGTGTGTTTGATTTTTGGGTGGTGGTTCATGATGGGTGGCGCTATGCGTGTGGGTTTTTTATGTGTTCTTTAAAAGAGAAGGCTTTTTGGGGATATGTATGATGTTACGTGATGTGTATCGCGTTCCATCTTATCTGCTCGCGTAACGAGTGCAGTGACTTCCAAAATTCTTTTTATGTGTATCAAGTATATGATATGTTTTAAGGAAGACACACTCTTTTTAAGGCCACCTCGAAGACACATCGTTTTCAAATGTTGGGTTTTTCATCAATTAGAATGGCGGGAAATTTGAATTTTTAATTAAAGAACGTATTGTTGAAAATGTGTTTTCAACGAGTGTCTTTGAAATTCTTAGGAAAACATCTGGTTGGCTATACGATGAATGAGGTTGACTCTACATCATCAGAGCGTAAAATATTTTTGGAGCATAGAAAGAGATAACAAGTAATATGAAGAGGTCGAGGATTAGGTATATATATGATTGATAGTGAGATGAGAAGCAAAAAAGTAAGTGTGAGCATCGAGCGTAATATATATATAGTATAGGAATTTATTTTTGAAAGCCGGCGCTAATCAACGGAGATGATTAAATTACCCTCGAGATGATGATATATAAAAGAGGTATGCGATAATTTAGCTCCGTATTCGTTATCGCGAAATTTCATTGGCAAAAATTCTTGGAGTCGATTCTTAGAATAAGGGACTGAAATTAGGTGGAATGTTGATTTTAGAAGAAGGAGATTTCCATGAAGAGTTTTAGGATATATATATGTGTATAATAAGCGATTGGACCAATCGAAATATTTGGCCTTCTCTCTGATGTGTGTAGTTGAGATCTTCTAGCGGATGTAAGCAAGACTTTTTGCCACATCAACGATCGGCCCCCATTCTAAAAACTTTTATAACGAGGTCCAGGCGTTCGGAGATATTTTTTAAAGGCCTGTTCTGCAATGTTGGCAAAACCGTATGGAGAATGATAGACGCGTGTCGGATAGAAAAAAAAAAACGGATGAGTTGAATGATGTGAAATTTCAAAGGATGTTGAAAATTTTGATGGTTATGGAGTTAGATTGCATTGATTTGAGAATTATGAATTGAAAGGATTGAAATCTCTCACGTGGCAGGTATCAAGATTTCTGTATGTAATGGAGTGAGGTTAAAAATCTGGAGATGAATAAGATAAATCTATAAGAAAAAGAGTATAGACGCAGATGTAAGTTTTCCCGAGATCGGAAAAAAAAGTCTGAACGGCCATAGATCAGCTGTCGAATATCCGTCGATTTGCGCATGCGTATAAACGACAGAGAAAGAGAGAAAGATAGATTTACATCTCTGATGATTGAGGGACCGCTTCATATTGTATGAGTAAGTTGCGGCACCTCTTCTACCTCGTTCATTGTCGCTTAGAAATTTGACTTGCCAGATTCGATCTTGCGATAAATACGCAAATCGATTTATACTTAGAGATTGAAAGAACCTTGAACGAGTGCCTTGAACTATGTACCCTTTTCAATGGCGGGAATTTTGGATGCATGTGTGTGTATGATTGTATTTTTTTTTTTTTTTTCGAAAATTCATTGATTGAAATGATGAGATGGATGCTCACCTCGTGCGCTGAGTGCAATGAATGTTTGAGCATGCCGCCTGACCATGCTAGAATCCTGACTGTGAAGATCGATAGGCAGCCTCGCAAGGATGTAAAGCAGGAAGTCGCCAGGCGTCACTGCAGATAAGTCCCATTTGAGCTTTGAAACAACCAACTGTTCCCACCTCTGAAACATTTGCAAAAATTCACAACCATTAGATACATTATTTTAAAATCTCTAACACACAGAAAAACATAACCTTGAATAATTCATAAAAAGCCTGTTGCATACTCGCAGCAGGGAGTTACCCTAACCTATAAACCAGACATATCTCATGCACCCCTCTTCATCATCATCATCATCACCATCCCTTTTTCGCTCTTGTGCAAAAGATTAAACTTATGGGGTGGTTGGTACATTTGAAGGTTAGAGACGAAGCTTCATTGTGAAAACGCGCCTTGCAAAACTGGTTGTTCAAGGGAAAAAGGGCCCTTTTGCGTATTGTGCCGTTTATATATATATAAGAGGGGAAGAGAAGAAGGCCCGGTGCAAAGAGTCTTTTGAAAAGGGACCCAAAGCTACTTCTACCCTCGGTGCGAATTATTGTTCAGGTTATAATATACACGGGGTCGATTTGAAATTGAAAGCCGAGCGTGTTTTTCTTTTTTGCAAAGGTTAGCTCGCAGTCTGAGCTACGATCAATTTTGCGCGGGAATAGGGTATAACGGGATCATGCCCTATGTAGAACAACCCTAAAATGTATTATAACGGATCGGTGAACTATATGATAAATCTATTCACGTCGATTTAGATGATGAAGTTTTATATGAGAGGGAAAAGTTGGCAATTTTGCTCATTGTAAGGTAACGCATTGCACACAATGCAATGCAGTGAATTGAATTCTTAGCGGGAGACACACTGCCCGACATTTCATGAATTCGATCCATCGTGAGCGAGAGAGTTCAAATTCTGCAAAGCGACGTCTCATTGTTTCTATAACTCTAGTTCACTTCCGAGTTCACTTCTATATAGGTCCCGTAGAGATTGGGCCCACTCGAAAATGAGAGGCTATAGAATTTCTCTTTGATACTGTGAATGAGAGAAACCTCTCTTTTGATTCTCACAAATCTAACCCTCGATGCTGCGATGCTCGACAAGGACGATTCCGAGTACGCAATCGAATAGTCTTCAATGCCGCGAATACGGAGAATACATAACCTATATATCTCAAGCAAGCGAGGGAACTCAAGAGAGAGTCTTGGGAAGTTGGAAGGGACTGATGCGCGCGCGGAAACAAAAGCAAACTTCAACACACACATCTACAAGTTTGATGCATTAATCTGTGTGGAAAGTGAGGTTAAGGTAGAGGGTTGGATCTGGAATTGCGTGCAATTTTGAATTTCACGACACCTGCATCCGTAGTCTTATCGAGCGATCGGTAAAAGGTGGCTGGCTGGTGCACCCGCGCGCAGATGCGCGCGCGCGCGTTTCGATCGGAAGTTACCGGCAACTGTAATAGTGTGTTCGAAATGTTCGAAATTTAGCGACAAGCATCAGCATTTTGCAGCCGGCTCTACTGCGATGCCCTTATCGCGCTAATTGAAATCGGAAGGAAGTTAGGTTAGGTTAGACATGTGCGTATTTCTCATACACGCATAAGTAAAATTTTTAATTATAAAGTTAGGTTATGTGGAATGTGATACTCTGCCTTGAGAAAAATTTTGAGATTCAAGGATTCGAAGCGTCTATCTAAGAACTAGATCAGGGTGAACGAACCTCTCAATGTGAGTCACGCGCTCTTTGAGAAGAGTATATCAAGAATTTCGTAACGCAAACGTGGATATATCCAAGATTTTCCCCCAAATCTCTACAAACATCTAATATAGAAAGAAGGCTATACACACCTCTCAAATCCATGATATAGAAAGTCCATTTAAATCGAGATGAACGAGTCTAATACCCGCCTTAAAAATCGAAATACCAACAGGTGAGCAGCTCTCGTAAATTTCAACAAATTTTCTCTATATCTTGATTCTAACCTCAAATTACAGCTTTTCAGTGGCACACCGATCGGTAGCAACTTTCGGTACCCTTTTTCTTACATAAATATATATATATATATATTATAAAATACTAGATATCTGACCCTTGGAAAATCTACGATAGATATCCCACAGCGATTGAAAAAATAAAGAACCAGATCGGCGCCTTTCATGCAGCCTTCTCCACGCGCCTAAAGATCTAATATAGCAATAAGAGGAGGGATTCTCAAGAGTCACCTTGAATCGTTTCGTAGTGGTATCTATCGTACACAACTTACTACTACAACCGCTAGACTTTTTACTATGCACTACTACTCATCGTACTACTAATACTACTACTATACTACTATTATTATCAATAGTCTACGATGGTTTTTGAAATGATGAGACGGTCGAGTGTTTCGAGTTAGGTTCATAGTGAAAATCAATGCTAAGTAAAAAAAATATAAAAAAGGAAGATGAATCTTGAGGATGAAATTGAAAACGAGCCACGTGTACTAAAAAAATTTCAACGTCTCGATTTACTCATCCTCTTGCTTTAAGTTCTCTGTGTCTATATGTAATACTCGTGACTTGAAAAATTCACAGACGGACAGACGGAAGGAAGAAGACGCGACGACGAAAAATCATACCCCATCTGGTAGTAATAGTAGTATTAGTAGTAGTAAGTAGTAGATTTAAATCGATTTCATTGAGTGTATTTTGTTACGCAATAGAGGATGGATTTTTTAAGGGGAGAGAAAACCTTGAAGTGATTGAGGATTTGACCGTGAATTTAAGATTCGATGCATTGTAAATAATTATAGCCTCTTCCTTTTCAAAAATGCATTTGGTTAAATGTACATATGTCTGAAGGCGCGTGCAGTAAACGATTTTCACAACGATAAAAGAAGCTACCACTCATAAATTATGCATTATACGCAAGTGTTACTTTATGAGTTTCGATTGATAATACATACATCAGAATGAAATTAAAGCGACAGTAAGGCGACAATTTACATATATAAGGGAAAAGCTTGAAATTAAATTACCGGTTCCGTGCGGTAGCTTATATTACCCAAAAAAAAAAAAAAAAAAAAAATTGATAAAAATTTTGCTCGTAAATTTTATAATACAATTAACAGACTGTTCAAATATTATTACAAAAAGAATTTGTATGAAATGATAAAGATTACACGTTTTCTTATACCGGAATTTTACACGAATCAAAGGAGTATATAAAATTCTGGGAATTGAAGAATTTTTACAGAGGTTATACGGCATAATATAATTTTTGTGGGATGAAAAATTTTTCTCGTGTCCATGATGATGATAGTCTATGATTCTGTTCTCATGAGTGGCCAATTGGATTGCGTATGTGAATATATATATATATATATATATATATATATATATATATATATATATATATATATCGTTGAGAATCTAATATTCGGCCCATTAAAAGCGGAAAGGATAAAGGAGTCTGAGACACACGATCATCTTACGGCAAAATCGTTTTGGCGCCTGTTCCTCAGCCTCCCGATTCCCGAACCCATTTTACACACACACATACCTACATAAAAATAGTCAAGCGTATCGTAATAATGCGGCCATTCGCATTTTTTTTTTTTCAAAGCTCGATATTTGATATTTTGAATGCATTCTTGCGCGTGTTCGAAAAATTTTGAGTGTATAGGTTAGGACCCCCTATAGTACCCCCTATAGTACCACTCTATTTTCATTTTTTTTTTTTTTTGTAATATTTGAATTATAGAGTGAGTCTGGTTTAAAATTTTTATTGGTGACGATAGAAGGCGCCGATTATTTGGTAAAAGAAAAAAAAAGAGATAAAAGTGGGAGACACATGTGTATAATATACGTCATTGCTCGATTGGGAACACTTTTATGCGGGGCCGAAAAAACCGAACTGCTGATTAGAGGTCTAACAGCTGATTTCATTCAGCTTCGAGTGAGAGACGAGAATGATTAACGAGTTATACACGTGATTGCGTTGAGAGCGTGTATGTATGTGTGAGTGTGATGTGAACCGAGCGTGCGAAAATAAGAATGACCGTAGTTTTTTTCGAAATTTTTTTATAGAACTTTTACAATTTCTACACTAAGCATGGTGAAAGATTGAATTTTAAATGAATGTAAATTTCTAACTTTTCTATCATGTCACGAAATAATTCAAAGAATTTCTTGTCTCATTCTCCTCACACACTGAGTCAGTTGATAGAATTGCAAAAATTCAACTCGCGATTCTTGCCAAATGGACGCGACTATTATATATACCACGGTTAATCTTGTAAATCTTTCGAGAACGCGATCCTGTACGTTTTCTCGTCCCCAAAAGAGTTTTGCGAGCTCATCGAATTCTAAATTCTCATTCCTCTCATGAGTCTCTCTCTCTCTCTCTAACCTACAAACACACACATATACACGTCCATCTATCCCAAAACCTTCAAAGTATATATACATATAGTATAGCAAGGATGAAGAAATTCGAAAATCATGAATGGGAACGTTCACTTTGCAAGAGAAGCGAATTCCACTAACCTCACAAGCGAATAAGTATATATATTGTGTAGCCAATATAGTGATGGGATCCCTAAAAAGAAGAGGCTAGAAAATTTTGGACAATGGGACCGTATATATATATGTGTATGTATATCTACCTGCTATCCAAGAGCTAACCTTCCAAGAATTCGAATACGATTTATCTGGGACCCCTTCACAGTATATTATAAGGCCCATCTAAAAACTCGATACGCAATTTTTCGAACATAGTCGGCACCGCATCACACGAGAACGTGCAGAAAAGAGTAAGGTGTTTACCAATTCCTTGAGAGACCCCTAAAAATAGACTGATGAAAAAAATATATACACGTGAGACGTGAGAGAGTTGCCCCATTAAAGAGGTTATGTGATAGGGCCTTGAGGCCCCTATATTAGCTATATACTACTGAAACATACTCATTTAAATCATTTAATAATTCATTCGCGCAATGGTGCGAAGGATTTTAAGAACAATTGATAATTTGGAGAACTTTTTAATCATTTTGAGTATTTGGGTTGAATGAAAATTTGAAATTGCGGTTATAGGAGTACTTTTTTTGTTTTTTTTTTTTTAAAGCACACGCGCGTGTATGCCAATGTAATCAGCTGTGGGATGATTTTTGAGTACAAACGTCTGGAAAAAAATGATACGGTAGTAGCTGTGTGTAAGAATTATATATTACGACGATGAGTATGAGGCACGCAACAGCTGATAAGAGATACCCTGATGATCGTGAAAGGTATATATTACGAGAATTGATAAAAGAGATAAGAGACACAAGCATATAGTTACGATGAAAGCGATTTAAACCGAAGAAGCGGTGGCGATGCTCAAAAAACTTGAGCATCCAATTCATGCAAATTTTTGTCGTCTTGCGCGAATACAATAGATCTATTTGGGACAGTGTTGCGTCTGGGTGAGAAAGAAAAATTTGAATTTTGTTGAGGTTCAGAGTGAGGTTATGTTTATTTTGTATCGAAATTATATTAGAATAAATAAAGAAAGGTCGAGAGCCCTTATGATCTACAACATAATTACATCAAATTGATCGAGTTTTACAAAGAGAGAGATGAGAGAGATAAAAGAGAGATGAACATTTGAAATTAATAAAAATGCGGTCGTAAACGTGAACCAATATCATTTTAATTATAATTACATCAAAATTATCTTGTTTCCCAAAAAGAGAGATGAGAGAGATGAAATAGAGATGCAAACACGTGGGAACTTATATAAAGAAAAGAAGGTGGTACCTTAGACCGAAAATTGTCAAGCTTGTAACTTGTTGCATACGTGTTATATGGGATCAACGATACACACTTGGTATTCATCAGATGAACCGATTAAGATAATATAGTTTCCCGTGGCGTTTGAAGGTAGAATAAATCTAACCTCGCATGGACACATCTCTCATAGTCTCATAGATTAAATCGACCTCTTTCATCCAAAATGTAAGATTTTCAGTCACATTCTAACCTCTAAAATTGGACTCCCGATACCACATTAAAAAAATGAAAGCAGCTTACAATGAAATCCTCTTAAAATTCACTGAAAATGAGAGTCAAAAGCTCGATCACGCTGAAAATTTAATATACTTGAAAAAAAAATTATTACTATGGTCACTCGCTCCACTTCTGAATTCATTCCTTCAGCAAAAACCTCATACACGAGTGAGTATATGTATAGGTATATCCCATTCAAAAATCGCCAACTTTTCATCCGTGAAATTTCTATATATGACCGTACGAAATTTACAGTATAGTATTGATGTACTATATATATAAGGAATCATTGAAGCAAAGCAAATTTCAACCAAGTGCAAAATTTGCTTTCAAGAGAGAGGGATGCCTCATGAGAAAGGAAGCAAGTTTCAAGACTGGAGAGACCTCGCATCGAGCCTCGCATCCCCCTTGATACGTGTATATGGTATATATAATAAATGGCGAATGTATCGGAATATCGCGCAAAGTAACCCCCTTTCACATATATTCTCTCCCATGACTTCTTACACGGATATCATATACACATATAAGGGTGCAAAGTTTGAACTTGTGAGAAATAAGCTGAGGCAGATGTCTCTTGTATATTACAGTAGCAAAGGACAGACGGGAACTTACCCCTCTTTTTTTTCCTTCCGATGTAAGTATGTATATAAATTCCACCACCTTATTGTAAGTATAAGTATTATAGAAGACATGTTCGAGTATGCTTGCATATACCTTAATAATAATTTTTGCTTTGTAAGCATACATAACCTATAAGGACCTATATAACTATACATTTTGGAGGTTATTATGAGTGTGTGTAGAGTTTTCGGGTTACATACGATGAATAAGCATCCATATGTGTTATAAAAGTGTGGAAATTGCGTGGAAAAACTCTCCGGGTGGCTAATGATCATGTTAGACCTCGACCCTTACTATTGTATATACTTAAGCATATCCATGTCATTATTAATGATTGAGAAGCGGATCTTTCCTTTGGTTAACCAGACTCTCTTTTCCTTTTTACCTAATTTTATGTATTATGTATCCATGTGATGTGTGAAGTTCTTCCTTTCTTATGGTGGCACGCGAACATCATTTATTATTTTCTTCTTTCAAGGGTGGAGTTCGAGTTCCATTTTTAAGAAGCTACCGTATTGTAGCTTTTAAAACGTTCGAAATATGGTCTCGTGGCATAAAATTTGATAACATGGTATGTTAGTGGTTGATATTTGTTAAAAAGAAGGAATAAAAGAAATTTTACGTTACGCAAGACGAGATTTTGATAAAAAAAGTTGAATATGCATATATATGTAAGTAGAATAAAATGTATAAATTCATGTGGATGTGTGAAAAAGTTTGTCTTGTGGAATTCCCAAGGCAGAATCAAGGAAAGTTTTGAAGATGGTGGTAACTGTATTGTATGAGCTCATCATCGTGTCTGTACTAAATTTGAAAGATTTTAAATCTGTCAATAAATTTAAAGAGACGGAAGCCGATTTATCGATGAGGCAGGCATACAGATTCAATGATAAGATAAGAAGAAAATCAAGTTCAAAAAAAATGCAAAGATATTTCTATATTCTTTTTTCAACTAACTAAGAATTCATGCACCAGCCACGAGGCTTAATACTGAAAACGTGGCACATATGGATATATGCGGGTGATAGAACATACTAATACATACATCTAATACTAATACTTGTAAAATGTATAGGTTAGGTTACGGAGAGTATATACATTGCCCGAAAAACCAGATACTGTTCTTCTTCTATCTTTTCACAGGCTAAGCTTAGCAATATATGTAGCACGTGCCTATTTTTTCCTCTTTCGCATACATACATTCAGATACATAACCTATAAACATTCTCTTAAAAGGAAAAAGACTCCTTTTTGAGTACATACTCATACATTCAGATACATACTCCCCCGAGGGTATATAATATATAATCTAGGCCTCAAGTGAGGTAAATCGAGAACGTTTTCACACACTCGTGAAAAATATATATATATATGTATATTCTGTAAACGCGCAATGAAATTAAATCAGCTGAGACTACCTATATACCCCTGAGAATAATCAGATACCGCACCGATACCACATACATATCCAAAAACTCTTATACCTGGCGAATATTTCTCAGTCTGTCGTGGTCCTCTTTTTCTCATACAAAAGTTGAATCTCACGCGAACCAGTATATAATAGTAGTATTAGTAGTAGTAGTAATAGTAGTAGTAGTAGTTGTACTCTACTACTAGTAAAAGTAGTGGTAGTAGTAGTACTAGTAAAGCTCACATCCGGCAATGCCCAAAAAGTTTCATCGTTAGAAAGTCACGCCGGCGACCGACGACCGATTCGGCCTCGGAACGCTTAGTATATGATAGGTCACCGGCCTCCAAAATATATACTCCTCTTTTTTTTTTTCAACTCGTATCTCGTGTATGTATTTATCTATCTATCTATCTCCCTCGTATAGCCAAAAATTAAACCATTGAAGAAGTAAGTATAAGTTTATTGTCCTTTTTTACTATGTCTCAGTACGCGACTTGGTTTAATGAATATATTTTAAAAACGTGCAGATACTACTATAACGTGAAATTACTATACACTGAGAATTTAGAGTACTACGAAATTTTACGCAAAGAACCAAATTTGGAAATTTTACGCGAATTGTGTTGTAGGTAAGCTAAGGCAGTTTTGAAACATTCTGATGAAATCGTATATACGTACTATGGGTAAACTATGGGTAACACGTGGTCATGATGAGGGATGACTACAAAGTGAGGTTAGGTTTTGAAATTTTGGCGAGAGACTTTTTTTTCGCGAATGGGTAGTATTTTATATTGGCTGGATTGAGAGATTTGGATTTTTGTGAGAGGGGAGTTGGTTGGTTGGATTATGGGTATTAATAGAATCTGTGAAAAGTGTAAAGTGGCGGTGGATAGTTTTTTTTTTTTTTTTTAGGAGGCGATGAAATATATCAGTGAGCGATGAGTGTTTACAACTAGAGCGATGCCTGCATCATCACTTTTATCCGATGTTGTACAAATATTTTTACACTTAACTGTAAACCATTGTATTTGCTCCATATGTTCATGAATTGATATATAGTGATATTAGACTCTCTATCATTCAAATTCAATCTTTGAATGAAATGAGTACATATACATACACATGTGTGTGCAGTATTTAATGATATAAATGTCAATCGAATCGACAGTTGGTACGGAAAATTCATTGCTCCTATTCTATATACTACCTTCTATTATATATCTGATGTAGGCTTATTGCGACAAGAGGAATGATTGGCGTATAGGTTAGGAATTATACATGATATTCGTATATATGGTTGAAACGGAGGTTAGGCATACGAAGTGAGCAATAAAATAAGGAATCTGCACAAATTTCCATTTGGTGAAATAATAATTTCTTAGCGGTGGCATGGCGGCATGAGGCATCCTGAAGACCCCCCCGACAAACTCGTAAAGCATTTTATGGCAATTTTATTCTGTGTCCTGATAATTTGATGAGCATTTTAGGTTATGATATTCCGAGTTTTAAACAAGGCCATTCTTGCTAGCGTGTGTCTGATGTGTGTTATAAGGACTATCGTATAGCCAAAAAAAAAAGAAGAAGAAGAAGAAATCTCATTTGAATTCTGAATCAGAGAACACCGCGGCCATCGTCCATCACCACTAATACACTATTCACCCATAGCAGCTGAATTTTATACTTTTTTAAAGGTTATGTTATAGATCTATACAATGTAAGACTAAGACACAATATATCCGGTAAAAACCTCCATGAAAATTGTCAAAATATATTGCATCCTGTGCACGCGTTGCAATAAGAGAAAGTTTCTCAAATATATTGAAAAAGGAAAAGAAGTAGGAGGAGTTAAAGAAGGTCTACCTATATATAGAGTGAAAAACCCTTGGTCCTTGCAATAAATCCGCTATGTACGCGTGCCATATGTCGTTTCTTGAATTACTACTACTACTACCCATCATCATCATCATCATCATCATCAAGGAAAAATTCGGCCAACTGCGTTCAAGACACGCGACGGTAGTGACCCCTCTATAAAATTGTATACACATAAGTACAGCAAAATATCTTGTAAGAAGCACATTTTGGTACATTTCACCACGTGCACATCAAGAAAGAGACAGGACAGGACAGGACAGAACAAAGTAGTATACATATACGCATCCAGGTGCGATTTAACTGAAAACGAGTGAGTATCGTCATCTTTAAAGCCCCCCTTTACAATAACAACATATAACAAGCTATGTATATATAATCTGCAACAGATGCCTTTTCTTGCATCTTGCAAGGTGCGTCCAGTTCAGTCCATATTACAGTCCAAGAAAAAGAAGAATTAAGGAGGAGGAGGAGGAGGAGGAGGAGGAGATAGTGAGGAGGTGGTTAATACCTATATACCAAAATGCACCGGTGCATCAGGTTGAAAACATCTGTTTTTTTGAGTTGCATCTTTTCTGTCATTAAATTGCACATACGGGTGCGTTCACATGTGTATGCAATTTCAACTTTCTGATCTCTCTCTCTCCCTCTCTCTCTTTCTGTCTGATGGTGTTTGGCGAATCGTTTGTGATATACTTGTATTCGGCAGGTGGAGAGCGTGCGTTATATTCTGATATATGTGTATATGTATCTCTCCCGTACACTTAATTGAAGTAAAAAAGAAAAAAAAAGAGTAGTCGGGGCGCGTGACCCTGTAATTGCCCATAGCATTTTTTTTTTTTTGAAGCACCTGCTTCAAAAGTGAGCCAAAAAGTCAGTTGGACGCGTGCCGTAACAAAGTTTAAATGCATTCTGGCACACGACGACGACGACGACGACGACGATATAATTATTTATGCGATTTTCTTATATATAGGGTCAGGTTATGTGCAAGTCTATACGCTTGTTGAGCATGATGATGTTTTATGGAAATTAATATGTGTACTGTAGACGAGACTGTTTTAGTGGGTGTAAGAATCACCTATACATCCTTTATACATACAATATATGTATACATGTATGTAAAAGTAGTGTTGAGTTTGTTTTTACGCATCGGCACTTTTTTAATTTCAGGGGGTTTAATCAGACATATATACATATATTTAATATATACATGTGTATATGTATAATATATAAGATTTGTAGGTATAATCCGCCAGGGGGCCGAACGCACGATTAATTCCCGGATGTGTCAGACTCATTGATGACCTATACCAATATGTATGAAAATTCTTTTTTTTTCTCGTTTTCTTTAGACGATGATTAGCATGAAGGGGTCAGTTTCAGTCTGGCTCATTTGTATGAAAATGTCTGATTGAGTTTATCTACGTGTATTTACACCACACTTTTACGCTGAGAAAATTTTCCATCAGTAGTATATACATATATCGAATCGACTCATTCAATCGATATATATCTACATTCGATATTCGATACAGATGTTGGTAATTCAAAGATTTCGAGGTTATGAATAGGTAATATGTACTGGTATTGATACTAAAGAGATTGTGGGGAATAAATTAGTAGTAAATTTTCTCGTATGACCGTTCCATGACGCTTTGAATCTAAGGTTTATACTTGTGAAGATCGAAATTTACAATAATGTACGGTGACATTGTAAAACACTTCATATAAATACTAAGATGCAGACCCTAAAGATACAATGAGTCTAATACTCAACAGCTCCGTAACTGTCTCATAAAAACTAGGATTCACTTCTGAAACTACTTGTGGACCAAATTTTATTGTTAGAACAGCCCTATGCATCTATAATACTGAAACACCACTATAGAGAGAAAGTCACGCCCGTGTGGTCAAAATATTCGTATAGTCTTTGAACAATCATCTTTGCGGGAGTACCTCTTAGACTTCCTATACATATTATACCCTCGACTAATACCAATCATGAAAAGTCATCTAAGCGCAAAAAAGCTCGAAAAGATGCAATTCGGCACGTCTAGAATATACCAGCATCAGAAAGAGCATTACAGAGTTCGGAAAAGTTGTCTGCTGCAGCTGTCGTTATGTCCGTCGCGTCGTTGCAGTATTGTATATATTGAGCACCTGGCCCATCAGTCTCTTTACAAAACTTACTTATATACCCTTATATATAAGAGAGGAGAATCACCTCTCACCTGCATGTATACATATTGCCCCTTTCGCGCATTTATATAGATATACCCATATATATATATAAGATATGCAGCCGTCTATATACGCGCGATTATATATACCCGATTTCGATCTGTGTCTTCTTTTTTTTTGCGTATATATATATATGGGTATGTTGCATTTTATCAAAAGGGCCCGGAGGGGTTCGATGGTCGCGTGCCGCATCATTCGTTGATATATATATATGCATGATGATGATGAACAGGTGTTTTTCACAGAATATTTTTGTAATGTATGTATGCTCAGAAGCGAGTCTGATGCGATATGATGCCGATGCATGCCAAATATACATAAACAGACACAAGAGATTGGATCCTGTATGGGTATTAGGTTAGGCCGGTGATGAAAGGGGTTATGTACTACTGTGCATATTTATCGCGTTTGAGAGGAAAGGAGAGTGAGGTATAGGTGATGATGGCAGATGTCGTAGCAGGCTCGTGTCGTGAACTTGCGCGACATAAACTCGATGCATGATGGATTGATGGATTGATGGATTGAACCGTATTTTAGGCTTATCGTGAATATTTAGCTTTCTGTGTTTATTTTGATTTTTGTACGTGTGGTGGGGTGGATTATACAGGGATAGAGGAAAAAAAAATCATCTTTTAGGTTATAAATTCTACTTTGAGTTTGAAGGAAGTTAAAATTATTTCAGAAATAATAAGGATTGAGTAATTGGTAGTCATGAAAATTTGAAATTAACTCATTTTGTATTTATTTTACACGAAGTGTGTGTGTGTGTGTGTGTGTGTGTGTGTGTGTGTGTGTGTGTGTGTGTGAAAGAGAGGGGGGTGAAGTGATTGATCAAATAATAGATGTGATGCAGCAACAGTGAGATAGAGAAGGGAAAGAAGATCACGAGCAGTGCTGTTTCCGCGAAACAATTATCGCTAATTGGGTGATTCATATATGTATATGCAGAAGGACCGCCTTGGACAAAATCCGCATCGAGACCCGATTCCATGTACGATTCGAGTATATTTTATCAGACGAGGAAGAATAGACAGACCGATGCCTAGTAACAGCACAGTAATAAAATCAGTTCAAAGTATGTAACGTGTATTTGGTACAGAGTGAAAAAAAAAAGTACCGATACAAACTTTTGAATATTGCGCGATCGCATCAGCATAGATTGCAAACTCCGATTCTGTACAATTCGAAACTGTGAAAAAAAAAAAAAATACATTCTATATTGGTCAACGGGTTATCCATTTGAAAAATCTGGAATTTAGAATTAGGGACGCGCGTTCCAATTGTGAATCAGACCACAAGATAGAGATTCTAACCTATAAGATTTGTATGTTTTTGTCATGAAAATGTATAAGGTATATTAAGGTGTTTGTACATATAGGGGTTAGGTATTAGTGTGCAAAAACTGAGAGTGGCGAAAAAATTTCATTGTTCCATAGACAGGAAGAAAGAGTAAGAGGTTAGGGTTTCGTATTCTTGTATATTAGGGCGTGCCAAAAGTCTAAACAATATCCACGTAACCCGCGATATAAATCATTCTCCGATCGAATTCCAAAGGGCGAGCCGCTCTTATATATTATTCTTGCAAAAATCGTCCCTCTACGGCTGCGAACTGATGCTGCTTCACATTCCATTTCGCCATATAACTCTCTCTTTTTCAAGAGACCATTTTTTTCGCGACTTTTTTTTTACCGCCGCCTTTGGCAAAACTATTCGGCTCAGCGGGTGGGTTACACACACACATATATATGAAAGTACAATCCACTCTAATACTACGACTACTAAACTATACTTCTTGACTTTAGCGAATTCGTAAATGACTGCAAGAATTCCTCGGTCGCGCCTGTAAAACAGTCGAAATTGGGCACTGATGCCTATTGTTCTTCTCCATATACCACTGTTTCCGATATATGATATTCGGCAAGCTTTCTATCAACATGTGTGTGTGTGTGTAAGATACGTAACTATGGGAATGTCGTCCAAAATTGGCAAACTTGGTATGTATAAAAATCGTGATATGTAGCGCATGCGCGAATTCTATCATTAAGAATCTTAAACACACGAGCCACATCATATCTCCATGGCCACATGATGGTTGCGATATCTTCTACATATTCGGTTCTAAGCTGATGGACCAAGACTTATACAGTCTCATTTGTATCTTCAATAAATATGCACAATACACTCACAACAGACTAAGAACTTTATATTATAGTGATATGATGTGGATAGAGCCTAATACTGAAAATAGTTGCACGCGCGTTGAGTAAGCTCTGCGTCATCGGGTTAAGAAGAAAGCCCGATTACGATTCCTCTGAGGCTATACTTCCATCACTTGATCTTTTCATATGTGTAAAGTGTATAATGCGAGAGACCAACCAACACTAGTTTGTTTACGAGATATCTTGACTCCTACACTTTGCAGATATATAGTCTAGGGCGCCGCCGCCGCCGTGATTCGCGTATTATAATAGTGAGAGGAAATCTTAAGATTTTAAGCAAAAATAGAGGCTGTGGAGTATAGTATGTGTAGTAGTATACACGTGCCAACAGCTGATGGTTATATTAATATAGTAGAGAGTGGGATGTTCCAAGCTATGTTGACGTCGGTTTTACAGTGGAAAGAACGCGTTTTGATCAGACCGAAACATCAAGATTTTGATGAGTTCGAGGCTTTTGACGAAACAGTTATTGTAGAGTGAGCCTAAAGGTTTTTTTTTTCAATTATTTGAAGAGGTGCCAAACGTGTTATTGTAGAAAGAGCTTGCGAGTTATTGTGGAATGGGCTTAAAATTAACCTACTTATCATATTGTAAAATCAACTTGATAAACTTGCAAGTTCTAATGTAGAAAAAATTTAGCGAGTTATTGAAAAATCCACTCAAAGTGAGCTTGCAATTCATTGTGGAATAGGCCTAACAACGTGCTTGCACTACCTTTGCATGCATGAACGAAAAGTGTGATTTCAGCTGGGACAAGGAACACTTCAATAAAAAGCTTTCTCTTCTTTCGAATTCCGAATTCGTTCAATGACCGACTCCAGCAAGGCGTCGTCGCGCTAAACGATAAGCAGTTGTCTGAAAAAAAACTGTGCGATCATCGATTGAATAAAAAAAAAAGAGTTGAGTATATTCGTTCACACACATTTATAGCTCAAAGTATATATGTGAAAGTGTATATTAGACCCACCGCCACGAGCTCAATAAAAATCGGTTCGCCGAAAAATCAACCGCTATTTGATGGCCATTTGAAATTCCGCACGTTATCTGAGACTCCTCTGGCCCCGCAGACTCCGAAAGAGCAAGCGACATATATGTATAAATGGCGAACCGGACGTGGCAGCCCGTTATCTAGCGCTATTTGCTCGAGTGTCTCAACACATGAGTACATGATATCTGATTCGCAATAGAAATTTTGGGACTCGGTGACCGAGTGTAACATGTACAGAGCGTACCGAGCGTACCAAGTGGTACATTTGTATTGCAATGGAGAGATCGGAAGTGATATATACGAAACTGACAAACTGTCTTTCTAATTCGAATTTTAGAACGTTGATTTAATCTTGTAGGTTATAAAATTTGATGAGTCGATTGTATATATCGATAGTAATCGAGATTACGATGCGATTTATCGATTCAATCGATACTTCAAAACATCGTTTGGGGTTCGATAGTGTTATTCATGTATGGTTTGACCTAATTTTATAGGTTACATAAAATTTGATGAGTCTAGAGTCTATATCGAATACATTACGATACGATATCTCGACTGCTTCGATATATACACTTCGAGGAGTCATTTGAAGCTCGATCGATAGCATTACTATCATATGTGTGGGCTGGAGTTGTTATTGGTTAGAAGACTGAGAAGCAGCTGATACATTATTTTCTGATCCAACTGAGAAAAAAATGATGAGAAACGTCAAAACTTGTGTAAATATAAGAGTATTATAGAGTCGCGTCGTCGTCGTCTCGAGGTCATCAAATAAACTAAGCGCCGCCGCCACTGCTGTTAACGATACGATAGACACTAATTAAATCGATGGTTCCATAACTGTGAATAGTTTTTGAGTCGCGTAAGCAAGTGGGATATTGGGCTCTTTAAAATTTGTAAAATTGTATCGGAATATACATGTTGGAGAATAATTTATATTTCGAGGAAAGAGTGACGTATACGAGTCGATAGGTAAAAACATACATTGTAGTTTGCACACCGCTTATTGAGTTGAATAGCTTATGTTTGACAAATGCTCTGTAAAAATTGAATCCAAGTGTAATTCATGAGGCTGATTACATATTTAAGTAGCTTACAACAAGTTTAAAATTTTTTTTCACACCTATTGTAAGCTTGTTTGACCTGATATCAGTTTTTACAGAAAAGTGAATTCTAATGAGTTGTAATTGATAAGATAGTGACGTTTTACTGAAAGTTACTCAAGAATTTTGTTAGAGTTAATAAAATATTAATATAAAATAAGGAAAGCGATTGAGTGGACGAGAAAAAATTTTATAAAGTGATGGTTCGAATTTTTTTCTCTTCCGTCGAACACATGTACTGTGAGGTTAGCTTACAAAAAAAATTGAGGTACCTAAACGCGGTAGGTGGGGCAATTCGAACATCCTGCCAAAGCCGGAACCAAGTGTATATCGGATTATTAAAATGCTGAAGCATAAGTCGCACATTAGCACGATTTTATTGCGGCTAAAGAAAATATACGAGAGATTATTTGGGGTTGAAATTGATCGTGTTCATCCATAATGAAGCTATTTGATTTTTTTTATAGTCAATATCGCCAATACAATCAGATTCTTCAAAAAATAAAAGTGCACTTTGAAAAAACAAATCTGATTCAATGAATGAATTCTACATGCGTACGTTATACATTGTCACTTTTTCTCATTCGAGTATCGCGCGTCATTGTTATTTATGAATGAAGTCGTTTACAAATACATTCATACGAAACTTACTACTACGTTTCATGTAGTAAACTTCGATATAAATATACACTGAATGAAAGGCAGAGTGTGTGTCTTCCTCTTTTTCTTCTTCTTCGTTTAAAATTCAACAAGAAAGAGGATTTGTCAAATGGAATATTGATGAGATTTGCGTTCACAGTCTTGAATTTCACATAATTTTTGTCGTTTTCGACTAGACGGTAGTATAAGAATTAGAGTGTATTTTTGGCAATGGAATTTTTTATACCAATACAGTTGTAATCAGAATTATTAGAGGTTATAAAGTACGTAACCCAAATTCTATCTATTCATAGAAGCCCTCCATTCCTTCAAAGAGTCAGTCCATTAGAGTGAAAAAAAAAAATTCATACATCTTCGATCAATCACTTCTTCCTTCTTCACTCAAGTGTTAAGAATTTAAATGACCCTATGACTCTTATACATTAAGATTCTGCAATCTCCCAGATGCCTAAGTGAGAAATGTCGGCGTGAAACTAAACTTCCTTTCTACATAGAGTGTTATATCTTCAATTTCAAAGACGTAGCGGCACAAACATTTTATATATTATCGAAGCCCGTATATATCGAACTCACACGTCGAGTTCATCAATATCGATCATAAATAACGTATCGATTATATACCACCATTTATCGCTTCATCATCGCACACTATAATATAACCTATACCATTCAAGAAATATGATTTTCCAAATTTTCTAGGGAAACTTTTCACCACCATATTACTTATAAGATGATGTATCACTTTTTTTTGAATGGGAGAACGACATTATAGCGTACGACGGTTATAATATGCATTTTTCCATGGCGAATTGAATTATTTCAAGGTTGATAGGTTATGTATGATTTTTTTTTTTTTTCTAATAAAAGAAAACTCACCCAAAGATCATCGTGAGTGATGGAGTTGTCTGTGTAGAATACTAGAACATCAGTTGAAAGCGGTCTTGGTTCTCTGAGCTTTGATGCAAGAAGAAGGCAAGCTGTACCTAAAAGTTGCAACTGAGACTTCCTGATTGGGCAGATGCTGAGGAACCTGTCCATGTAGTTCATCGACAGCGGAAACACCTCCTCCTGGCACTTTTGTTCCTCGCATACCTGTACACACATACACAAATAAAACATATATATTACACACATTTATTACACACATGTATTTTACACATTTTGCACACATACACACATACACTCATTTATCACGATATATTATATACATCAGTACAAGTACTTTTGTATATATGTGTGTGTGGGTCAGAGGGGTATATACCACGCGACGACATGTGGTTACAGGGGGGTGGTGTTGTACAGCGGAAGTACAGAGTAAGATCGAGAAAAAGAGAGAGACAGAGAAAGAATGAGAGACGAAGAGAAGAACGTCAGACGGCAGGAAGCAATGCCTACTTGCGTATTACGTACTTATACTTCCCTCCGCGTTTCTCAATTGTTAACCTCCAATACACATACTTTTATATACTATATATGTATATACATGGCCTCTTTTTTTTTTGTAGACGGGACACGAGGAGACTCTTTCATTGTTTTTAAAAATTCGCGGGCAATTGCGATCCCGGTTTTGTACGATATATACGAGAAAAAGAGAAAGAGATGGACAGAGAGGGAAGAGGACGTACTACACTTTTTTTTTCGAAACTCGCGTTTTCGGCCACGTGCACATAATACACACTCGAGATACAGTTATAATGTACAATTCGCGAATTATATATACGTATATCGCAGCCGGTAAGTTTTTGACGATGTTGAGATGCATTTTGCAGCAGCAGCTGCGTTTGAGTTCGCGAAAAAGAAGAAGCGTCGGTATATGTATATATGAGATGATGTTATACCTTTAGAAGAGTAATGATACTGCAGTTTGGAAAGTTTTGATGTTGTGTGGTGGTTATGGTAGAATTATAAGTACGAGCAGCGCAGGTGTGTGTAAAAGTTGTAAGTTGCATGCACGTGGAGAAGATGGTTTTGGGAGAGTAAGTTTAAAAGTGGCGGTTTAATCGAACGTCATTTTTTAAAGTGACACGAGCGAATGATAGTTTGCTTAAATTTATGGTATTTTCGATTGATAATAAGTAAAATACTGTGATACTTTTATTTCATCATTGGCAAGTATAGAAAAGCTGTGTATAATTTGAATTCTAAATAATCGAACGCAACGTTCGAATGGTTTGAAAATTTAAAAATCGAATGATGACAGTTTTAAAATTGCGATCGTTTTACCGAGAGAGTACTGCTATTATGTTACCACCAACGTTAGTTTCAATTAGTCTGCAATTACAAAGCGATAAAAGACGTTAGGAAGAATCTTTTAACCGTCTATAAACAGAATTCTGCTCAATTAAAGCATACACACTTTGCATTCTCACGTTTGGCATCATTCAAATTGATCGTTATATAGCTTTCTTTATCCTGATGAACCTCGGATGATCATCATATAGAATTATAGGTTAGTTTGTGGGGCCATTGGCATAACTGATGATAATTCCGAATCGAGCGATGATTTCAACTACTACAATCCGCGATTCTCACATGTGTAAAACGAGGGTCTAAAGCTATACTATACCTATCTTGTCGTAGTCATCTTCGTGTGCGGGTTAGAATTTCTTTCCCGAGAGTATATGACAGAGATATATAGTGAGATATAGAGAGTTTGTCTGATCGCGTCAAGGTCACTTGTAAAAACCCCTCCTGTCTTCTTCGTCGACGACTATATGTTATATGTACAGTACGCAATTACATACTCCTCCTTGATTTTACACTCTGTATATACATAACCTATAGAGTTTATGCACTCTGATTTAATTAACATGCATGCATACATGTGAGTTTAAAAAAAAAGAAGAGATACAGTGTGAGTTCAAATATATCTTTTGCTTGCGTAATAATAGGCGCCTGTGAATTTAACATGTTCTTAGTTTTGAAAGTATATTAATTACAGGTTATATTAGGAAAATGTCATGTGTTTCTCATTCATACTACCACGACCTTGTCTTGTATCATTTAGTATGGGTACGCTTATAAGTGTCTATCATATGTAAAACTCTGTATATATCTTGAAAAGCAGTAAGAGAAGTGAGAGAAGAACATACTACAGCACGTGCCTCCGAAAAAGATCTCACGCTTCGAATCGAGGCGATCTCATATGAGGTGGTATATATATGTATATACCAAAAAAGTAGGTATATAACCCTAACACAAACTAGATATAGAATGTGTATGTATGTATGTATGTAGACAGGGTGGCCAACTTCCGATCATCGTCTTTTGTCGGCTCTTGCGAGCAGGAAGCTCTTATCACTCGTCCACGTAATACACTTTTTACTCCCTCACATACACACAGACACACAGACACACATACATCAAAATTGAAATACCTACATATACATCATGATGATGAAAAATGAAGGTACGTATTTGTATAGTGGAAGTATATATCTCGCGAAATTTGCACAATCAAAAAAAAAAAAATTGGCCCACCACACGCGGTCATCATAATATATATATATGCGATTATATCATGAGATCGAGCTGAAACTTTGATGCAGGAAACGAGAGGATAGAGAGAGAGAAGAGATAAAGATATATAGAGAGAAAGAGCACGTGGCTCGCGCGATGCGCCGGCTTATAATATGCAATGGCAAAGAGTAAGCACGTGCTCGCCGGTATATAAGTTCAATAGCCTTTTATACTATATTTTCATCAATTTTTATATCAAACTATTGTAACCATCATCATCTAATTAATATCTACTATTTTTTCTATTTGAGAATAGGTTAGAGTGACGTATATATGATAAAAGAACGGTGAAGTGTGCTGCGGGCATTTAAAAATTTAAAGTTCCACGCGAGCGATGTGTGTTGTATGGGCGCCGACGTGAAGTCAAGAAGTCAAAGTTTTAAAGAGCATCGAAAAAAAAACAGATGATCAGTGCCACAGCGTTGAATTCGATGATTCACATTACGTAAGCATATGTTATATATATATGTATATGTATGAACCTTTCGGCACACGAGGCAGGTTGTTGGAGTTTTCGAAGAAACCCATGTGGTTATGGTGGATATAGATTTCGTGTAATGCATTGGATGATGAGTTATATACTCGGAATACAATCGCGACTTTGCGAGAAAGTTTTTAGAGTAAGTTGAGTATATATACATGACGAATTTTGCGAATTTGTTATCGGATATTAGCGGCGAGATATGAAAGGATGAGAGTTATTTTAGTTCTTTTTTTTTAGAATGTTTAATCGTAATTTGCGAGAGGTGAGTTAAGTTTTTTTTTTCGTGATACTATATATAGGATCACTATATAATTTTACTTATCTGTGATTGGATATTGTTTTAGTTTCAGTCATGTAAAGTATACCAAATAGGGTATAGAATTAGTAACAATAATAATTGATCGAAATGTAAGATTAGATCAAACTTTTTTTCGTATAATGCTGTCAACGTGGACGACACCGGGGCGTTCCAATCATCAGCTTTAAAATTCTCTCTCTCTCTTTCTTCACTTTTCGTATCATATATACTTGATTCAATTTTAAATTTTCCTGTTTCATCGAAAAACTTGCTGACAATCATAATAACTCTTTACTATACGTATACGATACGATATTACATTTTTTGTATTGCTATACACTCGAATAAATGTAAACCTGTACACGCACTAACCACTTTTCAATTTTACGAGTATATAAAAGGTCTAAGAACTTGTTCATCTATACTTTTACATTCATAACGATGTCATGCGAAACAAGAAGAAAAAAGAAAATAAAAAAGATTTCCTCGTTCGACAGGTATTAGAGTAAATAAGTAATGAAGATATAATACAAATATATTCACTCGGATGAGTTTTAAAACTTTTGCGTAAATTCCACGAGGATTAAAATTCCTAGATTTTTATAACCAAGTATTTACTTATAAGGTTGGAAGCAAAAAATTAGCATAACAAACCGAGTGTATTAGTTTCGCGTTCTCGAGAAAGAATCAAAGGGGCGCCGCGCACTTGTGTACCTATTATTATTGTTCGATCACGATCATGTGTTTTTGAGAATCCATAATGGTCAACGACCGCGCGAACAATCTCGAATTTTCATACCTTCACATTCGTAATTCTGCACTTGTTATTATCACACACTCTCATCAAACTCGAAAAAAAAAAAAAAGAAAAAAAAATCACGTGTTCAAAATGAATCATATGCAATCACTATTAATAGGTTGTTAAAGAGTAATAAAAATTGTAAGTGTAATTCTAACCTCAAGCATCCACTCAGCGACGACTTTTCTCATAATCGGTGATATATCTCTCTGTACGCATCCAAAATACGATGGTGATGGTGCATATCTTTCTTCAGTTTTTAACATATTATGAAGAATTCTATCATCAGCTAATAATGCTGGATCAGCATATGCGCTACACTCGCTTTGGCTTGTACTTTCGCAGCACAGTAGATCCATTTTCTTCTCTTGTATATCTTCAATTCAATCAACAAAAAACTTGTCAAAACTTTTTTTTTAAAACTCAGAAGAATATCTTTATCTTCTTGACTAGTGTCCAACTACTTCCTTATTTTTTTTTTTTTTAATTTCACGTAAAAGAAAAGTCTTTGATAATGTTGTTGATTTAGCACTGTTGTTGAGTCCTTTTTATTTTTTGTTGTTAATTGTTGAGTATTAGTAAAAATGTGTCGGGATAATTAAGCAGTGATGTGATAAAACTTCACCGCAACTATATCTCCGACACACACTTTTTTGAAAAAAACACTTTTGAGCAATACAACGTTATGAGAGATTGTAAGATAGAACCGACCAGTTCGAAGTGCCGGCCGGCAATGTTCGTCGAAAATGTTCAACTCGGGCTCAGCAGCTCAGTAAATGCAGAAGTGGTCGTGCTCTGCTGCGGCGAAATTTTGTCGGCGGCTCGAACGAAAGACAGAGAAAGAAAAAGGTTGGGGCGGGTATAGTATAGTATATTATAAAAGGTGTATAGAGTGGGGGTATATATTCGGCAGCTAGCGCCTCCTAACATCATCCACCGGCCGGCCGGCATATAGATATATGTATATAGCTATTCGACAGCTGTTGCTTCGAAATGCATGTGTGGTGGTCGTGGCGCGGTGGTGGGAGTCTATATCGCGTGCCGATGAGATTCGACTCACACTGTTAAAGCAACAGGTACCTCCTTATTTCCTTCCTTATCCCTTATAACATATATCTATACGTGTCTTTTTACTTACTTACTTACAGGATTTCCCGCATATCGATTTTCCTTTAGTTTTCTCATATATTATACCACCCCTGTAGAGATCAACTTTTCTGATGCATCTGTGTTAGCCTGTATATGAAACTGAAGCTGCTATATATATATATATGTAAAAGAAGGGATGACGCGAGATGAGGAGCAGCTTCAGAAGAGCAGCTGTCCCATGCAGCAGCCTAATTTTCACGGATCTTATCACGGAAGCGGACGTAATATCCTCTTTACTCTTACTCGTATTCCATTCATACACGTGTATTTTCTATTATACGCTTATGTGTTGTGAATGGGGATGCTGTATATGAGGATGTTCCTTCACATTTCCGTAAAATTTTAGAGACGTGAATTCTATATTGGTTATGTTATATCTGATGAGCAATAGGGATGAAACTTTGTTTTTAGTGCGGTATAGAAGTAGAGGCGTATATAACGCGGGGGCGTATTTGATTTTTATGGATTTGAATGTATATGTAAGCAATATAGAGCACAATTAGGTGTGTAGCGATGCATGTTGCAGAACAGATGCTGGGAGTTTTTGGAAGAAAGTGATTTCACGAATACAATTTTTTTATAAGGTGTGTATTAGGTAGGGCCGAAAAATGTCTTTTTTCGAAAATGTATACGGGCTAGTGCGCAAAAGTTAGGTTTCTACATGTAGATTTGAAAAAAATTTTGCTGGACGAGAAGAAATAAGATTTCATGTCCCAGCAAGAGCTATCAAGCTTTTATCAAAATTAACCCAGGTTCGAATGGGAATGTGCCTAAGGTAAAGGCGCCAGTAGTGGAACACGGCTAGTTGGGCGCCTATAGTGGAACACCCAATTCACATGAATTTTTAACCCCGGAAAGTCGATCCATCATTTGAGTAAAAATTACACAGTGTTCTTTGATATTATATATTTCAAATCGATGCCCAGCAACACCCGTAAAAGATTAATAAATCAAATGAAAAAATCATGAAAAGTATAAGCTCATAACCACCCTTTAGAGGCTGTTCCACTGGAGGAGCCTTCCTCAAAAATGGAGCCAATAGTGGAACAAGAGTGTGCCCTCAACTGGAACAGGTTTTATATTTTCACTGTATTGAAAAACCTTCCGGGAATCGATTTTTTCCGGTCGCACGTCATTTATTCCATACAGATCAGCACAAACAAACCATTAATTATCTACCAAATATTTTCAGAATGATTCCAGTGCGCT
This sequence comes from Eretmocerus hayati, assembly GCA_029851415.1. NCBI lineage: Eukaryota > Metazoa > Arthropoda > Insecta > Hymenoptera > Aphelinidae > Eretmocerus > Eretmocerus hayati. The sequence continues at coordinate 20,819,973 of CM056742.1, forward strand.
GTTCCACTATAGGAGACTTTTCGCGTTCCAACGAGGGCACTGAGCTCAGGATTGGTTGTTCCACTATAGGAGACAACGGATCCTTTCGTGAACATTCAATTATTCTTATTGTATACAAGCAATCAACTTGTACTTTTTTTCAAAATATGCAGAAAGAGTTTATCTACAAGATGCTTTATTTCCCGTTCGCGAGAAACTCAAATATCATTCAAGATATGTAAATTACTGATTAGCGATCATTTTTTGTTCCACAACTGGCGACTTTACTTTAATTCGGCACTTTTCTCTTCCTATCTTGCTCGCATTTCTGGCGCATCCAAGAATTCTTCAACGTATTTTAGCTCATTTTAAAGCTTGTTCCAAAACCTACAAAATGAGCTAAAGTACGTCCAATATCGACTAATCCGAGCCAATCTATCGAACCTTTTTCATTTCGAGTTTTGAAAGGAGTGAGGCAGGAGGGGGAAGTCGCTTATTTTCGGATTTTTCAAAACTAATCACTTTTTAGAAAAATTGAGATAGATTAGCTCGGGTTAGTCAAAATTGGACGTACTTTAGCTCATTTTGTAGGTTTTGTAACAAGCCTTGAAATGAGCTAAAGTACGTTGAAGAATGCTTGTATGCGCCAGAAATGCGAGCAAAGTTAGGAAGAAAAAAGTGCCGGATTAGGCACATTCCCATTTAAACCTGCGTTAATTTTGATCAAAGCTCGATGGCTCTTGCTAGGACCTAAAATCTCATTTCTCAGCGTCCAGCAATAATATATTTCCGTACTGAGTGCGGTAGCCCATTTTGGGCACTAGGACAGACATGTCCTCCAGTGCCCAAAATGGGCTTGCAAGCGAGGTGCGGATATATTTTTTCATTACGAGAACCCTAAAATCCTATTTAAACGTGGCATTTTTAGGTTAGAGTAATGAAAAATTTTTTCACGTCTACGTGTAGAAACCTAACTTTTGCGCACTAGCCCGTATCAATTCTCGAAAAAAGTGATTTTTCGGCCGACCCTAGCGTGTATGTATATGAAATGAAAATTTTTAGGTTATTCGGGAGTTTTGGTTTTGGGGGTGAATTTTGAAATTGGGTCTCAACAGAGAGTGTGCATTTGCTACTTTTTACCCCCAGCGCCAGGAAGTAGCGCCATTGTCCGCCCGTGGCGCGCAATCGAACTACGGTGGCACAAATGCGCCTTACACGCGAGCCCTAATACGCGACGATGAAAAAAGCTTTTGAACTTTAAATTTCGATCGACTTGAAATTTTCGAGGTCAAATTTGGTTTTTGATGAAATAAGGTCGGGATTCAAATGTCAATAAGTTATTAGATCTCGGTATATAGACTATTACTGGCTTTTTGTGATGAGCCATTCATTCGTTATTTATGAATAAAATAAGTAGAAAAGAGGTTGAATGCAAGAGTCTCGTGCATATCACACGATTGAGATGTATAATCGGTTGATGACGTACGCGTGGCTCGAATTGATAGATATATTGAACAAGGAATCCCGTAAATTTCTTTAATTGTAATTATTTTGACTAGAATCACAATTGAATTTATCATTAATTTAATATAGTATGACCGACTGGTTGAAATCCTTCTAATGAATAAATAATAAAATATTCATGATGATGACGCTCGCAAAGTGACTGGCGATATTTTTTCTTCCAAAAAGTAGTAATGAATTATTTTTCTCAATTTCTGCGCTACCATTTCCTTTACATCAAATTTACCGGGTAAAAAAGTCTCGCTTAGGAAATCACCAACTATATATAGTGGATATCGTCGTGTGGACCGGGTTTTGGTAGGCGACGCGCGAGCTCATTCGAATGCCCGTTTTTACACAGCTGATAATTCGTTTTTTTTTTATCGAATAACGAAGTGCGTATACAGGTCTCAATTTTTAATGAAGAAATACACGATGTACTTTTAAAACTTACACATATGAGATTTCAGAGCTTGCAAGCTGAATTTCTCAAAACTATAACATTTTATATTTATCAAATTTTCAATTGTTGAATCGACACAATCTATAGAATTTTCTTGGATCGATCTGTCAAATGTCGCCGAACGTGCAACAGAAATTCGCCGGATTAATCGGACGCGCATCACATCTAACTGATATTCGGAAATCCATCGAATGTTATAAACTGTTATAAATATAGTTCTCACCTCATAAGTATACATCGTAACCCATCGAGATTCTCTCACGCATCTCGGAATTGCTCAGTTCCGCCATTGCTCTTCAGTTAAATCGAATCCCTTTTTAAAACGTAGAATCGGTCAATCGTCTGTTCAAATTCTAGCTAATTGTTTCGCAGCAGGAATCTGATATTGATTCTAATGTATAAAATTGCGGTTGCAACAATTTCCATTTATTCAACGCAGATGTCTATATCAAAATCGATCATGTCAAAATTAAATTTGTTCGAACATAATATTCTGCAAAATTGTTATCGTCGTTTGAATTTGCATGAAATTCATTTCACTCATAACGAAATTTTATCAGATTGTATACGTAAATATATCTGAATTATTATTTGCGAGTTGGTGTAAGTATACAGGATAATTGGATTGCTTACATTTGAAAACATCGCAAAAATTTTTTTTTCATTACTCTAACCTAAAAATGCCGCATTTAAATAGGATTTTAGGGTTCTCGTAATGAAAAAATATATCCGCACTTCGCTTGCAAGCCCATTTTGGGCACTGGAGGACATGTCTGTCTCGCTTCGCTCGACACCTAGTGCCTAAAATGGGCTACCGCGCTCAGTACGGAAATATACTATTGAACACCAAATTCACAATTTCCTGGGAACTTATTTGATCAATTGAATAGATTGAAAAGCCGAGAGAAAGACATGAGATTGGCAACTCCACATGCAACATTTCTCCTCAACGTGATTGGAAACTTTTTTAATTTCGAAGAAAAGTTCATTGTCAAATTTTTAGACCAGTAATTCATCAGTGAGTATAAGTAAAATTACAGGAAAAAATCTATTCATCTCAATGATTCAATATTGTGCTCACAGAATTTCGTATAATATTATACAGTTACATTCTTATACCAAAATTTTCATGCTCATTTTAATTTTCAGATTCATTATTTTGTAAATTTTTTTATGTAAACGATCGATCGAATTGAGCATGAAAAGTATCTTGCTACCGATCTTATATGCAACAAATTCTCGAACAAATTAGTCCAACGAAGCTCACCACTCATATACCCAATATAGTCAAAATTGATTGTGCCACGCAGTATGCATCACACACAATACACCTTTCATACGTATACTCCAATGCATTTCAGCTTGCAGCAAACACGTATTTGATAAAATGCCACCCGGCATAAAATCTGGGCAAGATGCACGATCGCATCCTATAACCTATATTGTCCAACTTTCTACCATTCAATCGTATATACGTCAAATCAATTCACATATAATACACCCGTATGCATTTAAATTTTGTTCATCCCCTTTTGCTATGGTATGTGCCATATAACATATGAGATATACGAGCCGAAGAAAATTGAATCTGCAGAGCAGCTGATTCGTATATATAGTTATATGTCACACTTCTTCATCACAGATAAACAGCTGAATTTTGTCGATTGATATACTGATAAAAAAGATAAGGCTTATTTCTTAATGAATGAGGTTGAGGCTGATAGTATTGATGCGCGTATCTCATTATGTATACACTTACATACTTTTGAGGATATATCGATGAAATGATTGTCAACAATTTTGATATTCGCTGTTTTATGATAAATAAATGTTGTACATACATATACGTGAGTGACTGATTAACGCCGAAATTCATTTTTTATAACTCTGATACTGATAACGAGTGAGTATCCCAGAGTTGATTGATGATTTTAGAAAATTTATATATAGGCCGAGTACTGGGGGGTCTGAGTGAAAAATCGTGTTCCAGAAGGTTTGAGGGTGTATTCTTATGTACTCTGAGGCGCTGAATCAAATGCACGAGGTCGAAAGCACGAAAACTCCAGCGTTTTTTGTTACAAACCCTTTTTAGTGCAAAATTATGGTTTTTTTTGCAAAAAACTCGGAAAATGTGCATTTTCACGAAAAATTTTCTACACAAAAGTCCTTCATAAATTTCTCGGAAAACCCTAGCCTTGGGCGGGATATGCGCCAAAACTGTTCCGCGCGTTCAACAGAGGCTTACATGGATACTAAACTCGCTGCCAATTCGACAGTTGTCAATCTAGGGCTAGGCGACCTCGTTCATCTTGAAGAGAATAAAATTCCTTCAAAAATGGTGCAGTTCGTATCTCGCTAAGAATGAAGTCCTTCGAGCATGGCTCAAAAGAAAGAGAAATAAGTGTGTCAAAACGCTATTTCCGCAGCAAAAATGCTGGCACGCGTCGCTCAGAATCTGCAATTTTACTCTTTTTCTCGTTTCACACTGGAAAAGCTTCGTACTCAGTGAAATATGACCTATACCATTTGAAAGGGAATTCCATCCTCTTCAAGATGAACGAGGTCGCTAAATTGACAACTGTCTAATTGGCAGCAAGTTCCGTATAGCGCTGCATCGGCTGTCCCACATAAACCCGCATGTTAAACGCGCGGAACGGTTTTCGTGCATTTCCCGCCACAGGCTTGGGTTTTCTGGGAAACTTGTGGGACCATTTTTTTAGGAAATTGTACGTTCTACGACTTTAGTCTCTTGGCATTTCCCATAAAAATGCATATTTTCTGAGATTTGGGCTAAAAACCGTAATTTTGCACTAAAAATTGTTATTAACAAAAATAACGCCGGGGTTTTCGAGATGGTGACCTCGTGCATTCTATTTAGCGCCTCAAAATTCATATGTACACACCTTCAAACCTTCTGGAACACCAATTTTTATTCAGACCGCCCCCCCCCCCAGCACCCGGGCACCGGTATACTTTTACGTCATCATTGATAATTTTCTCTATAATGGGCATATCTTAGAAAAAGTATTCTTGATATATATTAGGAGAAAAGGTACAGATGGTTTTATTGCCAAGATATTATGACACGTGTCGGAGCGTATGTACTCACACTTATCTGTCCGTATGCATTCATTGCCTTGTTTATTGGAGATTGGAAATTTTTTGGAAGTGCCTGGCTACTTCCTGATATCTTGTGATTATGTGGAAAAGAAATACCTAAATAACAGGATGTTGGGGATGTACATACTTCGGGATGTACGAAACTGAGCATATTTTTTACTTCGAATTGATGCAGCTGTCATTCGATTCTGATAAAATACTGATTAGGTACATGGAGACGATGATTTGATTATAGGTAGAACAAATTTCGACAACAGGAGACTTCCGGAAAATCTATTCGGGTGCAGACTATGATAGGCTATGGATCACGATACAAGATTTACATTTTTGATAATTTGAGATTTCGAGCTTATGCTGCTTATCGAGTGCTTATGGATAATTTTATTGGGCAGAGAATCATTTCTTACGCAAAGTTATTTTCGTCTATCGAATTCAACAAAAGGAATAAAAACCAAATTGATTACCCACCCTCGCACATTGATACCATTCAAAGTCACAATTTTTAAATTATATAAAACCTCTTTCATAAAAATTTGCTGATTGTATTCGATTTGCCCCGAAGTAGTGCATCAAAAAAAAAAAAAAGTCCTGAATGATTTGGTTCACCCTTCCGCTCAAAATGTTCTAATATTTCATCAAAACTTTTGCATTTTGCAAACCAGTGATTTTTCTTCGAGTTTTTCTTAAACTCGTCGCTCTCGATATGACAATTGAACAACCAGGAATTAATCGTGAAATAATTTGAGACCGCGAGAAAGTTCCCTTGAATTGATTGTGAAAATTTTGATCAACACGTTCACTGCGACGGCAAAAGATGCATACGGTCCTGTGTGCGATGGGCCCCACCGGTGGGGCCCATTTAATAAGATTTCGATCACCGCCGCACACAGAGTTGGGCGCGTGGACCCCACCGGTGGAGCCCATCGCAGTGAATGTGTTAATTGACATTCACTTGTCTTCAGAATTATAGAAAATATATATTTCTTTCTTTTACCAAATTTCTATCCGATTTATTGGAAATTAATCAACTTACACAGAATATATCATTCTACCTCCATTTCACCGAGTAACTATGAAATCTCCTTCCACTTGTTACAAAAAAAAATCTTCAGTTTTCCTTGCCACGCGAGCATCATAACCCTCACAAACTCACTCGTAAATAATATCTAAAAAAAAAAAAAAAAAAAAAAAATCTAGATGAAACTCAGGATAGCAAGATTTACGAAGTGGTAATGGTTGTTTGAAGAAACGTCGCACTGCATGTACAACATCATTAAAGTCCGCACATGAGTACACACACACTCACATACATACATACATGTACACATATAATACCACACTATTATAAGCACGAGTCGCGCTCGCGCGCCAAGTTCAATTAATTCGCAATCAGATGGCTATCGCGCAAAAATCGCTGTGGTTTCCTTCACATCACGAGCAAAAATCACTACACTCGAGTGGACTCACTTTCTGGCTAATATACGACCAGACGAAAGGGAGTAGTACAATTTTACACATTTACAAACACACACACACACATACATGAAAAAATAAGAATTGCGTGTGCGGTATTAGTACGTATGTGTATGTATAGGTACATTATCGCACATACCTTATACAATATACGGCAGTGCAACTCGTTCATTCATACATCAAACCTCAGCGATTCTATACGAATAATACACACAAGTAGAGGTGTATGGTTCAAGTTTATGAAAGACGATAATAAGAAAGAAATTCGCATCGTGTCGAGTGTTCTATACTCACCCGAGAATATATATAGTGTAAGTATGTACGTGTACATGCATTGAGAATTGCATCAAGTCCCGAGTTCAATATAGTTTACCAAAACGATATCCAATCTCTAATATCATTGATTTCACTCTCGATATACACACACGTGCATTGGATTACGATTTTCATTCATGCGATAATTGGGTACTTGAAAAAGGCTACTTTGTATTTTTTTTTCTTCTTTCGTCTATGTTCAAGTAGTAATTAGTGATGCAATGTCTTTGAAGAGGCTATTATTTTTTAAATTGTGATAGTTGGGGTCCATGAACTGGTCACGTGTATCAAATTTAAAAGTGACCCGTCTTGACAATGTGTTAAAGTCATCTGGAAAGTATTAGACGTACGTGTTTGTGTAAGTAATGTGATTGCAATGAAATAAAAATATGTATATAGGTAGTTTGACGTCAATTGCACAGAGCCAATGGTCATAATGTAACTTTAGCTCATTGTGTGCTAAACGTAATGACTTTTAAAAGGCATTGACTTATTTATTATTGCGTGAAAGACAATTAAATGCAGTGGTCACTGAAAGCTACAGATTTTTTTCAATAAGTGAAGTCAAGGACTTTTTTGTAGCTGAAAATAAAGAGAAAGTTAATGCATCAAAGCCATTGTATAATTAAGACGTTGATGAAGCAGTTGTTAGTTAACCTGGTGCGACATTGAACTTTACATTTTTGTAATTTACGAGTATGGTGCCTGTAGATGTATGCAAGATTCTATCATTTTTTTTTTCATTTGATATTTTTTGTAGTCACACAGGGCATGACAAACAAAGTTAGATTTAGCGAAAAAGTTTAAAATAAGAGATAGCCTGGCTGATAACCTTCATCAAATTTCTTAATGAGAGTCGCTACCAGCCGCATCACCACCAGGTGGCGACACTCTCGATCGCAAGAGTGGCCAATCCTATTTGAATAAACCATCCTTGCAATCAACAGTGTCGCCACCTGGTGGGTAGCACCTCTCATTGCAAAGCTTTTATCAGTCTTACTAATCGTTAGCTAAGGCTGTACCAGTGATTCGTATAGTGATTTAAGTCGTCGTACGTTTATAAATGATTTTTTAATAGTCCCATGTCAGTGCAACAATTTGGCAAGAATGGAGAAAAAAATCATCAGATGAAAGGAGAGTTGCTAGCTTGCCATGATATTTATCAAGTAATCGTAGAATTTTCCATAAATACCTATTGCAAGCTCAGTATTCATGTGCCATAAGTTCTTTATTTTTCATACGGCTATTCGCTATGGTCAAATGTGGGGCTTTTTTATATGCCACCACTAGAATAAATGAGCGGAAGGCTCGGAATGCGTTTCGTCCACCGCCTGCAACTGGGTACATCGTAACCCGGACTCATCAGCAGGGCTGAGGTTGCAGGCGGTTGCCCTGGACGCGGAGTGCGGAGGTAGAGAAGTTCCTTATATATGGAATGTGTTCGTTTCTGTGCGCTTGCGAGAGAGGTGCGGAACGGGTAGCCACCTGGAGGCATACCCAGAATCCCCACAAGACTCCCCCCCAGCAACCTCGAGCAATCGCAGGAAATCTGGACATTTTCGAAAACCCGCTTCCCGTCTTCTCCGCACGTATCGTGACTCAACCCTGGGATGCTGGGATACATACACCGCCGTCAATGACTAGTGTAACTCTTGACGAAATACACGTCTAGGCGGGTGGTCACTCAACACCCAGATACGTGAGCACGTATCGTATTGAAAGAAGTGGAAAGGGTATAGGAAGATTGATGCATGTTCTGATCACGTCGGGGTCACCAATGTGGGGCTTTTTTATATGCCACCACTAGAATAAATGAGCGGAAGGCTCGGAATGCGTTTCGTCCACCGCCTGCAACTGGGTACATCGTAACCCGGACTCATCAGCAGGGCTGAGGTTGCAGGCGGTTGCCCTGGACGCGGAGTGCGGAGGTAGAGAAGTTCCTTATATATGGAATGTGTTCGTTTCTGTGCGCTTGCGAGAGAGGTGCGGAACGGGTAGCCACCTGGAGGCATACCCAGAATCCCCACACAAATTGCTTGTCCGAGACATCGAGTGGCCAGCTCGCGCATTACGCCGTGGTGGGCCTCACACAGACAATCAACGTTTCCATATCCGTGTTATCTCGGCCACCCCGCTCTCCCCCCGCAGCGGCTACGCAACTCGCTAAGCCCACCACAGTTTGAGGTTATTTTCTGCCATTGCCGGCGCTGCAATCTACTTTTTTTTATATAGCACATTCGTGACCGTAGCGAATACATATTTCATCATTTCGCAACCATGACATTTGTCACATTGGTCAAAAAATTTCAAAAACAGAAGAAATTCATGCCAATATAACCATATTTTTACCAAATTTAAAGCTTGTATGAATTTACATGATTTGCGAGCTCGAAACAAAATACCAAGTTTTTTGCGAATCGACATTGTTGAGTGTTTCATTTTTTCCTCGACCTTTCCATACTCAATTTGATGAAAAATCAAATAAAGAGCCTTAAATGTCCTCCAAATAATAAACTTTGAGCTTAAATTTCGTTTGCATCTTGCAAACTACATATACTGTTTATCATACATGGATAGAAGGATACAACTGCCACGTGGGAAGTCCCCGGCAAAGGAAATCACATAGCTGGCAGGCATTTTTTCGCCTTGAATTTCAATCGTCGTCATCGTCATTTTAATCAGTGTATTCGAGTGAAAATTTCTGAGATTTGATAAGTGCACACGAGTTAAGTTAGATATTATATCCCGTTACGCAATGACGATAATAGAATCAGAAAAAGTCTCTCTCGACCAGTCGACTACCACATGCAGATTAAAAATTCTACACTATTCAACCTTAGTCTTAATAAAAGCACATAAGTATCATGCAAATTTTAACAATTCTAGCGCCTCTCATAATCATCACAAAATATAATAGAGAAATACCAGACCACCTTAGAGTAGAAAATCCGTCTGTGAAAAGTGAGAAAAAAAAGTTAAATTATCCTTTTCTGCATCACGCACTGCGCCAGGAATCTATTGTGTACAACACCTTATATATCTCCAAACCTAACCTATACTTCTTACTTATGGCAGTATCTCATCATATGGTTATCATATATAACATACAGAAAGAGTGTTCAAATGCGTGAAATACATAATACAATGGGATCTAATTGGTCTCGTTTCGTAGGGCGTTCTATACTACTTCAAATGATAATATAAGGCTGCGATAATATAACCTACTATACGTCTGCGGACGCTATAGCAGACGCCACCACAAACATGTGAACCCTTCATATATGTATAGGTATTTCCATATAAATGTATAAAAATGTATGGTACTGCGACAGGAGGGGGGGGGGGCTTACTACTGGAGTCATTAGAGTGTGTATATATATATGAATAGGGCCCCTTCATCAAACGAGCCGATTCAGCGATCTTTTGAGACATGCACACGCACGTCACGCATAGAAAAAGATGAAGCAGAAGCCATCATGCACACCGGAGCTGTGAACAACAGTCCTGATCACGCGACCAATTTTATATTAGGTGCGTAAGTAACTCTAGAGACTATCTTTCCCCCCAGCAATGGTCACGCTCTGAGAAATACTTTTGCAATTTTATACCAGACGATTTTACGATATATGCACTATATATGTATATATATATATTAGCCATGTGGTTGACATTGAAAATAAAAATATATGTAAGTAAAAGAGAAAATGTTATGTACTATGGGCTTGATAGCGTGTCGATCCACGCGGATGGATATGATATACAGGATCTGTCATACAGTAGTTAAAAATCAGTGATATATCCATATTTCATAGTCTTTGGATGGGAATCATTTTTTACATGCATGCATGGATACTAAGTATGTTGTATTATATGTGGGTGGAATTGTGAGAAATAAATATAATGATGCATAATAGGAGGAAATCGCAACTCTGACGGAAATAGGTCAAGGGGGGTCTACGTTTATATATAAAACTATATATTTCTGTTTGTATGTATGTCTGCCCTGATTCATGAGAAATTGTAGTCGATTATATTGCTGTCTGCGGTTTTGTCTGAAATTTTATATAAAAAAGATCAAATTGGGGTGGACAGAAGTTATTTACAGCTGTCACATATCGGCGGATCTCACTTTGCATGATCAAGAAAATATTTGGACTGCATATGATACGAGAATTATTACAATAACCAATGCAACGAAGTTGTAAAATCATCTCAGGAGATGAATTCAAATCATAGAGATATAATTATCTCTATGATTCAAATGCCAGAGTCATAATTTTTTTGTGACCCATAGGAAATTAAGTTTAGCTTACTGAAGAGGTGAATAAGACACTACTTTCAAGTTTTCCTTCATCAGTACTGAGCCACTTGTTGATTTTGATCATCCAAGGTACAGCACAATCTTAAGAATATACTTCTTCAGGTAGATTTTGAAAACCATACAATCGACAAAATTTTGTGAAATTAGCAACTTGTAGCACCTTCTGGTTAGTCTATTATTCAAGGTCACATAGTCCTTCTACACGAAAAGTCCGCAAAGTATCGAGCTCAAATTCTCACCACAGACCTTACTTTCATAAATTTTCATGAATTCCTCTAGATACGAGCCAACTTATACGTATATATGCTATCGCACGAATGTATGAGCATGTATAATACCCATGGGTCCCTTATCGTTCGCCGAACTCGCCACGCACTCATGTGGAGGTTATGATGTGGGTACTGCAGGCCTCATCATCATGACTTGATGTATTATAATACATATGAAGAATCTCTTTTGACTTCTAACCTGTTGCCCCCTTTCATAAATAAAATACTATATCGCCTCCACGCTGGAATCGATATATATCGAAAGCATCTCTTGATCGACCTCTTGAAAACGAAACCCTGTTCAAATATCTGCACCATTGAATCTTTGATAGATTTGTAATATGAACTATAGCTCTCAAAAAATCATCCACCCGATCACACATTATGCATCGAATCTCATCACCTCACACTCAAATCTCCTATACCACTTGTTGAATGAACCCTATTGAGTCTTTAAATTTAACTGGTTCATTGGAGACCGTGTTCCATATGTCCTACAGCGTTTCTCACGGGTTCACCTTGGAGTATGTTTGATCGGACCATTTATGTCACACGTGAATCTTCTTCTTTATCTGCAACATAAGATTCTAAAGTATTATTTTCAGAACCATATGAGTATGTTGTACAGCATCAGAGCCATCACTATAATAATACAGGCGCCAAAGAGACCGAGTAATGTGCATCTCATCATCGTCGCGACGCAATTCGCACTAATTTGTAATCTTACTTAGGCTAATGTTGCTTTCTACATAACTTCTTACTTTTTAGTTCCGTGCGTGACTCGATATATGTATAGACCCTACGCTAAACTATTTGTGCGACTAACTTATAGGTTAGGTTTAGAAGTAAAGAGCTTATAGGGTTTGTGCGATAACAGTTGCAGACTCTAGAGGTAAGTATCCTGTGTACTTACAACTCAAAGTAAAGTTTAAAGAAAAATTTTTGTAAGGGAAAATTGCATGGTTCTATGTATTGCGAGATGTATTGTGCGTGGTATATGATGATGACAGAGAAGGTAAAAGGTGCAGAAACGGTGACAATGATGAGGGCACGATTCGTCGACCTCGCATGCATATATGCCGATATATATGCACAGCCACGCTTATACTTCTGTATATGGACTTTATATACTTGTAGACGAATATGTGCGTGCGCGTATGCAACAGGTGCTTTTCGCGCGCCTGCCCACTTGACTCGCGTATATAACAACCATCCAAACACCATAAGTACAAGGAATAAAAATGATGGTTGTGCACTTGTTCTTTGGCATGTACCAAGACTCTCTAAGGGTGAAATAATTTGTATAATTTTAATAAGGGCGGGACTGTATAGATGGATCATATAATATTTGAGGTTAGAACGAGGTAAAATTTCAGACTGCGGTCACGACAATGCCGTGTGCGGTTCAACATATGGTCATATAGTTTCTTGAAGTTGGATGAAAATGTGCCCTTGTCTACGTTCTGAGAGAAAATTCATGTGCAGTTTTGTTGACATTGGTGAGGGGTCCTTCAGAACATTAGCGTTGACTTACCTACTATGAAAAATGGTAGTTGATAAGTTAAAGTTATCAGACCCAATTAGGCAAAACGAGTCTACTCTGACCAGGAGAGGTCATTATATCCGGATCACGGATTTGGCTGAAACTTTGGGAATAGTCTTCTTTCAGTGCCAAAAGATGAAACCCAAAATTATAGACCCTAACGCTCAAGCGTTTCCGAGCTATAGCCACGGACATTAGCATTGCAGGTATACCTATATGTATGATTTTTAACACGGGCCTATATGGGCAATGCTAATGTCCGTGGCTATAGCTCGGAAACGCTTGAGCGTTAGGGTCTATAATTTTGGGTTTCATCTTTTGGCATTAAAAGAAGATCATTCCCAAAGTATCAGCCGAATCCGTGATCCGGATGTAATGACCTCTCCTGGTGAATATAGTTATCGAATATAGGACCTCCTATATTCTGAAACGCCAACAACGCCAAGATTTGAAAATAATAATGTGCTGACTTAATGTCTTGAGGTGAAACTTATTGAAAGTTCATTCAAGTAATGAAAGCGAGTTATGATTAGTATGAAAGAACTTGTCATTTACAGCGGAGAAAAAAATCTTTTGTTAAGGACTATAGTGATAATTTCATGAAATTCATCTACTTTCTTCAAAATATCAAAAATAAATGAACCTCATTGGGAGTCCTTCTGGAAATTCAAATGGAGTGGTCTGATCTGTGATCTTCTATGTTTGAATCGTGAAACGTTGATGAACAATATGAAGAACTATAGAAAAATGTCACACGCCATAATCCAGTGGAAACATATAAATGTTCGAATCAAACAAGTGCAGAATTTATTATTAGAGCGTGTGAAACATACACGAAATTCCGAATCTCCCGCAAGCTCAATCATGCATCTGTGCCCCATGCATAATATTATAAAGCTCTAAACTCCAGTGAACTCTTGTAACGCCTTTCAACACTGTAATTCACGTCTCAACTCTACTAATATCAGACTCATCTCGAATGCATAAACCCCAAAACGTTCGCAGAACGTCAGTCATGTAGCACACAAAAGTTACACGGTGAGATGGCGCTCCAGATGCTCCAAAAAGATTCCATGATCGTCTTTGCGATCTTCGTCAGCTCAGAGTATATCCCACATATGCATTTATGTACGGCTCGTGCACATTGAGATCTTCTACAGATACACATACAGCCTAATGAATAATCACGGGTGGTAAACCAAGTCCCAATCCCAAAAGGAACTTTTTAAAGTTGAAATGGCGAGGGGAGTTCAAATACCGCGAAGCGGCAGAGCGTATGATCGTCTATATAATCGGGTCCCTCATTCGGACTTCTCGATACATTTGAGCATCAGGCATCAGCTGAAGAATTTGCAAGCAAAAAGTTTCTCTATATTTGGCCAACCGATTCTCACTCATTAGATACCTAAATTATGTGTGGGTGATGTGTGTATGTGTGTATATATATAGAATTGAAGAGGTTGGGAATATATCTGGAGATGGAGCCTTGGATATGTGGTATATTTTGAGGTGAGATACCGTGGCAAAGCGCGCATGGTGAACACGTGATGTGACATCGACTGCAGGCTGATTCTTTGTATAGCTGGTAGGTACTGAGAGATCTTTTCATGAGGATGACTTTTCTCACGCCTCTCCGTGTATGTATATGCGATGATGCGTTTATACATACATGTGAAATGTGAGCACCTATGTGAAATTGGTGTGAAATAGAAATTGAGCGAATAAGGAGTTTGGGTAGACTAATAAGCTAGAGTCAATTTACCTGCTTCGTTTCATAGACCATGTTTGTGATGAGCCATGACCAGACCAGCCGAGAAAAAATGCAGACACTTTTTGGCTCTCTGCGGTCAGACAGAGGATTTAAATCATACAATCGTGGTTTTCATCTCTTTCGCTCTTTTCTTCTTCAAAATTGAACCGTTTTTGTGTCTACAATGGCTAGGCGATTGCCATATGATTGTGCAACCCTTTGGTCGACACTGATTTCATCGCTGAATGGCAAATCTTTTATACAAAATGTTCCCAATATATTGTACTTTTCTGTCATTCCTTCCATGTACACTTTGTATTCTACATTGGACACTATGAAAAGATTGCCTTCAGATGACTGCCAATTTGGAGCCGAATGAGTACAGACCATGGAAAATATCACTCTCGGTTTCCCACGTAGCTAACTGAGTACCAATTTTTTCAAACAAATTAGGATAAATATTGTCTGATCTACACTTTTTATTTCAGCATAAGTTTTGCAGACAAAGTTTTTGCTTGAACGCAATTCGAGTGTTTTACAAAACCTGAAAAACCATCTTCGTTCATCAACCATATACACTCGCATATACATATGACTATATGAGTGGTTCCGCTCGATTCTCTGCCGTGATACGAAAGAACCACGTATCCCCAATGGATTTCCTATGAAGATACGTAGGTTCTTCCGCACCACGGCAGTTCTGGATCCTGACTCGAGTCCACTCTTGAAGAGTGACTTTTTTCGATCCGCACGATCAACTCAACATCTTCCAATGAGGGCATGGACTTTCTGACAAAATGGAACTGAAAAATTTATATTCCAAATTCATCCAATTCTGAATGGACAATGCAGTCTTTGCCTTGGAATCAGTCGACGGAGCAGGCCATGAAAGTCCCTAATTAAAAACATTTCACTAGTTTTGGAAAGATCAATCCATGTGAGAAGGCCAATAAAGAAAAGAAGTGTGATACAGTCAACAATAGACAGACCAGAGGAACGGACAGGTCCGTGGAAAGTTTTCTAGGAGTTCTAAGGGGGTTTCAACCACTTCCTAAGAAATTTTTCAACTCTTTTGAGCATTTCCTCATTGATCAGATTCGTTACAAAATTACCCAGTGTACACTTGTCAAATACTCGTTTCTTTGCCTCCAAAATTTGCCAAAATCTCAGGAACTTGTCTTAATGAAACCAGATTCCACAAGGACACGCTCACTTGTCAAGAATTGCCGCCGAGACATCTCCCTAATTTAGTAATTAGAATCTCAGTGCAGAGGCTTCCTCTTCGCTCCTCACCAACTCAAATTACCCTCATAACTTACCAACATACTCTGCGACAGCCTATTTACCACAAAACCGCATTCCTGAATCAGACAGAATCCGTATTCCACGAAAACGAAGATTTCAAAAAAATGTCATCCCCTCGAACATAAGACATGACGCAATCTCACACCAGCGCTGCAGAAGGTTGCTCTCCATTAGATAAATGCATACTTTTCAAGATCAGCAGAACGAAAAAGCTTGCTTGTCGAATACATATGTATACGTATAGATATTGTACGCGACAACCCGGGCAGAAACTCGAAATCCGTTCTTACTATATATCTCTTTCTCTCTCACTTCATGAAGAAGAGCCACCCAGCAAGAATGCGGCCTGCAGGCAGACAACACCCTTCTTTCCCTCCTTCCCTAACCTCACTTTTCTTGCCCGTGCAAAAACCTCGAAATTCCTGTACAATACTACCTACATAGTTCTGATGGGTTTCGAAAAGAGATGATCTGTGGCATGAGAAGAACCCAGAAATGTTGCTCTTTATACAAACTACACCCGCGAGCAAAGTTGTATAGGTATTTAGACTCTACAAGAATTACAAGGAAATTGGTGGCATGGTTCGCCGCTACTATCGAACATTTCGCGGAGGCTAATACAGATCATACATATGCGACGAGGTTTTCAAATAACGACTCGCGCATCACCATATAGATCAATGAGCGAATATATTTTGCACGCAAAGCGAAACTTTTGAAGTATGAATTATGTAAGTGCTGAGGAACGGAGCTGAGAAATTTGGAGTATATAAATAATACCAGCTAGTATGCTGCATGCCCGCTGCATGCACTTCAGTTTCGTATGAAAGTGAGGTTAGGTTAAGGGCTTGGAGTATTATGTATCGGCAGCTTGCGCGTCGTTTTACAGCGGCTTAATATTCACTTATTGGTAAGCCGTATTTAACGCTCCAGTTTTATGATGACCGAAATTGCCAAGAAATGGATCGTTGCATTGATTGGGACGGTGCAACAGGTTGCTTCAATGTTCTCTCTGATGTGCGAAAGCCGACGCGCCCGTGCGAAGTATGATGGGCTAATGAGAGTTTAGCTGCGGCACCGAGACACGACTATTACCCGATATTACTTGAGCCCCTAAGGAGATTTTGGCATCCTGAGATGAGCTTACTTTGTTCCCATCTAAATACAACAGGAGTAAACAAAGTCAAGGTATGCACTTTGCGTTTTCGCGGGAAACAGGATTGGCGCCAGGCGACGGTTGAAGACTTTGGTTTATTTCATCAGCGCAATAGGGTGCTATTGGAATGCTAATGAGCTACCTTTGCGATGAACTAACTGCTTCGCGGGATGAATAATGGGGATTGTTGAGAGTGACTTTGTGTGGATCCGGATAAGCTAAGCGCTTGTTGTCCTGATATAAAGTAATTATGTGGGTCAATAGGTTTATTTCTATGGGTTGATAATGACCTTAAGGGATTAGAGGTCTATTTATACTCGCAATTCGTAGTCAGGGCCCAAGCAGAGAAATGAAACTGTTCAGTCTTACAAAACAATTTTTATTTAAAACTGTTGTCACTCTAGTAGTTTCATCTGCAGGACCTTGAACCATCAGATAGTAATGGTCGAAATGTCAAACTGGCTCATTTTATGAAACAATTCATAAATCGTTATTATTCTCTAATAACTTCCCAGATAATCACTGAATGGTCGAAAACAATCTGCCCGGAACCCAGTTATTCGCTGTAATAATTTGCGCCAGGGCCCAGGTCGAGGCCCAGGTAGCGAACCACAGGCCCGAGACCAGACTATGATTTTATTGAAACTCAAAATTTTTTATGTCCATATTAGAAGTCACGGTCGTGCATATGTAAACAATGAATTATTGTCGATTCACAATGGTATCGGTATTCACAACTGATTATGATAACATTGTAAGGTTGAAGAAATTAATCAGCAAGCAGCAAGTCACATGAAAAGTTGATGAGTGTCGACGGAGTTATGAAGCAATTGAAATTTTTCAAGTGTTCTTTTGATGAGTATCAATAAACACCAAATTAACTTTGGTAGAACGAAACTGATAAAAATAAGCCACATCTTGACATTCTGAGGTACTTTTGACCCCATAGAATTTTTACGCCTTACATCTCGCCTTACATCCATGCTGCGGTGTAATAGTTCTGAGAGGCTATCCGATAAGACGTCCAATTTAGTCAAGAATAGAAGTAGCTGTTGGGATCTTGCATGGGATGCACCGTCTCTTGGCTTGCAATCCAGGGTGACAATTAACATTGAATTGAGTCCAAAGGAATGTTTATAATGATATTCCTGGTACAGAGGTGAGGGAGAGAATAGGCGATAGGTTCGGTCAAGATACAAAAAAAAAAAGGATAAAAAAAGTAGAAAAAGAGCGTGAAGGAGGGTGGAAGAGGGAGTGAGTGGCATACCGTCGAAATTATACACATAATACCTTTACCGACCTAGAATTTTTCTACGGTCTGAAGACATACACATCGAGTCTTGTTCATTTTTGCAGTATAGACTTATATATATTGTGTATATGCGTTCGCGGCTTGCTCGGTAATTACAGAGTTAGCGCAGGTGGATGTGCAGGGAAAATTTACCTGTATATATACATATATTTTGCCAAGGAGCTGTTTCCTATTTTAACCGAGGCAATTCGACCTGTTAAGAATGAGAATAGCCCGAAACAAAGTATTTTTTTGAAGGCGCCTCTACAGTTTACTATGGTTGCCAAACTCGAATAACGATATATATGTATTTATGCATTCTCAATGGATATTCATAATGCACCTGTTGAATTTCTGTATAAGTGAAACTGATCACCTCGTGAACTAATCATGGCCACTTACGGCAAATTATGACTGGTTTAGAATTTGAGTTTTTGAAGACATGAAATTAGCAAATTGAAGCATAACCTGACTGTTCCTTGCGGTCTTGTTGGAAGTTTGAGATAGAAGTCGATACAAATGGTAAAAGTGTAGATGAACCTCGAGATGAACTGATATGCCCTGGGCCCATATAAATTCTATAGAGGAATTTATGCAAGATCAAACATTTGCAATATGGTTCGATGTGGTTTAATGTAATGCAATTAGGAAAATATCAGCACTGTGAAATCGCTGGGCACTTGAAGCGAGCAAATCAATACAATTAAAATCTTGTGAACAAGATGTGGATTTTGGGTAAGGTTTTCATTATTTACTGAGTCGTTCAAATTTTTGAAAGGGGATTGGCTATAAACCCATTCTTCATATTCTTCCAAATCGCGCCCAAATCGTGACCCTGCAGAATCTGCACGAGAATCTGCATGACAGAACCACCGGAAAATTTATGTGATACATATTATAGTTTGTAACACTGCTCCAATGAAATGATATAATTTAAAGTTTGCATAATTTGGAAGATTTTTTGAAGAATTCAGCGTTGTTACAATTTTTTCAGACAGGTAAGGGTAACGTATCATTTAATTTTTGTAGGTAACATTTTTCAACAACTTCCCAAATCTCCACGTGGCGTCAAATCCAGGGTCATTTCTTTCACCTATTTGATCATCTCAAATATCTGACGAATATCGCCCGAGGTATTGCCCCCTCTCAGCACACAAACTTTTTTTCCATCTGATCTCTCTATAGTAGTGAGACACATCTATCCATACAGGTATTCATTTTCTAATCGATACCCCACGGAGTATTCCAAAACAAAGAATCTCTATCAAACATCTGATACCTCTTACAGATCAATACTATTGTTTTAGCATCATCCTGACTTGAATTCATCCCCCAAATAGTAACATCCAAATTTTCCACCAGCTTCAAAGTCACACATTTAAACGACCATCACATCATCTAACCCCCACGAGGGGGTACATGCCCTGCAATCGACCCACATTTTCCTCAATGGCACGCGCTAAATATACAAAAACTCGATTCGCGCCAGGTCCCCCTACGCCAGCTTCTGATCTCTGAACAACACCGTGTATCCACACGCTATACATATACATCCAATATAACCATTCGAGACAATAGGCAAAGGACCATCCGCTTGGTCAACACTGGTCTCTATTATAACATATCTAGGATAAATTTCAGCTGCTCATCAGCATACAAAATTCAATTCAGTGGCATGCACACATCAGACGGCTGACATCATTGATCGTCGTCATCGTTGTCGTCCAGCTTCATGTAAAATCGAAGGGGTCACAGTAGGTTATGTATAATAACCTTTTTCCACCCCCGTTTTCGTGCATCTCTTCCATCATTCCGTTGATCGAATTAGCTTCAGCCATTGTATTTCCACAATTCACTACAATAGGATTAGAGTCCACGTATTTTTCTAGGTTATGGAGCAATATATAGGTTACTTTTACCCCCCCCCCCCCCCCACGCAAACATCCAAATTCTACGCAGTAATAGGACACTATAGCAAAAAGTAAAATTGTAGCGACCTCGACGCCGTCATAACCTCGAGCACTACTTACTTATACTTACCTGAAGAGTAGTTTACCTATGAAATCACCCGCAGGGCTAGAGGTGTGTGTATAGTGTATACAGCCAGCTGGAGCTGTTTTTTTGTGCTACTCGAGAGTCTGCGGACGCGTGTGCAGTACTTTACCTATTACAGCTTTTGTGAACGTGTAGCTTTCCCTGTGGATGATTTTATGGTCTATATGTCTAAAGCATTCCCAACTTTCATAGAGTGACTCAGTGACCGATGAGCAAGCCGGGATGCAAGCTGTGAAGTTCTGAAGGACCATCAAAGAATTTTTGTGTCACGATCGGAAGTGGGACGGAGGATGAAATTTTTGATACTGATCTAGAAATGATGCTCGTGAGGGTTATATAGGCGTTTTGAAAAAAAAGGGAGGCGTTTTATGGGTTTTGATTGTCGTCTGCCGCGCAGTGACCCTTTTTTTTTTCATCGACGCGCGTGCGCGCTACGAGAAGGAATTTTTTATTTTTTTGCTGAAAAGACGAAGATGAGATGGGTGTCCTCTTACCTGTAGGTCACGCACGCGTGCATTTCTATTGAAACTATATAGATTCGTCTGCATTATATATTTATTTGAACTATACGATTTGGATGATATGAGAGCGAGAGAAGCTTGACGCCTTTAGTTATAGAAGCGTGTCATAGGCGGGCCTATTCGCTCTTTAGTAAAGATGAGTCTATATTGTTAAATAATATTTCATGGCTCGTGGCACGACTTGATGGCGCCATATACTCTGACGCTTTTTTTCTGGATCACTTCAAAGAGCACTGGGCAAATGGACCCAGGCTGTAATGTTCCGAGGCGACTGTCCTTTCAAGAATATACGAGGAATGCAACAGAATTCTATTCGCGTGTACATTTCAGCAGACATAGACTTTTCAGTGTGAAAAGCCAAGAAAAACTTCCGGCACTGCTGGCGCTCAACCGGGTGGCTTCTTCTTTCCATTTATATATGGCATTTAAATACTTGAATTCCGGTCTTTCGGTCACCCAAGTTTCCCTGTTACGGGTTGTACATCTTTGGTATTGAGAGTGAGACTCAGCAGGTACTTCTGAAAAGAAGAATGCGGCTTCACATGTTCAGGAGTGGAAAGAAAAATGAAAAATGTACCAGAGAAAATTAGAAAAGCTTTCTAATGACTTTTTCAAATGGCCAGGTGGAAATTTTTTCAATTAGGAATTGATTAATTAGCGAGTTCTTTTGTACTTATGCACGCGTATAATCTTACGTGGCAACGTTCCTCTATTTTAAGAAAGAATACCAATTTATTAACGGGGTAAAACTCATTGGTGGAAAATATTCAGAGATGACAAACTACTCTCCAAATGCACTTGAGTGGAAATTCGTCGGGTTTCACTCGAGTGCATCTAGAGAGTATGCTTATGGTGGTTCTATAGAGTGTTTTTGGGGTAGTTTGGTTGAACTTCCACATAGAAGAAAGTTAATTCTGCATAGAAATTTCTCTTGTGAATCAGTTGTGTATTGGATTTTCATGTGGAAGGATTTTAGCGATAAAATGTCAATTTTTTGGCCTGTATCATTAAGTCTTAAGAAATTGTGACAATGAGGTCTTTCTCTATATTCACAATCCAAAACTGTACTTGTTGGATTACAATAAAATCTTAACCAAATTTGGTAAGTTCTTCCTATGCCATACAATATGCAAAGATGCAATTCGAACAAGAACTTCAACCAGCAAGAGACTGTGCCAAAAGTAGGTCAACTACCACTTACATTAACGGAAATGTGCAGTTATCAATCCAAATCGTGTCATCAGGACCAAACCACCCATGACAAAATTCTCAATATTATTGGTCAAATTCGATACTGTGGACACTAGACTCATCCATCATTTCATCAGACTCAAACAATTTTCTCCTCAATCTCATCTTCCAACAAGATCTGTCAATGTATAATACCAGTGGACCGATCAAATCGACCGGAAAAGTATTTCCGTCATTGACCACTTCACTTACGCAATACGAATCAAATTACATGCATCTAGCCCTCAATGCTATATCTGGTAAGTATATATACTAACAAAAATGCAACAGAATCTGGGTCTTCATGTCACCTGGCCACGGATCCTGTCCACTTTTGACCCAAACTTGGACAAGAAAAAAAATTCGGTCACTTAATGTGTTACGTCTCATCATCATCTGCACTGAATACACATTCGAATGCGTATTAATACTTGTAAATATATATACATATGGAGTAAAATGTAAGAAGAAGAATCCTCTCGACTGGCCGATTTTATGTTTACTTATACGGAGGTAACTCAAGAGCCGCACGTTCCGTGGCTAATATGTATACTTTTACCCGTATAATACATCTCGTCGTATCGTCAAGAGCCGGCAGAACGACTCATCTCTTCTGTTATCATGTCTCATCATCTACACAACGAGTAACTTTCATTTTCTGTCAAATTGAGAGTGGACAATGCACTTTAACAAAATGTATAAGCCTGTACGACTTTGTGGCACTTCTATACTCGACTTCGAGTACCGATACCAGCATATACACACGTCTGCAAGTGTAAACAAAGTCAGTGAACACACATAATTCATAAATAACGAGGACACTCCATAAAATTTTAAAAAGGAAGAAAGAAACAAGTGCTACTTTATTAACTGACTAGTATGAAAAAATTTGCAATCCGATACAGATATCACGAAAAGATTATCCTGACATCGAGACGACTAAATTTGAATAAAATGTATTATACACCCCGGAAGTAGCCTTAGGCTTTGCAGATTCGAGACTCTTGATGATCGAGACATTCTGCAAGTTTGCAGGTTATATATTTAGTATGCACACCTGCCTACATAACTGGCAACGATACTATATATTAAAGGGCCACGTGGCCCATCAGTGATCGGTGGCGATTTCAACAGGTGTTTGCTTCCGTACACACATAACCGTATCATCTTATACTCTCTTATGGCATACGTAGTATCATCGCTCTCACCAAAAATACTTTACACCTTGCTTTGCTTGTAGGTTATGTATATTTATACGTTTTATACACCTATTACAGCTATACGTGCCTTCAAGGCTTACTATACCAGTAGCTGCTGCAGCTGCTCTTTTATAATACACTATGACTGACCGATACCTTCCTTCAAATTTTCTATATACGCACCCTGAAACTTCTAAACACAATTTACTCATTTGACCGAGCATTTGACTCTGTACATAGACTAAGGCATGGACCCCCTACCATCTGTTGGTGACAATTTTCACGCCGAAGAAAATATAGCGAATAGACAAAAGTTTCACCATTTTCTAGGAAGTAGTTTTGTAGTTCCGGTATATTCTATGAACATAAAACTATAAAGATAGAAATAGAAGTAATTGCAGAGCCTGTAAATCTAACCATAAGATTGTATATAATAATGGCGATGGGTAGCAAGACGAAGATTTAAGGTTAGGGCGGGAAGTCTATACCCCGCGAAGTAATTTATAATGGTGAGACTGAGTGAGAGAGGAAGAGTGAACTGAAGCCCTGCAGATTATCCGGCGGCTTAGTTTAGAAGAATCTCTAGAGGGCAAAAGGTAGGATAGAAAATAAGAAGAAGAAAAAAGAGCAATAGAAAGAAGAGAACGCGAGAAAGTAAAGAAAGGATAAGAGAGAGAGAAAGAGTGGAAGTGGAATGTGGCTTGCGCACGCAGGATAAGAGGTTATAATATTGCGCGCGAAAGGGGAGTGCATTTTATAACGATGCAGACACTCTGACCCACTGACCTTCGTGAATGAGCCGCGAGACTGAATGTTTTTGTGTGTATATATGAAGGGATTATGGCTGCTGAAGCAGCCTGATGAGGATGATTGCAGCCTCCGCGGCCTCTGACCTCTTAATATATACGTCTGCATCACAGTCCGAGTCAAGAGTCACGACGGCTTTATAATAGCTCGCCTGGCATGCACTGTGCTGCTGGTCAAGTATATATATACTATATGGGCAACCTCCCACAACTCTACAGGGGGGAGCATCATTCAACAATCAGAATTATATGGAAGCGCAGACTCGAGCGCAGAAAGATGCGCAGCTGACTTTCAGAGTGATCGATGTTATGGGGTTTATATACTTACTTTGCGCACCTTTTGATACCGAGGTATTATGTACTTTGCCCTTGGTGATTGCTACTTTGATATATCGTTTGTATGTGTCTACTGGGTTTTTGGACTCATTTTTGGAAGTATCTGTGTGTTGGGTAAATTTTGGCTGGTTGGATTAATCTGTTTTGAAGTTTGATTTGAATGATGATTGGTGCATTAGATCGTGAATTGGCGGTTATGATATTTGGGTGCATAGATGGGTAATTTTAAAATGTTGATTTTTGAAGGAATATGAACATTTTTGAGGTTAGTAGTCAGCTGATGCCTGATAATACTTTTTCTCTCAAGAGTCCTTGAGGCAGTTCACTCAATTCAGTCAAGAAAGTATTAATAGATAATTGTTGAATACTCGACTTGCTCAGACTATAGAACCAACATAATCATCCTCGTGAAAATGATAATTGGATTTTGATAAAATATGCATTTTTTTGACCTGACAGGAAAGAAGAGAGCCTAAATTGTTTTTAAACCAGGGTTTGACTCGGGGTTAAACACGAAACTGATTTTGAATTCCAGTTCATTCGAGTTCATTTCGGATCGGGGATCAAACTCCTGTGATAATTTTGGAATTGATCTCCATTCATCTTGAATGCACAGCAATAAAATTATCGCTTACATATCCAAAATTATCACAAAAGTTTGACCCCCGGTCCAAAATTAACCGAAATTTAAAATCGATTTTGTGTCAAACTCTGTTTCAAACAACGTAGTTACGTAACAATCTTTTCTTGAAATTGACACAAATTAAGAGCTTGGTAATATTCCAACGTCAGTAATGTAAACTTCAAAAGAAAAATCTCAGCAATTCGAACAGCAACTACAAACTTGTGTTATCTTCCTTTTGGAACACAAGGAGCGTGGAAAGTTCTGCAAGAGGGCATCATCAAATTTCTTTTACCTTCCACGTCAATTTCACGATTGACTATTTCAACCGAGTATCTGAATAAATATTTTCCATTCCCGTTTTCACGATTGAAGTTAATTGTATGTGATTCTACAGGAAATCTTGTTCCAATGTTGTCATTCAAGTGACCGTGATGATCGGGGATGGATATCTCTCTCGATATCTCTGGAGCGATTCGCAAATGGTTTCTTGTGGAAACTCTCATATAAATGTAAATCATACTCTTTCAGAAGATTCTTTATCTCAATAAAAATTCATAGTTGATGGAATTGAAACGTCAATCTAAGATTCACCACGAAGATCACAGTATGCAGAACCTCGTGCAGAACTGACGAGACTGATGAAATACTAATTCTTGAATTAGCAATCATTACACATGATTTAATTGTGAATGAAAGCACGATTCCTTCAATGAGCTCATTGATCATCGCGAGTATCTCTGAGCCCTACACAAGATCCAAGAGATTCAGAATGATTGAAGAGGCAAGCCATACGTACCAGAAAAGCACCTTATTCAAACGACTCAAAACGATGTCTTGATCACCTTAATCTGATACATCAGCATGAAGGCTTCACATAACCAGATGATGTAAAGGAGGTTTGAAGTGGGTATGTGGGCTCTGATGAAGGCGATAGTAACGCCTATTATTTGTATTTATATATGGACCGGGTTGAAACGCGATGCGATCAAAAGAAAACGACAGACACAAAAGAATACACATCTATCTACATAACGACACCCAAACAAATCTTCAAAAGTGTTGAGAGCATATCCAACCTACATTATCTTATCTGAAGCTCAAAAGCGTGTTTTCCAAATTGAGTGTGTACCCACGCGCATAATGGTATGAACAACGAGATAATCTTCAAATTTCCCTTTTAACCTTCACAACTTTTTTATCCTTCAACCTAACCCTACATATATGCATATCAAACAACATACCTGTCTTCAAAGAAAAGCTACCTGGCACACATCAATAAATCTTACCCAAGATATCCATGTCAGATAACAGCCTAGTGAAAAAAGGTACCAAATAGAGATATACATGGATACATATGTACATACTAATCCGAATGAAAACTACCCGATTTTCTAAATGTGGCGCTATCTTCCAATCCTCTTCACGCTTCTTCTTTAGTAGCATAGCATATTAGGCTCGATATTAGGAAAGAAGATAAGACTGGCACGCGTGCATGGCCGTGGTCGGTCGGTCTCTTTCACACCTCATCGGAAAACCACACACGTTTTTAAAAGTCGGAAGTAGAAATCTAACCTAAAAGATCAAAGGAGCGACGTGAGTGACACTATGTACTTTAGGGAATCATATCTATCTAGTTTCTATGATTTGTCGCATCAGGCATAAAGAGATCCTTTCCTGTATAGTGCGAAAAAGTCCTTGTAAAGCTTCCGGTTTGCACACATCCTTCCGTACGAATTTTCTAATCTTTAAAAAGGTTCCGCTGCAGGGTGTAAATCCTCCAGGGACTCTTTTACGAAAATTAGTTTTCGCAGCTTCTCAAGAAGGTTAAGTCATATATGTTATAACATATGTATATCCATTCTTATACCGGGAAGGACTCTCTTGTCTCAGGGTCATTTCGCGCATCAGTGGCGTGTGCTCACTCACTTACCCACACATTTGCAATACAACACACGTAGAGATATATATTTTTTCCTTTCAGGCTATTTTCATTAGCAGGTCAGAGTTTTGTATTAGATTGGCCCTGGTGCGGTTTCTTTCTATCTTACATGATGAGGAAAGAGCCTGTGGAGAGAGTATTATAGTGAGCGGGTTTCTTTTTACATACATGAAATGTATTCCCACCAGAAGAGACCACCATCCAGGTTGAAAGAGGTATATAAATTCCAAAGCGAGACTGACACGCTGACGATTGGTTTTCTGTCTTTTTCCTTCTGCAGAAATTTGACAACGCCCCAATGCTGAATATTGGCAATAACCTCGCCAAGGTATGTATATACTTCTTCTTCTTCTTCTTCATCTGCAGTTGTGGATTCCATGGAAGGAGATTTTTGGTGTTATCTTAGTCTGGTCTATACCGGTGGCGTGAGACGTTTTTCTCAAATTGACTCATTTGTCCTTACTACCGTGAGCTGATGTGATGGAGACAGATTTGTTTGCTCGTAGTGTGTGTGTCTCGTGGGTTTGATGTAGAGAAGGAAAGTCTGGGAGGTATTATGATGGGACTTTGGCCGCGGTGAGTAAATATAGCCATTTGTGACTTTGAGGATCCGTATGTCAATATATGGTAGAGGTTCTTTCTTCGATTGATTTTTGGCAATTTTTCAGCGAATTGAGGGATGGTGTTTTAGGGGAATTTTTCATGGCACAGAGATTGATGGTGTGTTCGATGCTATGTGATTTCGAGTGAATTTGTGAAATTGAGGAAGTGGTTGGTCCAGAATCTTTGTACGGCTCCTGATTTCGTGGGAATCTTTCTACACAATTGAGCAGATTTTATCGACCATTGATCATCGAATCGATTGAAAAATTTCTGGTTCTCAACATGTATATACATTTCGACAAGATTTTTTTGGAGCCTGTCCAAGAGCCTGTCTTTATATTATTAAAACGGTTTCTGACCCTCTGCGAATGAAGAGCTGTCTGATTCCATAACCCAAATCTTCGTAACCTATTCCGTGTAGTTCTGCAGAGCTCGTTAATTTTGGTTCAGGAATGTAGATTACTCTTATATATATATATAGTGACTGACCCCCCCCCCCCCACATTATTAATCATTGGCCCAAAGACTAACGATTGCCTTTCATCTCTCTTTTTCTTGGTGTGCCACGCGAATTTTATGGTCATCATCGGAAACATTGTTGTGCATAATCCTGGTACAATGGAAGCTGCAGCCATGAGGCTTGACCATGCAATCAGTTAAGAAACCGCACTTGTATGATTCGTTGTCACATCAATTTATTGAATCAGGTACCACAAATTAGCAATGAGAGACAAAATTTTGAAGTAATTTTGAACTCTCTAACCTTAGAATCGACATCTGAGCTCATTTGTAAAAATATACAATACTTTCTGTGTACAAAGAGGCGAAAAGCAACGATCTTCATTCTTCCTGTCTTAGAAGATGATTGAAGAACCAAGCAACGCCTCAATAGGTGAAGTATGTTTCTGATTTTGGTTGAGTACTAACTTCACGTTTTAGAGAAGGAATTGCTTTGCTTGATTTTTTTGAGGTTTGTCATAAAGATGAAGACATTACATCTGATGTAATCTGACTTTCTGTTTAGTTCAGTTGTTGTCGAACTTTTGCTTCGTGGTAGTATGGATCACTTTTAATGTCTTTTGAGTATCAACTTATTTTGAGGACTTGAATCGTGAAGAGGTTTGATGCTAGAACTAACCTCAAACTCTGGTCAATTATTTGTAATATTTTTGCTCTCCTAACACTTTCTATAATCATTGCAGTAGAGGCTTTTTCACAAATTTGCTCAATATGTTCAAAATCATCTCGAATCTCGGTTATGCCAAAATTTTAAAAAATTTGATGGGTATAGGATTAGTTCGATGAGTCCAAAACAGTGACCTGAAATTCTGCGTTGTCGAAAATGATCAAAGCGCCACGACTGGCAATCATCATACTTAACGGCATGGAACGTCCGACTCCTTGACGTGCTAATGCCTCTTCATATTTAGATTTGTTTCCGATCTACAACTTTGTGGTGGTCATGGCTGACGTAAATCACCAAAACGAAATTCCATCTCTGGCACAAGAGTTCATCTCTCGAAAAAAAACCAGTCTTCATATCACAATCCCTGTTTCATTCAAGTCTCTCAAAGGTAATAGTAATGCGTATGAATCATTAAATGATAAAATAATGAGCCATAAAATATGGATATTGCAAAGAGCACATCAGGAATAGTCAATTGCCTCGATCGCCAATACAAACCAATAAAAACAACAGTCGTCAAAAGTGAGAGTTCCAATCGTTGATAATAATGTTTTGCCCGAATGTAGATCAGACCACGCATACACTCATACCAAGTGAACTAAGGAATTTGCCAAATCAGCAGAGTATATACATATATATATGTATGTATCTATCGCTTATACGAGTTCGAAGAGTAAAGCAAAAGAGAAGCCCTGTCTTTCTCACGCGACGAGTGCTGCAGATCCATCGCCAGCCTAACTCTGATGATGTTACCATCCACCACAGGGGCCTCCTAAATACATCTTAACATCCTGACTATATGTACCTAACCTATACATGCAAGTTACCATTTATAAGTATATAGGATACACGTATGTAGGAGACGCAGCAAGGTTAGGAATGAAAAGGCCCGCGCGTTCTTCAATTACATTTTATGCATTCGCACGATGTAAACGTCAGGACCACATAGCCCCAAACACATATACACACATAACCTAACCTCGCCTCTTGGTCAGACTCTCATATCCTATCTCTCAGCTGTTTTTCAACTCACTGTATCAGAGAGTATTACGGATGGATATAAAGAAATGGTGAACCACCCACGTCTAGCTGCCCGACCCGATAGTGTCTTACTCTATCTTTTTTTTTTTTTTTAAGCTGAATATGTTTTGGTCGGTTTAGGTTAGCACACACTCGATCCCAAAGCCATGCAATCATCTTGGCGAATCTTTCTATCTTTCTTTTTTTGGGGTTATGGTATGAGGGGTTAGGGTTAGCTAAATCTTTCTGGCCTCTTGCTGAGAGATGCCATGCCGCCTGTGTTCATATATCTCAGTGGAAATCACAGGTTATCAATCTGTCGTCTTCCACATACCTTTAGGTTTACATACAAGTATAGCAGAAGGCGTGTATTTGGAAGGTAGCTTCACTAGTTTGCGTTTTGGGTATACATACATGCTTGCAGTATGTCTATGTATGTGTATAGTTTTGACACTTTGAACCGAGAACTTGGTTGGAATCTCATTTGATGATGTTTTTGATGGAGATCATTCATAATACAACGGGAGTATCCTGACATCTAGGGATCCAGTTGATTTCTTTGCAATATGATGGATATGTAATACCTTTACGGTTTCGATAGTCGATTTTCTGAATATGTACTAGCTATGATCAATTGTTGACAACGACTGAAATTTCTGCGAGGTTGGTTTTTTAAAAGTGCATCAATAAATTGATAGAAAGATAAAAGGTAATCCAAGATAGGTTCTACAAAGAAAATTCTTAACCCTAACAAAATTCATCGAATCAATTTTTCAGATTTTCCAAGGTTAGAACTTGTCGACTTTTAGTTTGTGGGTAATGAGTTTCCATAAGTTATTATGATTTTTACTACTGGTGTCAAATTATCCGCAACCTACCATATCATTGGTAGCACTATCAATCAAACTTGCTTGATCATCCTGACTGTGTAAGAAATATCTGATAACTATCTTGAAGGACTAAAGAAAACAATTTTCCTCAAACATTTCAAATAACCTCAATCAGATACTAATTACCGCTAACACCCATTCTCCGTAATGAAATGGACCTGAGACATTTTTACCGTTACCTTACGTACGTTACATCGTCTAATCAGTAAAACTGCTTTCAATCATTTCATCATTTGCCAAGATCCAATCTCGCTGACTGACCCTCAATTCATATACGCAAATACATTTCATCTCTTTACTATTCATTCATATGTACATCAATACAGCAAATAACGACATATGATGATGTATACATAGAGCCTCAAGAATGCAAAGAGCGAAAGGGTATATTGTTGATACCAAGAAAACCGTCTACATATACAGGCAGAGGGATGCCTGATGTCATTTCATCATTTATGTACTCGCTTTATACGATTACCAATGTTTCAATATAGCTAATGCAGATATGTGGGTAGCTTATTTAAGTGAATTGAGAAAAAAAAAAACAGATTCATAAACAGCTATGAGATTTTGGCCACCTTGAAGCTCGTATTTGAGTAGATATTCAGGTGGTTTCTTTACTTCAAATTAAAGTTGAGATAGAAGGTTCCAATACTTCTGCCATATAGTCATTGTGACCTTACATGTCTGCAATAAAATTTCATTTGAAATTTCTATCTATTTGAGTTTTGGATAATTTTCGAACGAACGTTGAGAAAACGAGATGGATTTGTCACATGGTTTTTCATGGTGATGTGATAATAGTTGACTTGAATGAGATGATGAGATTTCTGATTCAATTGATGAACGACGTTCAAATTAAGTAAGTGTGGACATTTTCAGAATTGAATATTCAATTGTTTTTGAGATTTAGGGAAATTCTGAAAAAATGGGTATAGAATGTTCCTTTTTTTCACTTCAAATCACAAAAATCATCAGTTGATAAGAATACCGAGTGACGATGAATTGGTCTGGACGGTTACGAATAAGAATGACATGATAATAAATTGACACCTGAGCTAAATGAGGCATAGGTACGGCTAAAACTCGTCAAAATCCCTCAAAGTCAACCGTACCTATTATCTAGAAATGCACTTTCAAAATGATGTCATCGAAGCGCTTCACTCATGAAGTCAAGCATAAAGTGCAATGTAGCTCAAAATAGTTGCTGAGAAAAAAAGCTGCCATTCGTCGAACAAATATGATTTTTTTTTTTTCAAAGTCCATAATTTTTATCAGCTGAAACCACTGGCGCCTATTCAGCGACGATAAACTGACTATACAGCAGACATCTCTTGGAGCCTTTAAATATGTAGGTTACTACATACGCAAAGTACACGCACCGTGACTTACCTGTAATATATATATTCTTTTTACTATATAATACTGTACATTCGTGAAGAGGATTCCATACTCTCAGACACCACGGTTATTAAATCTTACCCACGACCCCCACGTGTAGTTATGTATATGGAACATATATCCATAACGCAAAAGCTCGACGCCTTTATCAAACTTCGTCAACGGAAGCGGTTTATCGTTTGCATATACGCGGATAAGTAAGCCTTTGGCTTCTATTCCATCCGATTTTTATAATCATTTGCGATACTATCAATATTTATAACATTTGTAGGTTATGGATGAATGAAAATTGACGAGTCGGTAAATTCTTATACGTTTTACAAACAAAATGATCAGATCAGAAAAGAATTCTAAACAGAGTAGAAATGAAGGACCGAACGGCATTTAAGAATCTTGATCTGATCAGCCCAAAAGAGAAATCTCGCATTTGAATTGAACAAATTTCGTTTGGTTCACGAGCTATAACTATTGGTCGTCAATCACTGACCCGTTAGACAGGGTAAAATTTCATGCCGTGAGTGACGAAACGAGGTTATAGTTTTGATCTTAGCGTCTCTCTTGAATCTTGTCTATTTGGAATTCGGACAAGATACAGGAGCCAACTGTAAATTATTCTTGCTTTTTGAGCTTTATTCCTTCTCCATGTAAACGACTCGGTGTAATAGTTGCTTTTGTTCTCAAGTACTGTCTTCTTATGAAAAAGAAAACTGTCAAAGATATCTTTGGTTATAACAATAATTCGAACGTTTTTTGTAGCCCTCTGTGGCCCAAAGAAGTTCACAATTTGCTCAAGAAAGCAAATGCTGTAAGTGTGCGCTTGAAAATTCAGAAGCCCGTTGTAAGAAACCTTACTGTTTGTATGAAATCTCCAAAGAATGAGTCACTTGTACCAATTTATTCAGAGCTCGACCTTGAAAATTTTCAATCTCAGCCTTTAATATGATAATCGTTTTAATTCACTCTCTGTGTGCTTTTTGTCTCCGATCAAATATTCCAGAGATTGCTTTACAGTTGAAAAACGAAACTCCTAAACAGCTAGCTCTTCATCTCTTCTAATTCAAAATATAAATTCGCCAGCTTTATTTCACTCTGAACTGTGCATTTCAAGATCGTTTCAGTTTGCGTACAGCGCATAGCTACGTTAAGGTATTTCAATGTACCAAACCATCCTACTGTTTAGATTTTGCTGATTTTCTTTTGATCTGCGCAATATGTGCTGTTGATCTGGTTTCTGTGGATCTTTCATTCTCCATTATTCATTACTGTAGCATTGTTCTTTCGCAATTCATAACAGAAATTGATTATATTGTACTCTGCTTAGTAGAATCATAATTTTTGTAATTATTATCTCGTTATGTAATCTCATATCTTAGATTTATTCTTAATACTCTTCTCAACACGAAAAATATTGTTATGTATATTGAATTTGCTACCTGTACCACATAGGGTAATACCCCAAGGTACCATTAATAAACAAATCTAATCTAATCTAATCTTATCTCGGAATCTCAATCCACATTTTTCCACTCAGAAGTTGTGAATCGGAATAATCATCTAATTGTAAAAAAATTGGATTGGTTTTACTACAGAACCGATTTTGGGCTATTAGTATGCTATTTTGATCGCGTTCGAAATGTTGATCAGTAAATGTAGTACGAAATGGGTGTAAAATCAAAATTAAGGAGTCGAAAAATTGTCGATTTTTATAGTATTCTGCTTTGAAAAATCATTCGTTGGCCATTATGATTTTCTGATGTTCTGAAAAGCTTTGAATCTTTTCAGTAATACTGACAAGGATCTATTCAAAATTTATCACGAATCTTTAGAATTCGCGTTTGTCCAGTGCACGCCAAATTCTATTATAAAACGTGACTCACAATATATTTCATTCCATACCATATCCATGATAAAATCCACGCTCGTATTTTGGTTTAGTCATCTGGTGACATCCATCCCACGATAATTTTGATGACTATGTCTCCTAAAAAAAATCTATTCCCATGCAATGAATTCATTCGGAAGGACTATCGAAGCCTTCTCTTATTCATCCACGTTTCCTTGCTCATTCATCTAGTCTCGTTCGTATCCACAAATCGAGTTGAGATATCTTGATCAGCTAGATGAATTTTACGAGCTAATTCTTCGGAACAGAAAACACATATAATACCATAGCGAGGATGTGATAGACAAGTGGTGTCGGATCATTTCAAAAGTGATGCCATAGAGCTTCTGATTGATTTATTTTGCATGAGATAGTGTATCGGCTCGTGTATGAAGTCAATTATGTGAACGTTGCGAATCTTTTGAAATGACATAGACACCGATTATCACAATTTATTGCTGAACAAACAGGAGTAACGATTATCTTTTCCATGTCCAATTATACATATTCAAAAAACACGTGTTTCTTCCTGTGAACATATACATTTGAATTGATTCTTGTGGAGGCTATTATGTTAATATTCAAACCTATAGCTTTTCAAAGATTCAAATTTCGGGAGGTCCTATTAATTGAAATCCAGAGCAAAGGACAACCTTTTGAATCTGGTGTCTCTTTCGTAAAAACATTCTAATTTTGGAGCCAGTGGCCCAGTACGATTTTTGTGCAAGGATTACAGGATCTGGGCCAGTCACGAGTGGTGATCAGCAAGTCAAAACTGTTTAAATTTTTAAAATCTATGGCTTTGCTTCAAAATGGATGACATTCAGATATTGATCACATTTTACGTGTATGATATTTCAAACTTCATGAAATACATGAATTCCATATCAGGGATTTTGACCCTTCCATCATGTGTCCCCTAACCAAGACGTACAAATCACCCAATTCATCACGCCTTTGATATATGGTTGCAGAGAAAAATTTAAAAATCCTGAAATATATTGGACTATATGAGAATCAAGTTCCTGCAAGTACCAAAAAGTCGTCTCTACCGCTTGCTAAGGATGGAATGAATGAAAATTCTGAAAAAGGAGATTCCGCCGTGTTTTTCATCTATACATTCTGACCCAACCAATATAAGCCAGTTGAAAAACGGGAAATTTTTCGAATAGCCAAAATACTTAGCCCAGCGCTGAAAAGGTCGGAATATGGCGGCCGCATGCCCCGAGCTACGGATTTGTTACTAGACAGCGCCATCTACGGTGAGTCGCGGATTATTGCATGCCCCCAGGATGATATATCCATTAACATGGATATCATATCTCATAGGATATTGCGGCTGTGCACCACACCCCTTGGAACGTTTCATCTCAATACATTATCGCGTTTCGAAAAAGGATGTAAAATCTCCATTCACCAATGTCGGATAATTCAAGCATGTAACCTTTACGTAAGATTCATTTTCCTAGAATTTTTAAAGGGTCGCATGCAAAAACTTGAGCACAGTACAAAATCTTTAACCCATCCATGATCCTGATGCCATTCAACTCTTTCTCATAAGCTTGATACAGGTTTAACAGGGTCTTATGTGCCAAAGCAAGCCCGACACATTCGGCAACACATGACACAGGACCCCATTTTATACATGTCAAAAAATGACCGACTACTCGAATCGATACCTCCCACTTAGTCTTTGATACAAATTCAGTATTCGATTGCCAATGCATACATACCCATATATCGATCTTCAATCGCGGTGCATCAATCAGAAAGACCACTGGCGCGCGACAATTAATCGCTTCTAAAGCTTGAAAAAGGCTTGATCGACTTCTTGGTATTACCCATATATATATTATATCTGTTGAACTTTCGGCGCTTTTTCCTAGTCTAGTCCAGGTCCAGAAAGAAAGAGAAAAGATATCAAAGTGTGGAGTGGACCTTATACTGATGCTATACTTTCATTCAGTGGTAATTACTTACTGAGAGACGATTCGAATTCGGCATCTGTGACTTTTTATCATGATCCTTTCAAAGTCAATTCTTTACAGATATACATATATATAGAACAGAGAAGATGCACGAGATTCCATGTGATGCGAACTTGATAATTATGCGGATACATTTCTTTTTAGGTCTGGAATTTTCTCGCTGCCTTAGAACTTATCTCATACCGAGTCTTGGGTTTTAGATACAAGAGTCTTTTGGTGGTTTTGGTTTTGATGTCAAGCTACTACTACCTACTGATTGTTCATTGAACTGGGTGTTCGAATCGGAGAAATTTTTAAGTGCGGAATGCGTAACTGATGAGTACCAAAGAGCTTGGGTTTGACTTACGAGTAAAAAGTTAGGTTAGGAAAGGGTAGAATCGTACGCGAACTGGATAGCTAATGTGATCAATTCTAGTTTAAGAGTGTTGATAGAGTCTGGTGGCGGCTTTTTGATTTTGGGCCGTGAAGTATACGGAGCGGGGGTTTGAATGCCTGCAGGTATGGGCATATGAGAATGGTTTTTTGGATGATTCTAGTGGGTAAAAAATTGTGGGAAATACAGCAGTTTTGTGGATGAGGTTTGGACTTTTGGGAATTTTACAATACATGTGAGATGAATTTGGGCAGACCAACTTTTAATTTTTTGCTCTCAATCACAAATCAGTCCACGAATAAATTCAAAAATTTCCTCAAAGCTGCATAGTGATCAGAGAGAAATCTTTTCCATTATTTACTTTGCTCTGTACAGAAATGCGCTGCAAATTCCGTCACAAAATTTCAAAAAAAAATGTTACATTTGAGGGAAATATGCCTGATGACAGTGAGCACACGAACTTAATCCCAATTTGAGAGATAATTCGTCATATCTTATCTTTTACATACCGTTACGCTTTAAATGCCGGTGTCACCTGCACAAAAAGTCGGATCCTTATCTTCCGTTGCAGCACTTTTGAAAAATATGAGCAGTTCTAAAGTTTGTAGGCAAAATGTTTAACGTTATGAATTGCTTGAGCAGGCATGACATCGGAGAAATTCATCCTAACCTGTAAGAAGATCAAGTCCAAAGGAGTGATTCAACTCTGGAAGTTTTTGTTTTTTTAATTTTACTTTTATTGTTCCATTTTGACAAAATGTATGGACTACAAAGCCCTTTTAACAAAAATGATATAATCCATAAATGGTTTCCAGTTCATTCGAGGTGTCAAACGTGGCCTAGCAGACAATGCATAAGAGATAGGAGTTGGTAGAGCGACAGTTCAATATTCCGCCACCTTACGCGTTCATCCGTGGTATTATGGCGCTGTTGTCAGGGTTGACACCTCGAATTAGATTGTTGTATTTCTGAGTCCCGAGTTGGATTCTCGAGAAAGACAAGCCAGATTGAAAATCTGGCTTGTCTTTCTCGAGAATTTACAAGCATCTGCAGATAAAAGACAAGACAAAATTTACAAGTATCTGCAGATACTTGTAAATTTTATTAAGCAAGAAAAGAAGTTTGAAGTCTGATATCCTTCAATAATCCTAACTTACTATTGCAATTTATTATCCTGATCCAATGGTTTACCTTTATTCGCCTTAGGCAATCGGTTTTCATCGATAGAGACACAATCGTTTTATTGAACTCAATGATATCATCACTTCTATTTCTATCTGACCAAATTTAGCAAAGTATAATAAAATTTCACTGTCATATTTTAAATCTTAAAACTTCCCCTCTCTGATCCGCCATAATCCTATAGATTTGCACAGAACATCTCAATTCCGAATTTGATAAAATTTTGAAACTTGAAATTGCTTCGGAATATTCTCCGTCAAGATTCGAGGATACCCAGTTAATGTTAAAAATGAACACAGTGTAGTATAAAAATACCATTTTAAAGATGAGATAATCCCGCTACGGTTTTGCAAAATCAAGATCTATCAAAAGTTTCCTTGGACTCGCCGTTCGGCCTACCTCATACCAACCCAACTTTAAATTCGATCGTCTAACTATTATAATCTCTTTTGATATTCACGAAGCGTCAAATCCTAAAAGAGAAATGCCACGTATTAGATCTATCAATCCCACCGAAATTTCTCAAAACGCCGAACTCAGAGAATTTCACATCAAAGAGCTACCAAAAACCATAACCGTATAATCTTTAGAGTCGCGTGCTAATTTCAGATCTCATATCCGATGCCAATCACATTTTGATCATTACTTACTTTCCAAACTCACGTAGCTATCTAAATTATGAGAAATTTTTCAAAAAAATTTGATTAGGTTATGTTCGTAGTTATATAGTAAAAGGATAAAACTGAGAATGATTTTTCGAATGAAAAAAAATGTATGTCCTTCCGAAAATTAGACGGGATATGCGAGTTAAGAATGCCCAATTAGTGAGCTCAGCTATATATATATATATATATGGCTGATGTGTGCATATAATAAGCTCGTCAAACTAGATTCCGCGTGGGCTATGGCATTACTGCCATGTGATCTCGGGTAAGACTTCGCAAGTCTGATGGAAATGAAACAGCTGACGATAAAAATTTCTACGAGATAAGGCTATAAACGAGAGCCGCTTCTTTCTCAAATTTATCCTATATAATCGAGACTGTGTGTGGAGATTTTGGAAATAGGTATCTCGTGATAGGATGTGATGGCATGACTTGGCCATTTTGCTGATGGTAAGTATCTGGATAATTTTGATGATCTAGTTCTTGGTTATATAGGTCAGTAGGAGTAGTGGAAGTTACACAGGGAAAGAATTTTGTTCAGAATTTAATAACATAATATAATGCAAAATGTAACTGTGGACTAACAAGGGGAGTCCGGAAGGTTCGGGTCACCCAATCTAACCAAACTTTTTTCACAATCTTGTATCACCTAGAATATGAAGAATCCAGAGTAACTCCGCCAAATGGGCTCCCCGTTCAGAGCTACAGGCTAAAAAGTTAGTAATGCCAGTATATCACTTTTCAACATGGGTCTATATGGGCAATGCTATAATGTCATGGGCTGTAGCTTTGAATAGAAGGCCTATTTGACGGAGTTACTCTGGATTCTCCATATTCTAGGTGGTATGAGACTGTAAAAAAAGTTTGGTGAGGTTTGGTGACCCGGACCCTCTGGACTACCCTTGTACGTGTCTATTTGATGACTTTGATGCTTTTCAACTCCAGGAAATGATTGAATGGTTTCAAACTGAAACTCTGTTTTTCAGCGGTTTTGCAAAATTACGAATTTTGAACATTACAAAGAACGAAACATCGGGAATCTTTCGATTCTCGCAATACACAATGTACTGAGGTAAAAAGTACTCAATTTGGACTACTGCAATATTTTCCAACGTATCTTACTGCATTTTCAAGCTTGTTCCAAGACTTTCAGAATTATCAAAGAGAAAATCAATTTTTACCAACCAATACCGCGCTGCCACGATTTTCCAAAAAAGTGATTTTTCGCAAGCTTGCAATAGGGGGTATCCAACGTGCCCTCATCATTTAATACATTGTAATTGGGCGATGAATTTGTTCTGAGTGGTCAAAAAAAGCTATACTGTAAACTTCTTCGAGATAATAGTATGGGGGCATGTCGGATACTGCTCCGATGTTGTTTCCAAACGACCTCGGTATTCTGTTCGTAAAGTCGTTGCAAATCCGAGTTTTGAAACTTTGAACAAGAGATTTTCAAGGGCTCAAGAAAAGGAATCAATTGCGCTCAAGTTGAAATTGGCCGGATCAAAAATTTTTGGGACCGGTTTTACTGAACGCAATTTCGTTAGCGATTTTTAAAATGTGCAAACACGGAAAATGCAAAAACTCAATTTATATTCTTTAGGAGAGGCAGGAACCATCCGGGGTCGGTGCAAACCATTGATTGTCTCATATTCTAACAGAATGTAGAAATATTTGTGGGAAAATCAACGAGTGACCGTTCCTGAGATTGACATGCATATGGGGGCATGTTGGGTACACTTACCTTATTATCGATTTTCATAACGACCCATATCCCACAGACATCTTCAAGGAGAAGGTTATGAGGAACATCCGTAGTGAACAAAAAGAGACAAAATAATATTGTACCGATTCAGTAATGTGGAATGAAGTGAAATATTGCCAAGTAATACAGAAGTATGAAGTTCTGACGTTCTAAATAAGTATTTGAGTGTGATTTAGTCGACCACCTTCACTTGAATACTGCGTGACCAGTTTTTTATCACACGAAATTTTTACTCAAGAATCCTTGAATAAGGTGTTTTTCAAAATCAAGAACTACCATCACCAAATCCAAAATCAAATTACTTACCGCCCAGAATACGGCAACTTTCAATTTCCGTTTTGGCGGCGAACCAAAGGCCTCACGTCAAACCCATAATGCTTATACCATCAGACACCTCACGCAAATATCATCCTCATGCTTACAACCCCATCTATACGTGTCTCATTGCGCCATCAAAATAATCGTTTTGCCACGATATAATTTTAGGACCATCCTCATCATCACTAATACTCGCATCTCTTCGCATTTCATTTTTTATCTATCTCAGGTATGCAGTGTATTATGGGGTAAATTTACCTAACCATTTCAACGTAAATTACAGTATGTCATACAGGTATATCTATAAGTATCATGAGCATCAGACTCGCAGAAGCCTCAAAAAGATATACACACGTGAGAAATGCCCATAGGCAATGACGTGAGTATTTTGCGGTTGGCAAAAATGAAGGTTAAAAAAGAAAAAAAGGAATTGTAAATATGACACAAAAGAAGTTTTTTGGAACGTGGCGCCTTTTGGGTAGTTTCTGATGAATCTATACACAATAGACATATGTTTGACGAAGTATAGAAGCTCTGCAGACATCTATATTTGTAAGGCTCAAAAATAATTTGTGGAATGAAGTTGTCCTATAGTCTGTCAATTTTATCCATAGCTTTGTCTTCGTAGTAGGTATTATACCCCAAAAGAATTCGTGTGTGATGTATGTACTTCTTTCTCTCATCTCTTTCACCAAAAGCCGACTTATTCTTTCCGAATTTTGCACGCAAAGATTTCGAAGCCTGCATTAGTATAATACCCTTTTACCAGTGAGGGGTCCAAAGTACAATTATCCAAGCCTCAGTAAATGACTCTATATAACTCTTTCTAGCCATTCGTCGAAAAAATTTTGCTTCACTTCTCTTAACCTGTTGACCGATTTTTCAAGGAATTTTATCTTCTATTCTTCATTTGCTTGCTTGTGGTTCTCAGACTCGTACAAGAGGTTGCCGTATTTTTATACGAGGAGTACAATAAGACTACTGCGACAAAAAAATTGACAATAAAAGAATTGATGAGTCGTCAGCAAGCGACGACATTTTACTTTCTGAGATTCGACTCCTCGTATTTTTTAAGCGTACGGTTAAATTACACCTGAGTAGCGGCTCAATTTGCTATAGTATACTATAATACTACGAGAATACGAGCACTTTTTACAATCAGGCCCTTGCGGAAGCGGAAAAATATATGCAACGAGAGACGATCCATGATATCAGCTTTGGCTGGCACTTTCCATTTTGCTATGTATTTTAATTTACTGTGTTGATGGGTACGATATAGGATTAGTGAGAGTGTGGAATATTAGGTTACCAGGTCTGCGCTCAATCATCAGTCTTTTGACTGTTTAGCGAGCAGTTTAGTTATAAGTAGCCGTCATCACATCAGCACTTTATGCTACTTGTGTCGTTCAAATTTGACGCTATCGGCAACCTCATATGAGCACTGCAGGTGGCAGCTTCAGTCGTCGCGGTTGGTTCGTAATGAGGTGATGACAGTCAAAGTCTATTCGCGCTTTAGAATCGGTTTGTGAACACTGACAGCGAGGCGCACATGTACTTACAGTAGTGGGAGCTTTGATAACTTGAGCCGCGAAAGAAGCAGTGAACTGAAGAACAAATCGAGAAATGTCTTACTCAAATAGCTGGAAGTCCATATTGTCTTGATATTTCCACTCATAAGTTATGCATGGATAAAATAAAGTTTCTGTCAGAGCTATTCTAATTCTTCACGATAATGAGTTTTCCAATCTATTTGTTCGAAGTATTAGGCTGAATGCGTCACAGTTCAGATTTATTCAGAGAAATCATGAGCATTGCGAAATTCGAGTTATCGAATCGGTTATATAAATTCGATTTATCGAATCGAATATATGAATTCGATATATCGAAGATCGAGAATCGATACAAGAAAGATCTTTAGAAAATTCGAGTGGCTGGAAAAGATCGCGTCATCATTCTTCGATTTATCAAGTTTTGATCTGTTGAGATTCGACCTATCGAAACTCGTATCGAAGTTTGATTATTCAATTTCGATAGGTCGAACTTCTGTACATTGTCGATAAATCGAACTATTATCTACTGAATCTCGCTCTACCGAAATTCTATTAAGCAACCTTCAGTTGGTCCAATGTCAGTATAACGACTAATCGAGAATCGATTACGCAACAATTTACATTGGTGTTGGCTTCATGGGAGTTCGCGACAAACTAAAGGAGCTCCACTCATTAACTTGAAAGTAACGGATCTTAATTGTCGGTGATTCGAGTTA
Organism: Eretmocerus hayati; assembly: GCA_029851415.1. Taxonomy (NCBI): domain Eukaryota; kingdom Metazoa; phylum Arthropoda; class Insecta; order Hymenoptera; family Aphelinidae; genus Eretmocerus; species Eretmocerus hayati. The sequence goes on from CM056742.1 coordinate 20,862,711, forward strand.
TCGAAGTTCCTCTGTGGCAGAAAGCAAAGTATCACGCAAATCGCTGTTGAACTTTTCACACACGGTGTGCGGGAACTATCATAATCTGAACTCGTGCAGTCGCGTATCGCATTTTTTATGAGTTATGTTACCCGCGTAAAACGCACCACTCTGCTCACTCTGTTGCAGACACGAAGTAAATCGCGCGTGCGGTTTGTGAATGGGTTCATTCACATAGGTGTTTTACTATCGCTGTCGCAGTTTACACTGTTAGGATTTTCTCTGTCATCGTGTACATTCATGATATTTTTATTCATATCCGATGCACATGAGACTATTTCAGATGTTATAAGTAGTTTATTGAAATTTAAATTGAAGAATCTCAGATCTTTCCGTACCCGGAAAGTTCGGTGTAAATTTTGTCGATTATGAAGAAGTATAAATATTTGGGCACTTGAGCGATATATTTGACAGGAAGCAGAAGTTTGCAATTTAGTGCACTTTACAGAATCTTGAATCTGATTTCAAAATTAAATAGCGCATGACAACCAATACTGATACGAGCTTTGAGATATCATTTTGTTAATTTGTACCACCGACTTCAAGATATAATCTACACATGAGAGTGATAAGGAGCTTTTAAAATTCTTACCGAATAACCGAGTGATTGCATTCTATTCGACAACCGATACGTTGTTTATATTTATAACTCGATCAAAATCTTATCAATGCAATTCAAACTCCCAGTCAGTTTCCGTTCTCCCCTATAAATTAATAATTTCAACATTACAGTCATCAACGTTTCAAAAATAGCTTCATCGTGAGGTTCCCGGAAACCCAAATAAAAAACATCTCCCCCCTCAATCTTTGCAAAGAAGTCTTATGATACAGAAATACATAGTTCTATATACCTTCATCAGTGAGTCTCCTAAAGAATTTCGCGGCGCCGCAAGCTGAAAATACGTATATTACACACGTCCAAAAATGAAACACATTCTCGACCTGCTCGCACCATCATCGAGTATATCGAAATGAAAGAGAGAATAGAATATAGAAGGATGAAGATGCCCTAAAAATTAAAAAATAAAATGAAATAACAGATCAGATAAGCCCTCATTCTCACACGCATTTCACTGGGCGGCCTTGGCCCATCATCCACCACATTATCGGCTATATCCCCTTCTAACTTCATATATGCACTTATTGTGCAAGCATCAGGGCCCTGGGACATCTCGGGCATCCATAGAAGGCGTAATTGCGGCTCCAAAATCCAAAAAGGGTATAGGAGGGGGGGGCGAATTTCAAGATATAAGTCCCTCAGGGTTTCAAAGCATCCATGTATATCCAAAAGCGTATCGCAGGTCTTGGCTATGATTATGACCGTCTGATCACAATGCCTTGTCTGTTGTGATTTCGCATACTATCTATATATATTTATGTATGTATTATGTAGGTTAGACCCTAACCTCATCGAGGATGCAAATGGTCTTTATATACTACATATTTTTTGGTAATGATTAAATATTTGGTGAGCAGCCGCAGGGATATTCGCACGCGTTCTCAAAATATTTTGCATATTTTCACTTGGAATTTTAGCGACCTTGGTGAGGTCGCTCGGTATAATGTGTGCAAAATCAAAGCCAGAGGTGGAAAGAGAGTTTTGGGATAGAACATCTGATGATGTATACCTAGATCCGAGATGTGATGGTGCTATTCTAAAGGATTCATCATGGTGTATTATGGCATTTAATGGGTAGGTCTTCCTTTGGATAAAGATTCTACTACACGTGTAGATTAGTTGGAGTGTGTGTTATATGCGAGAAGTTTTGAAATTAGATGGCTAGATGATGCTGCTCTTGAGCGAGGCGGAATATCTATTCCTACGTATACTCTGTAGCGGCATTCCAAGAGACGGTTTTTGATGATGGCAAAATTTGATTTGCACTCCCTGGCTCGTCGACAGACTTACATTTTTCCTTTGGCGTCCGTCTTGCTCATTTAAATTTTTTGAGATGGGGCGTTTTTGGATTCTTCTGGTGCATTATTATGATGCCAGTGCATAACCGTTTGGAATTTGATTTTGGAGTACAATCGTGGTTGAGTACTTTCATTACAGATATTTATGTCAATTTAGGAACTGGAATGACTTCATTCATAAGTGACCCAAAATTTGCTCGTGACAAGTTGTTTAGATTCGTATAGATAGTTTCAAGTTAGATCTTCAGATAATTGACGTTGTTTGTTTCTCTGATTGAGAATAATTGAATTGAGGGTTTCATTTCGTGGTCATTGGCAATATTCTTGGTTAGGTTGCCTAAAAAGATTCACTTTGCATTACTTTGGATATGAAATAGGCAACGACTTACTTTGATTATGATCAGTGACAGCAAGGACTGTGTTTAACGAATGTTAACTTTACGAGATTCTCCTCCATTCTACACAATCATGATTTGGGCAATGATAAGTGTAAAGCATTTTCGTCTAGTATTTTCGATCATCTGGTTGGAGATTCATTTCTCATTGGTATAACCTTCAAGGGAACAGGAATCTTTTTTTAGTAAGTCTATCAGAAAGTATCCAGAGTTAATCAGAAGATTTGTCGTGTGATTGGTATTCTTGCAATAGTATATAAATACCTTAAATGCTTCTGGAGACATCACTTTGGTCCTAGACTCATTGGGCTGTGGTATTCTGTCCATCATGTAAACACTATGATATTCGATACATCTGAAGATCTCCTATCCATCATTCTGACTAATAAAATGTTGGAAAATAAATTCCTGAAAATACCGTGTTTTGCAAGCTCGATGTTACTGTTACATATTCTGGTTTTCTATGATTTGTAGAACTAAGGCAGCGGCTACATAGAGCAAAACATTTGGCGCGAACGCGCGATAAACCACGAGTACAACAAGGAGGTTAGGACCGAATTTATAGTCGTAATCCGGAGTCCGGATAAGCTGATCCGAGGCGCCACAATCGGTGCGGCCAGCTCGCGAATCTATCAGGACTGGCGATTGTGGCCCCTCGGATTAGCTTATCCGGACTCCGGATTACGACTATAAATTCGAGCCTTACAGTGGATGCACCATGCCACATCCTTATGTCACGTTCACGGCTGGGATGGGTACAACATGGCGTTCTCATCAATTCTTTTCTTCATGTGGCCGCACCCTAATTGAATCGGTGACCCAAGCATAAATTCAAAGACTAGAAACAATCAAAGCCTTGGATTCATTATCACTGAAACATTAATGACAAATCTCTACATATAGTGTTGATCTCCATACATTCCCCTCGCTCTTACATGAAATAGATGTAATGTCAGAATGTATATATGCACCATAAAACAGCAGACGATCTCCAAAACTCCTCTACAACATCTTGTTTAGGCTGCAAGCTCACATCACAAACTAATAGCCTTTCAGGAAATGTCACCACGTCCAACCACGTGTTGTACATAACCTCAAATGCTTCAACCTGCGCCAACATCACAAAATGCCATTGCAATAATTCGCTTCTCACCCACATAATATGCTTCTAAATTAAAGACGACCTTGCTCTCGCCTTGCTACATAGCTTATCTGCTCTTTTCGGGATCATATCTCTTATTTCCTGAATCCATTCTCCTCTTCTAAATATACATAATAGTCACATGCTTCTTTATCATCATCTAACCCCTCTCTCGTCTCTTCTCTTCATGCATGGTCGTCGTTGTCGGCGCGTTGGTGAGTTACATCGCATGCTCTTCTTCTTCTCTCACACTCTCTAATACGTAATTTTTTTCTCAATGGTCCTCTCTGTGTCTTTCTCTTCCTCATCTTCATTCATTTTCTCGCAAGTTCTTGGCACTCTTATTCTTTTACAATTCGCAATGTGGTATAACCAAGTCTGACTCTTTCGATCCTCTTCTACTGCTGCAGCAACAGCAACAGCAGCATCAGCATCAGCAGTTTCTGTTTTCTCCCTCTCGAATAACATTCTAAAGTCCTATAAGAGCAGAGAGTCCGCTCTTCCTAGAAAGCCGCCTTTCTTTCTGTACTTTTTTTTCCTAACCTCTCTTTCTTACCCTTCTATATACCTTCTCACTCTTGAGATGCTTGGCTGCGTCGCGCCACCATCGTCGTCGTCGTCGTCCTGATAGCTGCTGCTGTAACCTATTCGTCGGCTATACTCTTGTATTCATACACTTACACTGACATAACCTATACCTTGACCAATACGTTCCAGCTTCATGAAAATAAAAAAATAAAAAAAAAGATGGCGCCTTAACATTAGGAACAAGAGACCATCAAAGGCTGCTGTTGAAGTATTATCCAGGTATATTCTCATCCTCTTTTGGTAATGTCCAGGTAAAAAATGTTAATTTGTACATTTTTTTCTTTAACTGGACTCTCTTTGTAACCTCATGTATGTGTAAATGTTTGTATGTATATATGTATGAATGTTTGCGTTTACATGTTTGACTGGTTTGTCTAATACATACAATCGTCGCAGAACTGGTCTAGCCTACGGTTATATAGAAGAGTAAACTTGGATAATCATTCGCATCATGAGAAAGTGAGAAAGAGGAAGGCTCACATAAGCGTGAGGTGATTGATTGGTTGACGTGTGAGAATGAGAGAGATGGATAAAAACTGGTATATTTGTGTATACATGTATACATATTCTGGTCACGTAAAATTTTGACGACTTGTGGATTCTTTTGGAGAATCTATACATACTTATGTGATCTTTGCAAAACTGTGTATGGGATTAGGACTGCCGAAGTTGGCAAAAGTGTAAGCTTATCATACTGTTAGAGGAAAAGAAAAAAGAGCGAGAGAGAGAGTCATGCGTGAGAGCGAGATTAGATAAGAGAAGCCGCGAGTTTTATTAATGACGACGATGAATGGGCCAGGCTAGGATGTGGTCTCAGTAGAGGATATCCTAATTTTTAGGCTCTTTCTCACTCTTCTTTCCTCTCTTCTTCTCTCATCTAATTCTCTCTCAAGCGAAGAGAGAGAGAGAGAGAGAGAGAGAGAGAGAGAATCTAGTTGCGATCTCTCCCTCCAATACTTGGGGCATTCGCTTCCTGGGATATGCATATTAGAGATTGTGAGGATATACATATACGGATATCATTCATATCAGTCAACCACACATCATGAAAGATACAACGAATTCATCCTCAGCCATCACCTGATGCTATCATGAACTTTTATCAATGTGTTATAATTATATTTACACATACACATTCATGGATGACGAATGTTTGAATCCATCACCTTATAAATTATGACTTGATTCTGCTACTTCAATTCACGATTTTCACTCTTATTCCATTTTTTAAGTTGTAAATCTAATGTTGTTGTATGGGCAAATATAGGGACAGTCGACCCCGCGCTCTTAATATAGATATCAATCAATCAATCAATCAATCAATCAATCAATCAATCAATCAATCAATCAATCAATCAATCTCTGGACTTATGTGAATGAACGTAACAAACGTGAGAATTTTGAATGGGAGGAAATAAGGCTCTTATCTCGTAGCTGAAATAATTGGATACGAGTGAATAATCATGCATCGCGAGCAAACTTTGTCAACTAGCATTTAAATACAGTGTCAATGAACATATATATTATACAAATGAAAATATATTGTGAATAAGACTCGTTATGGAAACTTTTCGAAATGCTGACAGTCGTAAATTTTGATATCGAATTTGCTCGTAAGATTGATTCGCAAGTATGAATCAGGATTGGCATGATGAATCAATCGAATTAATCTCGGTGTTTTTGATATAAAAATTCAGTTATCGTTTTGAATTTTCAATGTGTTTTTTGAGAATGAACAGTTTTGAGTGATAAGAAAATCTTGAAACAATGTTACGATGAATGGAGTGAATGATTGACCCAGTTCTTCAATTGAATAATGTTCTGCACTTTTGGATATTATCATCATCTCATTTTTATGGCTGCATGAATTAAGCTGCTCTCAAATTGTTCGTGGAACTGTCGAATTGAAAAATTTTTCAATCACAAGTTTATGGGCAGGGAGAAAAAATTCAACAAATAATCATCAATCCCGGTCAAGAGTTTCTAGTCTAACCTTGAATTCGGATATAGGCAAAGTTCGGTATTTGCTATCAACTAGTTCCTTAAAAGTACCGTACGTATACGGAAATTGTAGTAACGGGGTAAATGGCTAATGGGAATTTCGAGAGAAAAGGGGGAAATAGAGTTTCCGTTCCAAAAATCTCCCAAAACCAAAGATTTTTCTGTCGAAATCGAAATTTCAAGGTTATTTCAAAGTCTCCATCCCTTCCTTTTGGAAAAAGTGCATGTCTACTCTGAGTGATTGTTGAGTCAGCTTCTGTAATCTTATAAGTTTGTCATCACGATTTGAATGAGTCGTAAAATTGTTGATATCGTGCCTCCTTGCAAATACGCACTGAATTGTTCTCTCCTGTTCCACCATTTTTTCTATTTTTAATAATGTCCATGACTTTCTTCGATCACTTTCTCGCAACTTTTCCTGAATGTAAACTTCTTTTAGGTAAAGTCATAATCATTCAATTCAATTCAAAATGCTCCAATGGCTTGATTCATCCAGCTCCCAATATCCAGACAACGAAAAAAAAATCTGAAAATAACAATTGTTTGAAGGGTGATTGTCCAGAAACTAGCTCACTTTTTGGTTCGTCTTTGAGTTGACGAGGTGGAAATTGGAATTTTCGATTCTATAACGCGGAAATCATGACTTGCAACCAGAATCGATGTACAAAGACATTGAAAAAATGTATCTACTCAACAAAATTGGAAATTTGAGTCATCATACCGCAAATACGAAGTATTTTCTTTCAATGGGTGACCCCGGATATGCGAGGATCGTGAATACCGGCGGAGTTTGCCAGTATAAGTCAAATTTTCTTGTCCAATTGATTGCTGAAGTTTCACACGAACTTTACGTGTACAAAGTTTTCTTTCCCTCGAATGATGTTGTGTGATCGTGAACTGTAACTATAGGGTCGAATTAAAAGTCACTATCAATCACACCTCATGGTATGAGTGTTGTCTACATTTATTTTGAAGGATATCTACAATATTCTTTTGCACCAATAATTGTATAGAATCGAAAAATGGGACAAATTTACTTGCTTCTTTAATCTCAACAACGTCACCAAAGTCAATATTCACGATCAAGGAGTTCCAAAAAAAAACATCAACTCTTAATCCCAACCCCTATCAACCACACAATCAGCGAATCTCTTAGAAGGCCCACACATATTCAGGCACAAGATATCGAGAACCCAAAAGAGAGATTCAATCGCATCAGGGTCTCCAATATATAAAATATCTATACTAGCTTCTGCCTTCTCTGGATATATATTCTTTTTCAGGGTAGCCCAAACAGCATGTTAATTAATGAAGAGGAAATCGTCAGGCCTCGATAATTCGACTCTTCCCCATTCAATCTATAGATATTTTACTTCCATGACTATATGCATCGTACCACAATATATATAGAGCAGAAGCATCATCAGAAGTATAACCTTGGACCATAAGAGAGAACAAAGTGCCAATAAAGTATCGCGTTACTCCCAGAGTAGAGCGGCACTGTTTATAGTTTCGGCATATTAGGACCCTTTCCATACATAACCTCATTCACCTATGCATCAGAAATTTAGTCAAAAGAAAAGGATAGTTTTTGCTCAGAATTTAGTTGTCTACAGTTTTTTGGAGGCCTGATTAAGCGTGACACTGGAAACAAGACGACGATTTTAGAAAGAAAAGAAGGATACTGATGGTATATTATAGGACGTGAGTATATTGGTAAAATGGAATGGCCAGATATTCGAGGACCAAAGGCATTTTTGTAACAGCAGAATATCTTCTCTCACTTTTTTTTTTACGGTTGTTGCGGTTTGCTCAGCGGTGTATTATATAGGTTAGGTACCTCTAACTGCAGCTTTTGGCATGTACAAAACTGCATTCCAAACTTACATTCCGTAAGTCTTATGCCGTTCGTTAACTCTGCATGAGGTCTTTTAGGTTCTCTGGATTGAAATTGTGAAGAAGATGGTAAGACGATCGGCTTACTTAAGGGAAGATAGGATTGCGTAATGGAGATCGAATTGCGGTATGGTCAATATAGAATTTTCACAGTTTTGGGTATTACAGATATACGTCAGGCGAGAGATTTTTTTTTTTAAACCGACGGTGAGATACTGCGGTGTGTTTCTCATCCGCCAAGGATATTTGGTATCTTTGCATTCTATGCACCGAAGGTGATGGTATTCAGAGAATTTGGCAGGAGAATGAATTTTATTGAACCTCTTTATAGATTACTTGGTCAAAGATTCCTTGATAATAACATTGCTGCAGGTTTGCAAAGTTACTCTAATGTGCTCATTTGAATTTGTAGGTTACATTCGCAGATTGTCAAATCTCGACGTGGTTTTCAAGAAGTCTCAGACAGGTCTTTCACAAGTACAAAAATTCTTAATCCTGGTCATGGAAACACGGTCATTGCAAGATTGGTAAGGTATTATACTTATATGTTTTGTGTCAAGCCAGGTTCCAATCTTGATGGTAACAACTTTTGCTTCTTTTGTTGGAATACGCCGATTCTTTGGCTCCAACATATGTGCGGTTTCGACCCCCACAGCCGAGGGCCGGACCTCTTCCGGCATCTTCAGGTCAAGAAGGGACCCAAGGACCATCACCATCGCCGATGCAGTTGCATAGCTCAGTCAGCTCGCGGCTCTCAAGCCCGTTGCTACGAGCACGTTTCTCTATTACACTCTCTTTGTCATTTTACTATGTATTTGTAATCTGTGTCTGATTTATTCACTACGCTATTTAATCAACTGTGTAATCTGTGTTCAATAAAGGTGTTTATCATCAAATTCTAACAGGTTATGGGCCCAGAGCCCTAGTGAATAAAACAGTAAATCGAGAGTGACTCTGGACAGTGACTTTGGACAGTGACAGTTGTTTATTCTGCGTGCTTGAACAAGTGAAAATGGCAGATTTTCAACGTGTTGCCGTACAGAAGTTGAATGGTGAGAATTATTCAACGTGGTCGCAGAAAATGGAGATGCTGCTCATCAGAGACGATATGTGGGATGCGATCGAAGAGGATGCTCTAACTGAACCCTTGCCACCCGTCGCAGATGCCTCGGAAGCTGTGCAAAATGCGTATACAACATCGCTTGCAGCTTACAAGACTTGGGTGAGAAGGGATAAGAAAGCGCGAGCAACGATCGGTCTCTTCATTGAGGATAATCAACTGACTCACATCAAGGGGGCTCTCACCGCTCGTGATGCTTGGAACAAATTAAAAGATTACCATCAGAAAGCATCGACTACGGGTATCATACATCTGTACAAAAGAGTGTTCAGGATCACTATGCCAGAAGATGGTGATATGGAATGCCATATCACGGAGATGATGTCCGTGATTGACAAGCTAACGGCTTTGGGTGAGGATCTGAAAGATAGGCTCCAAGCTACTTTGTTACTCAGCAGTTTACCGGAATCTTATGGTCCGCTGATAAATAGTTTGGAGTGTCGTGATGAGAAATACTTCACGCTTGATTTTGTAAAGTCCAAATTGATTGATGAATACAAGAGGCGCCGGGAGAGCCGAAGCATCGGCAGCAACGCTGATGCAGCGCTGAAAACAATCCCGAGAGGAGCTGAACCAACAAAAGGTTTGACTTGTTTCTATTGCAAACAGCCTGGCCATATCAAAAAGGACTGCGCGAAACTCAAGGCAAAAAAGTCGAACCAAGGCAAAGCAAAATTAGCATCGGATGATCTAGAAGAGCCAGATTTGCTTTTCATGGTTCGTGAACAAGTTGTCGATAAGACATGTATGAGCGCAGAATCAGCGGGTTGCTGTGCGGATGAATGGCTTGTCGACTCTGGAGCAACAAGTCATATGTGTGCTTCGCGAGAGCTCTTGGTTACGCTCGATACAAATAAGACAGGATTTGTAGAGCTTGCTGATGAATCAAAGTGCAGCGAAACTTTGGGAACTGGATCAACGATCGTTAGAACGATGGTGAATGATCATGTAAGTACGTTGGAATTCAAAAATGTGCTGTACGTGCCATCGTTTGGGACGAATCTTCTTTCGGTAAAACGGCTGTTGAAAGAAGGATACAAAGTCCACTTTGAGGATGATCGTTGTAAAATCATTAAGGAAGGGACCATCCGGGCGGAAGCTATTGTTGGCCCGCGTAAGAGGGATCTCTTTGCTGTAAAAGTCATCAGCGGATCAGCGCGCACTGCAATAAAACAGGAAGGGCATAGCGAAGACTGTTTGCACATCTGGCACAGGCGTTTCGGGCACCGGGATCCGGCTGCCATCAAGGTCCTTCGAGAAAAAGGACTGGCTATTGGTCTATCTATCAAGGACTGCAGTGTGCGAGAGGTATGTGAGTGCTGCGTAAAAGGAAAGATGTCCAGACCGTCTTTTCCGAAGAAATCTAGCAGTGAAACTCAAGCTATTTTAGACCTCGTGCACACAGATGTTTGCGGACCCATGCAAACTTTGACCCCTGGAAGGAAGAGGTACATTCTGACTTTGATTGATGACTACTCTAGGTATACGGTCGTGTACTTTATGGCGGCAAAAGAGGAGGTGTACCGTCTTATTGTGCAATATGTCGAAATGACTAAGACTCAGTATGGGAAGCCACCCAAACGTTTACGATCAGATCGAGGTGGAGAGTATGTTAAACATGAGCTTGAAACCTATCTCAAAAATAATGGTATTGTAATCCAGTACACTGCTGCTTATTCACCGCAGCAGAATGGTGTGGCTGAACGCAAAAATCGGTCACTGCTTGAGATGGCAAGGTGCATGCTCTTGGATGCAAACCTCGATAAGAAATTTTGGGGGGAAGCAGTGAACACCGCAAATTTTCTACAAAATCGCTTGCCTACTCGTGGTGCGGATACAACTCCGTACGAGGGTTGGTTCTCTGAAAAGCCGAATGTGAAGAATTTGCACGTGTTTGGCTGTGAAGTGTATGCTCAGGTTCCGAAAGAGCAACGTCGTAAGCTCGATGATAAGGCGAGGAGACTGACATTCATTGGATATTCGGAGCAATCAAAAGCTTATCGTCTCTTGGATCGAGGGACAGAAAAGATCATAGTAAGTCGAGATGTTATCTTTCTCGATCAACACGTCCATACGGGTGGTACTATCTATACTTTCTGTGGATCCAATGAAGAAACCCCTCAAGTTGATGAGGATCAAACTGCGTCAATTCGGATTGAAGAAATTGCTCCTGAGATAAACGAAGAGCCTCGAATTGAAGATGCAGCGGTGAACGAGCGTGTAGCTGAGCTACCCCAGCCCGAGCAGCCAAGGAGATCTGGCAGGGGGAATAGAGGTGTCCCGCCGTGCAGGTATGAAGCTAGTGCCAGAATTGCTATCGCTCGTAAAGAAGAACCAAGGTCAGTCAAAGATGCTTTGGCTGGACCTGATGCTGATAAGTGGCGGCAAGCCATGAATGAGGAGTACAATGCTCTCCTAGAAAGTGGCACTTGGGAATATGTGAAAGCCCCAGGTGGACATCACGTAATTTCTTGTAAGTGGGTATTTAAAATCAAATTTGATGCGAACGGAGAAGTTGAAAGATACAAAGCCAGATTAGTTGCTAGAGGCTTTTCTCAAAAGTTTGGAGTCGATTACGACGAAGTCTTTGCTCCCGTTATCCGTCAGCCCACATTGAAATCATTACTCGCATTCGCGGGTAAGCACAACCTCGTTGTCAAACACTTTGATGCAACAACAGCATTTTTGAATGGAGAACTTCAGGAGACAGTCTACATGTCTCAGCCAGAAGGTTTTATCGACGAAAATGATGATCAAAAGGTTTGCAAATTGAAAAAAGGCTTGTATGGTCTGAAGCAAGCTGCCAGAATGTGGTATGAAAAATTGAAAAAAGATTTGCTGGATATTGGTTTCGAACAAAGTGAAGAAGATCCTTGTTTATTCATCAAGAAGGTGGATGCAGAAATCATTTTTCTAGTAGTTCACGTAGATGATTTCTTGATCATTGCCAAATTCATCAAAATGATCGATAAGATTGCCGATCAGTTGAGACAAAAGTTCAACCTCGTTGATCTTGGATTGCTGCAACGATATCTGAGTATTGAGGTGAGGAGAAACTCAGAAGATTTTTTCTGTTTGAAACAGTCTCAATACATCGATAAAATCTTGGAAAGATTCGGATTGCAAGACGCAAAGATATCAAATATACCTCTGGATACTGGCTACTTGAAAGCGAGAGAAGGCCAACCTCCTATGGAAGGAAGTGAGCGTTATCAACAACTTATTGGTGCTCTCTTGTATGTCGCCGTTAACACGAGACCGGATATAGCGGCTAGTGTCTCAATTTTGAGCCAGTATAACCAATCACCTTTGTCCGTTGACTGGACCGAAGTGAAAAGAATCTGTCGCTATTTGAAAGGCACTAAAAATTGTGAACTCATACTTGGTGCCCAAAATAGCGAGAAAATACTCGTTGGATATGCTGATGCAGATTGGGCAGAAAATAGATCAGACCGCAAATCTAATAGTGGATACTTATTCCAATTTTTTGGAGCTCCCATCAGCTGGTCTTGTAAGAAACAAACTTGCGTCGCTTTATCATCGACAGAAGCAGAATACATCGCTTTGGCGGAGGCAAGTCAGGAATGTCTGTGGTTACGCCGTTTGATTGAAGAACTTCTCGGCGAAAAAATTGATGCACCGACTATCTACGAAGACAACCAGAGTTGTTTGAAGTTGACGAACAATAAGAAGTTCAGTCATCGAACCAAACATATTGACACAAAGTATCATTTCATCAAGATGCTGAAAGAAGAAGCTATCATTGATTTCGAATATTGCCCAACTGAAAATATGCTGGCAGATATGCTTACCAAACCACTGGGCAAGAACCGATTGAAAACACTGGCAGAAAAAAGTTGCCTCGATATGCAATAAAGCCAATGTAATCGTCGAGGAAGGGTGTTGGAATACGCCGATTCTTTGGCTCCAACATATGTGCGGTTTCGACCCCCACAGCCGAGGGCCGGACCTCTTCCGGCATCTTCAGGTCAAGAAGGGACCCAAGGACCATCACCATCGCCGATGCAGTTGCATAGCTCAGTCAGCTCGCGGCTCTCAAGCCCGTTGCTACGAGCACGTTTCTCTATTACACTCTCTTTGTCATTTTACTATGTATTTGTAATCTGTGTCTGATTTATTCACTACGCTATTTAATCAACTGTGTAATCTGTGTTCAATAAAGGTGTTTATCATCAAATTCTAACATCTTTGACCAATTTTCTTGCTAAATTTGCAAAAAAACTGATAATTTTCCCAGCATCGCACTAGCTATTAAAATGTGGTATTTCTGCACCCTGCTACAAATACAGTTTCGTCCGATCAGAAGAGACTTTGCCAAAGCGGTGAGGTGAACTATTTCGAAAATTTTAAAACCAATTCACGGCCAAAAAGATATTCATCTCTTGCGAGAATTCATTGTCATGCACAGTTTTTTTTTAAAGTAATTGGTTCTATTTCAACCTGTTCTGGCAATTTGGTCACAAACTTCTGAAGTGATGTTTGAAGTGACCAAGACCATAACTCTCCACACCATATTGTCAAAGAGTTACTCTGGAATTAATAGAAGAAATCTCATATCTGGCATCAAATATCTCTCAGTTAGGTGACCTTAATTCACAAATTTGATGGACGTCGATGAATTTTATCCCTGATGTGGCGAAGCAAATCTGCTATTAAATATTCTCCAATACATCCCAAAGAGCGCCGGAAGCGTCTCTTGTAATCTTGGTATCATCTGCCGATCAAGCCTAATACACACCCGTCTAGGGTATCACCCTATAAGCTCCAAACCCCTACCGTCAAACATTGCTCTTATTATTCATTCTTCATGCCCTAAATTTCTCTGAACATATTTTCATAGCACATCAGACAAACAATAACTCGTTCCATCAGACTATGCAGTCTTTTCATCCACATACAACTAGACTCTGATAGAATAGCGTAACCCCATCACCATAATACAGACTCTAATAGGTCAACAATTCCATATGGAGCATACCATACAACCCGCATCGATCGAATTCATTCACTATCCTTTAGTTAACCTCCAAAGTATACACCTAACCTCGAAAGTATACACAGAAAAAAGATTCAAATTAGAATTCCTCCCCCTTCAATACAAGATTTGCAATTTCCATTCAGATAGCCTTGATAGTACAGTGTATTGTATTCTCATATACAAGCTTTAGAGATTTGGACTTTGGAACTTGGGTAGATCGATTTACATGGAGTCGCGACTGGTCGTCGTTGTCGTTGTCGTCGTCGTCTTTTGTAGCGAACCGCCCATAATATACTTTTTGGGTATATACCGCCAAAGCTGGCTGACTTACGGGCTAAACCAAAACTCCCTTCTAAGTTCCAATCCCACACCCACGCAGATATATATTGAGACTCTCAAGACTACTTTGGCTTTTGGAATGCAGACTGTATACACCCGCAAAACAACTGCCGCCAACGTCCACTGTATGGACTATATCGACTTCAAAGTGTATATGGCCAGACTCACCGCAGACGAAATTTTCGCTAATTGCTCATTATTAGGCATCAGGAACCCCAAAGTCCGCGATGTCTATCATATATTTAGACTCTGTGGGACTTTGGCAAGCTTATTTTTTGAAGCGCCACAGTTACTGAATGTATACGTTATTGTGCACAAGTCTAGGAGAAAATTAACGCCAAGTTCAGAGATGACCGCAATTGCGGTTGACCATCACTTATATATAACACACACTTGTATATTGTGTATGTGTCGAGGTATGTGTGCACCAGAGCGAAAAGAGGTTAGGGTGATTGTTGCTGTTGTGGTGGTGGCCATCAGACGAAATATAGCGGTGATGTTGATGGGATTGATGCGGGCCTGAAAAGAGGGTTTTGAATGTGTTTGAAGGCATCAGGAGGTTAGAAGAGAATAATATGCGAACTTGACGCAATTTGCGGATGCTTGTTTACAGCGGTGTCTGTGATGGGTCGTGCTCGAGTGGAAACGAGGTATTAAGATGCGGTTTTTAGTATACAACCCCTTATAATTCCCGTATTATGAGGTGCATTTGGTGTAAGGGTGATATTCTTGATTGTTATTTTTATGTACATTTTTTGATGAGGTTCCCATCGTTTTGTCTCATGATGTGGAGCAAGAATTGCATTATGAAGATCAAACGAGGCGCTTGATGGTTATTAGGATTGTAGAATGAGCCTGTTTAGGAAGGCAATCGAATGATGAATGCCCGAGTGAATGCCAATGTTTGATTGAGGATGAAGTGTGTGAAGAATTGAAAATTGAATGTTCAAAGAGCCAGTTGAACATACATTTTTTTCAGACCATCGCTTAGAAATTTGACCCGGGGTTGTCAAATGTTACAGAAAGTCTTCAGGATTCTGAAATGTTACAGAGGTAATACCCATCCACTGAAGAAATGAATTTTGAACAACGATGCTCATGATCATATTTTTGAGTATAATAATGTTACATAACAATCAGTTCACATCTTTGATTAATTCAAACTATTCAAACCTGCAGCTATGTAGTTGTATCAATTTATTAAATCTTGTCATTGTATACTCAAGAAGAAGGTGAACTGCAGTGAATCGAGATCTATTATCTCAATTGCACTTATAGGTTAGAATACCATAACCTATGAGTGCGAATGAACTAGACCTCTCAGCACTGAAGTTCACCTTCCTTTCGAGAGTGTATCTTTGAAGTGAGAATCAGTATTGACGAGTCTCCCAGAACTTGACTTGAGAAACTTGCTCAAAATAATTCGAGGTGTTGAGCAACCCTTCATGGAAAGTACAAAATTACCCATATTCTGAGTTGCCGATACGAAATAAATGAATAAAAATATTGCTTATGTACCAAATGATTCATTTGAAAACTTTGGAAGTTGAACTCCCATCATCACCAGAAGAATCAAGGACCTACAAGTTCAGAACTTCCTCGGAAACTTCTCTAAAGTCAAAATAACAACCCTATTCCAATGAAATTGAAAGAAAACATTAATTGACAGCTAGAAAGAGGTAACATTTGCACAATATGCACCCAAGCAAAATGTCAAGTCTCGTCTTCTCAGGGTGCATGCTGCATAAGTCCTCGAGTTTTGAAAAGGAAACAGGAAAGAAGTAGTTTACTATACTACTACTACTACTTCTACTATATACGTACGCCAAGGCATAAATGAATCGACGTGCATCAGGCGTATTTACAACCGTCTACTCTAACGTCAAAAAGGTGAGTATATAATTCGTAGTATATAGTAGAGTATATTATGGCAGCAGATGTTTGGCTTATGGACTTTTGCAAAGCGATAACACCTGTCTGATTGCCTTGGGCTTCCGATATCAGCTCAACTTTGCACACCGGCTAATATAACAAACACATATACACACATACATTCGTTTAATCGATGCATCTTGCTCAAATTGCATTCTGTTAATGCATTAAATGTTTTTGTCGCAATGTGTGTAAAGTACGTATAGGTTCGTACTTTTTTTTTCCGCGACGATATTTTTTCCTTGCACTGACAACTTTGCACTCTGACTGATGTCTCCTCCTCGTAAGTATTTACACCACTCATTTTCTTACCATTATAATTTTTTACTTTATATACCGCAAACGATGCACCTACATGTACAGACCCGAGTAATTCAAATGAGACTTTGTCATACTTAGGACTCGGATGGTGGCATATCTTGATAATAATCATACGACAGAGGGAGCTAATTTACTTCAACAGACGTCACCTTGCGTCGTTTCATGAAATTTCTTACTCTATACATTTTCAATGCATACCCTTCAGTCGTACATGAAAACCTACATGAATATACGTAGTGAATATCTGTAAAATTATGCAATTTGTAGAAAATTTGGAAGAATCGGGTCATGCATGTCAGACTATATGATTGTAGAGATGTAAATGCTTCTGGAACATCTGGAAACATTTAGAAAAGTCTTACATTTGCTAGGGTAGACACTTTTGTGCACAATTTAACCGAATTTGGCTTTTGGTTTAGAGGTTATGGGGTATTACAATCTGTTCACGTGTGTGAACTGAAGTGTGCTAATAGTAGAGAAGAGATTAAGCCGAGTTAGAAGAATATATGCCATGCAGCTGGTGTTTCAGGGTTTAGATGTAGAGCATTATATGTATAGGACATAGAAGCTTGTATTATGGTATCATGATCAATATTGGATAGCAAGAAGAGCACGAGCAGAGAGCTTCTGTATGAGACACTTGGGTATTATATAGGCTAAGTACCGAATATATGAGAACCTCGTATTCCCTAACAGATCATCAATTTTCAGTCATGCGATCTTGAGAAGGCCAAGAGTCGATGATATGAGTATACCATCAAGTGATGGCGCCCAACTTGGATTATGACCTCGGCTTTCAGTAGATTTTCATATTGGAGTGATTTGGAGATTTATTATTAAATGAGATAGCGACAATCTTGGAGATGAGATTCTGATCGTTTTCAACTATTTCAAAAGTTTTTGGAAATGTTTATGAGAGTTCTGTATAGTCATGGGGCATTTCAGGAATTCTGTTTGATACAAAAGTTTGATTCCAGAGTTCATGTTTGAGATGAATTTTTGAGAAACATGCATTGATAACTGATGAGAAATAAAATACATGTGTCGATGCTTCGATAGTTATGGAGAGGAAACGTTTGTTTATGTTCGTGTTTTCGGCCTTGAGTCATGCTGGATCAATGTTGACATTTCGGACACTTTAGTTTTTGAACAATGATCTGGGACAGCGCATTATTTTCGCTCAGAAATGTACAGTATGGTGTGCACTCTTTTTGATCCAAAGAATCAAAACACTATTCAAGATAGAGAGTAGAATTGAATTCAGTAAAGAAAGTATTAACGGCCTATCAGACGTCATATTTTCCATAATAGGAATTTAGTATCTCAATTCTTACCCCTCAACACATGATATGCTGGAGGGAGGCAACAACCATATCTCTGGAAGAATAGAAAATTGAGAGTTATCTAAATTCCTTGGTGTTTATCATCCAGAAACAGGGTTATGAAATTTTACGTTAAGGAATTTTTTATTTTATCACCTTACCGACGGAAAAATCGTGTTTCAAACGCTGTTTTCATCGTCAGTCGATAAAATTCGTTATTTACCTCGTGCGGAAAACGATTTTCCGCAACTCGGTACATGATATATATTATTTGAGATGAAGAACTCAAGTTACGTAGATGGACGTTCAAGAACACGATTTTTACACCAATCAATATAAGAAACGGAAACGTCCATGGGCTTTATCTCTTGCTCGATACTCGGAGCAAAAATAACGATGTATATGTTGTCATAGGCAGTTTAATCCCAAACAAAACATCTTCTCCATCAATTTCTCGAAGATTGAGAAACTTGTTGTCATGTTCGTTACATGGAAACCTGATCGAGTTTCTGCTCTTTCCGTGTCAATCAGTGGAATGTCATTGAACTTTAGTGTATTTTGAATCAACTCTGACTGTATCACCTGGGTATTATTGTATACTTTGGAATTACAGTGTATATACATTGAAGTCATCAGTGAGAAGGATGAAACTTCAGTGACCTTTATTGTCAAACAGATCCTCTTCAGTAAATTTTGAGTGAACATCTTTGACGAATCAGTAAGGCGGTTCACTAAAATGTCCTGGCAGATCATATTCACTGAAGTTTCAGTATAGGCAACTCTGTCTTTCAGCGTCGCCCACTGATTCGCCAGTGAGACACACTGAATCTTCAATGAATATGACCTGCTGCTACCCGTGAAGCCCTGAAATTTCAGTGAACTTTTTAAACTGATTCATCCCACTGATGAGTTCAGTGCAACTACACTGGAACTACAGTGTATATACACTGAAGTTATCAGTCAAAGTTGATCCGAAATACACTCAAGTTCAGTGACTTTCTACTGATCGACACGGAGATAGTATTGAAAACGTGATGACGATTTTGGACAAAGATGACATCATATTTTCTGAATGATATTTTTTGATGATATGATGACTATCATCGCAGAAGGAGACTATACGGTTCTTCAGCAAGGTTAGTCATGGAAGCATAATTTGTCTGATAATAATGTTATGTTTGTTCTAAAATGTTATCAAGTTCTTGATAAAGAATCAGGTCTCGCAATTTAATCTAAAAACGACTTAATGATCTCAAATTCTCGAATCACCATAATCCACTCCAAAGAAACTTCCAGGATGTCAACTACAAACTCCTTACAACATCCCATGAGCAGATCATCGGTATAGCGATTACAAATTCACTCTTTTAACCATCCCGCGAATTTTCACCCCTCATCTTCCCACACTATTAGTACACACACTTTCTCGCTGTCGCCTCTGTCCAACTGGGCACCAAATCTTATCTCCTATTCCATCCCCCATACAAGCTTGCGAAATTCGATCGGTCCCCAAATTCCCCCCCCCCCCACCCTCCACCTTAACCTATACTCGTCGATTGGGTGGGCCGAACGCCTTATATACCTTCCTTGTGCCGCCCTAACGAGTGAGATAAGCCAAAAATCTCGGAGAGAGAGAGAGAGAGAGAGTGAGAGTTCCTCTACATACTCGACGAATACATACATCTCGATTCGCGCATACCAACATGCACTCGCGAGGTTAGTTTTGTTATAATACCCACTCGCAAAATACACCATTCTTTCAGATCGCATTGCAACCAGAAGAAGCTACAAATCAAGCGGACTGACGGAGGGAAAGTGCACTCCGACAATAATTCGGTCGGCGTGGCGCATTATAATGTACTCGCACACACTGGTGCAACTTTTTGGGACCTAACCCCACCTACATTTGCCGTTTAGTTTATACATAGGGCCACCGCCAATGCACTTCGAACACACTTACATATATGTATGTGTTGCATTACAACCTCCGCCCGCGCCATGAGACGAAAGGAATGCGACCATCGGGCAAAAAGTCAGACACAGAAGAAGAGTGTTGTATATACAGTAAGAGTAAGTATTTGGAGTCTGGAGACTGGCCGCCCGAACCCGCAAAGTGAGTCGCGCGCGAGATTTTGGCGCGCGAACGTGGACCCGGGACACCCGGGTGGATATGCGCATGCGCGTTGGCGGGAGAAGTTGGCGCGCGCCGAGCCACGCGATAGCTTCAACTCTCTTTCTAAATGGAAAGAAGTGAGAGAGAGAGAAAAGAAGAAGAGAGAAATGGGGATGAATATATTCACATCAAAAGCAAAGGGCGCGTGTATTAGGTCCAAAAAGCGTGATGCTTTTGTATTATTATATGTGCTTCCGCTCAAGCTGCTATGGTGCGGGTGCATATAGGTTAAATGTATGCATATGCGGGTGTGCTATATAGAATCGCAGGAGATCGAGCGGTATTTTTGAAAAAATATCTACAGAGTGGAAAAAGAAGGAAGGAGGGGGTCACCACGGGTAAGTATTGTTGATGGATTCGATCCGCTTTTGAGGTAAGGCTTTTTGGGTATACATGTTGCCTTCTGTGCATATGTATGTGGCTCTATATGGAGCTCCGGATGTAAATCACGGGGCGGTGACACATTCAGGACTTCAGAGTGAAGTTTCAATCTTTCAAAACTTTGAGATGTATAAATGGATCCAATAGTATATTTTCATATATCGGTGTCGCGTGCAGCTTGTTGAGCCTCCAGTTTAGCTCTAGAGTGATTGAACTTTGTGTGGGTGAGCTTGCAGGCACGCGTAATCTTAGACTATGTAATACATATATATGATTCATGATGTCTCATCTTGTGATCTTGATTCAGTGAAAATCGATGTAATAAAATATATAAGTTTCCCTTATGGTGTATGTATCTATAAATTCATTTTAGAATTGAAAGGCTGACCTGTGATTGATCATAGATAGGTTATATTGGAGGGTTTGGATGAGACTCGGAATATCTCATCAATTTTGTTTGATGTATGTACTACTACCTGACTTGTAATTTTTTAGGGTCTTTTTTGTAATACTCAATTGTTAACCATTCATACGAAAGTAATTCAGACTTTTGTGGGCGGGAAATTTCTGTTTTGAATTTCTTTTACGACTTTATCATCATTCGTGTATCAGCAGTTCTTCGTTTTTTCAAATTTTGTGAATTAAAATTCAAACTCGAGATTAAGTCAAGGATTGGGTCAGATTATAGTCGATTGGGACATTTTAGATTCATGGTTCTCGTTCATAAGAGTTCTCCAAATATGTGAAAAGTGGTGTCAGCTTCTTATACCTACTCATGTTCGAGATATTGTGATCTTATACATGTAAGTAATACGCAACAAGCGGTGATACACTTTGATTTCTGCGGGCGGTCCAAAATATGAGCCTTGACACAATTATTGGAAAAATGAGTTTTCACATTTTGTAGGTAAAGGATCTCCTTTCCAAAGGCATCCACCAAGCCAAAATGCCAATTCTGAACAACAATGGGACTCCGCTTTTCTTTTGTCAACGCGGCAAACCGAGAAAAGAACTCGCTATGGAGATTAGAGTGACAGATACTCATTCAAAGTAATATATCCAGTTACCTTTGCTAGCCGCAATATCTTTTGGTTCTTTTACAAAGTCTGTCATCGACGTCGTTGCCGTCGTCGTCATCTCGACAACATATACTTGAAAATTTCGCCAGGAATTCGAATTGAATTTCAACTTTTAATCCGCCAGGAAAAATCTCCCAGTTGAATGAATTTCCATGTAATGTGATGACGAGCTTTACTTTACTTTGGGCAATAGAGAAGAAGCTGAAAATCTTGCGGTGTTGCATTCTTGAATTGAGGTTACTTTTACAGCGGGTGGTATTATATCGATTATGATTCGAGTAGGATTTGGTGGAAGTACCTATACGTGTATTTGGAAATGAAAAATGTAGAGAGTGAACTTTGATGGATCATGTTTGTCAGATCTATGTGTCGCGTGACTGCGGTTTTATATGGACGGCGGCGCCTTGACTGAGACATCGCATAATGTATTGGCTTATATGGGTACATGTAAAAGTGACCCCGAGGAAGTTAAATCTTGGAAAGGTCTCTTCTTTGATCACGTGGGTGGTATGATCGCATATATGAATTTTCATTGAAATTTTTCCTTGTACCAGGATAGTCCATGACCTTTTCCACTACAATTGATTTAAAAGTACATCAGCGGGTGGTATCGTTTTCGTACATTCTTGCGTTTACCTGGAGTTTGAGGATAGAATGTGAAATGATTTCTCGTACACCACTTGTGGTTATGAGACATGGACTTTTAAACCAAGTTTTTTAAACTTATAAATTCATCACAAATGGTCGAAGGTGAGTGTTCTTCATACGTGTCACCAAAAAAATATTTTCTTCACTCTAACCTAAAAATGCCGCTTTTAAACCAGCGTTGGCCTCCCATGTAAAACATACGATTCCATGAACATATATGATCATGGAATCCTCGGATTCCATGATCATATATGTTTGACATTTTGTTATGACTCTTCATACAAGAGTAACTTCAAAGTTGTAAATAATTTGACTGAGCTCTTCAAAACAGCAATCCCATTCAATCTCATGGAAGCATGATGTGAATCAAAACAGAAAATTTCAGAAATGGTTGGATTTAACTTCAAATCTATGGATGGGAGCTTGCGTCGTCGTTGCAGTGCATCCAAACCTTCAATAAAGCGATCAATGTCAAGATCTTCAATGCACATAACAAGCTGCAATCGCACTCAACAAAAAAGTACTCAATACTCTTGTATTTCATCCATAACATACCAATATAATACCTCACACATTGCAGAACAAATTTGTTACTGCGAATAACGAGGGCTGCAAGTATTATATTATGTACCAGCACATTTCACGCGTGGCATTATATGTATATCCGAATTATCCTTCCATGCAAACCATACCTCCATAAGTGAAAGAGGTATAAGCATCAGAGAAAGAAGGAAGAAGTGAATGAGAAGAGTGAAAGAGGCAATCAGACAATGTACATGCCTCTTGGCGGGTGCGAAAAATTTTTGGCTCGTGCAAGATAGTGCATCAGAAAACGTTATTTGAAACAAGTAAGAGTTTTGGCTGACCAGACGAAGTAAAAACAATAAGAAGAATTTAAAAAATAAGAAAAAAAAACAGAAGAAGAAGGAGAAGGAAAGTAAGGTGCAGAGCTTTTATTGAGTCGGTGGCGGTGCACTTTGCCTTCAATTTTATCCTATACATATATTGTAGGTTAGTCTCTCTCGTCAGGTATTATAAATATAGTTGCCGCTTTTGCAGCCCACAAGTGGTGGGCGTGATGATTGAGGATATATAAGTACCGAGTAACTATACTTGCACAGGGGGTACTTCGGCTATCGCACCTTCATTACATTGGATTCTTACTTGAATGCCACTGCAGCAGCACTACCATCAGCTTTTTTACAAGCTCCTCCTTTTGATTCTTCTTTTTTTTTCTTTTCTATATACTCCTTCTGTACTTTATATATACTCGATGCACTTGTTATACTCGTTTGGATTATAGGCCTGGTTTGACTGTAATTGTTGTGTTGAAGGTTATGTTATTAGAGGTGGGTGAGTTCAAGTGTGACAATTTATCGGGAAAATTATTCGGATGGTGTAATACGTTTGTTGTGTGTTGAGATTGCAGTTATTTAATTGGGGTGTTTTGAATTTGTAAATTTTAGTGTGTAATGGGTGAATTGTTAAGTTGAGATAAGAGGATTCGAGCAATATATGAGTTTGAATCTGTAGAATTCTACAAATGAAATATGAGCTATGGTAGACATTCTAAATTTTACTCAAAATGCTGAAATCTGGCTGAAAATTAATTTTGGTTCCACCCAATTTCAAATTGTAAGTTTGACCTTCGAATACAGTTAATGGATTATCAGGGGCGTCACTCCTCCTCTGAATAATTTTGGATAAGTTTTTGGATGGTTCCAGATCTGGCTCAAAATAGTGGGTATGGAAATAATCCAAACCTGGAAAACTTGGCCTGATAGTCCTTTGCAAATTTTCATATAGGCCATTGCGGATCCGAGATATTCTTAATTTTAGCTATGTCATCATTTGTGGTTTACATTGATTTGTAATTGTTGTAAATTTTCTATGATTGTGATCATTGGTCACTCGATTGACACACGCAGTAAAATTGTTGTGGTGCAAAAAGCTGCGTCAAGCTCGAGGTCAAACTCGTTCATAAGCTGCGCACGCCAAAGCAAAATAATGCAGAAACATTTGCAGAATCTCAAAGTCAAGGCTTTTGCGCATCACGAGGCGCATCATATGTTAGAGGCAGCAAACGCGGTACAGACTCTCGTTGGATGATTGATTTTCCACACAGTTTTTGATAGAAAAATTTCAAAGAACCAATCCTCCAGTGACACTAACTTCAATTTGTAATTTATTGAATACTATTTGTAGAACCTCTGGTAAATGTTGTTCAATTCTCAAATCTATACGATTTTTGTTTGATTCAAGGTAGAGGCCTATAAACGAGTGGCGTCTTGGGAGTTCCGAGAAAATTAGATGAATCACTTCATTTCTTTAATTTCTTCTCCAAGAACACCCTCGGTAAATTTTTTTTGCAATGTTGAAGTGACCGACAAAACGAACCTGAAAAACTGAAAACACCCTTGGAACACTTCGTAAGCATTTTTTTTTTCACCGAGTCCAAGAAAGAGGAAAGGAAGCAAACTAGAAAATATCAAATGTACGAGATTTCTCACCTGTTGAGAAAGGCTGGAAAGATATGAGGAGGACGAATTTGTGCAGACACCGGGTTTATAGCTTTCGAAGAAGGCCCGGCATAAAAATTCCTACGAGACCGCCGTGAGACATCGTGAGAAATTTCCATCACACTCGACGTCGCAAAAGATGAGCAAGTCATCGTCTAGATCATCAGTAGGCTCTAGATTCACGCATCTTTCTTTTCTAACGCGCTTTTTTGCAAGAAGATAGACATGTTTCATTTTGATATGTCCGGTGTTTTACGTAGAATGAGATCGAGAATTTTTACAAGGATTGGCAAAATTCAAGACATATTTCTTGCAGATATACTGTCACGATAAGACATTCAAAATGACAAATCAATAGATTCAATTTGTCGCGTTTTCTTGAAGGTACACAGAATTATCGATTGAATGTATCAGTATAATCAGTAATCCTGATTATAATTCATGACAAGGTCAAAGGATAGATCACCAGAGATATGTATTGCCAGTATTGCCACAAATAAACCGTCCACATAATATCGCGCTGCTCTTGATTTTAGTCTTCTCGATTTTCATGGAAATTTTTCTAATTTGATAAGGGCTTCGAACCCGATGTATGGAGCTGTTTTCCAATGCATATGTCTATCTTCTTCCGCCGTCAGAAAAATTTTGCGTCAAGTGCTCCATTTCCTCGTGGCTTTCATAGATTTACCACTAGCTCCAATGCTTGTCGAAAAATGTTCGTGTTTTACGAGGTGTTGTATTTGTGGTGCACCATTGATAACTTGATCATCAGTCAGTTTCCTTTCCCAATAAGTTGTCGTTTCAGCCTAAGTATTCGAATAATCATCAGGCTCACCACAAGCCAAGGTAACACCTAAGATTGTTTTTTCCATCAAACGTAGAGCAACTTTTCTCGCTTTTCCCCTCACGGCTTTGAAAGCGAGCGTGTAAGTGTAAAATGACACCCATTTTTTATCCTTCTCGACTTGATCTACGTGAATAACCCATCCAATCACGCTCATATGTTATCACCACAAAATACTCTAAGCCCGGCGGAAGTCTTCAGATTCGGTACGGTGCAGCAAATGTCACTACATCCTTCACCACGTTCTTTTGATTTCTCTTTCACGAGCTCTTTCAATTTTGGCAAATTTTCCGTCGATTTCGAGGTCGAAGATGCAGTATATGATGACGAGTCATCATCTACATTCTTCAAGTACCACGGGCATCATATTCTTAACTACCACGAGGAGAGATTCCATCTTCTCTATACCGTAACACCAATTTCTTTTTCCAGACAGTCCAACTTTTCTGATAAAATTGGGTCCATGCGAATGCGCGTTTCTTCATCAGCATTGATGGCGAGATTTTCGTGAAGGTTCATCAAATCCATTGTGAGCTTGTGACTCAGTTTCATGAAATTCTTTATTTTACTATAAATATCGGAATTTGATGTAGCCATGCTTGCTCGACACTTTTTTTGTAAATATTGAATCGAAGGGGTGACAGTTAATTCAATTAATTTCATTCCAAGAGTAAGAACGAATCTCGATCGTAAATCTCAGTTGATCTGAAAAATTAAGAAGAAATATTTTTGATGGCTGCTCTAAACTAAAATATTGCTAAAAATTAATTTTGTCGATCTAACCTAAAAAAGACGCGTTTTAACGCGATTCTCATAATGAAAAAATACATCCACATTGAGCTTGCAAGCTCATTTTGGACACTATGGAGGACATGCTTGCTTCACCCGACAGACAATTTGTCCTAATAGTGCTCGAAATGCGCCAAGCGCGCGCTCAGCATGTAAATGTGACTATATTGTGTGAAATAAGACCTGGGTTTATTAAGTACTTCACAAGCTTCTCTCTTTTGCAGCTTACCTTCAATAAGTCTAAATGATGATTAGAAATAACAGGTTTCGCACTCTCCTCTGGATGCAAAAAGACTGATATATTTTATCACTGTAGATTGACTAATGAATTGCAATTTGAAAACTCGCAGATGCAGCTGTGGTTATTAGAAAAACAAAAGAAAAACATAAGTGACTATGTGAATCACATGCATGCAAACCGAATTCGGTCTAAGCTCAGACATTTATGAC
This sequence comes from Eretmocerus hayati, assembly GCA_029851415.1. Taxonomy (NCBI): domain Eukaryota; kingdom Metazoa; phylum Arthropoda; class Insecta; order Hymenoptera; family Aphelinidae; genus Eretmocerus; species Eretmocerus hayati. The sequence continues at coordinate 20,889,604 of CM056742.1, forward strand.
ATCAGAGAGTTTCTTTTCTCCTCCTCATTGACCAGAAGAGGAGGACAGGAATTTTACATAGGAAGGGATAAGGTGATAAGGTTATTATTCCCCTTCATTACACGTCTTCACTTACGTTCATACGTTTATTATTTATCCCTGATGGCATTAATAATATGTTGTCTCATAGTTAGCAACAATTTCCCAAAACACAAGCCTCCTATCGATATTATTTGAAATTTTGATCTAACAATTTCATACACGTTTTACTCCTTAATCGCGGATTCAGTATCCGCGACTCTCGCTTATCATTGCATCCAGGAAAATGATTAAGATTTATTTCGATATTTACCCTTATCTAGATATTTTCATGAAAGTAATGCTTCGGTATTCACTGAATTCCGTATTCGCGGTAAATTTTTTCGGAACTTATTCCCGCGAATCCGGGATTTTTGACTCTAATTAATCAGTATATTAGCCACCACCCCCCCCTCTTTCTCCGCCAACAAATAATGAGACTGAATTCTTCAGAAATACAGAATATTCAATACAAATTACACTGAATTACACATGTGTAATCCACACCGAGACCCACACACCTCAGATCTCACACTCAAAGCAAGCATTTTATATACACACTTTGATCATCTCATTCAGTTAACCGTGTGAGATGAAGACCTACTCCTCATACTTTTTTGTTTTTGCTCTTACCTTCTATTCATACCAAACATGCATTACACTCGTCACCCACCCACCGCCGTCTGAAATCGAAGCTGGGCTCGTATCAATGGGAAAAAGATTATATACTCGACTTGCAGGAGGTCCTACTCCATGTATTGCAATTCCTTTATATACATACATATATATGTGTATATATCGTCGGCGTTGTATAAAGTGCATAAGGATACTGCATTCAACACGAGCAAAATCTGCAGCATAGAAGCATTTTATAAGAGTTGAACTGCCTATATATACCTACTGATGATGGTGAAAAATGAGCCGCCGGATGTGTGACGTCATGCGCGAAAGTATGTTTTGACCAAGAATCTTTCGCCCAACTCACTCACACACACATACACACACACATAACTCTTTCTCTATATACCACCTTCTTCAGTTTGTGATGATGATGGTTAGGATGCCGCCACTACTGCCGCATAGCTAGCGATTTTTTTTTCACTGAAATATATATATATATATATATATGGGCCGCATCGAATCTTTGATAATATACTCTCGCAGGGATGAACTCACACACATACATGATTTTGTTGTAAATATACGTATACATGGATTCATGGATAGAGAAACAGATCTTTGAGATGCACTGATTAATGCAATATATACGGGCCCTCTTGCGATGTTGTATACATTATACGTATTGTGTTCAATTTGGAAGATTTACTCGACGATTGTTTTCACATATCAGAGTCTGGGAATGTATTTTTTTGGTATGCATGCCCTTGTGGTACAAATATTTATACGTGGTATGCGATGGGATGAGAAATTTTTGAGTAAAAAGTGATTGATAGTATATGTTTTATGATGTGGACGACCCAATTTTGAAGAGGAGAAAAGAAGATTATTTGAAGGGTGAATTAAGGAATTTCTCTTATAGAAAAATCTGTCAATCTTGAGATGGTAATGATTTTGAGGTTAGGTATATTATTGATGTTATTGAAGTGTGTGGTTAGAAGGTTAAATGTTCGTGCCTCGAATTACAAACAGAGAATCTTGGATAATGACTTATGATGATGTTGAAGGCGTAGCTTGAAGAGAAAGCTATTATAACTGCCACAGAAGACTTGATTTTTGACTTTTGACCAAGTGTCAAGTTCTAAAACTTCGTTATTGACATGAATTGTTTGGATCACGTTTTGGTTAGATTTTGATGTCAATGACGAATAATGTGGATGAAAGTATAAAAAGTACAGATAAACAAATACATCAATGGTATTTTTGAAATAAGCTTGACATCCAAACGCACTAAAGATGTTAAATGAACTTTCTTTGAGATATATTTGTATTCAATCGGATTTATATATCAGAGAAAGAGTAAATAATATATAGACCAGATGTCTTATGCGCCATCAGTTTTTTTTTTCTTATTGTGTGGTGAATCTTTTATTGTGGCGTATTTTATGGATGAATAAAATTGGTAAGATACACTTTGTGGGAACTTTCACTTTATGGTTAAAGATTTTTCGATGCTTCCAAATCATAACATCAGTATAGAACAAGTTGAATGCAATACAAACAATCCTCTTATTCAATCATAGAAAGAAAAAAAAATAGGCGTCTTGAATCTTGACCGTGAGTAACTAGATTCTTTCCCATCAGAAACTTATTGAATTGAAAAAAAAAAGATAACAAGTGACCTCTGACCCACACAGTACTCAAAGAACAAATCTATCTTGAACATCTCAAAATATCAAGTTGATTCCAAGAACTGTCTATGCCTGCTCCAAATCAGAAAGGTCACATAATATATATATATATATATATATATATATATATATGTATATCACTTTCTTCTGTATGCTGGTGAGAGAAATTTCCTTCAATAAATCATTTTTCTGGAACCTTTTTCTGTACAAACAGTATATCAAGCAGTATGTACATGAAGAAATTTTAACCATTGTGATAAGTCAGCATGGTACCAATTCTTCATGAAATTTTTGATGCACCCCGCTATGATTTGATCTTAGCATTATAATGTACTGTATATATATATGTATATACATATATCGATTCTTGATTCTCTAAACAGTGTGTGGGAGATGCATGAGACTGATGCAGAATACTTGGAAGCAATTAAATTGGAGCGGATGTCGCACGATACATACACAATACAACCCAACCACCTCTCTCTTTCATTTTTTTTTCTGTCTACCCAAAATGTCGTCGAATCGACCCCCCAGATCTTGTACAAGAGTCTCCATGCACAAGCAGTTTCGCACCCATCACCAAACAAACGTAATATATACAAATGCAAAAGCAATGCGGGTCTCATATCTTTCCTCCCACTATGGATGGTTATTCTCATGGGGTCTCTCAAATCCAAACTCTCTGCAACAGCTACAATCGAGGTTACAATATATGTATATATAAATATGTGTATTTGGACTAAGAAAACTTTCCAAATAACGCCCAAATATCTTTGTATAGCTCTTATATACTTATAACGCCCCATAATTTTCAACCCAAATGCCATATTCTTTTGCATAGAAACAGGTGTGTGCGAAAAAGTGTCTTTTTATTTTGTATAGAATCACGAAGAAAAAAAAAAGCATAATATAGACATGTCTGATACATGTATTGTAGATCTTTTCAATGAGAACTTTCTTAGTATGAAAAGACTTTTCTTTTAAACCCAGAGGGACCCTTGCGGGACGCCGGCGTCGTCGTATTATAGGTTATATACATATATATACTATCTTCCCATCAAGTCAAAGATGTACAAGTTCCGCAAAACTTTATATGTATATATAGACATGCCTTTCCACTTGAGAAAATGTAGACCCTCAGGAATCACAACTGTATAGGAACCGCTAGACAGATACAAGGGCGTGAAAAACAATTCCAAGAGGAGGTCCAAGACAAGCCGCATGCAAAATGGACAAATCTTGCAAAACTATGTGAGTATAGGTTAGGGTGGGAGAAAGTGGCTTTTGTTGTTTAAGAGGACCTTCGAGGAATGACGGCTGATGGTCTAAGATGGATCCTTCCGGGTGCTAAAGCTTGATGGAACTTTCTTTTGGAGGGGACGTCTTTATGATAGGCTCCGGATGGACTTTGTAGTCCCCAGCGGTGCGCGAAGCTCTATGTCTGCTCTTGTAGTTTTTGATCCTTTGCTATCTTTCTCTCACTCTTACTTTTGTAGAGGTGGTACTGTTTTCCACTCGAGCTGGCAAATCTGTCCTATACGGTACATATGCTTGTACGAACGATTAGCTGCGACGATTTGGCGCTCCGGTGGTCTCACCTAACCTGAGGAGTCTACATGCATGCACAACAGCTGATCTGGAGAGAAAAGTTCATGTTTTGTGGTTTTTGATACTTGGTTTGGTGTATTTGGTAAAGAGCTGATGTTATAAGAAATTTCACCTGTTGTCCGATGTTTGGGAGTGGCGCCTTTGATATCTTGGAGGATTTTTTGAGGTTATGATGTAGTTGATGATGCTCATACTTTATATTTTTACGAGATTGTACTCATACATTCGAGTTTTAGAAACACTGGCAATTGGTTGTAGATTGTACAAACTTGCTCTTTTCTGTAGGATGAGTATTAGGCGAGGTATCGGGAGTTACATGTCCGGTGCTGGGCATCAGGGCGCTCGGTATTCTAATCATGGCACGTGTAGAAACTGTTCAAAATATCTAGGTTCACTGCCAGACGGACAGATATACACGCAGAGAGTTGGAACTGGGGTAAATAAAAATGTTGAAAGAGGATTGTGATCATCTGATAACAGAATTGATTTCTTTGATAAACGTTGGTTATGGTTTTTATGGTCAATGGTGGAGATCCAAAAAATGAATAATGTTGTCTGGTCAATGGGTTGACTCCGAGGTTGACTCGGTTCACTAGGATAAAACTTGAGATATGTAGATCTTGATGACCACATCTGAAGGTATAGAATCTCGAAACTTCAAAAACCTCTAGAATTTTGGAGGGATTTCAGTATTTCAAACTTGTGGTGGTGTCGAGTGTGGGGTTGTCTCAGCTACAAACCAATAAGAAGCAAATCCTCGGATAAATCAATTCTTACGGCAAGGAAAATTCAGAAGTATGTACGACCAAATCGAGCAAAATTCAAGCTATTGATCAATCAATTCTCAAAAAGGTTGTCTGGTAACGATATTTTGTGGATGGAATTCCAAATGAATGAGACCGCAGAGTAACTGAGCAAATCCAAAAGAAATTTCATTCCGACTCAATTGTTATTTTTTTCTCCATCGCCTTTTCAATGCAATAATTTTCGATGTAATTCTTTATCTGCTAATCATTTGAAAATGTCCAAGTAACAGTATTATGTTGCGTTTCTGATCAACTAATACTCAATTAGATCAAATAATAATTCAAGTACCTCTGATATGACATAAAAGCTTCGTTTTGCCATTACAGGATTAAGAATACCCGCATGTCCAAAGCATGCCGACAGCACCAACAGAAAAATTTCTCAAACAAGCATTATTCACAGTAATTTTTGTGCAACTACGTTGTGTATGAACTTGTTTGTATTCTCATGATAATAGAAAAAGGTGCTGATTGTAAAAAGAAATTTCGGCTCTAGTGTAGTCCTTTCGTCTCACTCACTATTCAGCTTGTGTATATTCAGTCAGTTTCTCAGCCTCGCATTCCTGACAATTCCTGATAAAGTTTGCTGTCCAAACGTTTTTCTAAAGCCATGCAAATACGTATTAGGAGTGCGTAAATTTATTCACGGAGCAAAGTAGCCGAAAAGGTTCTTGAGAAAAACTCACATTCAAATGAGCGGCAATATATGCTGCTTCGTCCACTTTCTCAAACATCGAAGAAAGGTATGCCGCACTTTTTCAAGGAGCGCAATCATGAAACCAGCGTTTTTTTATTTCGATTCTGGGAAGTATAAGTTGCCGGCATTAACTATGACAATCTTTTTGGTAACCAAGTTTATTTATTTACATAAATTATGACATGAATGGATCATACAAGGAGATTGAAAATTTGTACGATCAGTTGTTTCATGAAACAGTTATATCAGATATCTGCGGATATCTGTGAGAAGAATCAAGATTCCATTAGGCTGTACACCGTAACAGAAGCTTCTTCTAAATAGCTCGGAACCAATCAAGCATTATAAGAACTTCTTAGACCTCTTGGACCACAGACCGATTAGAGATAAGATTTCTAATAGGATATTCTGGGTCCTGTCACAGTTCTCGTTCGTATAGATCATAGGAGGTAATCTTTTGGAATGTGCGTGCATCTTCATGTATTGCAGAGATTATCTATAAGCCGCAAATTTTGCAACCTCCAAAGTGCGTAACCAAACACTCGATTTACTGCTCGTTTTCGCTGATCAGACATTCTAAATAATTACTTAATTTTATATTCTGGTAGTTTTTGGGAGCCTCTCTTAAATACTACAGTTGATCGCTCTCGGTAAGCTTCGGTCTATAGAGTATACTAACAGAGGTTTGCATCTCAGATATGATATCATTTGTTAGAGAACTATGGCTGGGGGATTCTGCTAGTGACCTTTTCTAGTCTAAAGTGCTATGTCAAATGGGTCACTGAGGTTTTAACCCGTTCACTACTTAACCCCCTCCAAGTGAGATTATCGATTTCCAATAATTCGTGATAGTTTTCTTGTAATGCATCAAAAAATTCTGAAAAAATTCTGAAAAATCTCCGTCTCTACAAGGAACAAAATGAAATACCAATGGGATCTCAATGTGGGATTATGCGAGACAAAAGGATAAAAACGAAAATTTTTCAAAATTTCAAGTCAATTTTCACTATTTTTTTTTTCCACACCATAAACGTATTCTCGTGAGAAAAATAGCATTTCTGATACCAGGGGCAAAGTTGTAGTGGACAAGTCGAATAGTTCTTTTATTACTTTCTTCATGAGTGTGGTTACAACTCTGGGCCTCAAATCGATATTTATCAAAAATTGAGGTTATGGAAGCAAAGGAGGAGAAGATTGAGAAGAAGCCTTTTCACAATTTCCATGTTATTTTTTGAGACAAATAATTTTGCCCATGAACATTCATTGTACACATCTATATCGATACTTATCATGCAATCAACTTCATTTCATATCGAATTTCATCAAGATGTTTTATCTCGCATTTCAACGAACTCTGACATCCTGGAGCGATTGATCTAATGATTTGATCCGTAAATGACACCTGGGTCCATTACACCCAATAATTCTTTTTCTTCAGCCCGCCACTCTAACACATTTTCAAAAATTATCAACACACACTATCCTGTTAAAAAAAAAAAAACTAACAATGAAGTTGCATACGAGTTATAAGATACCTGCATTCACTAAAACATGAATTAATGAGGTGTGTATTTCAAGGGTTAAATTCTAACCTCTTTCCCCAATCTCCCAAAATGAAAAAAAGTCACCCCCCAAAAAATTTCCATCAATCCAAAGCAACACAACTTTATCTAAGCTTATGAATATCATCATGATGCTTTCTCAAATGCAGTTCCCGCCAGATCTAATACAGTCAATCCTTCTTCTGCCTTTAAGAACCAACTCCTTCGAGCATCGGAGCTGCACTGGCGATCATCTTCAACACCAAAGATGCACTAAGCCCGACATGCACCGCAACTCAACTCGTTTTTATATAGAACAAAGAGAGAAGCTGTGAAAGAAGGACCATACCATAGTCACGCGAATTGGCGCTTGCAGTGTTGCACACATCAGACCATGCATGTACGAAATATTCGCCTACATAGATAGAAAAAATAAGAGGGTAAAGAAGAATGAAAGAGTAGGGATGTGATATGTAGGTGGTAGGGGGAGACCGCAAAAGTAGGATCTGTTGAGGAGACTTGAGATGCTGCAGGTATATAACATTTAAGGGGGGGCTAAGGAATTCCCGGGCGCCAGACGCGCCGCAGGGAGGGATTACATATACACACATATATAGATAAATATATATATATATTTTTTAGAGGTCCCTCTTTGGGCGCATCCATTGACGCCTCGACTCATGAATGAACTGCCCTCTCTCTAACCAGCAGCATCCCACTACTTCTTCTTCTTCTCCGATCTTCTCATTCTCATTTTGCTCTAAATCTTCTTGTTTCAAATTTTGCAGTTTCTCTGCCATGCATGCGGCGGGCATCAGACGCATCTTCTTATTTTCTGCATCACTGTTACCATGTGAATTCGCGCGGGAATCTTCATATATATCTCGAAGGACATATAAGTAGTAGAGAGAAGAATTTCGTGGGAAAGCCTTTTTAGATGTCTGACAGAATATAGACTGGCGCTACTTGAATGAATGAATGAATGATGGACTTGTTCCCCTTGTTTTGTGTGCCAAAAATTTTGACAAAGCTAAATCTTTTCCCTTTAAACTTTCCCGCTGGTCTATTGGGATATACATATTATAATACCTATACCTAACTATATACTTCCTAGATCATTTTGTCAAGGATGAACAGGTGTTTTGTATTTTGAAGACCCCCCTAAGAGATACAATCCTTATCTTTTGGAAAAGGTATAGGGTTTACGGGATTCTTAACTTTTGAGAACCGCTAGTTATTATTGAAGGGAAATTGAGAGGATTGGATTATTGTAGCGGTGATTTTCTAGTGGTTGTAGGGCTGTGTAGGAATAAGGATGAGCTGAGTGAACGGAAAATCGGCACGTAGAATCTTATGGTTCCATTGATGAAAATTTATGGACCTCTTCACGGCTCGTTATATTTTGGAGGTCTGGCTGCGTGGAGACTTTTTTTTTTATTATGGGTTTTCTTGAGAGGGGCACTTGGTTATGAGGGTGCTCTGGAAAATTTTTAATCATTTCTAGGTAAGAATTGTTGAGTGGACTATTAAATTTTTCGAAGGTGGTCCTCAAGGTGATCCGGTTGTAAATTATTAAGGTGTCGACTGCTGGAAAGTTTTTGGGAAGTTGCAGGTATTGAAAGATGGTGACTATACCGGAAGTAATTCTGGGGCTGGAATGTTATGTTGTTGAGTCTTTCAGAAATTTTATAAGATACTCCTTGAATTTTAGTAGATCTGATTTTTGAGCAATACTGAGGAGAAGAAACAATGATTCGTATCTTTCTTTGATATTGTTTTTAAATGGATACGAAATTTTGGTTTCAAAAGTTTGCCATTATTTAATTTTTTGTTCATGTTTGGAGACTGAAGTAAATATAATAATAGAAAATATTTAATTTGCAATTCGTAATCATGATTGATAGATTAAAATGTATGACTTCGTCCATTCATACGATGCGTTTGAAAAATCAACCAGTTGGTTGTCTGTCTGGTTGGCTGTCGAACTCATCCAGGTGGTTGAGAATTCAACCACTGGTTGCCTACCACATCTCTGGTTGACATTTTTCCCAAAGCGAATATGGGGACGATTACAGAGCCCATGAGATTCATAAATGGTGGCGACTGGACAACATTTCTGGGTCAGAAAAACAAGTTTCTTCGTATTTTTTCATAGACAGATAGGAATAAATATCGGCGGGGGCCGCACGAGCCTTTGCGGGGAAAAATCCAGGTTAAGCAACGTTTTCGCGATTCAGTATTCGGATGGGTGACCGCTCATCGAAGTTTGAGAAGCCTATGACTCGTTTGGGATCAGGAACTAGGCAAACGCGAGTTAAGCGGTCACAAATGAGGATACTGAATCAAGAAAACGTTGCTTAAACTAGATTTTTTTCCAAAAAGGCTTTCGTGTTTTACTGGCTCAAGAATATCCTCATGTCGTCCGGACACAACCATTGAGCAATCTTATCGGTCCCGTATAATACCCATGATAAAATAATGGAAAAAATTTCTTACGCGAGCTAAATGTGGTAGCCGTAGTCGAGCGGTCGCCAATCCGGATACTGAATCGAAGAAACGTTGCTTAACCTGAATTTTCTTCCAGAGAGGCTACGGTGGCCACCGCTGTTATTCACTTCTATTTGTTCATGAAAAAACACGAAGAAAGTTTTAGAGAAAGCTGTTTTCCTAGACCCAAAGGTGTTAGCCAGGGACCACCACGATCTCGACCGCACAATATCATGGGCCTTATATTCATCCCCGTGTGTATTAGCTGTGAGAAAAAGGTCAACCAGTGGTTGCCGCCAAAAGACAACAACCAGTTGGTTGGTTTTCAGCCCCAGCCCAGTGGTTGAGGGGAAAACTTCAATCAATTGGAGTAGTGGAGCTATGGCGGTCCGGCCTCAAGGAACCAATGGCGCTCCGGCCTCATGGCGCTCCGGCCTCAAATGGCGCTCCGGCCTCAAATGGCGCTCCGGCCTCATGGCGCTCCGGCCTCATGGCGCTCCGGCCTCATGGCGCTCCCGCCTCAAACAGCGGTGCCCCCCCCCCCCTCCACGTATGAGGCCCTCGCCTCATCGCACGTATGAGGGCCTCGCCTCATCGCACGTATGAGGGCCTCGCCTCCCTCATTCCTATGTATGCTTGTTCTGCCTCATCGAGGAGCCCCCCCCCCCCCCCAATCAAATCCCCCCCCCCTTATGGCACTCCTGACTCACTGGTCCTTTGTTGTGCTCAATGTTTCAAGCATACCCGGTTTTAAATATCATTGTGTACAATTACGCGAGTGTAGTGCTAAATATCACCACTATCATTATGTACAATTACGCGAGTGTAGTGCTAACTATCACCACCAGATGGCGTCTCGTGGCTCAAACATCGAAGAGAAGTGAGTGGGGCCTCTCATTTCTTTTTTTTTTTTTTTTTTTTTTTTTGTTTTTTTCAGGGAATCATTTGACAACTTATAGAGCCAAGGCCCGAGCCGCCGACGCCGCAGCTCGAATCTGATTGGCCGTTGCAAGTTCTGATAACTCAGCTCCGATTGGCTACTTCAGGTTTCAACATGAAAACTCTGCGCCGTAGCTCGAATCTGATTGACCGTTGCAAGTCCTGACATAATAACTCAGCTACTTCAGGTTTCAACATGAAAGCTCTGATTGGCTAATGCAAGTTTCAACGAGTGAGATTGGTGGGGGCCCCAGCCACGCCCCACACCTGTGGAGTGCATCCAATTAATCACTCCTCCATAAGTGAATGCTCACAATAATCTTCGTGATGTTGGTATAGCTCGTGGTCGAGTTGGAATCCTGACCCATGGCTGCCTCTCAACATCCTCCCTGTATCTGATGATGGGTTTTGGAAGTCCTCTCGGGAAGATTGGCTCAGGCGTAAACTCCACAATGGGCATTGATGGCATGCGATGATCCATGATCCTCAACGGTCGTCTAGTTTCTAATCCATCAGTGGAATACTTTCCAATCGTCTGAAAATGTTATCCAATCATATTCTTCCACGACTCTGATGTTCATTGACTCCATATGTGGATGGTCATTCTTGCTTATTCCACACTCATTCATCTTCTCTACACAAGCTTTCAGTTTGCATAGCAGTGGCGTCTCAGGTCGATTCACTTTCATGAGATAAAGATCTACGTCTGTGATCACAAGTTTTGAATGCTCTTTATAGTAATAATTGGTGTCAAAATTGTAGAAGAAACGATTCTCCACCCACAGATTTTCATCCACTATGTTGAAATCTATCCTGGCAGATTCGATGCATTCCTTGCACAACTCTCCGTTATGATGGAAATTTATGCTGATTCCCATTTCACCCGGCAAGAATTTCCAATATTCAGTGATGGTATCATCCCTGCTGCACGGCAGTTTCAGCTTCCTCTTCGACTGCCCATTCTCATCGAGGAAATGTATGCAAGTGTTGTAGTAGAGACCCATGGTAGTGCAATGGCAAATGACACAGTGGCTGAGCTTTTTATATGCTTCCGCGCACCGATTCATTGCCACGCATGCTCAAAAGTGCCAGAATGGTGTATGACTGTGAATCATTCAGTTCTGGCATCTCGACATCCAGACCCTGGCAACGTTACTGAGACGCCATCATCAGTCCACGTCTATCCCGCGCGGTATTCGTGCGGTATACGTCTATCCCGCGCGGTATTCGTGCGGTATACGTCTATCCCGCGCGGTATTCGTGCGGTATACGTCTATCCCGCGCGGTATACGTCTATCCCGCGCGGTATTCGTGCGGTATACGTCTATCCCGCGCGGTATTCGTGCGGTATACGTCTATCCCGCGCGGTATTCGTACGGTATACGTCTATCCCGCGCGGTATTCGTGCGGTATACGTCTATCCCGCGCGGTATTCGTACGGTATACGTCTATCCCGCGCGGTATTCGTACGGTATACGTCTATCCCGCGCGGTATTCGTACGGTATACGTCTATCCCGCGCGGTATTCGTGCGGTATACGTCTATCCCGCGCGGTATTCGTACGGTATACGTCTATCCCGCGCGGTATTCGTACGGTATACGTCTATCCCGCGCGGTATTCGTGCGGTATACGTCTATCCCGCGCGGTATTCGTGCGGTATACGTCTATCCCGCGCGGTATTCGTGCGGTATACGTCTATCCCGCGCGGTATTCGTGCGGTATACGTCTATCCCGCGCGGTATTCGTGCGGTATACGTCTATCCCGCGCGGTATTCGTGCGGTCTCATGTCCGGTCTTCGTGCTGTATAAAAACTCTTTTTCAGACTCTCTGCGTGGTCCGCGCTCTGGCTATAAAATGGGCACTTCTCACAGGGCATCCCAGTCCGGAACTTTGCATCAAACTGTAGACATGGAGGACTTTCTCAATCAAAGAGATACATTAGTCAAACTCAGCTTGTTGTCGTTTTACCAACGCATACTTGCGTTTCAGAGCCTTTCTAGCTCTCATGAGCTTGACTAATGTATCTCTTTGATTGAGAAAGTCCTCCATGTCTACAGTTTGATGCAAAGTTCCGGACTGGGATGCCCTGTGAGAAGTGCCCATTTTATAGCCAGAGCGCGGACCACGCAGAGAGTCTGAAAAAGAGTTTTTATACAGCACGAAGACCGGACATGAGACCGCACGAATACCGCGCGGGATAGACGTATACCGCACGAATACCGCGCGGGATAGACGTATACCGCACGAATACCGCGCGGGATAGACGTATACCGCACGAATACCGCGCGGGATAGACGTATACCGTACGAATACCGCGCGGGATAGACGTATACCGTACGAATACCGCGCGGGATAGACGTATACCGCACGCATACCGTGCGGGATAGACGTATACCGCACGAATACCGCGCGGGATAGACGTATACCGCACGAATACCGCGCGGGATAGACGTATACCGCACGAATACCGCGCGGGATAGACGTATACCGCACGAATACCGCGCGGGATAGACGTATACCGCACGAATACCGCGCGGGATAGACGTATACCGCACGAATACCGCGCGGGATAGACGTATACCGCACGAATACCGCGCGGGATAGACGTATACCGTACGAATACCGCGCGGGATAGACGTATACCGCACGAATACCGCGCGGGATAGACGTATACCGTACGAATACCGCGCGGGATAGACGTATACCGTACGAATACCGCGCGGGATAGACGTATACCGCACGAATACCGCGCGGGATAGACGTATACCGCACGAATACCGCGCGGGATAGACGTATACCGCACGAATACCGCGCGGGATAGACGTATACCGCACGAATACCGCGCGGGATAGACGTATACCGCACGAATACCGCGCGGGATAGACGTATACCGTACGAATACCGCGCGGGATAGACGTATACCGTACGAATACCGCGCGGGATAGACGTATACCGCACGAATACCGCGCGGGATAGACGTATACCGCACGAATACCGCGCGGGATAGACGTATACCGCACGAATACCGCGCGGGATAGACGTGGACTGATGATGGCGTCTCAGTAACGTTGCCAGGGTCTGGATGTCGAGATGCCAGAACTGAATGATTCACAGTCATACACCATTCTGGCACTTTTGAGCATGCGTGGCAATGAATCGGTGCGCGGAAGCATATAAAAAGCTCAGCCACTGTGTCATTTGCCATTGCACTACCATGGGTCTCTACTACAACACTTGCATACATTTCCTCGATGAGAATGGGCAGTCGAAGAGGAAGCTGAAACTGCCGTGCAGCAGGGATGATACCATCACTGAATATTGGAAATTCTTGCCGGGTGAAATGGGAATCAGCATAAATTTCCATCATAACGGAGAGTTGTGCAAGGAATGCATCGAATCTGCCAGGATAGATTTCAACATAGTGGATGAAAATCTGTGGGTGGAGAATCGTTTCTTCTACAATTTTGACACCAATTATTACTATAAAGAGCATTCAAAACTTGTGATCACAGACGTAGATCTTTATCTCATGAAAGTGAATCGACCTGAGACGCCACTGCTATGCAAACTGAAAGCTTGTGTAGAGAAGATGAATGAGTGTGGAATAAGCAAGAATGACCATCCACGTATGGAGTCAATGAACATCAGAGTCGTGGAAGAATATGATTGGATAACATTTTCAGACGATTGGAAAGTATTCCACTGATGGATTAGAAACTAGACGACCGTTGAGGATCATGGATCATCGCATGCCATCAATGCCCATTGTGGAGTTTACGCCTGAGCCAATCTTCCCGAGAGGACTTCCAAAACCCATCATCAGATACAGGGAGGATGTTGAGAGGCAGCCATGGGTCAGGATTCCAACTCGACCACGAGCTATACCAACATCACGAAGATTATTGTGAGCATTCACTTATGGAGGAGTGATTAATTGGATGCACTCCACAGGTGTGGGGCGTGGCTGGGGCCCCCACCAATCTCACTCGTTGAAACTTGCATTAGCCAATCAGAGCTTTCATGTTGAAACCTGAAGTAGCTGAGTTATTATGTCAGGACTTGCAACGGTCAATCAGATTCGAGCTACGGCGCAGAGTTTTCATGTTGAAACCTGAAGTAGCCAATCGGAGCTGAGTTATCAGAACTTGCAACGGCCAATCAGATTCGAGCTGCGGCGTCGGCGGCTCGGGCCTTGGCTCTATAAGTTGTCAAATGATTCCCTGAAAAAAACAAAAAAAAAAAAAAAAAAAAGAAATGAGAGGCCCCATTCACTTCTCTTCGATGTTTGAGCCACGAGACGCCATCTGGTGGTGATAGTTAGCACTACACTCGCGTAATTGTACATAATGATAGTGGTGATATTTAGCACTACACTCGCGTAATTGTACACAATGATATTTAAAACCGGGTATGCTTGAAACATTGAGCACAACAAAGGACCAGTGAGTCAGGAGTGCCATAAGGGGGGGGGATTTGATTGGGGGGGGGGGGGCTCCTCGATGAGGCAGAACAAGCATACATAGGAATGAGGGAGGCGAGGCCCTCATACGTGCGATGAGGCGAGGCCCTCATACGTGGAGGGGGGGGGGGCACCGCTGTTTGAGGCGGGAGCGCCATGAGGCCGGAGCGCCATGAGGCCGGAGCGCCATGAGGCCGGAGCGCCATTTGAGGCCGGAGCGCCATTTGAGGCCGGAGCGCCATGAGGCCGGAGCGCCATTGGTTCCTTGAGGCCGGACCGCCATAGCTCCACTACTAATTGGTTGAAGTTTTACCCACAAATTTTTTACAGTGTATTGGTAAAAGGCGATTCAATCATATTTTCATATTGCCCTAACCTAATGAGCGTCAATTCGCCTTCCATATTTTTTCTTTTTCTGCAAAAATTCTCTCATAGAATGTTGAAAATTTTTTTTGTCTCATATCCCGAAGTGACTTGATAAAATTGTGATCTATTTCATAGTTAGAAGGCGAAAGCGAAAAATTTTTAATCCGCCATAAGATATCCATCTCAAAATTCTTTCCTTTCATCAAAAATGTTCTCACTTTTTTATTCTTCATTTCTCTTTTCACACGAAATCCCGTCGACAAGATTGTGGAAATGAGCTATAGAAACGGTGAAGTAGAACCAGATTAGGTCGTATATTACAATCTCGTATATGGTATAAAATTCGCAAGCCCGGCGGGAGGCAGATACTGGACCGACAACTTTCAACAATATCGATGATCGATGTCCTGTAGCTTTTTTCTACGCATCTTTGCTTATGTTTATACTATATATATATTAATATATCCGTGTACACGATTATAAAAGGATACACAGATCAGGACAAGTGTTGCATCGATTCACAACTTTGGAAGATTGATTTCTCAAGTTACGAGGCATGACTATGTATAGTATGAGACAACGTGATAACCACCCAGAGTCCATTACTCATCTTTTCGTTATCGCCATCATATAAAACGGATGTGTTAGCGGCTGCATCATCAGTACTGGCGGTGTCTGAAGCACCTTTGCAAAGGAATTCCAATGCAGCTTTTGCGGTCTGAGAATCGTGAATTTGAAACTCGCGCACGTGGGGACCAGATTAGGATAGATTATTGGATTGTATTTTTTTCCTTTTTTTTTTCAAAAACCAGTATGTAGATGACGGGATGAGCTAGATTGAGTATATTTTATATCGGTTGATATGGGATAAAAGAGATTGCAAATGAAGAGGTCAAAAAGCAGAACTAATCCATGTCGCGAGCGAGGCGATGAGCAAATGATTTATATCCCATATCGTTTGGACATTACGAATGTTCATCTGGATAAAGTATATCATTAATATTGTGCAAGCTGATGGATGCACGAAGTGATTACTTTGATGTATCAAAATTGATTTTGTTGAACATGGATTTGGATTGGAAGATGTGGCTCTTACAAAATGTTTCGGATGATCCATAGATAAATATGATTTGTTGGAAGATACACATTTTGACATCATCTCCGAATCATTGATTTACTAAAATCCGTCGATTCCGGAAATGGTGTTTCTTGACCAGATTGACTTCTCTGGACTATTCTATTTTCGATTTTATTTCTTTCATCAAGGAGCTGAACCCTGCACACTGAATGAAGGTATGCTAAGTATTAGATGTCGAGTATACTGATTTCGGATACACTTATTGGTTAGAGATTGCAAAATTGTCACTATGAAAGGCCTCTCGGGAGGCCTGCTTGTCATTTTTGCCATTAGCAAGGAATTTTCTTCGAGTTTACGAGTTAGCTTTGTTGTGAGAAGGTAAACTTATACCCATATTAGGATCAGGAATAATATCATTCCACGCAGAAAAAAATTTTGATATGATTTTTGAGAGATTTGACAGACTCCTACGAAAATTTCAAGAAATTCCATGGAAATTTGTGCAAGATTCTACAAATATTCCCCACACGAGACTCCTTCA
Organism: Eretmocerus hayati; assembly: GCA_029851415.1. Classification (NCBI taxonomy): domain Eukaryota; kingdom Metazoa; phylum Arthropoda; class Insecta; order Hymenoptera; family Aphelinidae; genus Eretmocerus; species Eretmocerus hayati. The sequence continues at coordinate 20,906,494 of CM056742.1, forward strand.
ATTCACAGGGCAAGAATTTCTCTACAATTCATTACCACAGAGGTATTGGTATCCAGGCTAACTATTTTTGATAAACAGGATCCTACCACAAATGTATTCATTTGGAGAGTGAATTGAAGAGGCTGGAAAAGTAGCTCTACAGACAAAGCTCTGGGATTGGGTGGACTATTTTTAAAAAAAGCATTGGGATCGGATTCACTATCCTTGATTGAAGAAAGTTATACGCAATTGTAAATGATTTTCAAAGTTCGAAAATTTTTTGGAATGTCTTGTAATCAAGCTTGCGACAGCTCGAAATATGTCAAAATTATTGTGAATCTATGATTTGATCTTACGGACACTTCTAGCGGCAAGTAAAATTCATGAGCCAGTAGTGGATCACTGCAAATGAATCAACAATTGAATTGACTTAGTTTTCGGAGTGGTAAATTTATCGGTTTTGTGATCGATGAACTCAAGTCAAATCCGTAGAAAATAATTGGATCTTGCAGAATTTTGTAATTTACATGGAAACTAACTAAAAAATTGTCACCAATAATGAAAATAGAAAAACAAAATTCTGATGGGTAACATTTCCCAACCATACAAGTCGCGGATTTCCGCCATCGCATCGCCAATTCAAGCTCTGTACAAGACCCGCCCTCCACAACTCCTCCAAACCACTCGAAAGCTCGCAAGCTCAAATCTCCCCCAACAAATCTCTCATTCAAGCTCCACCTTCTTTCTCCTCCTAAACTTTACCCAATCATCTCGCTTCTTTCTTAACCCGCTCTTTCTCACACATTCATGTAGTATAAAGTTGCGCGCGCCGCTAAAAATTCACCTGTTGCCGGGCGTAGCATACTTTTCTCTCTTTTCTCAAACCTCATCTTCCCAAATATATATATAAAGATCTCGAAGAGTTTCGTTTAGCCCCGTGCAAATACTTATTCTATATATCCTTATATGTGTGCACAAAGGCGCCGTTCTCGGAAGCTGAAGCAAAATTCTTGAGGGTCCTGCATACTTATATAGGTAACAAACTCTCCTCGCGAAGGACGACTCCTGATGGATCCGATTTTCGCCACAAATACCTGAAGGACTCTAATATAATACTTTATCTGTCTCGCGCTTGCGCCACCGGAAACCAAGCAGACTACTATATATTAGAACCCTGGAAAATTATGGTGGTCATTTGTTTTTCCTAAATATATTGAAACGGGACCTCCACCTCGCCTCCACCATTACAGCAATGCCACCTAAACTGTAGTTTCGGCTCATATCTTTGAGCATAGAAAGTTCTATTATGAGGAGGCGTCAGGAATCGCCATCGTAAATATGCATTCTTGATTTACTAGAGATATTGCGGTTCGAGAAAGCATTTTTTTGGAATGGAATTTTTTTGCCTGTGCAAGATCCAAATTCATCAGGTATGTGTCTACACTATGGAATGGACTTTTTGAGTTTTTTTTTTTTTTTTTTACTGTGGTTAGTAGCTCCTGTGATGGTGGTGAAGAGCAAACCATGCGATGGTCAATGAAATTTTTGTGAATGGATTTTTGTATTAGCCCGATCGATGGATGTGATGTCCGCCGTCAAACTTGGTAAGACTGAAAAATAGAAAAATGAAATAGAGGTGGAAAAAAAAGGTGATATCCTGCTGTGTAAAGTAGGCGGAGGAAAGAAGAAAAACCTGGCGCGTGGACTAAGTATATTCAACGTGAGATAGATTTTTGCCTATAGATTTGAAGCGATGATTATTGCCCCTGCAGGGTTTTCTAAAAGTGATTCACGAGTTCAGAAGGTTTATTACATAGCATAGCGGGCTTTTCAAATTGGCGCGAAACTTGACACGACTAATGGATCTCTATAGGGCTAACTTATAGGTTAGAATGCGTAGGTGGTAAAGGGACACTTTTGTATTATATATTTTTGAGGATGGGGCACACGCGCCGGAATACCGTCATGTATACTCCGTCGCTGACATCGGAGAAAATGACTTTGATGCTGTGATTGCAAGATTTTTTAGTGATATATTATATGGCGCGACACCAAGACGACAATCCCGACGATCACGTAGACGACGATGACTATAGAATGACAAAAGTATTGAAAAGAAAATTGTGAGAGGATATATGTATATGGTTTAGATTTAAGAATATGTAGTTGAATGCAGATGGCCATCGTTGTACATTAAAGCCAATGTACAATTTTGTATATCGACGCGTGGCTCTTCTGATGATACTTGTAAATGTAGATAGGTATTAGAAAAGTCATGTAATGGTCATGGTATGCTGCTTCTTGTCTGATACATGAGATTCAAGAAGATGGAATGGATTTATTATTGTGGTACGGAGTACATAGTAAAATTCTTTCGTGGTTTTGACACTGGACAGTCTCACAACAGAAGCTTCTCTATACTTGTATTGCGATGTAACATGATTTTCAATACGCTTTGTGGGATATGCTTGAATTTCTATTGTAAAATTGGTCATTTGGTTAGAACTCTTGTGGATATTGAAAACTTTTGAGTAGTTATACTGTCAAAAACTCATTTGAATCATTTTCATCCCTAAAAATAATGATGTAACTTGACTAAAAAGCACACGTGGATAGTCAGACCTTGAAAAGTTGGTTACAGGGTGGTGGATTCGGGTGGATTGGTTATCAGATCCTTGGAAATAGAATGAATCGAGCAATGAATAGACAGGACTTTTTCTGACAAATCTCATTGTAGGTACATATTCATTATTCCAGTTTCTTCATCAAATTTTCCATTTTCTGACAATACTGATATAGGCCTGTAATTCCATGCATTCATTATATGAACGGCTTCGGACAAGAATCGTATGATCCCATTTGTGATTTTCAAAGAATTGCTTATGTATTTTAGAAGCTGCCTTAATCGACCACCACTTTCCGATATAAATTCAACGACATAAATGTTGCATGAATAATTAATTTTTGCCAAAATAAATCACCGATAAAATGACCTCGAAATACCAAAGCGTCCTTTGGAAAGTCTGAAATGGACTCAAACCGTTCTGTTTTGAAGTTGTCCATCATATCATTCAATATAACCTAATCAATGTTACCAGCTAGAGTTGGAAGAGATGCGTTCTGTAACTATATATTCCCTGAGATCTCATTTTTATCGAAATCGCCCAAGCTAAAAAGTCTTGCCAGCTAAGTATGCACCTCGATATGCCCTGAGCAGGATGCGAAAAATTGACCACAAAAGCGAGGTTTTTGCTTACTGAAAATTTTCTCAATGAGGACTTGTCGAAAGACATGTCAGTATGATCACCTTTCATTCATGATTAATTAGTTGGAGTGAACTTTAACCTCCATTTCCCTCACTCAGAGTCAGATTTGTGCGACTAGATTTGATTTTGATTTTCTCAGAGTCGAAGTTGCCTTCACCAGGTTTATTCGAGGATGTTTTTGGATCGCGAGAGGTTGTTGATATCGTTGTTCAAATTTTTTGGAAATTTAGAGAGCTTGCACAAATTGACGATTAAATTGAGACTAGGCATTTTTAACTGAAAAGTAGCTTTGCAATCATCATTTCTACAAACTTTTTTTCGACTTACACAATATTTACTTTTTTTGCAATTTTCCGATGTTTGGATGCTCACGAAATTGCAAAAAATAGTATTCGCAACTCGTTCATAAGCTTCCTCGCTTCCGAACGATTTGTGAGGCAACTAGGAACATCCATAGTAAGCTCAAAAATGTTTCACTTAAAAAGTCATACTCGAGGTCATACTTCAAAACTGTCGGAGGGAATTATGCAATGATCGTGGAATTTGTTGATATCTGGGACTTCCCATGAAATGTAACTTTATTGACAGTAAAGAATTTTCTTCGACAAACGATTCATTTCAATACAAAAAAATTTGCTCACAGATCAGACTAACCCACTTACTCGTATCCAAAATTATCACTGTGGGAACTTGCCTCAAACTTTGCTTTCCAATGCTTCACATTTTTTGGTAGCCGTGTCACAGAAACTATAATGATTGGTCAAATTTCAAATAGCACATCCAAGACCACACATGATTTTCCCACGAAGCAAGGAACTACTCCGAAAAAGATCGCGTTCACGCGGATCACAAAATTGGTCACATGCCCAGAAGGTACCAATTCAATCCAACAAATGACTTTCGTATGGACCTCCAACTGCCCAACGACATACCGCAAGATATCCTCATCTTCTTTGGCTACATGCCGCTCAATGCTACCAATATCGATAACCGTCAATAAAATTGACCATCCATTCTAACCTCTCAGTCTGCACAAGCTTCATGTGAGGAACATCAAAGTTACCTCAGGAAGTGAATTCTCGTATCAATTGCAGCCAGTGCACAGAATCCATACTCATCCTTCAGTCAATTCCACGTAGACACCTCTCATCCAAAATCCTATACCACTTCAAGTCAATGAATCTTTTCAACCCATCATGCCAGACAGGAAAAAAACACATCCAAGAATGCGTTCCAAGAGAATAAAAGCCTTGCAATGAGTAGTTCTGCTTTTCTACCCAATACCATATAACCATGCAGTATAGAGATAGGATGTAAAGAGACACTGACCAATCGTCTCGCCAATCGTCCATTCGTGTCTCGCGGAAAATCCCTGCAGAACTGTGGGTGGCTCAAAGTGTATATAATATGTCGCGCAGAGTCATCCATCCGTCCTTCTAACGTCGCGACATCGAGCCTTCAATCTTATATAGACTGTCTAATACCTACTCCTGAGCTGGTTCATTCACAAAAAAAAAAGGAGAGCCATCTCACCTGCGGCCATCATATAGTTCTCCTCTAAATTTCCTTGTAGACAACTTTTGAGGGAATCCCTTGAGAAAAGCTTGGCAATTAGTGCCCGCACACTTTCAAAACCCTGTCACAAGTATACAACAACCTAACCTCTCTATCTTATACACTTGTATATTCTGTTCATTCAAGAAGTGGCCCTACTCAAACTGCGGTAAAATGCGTGGGTGGCTCTCTCACACATATAGAGACTCGCAGACAACTTAAAATTATGTATACTACGGCGTTCATTCATAAAATAGAGACCTTATACGCGTGGCATGGCACACAGTAGGGTCTAAAATAGACCTGACCTAACCTCTAGGAAGGATCGCAAACAGATTGCTGAATCGGGAACACCTATCTCGCAGACATATAGCAGTAGCTTCCTGCCTAGCAGACGACAGGAGATATTCTTTGGCAAATTGTATACCAAAGACCATTGGCGAGGAGAGGTTTTCCTATTGTGAAAAGGTGCAGTCCTGCGGCGCCTAAAGACTATGAAAAGCGCCGCCGACTCTCGTCTCCTCTCTTAGACACTTATAAATGTGAGTATATATATACGACAAGTGGAGGATATATGCAGGTATACACATCCTATGACTCAGCTCAGCCGTGAAATCGCAAGAGATCCTTTTTTTTTCTATGTACTAAAGTGTATATATGGGTAATAAATGTATTGAAAGTCCGGAAAAGTCTGAAGGCGCCTCATCTATCTATGAATTCGAAGAAAATCGACTCTCTGAGTCTGTGGATGTATATGCTTTTTGCCGTCTCAAGGATATAGCGAAAGCTGATGACTTATATGCACTATGCAAGAGTGGAGACTTATGGTATTGTAGGTTAGGTATGTCAGGCTAAGATGATAGCTATAACGGTATGTATATACGCCTCGTTAGCGCCTAGGAAGCATTTTACCTGATGCGTAAAAGTACTTTTATACTACATATATATAGAAGAAGCTATAAGCTAATGCTTCGACACCTTCGTGGAAAATCGAACGAGGATCAAGGTGATCCTTAGTATGAGATTTATACCTACGCAATAATGCCTCTTGCAAATGAAAATTTTTTAGTATTTAGGTTAGGAGGGACTTTTAGATGGATGGATGAGAAGACATCAGAAGAAATTGAGGCTTCTGGAAGATGGGACCACACAAAATAGGTGTTCGGCGATTTTGATTGTTTGTTTGACCATGATGAGTGGATGTTCTCCTCTACTGGTGTTTGGTGTATATTGATGTATTAGTCGTGATGTCGGTATCTTCTGGGAAGTTGTACATCATCGTAGGTGGCTTTTTGATGCCTATCCTTGTGCCTAATATCGCGTTATATTAGTTTTCCCGCCTAAATGTGTTTACAAGGTGTTTATTGGAAAAGGTGATTTGCGCAGCATGGGGTTAGCTGAGGAGATTGCAAGGTTGATAGGTTAGGGTAGATTTGACGATCATGGAGAAATATGGTAGTGTGGGGAAGAGTTAAGTTGTGTTATGATGAGTTTGGGAAGGATTCAATTAGAAATCACAGCAATGATTGCAGGAACTATCACATCGAGGGTGGAGTTAACCAGATAAGATTTAATCAGGCGTATCTGTGACTGAGTTACCTGATATAATCTATAGCACTCTAACCTTAGAATTGCATCTTTGTGCATGATTTTTGGATTGGAGATGTGAATGAAATCCTATGATCCTGGTCCACGGCGGTACTGCAAAATGATAACAAATTTCTTTTCTTCTTGATCCATGTACCTCAGCTATGGAACGTAGAACAAGAATAACAGTTTCTTCTATTGAAAAACTTCAGTACAATTGAGTCGTGATCAAGGTCTGAAATTTTTTTGCAAATGTAGATTTTGAGATTTCTGCAGATCATGACAAATGAGGGTAGTTAGATCGTTGTGAATGATTTTTCCGGACGATATTTCCACTATGGATCCGGTTATTCTTGAAAGATTCATTTTTTTTGTGATAAATCCAAGCGCTAGTCTCACATGGTAACACATTGAGATATTCAATTCCAAGTCATTGGTCATGAATGCAAATTATTCGAATTCCTCAAAATTATATGGAAAGACTCTTAGCTCTTATGTAACGCATTCTTCAAATTAGCACGAACCTTCGACATTTTTGGACCATGTTCAAGAGCTTAGATTTTCCACCGAGATTTGAGTGTTTCGAGGAGTGTTTGCATAACTTTGTCATTCGAAATCTGTCGGTAGATCAATCGATAACAAATCTGAGTTTTTCGTCACCTTTGCAAAGTCGACTTGGATTTTGGTGAAACTGTCTAATACGTGCGATTTCATCTAAAGAATGGCATGCATGCACCTTCTCAAGGGATTATTCGCGTTGGCGCCGCGCTTACTTTGAATATGAATGCATATTCATGGAATTCAGTCGTAGCTCTGGCAAAAGATCTGTTTCCAAAGTCTTGTTATTTCCTTAAGGAACAAGTTTTTCTATGAATGGCAGATCATTCGAGAATCTTCTTTTGAGTGACTCATGCGGAAGATACTTTTTCACCATTCATAAAATTACACATTGACCAGTACTTCTGAGATACAAATAATATATTGTTATGATACTCTGTGGCATATAGAGCTACTTTAAAAATTTGTCCTATTTGAAGTCAATTTATATCACTTCCGTGTATAAAATACAATCGAAATTTTCAATGGGATTTCAATAGTGAAAATGGAGTAGCATCTCGATTTCTTTATAATACTGGTATTATGTACATTTTACAAAAGAGAGTTTCTGATGGGGCAGAACATTTTCCTATGAAAACCCCTTCCGGGATTTAAGGACATTACTTCCTGGACAGCAGGAACTCTATTGGCTACATTTAATCGAGATGGAAGATATTCAGTATTGAATTTCTTCAATACTCGCTTCAATGTCATTTTGTACCTCGAAAGAAATTCTTCAATTCAATTGCTTTTTTTGTTTTCTTTTAGGGCCGATGCTGCAAATGGTTGTGGAAAAAGATACCGTGGTCAAGAATTTTACAAATCTTTGATGCTCAAAGCCTTCCGATGTCTCTTCAGGCTTGAATGCTTTTCTGAGACTGCCCAACTGACTTGAATCAATGGTGTATAAAGAATGTATTTCTTGGATTGCTCACGCCTTACTTGAGATTGAAAATCTTCTTGTCTCATATCCGATTTTTCCTGATTCTTACTTACTTTTTCCTTTTCATTCTTGAATAAAAGTTGTACTCATTCTTCAAGCTCAAAGAGGGCTATATTCTATATTAATTTGAATACGGTGAACGAATTCGTTCAGAAAGAACATCAGTCAACCATAGAGGAGAAAAAAAAATTGATTGACGAAATAGTAGTTTGAGCTTGAACGAGGAGCGGGTCAAAGTTCACATCGACTATTGGATCATACCTGTTTTCGGATGACGATCTACGAATGTTAAATCCATCCCAATTATTTGAAATTAATACGAGACTACCTGCACGCTGCCCCGGCAGTGTTCGGCAGATTTTCAAAGAGGAATTCCTTCGAGAATTCCAATCAATTGAAAACTAATCCAAAACTACAAAACATAGCAATCCTAAACCTTCCAAAATACATCGTACATCATCTATCAGTTAAAGGCCCAGCAAATCTTCCTGTCATCCATCTCTGAGACCCTTCTTCATTGAACTCAACCCGAAAAACGAATTACTTTCTATATCATATACTATTTATGGCCCAAAAATGAAAATCAAAAACGGCGCGAAAGTACCGCCCATCTTAGGTATAGCTCCCTCAGGGAGTATCTAAATCCCGAAACGATTTGATTTCATCCTCGCTGATGCACCATATAAACCATATACAATTCTCATTTTCTTCTACCTCAATGGATGAGTTTGCATCGTTATGGTGATCCAACATCTAACTCGTTACCGTTGATCGGATTATACCTCGATCATCCGTCTCTTTGTCGGCTAGATTGAAATATCTCGTGTTCTGAGATTGATTTGAAGGAAATATTCTAGTAAGATGGAACAAATTTTTTTTTTGTTACCAGTGAAATAGATATTTTCGGGAAAAAATAAAATTCATCACACGTTACAGTAAGGAAGAGATCATAATCTATCTATCGCTGCAAGAAATGTCATTATTATATCGAAATATTCTCGTAAAATATTTTCATTATAACTAATGCGAGACACTTTATTAATTTGTTAATTCGTTCGTACAATTATTTGGTAGCCGTGGGTACATATAATTTCACTCGTTGCGTCAGCGGAAAATATGATAGATTTATATCAGTCATCATTTCGATGGATATTTCACTCCAGTTTTACGAAAAACTTGTAAAAGAAACTCACCAGAAAAAACTGAGGCTGCATATTTTCACGCTAGCAATTTTTCGCCATCGCAAGCAATTTTCACTGGTGGTGATTTATACAACGATTATAATACACCAGAGATAGGTCGCTCGTCGTGGAAGAAAATCGCTTGCGTGAAAATGAACAGATTCAGTGCGAGACATAAGATTTATTCGATTATGCGATCAGACCTATGGTCTAACCTCGGTCTGATTGGCGTAATCGAATAAAGCTATAGAATGAGACCGCTTGAAATCATTGAAAGACACTCGTGGAAGGTCTCAAAGGCGAAGCTGCGAGAAAGACGGAAGGAAATATTGAGACCCTATGGAAGATTTTGAAACGTTTTGAAACATTTTGAGATAGTTTGATACCTGACTTTCGCTACCATCGAAATGAATAGTCATTAGTATATATACGATGGGACGTTGGGTATTACATCTGTCAGTGCGATTAGTACTCTGCATCAGTTCACTGCGGTTCATTGCCGCAGTTTGACATTAATTTCTGCTTTCACTGCTCATATACCTGTGTATATTGTAAAAAGGAGGCTGGGGTACGCATTTGTGATTGCGATTTTGGAGCATCCTGGACCGCCGAAAGTATACAACGTTGGCAGAGCCAAGAATTTTGGAGCAACTCTTTATTTATCGTAGGTAAGTGCAATATTTTCATACAAGTTGTTTGAACTCACGACCATTCTCGGGAATAAATTCATGATGTATTTTATGGGGTTGTTCTTGGAGATTGGAATAATCTTCAAGGCCTTCAACGCAGACATTTTTGTATGCGAAAATTTGTAAAAGGAATATTTGTCGAAAAGTGATGAATTATTGTTCTCCTAGAATCGTGAAGCAGGCTGTTTTACGGCACCCCGAAAAGAAATCTCTTGGTATAAGTTTTTAATCGGCCCAGCTAGCCTAAAATATTGTTTTGGCATAATTAATTTAGATAGTATTGCAAAATATTCTTCAATATAATATTATATTTTATTCTTCGTTACAGAGTGGCAATTGACAAATTATCTCTGCTGGTTCGATATGTCCATGTCCCAAGGAAGGGCTGGTGAATAAATTTGGCCCGGAATACAGAGCTGCAGATTCTTCCACGATCATCAGAAACTCTCATCTAGATTCCTGCGTGAGAGTGCAATCAATTTCGACAGGTCAGTGACATTGATTTTTTCGAGGATTTTTTAGTCATTCTCACAGAATCCTGCATGATAATATCCCACTAGGATTATAACTAGGTGAAACATGTAGTCATTTACCCACTTGGAATTGCCTATATCAATTGAGGGGATGGGTGGAAAAAGGGCGTAACCGTCATTATGCCCCTTTTCCGGACATCGCATTTTTTGAGCTCCTATACCGAGATGGGGCCCCCAAGATCTACCACCCCCCGAAATCCGTTTTACGTGAGACCCCAAAAACCGCGTGGCAGATAAAAGGGCGTAATTGCTGTGATAACATTTCGAAAGGGCTTAATTTTTTGCTAAACCCAACAGGATTTGGAAAGAGGGCTTAAGTACCTCACTGAAAAGATTTAATAATTACTCTGTAACGGGGCGTAAGAGAGGGCTGACCTGAAAAAGGGCTTAATTACTGAGGAAAAATTTTATGAAAATTCTCCAGAGCCTGGAAACGCGTTTTCACCTAATATTACGCTGAAAACATGTTGTTCTACCTTCAAATTAAGTGTTTAACCCTTCCCTAGTGGAAAAAATTTCTTGTCATTTTCACACGACTGATGGAAGCTTTCCGTGTCCATAGAACCGTGGAGCATGAATCGAACCACCCCCTAGCAATCAGATATCTTTCAAAACATACCCAGGAACACTATCAAAAAATTTGGAGTTGATTGGACTTGATCTCGAGATTTAATTCCATTTTTTGTGAAGAAAAAAGGCCGAAATTTGACCCTGTATTCGGAAAAAGGGCGTAATTGCATTTTTTGAAATTGCTGAAAAAAGCTCAAAATCAAATTTCACCCCCCGGCCCGGGTTAAGCTATTTCGAGAATGCTATTTTCTTCGAAATAAGTCAGCTCAACTCGTCCAACTATCAAAATGACCGTTGTGCAGTTACGCCCTTTTTCCACCCACCGCCTCAATTGTTATTGGTCTAGCCCCATAGATTTGCGGCTATTTAATTTGTGACTATGTCAAAAAGCCATTGAAAATTCTACCCACCGTTGTCTGAACAAATAATCTGTGTGAGTATTTTCCATCGATTAATCTGCATCATGGTAGACATGCCTCACTGGTATTTCTGCCTAGTGGCATTCATTGCAACTCTCTGAGCGCAGTTACCTCTGCTCAATAGAAAAATAGAAAAATCGTAGTATTGGACAATTAGAGATAAGTCTGAGGACTTACTGAACTCGCTTAGAAATTCTTTACTCACGAGACATGTAAATTTCCCGATTTTCGGTTGTTTCCTAGAACACAATTGGCTCTACTAGCTAGTACCCACATGCACCAATCGACCTCTGTCTTGTTGAACACTTCCAGGACATTATAAATAGTTTGACAGCTTAGACTTGAAAGAACGTCTTACAACCAGTTCAACTAAGCTGCGACAGCAAAAGTCAAAAGTTTCAGAGATATCTTATCTATTACATATTATACAACACACTCGAAAAATAATATCATCTGTCAGCCTTGCACACTGAAAAAAAAATTAGTAAGTATTTCAAGCACTGCTTGAAATTTGCAGACAAGCACTCTGCTTGAATCGATTTTTCAAGCATGTGCTTGAACCATCGATTCAAGCACGTGGTTAAAATATGGATACACCAATGAAATTCAACCACCGTGGTTGAATCGAAATTCAAGCACGTGTGGTTGAAATTAAGTAACGTGCCTGATCGACTGACTAAATGTATTTCAGCGTACATTAAATTTTATACCAACTCAAAATCTGTACATTTATTCTGGCATCCAGTGGTTCAGCGGAAATCAACATTTAGCTACGTGATTCGATATTTTGGTATATCTCTGAACTGCACGGCATCCACTAAAATTTTGCCCAGAAAACATAGCCAATGACCAGGGTTTTAGTGACGTGGGTTACCGATTTGCTGAACGAATCGCACATGCGTTGACTGATTATGTGTAAATGTACCACGACCTCCAACATGAATTGTATGCTTGAGCGAGGAAGTTTAGGGATGTCAGGGGAGACAGTGGATGAAAAATCGAAAGCTTTTGGATATTAACAAAACATACATATATTCATCGTAAGTGTGTCAACAGAATAAGAATTAATTCAGGACACGGATTTTCAGTAATCGATTTGCACATTTTTTCCAATGTGCAGCTAGAGAATGGTCGATTATTATCAGGAATCTTGGAAAGTATTGATAGGCTCTGACATTCATGATAAGTAACATATTTCTAATAACAGCTCGAAACAAAAAATATTCCGCGTGATCACTGGAGAAATAAGATTCCAAATCGAAAGCCATACAACTTATAATTCATTTCTTCGGTTTTATAGCTCTGATTATCTCATACCACAGATTCCTTAAAGCTACTAAAGTATAGTTCTCGGGTGTAGAAGCGATTGACAAATGATATTCAGCCAGTTATAGGCTTCACGAAGAAAATTTATCGTACAGATTAAGTATTTTTTTCTATTAAGTGTATAAACCTCGAAATAGTCCAGCTACTTGCTATGAGTACAGGCGAACCTCCGTATTCGCGGGGGTTACGTTTAGAGAGGGTGCCGCGAATACGAAATCCGCGAATGCCAAAGCATTGCTCTCATGGGAAAATGGGGGTTACGTTCTGCGACCGATGAAAAAGCTTCCTTTTGAGAATTTGAAGTTATTTTTCAGAGTTTTCAGAAGTATTTGTTGATAATTAATGATAGCTTATTCGAATATGATCGAATAGTTGATTCATTAACCTCAAATTTTCGAGCAACAACACTGATTTTTTCACCCTTTCTTAGTGGTTCCAGAATCTTCATTTTTGTCGCCAAATCCATAACTTTTTTATCTCTTTTCTTGATGGTACTTCTACTTGATGGAGCCATGACAAATGTGTATATTATAAAAATTCTAAAAAATCACGCCACGTCAATATTGACATTGCCGCATGATAATGTTATTGAATGTATTAGGTTATTGGACATAGGCAATTGTTACAAACAATCGTACTTCATAAAAGTGTGATCCGGACCGCAACATTCGAAAATAATCTTGTTTCTTCTGGCTGCTAGCTCCCGATGACCCGACTACAAATAAGAAAACACAAACCGCGAATACGAAAAAAGTCGCAATTGGTCAACCGCGAATGAGAAAAATCGCGAATACTAAATCCGCGAATACGGAGGTTTGCCTGTATCGAAGATTTCAGTGACGTTTACGTTCGTGAATTGACTTATTTCAATTGAAGTGAACAAAGTGCGAAACTCGCGCAGGCGATCGGGCGCCAACTTCACACCGTGTAATAATAAGGCTCTTAGGTCCCTTGTATCGTAAATAACTATTACACCCTTGGATCGAAATATACTAAGGTAACTGTGCCTAATTTGCCCCCATTCAAATTCTCAAATGTACGAACCCGCAGACCTTGCCACGCATTTTTTTCATGTTTGCTACGTTAAAATATGAGAAATTGAACGTTTTGGACCGATCCTAAATGACACGCGCATTTCTTACAACGAAAAAGTAGTTTTCGGTACTTTTGACTTCTTTTTTGTTAGTCACTAAAAGCTATGCCAAACGAAATTGATGTGATCAATTCCAACGTACTTTAATTTATTTTCTTTTTCTTCGTCCCAACTTTAGAATGCTCTTTGCAGAATTGCAAAATTCGATTTTTAGCCAATTCTACGCTCATATTACGAGAAAAAGTGCAGTGTTCCTAATTTGCCCACAAAGTCTTCTTCTAAACTCGTTCCTCACTCCATTCAAATACATCAATCTCACTCAAGAAATTCAAAAGAGGGTAAAAAAAGCTACAAAATGAGCTAAAGTACGTCTTATTTGGAGGTCTGGGAGCCGAGATATCCCGCTTTCACGAAAAACCCGTATAATCTCATGAAAATAGGCCTCTTTTCCCTGTGGGGGCAAATTAGGAACACACTGTTGATAAAACTCGCAAAAAATCTTCTTTCGCGAAAATCATGATATCTCGGCTCCAATTCAATAAAATTAAACATACCTTAACTCATTTTAAAGGTCTTGGAACAAGCTTCAAAATGAGCCAAAGTACAGGCAAACCCCCGTATTCGCGCATTCCGTATTCGCGATTCTCGTTATTCGCGGGCAGGTGAATGATAGTCCATCTGAATATTCTCATAAGAAATGTGCTTCAGTATTCGCGGAATTCCGTATTCGCGGTCAATTTTCTTGGCACGTAACCACCGCGAATACGGAGGTTCGCCTGTACGTTGAAAAATATGGAGATGAGTTGAAATGGCAAGCAAAATAGGTATCAAAGTTTATAGTATACAAAGTTTGAATTCATTGTTGGAACTATATAATAGGTCTGATGTCTTACCGGATTTCATGTGAAAAGAGGCAGCCATTTAAGGATATTCTATTTTGATGTTTCAGATCAACCGGCGATCAATTGGGATTTGTTGAAAATCCTCCATTTGAAGTGAGGTGAAGTTTGCTGGCGTATCTTTGGCTTTTCATTTACGATGACAACTTCCGTGCCCGATTACCCTTACATCGTGATTCATGATATAGAAAATAAGATGAGGGCTTTAACGGATCTGAACGACAAGCTCACTAATGTGATTGGATCTCTTCAAAATGAAGTTGATAGCGTATATGGTTATTTTTCGTACGACCAATGAAAGCGACCCTCAAATTATATTACAAGACTTGAACGATGTGGAAAAAGAAATGAATGATGTGATGATGAAGGTCAAGTCAATTCGGATGAAATTGATACAGACAGATATAACCGACTCTAATAATATTAACCCTGTACCATCGACGTCGGCAACGGGTGATAATAATCGACCGGGAAATTTCCCCCGAACGAGTGGTATAGCGCAACAAAAATGCTCGGACATTTGCTGTAAAGTCAAAAATCTGAAGACTTCCGCTGGTCTCAGAGTATTTTGCGGTGAAAATGTGAGTGCGATTGATTGGGTAAATCACGTAGATCGAGTATCAAGAATGGAAAAATGGGATACTCGCTATACGTATTTACTCGCTTGTAAAGCTATGAGAGGAAAAGCGAGAAAAGTCGCTCTTCGTTTGATGGAAAAAGAAATCTTGAATGTTCCTTTGGTTTGTGGAGAACCTGATGATTATCCGGATACTTCGGCCGAGACGACTACTTATTGGCGAAGAAAATTGACCGATGAGCAAGTTATAAATCGTTCAATAGTAACACTCGAACATGGATATGCTGGTAGTAACGGATGGCTAGCTGGTAAGGATGAATGGGCGACTTTACGCAATATTTTGTTGAAAAAAGAAGAGCTTAATTCGCAATGGAAACATCATCGGTTTATTGGGTTTGAAGCCCTTGTCAAATTAGAGAAATAACATTGAAAATTATAAATATTTGAATAGAGATTTTTAAAGGGGCGATATCTCGGATACTGTATAGGCTTGAACGGCCCACGTAGGTAATATTATTTTTACTTCAATTTTCGAGCTTGACATGGATATCAATAATGTATTCTATTAATAATTCCTCATTTGTATACCATCGAGAATCCTCAAGAAACAATAAAATTTATCAAAAAATAATTGAATGATCATTTAAAAATCATATGGAAAATCAACTATGAGACTCTTATCTCTTGAGTTCCTTCATCCCTTTCACAAGAATATTATGTATTCGGCCTGTGTTAATTGATAAAATAGATGCTTGTTTCACTTTTGTACGAAATATCAATTTCCAAAAGCGTTTTTGAGAATTGGATATTTGAGTTAAATCTACGCAGAGTATACAGATGATAGACATGTTGTAGTCACCCTTAATTGAAGCTCTTTAATCCATCCAAATCAAAATCTTACGAAAATCTTTGATTGAGTGTGAGAAATTGTACCATCTCGAACTCAAACATTTGAAATCATACCCGAGAGTATGTTTGACGTTTGCAGATTTGAATTCGTAAAAATGTCCAGATCCGGCTATTCAAAAAGATTCAAATATCTTTCGCGTAAAGAGGCTATCAGAAGTTTGGAGAAAACCCCTTTACTCATCACAGCTGAAAACTATCTACTCCTTTATTATTATTATTATTATTTATTTTTTTTTTTCAAGTCCGAGAAGAATTGAAAAAGGCCGAAATGATTTCGTCTGAGTCTTGCGAGCTAAGAATTGAAATCTTTCACGCCGCAAAAGATTCGCCATTTGCTGAATAAAATGATAATTAACATTGGCGGTGGTATCATCATTTTGCTAATCCACGATTAGGTCAGTATCGATCGAGGTATCGATGATATCAATCACTTCCCTCACCTTCTTTACCCATGGCACTCCTCGATCTTGCCTCATCACCTTTAAAACTCAGCGATCGATCGATTAGAATTACGATTGATAAGATAACACCCGTGCGACGTGGCGCTATAGGGACCCTATTCACGCGTGGGAATGACTAGTGAGCTCTATATAATACACGGAGCAAGCGACAATTTCATGTGTATTGCTAATTTTGAGTATTTTGAGATGGACTCATTCTCCACATTTCTAGGTACGTCTTCATAAAAATGAGTAATTTTTTTCCTCTCTCGTTTGAGAAAAAGTCTGCACTCGGCTCATAAGCCATTTTCCTAATAACTTTGGCCCATCTTCATATTTTCCAACGTACCTTAGCTCATTTTAAAGCTTGTCTTAAGACCTTCAAAATAAATTAAGGTACATCCAATTTGAACCAACTGGAGCCTAGCTGTTTGAATTTTCCCAAAAGGTGATTTTTGAGAGCTTACAAAAGTGTGTACCCAACTTGCCCCCATTAAGCCTTTTTCTTAATAACTTTGGTTTACTTCAACGATTTTCAACGTGCTTTGGTTCATTTTGAAGCTTGTTCAAAGACCTTTAAAATGCACTAAACTACGTTCAATTTGGATCAATTGGAGCCGAACTGTCTCTATTCTTCCGAAATAAATTATGGAAATCGGCGATAAAGTGTTTTTATCGCCGTGCCCGCACACTTGGAGCTTTTCGGTGGTTCGAGACACTATTTCTGACCCATTTTGACGTGATAAACACGTTCTGAGTGGTGAAACTAGTCGTTCTGCACGCTCTTTCCAGATAAACATATGGGGGCATGTTAGGTACACTCCGATGTTGGCATCCTTGTTTACAAATCGTCTCCGTGTTTTGCACATAGAACAACTCCATATTCAAATTTTGCAATTTTGAAAAATGGATTTTGAAGGTCTTGAAACAAGGAATCGAATGCGCTAAGGTGCGTCAAGATTGGTTGAACTCAAAGAATTTGGCACTAATTTTACTGAACGCAATTCCCTCGGTGCTTTCTTAGCTAAGCAATCACGAAAAACAGAAAAATCACTTTAGATTTTCTGGAGAACGCAGGAATGATTCGAGGTCGACGCAAACTACTTACTTTCTCATATTTTAACATAACAAACGTGAAAAAAAATTGCCGGGAGGCCAAGGAGTGCCCATCCCCAAAATCGGCATATGGGGGCAAGTTGGGTACAGAGGCAAGTTGGGTACACTTACCTTAATTCAATTATTTTGAGTGACATTCTCTGAAACTAATCTTGATTAATTTTTCTTTGCAATTTCTCTCACCACCAGAACATACTATTTTCGAGTGAAACTAATAAGAATCACTATATTCGTTCGTTAACTCGTATACGTATGATTTGATATAAATTGCGCGTCTTTAGCTCCACAAGTTATTCGCCTCATTCACAACAATGTGATGAATATATAAACTCAACTCAATAAGTATACACCAGCTGATTGCACCGAGATACGCGTTTAGCAGTAAACGTTTGGTCACTCATGGTGTGAGACTCGATCGTCTAAAGATTATTGTACAGTGACAAAGTATCTCAGTCCTTTTGCACCTACAGAATAGCGATTTTTCGTATCAGAAGCCACAACTGCAACACAACGCTAAAAAATCAATTCGACCATCATAAGTATTCAGTATCAGATCGCCATCAATTGGCTAAGATCGTCCAACTCGTCATCGGCATTGTTCTGGAAGGTAAGCTATTACAAGTGTCAACAGTCATACGAAAAATTGAATTCTATTTGATTAATTTCATTTTGAGTGGACCTTTTGTATTAGCTGTCTTATTCGATTGAAAAATTATATCAGATTCGTCATCTTGAGTGTCTTCATTCTCTTGCGGTAGAGTGTTATTCGGCTTATTCTGTTAATTAATAAAAACGATGCCTGTTTTTCGTTCGTGGCAATCAACGGTTATCAGTTTGCAGATGAATTTTTAAGAATCAGATGATTTGCTCAAATCCATGCACAATGTGAGGGTGATAGACAATTGGACAACATATACCATATCTGCCGTCCACTTTAAGAAATGTCGTATGGCAGATTTTGGCGAAAATGAGATAAAAATACCTTCATATAGAATGAATTAAATCTGATTTTATAGTGAAAACTAGAAATCTCTATCAAACTTCATTGCTGAGATAAAAAATAAAACAGTATAGCAGTTAATCAAAATCGCGAGTAATACTTGCCATAACTACCGTATAGCAGGCAATACTCCGCAAGACTACCGTATAGCACGACATACGACATTCTTCCGGAGTATTCGGTGGCCACGAAACGAAGCTGATCCTCCGCCCGACCGTATGTCATGGATGGCGCAGACATACGGCTTTCTTGCGGAGTATTCTGCTCACGAGAGCTACCGTATGTCAGTAAATAACACGTTGATCCAGTCAGTTTAGAGAATTTTCAGCGACAGTGAGATGATGGTGCTCGTCGCGCGTGTTTAGAGTCTGATCGTTGAAGAAAACAAGCGAATCGCGGCATTGATTTGCAATCCTAATGCAAACTAGCATTATCTGGGTATTAATGATATTTATGATTGATCAGTGATGAATTTTACATTCTTTCCAAACAATACTTCTGGCAAATTTATCCCCAATAGACAAAAATCCATTATGGAAACATGATATACGTTAATATCGTTGAACTTACCCAATTCGATCGAGTCGAAGTCGATACTGGCATGAATTTGAACCAAATTTGGATCAACGACTGATTTGGGTTGATTTGGCTGCAGTCACTGACTGCTATACGGTAGTCTTCCGGAGTATTGACCCCCACTCGCCGATCGCGGCGCTACCGTATGTCCGACAGGAGGGACATACGCTTTTCTTACGGAGTATTGCTGATGTGCGTGATTACCGTATGTCCAATATCTCAAAAAGTAAGCATGATAACGAGATAAAAAGTATACCACCATATCCGCATGCTCGTCATATGTATAAGAGGAAAAAAAAAATTTTGAAATCCGATGATTTTGAAGATTTTACGGCAAAAAAACACGTTTTGTCGAATATCTCAGCTTCAACTTTTCTGCCATACGACATTTCTTGAAGTGGACGGCAGATATGAGCGGGGCTCTTGAAAAGTCCCATTGCGAGTGAAATGACACCATCTCGAACTCAAACACTTCGAACTATTTCCGAGAGTAATTTTTAAATTTGTGGATTTGAATTCGCGAGAGCACAAATCTGTCCGTGCAAAAAAAATCACGTTGATTTACATACTTTACTTTCGTTATAACAGCTCTATTCATTGTTTTTGTTTCCAAGTTCCGGAAAGAATTGTAGTGATACAAATAATTTCTTTCAAGTCTGAAGATAGTTGAGCTATTTTAGGTTCGTCGCCACACAAGATTCGTTGGCTGTTGATTCACATCGCGATACTTGAAACATATCCAAATGTATAAATGAATTTTTTGATCTTCTGTGCGCAAATGAGTCATTTGCACACTGTTTTCGCTTTTCATTTGCTCACAGAAGATCAAAAAACATAGCATGATACTCGGGCGCAACGCTTTTCGCTTTCTGGTGACTATTTAGACCCTCACCTGCGGCTCGGGCCTAAAAAAGTCACTCGAAGTGCGAAAACCATCGTTTGCGCCCTTGTATCATAATATACTATTTTTTGAAGCTAGAGTTCGAGTGCCAATAAATTTGGTAATAATTTTTCTCAAACTTCTCTCACTTTGACAAAACTCATGAGTTTTGAGCAAAGATAACGATAACGGAAATACTAATTTGTATGACCGGTATGGCCGGTGTGAATTGCGCCTGCTACTTGTATATATAGTTGCATATCCATGCGTACTATTTATTACAAATTGTTTCACTCACATTAACGCGTATACATTTAACGCCAATCATACATATACTTGATATTTCATTCGATACGTTTGCTGAAAATGTACAGTTATATATGTATACAGCAGTAAATATTCCAAGGGACAGATTACTTTGATCTCACGGGGAAGTGAAATAGAAGCTTAGAGAATAAATGAGGCTCATCAAAACGTATTGAGACTCTTCGAAATATCTTCAAACATTTTGAAATATTTTAGAGATAATTTGATATCTTACTCCCGCTATTTTCGAAAAAGCATTGCCATTAGAACGCCTTGGGAGAATAATTGACCAGCTGTCAATGCTTTCTGCAGCATCAGTTTGAAATTCATCTCCGATGCTTTCATTGTAATGACACAATTTTGAAGCATCCCGCTGAAAGCACCTACGTGGGCATAATCCAGGATTTTTGACCAATCTGTTCCATTAGATAAGTGTAAAATTTTCACACAAAGTTCTTGAACTCACGGTCATTTAGAAAATTGATAATTTTTTGTATTGGGGAATGTTTCTGGAGATCGAAATGAGCTTCACTATAGTATAATTTCTGGAAGCGAAAATTTGTATCAGAAATATTTCTCGAAAGATGGTGGATCCGGGATACGACTTTACGGTGTCTCGACTAATCAAGTTTAACAAACAATCCCTCGGCATTAAGGTAGTTGTACACCAACTACGTGAGTCAAAGAGACTTAACCTCACTTTTTTGCTCACATCAAAATACTCGAAATTATTATTATTGTTAATAACTGTACTTTTTCCATCAAACAACGCACACAAACGGCCATCTAAGCCTTCCTGAACAGAATCAGGCATGATCTCCAAAGTTATCTACCCTAAAATCGAAATCACGTGTCGCAATTTTTTGCATTTTACGCTTTGTATGAACAATTACTAAAAAACGACGTGGTCCATCATCTCCAGGCTTGGCCATATGATTCATTGATACATAAGCTCGGATCTCTCGCAGTCCCGCCATTTTCTGTTGATCAGGTTTTGCGCTGGACCCATTTTTGTGCTGTTTTTGGGGCCCGCTCCCATAAGCGCAATGTTAAAAATGTGCAAAACTGATCAAATTGTGACGATCGATACTCTAAAACGGAATGGTCAGCCGTTCTGGAATTTTGCACACATACTCTTCGATATTAGAACTATCTCTCTGCAGAATCTCGAGAAATGCTGTTGATGAATAATTTTGGTGTACAACTACCTTATTAATTCATAAAATTGTTGGGCAACATGTCAAAAATATCGCTCTGACATAATTCATTGGATAAATGTTATATTCTTTAAATATTTCATCTTTCGTTACAGAGTGGCAACAAATTCTCTCTGCTGATTTTGGAGCCTAAGTTTGCTAAACGAACAGTCAATGTCACCAAAAAGTGGTTGATGAAAAAAATTTGATCTCGGCAATTACAAATAGACAGCTGCAGATTCTTCCACAATCATCAGAAACTCTCATTCAGATTACTGCGTGTGGGAGTGCAATCAATATCGACAGGTCAGTGTTAATGATTTTTCGTGATATTCCTTTACAAAACCTATCATTCGTCACATCGACCAAATTGAATGCTGCGAGTTGCTTGTTGTATATGTGGTTTAGATTAAGGATAATAATCGTTATCAAAATACTCTTGTATGCTAGAAATTTGTTAGAAAAATTTTGAATTAGAAACGAAATATACTCCGAGTTTTTGGATCTTCGCATCGATTTAAAAAGACAGGGAAAAGTACGTGATGTGGACTAGACTAAAAGTTTTTAAGAACCGTGGATCGGAAAACTTTTTTTTTTCATCTATAACGAATATTTTTCTGGAATTCCTTTGACAGAATTAGAAATAATTTCAATAGAATGCGTATATCTCTGATTTGATTCATGATATAAAAACGTAGTTAAAAAATATACTATAGATATTTTATTTCCATTTTCCAGATCAAGTGTGATCTGCGATTGAGATTCACTCTTATTCTCGCAGTGAGATCAAGTTCAGTGTCACATCCTCGGGCTCGCCTTTGATAAAACGTATAGTAACAAACAACGACCATGGGTTCCGAAAGTGCTGCAACATCAAATTCAAATATCTATAGCAAAATGAAGAATTTGATGGAACTAAATCACAAGCTCACCATGGGTTTAATGACTCTTCACGAGGATCTCATCGTCAATGCCGATGAAGAGAAGCGTAATCGCGCAAACACAGTTTTATTAGAAGATTTTGGATGTCTGGAAAAAGAAATGGCTTATGCAGTTATAAGATTGGAATCCCTTCGCATGCAACTGAATAATGCAACGCCCGTCATATCCGAGGTCATATCCGAGGTCATATCTACATCGTCGGATAATAACCCTCCATCGACATCGACGGAAAATTTGTTGGAACCGAGTGTAGAAGAACGAAAAGGATGTGGTGGAATTTGTTGCACTGAGGATTTGAGTGTAGAAGAACGAAAAGGATGTGGTGGAATTTGTTGCACAGAGGATCTGAAAACGTCTGCTGGGCTCAAATTGTTTTGTGGAGAAAATATGAGAGCGTCCGAATGGGCAAATCACGTAAATCAAGTTGTAAAGGGAGAAAAATGGAATCCTCGTCATACGTATGTGCTTGCTTTCAAAGCTATGAGAGGAAAAGCAAGAAAAGTTGCTCTTCGTCTGATGGAAAAACGTATTTTGTATATTCCTTTGGGTCGTGGAGAACCTGATTCTTATCCAGATGGTTCTATTGAAACGACAGCATATTGGGAAAGGAAACTTACTGATGATCAAGTTATCAATCAATCATTAACAACACTCGATCATGCTGTCAACAGTCAGCTCCCCAAAAGTCATAATCAAAATTGGGACGTTTTACGTGAAATTTTATTGTGTAGTCAAGATACCTGGGTCCTGTCACGGTCAGATGTTCCTTTTATTGGGTTTGAAGCTCTAGTTAAATTAGAAAAATTAGACTAAATTAGACAGATTCTTTTCAACAGTGTATATAGACACTAAAACCTAGGAAGTGATTCTCAAAATTATTTTCTGTTTGATTATGACAGGGTATCAATGTATTCTTTCTAGAAATTTTGTATACCATCAAGAAAGTTTTAAAATAAAGATGATAATGACCATTCAAAAAATACTTGCTGACCTTGGCTTCACACAAATAGCTGATATCGAAAGTCAGTTACAGTAGATGATATCTCAGGCTACTAACATAGAATATAGAATTCTTTAGAATCTGTTTTTGAGATAATTTCCTACGTTTAATTGTATGATGTACGCGCAGAATTCTTACTCACATTCTTGATTTCATCTTGTCAATAGCATCTTGTGCACTGAACATATATTATTTTGATGAAATAATTTGGTTGAATATGTGTATCTTTGGAAACAAACTTGGCAATATCAAATCGAACGTGAATTTTTCTAAAGGTCTTGAGCATTAGTATCTACAATAAATGTGATCCATCATTGTGAGCGATTTTCTGAAATCTATTCTAATTTTTGAAGAAATATTCTCGCATAAGAAGTCTTACCATGAAATCTTAGTTTTCAAACAAAAGTACTACTGAGTAACATGAGTTACTTCATTCGTTTGTCGATTCGTTCGTATGATTTGGCGCCTTTGGTACGTACAGTCAAATATATCCACACGTTATCCGCCTTATTCACAAAAATGTAATGAATATTGTATATAACTTTACTCAATTAATACACTTGATGCTGATTGCTCGGAATACACGTCTAAACGTTTGGTCACTCATAGCGTAAGACTCGATTGTCTAATGATTATTTTGCAGTGACATCAAAGTATTTCAATTCGCTTGCACCTATTACAAGAGCGATTTTTTGTATCAGAAGATCGGAAGTCACGACTGCAACATATCGCTACAAACTCAATTCGACCATAAGTATTCAATATTAGATCGTCATCAAACCGGCTATCGTCCAACTCGTCATCGATTTTGTTCTACAAGGTGAGCTATCGTTTCAAAGCACCAACAGTCATCATATGGAATTCGATTTGATCAATTACATTTTGAATGAAAAATGTTGTACTATAGATATCGTGTATCTTAAGAACTACTTGTGAACAAGTCGATTGAAAAAGAAAACCTCGGGAGAATATTATATAAAATGGCTGTCAATAGTTAATTTCACAATGCATGGCATGTTTCGAAATGTTTTGCTCCCATATAGCAGAACGCCATCGCTTTCTAACTTGATCGACAATTCAATAGTCTGGCTGGAGTTATATTATATCATAAAATTACTCTAGATCTCATTTTAGGAAATAGCAAAACTTACAATGGGAGCGTTAATTAAGCCAAATTGTAAAATGTTGATTAGTCGTGGTTTGCAGAATAAATTACTCGATTCCACTGTACATACAGATGCAGTAAATTTTTACTTGAAATCAAGTCTTGGAGGAATTCTGATATTTAATTAGGATCAATTCCGTCCAAAAGTGTGTGTCAGATCTTGTACAGCTCTTAATTTTGAAAATTGTAGAATCTGTTAACATATCAGTCTCCATGAACTATTGCATTGGAATACATTTCAGAAAAGAGTTACTTCAGTACGTCTTAGTACAGTGGATATGTACTCGAAATATTCGGAGCTCGATTTTCACTTCTTGCGAAGGAAATATCAACCGTTCAAGTATAGAGTTTATGATGTATACAAACTTTGAATTTATCGTTGGCAATACAGTTTCGTTTCAATTTATTACGAAAAGTCATATTCTAGGGGCAGCCATCAAGAATATTCTATTTTGATGTTTCAGATCAACTGGTGATTGAGACTCTTTGAGTAAAATCCTAAATTCGAATAGGTGGAATTTTTTGGCGTATCTTTGGCTTTTCATTGTCGAGCACACAAGTTACAAGCAAACTTATACCATGTATTCAAATCGTGCAGCATCATATTCAGATGTCGATTGTAAGTTGGGTGACTTAACAACTCTGAATGACAAGCTCGCCAATGTGATTGAGACGAGCTTTATCGAATGAATGGTGATTATAATTACCGCGAGCACAGCAGCGTCTATCCAAATGTATTTGAAGACTTGAACAATATGGAAAAAGAAATGAATGATGTGATTATGAAGCTAAATTCCATTCGCATCAAATTGATACAAAAAGATATGCCCGCCACAGCTACTGGTTCTATGTCATCTGGTAATAATTTTGTACCGTCTACTTCGTCGTCGGCAACGGTTAACCGACTACCAGAAATTTTCCCAGAACAAGTGGTATATTACAACAAAAATGCTCTGATATTTGCTGCACTGTTGCCAATCTGAAGACTTCTGCTGGTCTAAGAGTATTCTGCGGTGAAAATATGAGATTGGAAGAATGGGTAAGACACGTGGATCAAGTATCAATAATAGAAACATGGGGTTCTCGTTACACATATTTACTTGCTTTCAAAGCTTCGAGAGCAAAATAAGAAAAGTTGCTCTTCGTTTGATGGAAAAAGAAATCTTGAATGTTCCTTTGGTTTGTGGAGAACCTGATGATTATCCGGATACTTTGGCCGAGACGACTGCTTATTGGGAAAGGAAATTGATCGATGATCATGTTTTAAATCGATCAATAGTAATACTCGAATTTCTCACGCATGGATATGCTGGTAGTAACGGATGGTCAGCTTGTAAGGATGATTGGATCACTTTACGCAGAATTTTGCTGACTAAAGAAGAGATTAATCCGCAATGGAAATATCACCGATATATTGGATTTGAAGCCCTTGTCAAACTAGAGAAATAACATTGAAAATCATGCAGATTAGAGTAAATAATTTCAGATAAGTGTATTGTGTCAGATGTATTACATAGACTTATTGGACGGCCCATGTGGGTAATATAATTTTCTTTTCTTTTTTATATACCTCGACAAAAATATCAAGAATGAATACTATCAATAATTTTTTATTTGGTCCATCAAGAAAATTCATATGAGCAAAAATAAAAATGTCCCATAAAATCCTCGACGGTCATTTCAGAATCTTACGGAAAAATTACCAGATCCATATCCCGTGAGTTTCTTCATTTTTTCCACGAAATTATTGTTTGGACTGTGTTAATTAACAAAAAAAATGAGCTTGTCTCACCGTCATATCGAGTATAAATTTACAATAGATGAATTTTGCTGGTTGAATACACGCACAGATGTGATTTCGAGACGATAAAATAATTGCCTATACACATCGTATAGATTTGAATTCGTAAGAGAGCGAATAATGATGTGATGGATCTGCAAGCCCACGCAAAAAGGGGATTGTATAGATACAATCTTCTTTTTATTCAATATTGGTCCAATTCTTTTCCTCGCGCAAGAGGACTATTATTAGTTTAAAAAAAATATCCCTTATAGCAGCGTGAACTTACGTGATACCGTCAACCGGGGTAACTTTGGAACCCGGGGGTAACTTTGGAATAACCCATGAAAGAGTGGTTATCACGCACAGTCGGCTAGGCAGATGATCCTGAGACCTTAATACCGGTTCCTTCCACTTGGGGCACGCATAAACAATGTTTTGCATTGGCGCGAGGGCCTTCATCAGCTATTAATCCGTTTATAAGCTGACTTCTTCAAACGTGCGTTTTCAACCCAACAAACAGTCTCTCGGAAAAAGTGGGGTGGTTCCGACTTTAGCAGGTCGAATCCAAGGTAGCTGGGCTAGATTTCACTTGACTGTCCACTTATCTGGACGAATCCATTGTTACATTGGAGTATTTTCACGAAGTTTCAATTTTGTAGAGTAAAAACTGACAAGTATGTATTTTTTTCAGAAACTGGGGTATCTTTGGAACACTCCTTCATGTACTCTAAATTATCTCCCAATTTCTATATCATCATCAAATTCTACTTACTTGAGTAGTTGTTTCTGAGAGCTTTAAAATGAGCCAAAGAACGTCTCATTTCGACTCACGGAAGCAGAGTTATGGCAGTTTTTGTCAGAAATCGACTGTGAAGGTATTTTCCTCCTCGAGAGTTAGCCGCGGTGCAGACAGTGAGGTATGCTGAAGGCGTCTATGCTCAATTATAGAAGTTGAATTCAACCAAATGGACTTTTATAATAGGTCAATGGAAAGCTAAGACACTCAGCTTTCGATTACCGATGACGACAATCGATTGCGCGACCTAGTTTATGAATTAATTGACGAATAATCAATGATAACAATTTCTGTTCCAAAGTTACCCCAGTGCGTGTCTAACTTTGGAATACGACTTTCAGCGCTCATTGCTCCAACCAGAGATGTTCTAATATACCTTACAAACACCGCAATCGAAAGCTGAAACTCTAAGCTTTCGATTGACCACAGATACGATGCACTTCTGATGTAAAACGTACAAGTTTCGCGAGATTTAAACAAAAAAAATGCAATTCTCTTTCCAAAGTTACCCCAGTTGACGGTATGTACTCGTTTTTTTTCAAAATTTGTCAGGAATCGGTAGTGGAAAATAAGCATCTTAGAGGTTCAAGTTACGCAAAAAAATTTATCGACTGCCGGTATTTTACTAAGTAAGTAACAGACAATGTTAATATAAAAGTCAATATCGATCCCTCTCATCCTTTTCTCCGTCCTTAATACACCCGCCACCTCCACACCCTAATCACCCCAACTTTGAAATTTCACGCGCGACTGCGATCTAGATCGATCGATCACTTAGCTTTTAGGGTCCCTAGCGCCAGCAGACGGTTTATACTTTATAGGTATAATAGGTAGCCTATGCTTGTTTGGATGAATTCCATCACAAAAAAGTTTTGCAAGCATTGGCAAGCATTGATTGTTGTTGGATGAGCCATTTCTTCACATTACAAGGTAGGTATGTTTTTTGAGCAAGATTAGGTAGCCTTCTCTTTCAGCGTTCGAAAACACAATTTTTAATCACATCAACTTGAGGTAGTTTCTGTTTTCATTTTAGGGTGAATTCGGAGGTTAGGGTTGAACTGCCTATAAGGACAATTTTCAGTTTCCTATTGGAAAATCCCTCTGAATCACTCTCTAACTCGTCAGTTGATTAGTCAAATCATCATCTTGAAGTTCCTGTTGTCAATCCTTTCATTTCGTGACAACAAAATTACACTCATCATGTCGGTGCTCCTAAAATGAACTACCCATTGCGAAGATGCATATGTAAGAGTAAAGTTTGAACTACAAGATTGGATAATTCCTATGCAATTTGATACATATCTATGATACTTAACACACACAGAGAGTATGAGAATTTCCATAATGATGAGATCCCAAAGTAATGCTTAAATTGGACTTCTGCACCCCAAGCTGCTATTTTGTGGCCATGCAAGATTAACCCTACTTCTAAGCACATGCAAACCTTTTGAACTACAATGTTCAACCGCTTTGGTTGTAATCTTTTGTTTGACATTTCGGTATATGTAGAATGCCTTTATTTAGCATTGAACTACATTCTCTAAAGTTGAATTGCATGAATAGATTAGTAATACTATCAAAATTTTTCTCTAGATGGAATCCAGAATCATTTATATAAATCAAGGTATAAATCATGACCCTTTATTTCTAATGAATCTCTATCTTGAAGCAGAGTGATTTCTGTATTTAAGCACACTTTAACTTAATCATTCTTGTCTGACTGATTTGAGAATATTGTCTCTAATGCTATCCAAAATTATAGGATAGTAGTTATATATGACACATCAGTCTAACAATATTTTGTAATTGGTTGGACGTTGTAAATTGATATTACAAGAGTATTGATGGAACTTAATACGGCTTTTTGAAAATGATGGAAGTGTGGAGTGGGAGATTTTGGTGTGAATCTGTCTTGTTAATTTATAATTTAATAGTATCTATCAAAGAGTTTGGAAATAAAGATTCATGTTTTCGATTCAGTAGCTTCACCTCCATCCTCATGAGAATAACGAATATACGTTGAAAAAAAAAAGAAATTAATGCATTGATCCATTAATTTTAATCATGATGAGTTACTATCTATCTCGATAACTCCACAAAATGAATGCCATGCCTTACAACTCTGGAATGTTTCAGACTTTGAGAAAGAAGAGTTACATTAATGCTATAGGAAACCACTCGATAGCAAACAACTTTACTGGAACTGCAATCTATTTGCAACTCCCACTAAAGGTAAACTGCAAACAATTTTTATCAATGAATATACATACATCTCACTTATTATTTCTGTTCATAAAAAGTAAAGTAAGTAATGGAAAACATTTTAATTTTACTCTTCCAGATCTCACTATCGTGTCAGCACTCTATCCATCAGAATTATCTAGCAATCTCTTTTGTAAGTTGTCATCTGCAATTTCTTGAAGAGAAAAATAATTGGGAATTTATTATGGAGTCCTCTGAGGATGCAGTGATTGGTGTCTCACACAAAATCCAACATCTGGCGGATCTGAATCACGAGATAACCAAGGGTTTGATATCAATTCAAGCAGATTTCAATCACGTCAACGGTTTGAATGTCGAACATACAAATCAAATTTTATTGGGACGTCTTGAGAGATTAGAAAAAGACGTTGTAGAGGTGTTGAATGGATTGCAATCACTGCGAGAGCCACCAGCTACGAGATCGGACAACGACGTGGACTTCATAGTGGTTGCCGATTCCGTTCCACCGCAGCTTCCAACGTCAGAAGTTTTGCAGGAATCCAACAAGGAACGAAAAGGATGTGGTGGCGCGTGTTGTGAAACAGAAGGTTTGATAACTTCTTCTGGGATTAAAGTGTTCTGCGGGGAGAACATGTCTGCAAAAGACTGGGTGGCCAACGTTGATCAAGTGATCTGTGCAAATAATTGGGGTCGCAATTATGCTTATTCTCTCATCATGAAAGCCCTTCGAGGAAAAGCCAGAAAAGTTGCACTACGTTTACTAGAGAAAACGTTGTTGGACATTGAAATAACTCGCGGAGAACCAGACCGTTATGAAGATACTTCAATTGAAACCGCAGTTCTTTGGCAGAGAAAATTGAGCGACGAGGAGGTCTTGCATCGAGTCGTAGGACTTGAAGACCGTGCCGATTGCGTAGACTGGAATGTTATGAAGGAGATATTGTTGAAACCAGAAGAGTGGGATCAAGTCGGGTTTAATGGGTTACGGTGCGGCCTGTATCTTGGATTTGATGCTCTTGTCAAGCTGGAGAATTCTTAATAATAATCGTAAGTCTTTTATCGCACGAGTTCATAAGTTCTCATTACTTTATTAGAGCGATCTGCTATGATCCTATCATAGAACGGCCTTATATGATTAGAATTGAAGAATGTGTTGAAACAAATAAATAAATGCCAAACAAAGTGCATGGTACATTACTGTTACAAACTGTGAGAAGCTTTATTTTAATTATGAATTATTTCGATTCGACTAAAGGAAGAAAAAATGTTTCACCAGTTGGATGTCTCCAATTGCCATGTGCAAAGTCGGATTCAAATGAAGATTTACATAAAGTTTGCCAAATCTGTCCACTTTGCAGCGTCTCAAGAAAAAAATCAATCGAAACATCCTCGAGCTGTAGCGGAATATTCCGAAAGCTCATCAAAGCTCACAGTTTCAATACGACCTCGCGCTTGCCCATCTTATTATACGGGCATGTGAATTTTCTTCGAAAGGCGATTCGGCGTTGTTAAAAATAGCTAATACTGCCGCAAACTTTTTGTATAATATGCTTCCTTAATTACTGGCAGCCAGAAATGGCACGATCTGTCTCATTCTCATTTCTCGCAATGTTGCGCCTGCTTTCTACGGCTTTGCGAACATGTGTTAACAGTCTTTTGCGGAAATCGCCGTCATCCGCATAAAAGTATATAAGACCATGCACGATACGATGCCTCTCTATCGTCCACACTGGTAGCCCATCGTGAACCTTCTGCAATATATTTTGCACATAGGTATATGTATTTGTATGTTTTAGTGAGTATATGAATGTATCTGGGTCCAACGAAGGCCATCGAAATAGGATGTACATACTTTGAGTAGTTTCGTTGGACATGTGTGGTAGTCGTTCTTGTGGACGATTGGCAGGATATGAGTGCCTTATTTCTTTCTCAAACTCTCTGAAGTCATCATCAAGCGCCGCGTTGGTCTGATGCATATGTGTATTATATACTTTTGACGATCGCGTCCTCGAGAAACAGTATATAAGGGCTTGTAACAACGTGACCTTTGCTTTTTCCGCAGTGGGTACATCCTTCCGGTTGTTTCTTTTGACGATCTTCTTTCACTTTCTTCTTCTGCGAAGGATCGACAATGATTGGTTCTTGCGAATCTTTCAGGAAGCATGATTTGGTCGGGACCTTTTTCATCTTAATGATATTTTTGAAATTTATAATTGATGGGTTGATTTTTTTTTTTTTTTTTTTTGATGTGGCGTCTTTAGATACGGTTGTATGGTATTTTTATTATTGTTCAAAATTGGTCGTTACTAACTCTTGAGATTTCTAAATTCTGAGATATTGTTGTGTAGGAAATTTTTCGAGCTGCCGTAGAAATAAGGCAAGTCTACATGAAATTTTGCCAAATTTTTGGGTAAACGTTTGATAGTAGGCCAAAAGTGTCATATTCTGAATGGAAAACATTTTGACTGTAGATTGTTGAGTGAATTGAATCCAAAACGTTAGATACCATTGTACATACATTATTGACTTTCTGTAAATATTTTATTTTTGACTTCACTGTAGTCATTCAAACACTTTTTGAGAAATCTTCATCATATTTATTTTGATTTTTCTAATGAGAAAAACTCATGGGATTCGTCTTTATTGTTACAGATCTATAAATTACAGCCCTCTGATAGTAAAATAGATTTGTTAATTTGAAGTGAGATTCGCGAATCTCCAATAATGAAGACGAATTTGAAAAAGATAGAAGAATCCGCATTCAACATTTTTTTATCAAAGCTGCGTGTCGCACGAATTACCCAACATTCGAATGCAACATCAATAATTTCGATGTCGTATTTCAGTAAATTAATTGGCCAACACGTTGATTCTGACTAAATTCCCAAGATGTCGAGTAATAAAATCTATCATAAAATTTCTATTTTATCCATTCGACGGCCCAATTCACAGCTCACTCTCGTATCCCTCTACATATATGCAAGATACCACTAACATATCTCGCTCCAGACGATATGCAAATTTCGTTTATTGGATCATCAAAAAATTTTCATCAGAATATCATACTAACGATCAATTTGCTATTATAAAATCGCAAATTGTGAATTTCATCTCTTTATGCTTACAGCTTTTTCTCACAGACCAATTTTACCGTCATTCCAGCTGGTCTACAACATACACACACACACATACAAGTCTAAATTCAAAAAAATTTTCATAGATTCACACATATTAGTATTCATATTCAAAATCTCATCAAACGGGCGGTTCGTAGGCTTAAAACTTATCCGCCCGAGAGGAAGTAACTCAGCGGAAACTAATGAGTAGCTCGTGATATAGGAAAAAAAAAAGAAAGAAAAAAATGAGGATGAGGAAAGCGCCGCCCGTATCTTGTTCGGTAAGTCTATATCTATAACTTGATGGGTAACTCGTATATATATTTTCTGGTTAAATTTCGCACGGGGTCTAATAGGCATCGCAGTAGAGATGTGGATATGAGGATGAGGAAGCCTGTTAATAAAAAAAAACTGCATGTTTCGGTTTATCGAAAGTCCGCACCTCTCTTGGTATTATAAGCCTTTAGTAAGTCTCGAAAAAGAGTCTCATCCTCCAAGTGGCCTTTCGGATAAGCTGTAGAGCTTTTTTTTCATAGTTCATCGTTTTCTTTGATGTATTATATCTATATCTACATATGTATTTTTCGTGCGAGTGATATGCAGTGGTGGTGGTGGTGGTGGTGTTATATACTGACGCCGTGCGAACATTTGCAATTTGCGACATTCGGGGCGGTGTATATCATGCATTTCGTTCATTCAGACGGTCGGCAAAAAACAGCTGTTTTAGCTGTTACATATTCATTCTCTCAGTGCAGTATGCATTTCGTCCTCTGATGCTCTTCCTTCATTTCGCTCTTATAGATATGTGACCTTTCTCTTCCCTTTCTCTCTCGGTGATCTCTCATTCATTTCTCTGGTGAATCTATGCGTCATCAGACGGCAGTATATTTCTATGAATGAACTTGGTGAGAGCGAGTTTTAATTTTTTGACATCTAAATTTTGACCTCCCGCCGACTTACAGAAGAGTGAATTCTTTCAACATTATTTTTGTATGGGAAGGACGTTTGTTACGGATAAGTTGTATGAATGGAATAAAAAATCGAAGATAATTTAAGGATATCCTTATTTTAGGTAAATTTAAAATTCAACATGAATCAAGAATCAGTTTTTTTGAAGGAAAGTTAAAATTGTAAAAAGTAAAATTGCAATACTATGAATTGAATTTTTTATTTCATTAGCTCTGAATAAACTAATATACATAAATACACATTCGACTATCCTTATTTACAAGTCGTTTCCGTGTTTTGCACATAATTTAGCTCCAGATCCAAATTTTGCAACTTTAAAGAACGGATTTTAAAGGTTTTGAAACAAGGAATCGAAAAGGTACGTCAAGATTATTTGAACTCAAAAAATTTGGCACTAATTTTACTGAACGCAATTCCCTCGGTGCTTTCTTAGCTAAGCAATCACGAAAAATAGAAAAATCACTTCTTTGAATTTTCTGGAGAACGCAGAAATGATCTGGAGTCGATGCAAGCTACGTTTTTTCTCATATTCTAACATAGCAAATGTAAAAAAAAAAAAAATTGCCGGGAGGCCAAGGAGTGCCCATCCCCGAGATCGGCATATGGGGGCAAGTTGGGTACAGAGGCAAGTTGGGTACACTTTCTTTACTTGATTTCTATTCATCATTGAAAAGTATTCAAATTAATTAATACAAAAGTAGACGGTGAAAATGAAAGTGAAGAAAATTATAGACACCGTGATAAAAATAAAATTATTAACGGAAATTTATTAATTTTAGCAAAATTTACAAGATCAGCTCTTCGTTTATGACAGTGTATCTTATTGCGCGAGTTACCCTAATGTGGCAATGTGCTCATAAACTCATGCGCTTGTGTGTGAAAATATCCTTTTGCACTATTTTTCATTTATTCAAATAGAATATTTGAACTTTTACCTCAATATTACACGTGGCGATGGACACTTTGGCAGATTCCACCAATTGAAATGAATTCTCCCACTGATGAAAACCATGAATGAGCCACTGCATGAAAGTAATAGAATTTCTCCTGCCATTTGATTCAAAGATTTCTTTCTTCAAAGAAAGGAAGTATCTTTCACTTTCATTTGATGACTGTGAGGTCTTCATCCTGAAATAAAATTTCCGCAGATTTCAAAGCACAAAGAGATTCTGATATCCCATTGCAGATTTGGCCTCAGCCTTGAACATACTACGAAAACCCAAAGTGGGTGGCATTTACTTTTCACTTTCTAATCTCAAACCAAGATCGCATCAGATGAAATCTAAAGGCTATAAGGCTAAAAGCTCGGGCTGATTAATTTTCGGGTGGTCGAATATACCAAGTATACAACTAACACAGCGTAACTACTGTAACCAGCTTGAAAGGAAGTAATACACTATCGATTATTAGCTCTCTACTAACGTATTCTCAAAGCCTGATGAAAAAAAATTTCAAATTCCTTTACGATCTAATGAAAGGGCTTATTATTTTCTATACACCCTCCGATGCTAAAAATTGCTGAAACACCTCTCTTCGAGACTAAAACTCAGGTATAATAATGAAACTTCATCCTTCACTAGAAAACTTTCACTCTACGGAAATCCACTTCATAACTCATTGGCTCGATCCGGCTTGATCCATAGAGAAAACGGGAAACCTTTGAAAAACGTTAGCTAGATTCTACCATTATTCTAAACTAAAATGATCAATCATTGAAAGGGAAAAGGTTAGTTGTATGCAGTCGATTGAGACGTCTCAAAAAAAAAAATCTATGCTAATTAGTCGGGTGACACTACAGAATCTCTTGCCACGGCTTATAACAAGTATTAAAACGATGACATGACGAGCTTCGAAGGTGGCAGAATGAGCAAAAAGAAAAAGAATAAAGAAAGAAGAAATAAAGAACCGGACTTAAGACTTCCCACGAGTATCGACTCTGTGTCATCAGGAATTTCGCAATATTTAGGACACACATTATTCAGTCGGTCGATGTTTGAGGTAATTTTCGCGACCGACAAGCGCCAATATTTAATCTGTACCTCAACTTACTATAAACAGAATCTTTGTAAAAAATTTTGTACATCAGATGCCGACAAAGTTGTTTCTGGCCACTCACTTTTTGTTAAGTGACCGTGTAACCAATTCTGTATTGTATCTCATCAATAACAATTATTGTGCAAGAAGTCCTGAAATCTGAACCCTCATTCAAATTTTCGCGCCCCCTTTTTAGAATCAGGTCAAAAATTCAAAACTATTGTTATTGCTGGAATCATTAGTTTGAAGAGATCGTTATAAATACAAGACAAAAGAGATAATCGATTCTGAAGATGAGATAATGTAGGTCAGACTCTGATGCTATTGTTGTGTGCGAAATATTTTTTAACGGGAAGGGGAGAGAAAAATAATGAAAGATATTTTTTGAGAGGTTGTATATATATGGTCAACGATTAGGTTAGGAGGCTGAACTGACATGGGCAAAGGCATCATGAGAGATGAGGGAGATCATAAGGATTTTTGCCCTTGGCTAGATGAGAATGTGAGAATGCATATAACGTATATATTATTGGAACGTGAAAGATAGCGAAAAAAAAATATATATAGATAAAGTTGGTATGTGGCTACCCGAGGCAAGGAACACGAAGTGAAATACGAGTTTAGATGATTACAAAGCATTCGTTGAAGGTCGCCGAAAGTAGGGAAGAATTTTTATTATATGCATGATATACAGATTTCAAAGACTCAGTTATATATTATAGGTACATCAGCACTTTCCCACGTTAGGCTTTTGTGGGTCTGCTATCAGACTTTTATTGAGCATTGTGTGGTTAGTATGGAATTTTGATGAGATAGGTTACTAACATGACACCCCCCCCCCCCCCACCCGCTCCAGAATCTAAAATAGTTTTACTATCGAAATTTATACTTTGGAATCGATATGTTGGGTGAAAATTGGAAGAAATTTAAAAATAAGAATGATTGAAATTAGAATAGGTGGTATTCAATATGGCGGAGGTTGCTCATAAGTCGCTAATAAGTCGAGTGACAAATAGACGTTTGTCCTCGTCCATGATGATGTTGAAGCAAACCCTCGAGAAAAATGTGCCGTTTTTCATCGCAAAAGTCGATTTTTTGACTTTTTTCATGAAATGAGCTCGCATGTGTTATTGAAATTGAAATTTCTCTCATACAGTCATCACGAAACGGTTGACAGGTCAGGAGATTGAGGAAAAATCTCCGAAAAATCTGCATGGTGGGGAAAAAAAGTGGGATACGACAAAAACGTCACTAATTGGCCCAAAATATGATTTTTTTCTGTTTTCTACAGGCTTTTTGTCATACCATGCGAATTGTCTTGATGAACTGTACATGCAGCCTCTGTCATAATGGAAAGCGCCAATTCAAATTGGCAAACCTTCAATGATTAATTAAAAATCATAGAGGCCTAAGAAAAATTCAAAATTTTTTCGTTCATTTATGTTCACACAAATTTTCAAAATATAACTTTATCTGAATCATGTCATTTTCGATTCTTGACATCTTTGATTAGAACCTCGAATTGTTGTCCAAATTATTTGATCATTTCTCGCAAATTTTGTGTGTTGATGGATTCGACCCAAAAATTTGATGAATTTGACCCAGAAATTTCATGTTGCCATCGATTTTCAAAGATAACTGAAATATTGTGTCATCCTGAGTTTGAATAGGTTTGGTCTGAGAAAATGAATGAAATTCTCTCACAAAATTAATATTGTGATGTTTTTCAATTTTGTAACAAAAAGTCTGGAGGAACTTTTCTCTCGTATTCTGTACATTCTTATGAAAATACTCACATCTAAAACAGATTATAGACTTTATCTGGACTATCTGGAGCTCCAAGATATCTTGATTGACTATAGATTTATCATAAAATGGTAACTGCCATCTTAGTCTATTTGAAATTAGGTCATTCCACGTTAAAATTCTTTTGCATAAATTCAAATAACTCTTCTCGCATTCCTAACGCTATCAATAATATGTAGAACACGAAAAATTGCAATATTTCATGCCAAACACCCAAACTAAAACTCATTCATCTACAAGTGTTACAATTAATTCACTCGCACTAGGTGCTACCAAACCTATACCTCATTAGACCACTATCTATCATCCATACACTCACTTCCAAATATCATATTCACACGGCATAAGCCCATTCATCGCCAAACTTTTAAACTTTTTCTTTCTCCTCAAAGCTTGCATACCAAGATTTTCAAAAGCATTGAGCTGCACAAAATGCAAGAAGAGGCTTGACTCTTGTCACGTGAAAAAATATCGATGCACCTCGTTTTAGGTCACGCAAGAGAATAATTCACACCCATCTTTGTGCGATTACCATAAGAATGCCAATATTCAACCAGACGAAGACGACAACGACGAAGACGACGACAACTTGCAGCCACATTTCTGTTTCTGCCAATGTATTTCAATATAGCTTGGGCCCTTTCAAATTTACCGCATTGCAATTTTATCTAAAAATCTTCATGTCTCAAAAATCTGTGAGTATAGTAGTGCGATAAACGAGAAGTTGAGGACATGTTGCTAAACTTGAGATCTTTTGATAATCTCATTTTCTTGCATTTTTTTGCAAGAGCTAGACTTGCATACTTTTAAAGACGTTGATCTCGCTTATCGTTTGAAATATATACAGTGTAACATATGGAAAAAGTGCAGTTTGAGGATGTGGATATATATATGTATTCATTTGAATTTTAGAATCGGACGCCAGAGGATGGTCGAGTTTTTTTCGTGGTAAATGGCCCGAAGCTTCTCACGCCCAATGCGTCGCTCTCACGCCTGGCGCCGAGTTATAGTATTTAGTATGTTATATATATGAGTGATGAGATACCGATGCTGTGTGCATGGAGACTTGCAACTTGGTTAGTTCTCGCGAGATTAATTCTCTCGAGCCTCGTGGGTGATGATATGTGTGTCTCTCACGTGAGGAAGAAATTTTGCTGATAACTGCGTGAGAGATTTTTCTATCTAAAATGTTCAGTGTCATTGTGCATGTGTTTTGTCGAAAATTCTATTAGCCGGGTGGTTTTTGGGCAATTTTTATTTGGGATGGGAGAGTTTGTTAATCTGATGAGTCAGTCATACATTTTGTGGCAAAATTGAGATGACATTCCCTGGTACACGAATACAACTCAGTGTGATACATTGATAGCCATAAAATAGCTCATTTTTAGCCAGTTTTGCTAAAATTGTCCATTTCATGGCCATCAATATGTTCAATTGAAATGAATTCCCACCTGCGATTGAACTGCGCAAATTTTGTAGAGATTTCCAAGTTATGAGCGAAAAACGGCGATTTTTTCACTTTTGTGGTAGTAAAGAACATTCTTTCGCTACTTTCGAAACCCAAATATCTATTTACTTGAATGGAAATGATCAGCAAGTATCAAGGAACCGGATGCGAATGGTACATTTTGATGAAGAGTTGAGCCCTGGGAAAAATATAGACATGGTAGGAAATTATAGTCAAGATATTTTGGGCAGAATCTTATTTGTGATTGTAATTTTTTCGCAAGTTTATTTTTCGCAAACGCGCTCTAATTTTGATTCAGAAAATTTTTTCATCAGATTACAATTTTGACACAATTTTGAATAATACTCCAAGGCAACTAATAAAAGTTACCTCTTTGGATTACCTTCATATTTTTCAGCTAAAGACTGATTGATCTCAACTTGTTCATCTTCAGGGCCTCTTTCCGATGATTATACGGCGATCAAAATGATTGAACAAAGAAGAAATGAATATAAAAACACAATAAAATTGAATAAAATATTCTGAAAGACAATGAGACATTCTATATCTCGATACTGACGCTGCATATATCATTCAATAATAGAAGGAATGATGAAAGACTTTTTGCAAGGAAACTAAAGGCTAGACTTTCTTCCATCCTTCACTGCAAATACTTTAATAGAAAGGATATAGGATGAGAGGGTGCTTTGTTGTTATCGCGGCTAATCTGTGCTTTTTTTCTTCCTATACGCTGCTCAATCAGTGTCGAAAACGACACATGGAAACCGATTAGTGTGTCGGTCCATTGACTATAGATATGGGCTCGAAGTTTTGGGAGTGATGATTCTGATACGAGGTCATTCGTCAATCTCGAGGTCGATCTTGTTGAGATTCGATCAATGGTTGTCTGGGCATTAATAATGGTACAATTTTGCTGAGCTATCAGCTTTACAGTTTTTTTTTGCTTTAGTATGTTTGCTATATGGCTATCAGGAATCAGTCGCTTTTTATCGCCTCTTCTTCCAATATTTGAATTGAAGTATAGCGATTTTGCCTCATTGAATGAATCAATTTTCACAAAACGGTAGTAGGGGATGAAATTCAGAAATTCGTTCGTCTTTGTTCTTTTAATAATACAGGCCGGAATCTTTTCCTGTGAAAGCAAGTATATAAGCCCAAAATTATAAAACTTGCGATTTAAGAATTCATTTTTAGGAAAACTAAAAGATGAATAGGCATCTTGCATTTTTTTGAAAAAAGGTTTGGAAAATTCGAGCAAATCGAGATACACTACCGGTCAAAAGTCTGAGGACACCTGGGAATCAGACTGATGATTTTCGGAGTTGGATATCTCAGAACCTGTTGGTCGTAGAGAGCTCTGCGTGGTTGCATTTCGTAGCTCATATCGAGCACTTTCAAATCTATTTTCAGTATTTTTCGTCCCGCGTATTATACCGGAGACACACGAGTCAGAAGAATGCCTTTTTTCGCAATTTTTCAGGCTAGGTACGAACGCCCGCCGATTTTGGAGAGATTGTTGGATCGCTACGAAACCTATGACATCTTCAAGCCCATGAAAAAACCTTTAAAATCCGTTTTTGAACGTCTCCCAAAGTGGTTCTGGTTCCGAGATATGACTGATTTTGCTAAGGGTGTTTGTATCTCAAAAAATCACACGGTAATCCAAAAATGACGAGAAACAGCCCGTTTTGAGGCATCTGACCCTCATTTCTGCAAGAGTTTGACTCAACATCGAAATTGCCAAAGGAAATCAAAACTACCGACCTTGAACTGGGCTGTTTCTCATCATTTTTGGATTATCGTGTGATTTTTTGAGAGACAAACACCCTCAGCGAAATCAGTCAGATCTCGAGTCCAAAACCACTTTGGGAGAAGTTCAAAAACGGATTTTGAAGGTTTTTTCATGGGCTTGAAGATGTCATAGGTTTCATAGCGATCCAACAATCTCTCCAAAATTGGCGGGCGTTCGTACCTTGCCTGAAAAATTGCAAAAAAATCCATCTTTCTAACTCGTGTGTCTCTGGTATAATACGCGGGACGGAAAATACAGAAAATAGATTTGAAAGTACTCGATACGAGCTACAAAATGCGACCACGCAGACCTCTCTACGACCAATAGGTTCTGAGATAGCCAACTCTGAAAATCATCAGTTTGATTCCCAGGTGTCCTCAGACTTTTGACCGGTAGTGTAGGTAGGGTGCAATTGGAAAAAAAAAATCCCCAAAAATTGTTTTCATTTCGCGCAAATTGTTTGAAAGTCTGATGACTTGCGCTGTGTGACGTCACTCCGACAAAGCCGTCGACTGCCGCTATTGTATGGCGTCTTGCAATTCCTTTGAACCGTCCAGAAGGTTTGGCAAATTCGAGCAAATCGAGACAAGTATTGTGCAATTGAAGAAAAAATCCCAAAAATTTTCTTCGTCTGGCGTAAATTGTTTGAGAGAAATATGACTTGCACCGTGTGACGTCATAAGGGCACAATCGTCCTTCTTTCAAACAATTTGCGCAAGATGAAAACAATTTTTGGAAATTTCTTTCCAATTGCACCCTACTCATCTCGATCTGCTCGAGTTTGCCAAATCTTTTTTTGGGGGGGGGGGGTCAAAAAAATGCAAGATGCCTATCATCAGAGCTAAAAATTACATAATTATACAAATTATTATACCGCAAATGAATGGTATCTCTAATAATTAGAACAAATCGTCACAATCTTTATTATAGTACAACTGATTTTTATTTTTCAATTCCCTGATGGGTGTTTTAGATCGCCTAAGAATTGAGTCTTAAATTTCGATTAAAACTGCGAAGTTTCCCAACTCTAAATACCTCTAAGTACCTC
Source organism: Eretmocerus hayati (assembly GCA_029851415.1). NCBI lineage: Eukaryota > Metazoa > Arthropoda > Insecta > Hymenoptera > Aphelinidae > Eretmocerus > Eretmocerus hayati. The sequence continues at coordinate 20,948,272 of CM056742.1, forward strand.
TTACGGTCCTCAGAAAAGTTACACTAATACTTTGGTAAGCATAACAATTCAAATACTCATAATCATTAATGAAAAATATCAGAATAGTCCAGAAAAAGGAAGGCATAAGTATACTCCTGGCATGGCTTACACCTTTTGTTCCCTTTTACCGCGGTTGCATTCCAGCGGTATATTCATTCACAGCGCGCGAAATTTTGCGATCGGCATGCAGCAGCCCACCATCACGAGTGACGGATTCCAGCCAGTCATCGGTGTTCAGGACCATCGTGTTACAGGTGGTTTAGTCGTCTCTGTATTTCTTTTCCATCTTTGAGACTTGTGTCCTTGCCACTGATGCATAAGATCCTCGACAGGCTGGACTAGTCTGTCAAGTCTGTTCTGGGCCCCACAGGAGTTGATGATGCGCCGGGATATACCCATTGTACACGCACATCGACTTTTATATATATGAAGCTGAAAGTGAGGCTGTGGTCTTGTCGAGATTTCTGCACGCGAATTTTTTTATGATGAATCTAGGAGATTTTTGGGGAGTTCCACGGGTTACGAGTTTGCAAGAGTTAGAATAGAAGATATTATAACTTGAGGGTTATTGATTTAGAATGAGAGTTGGTGAGTTGGCAAAGATCAGGTTAGGTTGGTGATGATGTGGAAATTGGCCATGTTTGAGGTTAGGTGATCACAGCTGAGCTCACATTTGGAGGATAAAAACAAATAAAATAATGTATTCCTATGGAATGCTGGAGCTAATGCCTCATTTTATTTTACACTTCTGTTCGAATAATGAGCTCAGGTTATTTGCTGTCATGGTTGATATTTCTGAGGTTAAAGGCGAAGCAATCAAGGATATCTGGGTATTGTCGCATGGACAAGAAGTAAAAAGATCATGCAAAGAGTTACAGAACGTAGTATAAAAACAGTCTTTAGTGATTTATTTAAACTAAGAGCACGATGTACAGAGATTTCAAAGAAGCTTGATGAAAAACTGTTAGTATTTTCCTGGAATTTTGAGGTTCACTCTTCGAGATGATTTCCATTTTGTTTCATTCCTTTTCGTCAGCATACAATGTTGAGCCGGTTCCGAGGCCCATTCGTAAGTAGTAACAATTTAATTCAGTTAAACTCGAGGTTTAGAGCTCTCGCTATGAATGCAAGAATGTCCGTGGATTCTTCAATCTGCAAGAAAATAAAGAAAGTGGTGAGAATGAATGTAGACAGATTCGAAGTTGTTCTTCTTGAAAAAGTGAATTTATCGTACACCAAATATAACTTGGACATTTGAATTCTTATTTAATGAAATCCTTATTTTGTATATGGCGGGCTAATGTTGCCATTGTGATAGTGTATGTACTGTGTACAATGAAAACAAGCTATTATTGTCTGATAACTTAGGATATGGATAACTTCTGACCTTCTTTAATGTTGGTTTACCCCCACCATGTCCAGCCTTAGCTTCAATTCTAATTAACAATGGATTTGTTTGCTGAGGAAGGTTTCCAATCCCATGTTGAAGAGTTGCAATATGTTTCAAACTGTGCATGGGTACAACTCGATCATCATGATCTGCTGTCAAAAGAAGTGTAGCGGGATACTGTGTTCCATTTTGTGGTGGCTTGATGTTGTGCAAGGGAGAGTATTTTAGTAGATTCTTGAATTCATCTGGATTATCTGAACTGCCATATTCTGAAGTCCACGCGTATCCAATTGTGAATTTATGAAATTTTAACATATCCATCACCCTAAAATACGAGACACTGCAGATTAGAAGTGTAATTTACTTTTACTGAGAAGTCGTTCAGGAAATATAATCACCAATGGGATAAAATTAATATTCTCATGAACTAATTTTGCTGAAAAGCAAGATGGTAACTTTTCATAATCCTATATATATAGTTTGCTTTATTGAATTTGAATTGTAACAATTTTTACAGAATATCGAAATTTTTCTCGTCTTACCCAACTTCAGCTATTGCAGCACCAAATAGATCTGGTCTTTGATTTATACACGCTCCCACAAGAAGACCGCCATTGCTAGCTCCCCGTATGACTAGTTTTTTTGCTGATGTATAATTATTTTTTATTAAATACTCAGCAGCACTTTGAAAATCATCAAAACTATTCTGTTTCTTGAAAAGTCGACCGCCATCGTGCCACATTTCTCCATATTCACTATAATAAAATTAAAATATCCATTCAAAAATGTGCAGAAGAGAGGGAAGAATTTTTATCAAAAAATTGCTTACCCCCCGCCACGAATGTTTGATATTGCCACGATACCCTTGAAGTTTTGAAGAAAAGCTATCCAGGCTTCTTTGAAAGTAGGTTTGTATATGTAACTAAAACCACCATATCCATCCAAAAATGTTGGAGCTGAACCATCCAATTTGACATCCTGGACATAATGAACATCAATTTGTTAGTCATTCTAAAATTTCATGGGCAGAAATTTCGAGTTGGCTCAAACAAATTGACTCACCTTACGAGTAATGATGAACATGGGAATTTTTGTACCATCTTTGCTAGGGTAAAATACTTGAGACGTTTTGTATTGGCTGGGATCGAAGTTATTGACTTTGACCTCACGATACACCTAAACAGCAAGAAATTGGACTCAGTAAAAGCTACTTTCAATCCTGAAAAAGGTAAAAATTACCTTTGGTTCTTCGTTCTTGGTCAGATCTACTCTATAGATAATACCAGGTATCAAGAAAGATCTGAGCTGATAAAATATTTCCGAGGAGTTTCGATCCCCAGATAAATCATATATTAGTCCCAACTCCAATGGTAACTGTCTTATAAGTTTTCCAGAACTCAAACTGTAAACTCCAAGTGTATCCTAAGAATCCAATAGAATTCAGGTATAAGTCAGGATTCTTGAATGTGTTCGTCAACAACATATAACCATAAACAGAGTTCTTTGCTTACTTTGGCATCCTCGGTGTAACCGACAACGAGCTTATCATTACCAACGGGAGAGACATTGTCGAGGACGTTATGAGCATGTTCTGGGACAAGATCAACCCATTTATCTTCTTCAAAATTTTCCAAATCAATTGCTATCAATTTGAATTTAGGCGCATTCTTATTTGTTTTAAAAATGGCTTTTTTTCCATCGTTGGTCACATACTCATAGAGGGCTTCAAAAGTTCGTACAATTTGCGTCAATGGAAGTTTTCCTGTAATACCTTTTTCAAGGTCAAACTTGGCGAAGTACAGTAGATTACTATCTAATCGCTCTTCTGGTAAAATGAAGAGATATTTCCCACAACTTGAGACTGATGAATCCCTAAGAAAATTAGATGTATCATCAGATGTGTTTGGAAAGTTTGTAGACATCAGAAAAAATGTCAAAACTCACATTCTCCATAATGGATTATTAGGAAATTCAACAACGAGAATATCATCTGACTGTGGCGTGCCAACTTTATGATAGCTCAATTTCTGATTCCGGTCACCTTCTGTTCCGGATCCACTTGCGATTTCTACTTTTTCAGGATACCATGTGTAAAAGAAGCCCAAATTGTCATGCGTCCACTGCATTGACGTAAACTTGACTTTTTCTAAAACTTCTGGAAGCTTCTTACCTACAGAGAAGAATGATATACTATCATAAATAATTGGTTACAGTACTGAATGAATGCTCTAGATAAAGAATATTACCAGATGTTGTGTTGATCACGTGTATTGTCTTCCAATCAGATCCGCTGGTTGATAAGGCATATGCGTAAAAACTTCCATCATAACTGAATTTCTCCTTAGTTATAGCCACAGTTCCATCCGTGGATAATGTATTGGGATCAAGGAAAACTTTTGGCTCTTCATCCAAAGAATTTTGCACATATAAGACACTGTTCAAAAGTTACGATATATTGAACAGTTGATCATGTCAAACCATCATGGAAATTTACTTCAATTTTATATAACACCAAGGGCGGATCCAGAAAAGGTTTCTGGGGGGGGGGGTCGCCTCCCCCCCCCCGGTGGATCCGCCCTTGTATAATACACTGTAAGGAATGTTTATGTAAATTTACCAACTATAGTTTGGTAGAAAGACAACTCTGGGAGTGGCTGATTTCATCAATTTTTTGTAACTTTACAAAACGCTTGTGAATTCAACAGTCTCAGAGGGGTTGATTGGTGGATACTATTCCCTGACTTTTGAAATTTCCTGTGAAAGTCACGCTCACAGGCTGGTAAATTTCTGCCTACTGAGCATGCGCAGATGTCCGCTACGCACGCGCACAAGTAACCTAGAAAACTCCTCCGTGAACGACTTTTCGGTCTCGATCCATGAATTTTCGACACACACGGATCTCTCTTTCTTGTTTTTTTGAGTCTGAAATTTACCATCGACTCGTCATAAAATTTACGTTTACTTGTGAATTTACACGTCCCAGCGTGGTATCCAAGATGAGATCCAAGAACTATCCCGTTGGACAGGTAAATTTACATAAAAGCTTCTTGCAGTGTAGAGCGGCTTTCTCGGCAGAATACTGATAAAAAATAAGTAAACATTTGGAAACTTTTCCAACGGTAATGTGACCGCCTGTTTCGGCTCAGTATGTACCATGCGTTCTTAGTAGAAGCCTAAATTTTGGATCTTGTAGCGCTCACCTTTGGTTCTGCAAGCCATTATTCTTGTGAAAGTAGTATTTGTCTCCATGTTTTTCTGGACACGAATATTTGGGATAGTCCGAAATTTGCTTCAGTCTGTCAGAGATGATTTGTCGTTTGGGATAGGCTTTGATAAAAGATTCAGTTATGGAATTCTGTGCTTCTACAAATGCCTTAGTATCATTTGAGTCTGGATCTTCTAGCCACCTATACGGGTCACTGACCTGTAGTATAAAATAGTTGCATCATTTATATGCTGACAAAATTTTATGAAACGTTTGATTCTTTAGTCCAGCCGATGATGGAAGAATGGTGTGCCAACATCTCATTGGATAGGACTTTGAATTGTCGAATGACATCCAAACTACTCCAAAGTACTAGTTTCTACGAGCGATTGACGATAATTTGGGTGCTAAAGTCTGTAACATTTGGGGCATTACATACTTTAGTTCCATGGTACTCGTCGTAAACATTTTCGTCGCGACGAACTTCAGGGTATTTTATCCTGACTGTTTCACTGGATGCATTGGACGAGTTCGTAATACTATGCGAAGTTGATAATCCCAATGTCGTAGATGTGGCAATTATCTATAAAATCACAATGAATACATCAAATTCCTAAATTTTTTAGCAGGACTTTGAAATGGTCGCGTGCATAGCTGTTGCATTATTATTTGTTTTTCAGGATGAAGTCCATGATTCAAATTTCAGTTGAATTTAATCAATCTTTGATCAGAAATATGAATTGAGAGTGGTATTGATTAGGATTATGAGGACTGAAATGATTCAATGCCAGAAAACTAAGGTTTAACATCAAAATCGCAATCAAAACATTGGCTCAATTGAAATAATCGTTGAAAAATATCTGAGCAAACAATACTTACAAACCACAAAACGGTCGTACATTTGAGAGCGTTTTCCAATTTAACCAATATTTGAGATGATACATTGGACCGAGTCGAACAAAAACACAACATCGTGTTGAGACAGAGGCTCTTCCAGAGTCGAAGCTCTGGTTAGAACTGTTTGTGAGCAGTGGATCAGAATAGTTTCTACCGCTGTCTCCAGGCTACACGAGTCGTTATACATAAAGCTATTTACGGATTATTCAATAGAGGCTGATGAAAATGAAGAGTTATGAGAGTAGTTTTTATCCCACGAGAAGAACATTGGAGCGAGAAAACCATCTTTTACAAACTCTACATTGTAGACTCATTATTCTTACACTTTTGGGAATTCTCAAGACATTCATGCAGACTATCTTTGGAAATATCTTTTATATCGGTGATTCCGTTGAAAGTGTGATTTTCCGTGTTCCAAGTTCTTCAAGTTTCTGAGGGTTTGAATATGCATTGTAGCATTGTTTTGGGGTGCGTTCTATTGGCGTGCAACTATGTTAATAGTTTTTGAGTCGATTCTGACGTCCCCGTAATTTGTAGTGCCTCATAAAGGGCCGAAATGTCAATTCCGTCCCCTGTAAAAAACCCACCTTCGACTTTTGCATTCACTGCAACGTTTGTGCAGAGTCAAAAACCCTCATAAGTAGCTATGCACTTCAATTTGTAATACTTCAAACAACTAATTCCACCACTTTGTGAGTCAAAATTAAACCCTCAGCTCGAGCACGGCCATCCGACATTTTGAAGACGGATTTGCACCGATACTGCTTGCACAGCACTAATTATGTCAGCAAAGTTCCCGATAGTCTTTTGAGCCTTTCTAACCAATGAGTTCGTCATCCAGAGACCCAAATACACCTAATCCATGTGCAACAGTAGCCGAAAACTCGAATCCGCGGCCGAGTGCACCACATAAACGTGTTTTCCAAATGGCGTACGAAATTTTCGGTCAATTCCGTCCCCATGTTGTGCTCCTCTCCAACGCGCTATATCGTGGAACACATTTTCTTGAAGTATTTGGTTGATCTATGCGGAAAAGAGTCTCCGATCAGTTGGCGAGCCGTGAGAATATTTCTAAAGCGAAATGTCAATTCCGTCCCCATGACCTCTTAAACTACACATATCTTCGTTTGACTCTTGAGATACGTGGATCTAGATACTTCCTTTTTGTGCCCAAACAAGTGTAAATCAACTACTTTGAGACACCAGAACTCGTCTGAGGCTGAAATAATTTTTCATCATTCTAACCTAAAAAGGCCGCATTCAAATGCGGTTTTAGGGTTCTCATGATGAAAAATCATCATTGCTCTGTGCTCGCAGGCCCATTTCGGGCGCGAACGACTTATTTCCCTCGCTTTGCTCGGGAAATAAACTGTCCTAGCGCCCGAACTAGGCGTACGCGCCCAGGGCAATAATGTACTATTTTGACCCAAATCACTCCCTGCGACGGTTTTGGCCCCAAAAAATCACACTTTCGGCGGAATCACCCATATGCGATCAAATATTGTCACAAAAACAAAAGAGTATGGAGATGAGTAGAATTAGTTATAGAAAGTTGCTTCGAAGCTCGTAAGCTTACATTTTCTGGTAGAAATGTCTGTGAAAGCAGCCAACTCATTGAGATCATTTTTTTTATCCATGATATCACTCTGTGCAATAGTAATTGGCAATTAACACTGATGTGATTTTGGTTTTTAAATCATATGCGAAAAGAGGGGCTTGGAAAAATCACTCGAATGACGGAGTTAGATTTCTCAATTTTCACTCAAAAGCGAGTTGATTGGCTCAATTTGGTTAGTGACTCGAGTTTCGAGAGATGAAAATCACTCAAATATTTTTTGAGGGGATTAATCGTTAAATAATTACATCAGAGTGATTTTGGACGCAAAAGGAAGTTAGAGTATATGTGAGGTACCTCATTACCATGCTCCGAGCCATGCTCAATTGCGTTATGCGTGGCTTATTCGTACTGATTAAATTGATGCGCAAAGTCGCTTTACAAACATCGTCGGGTCAATGAATTTCTTTGAGATGAGAACTTATTCACATTCTAATGGAACAGGAAGAGGAAGGAAGAGATGAATTTTTTATTCCATCCAACAAGAAAGTTGAACTATTTATTATGATTTTGCAGAGTCCATATTCGGCTAATCCATGCATAAGAACTCGCTCATGAGAATTTTTTTTTCTCCCTAAAAGGGAATTAGATTTGGCCAAAGCCGTCGTCGAATTGAGTTTTATCATTTAGTCCCTTGGTAGAAAGAGAAAGTGGTAGAAATTCTTATAAATCATAGTTATACCTCGTAGTAAAAGAGTTACAGCAACAACCACGGTTGCTGTGAGTCAGGAGTTTCGGAATGAAAATAATTTCACTTGTAAAGAAACTTTTATTGAACTTCAGCAGTTTTCGCCAGCGAGCATACAGAAACATCAAAATTATTCTACATTCTATATTTGATTTGATATATGAAGGTCGTGAAAATAATAGAGCATTCTTATGAAATATAATTTCGGTAATCTTACTTTTACGAGTAGAGCAACCAATATTCTTTCAAACATCTGTAGCTTGTCTATATAGAACATCTCTGAATTTTTTGGTTGATGTTGTATACTTGCCCATCGCCGCCAGCTGTCAATGATAGACAAGATTCAGCGATTGTGCCACAAATGATAGGATGTCTGTGGATTCCTCAATCTAGAATGGGAAATAATTATAAATATACCTAATTGGGATTGGACGTTAAATTCAGAGTTCACAAAAAAAATATGTGGAATGAAAGTATCAGATTTGACACCGATCTGGAATCAGCTAACTCGAATCTTCCCCTTTCCTACCCTCTCAAACTAAATGAAGTTGCGGTTCTCCAAAATTTTGCATACTATAAAAAAAAAGTCCAAAATAACAATATCTCACTATTATTCCTCGACTCATTCCGGACCGCAAGCTCTAGACAAGTAAAAAAATGGACTTCTGACAAACCAACTATGTTAGCCTGATGAAAATGGGACAAAAAATGGCAAAATAAGAGTTATCAACATTTTTAGATTTTTATTTTTTTTTTCTCGCATGTGATCCGGTTCTTGGCCTTGGCCTTTTATTTAATTCATTCCTAGCATCAATAGGGACTTGCAAGAATTTTACAAATTTTTCTGGTGTATCCAAAGATTTTCAGTAATTGACAATTATTGAAAATCATATATTGTGACACTGCACGTAGATAGGTAATCTACAGACTTGTACGAAGGACTGTTTATGAGTCTTTACTGACAAAACTACCCATCTGCACGCAGTCTCATATGACATTTATAGCATGAGAATCCAAAAGTCATGTTCAAAGTTGCGACGGTACATTCCGATACGAAGGCGAGAATATTGGTTTCCGCACAACGAGCGTGATATTTACGAGGATATTTTCCGGGCCGAGCCCAAGGCGAGGGTTGGAACTATCACGAGAATGCTGAAACCACCCCGTCTGAGAGTCGAATACTATTTTATGTAATTTCCCGATTTTTTGGTGCTCACAAAATTTCATAAAATAACTTTTCGCAATTTTCCGATGTTTGGGTGTCTACAAAATTGCGAAAAATGACTTTCGCGCCTCGCTTATGAGGTTCCCCGCTTCCGAGCGATCATTTCAACCCTCGCCTCCGGCTCGGGCAGAAACCCGATCGCTCAGAAGCGAGCTACAACCTCATGAACTCGGTGCGAAATATACTATTTCACTTCCGAGTGATGGGTTTCCAGCCCGAGCGGTTGACGAGGGTCGGAGTCATCACGAGGATACGAAAAATAGGTTTTACTCCGGTGTATCGAATTGTATTTTTTGACAAACCGTGAGAGAAACTGGAAGTGTACTTTGCGCACATTTGGTCGACTTTTACTCACAGTTTATCAAACAGCTTATAGTCCGATACATGGGAATGGAACAGATTTTTTGCATCCTAGTGATGATTTCGATCTCGCCTTGTTACAACCCTTGTATCGGAAATGTACCATTTTCCCGTTGTACTGGACATCTTCAATGAGTTCCCGCATAAGAGATGTGACTTCTGACCTTCATCGATGTTGATTTCCCATCATAATGTCCGGCCCTGGCTTCAACTCTGATTAACAATGGATTTGTTTGCTGTGAAAGGTTCCCGATTTCATGTTGAAGAGTTGCAATATGTTTCAGACTGTGCATAGGCACAACTCGATTATCGTGTTCCGCTGTCAAAAGAAGTGTAGCTGGATACTGTGCTCCATTCTGTAGTGGCTTGATGTTGTGCAAGGGAGAGTATTTTAGTAGATTCTTGAATTCATCTGGATTATCTGAACTGCCATACTCCGAGGTGAATGTATATCCAATTGTGAACTTATGGAACTTCAACATATCATATATGCTGAAATAAATATTGGAAGATTTTGGTGAGATATGTGCACTTATTGAGGAATTTGACAACGTATGAGATAAAATAATGAGGTCATCCTCCAAGGACACTTAGATAGTATAGTTTCCGAACAAATTTTGCCAAAAGAATCTGTCAGGATTATCTCATTTAACCTCATCTCATCGAGTTTCACAGACTGTATGAAACTTTTTTTTGAATTTCTGGAATTGAGTCTACTCACCCGACCTCAGCAATCGCTGCACCAAACAGATCTGGTCTCTGATTTATACATGCTCCTACCATCAGACCACCATTACTAATCCCTTGGATGGTTAACTTTTTTGATGTTGTGTAACCGCTCCTTATTAAATACTCGGCAGCACTTTGAAAATCGTCGAAACTATTCTGCTTGTTGAAGAGACGACCGGCGTCATGCCACTTTTGACCATATTCGCTAGTGTAAAATTGAATCATCTATCAAAAATAAAAAAATGAAGCTAGAAAAAAATTATTGTCGAAAATGTCTTACCCACCACCACGAATGTTTGGAAGTGCAACAATTCCCCTGAAGTGTTGCAAAAAGACTAACCAGGAAGCACTGATGGAAGGCTTGTTAAAGTAATTGAATCCACCATATCCTTCTAGAAGAGCTGGAGATGACCCATTCAATACAACATCCTATGTTTGATAAGGCAGTACTATAAATCAGTGAAATTTTGGGTAAAGTTGAAATGTTCAGATGCGATTGACTCACTTTCCTGGCTACGATGAACATAGGGATTTTTGCACCATCTTTACTCCGATAAAATATTTGAGTTGTTTTGTACAAACTGGTATCAAAGTGCTTCATTTCGACTTCTCGATATACCTGATAGGAGAAAACTAGATTAGGAAATATTTTCTTTGAACTTGTGAAAAAGAAAAAAATTTTTCGAGACCATTGCATAAACTCGTCTCAGCTCACATTTTTGTTATCTTGATACACACATATTCACCCGAGGATCAATATTCGTGATGTATGGTTGATATCAACATGGTATAAAAAAATATAAAGCCTAATTTTGTAACTACTCGCATTTCTGAATCCAGAAAACTCTTACACCGAGTCATAACAAGTGCATTTCTCGTACAGATTTGATCTACCGGATTATTTCAAAATAATAGTCTTTTCTGTCTGTTGGCTAGCTTGCAATCTCAAAAAGAACTTACTCGCCTTCGGTTGTCCAGTTTCTGTAAGATTTACTCTGTACATAGTCCCCGGTATCAGGAAGGACTTGACCTGATAAAATATTTCTGAGTGTCCTTTGTCTCCAGAAAAGTCATCTACTCTTCCCAATTCAATTGGTAATTGCCTCAGGTGTTTTCCTGATTTCAAACTGTGTACATCTAAAGTATTCTAAAGACAAACATCGAGAGTCCAATCAGAATTTTTTTCGCAAACATCGTGAAAATTCAAAGTAAACTATTCATACCAACCTTAGCATCTTCGGAGTAACAAATTACAAGTTTATCATTATCAACAGCAACAGCCCATTCCATGACATTACGAGGATGTTCTGGAACAAGATCAACCCACTTATCTTCTTCAAAATTTTCCAAATCTATGCCTACCAGTTTGAAATTGGAAGCATTTTTATTTGTTTTGAAGATAGCTTTCCCCTCATCGTAGGTCACAAAGTCATATTGAGCACCAAACGATTTGATTACTTGTGTAAATGGGAATTTTCCCGTGATATTTTCTTTAGGATTCAGTTTGGTAAAGACAAATAGATTACTGTTCCATTTTTCTTGTAGGAAAATGAAAAGGTATTCTCCTGATTCTGTCATTGCTGTATTCCTAAAGAAATTTTGATCATCAAAATCATTCTCCAATAATTCTATAGGTAAAAAAGTTGTGAATAAAACTCACATTCTCCAATAAGGGTGACTTGGAAATTCGGCCACAACAACATCTTCTGATTGTGATGTGCCAACCCTGTGGTAACACAATTTTTCATTTCGGTCACCATCTGTTTGGGGTCCAATTATCTTATCTTTTTTCTGAGGATACCATGAATAAAAAAATCCTACACTATCCAGCGTCCATTGTATTGATGAAAATTTTACTTTCTTCAAAACTTCTGGTAACTTTTTACCTGGCAACGTGTATGATTCGTGCTGCTTAGTGATAGACATCATAAAATTAAAAAATCCAAGTGAAAAATTCTAGAAGGAATTACCTGTTCTTGTATCGATTAAGTTTATTGTCTTCCAGTCAGAACCAAACTTTGATAGAGCGTAAGCATAGAAATTACCATCAGGACTGAATCTTTCTTGAGTTATGGCGGTTGTCCCATCCTCAGATAATGTATTTGGGTCGAAAAAAATTTTAGCTTCACCCTCGGAAGAATCTTGTACATATACTACACTATTCAGACACGAAATTTAGAATTAGATCACTGTGTTTGTGGCTTGGGATGAAAATGTTTTAATTTCGAAATCAGTGAGATCAACATGTTAGGAATCTTGAGACCATTAATCGAACTTCTGAAGATTTTGTAATAAAATCACAAGCATTGATTGGAAAGAACATACCTTTGATTCTGCAGGCCAGTATTTTTGTGAAAGTAGTACTTATTTCCTACTCTTCTGGGGCATGTGTACTTGGGAAAGTTCCAAACTTGTTTTAGTCGGTCGTTAATAGCCTGTCGTTTAGGATAGGCTGTGATAAAAGATTGAGTAACGGCATTTTGTTCTTTTATGAAAGCTTTAGTTTCTTCTGAATCCGGATTTTCAAGCCACCTGTACGGATCACTGATCTGCAATATTTTACGAAAATTAAAGTTTTATCTCACTTTAGATGAATCAAATCTTTCAAGTCATCATATGATGTTATCCTTATATTTTGAAAATCCCTACCAATTGGTTCCGATCCCAGAATAAAGAAGCAATGAAAAACGTGGACACAAAATGATCAGTCATGCTTTGTATAGCTCAAATGTCAAAGTTATTCTAGGAGAACCTGCGGGTATTCAAACCATTTCGATAACTTAATTTATCCCTTCTATCAACCCTGAAAGTTTTGTTTCATTGTCTTTGATTAGATGGATTGTGAGCACACAATTTGGAAAAGTTTCATATGATAAGGGCGGTAAAATTTTTTCATGATACTTACGTTAACTCCATGGTATTCATCGTAGATGCTTTCGTCGTGACGAACTTCCGGGTATTTCACTTTAATCGTCTCACTTGGTAAGTTTTCGTTTGTTGTTGTTACTGTTGTTGTTTCTGATGCCAGAGATACAACAGCCAGCTGGTATAAGAAAAGATTGATCAAACCAGTGAAAATTTGAAAATTATCTTTTTTTTAATACCAACTTTTTCAGTTCACAGAGGCTACTTTTGGTGAAGAATCCTAACAGGCAATTCATTGAATACAAAGAACTACAATTACCCCAACACACCACAGTGATAAAATAAAAACAAGAAAGAATGATACAATCTCTCAAGTGATGACAGTCTTGAGGTTAGGAATATATCATCAGAAAACTTTGTACTGAAAGTCAATCAAACTGTACTTACAACAATAGTTGTAAAACTGTACCTAGAAATAGGCCTGCCTAGGAAACTGTACTCACCAACCACAGGGTTGTCAAGCTTTTGAAAATAAACAGCAAGATTGAGTGATTGGCCAGGGTGCATCTTTGAGATTTTTCAGAACAAAAATTCATGATTGAACTTTGACAAGCGTTGCCCTCCAGCTGCAAAGATCTAATCTGAACTAACCGCGAGCAGCCGATCAGAATATGACGTTCCGACAAGGTCTTCGGTCTGCGTAGTAGTTTAATCTATTTCTAGATGTCAATGGCAACTCTAGACGAAGAATTACGGTAGCAGAGTAGTTTTCAATTCACGCTGAATAAGGGTTTATGAAGTAATTTATGCAGTATATACAGCTACTAGGAATTTGGGCATCATAGCTTTGAACAGATACATATTTAAATGGTTTACGCCAATCTCACGCACTAATTATTTCGTTCAGTTTATCGATTATTCTTTGTTTTTGCTGGAGGCTGGGAGGGGGGAGGGTGAGATTAAATATTTGTAGATTATAAGGTCCCTTGTAAAATAATCCAGATCAAGATCTGTCTATCTGTAGAATTTTGAAATTGTTGAGAATTTTACAATTTTTTGATCCTTGCAATATGGAAAAAATTCGATACTTGGGTTGGCAAATACATTCAAATCTTGTATTTTCAAGTATAGTATAAATATGGTACTAGTACTTTGTAGTGATGCTGCATTGATCATGAGAGATTCCAACTCGTTCAAAAGTACACGCGGAAAGAGGGCCTTGGGCATACTATTACTCCGGAACCTCTTCAATCGGATTACTGGTTGAATCTCGGCGTCAGAGTAATTTTGGCTATACAGGAAGTAAGAGTATGTTCATGACGTAAGTAATTGATACGCTCAATTGCGTTATGTGACTTTTTTATTCGCACTTATGATATCAAAGAGTTTACTGCTGTTTGGATGTGCTGAGGAGCGAGCTTGATTTTTTGCGATGAATTAATTGGAAATGAAATGCGTGAAATTCCTTACAAAGATGATTCAAACAAGTTCACGGGAAATTTCAATCATGGAGACAATAGTAATATTCAAAATAATCATTATCATCATTTGGAACTTATCATTATCATCATTTGGAACTTTGCGACGAAATAGACTTAGGAAAATAGATTGAACGCTTAATTTGATATTTTCAAGAACCATTCGAGATTTGACCATTTGAACTGACATCTTTCAACATGGCCACTGCTGCACATGAACTTCTTGATTCATAAACTGTCTTGTAATGATTTTTTATTATAAATTTTCATCTCAATAATACATGCCAGCTTATTTCATCAGAATAACAAACATTTTGAGTGAAAAAACACAGGTCTGCTTCAAAATCAGACCTGTTCAAAATCCATCATGGGAGAAAGTCTCATGTCACGTGACTCGTGTGTACCCTCGGCGACACTGAGTGACGCCTATTTGGGCGCTTCAGATTTTGTTTTATCATTCCTGTAATGGAAAAGTCAAAAATGTCTGTTTAACGTATTTAGTCCAATGAAAAATTTCATGAAACAATCGCGTTGGCAGTGAGGTTAAAGCTTTCGCCTCTCAATCGAAAGGTCGTGGGTTCGATCCCCGGTGCTGGCACCACTGGAGATTTTTTCAAGTGCCTTTATCGTGGTTTCGGTGGTTAGGAACTCACCTTAAACTGTAGGTTCAGTGGAGATATAAAATTAACCCTCCGAACACTTCACCTCAATAGAAAAGAAGTGTTGGAGATGGATTTTTCGTCTCTACTATGGAGAATCCAGCCTGCGCACAGCTCTGAGCACCTTCTGCAGGAGTACCTGGTACACTCCATGCATTGGCTTGTTGGTGTAAAAATTAACCTGGTATTAAAATAAAATAAAATTAAATCAAACAAACCATTATGAAATTTTTTTTTTGGGTGAAGCTAGCTAGTTCCCTATTTTCTACTCTATGTCAGTTCCCCAACGACAAAAATCTGGAGATTGAACAGAATCGAAATTCTTGCGATACTCCAACTGACAACTGTTTTCAATCACTTTTCTTCCTCAAAAATCAAATCTTGACTGGGTCATTTCTCATCTCTTCATTCGACTGATTTCCTCAAAAAGCTGCCAGTGCGCAGATCCATTGATACAACAAAAGCCATGCGCCAGAATAATTTGCGAAAGCTCACCGTACGTCAGTCTCGTCGCACATATAAGAGCGTAAAATGAATCGTTCGTACAAGAGTAGAATATTGAGTTGCCAGTCGGTCTGAAATTGCGACATTGACCGTATAGCGATGCTCGCCTCGAAGATGATGAGGGCCATGGGAAAAAGGCCATCGTCATCAGCATCAGAGTCTTCACCGCTGTGCGTTATATACGCAAATTCGTCGAGAAAGATATATGCATGCATCCGAATCAGTGGATGATGGCCATTGTCCACTTCAGGCACTGTGTGCCGCTTTTTGGCCTCAAACAAATCGGCTCTCGTCGACTCATTTCATCACAGACATATAATACACAAACTTTGGTTATATGTACATTCCGGACACGGGACACTCAACTCGTGCTTCTGATGATGCTGCAGCAGACGTCGCGCCGACGAGACACATAGGTACATAACCTCCTCCCGCGCACTGTGTCATTTCCGCTTTCGCTCCTTCTTGTCAACTCGTTTTTTTTTCTTTTTTTTTTTTAACAGACCGACTTGTCTTTGGCCTTTTCGAGTCCTCCTATCACTTCGGCACCCAGAATGTAAATATATATTGCATACGCGTGTGAGCAGTTCATGAGAGTTTAGGTATTCGCATCAGTTTGTCTTTCTTTCTTTTCTTTGCATGGCCCTCCCGCTTAGCTCCCCATATTCGCTTTGGCGGGATGATCTTCTCCATAGCAACAAGGTTTTGGCGCGCTTATGTATTATTATTATACCGATAGGATACACGAGCTGTTTTGAATAAACAGGCCAGGGATAATACTGTACCTATATGGAGGTGACCTCACAAATTCTAAGATATTTTAGGTTAGGGCTATATGATTTGTCTACAGAAAGTCTGGAATTTTGAGTATACCGTCGCGACGAGGATTTTCGCGGCGGGACTGCGATTTATCCAAGAAAGTTGTCTTTCGTGGAATGATGAAAATTGGGTTTTTGTAAATTTGTTGTGTGAATTGAGGGTTGGTGTGGGAAAAGGGTTTTGCTTCTTGGAGGCATGTCATGCATCAGCTTTGTCGGCGCGATATTGGTAATTTTGGAAATTGGTAGGTATCGTGTTCCAGGTGGCGCTGTATGATGGTGACGACAGATTTAGACAATTTACATTCGGGATTCTCGAGAGGTAGCTATTTGGGAAGATTTGGATTTAAGACGGTGTGAGCTCAAGGGACTGAGGAAACTTAATTGGCCAAGAGGGTCTTTAATCCGCAGGCGTGAGAAATAGTGAAATGTAGCTTGCGGGATGTCATTTGCTTCTTATGCAATCAACGTAAACAGTTTCTGTTTCTTTGTGAGAGGAAAATAGAAGAGTATTTATATTTGATTCATTTTATATTGACAAACACGAAAACAAGACCATTTCCATTTTCTTGCCATTTTCGTACTTAATGATTAAAACGATGATGTTATGAGAAAACACGAAAAGAATAAAATATAAAGAAAACTGTTTATGCAAAAAATGAACAGCGGTTGCGTTACACAAATGAAAAAATGATCAATGAAGAATGATGTTGCTGTAGAAAAATCAGAAACTTCCTGGATAAAGTCAGGAAACAAATAATATGATAGAAAACCGTCTAAAAATAACGACAAAAGACTCAGGAACAAATTTGGGGGCAATGAAGAGAAATGAGGACTTCTTCTTAAGAATCGAATATTTGTAACCTTTTAATATTCCGAGGCATTTGAACCAGAAAAATGTGAGAATCATATGAGCACGGTAATGTCCGTAGATAGACCACAAGCTGTGCTTCGGATAAACTTGAGCTCTCTCCTTTTTTCTTAAAAATTCTGATCGTGTATTGAGTATTAATGTTTTAAATGTGGGGACGTTACCTCGCCAATGAGGCTATAGCGAAAAAACGTCCATCAGGGCGGCGCTGATGGTCATTTAAGCTCCCCAACACATGGATTTTACTGTCCGTGTACGTCGGTGCGTGCTAGTGTGTATCTGTGTGAGAGAGTATGCGGCAACTCTCACAGACGCGCACGGACAGAGAATTGCATGTGTTGGACCATCAGCGCTCCTAGCGGCCGTTTTTTCGCTATAGCCTCATTGTGATTACTCCAAACTTTTTTCAGCCGAAATTCTTCCATCTAGATCAGTTTCGAATTGTTCTAATTTGTCCCAATCGAGTCAAATTTGACTGGAACCAGAATGAAATTTTAATCAAACTCATTTAATGAGATTATGATAGTTTTCAGGTGAACCTCTTGAACCATCATTCTAAACGACTTCTCGTGTTACATACTTCGAAATGTGAAAAAAATTTAGTCGATATCATTCGAACCAGGCCCGAATCCTGCCCGAATTCTGTACGATTTTGTACTATACCCATTCTCCTTGTCTCATCTACGGAATCAGGCAAGGAATTTCTGGGACTAAGAGATTCGAGAGTAATCCATTGCAAGCCAATATCTGGCATACTCGGGATAGCAGGACAGATTCGTTTACCAAAAAACCTTCTGTTTGGCCCGTGGCTATTCGATTTAGAGCGAAAAATGTGGTAGCACATATCTCGAATGTTTTTTGGTGTCTCGCCAACAGTGGCATTTGCTGCAGTATTCTGCACTATTCTACAGAATTGGATAATTGTTTAATTAGTTCGTAAAATATAATCGAGCTCGCAGAAAAGATTTCTAAATTTGGTCGTATAGAACTAAAATACGTACGAGCTTAGAAGAATTTTACTTCTGCGAATCTCGCATGATTCTAGGTCTCACGATTTGATAGGAATTTTTACAATCTACTGTGACCGACAATATTTCACCAGCATTACTATTTTTGTTCCTTTTCGAGGACTCTCTTTTACAAGAAAAAATTAATGGTTGGATTCGCGAGGGAGCTTTTTCATTTTCATTCATATTATTTCGAAGATGATACTATATTTTGCCCAGTAGGGGCTCAGACTTTCATCAAGATTTTTCCATTATTCCAGCCAAAAAATTCTGCATTCGAACGCGATTTTAGGCTTCGTGTAATGAAAAAGTACATCCGCAGTTCACTCGCAAGCCCATTTTGGGCCCTCTCGCTTAGTTCAACGGACAAACCGTCCTAGTGTCCAAAATGAACAAACGCGCTCAGTACGGAATTATACCATCTTAAGCAGGAATACGAATGAATGCCAAATCACATCAAATCAGATTCTTTGGAAAATTCGATTCTCGATTTTCACTGCTCACACTTAATCGTAAATCAATTGAAGATATAAATATAGTCAGGTGACTGGTTCAATTCGTCCAGTGAAAGTATATTCTCGCGCAAGCGCTACACTCGTATTATTGTTCGTCCGACCAAACTTGGCTTTTTCTACTTAAACTTTAACTCGTGGATCAAATCAGTCATCCGCTCGTTATAACCTGCAAACTCCCATTCAACCCAACAAAATCTGCTCAAGTATCCAGAACCGGACTCCCCATCAATCAAATCCATCATTAATACCTCCGACCAATACCCTCATAACTCAAATCAAACTTCAATCTTATATACAAAACAAATCACTGTATCGTGTAGGTATAATCCCATTTGTACCACACGCATACTAATGAAAAAAAATTTCTGAAAAAAATTGCTTACACACAAGACAATCTAAATAACCCACCCGCAGACCACATCAATGAATTCGGCAAGATGATCTGTATTGAAGGTACTCATTGTAAAAAAAATTTCCATCCCACATACATATAATAATACCATATCACTGCAACCGCTCAATCCTTTCGGTATGTGCTCATCCTTTGGTCCATTCAGAAATTTTGCACTCAATGTCTCTTACATCCATACATAAATATATATTTAGGTATATGTGTTAGAGGGGACAAAGAATCTCGCGTGATACTGATGCTTCTGCCTGGTCGCGAATGATGAAAAAAAAAAAATAATAATAATAAAGAAAAAAAGAAGAAAAGAGAACGGGATAATGAAAAGGACGAGAGGAGAAAGAGACGGCGTTCCCGAAGCGCCGAGAAAGAAGAGTAGAAGATGTGGGCCGCGACCTTGAGATGCACCGATCCCACGGGACAGTCAAGCAGATATATAAGTACTCTTTCTGAGCTGCATGCAGACACGCATGCAGCACGCCGCTTAGCTGCAGCGCTGCATCATCAGCTGATTGCCCTTTTTGCAAGCGCGGTATGTTTTAGGATTCTATATGTATACTGCGCCACGCTTTTATAGGAATTCCGTCCAGGGGGCCACGCGATTTCATTGTAGGCGATGATCGACTTTGTGTCAGTTTGGTAAATGAGGTTAGGTTTTTTGGAATTTTGGTTTTTGAGTATCGTGCCTATTGTATGAGTGAACAGAGGGGATAACTAGCCCATTCACTTACATTATACAAATTATTGAACACCACTGAATCTCAGTAATCTCTTGATTGTTCTATTCTAGCATTTAATATAAAAAAAAAAAATTTATGAAAAGGAAAAATTATCGACTCGAAAATGGACGAATCACTGAAAAGTGGATAGAGACAAACGGAAAATTGAATAGGGAATCAGTAGAATATTTATGGAATGAAGGATGGAAAATGAAATACTATGATGGAGAAATATAGAGTAAAAAATATAAACATGAAATAAAAATGACAATGAAATATTTACTCAAAAATCTAATAGAATTCTGATGAAATAAATTATGGAAAAATATGCTTACAAAATGAAAAAATTATTGATTGAGAAAATGGTTAGAATGCGAATGAAATAAAATGATGAAAAACTTAAAAAATGAAAAAATATGTCAATCAAAATACAAAAATAATAGATCTATTAAAATAATGGATGAAGCACTGATAAATTGAAGGGACAGAAATAAAAAATACTTATAATGTAAAAAAAGAATAAAATGAAATAGATCTAAACACTGATGAACTAGTATCAAATTAAAGGGATGTAGATATGACGCGATGAAAAAGAAGTAATGTGGACCTAAAAAGTTGATGAAATACTAATAAATTGAGGAATCAAAGATAATTTTGATGAAATACTCACAAGATGAAAATGATAAAAAATTACAATTCAACAAAAACTAATGAAATAAAGAAATAAAGATAACCGATCGAATATGTATCTACAAATCAGAAAAACTACAAACAAAACTGAATAAAATATTTCCAAATGTCAAATTGGAGACCAATAGTATACCGAGTACTTATAACATTCAGAAATAGAATTGAAAATTGAATTAATTATGGGTAAAATAAACAAATAGGAAAACCGATAAAAATTTTTCTCAACCAACTAGTCGAGTCAGAACATCATATCTGGGTCGTTATAGGGGGCCCACTTGACCATTTTAAAATATCCTCACAATTTTTCGATGATCACCATGGGAAGCAGAAGTTCTATGAAATCTTTATGGATATTACCTCTATAGAATTATAAGTTCAAATAATATTTGAATGTCTGTCGATGATAGGGTTTTCAGTGTAGTTTAGATGTCCTCTGGACATTCACCCATCTCCAAGATCAGTTAGACCTATGATGTATCTTTTCTAGATTGATTTCCTCAAATTTTTTTTTTATTTCAAGATTTTCTGCACAAACTATTTCATACGAATACAATGATTAAAGGACTACAAAAAATAGAAAATCAAAACGGATTCCAGAAAAATGAAGAATACTCGAATCTCCAAAGTCGCGTGACTCACGTTCTTCCTTTCATTATGTGATCCAGAAATTTCTCAGGGCGACCAATTTACCACCTCTCTTTCAGGTAATTCAATCGCCAATGCGCAAAGAATTTCGCTTGTAAGTACATCAAGACACACGAAAACCAGATCTTCAGGTACTTAATAAACTCAGACAAGGAAGCCGCAGCTTTATACATACCAATCCCAACCGAGCTCATCAAAAGCGATGATCGAAGCTCCCAAAGAAGAAGCAGGCGTCCTCACATACATGAATGGGCCTAAAAGATCGGCCTTGAGGGTCGATCCAAAATCCCATTCTATATATCAGACTCGGTGTAATATCTCATGAATGAAAATTTTAATTTAGACACGTGCGCCAAGTAAAGTAAGATGAGAATCTCAATTTCTCGTTACATTTTTAGTCTTTCCTCCCACCATATATACACCGTACGTAAGCTAAAGAAAAAAAAATCAAATCAGCAACACAGATTAATCGCCGATTGAGATTAATAAAGATTAGAGGCGGTACAGAAAAAATGCATCATATTATAATAGCGTGGGAGGGGTTATGTACTTCTTTTGGAGAAAGTTCATATAGCACCCACAGCAGCACGTAGCTTTACCAAACGATGTAGGTAGAAAAGATTAAAAAAAAAAAGTGAAAGAGGGAGAAAATAAAATAGAGAGTGTTTGAAAGATAGCGCCGATGCGCGAGAGAGGGGAAAAAATAATAATAATAAAAAATAAAAAAAAATACTTGCACGTGTTTCATGTGAGGTTAGGAGCGCTGCTGTTACAGAGGCCACGAGTATATATGGGTACCTATGAGAAGTATGTATTGGACTCTGAAGAGGCACCAGGGGGTGCGAAAGGGAAAATAAGAATGAGAAGTATACATATTACTGGTGGTCCTGTGATCCGAATTGCCACGGGCTTGCTACATCACTCATGCATGCAACACTCACGCGATATATGTATAAGTATGTGTAACTCTCGAATTTCGCCCTCCGCGTAATCTTCTCGACCCGTCGCCAGTCTCGCCAGTTCTCTTTGTACTCATATAAATTCTTATATATCTTTTTTTTTCTTCCTTCTATATCTTGTATGTATATATAGAGTATTATCCCATCGGCTCATCCGCACGCGCTGCACTTTTCATGCCACAACGCTACAAGTGCATTTGCATCATGCATGGGGGTGGTGGCGCTGATGCCCGCCAAATTTAAATCTCCCGCGCGATTTGAGAATGGCGCGTTTGCTCTTCTTTAGACTCAAATGCATCTTGAGTGTCTTATTGTTATTGAATGCGGTGGGAGGGGGGGGATAAACGTTGCATTCTTGACTGTGTTGGGCGCGCGCCAAAGTTATGTTCGACAACGGGGTAGGTAAGGTGCTCTCGAAAAAAATTGCATCGATCGGACTTTCAGAAGGAAATAGTTCTGAAACGCTAGAATCTTTTAAAAGTTTTTGGAACGAAAGTTTTTATCTGAACTTCCATTATTTCTAGCGTTATTGTCTCTATCGCTACGGCTCGTTCGGCTTGTAAATGTTCCAGTTGAGTCAGTGGCCCCTCAAATGCATTTGTAGTCAAAAAATGTTATCTGCGTGAATCGATGAGTGATTATGATCAATCCATTAGTGTTGAAAATAGGTTTCTCATGAAAATCGTAAAGATGCTATTTTGTTGAGTTGTTGCAGCTAATCGTTATAACCACCCACCAGTCCGACCATCAGCCTAACCCGCCTAGCGGATCTACCGCGCCCCTACTCATAACCCACTCGGCTAGGCATTTTATTTTAGTCGGCCCAGTCCAGCCTATAGACCCGATTATCCCAAATCGCACTAGACCACCCCACACTGTTCCACACAGTTTCAGGTCGTACCAGATGGTCGCAGACCGTACCAGAACGTCCTAGATCACACCAAAACGTCCCAGATCGTACCGATTAGTTTCAGACCTTTTCAGATCACCCCCAATCATACCAGACCGTCCTAGATCGTCCCAGACCGTATCAGACCGTACAAGACCGTTCCAGAACATACCCAACGGTATGCGATTGTGCGACACTACCCTAGTCCATTATAGACCCTACGACACCCTTTCAGACCGTTCCACACCGTGGCATAATGTGCGAGATTGTACAAGTCCGCTCCAGATCGTTCCAGACCATACCAGAACGTCTCGGATCGTGCGACACCATTTCGACCATTCCAGACTGCCCTAGACCGTTCCAGACAGCACTAGGTCGTGTCGTCCTAGACTATTCCTGACAATACCAAACCATGTCAGACCGTAATGGTCCGTCCCTGATCGTACAAGATCGTTCCATACCGTTCCGAACCTTTACATCCCGTTCAGATCTTACCTGAAACACCCAAACTGTACCAGACGGTTCCCGACCGCAGATTATCCAACCATCCAACCATCCATCCATCCATCCATCTATCCGAATGTAGAAAAGCCTTGAATAATTTCGTAAAGGCAATATCAAACTTGTCTCTGCTCAGCACTATCGGGCATTGGGCTGCTTGTACATTTTGTCTCAAGGCTACACCGCATTCGTGGCAGGGGCGAATACGGCGAGCCCCTCAGTTTACACGGTTTGCTATAGGCGTACGGCAAGCCCGCCGTGTTTCCATTTAGTTAACATAAATTTTGCTTAGAGCCTCCTGATTTTTCCATTGCATCAAAAACCTTTGGCTTGCTTGTAGGCCCGATGCCGGGCCATATAAACGATGCCAGTAAACTGGCAGCCTCTCTAGATGTCTCGTAGTTTTCTCTCCATAAAGACGTACTCTCGTGTGCTCTTCAATAAAGAGCATAGTATATTTTAATTACAACAATTTTAATTAGTCCCGGTCCTCTGCCTTACAACATCAAATACCTACTCAACTACTCACACTAAATCATCCACTCATCGACCCATCCATGACCCATACGGCCACCTATTATACATAATATACATCCCTACTTCATCCATTCCATTTAGGTGACCTGATACGCGGGATCCGGGCGAAAAAATTTTGGCTAGGCGTTTACTTATTATAATAATAACTATTATTCTAGTTGAGGACATTCGAGTACATGGAACTCTGTTTGAACAGACTAACTGTAAGTACCAATCGTGGATGGTTCCTACAACTTTTACTTTGTTACCCCGTACAGTTTTTTTTGGCCTGGTTCACAAGGTCGAGGATAGGGAAGTCGTGTCTATACATACTTCATGGAGGTGAGGCCTATTTTCATCCTCCACCTATGAATCTCACAGAATTCCTAGAATGACCTACGGACATGGCTTACAGACATTGGATCCCTCTGTTTTCTATTACAGGTTTTCCTTCAAAGTTCCCACAGAGGTCCTCACCATGCGATGGCTTGCGAAACCATGATGGGATGTCGCTTAATACTGCACTCGTATCAAAATTTCTCGATTCTTAGATTTTTCCATTGATTTCTGAGATATTGTACATCTTGATAGTAACTGAGATTTTTAAGATTGGCGTTACTTTGAATAGCCTTGATATCTGAGAAGTTCGCGAAGTATCTTGCCAAAATAATGACTTTGGGTTCTGAGCGAGGTTTCGAGGCTTGATTTTTGAGCCATGGCGAAACGGCGTTGTGATTCTTTGATGAATTGTGATAAATCTCATGTAATTCACCCAGAGTCGGAGAAAATTACAGGATACAATGCAAAGTGATAATAACTAGTTCTCATGAAATTTAAGATCATATTATGACTCACAACTTGAACTTTGTGATTTAAACCCAAAAACACAGTCTCCGCATGAAATATGAAATTATATAAAAAAATTTGCCTCATTGAAATACAAAATAGACCACGAATGTATATTGGCATGTATGAATTGTCTGATTTATAACGGTATGATTCAGAAATATTTACGCCCTCTGTTTCTTTTATGATTATGTTAACCGCATGACCTTGTATTTTCAACTCTAAGTCTCAAAATGTTTCAAATTCAAAGAATAATTGACCAAAAATCGAAATTTCCTGGCATTACCGACTTCTGAAACTCCTGAAACAATAGGTGAAAAACTTGCTAAGAATTGAATACGAAACATAAAAAAATGCATGTACGAGAATTCTCAAATATACTCCTACATTTTGCTCCCATAATCTCCGAAATTCTTTGAAAATGACGATATTGATGAAACAACGTTACTCATGCGAAGCTAAAAAGAGAATGATCCAAAATAGATTTTAATGAGGGTACAAGATACAAGATGTAACGAGGTACCGATACCGATTTCAAAATAAGTACGGTCAATTAATTAATAGGCCATTCAAAAGATGCGTATATAGCCACGAGAAGAAGAGAGATCGAAAGAAAGATTATAAGAATGTATAGCAAAATAAAGATATGAAGAGGAATGAGAGAGTAGTCGTGGGATTTTGATTGATTGGGGGCTGGTTGAGAAAAAATGCATCTTCTTAATGCATGAATGACGAGATGAATGAGCTGAATAGCGTGATTATGTTTTTTTTGCCGTTTTCTCATTATGTGCCTTAATTTCTTGAGGCAAAATTTAGGCTGAGACAATCAGAATGTTACGATGTGATATAATTGAAGTAATGTGATATGAGAGACTCAATTAAGATTCTCGCGTGTGTGGCATCGCGTAAGTGAGGACAAACATATATGTACCGATATGACTAAAATGTTGCAGCCTTTTCATTCGTTGCTTTTTTCACTTCGATTCGATGAGTCGAAACCACCTTGTTCGTGAAATTTCTTAAATCAATTCGCGCTTACTGTAGATGTAGTTAAATTGTTGATAGGAGTCAATATCAATCCATTCATAAACTATTCGGCCACTATAAGAAATCCCATCAAACTTTTTTAAAAATTAATTGCATGTTCAGATATGGACTAAATATCGAGAGTTCGCCGAAATTTTTGTGGTGGTTATTTGATTTGGCAGGCAAATTACTTCCGAAAGAATAAGTGTTCCTAAATTGGAAAAAGAATGACGAGGCATTTTAACCAACTGTAATCTAAAAAAAATTCCATCTTCTAATTGTAAGTTGTGTCGCGTGTGGACGCTGGTTTAGCCCTTATTTGTGCCTTATACTTTCAATGGAATAGGCCCCATCTGATAGAGCTTATTTCAAACATAAGAATTACTCAAAACTTTTCGATCAAATTCATAAGTTAATAAGTAGGTCTGTGTTACGATAGACCATAAAATGTGATGATTCCAAAGTCTAAGGTAAGTAACGTGAGTACGATTCACGAAGAATCTGCAGCACAATCAGAATTTAAAAATTAGACTATGCAAGCGTAAAACAAGATAATACAGTCATTTGAGAAGTAAGAGAGTTGCGCGTGGCATGTGCATCAATATAAGTATGCTCAACTAACTTACAGGTGAAATATAACCTCGAAGAATATGACGTAATCCGACAAAATAATGCATTGAGAAAACGAGGGTAGAGCGATAGGAAGAAAAAAAGAATCGACTTCAATCCTGCGAGATCATATAGATCGATCAATCCGAACATCGCAATTGCAGGGATTACAAATTGCAAGCCGAAATCCATTGGTATCCAACTACTTTCTAAATATAACCTGCCGAACTAAAAGAGCAACTACAAAGCAATGAATTCCTCTCGCTAATTCAGCATGTTACCGATTACACCTTTCACTTCATGCCCCATCAAATTCACCTTCTCATATATTGTATAGCTATAGCTACACTGGCGGAAGATTTAAATTACTGTTATCCTTCCGTATCCTGCCTCATTCTAATCCTTATCAGAATGAATGAATGAATGAATGGCCATAATATACAAATGTCTACTTATAAACACCAAAAAGATGTGAATAATAATAAATATCTAGTGTGTCCAAGGCAATTGTAAATATTCGCACTTCATTATCTATTTGGAAAGAGCCATTTCAAACTCAACACCGTCTCGATGATACCGCTGGAATTTTTGGGTTAGTATAAAAGGATACCTATATATATATGATTGTGGACCATTGGGTCGAATCGAGAGCTCGTTTAGGGAACGCAGAAAAAAAGTATGTGTATGCAAAAGTCTATGGAAGATTTTAGGCACGGTTGGCAACGGTATAGATCAGATCGCAGGTTC
Source organism: Eretmocerus hayati (assembly GCA_029851415.1). NCBI lineage: Eukaryota > Metazoa > Arthropoda > Insecta > Hymenoptera > Aphelinidae > Eretmocerus > Eretmocerus hayati. The sequence continues at coordinate 20,975,672 of CM056742.1, forward strand.
AGGCGCATTCTTGGCTGCGATATATACCGCGAGCAGGGGTACCAGAAAACACCGGAGCAAACCAAGTGAAACCGAAGAGAACTCCGCAAAAAACAAAAAAGAAGCTGCAAGATAGCAGATATAAGTTCCAAAGAGCCGCTATCCCGCCCGAATTCCCCCACTTTTTCACTTCCACTGTGTCTTGCCCTTTTCTTTTATGGGTGACGCTTGCTTTGCATGTCGTTTTTGCATCGTCTATCTCTCGTCTTTCTCGCCTCCCGCACTTCTACACATTAAGGATCTTCTCGCAGTCGTGGGTCCAAAGTCTCGTGAGAATCTCTCAGAGGAAATCTAGCTAGGCAATAGTGTCATCTCGCAATTCTATGAATGGACTGTCATTTGTAGGGTTCTCTTATTACCTTGTTAGAATTCTAATTTCCCGCGCTTAGGGTAGGACTGTTTTTAGGAAGCATCAGAAAAATGATGTTCTGATTCTGAGTACCAGGGTAGAATTCCCGAGCATCAGTGAAGTGTTCGACAATTGAATTTGAAATCATTTTTCGATAAGGGATGATCATCTTCATTTAGCTCTTATTCCTCAGACGTCCTGTATTCTGAGAAGAATAGAGCGTCATACATTCGAGCTGAGGGTACATAAATCAAGATATCTCCATTTATTGCATCTGAAAAAAATCCCATGCCCCTCAGCTTTTGTTTGAATGACCTCGACCATCAAGAAAATTTGAGAATCAATTATATATTACACGAATTTGCGATGAAAACTCGCCCAAAATTTTGAAACCAAATAAGAAAACACGTTTTTGAGTCTATATTTTTGATTCTCTTGTAATTTTGTGTAGGAATTCTTTCGTATGGGGAAACTCTTACCATGACCCAAATTATATAGGAGATAATTACCACTCAAAGATTAAATGACCCTCCTGTCGTGAACGACGACCTAATACTGACCCGTCAACTTAGCAACCAAATGAATGGATCACAAACCTACCGCTCTACTGACCTGCTACATGACCTACTGCCCGTTGCCCTGCCAATTTTTGACATAGCAGCCTGTCGACCTGCTAACCTCCTATGCGACTCATTGATATGTTGACCTGCTGACTTACCATATAACATATTCTTAAGCAGATACGCCAAATGACCCACTGACTCGCCCACTTCGAGACCTTCTAGATGACCTAACGACCCATCGACCTGCTGACCTCCTATAGGATCTACTGATTTTCTGAACTGCTGAATTACCATATGACATATTGACAAGCAGATACGCCGTATGACCCACCGACTCGCCCACCTTGAGACCTTCTAGATGAACTAACAACCCAACGACCTGCTGACCTCCTATAAGACCAACTGATTTTCTGACCTGCTGACTTTCCATATGACATATTGACCAACCGATACGCCGTATGACCCACCAATTCGTCGACTTCAAGATCTTCTAGATGACATAACGAACCACCGACCTGTTGACCTTCTGACCTACTGACTTGTTGACCTGCTGACTTATCATGTGACATATTGACCGACAAATGCGCCGCGCCATATGATCCACCAACTTCCCGACTTCGAGACCTCCTAGATGACCGAACGACCCACCGACCTGCTGACCTTCCGCACAACTCATCAACCCGTCATAGGTGAGTCGGGCGGAATAACAAGTCAGAAGTCATGTGTACACCAGTAGGGAGGTTACAAATCAGGTCTTCGGGTCAGTACGCCTACACTGTAAAAAATTTTCGAGGTAAAGATACCTGGTGGGGTTGTAGATTCACAGTGTTGAGCATGGTGAATTTACCAGATAGTGAGGAAACCTACGAGCGGCTTGTAAATTTACCATGCTCAGCACAGGAAATCCTGGGACACCATGCTGAGCATGGTGAGTTTACGTTCCGGAGCTTGTAAATTTCCCGTCCCAGGCTTGTAAATTTCATTTGAGTACGCGTGCGCGAGTTGCAATCTGAAAATTTTTGAATCGGCCGTTCAAAGCGAACAACTATATATATATATATATATATATATATATATATATATATATATATATATATATATATATATGTGGGAGTGGAGCAGATGACAGCAGACTCGAAAATCGAAAGTGCATGGGCAATATGGGCATCCATCAACGTCTGTATACGTAAATAAACGATGTAAATAAAGGGATGTTGCTCTCTGTGAACTTGCTCGTGAACGTGCATGTGTGATTGTGTGTGATGCCGGCAGCGAGAAAAGAGTTCGACGTTCGATATTAGAAAACATTTTCATCCACGGATTTCTTTTTATAGAATTATTCAAGCGCGATCAATTTCTTTAACGAGGCCACACAGTATTAGGTTATGACCGGTCCACAACAAAATCGATGCATTTTTGTCCAATAAATTCCATCTACCGTAAGAATCAACACATCTCAGTATCTCACTACTATGCTAGAAAAGACGGCTAGATGTAAAATCAACAACGACTCGACATTTTAATAGAGACACTGATAAGGATCTGTCACAAAGGCACGGCGGCTTCCAAGCGGGAGTTTACCATCCGCCGGTAAGGAAATTTACAAGCCCGCTCGAAAATTCCCCATCCGGGCTTGTAAATTTACAATGCTGAGCATGGTGCCCCTAGATTTCCTGTGCTCAGCATGGTGAATTTACATAAATTTTTTTACAGTGTAGAGATGTGTATGTTATATGGCAGGTCAGTAGATAGGTGGATCAGTGGTTCATCCGATGGTCATCAGTCAACGTGTCACTAGGGCACACTCACTGTGACGACACCCTGTGTACTTTGGAGGGGGGGGGGGAAGTTGTTACTGATTGAATTTGGTTTTTCTGAACACAAGGTTTGAGAAGCGAAAGGATATCCATGGTACTTCGACAATCATTTCTGATCAGGAATATTATGGTAATCCAAATGCTTGTTGTGTAATCAGCTGAGACAATATGGATTCGAGACTATCAAAGGCTAATCAGAATTAGTGGGTCCTTTGCAATAATGATCAAACGAAGTCTGTAATTTCCGATATGGCTTTTAAATTCTTTACCCACGATATAATTGATATGACGACCTCGAGACTTGCATAGTAACAACCTAACGAGAAATTGCATGCTAATTTACACCATATTAAGCTAAATTATCAAAAATTCCAGTCAAAGGATCGAGCAGAAAGACATTCCCAAGGTACCAACTTAGGACAAGCCTAATACAGTCATCACTTTATATACGTGAAAAAAATTGCACGATACCCGGGGCTTTTTTTGGGTATATTATATACTCGACAGCCGAAAAATCGAGCTTAATTGAGCGCAATAGACGCCAATTTTATACATGTGTCTCTCACCCAGAACCAAAATTAAGAAAAAAAAAAAAAAAAATTCCCGTCAAGGAAAATGATATCGCATGGCGGGCGGTGATGCTGATGTGTTATACCATCATCAGAAACCTTGAGACTTGTATAATATATCTAATATCTGGTTTTAAACTCGGATCGCACAATTTTATACTGTGAGAGATGATGCACCATCAGCGCCAAAAGCCATGAAGTACGCGTCAATAGGAATTTTAATGGATGTGACGAAAATTGGCGCTGACGAGAGAAAAAGACGAGAAGGTGTATATTTTTTTTTATATCTATAGATACATATAGTAATGGTGTGGCATAGAAAAATGAAACAGAAGAAAAAAAAATAAGAAGCTGACGTATACCATCCGCCAGGGCTATGTATTGCGAAACGAAGAGGCGGGCAACGGGAGAATTAGCGGGAGGGATGTGGTGCATGCATCTTACTGCAGCATCATAGCCCCGTATCCTTTTTGGCGCTCTTTAGATACATCACATGCATGCAACAAAACAGAGAAAGAGAGAGAGAGAAACCTCCCTTTTTATTCATCTATACTCTTCACGTACATAACCTATATGTATCTTATAGAAGACGTGTGTATCCTGATGATCCAAGGCATCGCCCAGCTCTTTTCTTTAAATTTTATTCTTCATTTTTCTCCTACTGCCCTTCTTTACTCTTTCCCCTTCTCTCTGTATAGATCTTTGAATTTGTGTCGGCACATATACATATATGTACAGGACCTCCCTGGACCTCACTCCAAGGAGGTCTAGTGTTAGTCCTTTCTCCTTTTCTATACCTGTATATCGTTTGGTCTTTCGCTGGCGACGTATGTGTTCACACTGATGCACAAAACTGAATGGCGGGAAAAAGGCTTATAGATATGCGACAAGTCCTCGACAACATCTCCTATTTCCATTCCATTACGATTGATTATGCACCAATTCACTCTTTCTTTCTTCCTTCCTTTTCCATTTTGTGAACTCTCTTTTTTTTTATACCTCATCTAATTGGGCCGCAATAGACTTTTTTTTGGTGGATCAAGTTCGAGGGCACGTGCATATTTTTGCGTGCGTGTGACCGTCACGAAATTTGTTAGTCTCTCTCATCTTCCTCTTGCCACAATCACATTTTGAAATCTACTTTCCATAAATTTTGTGCGAATGTAACCTTCTCATGCTGAATGACATTGTACAGATTAGTCTCTATACCGCATGCATCTTGTGTTTCATTTTGCGGTCACGATAACTATGCATTGCTCTTCATGATGGTCACGTGACTATACGCAAATTAAAAATGTCGTGGGACTATACTTTTGCTTGATGCTCACTCGTCAGGCCAGGCATTTTTTAAAGAAAGATCTCACGGTTTAGTGACAGATTTATCAAATTATGAATTGTAAAGCTTACACTTGCAGGAGTCAAATGAGCTTTTTGATCATCCTAACCTCAAACTGACATGTTTTATGGCTATCTACGAGTTATTTAGAGTCCATTTTATTGGTTTATAATGAGTTGACAATGAGATATTATGGAATCAGGGGACTTGTTACAAATGTATTGCAATTTGCGAATCATGTTAAACTAGTGCACATTTTGTACTGTACATAACCTGAATCATGTCTTTCTGAATCTCCTGACATTTTTCCGTTGCTCGCCTTAAAGTATTTTAATTATGGCACTACTCGGGATATTCGTCAAATTGAACTAAGTGAAAAATCAGTTGAAGGGGAGGGGGGGGGGCAAAGCACATCCAGTCAGAAATGGAATGTTCGTGATGCACGGATTATATAAATTCATCCTGAATCAGAAGTTGATGGGAGAGCGAGCGTTATACGACATTTCAGAGAATTTTGCTCAGTACCAATTTTTTTGCTTTCAGACAGGCATGTGGGAACAATTTCTTAAATTGGAACAATCCGACTGAAACTATGCTGACACCATGGGCGTTCCTAGGCCCCCTCCCCCCAAGCCGAAAATGTTGCACAGGAGAGATAGAAAAATGCGCGTGCCACCCTCTCTAAATAGTCTAAATCGGCCCCCCCCCCCCGGCCCCCTGGGGTAAGTCGGACTCTGGGACCGCCACTGTCTGACACTGAGCCTGAAACGTATGCAATATTATTGTATATTTCACACAAATTTATCATCATTGACAGTATCATCATGACTCTTTTTGAATATAATGGAACGAAATCGATGGTCCCCTGCTCATTTTTGAAAAACTCTCACAAAATATTACAAGTTCGATGAAAATACAAATTGAGTAACCAATGTGCGAGTGTTTGAAACCACAAAGATCGCTCGTGTCTGATTGGAAGGAGCTTGCAGAAATTATTGCGGCTGATCTGAGATTGAGATGTTCAGAGAATCTATGTATTATGTCCTAATTGCAATTTCGATATGACCTATGACCTAGACATTGCGGCAAGCAAAGTAGCCTATAAAAGTCATGTTGAACCAACTCAAAGTAAATAAACTAAATTCCAAAATGAAGCTAGATTAAACGAACAATTTATTACACAATAGAGAAGGGTTGTGCGGGTTGAGCCTCCCGCGCGCGCAAAAATCGGCGTCTCCCGCCATTCCTGTGCGAGGGAGGGAAGGAGGGCGCAACATAAAGAGATAGCTTGCAAGTTGGCGGCGCTCCAAGCCAGAGGCCCCAAAAACTAGCGGCAGGTCCGCCCTTATACGTGCACTGTGGGGGCCACCTAAACCGCATTCCAAGTGATGCCGATCGAACCCGGCGCGTGTGAGAGCGCGCGCCAAAAACGACGAGTATATGGCTCGATCGGCGCGCACTCAACTCACCTGATGATGATGGGTCGTCTCCCTTACTTACCACTTCCGCTCGCAAGCTTTGAAATGTTTATTATCACTTATGAGTTTGATTGTTGAAAGTTTGTATCTATTTTTGTCGCAAGCTCCGGATCGTATATGATGCTTTCAACATTGACGTTATTTATTGATCAAAGTTTCGTACCTGGTGATTAATGGGGATAGAAAGTGACGAACCAGATTTTGTGAGCAGTGTTATTTGTAGTCTTGATGAAATTCGTTAATCCAGCCGGAGCTCAGGGATGAATGAGATTTCAGCGGAATTCCTTGCAATGGAAAGAGAAGTACACGGATTCAATGGTGTGAGCTTGCAAGGCAAAGATATAAGAAGATGAACATTTTAGATAATTATCGTATTATATAAGAGGCTAAAAATAATCCATTAAAGATGGAATATACGGCTGTTTTACGAGTCAATTGGTGTTCTTTAATGTGACGACGTTTCGAGGGCTAATTTGTCCTCTTCATCAGGTCTAAAATACAATTTTATGAAAGTCAACATTTGATCCAGAAAATATATCAATCCTATAAAACGAGTGATAGAAGCATAATGCAGATAATCCATTAAAATTGGAATCCTGGCGAGGCACTCAAAAACCCAGCCAAATAAGTATTGTTGGTCAAGCAGTTTTCTAATTAATTGCATTTCGTTATGAATAATATCCGAAAGCTTTTTCCCAACAATCCATGGGTGATTCTTATACTCTTATATTCTATTACATATTCGTGAAAATGTCGCAGATATCTTCCAGAATTACGTATCTTACACACTTGCGGGGACGGCTCATAGTTCTTATCAGCGATATATACCATCAATTTGGAATTGTTTTGGAACTTCGGTGAATTTATGATTCTCTGGTTTTCTGATTCCATCGAAAAATTTCACAGTCATCGATGTCACACCCAAGACAGAGCCAACAGGCAGGGGCCCGGGATATAAATATCAATATTCGCAGTCACCGATATCAACCATATACTCATTTGTTACCAAATGAGGTTGACTATTGACTCAGTTTATTAATAACGATCATTGGACTCGAACACTGGGGCCGTATTCTAAATCTTGCGGTAAAATTTTCCGGCAAAATTTACTGCAAAATTTTCCGGCAAAATTCACCGCAAAATTTGCCGGCATCGAGGGCGCTCTGTCGGTAACCTGTAAAATTTGCCGCTATTGCTGCGGTTTCCGGGCGCGGTTTGCCGTATTTTTCACGGCAAACGCTATCGGCAACGCAAATACGGCAAATTGAGCCGGCAAACTGCAGCAATTGCGGCAAATGTTACAGCTTACCGACAGAGCGCCACGTTTGCCGGCAAATTTTGCGGTAAAATTTGCCTAATAAAGTCTTTGTTCTGTACTCACATAACTTAATTTATGGATTTCCGTCCCAAAAAACCTTGTCGTATGACAGCTTTTAGAAATGGCCCACGGATGCTCGTCACGATCCAGCAGATCTTAGAGATAACACAGGTACGAACCTATGGACTTTCAAATCTTGATATCGATCAAAAATTCCTCGCAAATTAATTTAGCACCCAAAGAGACGACGGCAATCTTTACGATCAGAAATTTTTCTTCCCTGCACTCAAAATCTAGCAGTAATTCGAACGTCGATAATCATTAATCCAAATTTATAGCGAAGGATCGGCTGGCATATCTGACGGAATTCCGTTCCATAATTTGGAATCTCTCGATCAAATGTAACATCAGATTATTATACTGGTTCGGGGAAGATACACGTGAAGCGAGAATCACCCTATCTTCGCGCTGCACTTCAAATTACTACCTTCCGAAAATTAACTGCCTCTACAAAGACTCATATTTATACTGTCTAGAACTCATTTTCTGATCCAACCAAAAAATCCTTGGGATCATTCCTTCTCTCAAGTAGCGAGTTAATTAGAAGATAAAAATGTATGGTACATCCAAACTCGTAGAGTAAATTAGAATGCTTTCGCGAGAATTTCATAGGGCGTCTTCTCGTATTCATTTTCGGGCAGTTTTTTCGTTCAGTTTTTTTAATGGGAATAAATCCTTCGTTTCACTGGATTTATTGGTCTATAGTCATGAATTGACCCAGAATTATTTCACTTTTGGTAAAGAGATATCTATTCGTGACCATTAATTTTTTGTGGGGGTGTCGTTGGTCATAGGGCCAATTTTTTTATAATTTTTCACAGCACAAAGAAAATCTTCAACTATCGGTTTTCATGATTTCTAGAAGATTAAACATTCAAATTTTCCACGTGTTTCGGATATGGAAGAATTTGTGTAAGACTTCCAAATGTATTGGATCAAGCGCAGGTTTTTGATTTCGGTCACGATGGCTGACGTGTGTCTCTTAACGTTGTATGATCCGTTTGATGCATCGACCTTCAGGTTTAAGTTTGTTGCTGAGTACACATGTTCATTTCTTATTGTTTGCACTGCGAAAAATTATGAATAAAGGAAAACTTCGTTTTAGCCACCACAGCCTCGAGCTGAGCGAAGTTCAGGCAATGACTAAAACCAAAATTCAACCAGTTGGTTGAACTCCATTAATGAATCTTGAACCATGGTTAAATTTTCTACGGAATCTGGTTGATTAGAAATGAAATTCATTGAATTTTCAACCGGTTGCTCACGCATTTTGGTTGAAAATCGAACCAATTTTGCACAATCAAAGTGAATAGATTACGAAAGAAACCCATCAGTACCCGGATCACTGAGAATTCACAGATTCCCTTCTAACCCCATAACCCCATTATCACCACCCACAAACAAAATTTTACAGCCGTAAAAGCATTGCCCTATCGCCGATCCATCTAGAATTCTTCTCAAGCGCCACCTGACCCTCTCACTTCCATCACTCTTCCTCTTCGCAAAATTCAAATAACGTGCGAAATTCGCATTCCTAGATCCTCCCATCTAATATATACCGCATCTCGCGCAATTGAGAATCTCTCAGCGTCGTTGTCTGAGTTTGCCAAAAACTCTTTTTATCTTCTGGTCTTCCTTCTTCTATGCGATATATACGTCGAGCTATCAATAATCCCGCAAGACGTTTTTCTGCGAATTCCACTCTCCCTATGTCTTGCCTCATTCTCTCTGTGGGCTTATTTTTTTTTTTTTTTTTTTTTTCGTTACCCTGGGCATCCGTGTCCTCGCGCGCGGCGGCAAAAGAGTTTTGGCACGGCGGCATCGTCGGTCGGTCGATCGGTCGGTCGGTCGGTCGCTATAATACTGGTAGGTCCAAGACTTTAACGAGGGCCTCCTACCAAAAAACCCGCCTTTTTTTCACCCGTTGCTTCGCCTTCCCTCCTATTATATCCAGCCAGTTCTACTTATTATACCACATGGGTATTGGATATATAGAATAGAATTGGCCGACATGTGCCTATACATATATTAACGTTACGCAATAAAAAAAATGTTGCCATTTAAATTTTTGAGGCTTTAAATGTCCATTTGAGTTCTCTTTCCCTCTAGTCCGATTCTGTGTTTACTCCGACTCCTATATTATTCTAAATCAGCTGTGATGTCGGAATGAAGCTGAATTTTGTTGCGGAAATATTCACATGAATCTGAGGAATTCCTTGGGTTACCCATATTACGTTGAGAATTTCGATGAGCGGGTGGATTTAGGCGCGCGGGAATTTTGTGCGAGACCTCGAATAATTGTCACGGGGGTTTTCTAAACAAGCGTCAAGGTTGCATACGTAGTGAATGAATTGATGCGCGAATTCGTGAAACGAATGAAATTTTTTGGATGGGATCTGATGCATGATAGGAGCCTGGCTAATAGGGTCTTATATATAGTGTCCAAAGTAGTAGGTCTCCGTGCAGTGGATGGACGTGGAATGGATATGCTATGTGGGATGTAACACGAGATTTTTTCGAGATTTGCAGGATCCTCAAATACAAAAGAGATTAGATTTTGATTCTTTTTGCACACGACTGTCTACTTTTTTTATGTTTCAGGAAGAGAAAAGATTCTGTGGTAGAATATTCATGGAGTAAATAGGTACGTGAAAAGCTGTGGTGACATGTTTGGGATAGGCTTTTCTCGACGATCGAGCGCCGGTGATACTGAAAGAGGATCGTTTACTCATAATCTTGTTGCAGATAAGTTCTCTGAAACTTTCCAGACTCAGTCAGTGCCAATCAGGGGATTGGACGCATAACAACATTATTCGATTCTGGCCGCTTCGATGGTTGCTTTTAATGTGATCAAAGTACAAATTGTAAGCAGTGTTGATAAGTCTGTAGAAAGAGCCTTAAGTCGTCAAATCAATTTCTACGTGGCATGAGAAATTTGCTCATCAAAACTACCAAAAAGTCAAGTAGGTTCTGAATAACACTGGGGTTGAATTCGAAGACAAAAATGAATCAGCTGTGAGCCCTTTGCTGTAAGGTAAGGCTTGTGACCTACCTTTCCCTGTCACTAATAACTCTTTGTAGAGGATAGGCGGACTCATCCATGATGATTTGTGTCGTCCTATGGAATTAGAATCTCTCAATGGGCCTCAGTATTTCCATTTCTGGAAGATGATTCTTCAAGCTATGGGACAATGTACTTTATGAAAGCTCAATCAGAGGTTAATGGATATGTAGCTGACTTCATCAAAAAAGCTGAAGAAACATCGCCCGAGAGGTATTACAACCTTCAAATCAGATGATGGTTTAGACCTTTGCAACGAAGAATTAGAGAGGATCCTCAACATAGAATCGAGCACCAGAAAACTATACCATACCCTCCAGAGCAAAATGTCTCGGCCGAAGAAGAGAAAAGGATTCTCGTTGAAGGAGCCAGAGCAATTTTAGATTAAAATGGATTCGACAAATCATTTCGGGTAGAAGCAGTGGATACTGTTTATTATATGTTTATAACTGCATAGGTTCTGATGATGTCGAGAATGTCACTCCATATGAAATTTGGCATTTTAAGCAACCAAATCTATCTTTTTCACATATTTAAAGAGGAAGAGTTCATGCTCATGGATCAAAATTCATGAGACAGAAGTTCGATAACAAAAGCCTCAGAGGTTATTTTACAGGTTATGAAAACAATGTCAAAGGCTTCAGAGTCTGGTTTCCTCACACCAATGAAGTGGAGATCTACAGAAATTTGATTTTCAGTGGAGTAATACGCATTGAGAAGAACAACAATGCAGATTTAGAACATGAATCCCCTGGAATTGAGAACTTGAATCCTGAAAACGAACTACTTGAAGAAAATTTCACAAAATGGAATAAATAAGGAACATCCAGATGGAGAATATTTTTATGGTCCTGATGATGTTGTAGAAAATAAAGACGATGTCCAGCAGTTCGGAAATTTGAGAAATAGAGATACGTCAAGATAACCCTTCAGATTTGATAATTTTGTGCTCATAGATGATGTTTTTATTACTGAAATGAATGAATCATTGGCGCATGGAGAAACGACCACTGGCCCTGATGCAGAGCTCTGAAGAGTAGCTATGGAGAGAGGAGTTGAAGCATAGAAGAAGAATGGTATTTATACTCTTGAACAAATGTTTGTCAATTGTACACCTCTCGATGGTCTTAGGTTTTCAAAGGAAAACCAGTCCCTAATGGCGTAGGTATTTGTCGCAGAGCTAGATTAGTAGTGAAGGGCTGTAGCCAAAGGAAGAATATCGACTATACAGAAACTATTAAGTCCATTGATAAGATTTGAGTCAATCAGACTGATATTACTCATTGCAGCTCAAGAAAATATACTACTGAGACAATTTGATATTAGAGCAGCATTCTCTATTCACGAGACCATTTATATGGAGCGACACAATGTTACGCTGATAGTTCAACAATGAAGGCTAGACTGCTGCACAGTTTGTATGAACTTGATCAAGCTTCAATAATCCTCGATGACAGAATATATAAGGAAACACAAATTTGAGCCCACCAAAAGTGACCCTTACTGGTTTATCTGCAAATTGAAACGTGGGCCAAGATGATTGTTGAAATCTGGGTTGGTGCTGGAGTCGTGAAAGCTGAGAACAAAGGAGTGTTACACGTACTTTCAACCGAATTATAACGAGAATTTGAACTCCTCAGTGACAATATAGGCACATGATTAGGTTTGCAAATCGAACCCAGACAAGATAGATCTATTTTCGTGCATTAGTAAACTTATCTTCAGCAACTTTTGGAGAAGTGTCGACTAAAAGAAGCCAATTCATTCTCTATTCCAGCTGACCCTAATGCAAAATCGTCTCTTATTGCACATATAAGACGTGAGCCAACCAATGCTCGTTATAAAGAAGCAGTTGGTAGTCTACATTATGCAGATTGTGGAATGAGTCCAGATATGACTTTGGCAATCAACCATGAGAGCAGATACATGGAAAAACCGAGTCAAATTCATTGGAATGCAGTAGGAAGAATCATGAAATATATCAAACGAACAACCACCCATGATTTATCATTCGAATACGATAAAGATCCTATTTTGAGTGCATTCATCAATTCAGATTACGATTACACACCAGGAGATTCACTTCAGGGTAAAATTTTCATTACGCTTCCAACAGGCTTCAGAATTTTCTGCATTGCAGATAAGGTATGTGTGTCTGTTGTATTTTTCAACTCAAAAAGGACCGCAAAATGAGTCAAAAGGTACACATGAATTGAGCACTAGATGAATGATTTGCAGGTAGTACAGAACATTATTTGCGGAAACGATCACGTGACCTGATCCCAAAATCAATTCGCTTGTGACCATAATACGAAAGTGTAAAGATAGAATGCGACCTCCCTGGTGAAATTGTGCGATGAGCAGTCTCCTTCAGCAGCATAAACATCAGCGAAGACGATCAACTTGACGCTTGTCTCTGGGCATAAAGCGTGTCCTAGTCAACGATTTAATTAAGGGGGCACCGCTCTCATCACGGCCGATCGAGCATCTCTCGCGCCAACCATCTCACTTTCATATATATCTGCGGCAAGATTCTTCTCTTTCTATTCCTCTTCCTTCTTCCCTCTTTCTTTCACTCCTACCTCCCTTATACGATGCATATATGTCCAATCTAATGAGCCGGCATACATATATAAGATCTAAACTCTCTCCTTCCGTCTTTCTCTTTCATCCTTCCCCACCGCGCACTTCTTTGTATCTTGCTTCGCCACCCCCATACCTCCAATCCTACATTCTTCTCTCGTTAGCTTTGACTCTTTTTGCATGCTATATAGGGGCTGCCTCGTTCCATTACTATTGCCGCCTCTATCCCAGTATTTTTTTTTGTTTTAGGTATTCAACGCCGACACTGTAGTGTAGATATGTGGTCTCGATGTGGGAGTCGGACTCTGATGTCTTCTATATGCTTTAGAAGTGGATGCGTCCGATAAGGGCTTTAGTGCTTCTTTTTCATGGTGAGAATGTACTTATGTGTGTGTTGGTGTATACTTAGACATTAGTGTTTAGAATTTGGAGGACGAGTCCTTGGATAGATCGTTGCTCTATTGGATGTGCGAGTTTTTTAATGCCCTTGACCATGAGAGATATATACATATGCTGTGGCAGATGGCGAAAGGTATATTTATACATTGTATGAAGAGCCAGTTTCATTGAGGATTTAGAGATAAAAGAGGATGAATGGCGATAGGAATTGAATATCATAGTGAGGTGGGAATTGTGTTAATAGTGACACAATTTGTTGTCGTGTTTGTTTTAATTATCATTCATCGATTATCAAGTCATTTTATTCATGTTTATCCACTACGGTTAGAGGTTGATACTGACCTTTTACATAAAATTACAAATATAGTCCTGGATTTCAAACTAAAATTAGAATGGACGCTAGGAGCAGCGAACTACTTAGGTTACTCACCAGGAGAGTGTCTCAGATCCGGATTTCGGATTTGGCTGAAAGTCTTGGAATAGTCTCCTACCAGTGTCAAACGATGAAACCCAAAATTATAGACTCTAACGCTCAAACGTTTGCGAGCTGTAGTGAAAAACTTTGGCATTGCCCATATAGGCCGATGTTAAAAATCTTACATAAGTATACCCACAATGCTAATGTCCTTAGCTGTAGCTCGGGAACGCTTGAGCATTAGGGTCCATAATTCTGGGTTTCATCTTTTGGTTTTGAAAGGAGACTATTCCTAAAGTTTCAGTCAAATTCGTCAACCGGATCTGGAACACTCTACTGGTCAGTACTATCAAGAAAAATGTGCGGGATCATAACCAATGAGTCACACAAGTTGATGTATCATGCAATGAAGTTCCAAACGCGGATAACGAATCTTTGGTTACAATGTGGTCTGGTGATTTGTTTCAGACATATCAATGAAATATATGATGTATCATTTCGAATACTTACAATTTGAATTGTCATACGAGTAAGAAACAAATGGCCATGGAATTCTCTTGACACGTGTTAGCGCTGACAAAGTTAATGGCTTATCAACATCTCAAAAATCATCCGCTATACTCCATTTTACAGTTACTGTGACGGCCGCTAGTTTACGTCTAGGAATTAGGCGCACATGCTGGGAAGGTGCAATGCCCAGCAGATTTGATAAGATCATGTACATAGTACTGGAACTCTGCATACTTCTGGATCTGCTGCTGCGTCATACATAAGTGCTGTTCCGGACGAGTGAGATGAGATGAGGGAGTGCGCTGAAATTATAAAGCATGATTTTTACAATAAATAATAGAAGAGTTTATTCAATCAAAAAGTCACGGTGCTTCATGAGCACATCAGGCACAGCCACGAAGAGAGCATGGGAGCGAAGCTCCAAATAGTGAGAGAGGAACTCGAGTTTGTACTCACAATTATGGTTTATCGGAATCGCCCAAAGAATCGGTCCAAATAATCGGACGATATCCAGGCCTCAGAGAAAGCCCGCATGCTCAGTCGCTATGGGATGCACGCGATTTGTCTTCTGGAGCAAGAACCAGGGTGCCAGGGCCGTAGCTGGTGCAGACGCGGCGCGGACACAGAGGATTCGCGGTAACACGCTGGAAATTGCTGCGAGGGCGAGAACATGTAGGTCTGCTCAGCTAGACGGGTAAACAGAGTCTGGCGATTTGAGTGCGCGAGACCGATCAACTAGTCAATTTGGTGATCGTGGGCGCAGTGCGGTGAAGCTAGTGGAAAATGAATCTACTGCCTATTTCTCTCTTACATCTATAACTTACTGATCTCTCCTCGGATGCTCTGCTACATTCTGTGAGAAGGTTACATTATTATATTGATCCGAGACAAGAGGGAGAGATGATAGTTGAGATTATTTACTCAACCGTCACATTACCACGCACATTCACCAGTGAGTTAGCACGGCAGTCAGGTAGTGTGCATTGGTAAATATCATCAGAGATATCTTCTTACGCCGGCAACTATCAACTCGGGATATACAGGACTGTACTGCCTCCGACTGATACCTGCAAAGGGGGTTGAGGCACCTCGATATCTCAGCCCTGGAGTCTGACGAGCTTCCGGCCCCAGTCAGCGCCCGCCAGAGCGTGGAGACCGCACATCTCCATTCGGAACTCCGGAAATGGGTAAGTCTAGGGACTCGCATAAAAATCATCTCCGGGCGATAATAATGCGAGCTTGGTCAACTTATCCATCAACCCGCCGGACTCCCTGGGCTCCAAGAAAGCCTAGAAGATTCCTAAACTCCCCATTAAGGGGTAGTTTACGGCCTTGTGCTGTGGTCCGAGTCCAGAATTTGGCTGTTGGGAAGGAGGAGTGGGCCATTGCTGAATCACTTGTGGTTTGGTGGTGGCCGTCCTCCAAACTGACGTGCTGGCAGGGCGTATCCCTGCCCCATGCCCATGGAGGCAAGCCAGGGCTGGAGGCGAAAGCTGGGGACCAGGGATACAAAAGCTAAATTCCTGCTTCCAAATGATAAAGGATCCGTAAATTCTTTGCTTACCGACAGTTTTCCGCGGTTCACCAGCTGGTTTGGGTCCCGAATAAATAATCACTGCTTAGAATGAATTTTTGTCTCGATCGATATGAACGATCGAGACTTTATCGCTCGCGGGAATTTCAAATCATATTATTACATGACTCGGCTAATGCAAACTAATTTTAACCAACGGATTCGTTGATTAAGTGACATAGATCGATATTGGATTACTCCAATTCGATCTATGTACCTTCAAGGCACCTCGCAATTCGAGTGTCGCAACTTGAAGGATTTTGATGGAGTTTCAAATACATGAAAAATGAGATGAGGAACGAAAAATTTTAATTCTACGCTAGATGTTGGTGCGTTTCGTCTGCATAAGCCCTCGTGTAACATATAAGCTCGATCAAAATCATGACCATCAAGCCACTTTGGCTAGGTGACGTCGAGGGCCAACCTCTACTCGGATCTCTTCAGCCCCCCTGAAGAGTCTGATCCGGAGAGGAAAGACGAAACGCACCAACATCTAGCGTAGAATTAAAATTTTTCGTTCCTCATCTCATTTTTCATGTATTTGAAACTCCATCAAAATCCTTCAAGTTGCGACACTCGAATTGCGAGGTGCCTTGAAGGTACATAGATCGAATTGGAGTAATCCAATATCGATCTATGTCACTTAATCAACGAATCCGTTGGTTAAAAATAGCTTGCATTAGCCGAGTCATGTAATAATATGATTTGAAATTCCCGCGAGCGATAAAGTCTCGATCGTTCATATCGATCGAGACAAAAATTCATTCTAATTGTCACCGGTTGTCGGCGAATACACAACCGAGATGAAAACGTTTCTCGCGAGTGGCTGCAAAAGCCCTCGTGTAACATATAAGCCCGATCAAAATCATGACCATCAAGCCACTTTGGCTAGGTGACGTCGGGGGCCAACCTCTACTCGGATCTCTTCAGCTCCCCTGAAGAGTCTGATCCGGAGAGGAAAGACGAAACGCACCAACATCTAGCGTAGAATTAAAATTTTTCGTTCCTCATCTCATTTTTCATGTATTTGAAACTCCATCAAAATCCTTCAAGTTGCGACACTCGAATTGCGAGGTGCCTTGAAGGTACATAGATCGAATTGGAGTAATCCAATATCGATCTATGTCACTTAATCAACGAATCCGTTGGTCAAAATTAGCTTGCATTAGCCGAGTCATGTAATAATATGATTTAAATAATCACTGCATTTGAGCATGAGAGTGCACGAAAGAGGGCTCTGCTGTACTGATATTTTTGAGGCGAAGGCAACTAATTGAATGGAGGCGTTTATGCCTGTAGATAGCTAACTAAGTGAAACGCGGTACGGCAAAACATGTGAACGCCATGGTATGATGCCATAGATGAATCCAATGCAACTATTCGTAAGGTGTCGTAGTTTGACATCAAACCTTCTTATGAATTCGATTAGCCTTATCTACCAGCCTTCGAACAGCTATGATCTGAGCGATTATTTCAGTCGTCGGAACTTTAGTTAGAGTAGAATTTTTTAGTTACCTAAGAGGTATCGAACACTTCAATGGTTTCCAAACCTGATATAAAACTGCAGGTTCCACAAAGTGACTCCGGAAGAAGATTGAGAGAATATATTAATACATACAATATGATTCGAATCCTGAGTATACATTGTCTTTAGATAATTCCAAGTTAGAGCTTCAGCTATTATCTGAAATAATATACATATTACGCAGTTATGCCCGTGTGTATGGGTTCCTGGAGTGACCTTTTGCCACCCGGATTTGTTGCTGCACGAGATGTCATTCGACCGCGGCATAGACACGCAGTGGCAATGGCTTACTACCCTCAGGAGGTACGCACACTATGTACCACTTTCAAATACACTGTCATCGAAAGTCTACGATTTTCGAAACGATTTCGGGTCACAGTGACACATTTGCCCGCAGGTTAGAAAACATCGAAGTCTCCAATGTAGTGACCAGCGCAGTTCAACCCACATCTGCTGCACAAATTCACTAGTTTCTTTCCTTTGGATGGCAACGTGGTATTTTCTAACTCGTGATTGGGGACAGAGTTTCGGGATTTCAGGACTTGTACTGGAAAGTTAATGAATGTTACATCGCGCTTGATAACCACTGCTCAAAATATCTGAATGCAAAGACAAGGTTCGTATCCCATTGCTGTTGGAGCTACGGGAATAAGCGTGGATAAAACAACTATGATTTTGATGTTTTGAGTAGATCCTGAATGAGCATTACTAATAACGTCACACTCACAGAACAGAAAGCAACCTCATACACAGTGGAGGATAAATCTCATTAACAAGATTAATATGAATCGGCCAAACTCTCACGTCAACAAATCAAAATGTTCATCGTCCACGCGACCACATGATCTGTAGCCTCGTTGCCGACTTATACGCCCAGATCTCATCTGCGAACATAACCTCAACATAGATCGCCGCCCCATACTATATCCCAAAATACATGTATACACATCGGTAACATGTAATAAGCTGCCGAGGTAGAGGTGCGGTGGGATAGGCTATCAAGGAATGGTTCGCGAAAACGAAGGAGCGAAAAATAATAATCAGAGCGAGAATCAGCGGGAGGGTCTCATATGCGTATAACATATACATACCATAGGAAATCGGAACGAATCGACCCTGTTGACCCGTGCGATGCATGGTGTGTTCCCACACGATCTTATTCTGCTCCTTTTTTCATCATCGCTCTCGCGCGGCACACAGCTCCCTCGGGGGCCTCCAAGATGCCACATTGCCGCCGCCACCACCATCACCACCATCCAACACCAACAATATCACGTTCATTGACTGCTCGCGATTTATTCGGTCCCGACGAGCCTGTATTTTACGAGCGAGACGTCGCCCGCGCTCGCCGCCGCCGCCGCCCCGGGTCTCTTCTCATATATACCTGTTGTAATACCTTGCTTATAGGTTAGGTTGTAAGTGTGCGGGTCGACCTGGTTTTCTCATTTGGTTTGCTTTCTTCTCGCCCTTTACCGCGCGTAGATAACGCCGGCAGCGGTGGTTTTTGGTATAGCTGATTGAGAAGGTTTTCGACTTCGTTAACTTTTGGGCGGTCAGGTAGATGTATATATATGTGAATGTATATGTTGTCTTGTATCCTTTACGCGTTCATGCCATATTGATTTGTTGCAGCCTGTAGTGTGGCATGGATACACTTACAGATCTCGCGGAAGTTTATGCTGACAATTTCGGCAGAGGAATTTGCTCGTTCGTGGGCGTGAGAGCACGATACGCACTTTTGGAAGAGACGAGTGATGTTTCGATTTCGAGCTGAAGAAATGAATGTAAATCTTGGACCACGATGCTAGAAGGATAATTAAAATGTCGATGTTCGATATTGAATTGATTTTATGTTTTGTTCAGTCTTTGGAGTTCCAGTTTCACCTTCCTGTGCGCGTGATTGCCATGCACATTTTTTGTTTCATCACTCGACATTAGAAAATTCCGGGAATGCTCATTTGACAAGAAGGGTGCCAGGCCTTTGGATCACTAATCTCGATGGAACTCTGGGATATGTTTTCTCACACCAGAACATGTAAGAAACCATTCTTATAACTTGCCTACGCATCCCTGAATCATCTTGAGTAGTAAGGTCAATATCCCAGGAAATAGGCTTCTTGCAGGTAGATTAACGCATCGATAACTCTTCATAATGGTTCTTATCCTAGCTACCCCATGGCGTGGGAGTTTGCTGTGGACATATGAGAATACATAAATTGGGTCTAGATTGATTGCAGCCAGATGAGACTGGTATAGCTTGTCTCAATCATCTATGAAAGCAGTTCAACCCACACACTGATTCAACATGTACCACACTGATTCTACATGTTCCACATTGACTCGACATATTTCTATCCACAAGTTAATTGAAAAAATTCATTATGAACTGATCCGAAATAGCTCTATTGACACAAGGTTAACCTTATTTTAATCACGTTTGGAGTAATATTTCAAGCAAAGTCCGGTTCAGCACCTGAGAAAGAATAATTATCTGAAAATTCCGAACCTCAGTCCAACTGCCACGGACTGTCAGGATACTTGTCAACTATTCCATGGTAATGGAAAAGTGGACAAGTGCGAGTTTCTCTCAAGCAGAATGACAAGGTGAACGACATTTCTGGTGTGAATTCTGTCGTCTGCTCATAGCAAAAGCTCTGCCAGGACAGGGCGGGTTGGCACCAGACGGTACGGGACAGGATGGATGGAGGATGGGTTGGGTTGGGATGGGATGGGAGGGTCTGGATGGGACAGGACGAGATGGATGGATGCGTGCATATATGGGATGGGGTGGCACAAGGCTGGACGGACGGGATGAGATGGGTTGGGTTGGGAGGGTCGGGACGAGACGAGACGAGACAGGATGGGATGGATAGATGGATGGGATAGCAGAGGATGGGACGGGGTGGGATGGGTGTCACAGAACGAGGCAGAATGGGAGGAGGGATGGGTAGATGGATGGGATGGGATGGGATGGATGGGATGGGATGGGTTGGGATGAGAGGGTCGGGACGAGACGGGATGGGTGGATGGATGGGATAGGATAGGATGGACGGGTAGAATGGGACGGAATGGGAGAATGGATAGGTGCTAGATGGGATGGGATGGGACGATGGGTCGATGGATGGGATGGGATGGGTTGGGATGAGAGGGTCGGGACGAGACAGGATGGGTTGGTATGGGACGGGACGGGATGGATCGATGGGCGGATGGAGTGTGATTGGGAGCGGGAGTGGGAGTGGGATTACTTTGCTATTGTTTGCGATGCAAGAACTGACGATTAATAACTATTCTGATTACAATTCGGAACAACTTCTTGACATTTTCTAAATTGTGATAGAAACGCCTCTTCTCCATCATTACCCAAACTCTCCACGAATATTACTTGAATTATAGAGGCATTTCGAGGATCCATGACTTATGAGGTGTATTTATATGCTGTACGAGCGATAGAGAGAGAGACCATCGCCGCTAGTTTTTCATTACTCGACGTCAGAAAATTTCGGAAATCACATCATGCATCGAGCTAATACGGGTTCCAAAAGGTATACATCGGATTACCAAATGAGTTTTGACTCAACGTTGCATTGTTGTCATCATATCAATAGATGCAAATCCATTGTTACTTATGAGAAGATATGAAATTTATGACCAGATAATTTGTAGGCGGTTTCGATCATTTCGTGGGCGGTCTTGAGCATTCCTGTGGAGAGCGTGCAATTTGACCAACTGTCCCTTGATATTCGTGATCAGCAAGCAGGAATATTCAGCCAAGTATGCATATCAGCTAATGCATATTAATAAATAGATGTAGAAAAAATTCCAAAGTCTTTGTGCCGACAGTATTTTTTCTCTTCCTCTGGATGACAGCATCGAGTCATGCTTTTCGTGCATTTGTCCACCTCGTGAGCTCCTTTTTCTTTCTTCCTGATTGCAATTGAACATTCAGCAAAAACTATCTTTTGGATACTTAACGCTCGTAGCCCTTCAAGTTCAGCGATCAATCTCCATCTGTTCATGAATGGAATGAAACTATTCTCCATTTATCGAAGTAGCAAAAGAATCATGGTCATTCTTAACGCTATGTGAGATCCCTTTTGACCTGGTTAGAATTTATCTCTCCACATTTCCTTTCGCTTGAATCAATTTGAGTAGTTGCTATAATTTTTTGGATTGATGTTCATTGAGGCCACGCGAAGAACCCTATATGTCCAAATTGCATATAACAGTAGATAATTCTGGATTGAGTACATTTTGTACAAAGAATTATTGAAGATACTAGGGAGGTGAGGTAGCAGAGCAGGGAATGCAAGCTTCACCATGGATGAGGATAGTTGATTAGCCCCTGCTTACTTGGAGTTGGCTACTTTGAATACTCGTATAACAATAGCATAAGTGATTTTGGTAGATTTTTTCGTACTTGATGGTTAATATACGAGTTGAATATTTGGTCTCGTCGATCTTGAAGGACAGTGGGGAACTAAATAAATTCCCAAAATTCCATGATGGAAATTTTATTGCAACGTTTCGTCCACTAGGTATTGTGGACCTCATCAGGCTTCAGGTTTGTTATTCTTTAGATCGTCATGATATTTTTTGAACGATCTTGTAATAGAGCACAGACATAACGTCTAGAGCTCCTGTCAATACAAGTAAATAGAGTGAGTCATGACGATCTAAAGAATAACAAACCTGAAGCCTGATGAGGTCCACAATACCTAGTGGATGAAACGTTGCAATAAAATTTCCATCATGAAATTTCGCAATTTATTTAGTTCCCCACCGTCCTTCAAGATCGACGAGACCAAATATTCAACTCGTATAACAATAGCTTTGCATGCAGATGGAGAATCATATATACGGATGTTGCCGCGGGCAAGGGAGGAGCAGATTTCCTCGATATCTTCATCTTTTAGGGGATCCACATCCTTGCGAAGTAAGAATTTAGGGTCTTACTGTTAAAGGATATCGCGTCATTGATCTTTCATCATCACAAAACCCATGTGGTCAATCGTGCACTACGTCGCATTTGAGCGCTATTAGCCAGTCCATACACCAGCGGCTTGAAAAGTTTCTCCACGTAGAATCTTCAGATGAGACATATAATTTTCTCACCAACAGTCCTCATAAAAGCTTTCACCTTTGACTTAACATGGCGAGGGTTGCCCAGAACTGTTTGCATTGTCAATGGGATCAGGATCTCTCCCATTCCATCATCAGCTCGGATTCAACCATCTCAAGGATTACCATTGAAAGATGCAGATGTCAATTACTGAATTCAGGCGAAAGGCGGTGGACGTGAAAATCAACGCTTAAGGGAGTAACCTCGGTACCGCGGTAATCAAATAGGTCGGATTTCTTAAACATCGCGAATTTGCCAAAATGTTTGTCGTATGTGTTGAGAGGATGGCGTATACCGGCCAAAATTCGTCTGCTAAATTACCCCGAAACAGTAAAAACCATCTCCCGTCGTGAATATCGACCTTATCAACTTCAAATTCCACACAGCATAGAAAATATCGTAGGATTGGCGGAAAGTCAATGGCTTACTTGGCAAAGACTTGTGAGATTCAAGAATTGTCTCGAAAGAGGAAAGGCTTTGAGGTTAGGCTATGATTATACTCACAATACGAGAATTGTGGATGCTGAACCGCCTCGAGAGGGACTTTCCGCCAAATATAAGGCTCTACTCTATCTCTGACCACGATTTCGGATCGATTGAATCGGGTTTGGGGACGTGAGATGGTTTTTGCATTTTGGGGTAGCGCAAGTCGGAATTTCGTATCGCTAAGTCGAAAGGTGCATTTGTCAAGTTGGCAGCATTGCCATGATCGCTGTTTGGCTGATGTCGGCTGCTAACATCGCGAGCGCGTTTCAGCGGTTGCTTGTCGGCATGCATGCCACTCATAAATCCTTCCAACCGGCGTTTTGCGAAGAAATCGTCGCTTCCTGGTGGAGATGAGAGTGTCCGGGTCGTGTGGAGGTGTGCTAGTTACGTGTGGTTCGTGCTGTGTTGAGTGTATGATGGTGTACAATAGCGAACATTGCGAATACTCGCATGCCAGCATGGAGCCGTAGCCATCTACTATGACACGACTTTGTTATTCTCCGGAATAACAGAAACATGGCTCAAGGCCATAAAAAATGTTGCGTCGGAGCAGCCCAGGGCCTTCTGGAAACGAGTAAGACCAAGAGAAAACCTGCATGTGGTGAATTCGTAGCGTGAGTGATGGTATATGGCAGTATGTTTTTCCTATCTAATTGCATGTAGTTGCTTTTGCCAGTTCTTAGATTTTCCCTCTAATATTCATTTAGGGACGGTTTGAAGATGTTTTTCCATTCAAAATGATGGGATAAATATAATGCATTGTATGCAAGTGGGATGGAGTAGATTAGTTGTCTAGAAAGTATTTTGGTTGAGTTTCTGAATATCGTGGTTCAGGATCCGCAAGTAGCATCAACCTCCAATATTGTCTGTGACCTCGTTACTGGTCTCTTGTTACTTGCTGATCACCCCTGAGCCATCTAGAACTCCTAGAGAACTCCATTTGCCATTCTCACAGCTCCCCAAATGTAGATGCATCATAATTATTGATGCACTCATGGCGAGGAAAATAGATTTACAATTGTGAGCAGCAGTTCCTTAGACTTTCAGAAATAAGGTCAATTATCAATTATATTGGAATGATATCATGGAGAGAAAATTATTTATGAATGCTTTCCTACAATCAAACAATTGCAGCAACATGTTCTACATTTCTCCAAAAGACCATGGGTCAATCACATATCTGTCAACTCAAATTTCCAAATTCTTGACGACTCATAACTACACTTAGTTTCAATTTCAAATTCTTAAATCAGGCAAGATGATTTCAGAGAACTGAGAGCACTCTAGAAGCTGTTTCAAAGAATAATTGATTTCTTCTTAATAATGGTTGATGTGAGTAGCTCGGGTGCGAACTTGGATATCTTTTTATGAATGTGAATTTGCATGCTTCTAAACATATTTCCAATGTGTGGATTCAATTTACGCTGATGAATACGAATAGAGATGCCTGTTTTGGAGAATCGACCTGCTTTCCAAGGGAGTTCCAGATCCATTATTGTTTTTGAGCATGAATTTTGGAATTGACGTAAAGTAAACCAGGGAGGATCTGTTTGGGAGAATCAACCTGCTTTCCGAGGAAGCTCTGTATCCATCCTTGTTTCTGAACATGAATTCTGGAATTGACGGATGGTGAATCTCAAAAAGGATCTGTCTGGGAGAATCAACCTGCTTTCTAAGGAAGCTCTGGATACATTCTTGTTTCTGAACATAAATTTTGGAATTGATTCATGGTGAATCTCAAGGAGGATCTGTTTGGTAGAATCAACATGCTTTCCAAGGGAGATCTGGATCCACTTTTGTTTCTGCACATGAATTTTGGAACTCACGGATGGTAAATTTCAAGGAGATGGATCTTCTGCTCTCAATCAGGAATCCTGACACTGATTTGAAATCTCATTTTTGTTGAAAAATGAGTATACCCTTTTCGTCAACATAATTTTTTGAAATTATCTTATTTTAGAGAAAATGCTCTCTTATTCCCAAACCATTCACGTTTGTGAGCGTGAATATATTGGATGCAGGCATATAAATGGTATAGATCCATTGTGATTTGAAAAATCTGAATCTTTTTGAAGAGTATTTTCAGATCATTCATTTTTGTCGACGTGGGGAGATAGAACGCTGAAATTTACTCTTTTTGAGGAGTAATCTCAAATTTTTCACACTTGAGACTGATAATGTCTCAGCTTTTGAGAGCAGATTCTCACTCGAGCTAGTCCCCAAGTCATCCATTGGTGCGCCAACAAGTCAGTGTTGCCAACAACAAAAAGTTACATATGAGAAGCCCATCCTAAGTGTCGCCATCTATACTTAGGGTGTGCTACTAGTATAGGCCCGCTTGATTACCCAAGAGAGTACCACATCCTCTTAATCAGATCCTATTGGACCCCCACATAAATCTGCACAAGCATCCGACGCATGAATCATGAAATATCGACTCCTGATTACCAGCGAATTTGTCTTATTTGTGACTTATTCGTGACTTTACGCTGAAAATTGATCAGAACTTCTATCAAAGCCAACGAGAGCTCGAAAAGTAACTTCAAGCACTTTCTTTGTGTAATTATCTACAAGTGAGCGTAATTAGGACAAAAACTGATAGGTCAGTCTTTTATAATTTAACAATC
Organism: Eretmocerus hayati; assembly: GCA_029851415.1. Taxonomy (NCBI): domain Eukaryota; kingdom Metazoa; phylum Arthropoda; class Insecta; order Hymenoptera; family Aphelinidae; genus Eretmocerus; species Eretmocerus hayati. Next base: position 21,001,499 of record CM056742.1, read on the forward strand.
AACTCGATGTCTCATAAGATACCGTGCTCAACTTCTAAAAATGTTAATGCTGATGGTTTGACTCAGGGGTAACGGAGGGTCGTGAAATTTTTACTTTGTCCAGTTGACATCCAAATACATCTCTCTTCCAAGTTTGATCAAAATCCCATTGATGGATCTTCTACCGAGGTTACTCCCTTCATCCAGTACCCCGATCTCCATTAAAGCGCATGTCCATGAGATCTAAACCTTCAAATTATCTCCAATTTTGCAGGAAATATCAATGTCTAGTTCTTGCTCCCATTTCTAAATTCCGAAACCAAATTCTTTGTTTCCAAAAAATTTTGTATCCACTGTAATCTCCGGATCCGTGAATTGATCCACGCATATCAAATACAATCATCAGATTCCATAGTCATACAAGTCAGACTCCATTGTTCATTACATCTACAAACCATGTATGTTCACGCATACACACGCGGTCCATTCGCGAAATCCATGAATCAAGTTGTGTTCACGAAGAGCCGCGGGGTAGACCTTTAATACAATCTTTCGGATTTTAAAAGAGAAGCGCCTCCGATGCCAAAGGGCCCCCTGAGTAGCAACTCACCCCATCACCTCTTTCATTCTTTCTCTTGTTTCTTATTCGCGAAAGAGGCAAACTGCAACCGATGAGCCGGCAGCTCTCATCGGCGCTATGTATTTTTTTTACAGCTCCACGCGCGGTCTCGTCTTGGAATCTTGGTGGACTGGACGATTAGATTCTTTTCTTCCCTGTATATCTTTTGCTGCATGGATACAATGGGCGTCGCACGCGTGCACGTCTTGTTTTGTTACATATAGTTAGATACTGCAAGGGTTCTGATCATTCCCGCTAATACTTAGAAAGTATTCTGCCGTGTCGTACATTCTTGAAAGTTAGAGAAGAAAGTGAGGGAAGACTGTAACATGAATGCGGTCATTAAGGGTAAGTAAGTGCAATTCGAGAAAGTACAACACCTTTTCACGAATGATCAGACTCTTGCACTACTATCGCAAATTGGATTCGGAAAAAGTTTGATTAAAAGACCAGCGCCTCTGTCGGATGTCAAGGGAAGATACAACGTGCTTAGTAACAAGTTAATTGAAAATGATCATGCCGGATGATGTTTTTGAGGGAGGGTTTTACACTGGTATTCATAGCCATCTGTAAACCGAGGGTAAGAGTTTGATCTCCGGATCAGGCGCTGTAGTCGGCGTGGCCAAAAAGTGAGTTAGAGTATTTGGTATTTTGCTGCGCTGGTAAAATGCAGAGACTTTAATTAATTCATTGGACACATCGACTACAGCGCCTAATCCGTGAATGTAACTTCAACTCTCGGTTTACAGATGACTATGGATACCAGTGTTAGAGCTGGTCATCTTGTTGGGTAGCTGACTAAGGAATGACAGTGGGAAAAACTTGACACAATATGTACGCTTGCCGGATATGAATTCTGCACAAATTTTAAATGAGAATACCGTCCCTCAGTTGCGATTGAAAACCTTGGAATGAGATCTCGGTCCAAAAAGGGATGCGGGGAGATTTCAGATTATTTGGTTCTTCCCAAATGGTCTGAACTATTCCACTCAAATTTAAGCAGAATTCATGTCCGGCGAGTGTACGTACTTAATTAATAAAGTGAGTAGTTAGCATATCGATTGCATCCAATCGACTAAGCTGAAATTGATTGTTGTCTGTTCTCCGGAATCTCGAGTATTTCCCTTATTACAAGTTTAGGATGGGAAGTTTTACACTCAAGCAAGTGATACTCCACGGAAATCTCTTGATAGCTTTACCAGAAAACATGAATATGGATCCGACCCAATTGTGCGCCATCCGCAGCGGGCAGAATGTAAACAAAAACTTTTAAGTTATTCGGAACGGACGAGGCGTTCACCTCTTCAACTCAATATTACGTATAAATAAACTTGTCAATCATTATGACAAACGATTCACATATGAAAGTTGTGAATATCAAGATACATGGATCACACTTTGTCAACACATTCCGCAGCTCAGGGAGTAATCATGATGCCACAGGATGAGGAGTCGCACTCGAGTAGCTGGAAAGTCCAGATGGCGTTGAGGTCAAGCCGGCGGAGGCAAGGCTAAGAACTATTGATCTCTTGAGTAAAGCCATTTATTCTTCAAAAACATTATCGCGATCCTCATGATTCGACTTCTACCATTTTTCGTGTTCTATGGTATGCCAATGACTAGCCAATATTCAAATTTATAAAAGAATCAGTCGGTTTGTAATTACCCATTATTTTACTGGAACCCTCATTTGAATCTATTCTCAGCTCAGGCTCCATCTTTGTAACGGTGTGTACGCAATTTGAGTTGGTGTGTGGAACGCAGAGACTACACAAGTCATAAGTCATAAGCAAAATAATTTATAGATGCAGATATGAAGCTAGAGTACCTCGAGGTAACGAATTTTCTCACCGAGGGCGCACAGAACGCCAACCTTGCTCCAGATAAGTGCATATTACAATAATGGCGATTTAGCGCTCTTGGGTGAAAAAACAGTATTCCCAACTGTCTTGTGCGCATACTACGCGATTTTGACACGAGGGACTTGTCACAATCGCCCCTTTGTGCAGAAGTCATTTACCCGCCCTTCCCCCACGTTCAGAATATACTATGATAAGGAGGTTATGTGCCACAAGTTTGAGTAAATAGACCAGTATACTTCAGTTCGACATTTCAAAGCTGTATTCCTTAAGCGAAACCTCAATTTGAAAGAACTGGGCTGGGTTCCAAATTCCAATTACATCTTCATGCACGGCCATCTAGATTTTGTATTTCCATCAACCAGACGAAGGTACCTAAACATATTCCTGAGCACTCCATGCAGAAAACTCGTAATCGACAATATAACAGCTACTTATCTCTTATTTCTCCTCATTCTTAGAACATTGTGACTCGCAAAATCCAAGCCAAGTAACCCAGAAAAACCTGGTTTTTTGCGGGCCAGAGGGGTTCCCCGCGTTCTACTCTGGCATGCGTCCCAATATCGCTCCAGGAGTCAACCCTATAGTTTACTTTCTATCCCATTGTATTACACTTATACACTTGCGCATCTCTCCAAATTCACACATACGTGTACAATCTTCACCCACATTCATACACATTCACCCACATTCACCCGCACCCCCCATTCAATTCGGCCTTGTTATAAAGCCCAAAGGCGCGATAGCATCTCAATGGAATGTCTGGCGCTTGTCTGGTTCAGCTTTGGCGCGTGTTTTGATTCGGTGGGTGATTCTCTTTTCTTTCTATATTACTGCAGCCAAAGCGTGTGGTGCGGCGCGATCACTGTCATTTCGTCGTTTACGTCATTAAGACTGGCCGACCATACTTCTACTATATGTATAATACCACCATCACAACTATGGATATATGTAGGCCTCGTTAGCGCTATGCGATATCCTCATGGTCAAGAAGAACTCTTTAGTAAGATTGGCGCCCGATTGGTTCGCTGCAATCATATGCAAATCGTTAAGTAAGAGAAAGAGTCCAGAAGGGGAAGAGAGTTAGGTTAGGTGATGCGATGCAAAAGTCTGGGTTAACTAATATATTTTGTATATGTATGAGTGAGAAGAGAAAAGGATATGTGAGGGATGCGGCTGGAACTGAAGAGAATTTGTGTTATGTATATGTTGGGCCGCGAGCGTTTCGACGAATTGACCGCTTTTTTCAAGCTAAGACGCGTGTTGTATTATATACATATATATGCGTATCGTGTGTATATCGTGTTTGAGGTTATGGCTTGTATGTATACCTGAATCGAGGAGCATGGGAGAGTTTGGAATTTGCGAAGGTGAGACTTTTTGTTGGGCTGATAGAGTACGAGGTATGGAGTCTGGGCTGGGAGTCTCATGGTTAGTATTATATATGCTTGGACCCGATTGTTCGATGTTTGCATCGATTTTTACCGGCTGATTGTGTCGCGGACCTCGTCGTAGAATGAAATTTACGAGTTCGGTACTTTGGTGGTTTGTTAAGTTTTCTTGGAAATGTTTGGTTGCACTGGTTCAAGGAAATCGTCTGATAATTAATCGAAGTGGTTACTATTTTTAGAGTGATCAGAGGTATTATCACATAACCTATAACTCATAACCCATCTCATACATGCTAGGGCTCGTTATCTTTGAAAACATTTTCAGAAAAATCAATATTCGGTGAGGTACGCTCGGAAATCACCTGAACTGTGTAATAAGCTTCGAAATCTATTGTTTCACTAGCGCTCGTTGTGATAACCATTGGGAACTAACATCCGTGTTATTTTAGATGACAGAAAAAAGCAATATGGCCGAATCCTAAATCTCTACCATAAGAATAACGCGGAGGAAAGATAAGAGCGCTTATCGAATGTTAGCTCCCAATACCTATGGGTGCAAATGAGATAGGCGATTTCGGAACTTGAAAATTTAGAGTAGCTTCCGAGTGTACACCGAAATACCATGAATTTGTGTCATTGGTTCGGACAAGTTAACCTACTTTACAAATAGACTAAGCATGTCCAAAATTGCCTAAGCTTCTCCCGTAAGCAGGAGGGGATCCCGGACCCCGGAATATAATAACCCTCCGGATCCAGTGGGGACCACCCGAGCCTAAACCCGCTAGGAAGGAGTCTGGCCCCGAAACTGGTGTTCGGTGTTGCCATGCATGGCTCTTCCCGTTCTCGCATAGGGGACCGAGTCACCCAGGTTACCCAGTCCTCTGGCATGACGAAGCCCCCAGCACCAATTGCATCAGCTAGAGCTCCGAACCCGCACAGCTCCATCTGGTGGTCGCAGCAGTCACAATCTTCTGGACCTGGGCGAGTGGCGGAGTGCTCCCCAACTTTTTTGAAAAAGCGCAGGCGCCATCTCGCGGTCAAACTGGTTTATTGGAAATAATTAATTAACCGATTAATTCTGAGTGGTTAGAGATACAGACCCAGGTGCGGGAAATTTATCAGCAAATTTGAAAAAAAGTTCTATTGAGATTGGTGCAAAATTGAGCGAGAATAGTTGCAGCAAAAGTTTCACTAATTTTGAAAATCGTTAGAAATTTTTGCTTGAACTATTCTCGCTCAATTTTGCGTCAATCTCAATGGGACTTTCTTCAAAATTTGCAGAAGAATTCCTCGCATGTGAGTCTGCATCGGTATCCGCCTAAAGTTGTTCGGTTAATTAATTATGGGCATTAATTATATACAATAAACCGTTTTGACCACGAGATGGCGCTGCAAACAGCTGGGACTCGGCAAGAGTCCTGCAAGTGCGATTTGTCCAGAAGTTCAATGGGGCCTCTGCTCAGCGAAGTCCAGGAGATAAGCTCCTTATCTCTTCACTGAGGAGAAAACCGACCGTGTACTGGTGGGTGTCCCCAAATTTGTTGGTTGGTGAAGATATGCAAATAACTGCCGCGTCAATCGTAACCGGCAACGGCCGTCCTCAGAGCTGATAGGCCTCCACACCCATGGGGGCAACCGGGATGAAGCCAATAGTCAGGTGCTCGGTCTGTAAATGACTCATATTCGTTGAGCTTTTACCTTCTAATTATTATATTGACTTTGTCTCGTGCTAGAGCCTTTAAAAATGAGATTTGAACCATTTAATTTAGTGATTGAGTAGTAGATGTTATAGGTTGATTATCTGTTTATATAATCAGACTGATGTCAATCACCCGATCCTCTTTTATTTGTTTTATCTACTTTTACAGTGAATTTTGAGCTAAAAGAGGGGGCATGGTTCCATTCGACTGTTCGGTGACGAATACGGGAAACTACTTGCATGCTCAGAATAAGTTATCCCGTGAGAGCATTTTTTGTTTCCGTAAATTACAGCGGAAGATTTCGAGATGCCGATGTGTTGCGTATACGATTTTGTAATGCTCCAATGATTTCGATTTGGAACCAATCCTCTGGGAGTAATATGCAGTTTGTGAGGAAACTCCAACTAATTGTTGAATACTCAAACTGAATTTCATGACTTAGGATCATGATGAAGTACGGTTCCTTGAAGTTAACCACTCTTCAAAACCATTCCAATTGTTAAAATAGCGCAACTTGAGTGAAATATTCTCTTTTCCAAATACGCTGCACTGTATCTCATCATATTTTTTAATGTATGTGAAAAATAACAATGTATTGTTCAATAGTTTGAGCTTTTCTGAAGGTATGTCCAGACTTACCGTTTCGAGTGTTTTTTTGCACAGTCAACAGGGCCTTCTTCCCATATTTCCATCCACCCGTACTTATTAAGATGATTCTGAGATCTGTTAGATCATATCCATGTGGCAAGATAGCCATGAACAAAGTTGCCTGCTGGTCTATAGAACAAGTGCCGATTCAAGAGTACCATTCATTTTTTTTTGCGTGACTGGTATTATAATGAGCAGCCCCCATCTACCAGACTGTGAAGGCGTGTGAAGGGATGTAATTTGTCTTTCATGATGACTATGCACAATATTTTTGGATTTTAATGACTATTATGCTAGCTACTGACATGGTCATTCACGTCTCCTAGCACCTCATCCAGCTGATATTGATATTTCATATGTAACTCACTGGATTCGTGTACTTTCTTCCCAAACAAGATTACAGTTTGACATGAAGTCAAAATAGTATATTATGACAGTGCACGTAGATGGGTAGATTTGTACGAAGGACTGTTTATGGCACGACCGAAGCGAGTGCTATAAGTCCTTCGTAACAAAACTACCCATCTGCACGCATTCTCATGTGATATTTTATAGCCCGAGAACCCAAAAATCATGTCGAAAGTTGCAACTTTTAGGTTAGAGCGCTATGAAAATAATTTGAAATCATGACCAGTTTATTGAGATTCTTTAAAGTTTTCCAAAAATGACAAATTGTTGAAAAACTAAGAAAAATGATGCAGCGATAATTTTTTATTATCCATTCACTTCATAGTCCGGGCAACCGAAGCACCATAAATCCTATCAAAATTCTTGCAATCTTCAACAAGCGAACTCACAATTTTCACGATGAGGGCTCTTATCCCTTGAAAGTAAGCTTGCCTGGTCTCATACTCACGAAATCGATGCTCACAGGAGCGCACAGTGGGTCAATACACAGCTGCTTGACACCATAAGCCTTGCTCTTTACTTTTAGGCCCTTCGATATTACTTGTAATTTGACTCGATCGACACACTCTTCTCACTCTCGAGTGTTCATTGCAGTCAACAACTTTGGTGCATGCACTATAGTAGTAGCAAAGGGTAAATTCATCGGTGATGGGTTCACTCTATTGACTTTGATGAGTGATCTTTTGAGATGACCATAATAGTCCTTATTGTTCATTTCCATTTCAGTGATAATTGAGATTCATCGATTTGAAGCATTGCAGGTCTTGTGTGACGTGGGTCTACCGATCACTCGAGTGTGTCTTTGACTTGAAAAAGTGCAGTAGTATTGGGTTTTTGAAGTTAATGATCATTTCCAGACTTAGAAAGACCTATCCAGACGCAGAAGTTTGGCTGGAAGTTCTAAGACATTTGTGGCTTCTTGAGACAGGACTGTATCTATACATTATTTAAGGATTTTTCTGGTTTTCTAGCGACTCTCTACGCATTCTGAAAAAGCTCATGAGTCTCCCTTACGCATAGAAATATTTCTGTCTTGTCGAGTAGAAACCAATGACATTATCCAATACATATTTATGATATTTTCATCGGGATTTGATTCTATTCAAGTATATCTAATACGTATAGAATTTGCAACGTTAGCATCTCCCCTCGTAATATTTCAGGAATTTTTTCATTAGGTCCAATCCAGTGCTAATCAATTCACGAATTTTAGTCATATCGGAATATACTCTGATTCAAAATGTTGGAAATAATCCTTTTTCCTATGACGAATCACTATTTTCGATATGTTATTTGCTCACCTGCCTCGTGAAGCAAGATATCCTCAGGTAATGGACTCTCGTTTGTAGATAAGTGTCTATAAATGAATGACTTTCGAAACTCTTGCCTATGTTGAAAAAAAAATTCATAATTTCAAAAAAGCCAGGCCAAGATCCAAGTATGAAGTCGCAGTTCTTATATTCTCTGCAATTCATATTTTTTCGTAAGTAATAAACTATTTACTTCAAATTATTGTTTCTTATCGTACTTTATTCCATCATTTTATTTAAATTGAACTTATTCCTAAAGTAAGCTGTGCAACGAAAGCGGAACCATTATTTGGAACTGCGGAATCTAGAATCGAATCAACAGACAAGAATTATCGATCATATATAGCATTGATAGTAAATCAGAACAGCGAGAATGACGCAGGACATCATTTATGTACCGGCACTTTGGTAGCTAGGAAACAAATTTTAACCTCTGCCAGCTGCGTCGAAAAAATTCCTAACATCAAGAGTTTACAAGTGATATTTGGATCCGCTTATACAACCCAAGATGCCCGTCATCGAGCACTAAAGTATAAAATATCCTCAAAACTGACTTACGTCGATTGGTGTAAAAATCGCCCAAATTGTATTTACGATCAACGAATCGACGATGTTTGCATCTTGACGGTATTATTAATCATCATTCATTTTTCTACAAGTAACACACATTTGCCCATTAGTCCCCAATTACAATTAATAATTTTTCCAGCTGGATTCAGTCGCTTACGGAATTTCACATGCTAAAATAACTGGAATAACCTCGAATAACATTATCTCGTTTCCTGACGCTGGACAATCGATCAAAGTGTATGCTTGGGGTCATACGAAAGATACTTTTCAACCACGATTACCAAGCAAAGGATTCATCAAAGCCTTGTCAAAACAAGATTGCGAGGAAAGAGTAAGGAAACTCATTCCAGCATGTCTTTCTGATGTAGTATTACCAGAAAGAGTATTTTGTGCAGCTGCGGATCCTCCAATCCTTGCAGTCGATGTAAGTCTCGATTATTCAAATCATATAATAGTTCTGATAGAAACAGTGGTGAATCACATATCATATATCTTATCATATAATACTGTTATCAATGAGAAATTGAATTTTATACGAAACAGTCATCCGTTATCTGTTTGTAATGAGAAAAAGATTATGACTCTGATGGATTTCATGTAAATACGACATATGACAGATGATAATGTCTCGGACCGGTTTTTCGTGACTTTTTTTCGGTTCTTTAGTACTTTTTACACACGAGAAGGAGCAAAAATAATTTCAGAGACGCCTGAACAGCTATTTCTGTTTTGCACTGTTGTGATTTCATCACAACATGAAAATCATGATCATTTTTCAGGGAATTGCATTTTTCTCGACTTTGGACAAAGATAATGCAATGTGATCCGCGCTTATTTGAAAGATCTTGAAAAAAGCTGTCGAAAATGGCCTTGAAAATTCTTCATCCAGCTATTTCAAGGCACAGTCCGAGAACATCAGGTTAGCCTAATTATAATGGAGAACGATTTTTCTAACATCTAAGTATTTTTACTTAGGCAAAATTACACGATCTTTCTGATGAAATTAGTCGGAAGCTGTTTCTTTGCTATTCTATGCGGTTTTTGGTCAAATCTTGGATTTTTCACTCTCTGAACAATCAGAGAACAGTGAATCAGCGCATGCGCGTGACTCTACGAATTTTAAAGTAGTCCCAATCGAAAACTGACAGAATTTCTCTTTAAATGGTTCTTAGCAAAACTCAAAAGCATGTCTCCTGTTAGTAACCACCAGCAGTTTGAAGAAGCAGAAAGAAAGACGGTCAGAGCTAGATAACCTAATGCATTACCGTGAACCAAAGCCTCGAGTCCTTTTCCTGTATCTCGGCTGTTTATAGTGTGTAACTTCAGTTCCAGTCGACCAAGTTGAGCTCGACAGTTGGTTGTTTTGAAGGAAATTCCCTTAGCTTTTGATTAAAATGACTTGAGGATCCTTAGGACCACGCACATGCGCAGGAATTACTGTTCTCTGATTGATCGAAAATTGACCAAAAAACCTCGGGCGTCTCTGAGAATGTTTTGGACCGTCCTAGTGAGTGGAAGGTTTATATAATGGACCACAAAATCAAATAAAAATCACGACAAACCGATCCGAGACACCACTATTTTTCATGGAATTCATCCTCTGCCTTGTGCTAGGGGGATTTTGGTGGCCCAGCATTTTATCAGAAACAGAAGTCGGTATCAGCAATCCTCATCCAAAGATGTCCTTCGTATCATCCATATCATGTTGGTAAGGAACAAGTGAATCTACTGCTCCACTTGGCACACTACAGAGAATTTTTCATTGATGTATTCGATCGTATCTGAGTTTGTAATGGATGAAATTTGATGAAGGTTGCAACATGAGATGTTATTGACGATCAAAATGAGTTTCAAATAAAATTCCTAGCTGTGTATACCTATAACTGGGGATAAGAATCTTGTGCGGTGGTAATTTTCAAAATAAATAATTGATTTGATTGGAGCCAGTCGACTGATCCATCTTACTTTGGACTACTATAGCAAAACAGCCCCATAAAAAAGAGTAGTGTCTCATATCTATTTCTTAGAATTTATCCGATTCTATAGATTACAAATATAGACTTGTCATCACTCATATGGAGATCCGTGAAAATTTTTCAAGGTTTTGAGGCGCACTAGATTTTTTCCAACAAAAAACCGTGTATTTTTTTCATCGGCTGGAGATACAAAGATGCAATTGAGTATAGCCAAAAGATCTTGAAACTTTGCGTATATAGCTTATTTTGAGGTTATGGACGTTCTCCATAGGTGAGAGAGTATAGAAACCAAAAGAGTCAATCTCTGAAAAACCACGTTTTTAATCTTTGAAACTTTCGTGTTTGATGTGGGAGTTACCAAACATTTTTTGTTGAAGAAGTGAACGCGTTACGAGAATATTGTGTAAGATACCCTATGCATCAGAAATATTTTCAAAATCTGTGTAATCATCATCATCATCATCATCATCATCAGGATGAGCTCAAGATTTTTATGATGCGGGTCTTCATTCCTTTGAAATCAGACTCTCCTGGTCCTGTATTTGCGAAATTGATGCCCCCAAGAGTGGATCAGTACACAGCTGCTTGACACCTCAAGCCTTGCTCTTTTCTATTTGAGCAGGTAATTCGACTCGATCGACACCCTTCTTATACTCTCGAGTATTCGTTGCAGTGAAGAGCTCCGGTGAACATGTTAGTTGTAAAGGGTATGAATCCATCAACGAAAAAATCGCTCCATTGACTTCAATGAGTGATTTTTTGAGGTCACCATAAGAGAGTTAATGCTGATTTCCCTTCATTTCAAATGCAATATCGTCAAATTTTATTGTGGAGGGGTTTCAGGTTTTGTGGATAATCTTCGTTGATTCCACTGGAAAAAATCCACCTGAGGAACGGAGCATTCGACTCTTGACAAAAAGTAAACATGGAGTCTGATGTGGGAAAGAGCCAAATTCACACTGAGTTGTGGTAAATATGGAAATAATTTCAATCATTTGAGAACAGATCTCTGAATCTCGCTAACTCAATTGATCATCGATTCATTTCCTATTCAAAAATCATATGTACGTCAACTTGAAAAACAATTGTTACGTGACAAAATAATTCCGCGTTGAAAGTAGTGGTGTAACAAGAATTCAGACCCACAATCGTTTACATTCTCATTCGTTTTCAGAGCTTGTATAGAAGACCAAAGTTTTCGACAAAGTCTCTCGAAGAGACTAATGGTCACAGCTTCTATAATGAATTTTTCAAATCTCAAATTTCATGAAGGTATGCATCCGAAGCAATCTTGATCTCCGATCTTGTGGGAATCAAATTTCTAATGAGGAACGCACTCGAAAATCAAAAGAACGTTATGGTATACCAGGTATTTGAAATTGGTTTATTTGGGTGTGCAATTCGTTATCCGATGACCAAAAATATTTTATCCCGATGAGGCAACGATTAACGGCGCCCTCGCCACCCAATCAAGATCTCAACGCGAATTTGAATTACATTCTCACATCTGATCTGCTGCTTGATCTTCTTGCTTTCGCTCATAAATATTGTCCAAAAAAATGCGTTTTACATGTCCCGTAGGATTGCAAGAAAATGTTCATCTATTTGAATTTTTGTCTTTCAATTCATCTGTACATTGTAAGAATTAATGAGGCAATTATTATAGAAAACTTGAGGATGTTATAAAGACAAATACCATTTTTAAGCAGTTATTAAATTTCTAGTAGGGGCTACGGTTCCTAGATTTACTCTGTAATGCCCTTGATGGGTTGAGCTGATCACAAAAAACTATTGAAGAAAAAAAGCGTCGAACTTGATACTTGAAACGAAATTACTATACTTTCCCTGATTTCAGTAGTTACATTTATCGACTGCTAACATGCTTTATTCAATTATCAACCTACACATCCATACCCACAAAATAAAGCATTTGACAGATATTAAAAAAGAAAGCCTCAGAGCGAGATATCGATGAGTTCGAGCCCATAGTTATTTGCCTGTATCAATATATTGAGGATAGAAGAAGACTAATCAAGTATTCATCATGATACAATTCTTGCGGCTGAGCAAATTCAGTTTCAAGCTTGCTCATTATGACAAAATTATTGAGTCATATAGTTCAATGCAAATGAATTTCACCCAACTCTCACTTACTTTTTATTTAGTTTCCTGAAAAATTTAACACGCTGTATGATGAATTTGTCTAGGTCAGTTGATTTCGAGGTTGATTTAAATCTCAATATCCCAGTGAATTCTGTAGGGCCCATCTATTGAGAGTCACATGGCCAATGGCAGAGGCTGTAGGCATTTTGTGGCCTATAGTTTTGGGCCTAAACTAATAAATTTTCACGAGTGGAGGGATAAATACCTGCTAAGCCTCTCCAACTTCCTATGGAGAATAATATAAGCTTTTTCAAAATTTTAGTTGAGCGTAATCTCTTCAGTATTTGTTGATTATGTATCGCAAGCGGGTGAAATTTAGTTAGTAAAAATTATTCAAACATCAATTTAAAACCTCCTCTGAAGTCATTACATTGGTATTATTAGTCGCAGTTCGCAATTTCAATAGTGGCTGATATACTATCCGAAAATTGTGGGTCTCGTAGGACTCGTTAGGTCGTGAAGATTGTGGAAGTTGGTAGAAAGAATTGGGAAAAAAATAGTAAAGAAAAATTTGTGATGGAATGAAGATCCACAGATGGGCTGTTGATCAAACAGATTATAATTGAAAAAAAGTGAAATTGCCCGTGAATGTAAGATAGAAAGGGGGTGGTGACGTCAAAACGTGACGAAACTGCAATATATGGTTTAGTATTCGCTGCTTGTGGTATAAACATTGTTTCTAGCATGGATTGAGTTAGAAAATACGTGAAAATCTGCTTCGCGTGAGAATGTGCTCTCTCAAAATTATTTGGACGATTCGAAGGATAGTGCAATCATGCATCATCATAATTCTGAGATCTCTGGATGTGAATTCCGATACAAGGATCCCTCGTTATCCGCGGGGAGACACGCTTCCAGAATATTACCGCGAATAATAAAACCGCGTATAGTAAGACCTTGATTTTATGGAAAAGGGAGGGGGGGGGGGTAGGTTCCACTGACCTGAGGTATCTTGAAGTAAGTGGCAACTCGTCAACGCCAAAATCGAGACGAATACAATTTATAGAAGAATTTTGCAATATTGTACATGGGAATAACAAATTTGGAATGAATGTTTGAAAAGTCTTCTTACAAATCAAAAGAAATACAGTCCAAGACTTCATAAAATCAGTCATCTTCGACTGTTTGGCTCGTCTCAGGAGCTTCCTGTGCATTTCCTCATAAATTTTTGCACCCAAATCGAAGAAATGCTTGAAACTGAGACTACGCGTTATTATTCGATCATGAGTCATAGCCGAATCTCGAGCCCTTATCATAAAATCTAAAATTTCAACAATAAGCTTCGAATCAAATGGTTGCTCGGTTTCATCTTCGGCAACATTTTCTGCGGGTGGATCGACTGCGAGTTCCTCGATCTTTTCCGTTGTGTAAGATGGTTCGGACAAAATGAGATCCATAATTTCAGCTTCTTGGATGTCTTCGAATCCTTCGCCCTCCAGATCTCGAACCAAGTCAACAACTTCTCTTATCCCTGCTCCATACCCAGACGTATCGGCATTACTGATTTCTGATGAAGTGATTGGTAGAAGTTTCGTCCAGCTGAGACGGATGGTCGTAGATTTGACTTCATCCCAAGATTCTTGGATGAAGTTAATTGCATCCATGATATTGAAGGATTTCCAAAAATTTTTCACAACATTCTTGGGAGTAAAATTTCCACACGTTCGATGGTGGTTGACTCTTTGCACCATTGATTTGATGACACGGCGCAGATAATATGACTTGAATGTTGCAATAAATGCCACCAATAGTTGAATCAAAGATGTTGTGTTAGCAGACAGAAAGCACCTCAGCGTTCGAAAGAGCTGTTTTTTAGGCTTGGTCATGACTCTTGCAATTTTCAAGAAGCAGAAGAATTTTGAACCTGAGATTTTTCTTTGCACGATATCCCTGCACCTCAGGGATAAAAGATTCTCGAAATCATTGTTCAAAATTGATTTTGGTTACCAAGGCTGTTTTGTTAGATTTCCATTAAACTGGCAAATGATTTTTGTAGTTTTCGACCGATAAACCAACATAGGTTTGCACTTCAGATCTTCGAATGCATTCACGCAAAACAGAAGGGTGAAACGATCCTTTGCTATTCTGAAACCAGGTGCTCTTTCTTTTTCTTTATTTTACCTGGAAATTTGACATTGCGAAGCAAGAATCGAGCCTTAAAACTCTCAAATCATCCCTTGCTTGCATTGAAAACTTCATTTTTGTTGAATTTCTTGTTTAAATGCTCGTAAAAGACTATCGCTTGGTCTCTAATTGCTGCTGTACTTTTAGGGATTCTTTTATGAAGAAGCTATTGAATCCAAATCTATAGCATCACTCCAACTTTTTTGCACAAAACTGGATCGAACTATTTTTGTGAATTGATCATGCTCTCCCAGATTTTTTGAGCTTTCACGGATTTTTGACTCGTTATCTCGGATTGGCCGAACGGTAGATTCGTTGGAATCAAAACGTCTGGCGACTGCAGCAATTTTATCTCCGGTTTTAAACAAATCCAAAATTTCTGGCTCATCTGCGAGAGTCAGCGCTTTTCGATTACGTTTGTACGACGTTGCTTTTGGCGTTTTCTGTTTTGATAGAGCCATCTTTTCAAACCATTTGTAAGGTTACTCGTAGGAAAAAATTGTAATCAAAACGTAAGGATTAAGAACCTCAAACCACGCGTGTAAACACTACGCTCAAACTAGGTTTATTTATCTGATTCACATTCAAGCAGAAGTCGCGATCGAGTATCAGTTCTGTCAAAATCGCAAGATCGAGTAAGCATGAGTTACCCGCCATGAGTCAATTTGCACAAATGTGAATTTATTTCCAGTAAACTATAACAAGCGACCCGCGGACAACGAACCCCGATCCGCGTATAACAAGGGACCCCTGTACATCGAGACCCATTTTCGAGTCTCTTAATTCTACTTCTTTTCCTGGCTTGATAACAATGAGCTATTTACACTTTTTATTCGCCAGAATCGTAGTAACTTTTGAGTTTCCTCAGAATTTGAAAATACATATTCTAAAAATAACATCACGCACTCTTTCAAGTATGATTACGCTTGCTCTAGTTCGTTTCTAATACATTCCCAAGAATCTATTTTTTACGATCTGTATTATGACGTAGACTATAGTCGACTCTTATCAAATTTTCATGAAATTGAAATAGCTTGGCTAAACAATAACCATTGTCACGGCATATCAATTCAAAGCATTAATTTTTCTATATACTCTCTGCTATTCTTATATTTACCCTATTTGATCAATTAAAATTCTGAACTCGACACAATCAAAAATTTTTATCAGTTAAAAGGCCTATAAAACATGATGACTGAGCAGAGCCTCTTAAAGAATAGATTCTCGTTCTAATGTTTCAGGGCAAGATATTCATTTGACATCTCTAAGTTACAATAATGAAAAAAATTCTCAGTTCGTTTGTGCTACTTTTAGCAATACTCTGTAAGTCATTCTACTTTTTCATCGCCATTCCAAATATTATTACTGATTCTTCATCCTATCAATTCACTTATACTCAATAGGTCAATCAAATTTCCTATCAAATGCCGAACCACTGCATGGTGATATTCACTCAGAAATCGCACCGATACTGGGTAGTCGAATGCCCTACGTAGCACTCATAACCGACAGGACCAAATCAAATACATTGGGTTATCACTTGTGCACTGGTACTTTGTTAACGAAGGATAAAGTTCTAACATCTACAAGTTGCATTAAAAAATCTGAATCAATTCAGAATTTAGAGGTTACATTTGAGACTACGAATGAGAAATTGGGACGACATAAGAGATTTCGTGTACGGTCAATTTATACATATGAGGAATGGTGCATGAATCATCAAAATTGTTTCTTTGACAAATATACAGATGATCTTTGTTTCCTAAAGGTAAGATGATCATTTTTTATACTTTTACAAGACTTTTTGGGATAATAATTATCCTAATTGCACGTGTTAAAAAAAATTTCAGTTGGATACCATCGATGTTGGTATTCCCTACGCTGTTTTATCCCAGGTAAAGAAATTCCCCGTGACTGGATCTTCGATGAAATTAATTGGATGGGGTCATACAAGAGATGATTTTTTCCCAAAATCAGCTCACAAAGCATACGCTGTACTTTTAAGTAAACCACAGTGCGAACAGAGAGTTCGCAAACTTGTCCCAAGTTGTTTATCTAATGTAGTGCTACCCGAAAGAGTTATGTGTGCAGCCGCCGATCCTCCAGTTCTTGCAGTCCATGTGAGTTCCTTTTTTACTAAAAACAATCAATTTTTAATCAAACAATGTTGATATGATGTTATATTTAATACAGACTCTTCATTTTTTCTGTACGACAGAAAATTGTTGCGATTCTTCCATTTTTGAAATAGTTGGTCTTCAGTGTAAATTGATAAATGATTTCGTATCTAATTGTAGCTTTTTGGTATTATTCTAGGGTGACTATGGCGGACCAGTTTTTTATGAAAGGGACAGATCTATCTCGGGTATGATTATTCAGAGATGTCCTATGTATCATCCACTTGATGTTGGACCTGGCCAAGTGAATCTGATAATTCATCTATCGTATTACAGTAACTTTTTACGTGATGCCATGTATAATGATCATTAATAAAAAAGAGTTCTGACAGAACGTCGAAACAGGACTAGATGATTTTGAAATTTACGGCGGTAAAAGTGAGGTTCAAAATATTACATTAGTCTTCGAAAAACATTTGGATATGGAAGAATATAGAGAACAGTTGGGAATTCAATTTCGCGTCGAAAAATAAGAAAACGATTCCATATATCATACCCGTACCAATAATAATAATTATCAACCATTTCTGAAAGGAAAACGTTACAAAGGACCCCGCCATAAATGATAGGATTTTGGCTTTCAGCGAATTTGACCGAATTGGCAATCAATCGATAGAGCTCGACGTGCTGAGCAAAAGTCTCCATAGCCGCTAAACCCGAAAAATTCTCGTTTTCGAGTGATTTGGTTGCAAAGTCGCCGATTTTACCGAGCCAAAATAGGGTTATGGCATCAATCGAACAATAACATAAGTTCGAATTCGTTCGGCTCGCTTGGTATTTGCCAGCTAAATACCTCTGATGAAGCAAGAATCTTTGCATTACACGCGATTTGATAATCCTCTCAAAAGAATCTTTCATTGCCGCCATTCTCGCGGGATATTTTCAAAGTCCGCACAACCGAAACGCTTCGAAAGATTTTGATATTTCAAAGGGTCTGCGGGACATAGTATATTATCAAGGCAAATGCGGATGACCAGTTTCATCATCAACGAGATACATACAATATTTAGAGCTCACACCTCACGCAAGGGTGCGTTGAGAAGAGCGTTTTCCCGCTGGACGATTGAAAAATACGTCTAAGCTCTCAGTACAACTTTGAAACAAAATCATTGAATCTTTTTTTCCGAACTGTTTATCGTTTGAAGGTAACGAGATTTTCACCTTTCTAGTGTGCGGGGGCGGGAGGGGGGCCCTTCAGACATTTGAAAATATCTTATGGGATTTCAGAGAGACATTCGTTTTGAATTTTGGGTGGTGATTGAATTCCGCGTCGTATCGCACTCGGCTGGAACATACCAAAATCGAATCAGGCCCAACTCTATATCGGTAAAGGTTGTGAAGATCGTTCTAATTTTTTTTTCCGGGATCGCAGATTGCGACTTGTACGGTTATTTGAGTAGACGCCTATTGATTTTCGAAAATATATTCGTTTCAGCAAGATGATATCAGAAATGAGAAGTCAATTAAGTACTCTGTTGAAACCATGTGAAGCATCGAATTCTTTTTTCTCAAAATAGGTGCGATCTGACAGAAAATGTAATCGTCGTTTGATAACCAAGAGATATTGCATTCTGATTTTCGATAGATATATTCTCGAATGTACACTACTGGTCAAGAGTATAAAAACACCTCTGATGATTTCTACAGTTAGACATTTTGTGCGGACTTTGAAAATATCCCGCGAGAATGGCGGCAGTGAAAGATTCTTTTGAGAGGATTATCAAATCGCGTGTAATGCAAAGATTCTTGCTTCATCAGAGGTATTTAGCTGGCAAATGCTAAGCGAGCCGAACGAATTCGAACGTATGTTATTGTTCGATTGATGCCATAACCCTATTTTGGCTCGGTAAAATCGGCGACTTTGCAACCAAATCACTCGAAAACGAGAATTTTTCGGGTTTAGCGGCTATGGAGACTTTTGCTCAGCACGTCGAGCTCTATCGATTGATTGCCGATTCGGCCAAATTCGCTGAAAGCCAAAATCCTATCATTTATGGCGGGGTCCTTTGGATGATTCTGTCTCACCAGGAGAGGCCATCACATCCGGATCACGGATTTGGCTGAAACTTTGGGAATGGTCTTCTTTTAGTGCCAAAAGATGAAACGCAAAATTATAGACCCTAACGCTCAAGCGTTTCCGAGCTACAGCCGAAAACATTAGCATTGCCTATATAGGCCCATGTTAAAAACCATACATATAGGTATACCTGCAATGCTAATGTCCTTGGCTGTAGCTCGGAAACGCTTGAGCGTTAGGGTCTATAATTTTGCGTTTCATCTTTTGGCACTAAAAGAAGACTATTCCCAAAGTTTCAGACAAATCCATGACCCGGATGTGATGACCCCTCCTGGTCAGTTACATTGGAATGAGTTGTCAAGTTAGATATGTCTATTTTATGTAACTCCGTGCTTAAAACTGTGTGTAAAGTTAACTTTTTATGCATGATATACCCGTGCCGAAAGTGATGCGTAAAAGCATTCTCGCACAGTTCTAAATCCCATCCGTGCTAGAATATGACATTACTGCACGATTAAGCGCGCGAGAAAGTACCTTTCTCACTATATTCCAAGGAGAATCAGATCAGTACAATAATGAATTGATCACGATTCTGATGGGAATTTGAAAACTTGTAAAAATCTATCAGTTGGTCAATTTCTATCGATATATCTTGCAGAATTACTTTTCGCAGCAGCAAACCCCCTGCACCCTCACCAGGGGCTACCGCCCGGACCCCTTTCACCTCCCCCTCCGACACCACCCCCTTACCCCTGATTCGCCTTGATGTACCAGATGATTAATGGTTAATATAGTGCGTCTTGTATACTAGTCGGAGTTTTGCAGTGCATTAATAATGATCAGGAACTACTTTTCAATAAATGTGATTCAAATTTCAAAAGATTCATCAACAGAATAGAATCGTCTATGGATTGAATAGAAGACAGAATTTCAAAAAAACAATTCTAATGATCTTATCAGAAGCCCAATCCGGCTAATGCCTTCAAATACCGTGGAGGCACAGTTTTCCGCACGGGTTACGTAAAATAGTATAAACCATACGGGTGGGAAATTCCCGCACTCGACGCCGGAACCGCGCGAGACTGTTACTTTCTCGCACTCTTCCCGGCCACTCGTGCGGGAATCCTCTTTCTCACCCTGATTGCTCAATGTACTACTTTTTGTTGATGAATTCTGACTTGAATGATATCGCGTATGTTTCACCGTACAATTTGGAAACATGCTATGAATTGATTTTGTAATGAATATTACAAGTAGAAAATCATCATTCTGAGCCTATTATATCAGACTGCGAATTGATCTTATCGCAGACTCACTCGGAGGAGTGTTGCGGACATGTCGTGTCAGTCTTGAACAGTTACCGCGGCGCTGGTACTGTTGCCGTACTCTCCAAGTCGCGGAGCAGTCATGCGGATAAACTGGTATCGAAGCACTAGTACTGTTGCGGTACAGTTCAAGTCCCGGAGGAGTGAAGCGGTATCCCCGTGTCATTCTTGAACTGGTACCATTGCGCTAGCACTGTTGCGATATCGTTGGAGTCGCGGAGGAGTGTCGTAGATCTGCGGTACCATTCAAGTCCCGAAGAAATGCCGATAATATGCCACATCAGTCTCACTGGTATGGCTGCGCTAGTACTATTGCGATACCAGTAGAGTCCTAGAGAAGTATCGCTGATATGCTCTAACTGTGTTGAGCTGGTACTTTTGCGCTAGTACTGTTGCGATATCGTTCATGTCGCGGAGGAGTGTCGTAGATCTACGATACCATTCAAGTTCTGGAGAAGTGTCACGGACTTGTCGTGTCAGACTTGAACTGTTACCGCTGCGGTAGTACTGTAACGATACTGTCTAAGTCCCGGAGCGGTACTGTGGATACGCCGGGTCGCTCTTGAACTGATATCGATGCACTAGTACTGTTGCAGTACCGTTCAAGTGTCGGAGAAGTGCCACGAATATATCACATCAGCTTCACTGGTATCCCTGCGCTAGTACTCTTGGGGTACCAGTAAAGTCCTGGAGGAGTAAGGCGAATATCCCGCGTCCATCTTGAGCTGGTACCCTTGCGATATCGTTGAAGTTGCGGAGAATTGTCGTAGATCTGCGGTACCATTCAAGTTCCGGAGAAGTGTTGCGGACCGATCGTGTCAGCCTTCAACTGGTACCGCTGCGCTGGTATTGTTGCGGTACAGTTCAAGTCCCGGAGAAGTAGAGCGGATATCCCGTTTCAGTCTTGAGCTGGTACCGTTGTGCTAATACTGTTGCGATATCGTTCTAGTCGCAGAGGATTGTCGTAGATCTGCGGTACCATTCAAGTTCCGGAGAAGTATTGCGGACCTGTCGTGTCAGTCTTGAATTGTTACAGTTGCGGTAGTACTGTTACGATACTGTCTAAGTCCCGGAGTGGTACTGCGGATATGCCCGATCGCTCTTGAACTGGTACCGTTGTGCTAGTACTGTTGCGATATCGTTCAAGTCCCGGAGGAGTGCCGTAGATCTGCGGTATCATTCAAGTTCCGGAGAAGTATTGCGGACCGATCGCGTCAGCCTTCAATTGTTACCGCTGCGCTAGTATTGTTGCGGTACAGTTCAAGTCCCGGAGAAGTAGAGCGGATATCCCGTTTCAGTCTTGAGCTGGTACCGTTGTGCCATATGATAATAAAACGAACCTGCATAAATGTAATATTTCTCAAAATGATGATCTCAGGATATAACAAATTGTGCAGATTGGTCACCAATTTGCCAAACGTTTTTGATCTTGGAAATTAAAAATTTCTTTTTTCTAGTAGGAGAAAGATATCACTTACAGATCGTTTTGATTCAATTTCATCATGAACTCTTGGAGATTTTCTCGGTTATGCAAGATCAGCATCGTGACTTTTTGATGTAATATTCTCTGAAAATGCAACCATAACAACTTCTCGGATTTTAAAAAATTCTGAAAATCGTTTCATAGATGTTCATATATGGTCATAGGGTCCTTGGACCCCATGTTAATATATGATCATAGGGTTCCCATTTTTACATGGGTCTAGAGAAGAGTCGAGTAAGCTGCCGTACCAGTCTTGTGAGGGTTATGTGGCGCTAGTACTTTTGCGGGTCCGGACCAAGTCCTGGAGGAGTGTCACGGATCTGTTGTATGAGTCTTGAACTATTACTGCGTTTGTATTTGGTCGGTGATCCCAATTTGGTACAAATGGAAAAGTAATCAATCAACAATTTCTCATTCCAACAAAATTCAGTAACATTCAAAGGTAAACAAAACCATTCGATCCCAAATCCAAAGTACATCGACCCCATGTGAGAAAATTGACTAGTTTTGGAACATCCTGTGGGTCAAAACTCGTTCTAAATTCAAATCCCTGGCGCGTACGCACTTCCTGCTGATGATTCAGATGGCTGAATTTCATCTTCCGACATTGATAGCTTGCAATGTTTGTTCAAAAGGATCACTCCGTCATGTTAACTATACAGAGCAAGAATTATTCTCACTACTTTTCTAGGTCTTCTCTGATCATACAAGAAAATATAAAAAAATGTGGGTAGCGAGGTGGGTTGCCATAATCCGCGATAGGCGCAAAATACTCGTCGCGACAAATTATCATTAAGTATATTTGCATGGCTTGAGTGTTTGATGAAACTTGATATCTTTCTTTATTCTTGATTCATCATTGCGAAACCTACAAATCACTTTGATTTCATTGATTTGATCTTAATATCCAATCGTCCAAAGATCACGTCCGCATTCAGAAAAATTTCCTGCAATTCTCTTGAGACTTCAAAATGAGGTTGATCATGTTCTATTCACTCTTGAATCTCTGGCTCTTTTGTAAGTAAAAGAATCACTCATTTCCATCTTTAACCTAAATATTATGTCAATTTCTAATAGTTAAACTTCTTGTGGTCTCGAAGTTGAGGCCATGGCAAACGCTGATCCACTTTTTGGAACCGCCCAATCTAGGATCCTAAAGACTGACACTAGGGAACATTCAAAGTATTTGGCACTGATTGTGAATAAATCCAGCAAAAATGATGCGGAGCACCATCTTTGTACCGGTACCTTAATATCTAGAAGACAAGTTCTAACATCTGCCAGCTGTATCGCAAAAGTTTCCAATATCAATCAGTTGGAAATAATCTTTGGGACTACTTCATTAGACTCAACAAGACATCACACATTTGAAGTATTATCAAAATTAACATATGGTGATTGGTGTAAGGACATCAGAGATTGCTTCTATGATGAACGAACTGATGATATTTGCATTTTAAGGGTAATATTTGAATCACATCTTTCGATCTCTATGTTCTCAAATTTTAACTTTATCAATATCTTGATGGATTAAACTGTTTCTTTGTTACAGATAAAATCAATTGCTTACGGAATTCCGTACGCTAAAATAGCTGGAATTTCTTCAAATTTGGAAAAATCATACCCGTTGCCTGGAGTCCAAATCGAATTGTTTGGCTGGGGTCACACGAAAAGTGAATTCCGGCCTTCATTCCCAAGCAAAGGATATCTCGAAGTGATAGCCAAGTTGGATTGCGAGGCTCGTGTAAAACAACTTGTACCCTCTTGTTTATCGGATATTGAGTTACCAGAAAAAGTCTTTTGTGCAGTTGCAAATCCACCAATTCATGCAGTTGAGGTATGTTCTGATTGCCGATACTTTTCTTTTTTTTATACGAATGTCCTGCATAGATACAAATTGTATTACGCATACGAAGTTCATCAGCCAGTTCTTTGTTTCATCTCAAGGATTTAGCATGTGCCAAAATTTTTTGATATTGAATGTGAGACGGCTAATATCATTTCTATTATCAAGAAATATTCAACACTTCTAGATTACTTCATTAGTAATAACTATAAGTTGAACTGTATTGACGATTTCGAAAGATGTCTAATCTATTCTATGTTATTTTAGGGAGACTTTGGTGGTCCAGCTTTCTATAATGACGGCAAGACAATCGTAGCTATTGCCATTCAAAGATGTCCAATATACCACCCACACGATGTCAATGATGGCCAAGTCAATTTACTGCTTCAATTGTCATACTATCGAGATTTTTTCACTACAGTCCTGGATCATTTTTAGGATAATAATCTAATAGGATAATAATCTATAATAATTATCCTTGGAGCTCAATAAAATTCCTACGGTACATAGTAGTGTAACTAATAGTAAGTTCGAGAAGTTGGTCTGGGGCCACCTACCCTTCGCTCATTGGTGGTCTAAAAGTAGGTGAAGCCAGACCAATGAGTTATGGATCATAATATATTTATTATGCAACTTGATACATGAGTCTAAACTAATTTGAGACGGATTTTGGTTATCCTAAGTGATACTGATGACGAAAATTTTTTAGATCGTAAACAAATTGATAGATAATTGCTGTGAGAAATGAGCTGCTGCTTATCTACGCATTGTACTGCATCTGACTGCTGAAGATTTCCATACGCGACTAGTGAAGAATCGAAGAATTGATCGGTGGAGGGATAGGAATGATTTTATTCAAAAGTGTTCTCTTTCATAATTGGACACTCTACAATAGAATAATCTATAGACTTAAATGCCAATTTAAAATATCTTTGCATTAATTTCCAGTTTGGATGCAATGGAACACTTTGTCTGCGAATGGGGAAAAAAATCTCTAAAACTAATATGAACTGTCAAAAAAAGATAAGATCCAATGAGATTTCATTCCATCTTCTGAATCCATAAAAAAATCGATCAATTAGAGCCACTTCACTCAAGTAGCTTGTCATACCGAGAAAGACTCCTTAACAAGCACAAATTGCACATTCAGTACATATCAGCATGACCGGTTCATTTGCACGCATGAGGGTGGCCCACAATACAGAAACCTTACATTCCCAACCATTAAAAAAAGCGCGCCAAAATTTCATCGCCTTGAATGCATGAATGGAGGGCTCACGCGCGAATATTTTGACCCGAGGTTATAATACGTGGGTCAGGCAATAATACCAATTTTGCTTGCGCGGCTCTTTGTGATGTGCTGCCAAAACTTGACTACCTTTGCAAAGCATAACCGGGCGCCGCAGACCCCCCCCCCCTCCTCTCCCCCGAAGAACATAACATTGATTTAAACCTCGCGCGCCGAAGGAACTTCAGGTCAGGAGTATAAAATACGTGGCGCTGCAATTACAGCCAGCAGTGGACGATACAACGCACCGAATAACGAGTATGTATATGGTCGGGTGCCGAAAATCATGGCTAAAGAGAGATGAAAAAAAAGAAAGAGGGAGGATGATGGGGTCGGAAGTGTTGTGGGCAACAGGTTGAAAAAAGAAAGAAAAATGTGGGAGGCTGAGAATTGGAAGGAGCTTTGCCGGTACGTGTGGTACATATGTAGGAATGTTGAGTTGTAAGGTGTGCATGATTGAACACTTAGTGATGAGGTCCTATTTTGAATCCCACTCAGCCTATACAGTTTGGATTCTTATTAGTAGAATGAGGAGTTTCTAAAGAAAAATAATTGCATGGAGCAACTTTAAGGCTTCCATTTCATTGGAGAAGATCTTGGCATCCTCCTGGAAAAAATTCACTCTCTTGAGGCACCCGGTTGATTGACTTTGTACTATCGATGATGACAGATAATAAGTAAGTGATACGGTGAATTTTGCTAAAGATCACAGAAATTGATTGAACAATATCAGATTGATAAGGGATTTTTCTAAGATTAGGAGCAAATGACTATTTTATCAGAGACGTTAGGATAATCCAAAAAGTTTTCATCTGCGTAAGGACAAGGTTTCGTACCTTCTAAGGCACTCGAAGGAAAGAAAAAAGGCCAGGCACGCAATTTTCATGCTGTTATGATTTTTGGATATTTTTGAACAAAAAACTCACGCATAGGCACCTATGAACTGAATATAGCGAGCAGTTTGGAAATCGTGCACATCTGCAATTTTCACCATAGCCGTCAGCGGGGTCGGTCCTTTCACACTGTGAATTATGAAGCATTGCTGACATGAGATGATGATGATGATGATGATGATGATATCTCTAAGATGTCTATAAGGTGATGAGTAGAGAATGGATTTCCGTGTAACGACACGTTTTGTCGTGATGTGACACATCCTACGCTATTGCACATTTTGAGGTGATGTTTTCTAAGGATTCAAAAAATTCTTCACCTTTTCTCCGCCTACTTGTATTCATTTTCATCAGAGTCATGTGCAAATTGAACTTGATAGAACAAGGAATTGGAGTGTAATTCGGCAAAAGCGGAAAAATCACAGAATTCTGAAATCAGCTGCTCGAAGTTCCGATACCGAACTTCGATCTTGGGTTGCGTGATATGACAAGGAAAACTGGGATATTCGACGCTGATAGGGTAGTTGCATTCTGTAACATACATCTCTAAGTTGGTTTTGACTCTGATATCCAATAGCAGAAAAATTTTGGTTCGAATCTAATGCTATTTATGGACTCTATGTTTCTATGATTTTCATTGAAAAACGACGCGTTTCGGACATCTAAATATGTCCTTCTTCAGGTGAAGTATTCTTAATCTACGGATGAGAATGAAGAAAGTAGAAGCTTACATTTAAGCTTCTACTTTCTTCATTTTCATCCGTAGATTAAGAATACTTCACCTGAAGAAGGACATATTTAGATGTCCGAAACGCGTCGTTTTTCAATGAAAATCATAGAAACATAGAGTCCATAAATAGCATTAGATTCGAACCAAAATACATCTCTAAATCAATGAACTCGTGAGTTGTGTGAGGGAGATATTTTGAAGGATCCTTGTCGAATTAAGAGATACATGCAGATTAGGCTGAACAAGCCGATATTCGCACAACCATCACGGAATGGAGCTTCTTGGTTATCTCCAGCTTGGTTTCACCTGGGTTTTAATTTTTGAGAAATGTTGCGGATCGTTATGTAATCTTATCGCAACTTTTTACGAGATTTAATGGATTCGTAATCAGTATTTTTCATCATTTCGAGCAAAATGAGTCATACGTAATGTCATATTTTGACCATTTTTACTGCACGTTTTACCAGTTTTGACGACATTTCACACGGCATATTTCGGTAGTTTTTACGACACGAAATTCCGGTCTCTAGTGATAAGCCTCCCCCCTCTCCCCACACCGTATTTTTACGGGAACAGTTGGGATTCACAAAAACTTCAAAATGTCAGCCATATCTACATAAGATGGAGGTTCTCAGAAGCCACTGCGGCCTCGTGGATATGGTCCTTGCCTCCAACGCAGAAGGTTAGGGTTCGAATCTCGGCCAGCATCAATGTGAATTTTCATGAGTGCTTTTCGGTGGTTTCGGTGGTTGGCAACCCACCTTAAACTGTAGGTCCCGCAGAATAACCTCGGAAAGAGGTTGAATGCGTTAAAAAAAAGGAGGTTCGCATGGTGACCTCTGTTTGGACATTGGAAGTCATTTTCAAGATCATTCACATGTCAACTTTTGATTTTTTTTAGCACTAGGTGCCCTTTAGCCTATCTTTACGCACGCTTCACGTGGACCAAAAGTAGCACTTTACGACACGGTCAATGGCCGACGTGGCCGTGGAATTGACTTTATCGGAGATGCTTCACTGGCTGATTTCAAACGTCAAAATCACTGGCATGAAAATCGTCATGCAAAATTATAATGAAAAACACATTCAGAAGCTCCTGTCGATCGAAAAGAAGCTCCGGGAAGCGAGTAAACACCAAGTGATTTGCACAGGTTAGTCGCCTATTTTAATGCACGGTGCGAAGTTGGCCACGAGTGACTCATTGCCGATAACGCGCGCGTTTGATGCAGTGCATAAGAATGTGCAGACACTCGCAAATGGTCGTAATATCACATCGCGAAGCACCAAAATCTCAGGAATCACTATTGTGTTAGTGTTACGATGAATCGAACATGACTTATGAGCACTGCACTGCTTGTCTCGCGAGGAGTCACATGCAAGCTTTATGCGTCTTCTGCACGGTCGTGTCTTCTGCTTCGCGTCGCGCGGTCGCATTGTTTACATCTCTAGTTTACATGCTCGCGTATGATGCAAGCAGATGATGATAGTAGATACGGATCTTGAGGCACTAACGGAGTATTTTTTTTCAGTCGGGCGGCTATACCGCCCCCCGAGTCCCCCGCTTGCCCTCCCGTACCACCCCGCTTCCTCCAAAACGTATAGGGGCACACGTGCTAAAAAATAGAGTACGATACACGGGGCAAAAATGCCACTCGTTGGCACGGCGTTTAGCTCCCTCGCGACGTCGTGCCAAAAAGTGGCACTTTTCCCCCTTGTATCGTAAATATCTATTAGAATCGAGAGACCTACTTCTGAATTTGAATACTGAACAAACGTAAACTTTTGAACGAATCACTCTTAGATCTGATGCAATTCGTTGGTGATATAAAAGTAGGCTGTATTGTAATTAAGGAGATTCGATGGTGTCATGGGGGATCGGTGAGAAGAGAAGACAAAAACTAATCCAATCTGTCACTCGACTGTCCGGAAATACACGCCGAGTGTATCGATATTTTTTGCAAAATGCAAGGCAAGCTGTGATCATCGAGAGGTAAGGTTCGTCAGGGAATTCCTTATCGTCTGGATATTTTATGAGAATTTTCTTTACACCTGAAAAGATGTTCGACTCATTTTCGTGTCGCTGTCCATAACAGCCCATGTTATTGAGGATAATATCTGAACTTAGATCTCAGATTCACGCCTGGTGAAGAATATTGAAAAATTCACAGAGTAGTTTTTTCCAAAGATTATCGTGTAAAAGGTTTCGTTACGACCTCGTACATGTTCGGCAAGACCATCGAACCTCCTCAAAGTTAACATGGATCGTGATTTCAGCTTTCACTCGGAAGGCCATTTCAGGTCATTTCGAAGTCAGCTCGGTTTTTAGAAATGGAGTTGCCTCCTCTTGATTTCAATTTTAAATAAATGTGAGAAATCATAAAACTTTCGTCCTGTTCAAAGTATCTTCTAATGTGAGATAAAAAGGGGTATTCCTTGAAGTTGCGGTGGTTCGCGTCCATCGGTATCGATCTATGACCTTCTCATCTCACCACGAAGGCTTGGGATGAAAAAAGGTTTCAGGTGGAAATTTTATAATTTTTCGCGTTTTATTGAAGTTTGAGATCAAAAACGGGTATTTTGACTCTAAAAGTCGGC
This sequence comes from Eretmocerus hayati, assembly GCA_029851415.1. NCBI lineage: Eukaryota > Metazoa > Arthropoda > Insecta > Hymenoptera > Aphelinidae > Eretmocerus > Eretmocerus hayati. The sequence continues at coordinate 21,030,600 of CM056742.1, forward strand.
TTGTCCCACAAATGACCTCGAAAGTGACCTGCAAGGACGCCATTAGACGTTCTCATGCATCAACAAGGGGACATGTGTTTTTCGAGGTTTCTTATATGGGATACCCTGCAAACATTTATCTCGAACAAGACACATCTAATTTTACCTCGAACATCTTTTTTCCAATGGAAAATTCTGTTTTCACGATGAATCAAAGACTTGCAAGTACTGCATTACCGCAGCTGTATTCAAAATCATCATTATTTCGCAAGAGTTTCTTCTGTATCGCATCTGGCCAGCTTCTTGGAACCCTTAAGTTTGGTAAACTAGAGGATCTGTGAAGGTTCATGGTCTCCACAAATAAAACTCAACAAAGGATACGTTGATTAATATATTTCACCCTTCAAAATTTTGTCCGGTGTCACTATTCATGAACAGCGAGAAGAAAAGCTTAAAATTCCAAAGTACTGGATAAAAATCCCCTGTAGAATGCCAAATAGAGAAGTAGATTCACTTGGTCCTGCCTGATATCATTTGGATGATATATTGGACATCTTTGAATAAGTATGGCTGATATCGATCTATCATTGTCGAATGATACAGGACCTCCGAAATCACCCTAAAATACACACGTTGAGGGAATAATTACAGTTTAAACATTTTTTTTATAGCCCTTCACCATGGATTTTCAATGATTATTATATTACTCATTCAAATCAAATCAATAAGTCCACATAATATTTGAATCAGTTGTTGATACTTCTTATCATACAAATTTTACCTGAGCGCCCAGTACTGGTGGATTTGCGGCTGAACATAAGACTTTTTCGGGTAGCACAACGTCAGATAAACAAGATGAAATTTGTTTTTTAACTCTTTCCTCGCAAGCTCCTTTGCTCAAGATATAGGTGTTTCCTTTAACTGGCTCTTTTGGACGTATTTCATCCTTAGTATGACCCCAGCCTAGTAATTTAGCTCGAGTACCAGATACAGGGGTGGCTATATCCTTGGCAAAACCATTCAAGCCACTTATAGTAGCGGCTGGGATTCCAACTGCAGGGGTTTTCAACTGAAACGATTATTCTTATTATTCAAAAATCACCTCCTCTACATAATTAATACAAAATTCATACCTTTAAAATGCAAATATCATCAGTATGTTCCTCTAAAAAGCAGTTTCTTCGATTTTTACACCAATCTTCATAGGTTAACTTCGATAAAACGTCGAATTTTCGATGCCTCGGTGCAATTGTATTTGTAGTTCCAAATATTACTTCCAGTTGGTTAACATTGGAGATTTTCTTAAGGCAGCTAGCAGCGGTTAATATTTGTGTTCTTGTAACCAATGTACCAGTACATAGATGAGCATTAGCATTATTTATGCTATATTTATCTACTATGACAGCGACAGATGTCACGTGAATTTCACTTGTTTTGCGTATTTCAGAATGCTCATTGCCTAACAATGGTTCAGCTAACGAATCGATCTTTAGATAACCTATTCAATAAGATGTTCATTTTCTCAATAAAGTATCATTATTTTTCACAAAGATATAAGTAATCAAGATTTAGGACTCACAAATTGCACAAAATTGTGCTACTAGCAAGGAAGTTATTGAAAACATATTAACGAACAATTTCGAACTGACATAAATCGTATCTGAATGATATCTGGTGTATTTATGTCGGTTAAAAATATAAAATCTGGACGAAGCTTCAAGAAGATTTTTGGATACGATCACGTGTCTTATATGATTTTGGAAATCTAAACTGATAAGATTGATGAATATCATGCCAATAAACGGTTGCCGTTCATTCAACTTTGTGTAGTTTCATATGATTGTCAAGCTGATCCAACAATGTCTCAGATAAATGTCTGGCCTACACATTTTTTGGCCTCACAGAGGGATTAGAAATCATTGCAAGGATATAGAAAGATGGAATATATTCTTTACACTCGATCATTGCATGACGACAGTCTTATCATCTACGAACTGGAAGATTGTACCTCACCGTCCCAAATGAAGTCACCATCTTTAATGATGATTTAAATAACTAAATTAAGCTGTCCAAACATTACATTCACTTCTAAAAATATCTTCATTCAGGATCTTCAAGCTTTATGTTATCTCATTGAGGTTATGGAAAATTTTAGTGAAAAGAAAGGAAATATTATTTCTCCACTATCCATCTCTCGTCCAGATTTATTCTGGAGTAAGATAAAAAGCATTTATGATGCCTAAACGGGAAATTCTGTAGTCAACGGGGAGAGAGATCTGATAGCTTCAAAAAAACTGGTCTCAGTGTCCCTGAGTCAACTCTTTATGAAACCAAAGATTTGCAATTTTTGTTCTTGATGTAGGTTTTGTTCGTAATGGGGTTTTTTCAATTTGGTTTTGGCCTTGTTGTCTAAAACAACATCTAATTGGAATTAAAATCGCCCACGTAGAGATTTAAAAAAAATCAAATTTTCGCATTTTGAGTCGGTCAATACTAATAATGGTCAAGAAAACGTTCAGATTGGGATGTAACATTCACTGAGCTACGACTCCTTCGTGATGGATGTTGTTTTTGTTGTTTTTGACACCAAACACTGCCATTCAGCACAAAAATTGGAAGGGTGATTTTCTCTCTTAACTTCTCCGAGTGAGATTTTTCACTCGGATTCCGAATGAAAGTCCATTTCACTCGGTAAAGAGTCAGATATCAAAAAAATCAAAAATTTCACTCGGAAGTTCGAGTGAAATTTCACTCGGATGCAAGAGTAACATGCTCAAATCAAATTTTAGGTTATGTATTGCCGCTCGTTTGTTACTGATGGATAAATGCGTAGCTTACAAAGAGGAAAATAGTAGATTTCCTGCAATATTCGTTGAAAAACTGAGCTAAGAAATGTCAGTATCCTCTTCCATAAGTTTTATAAATGCATGTACCCCAATATTATAACATATTACGTATAAATTAATCAACCCTATTAATATAGAAGCAATGCCCTGCATACCGGGAAAATGTAGGTTTCACTCTTGTTATTTCTTCACCCGAAACAATAGCTAGTTTTCATATTTCCATTTCCACTTACGACACGTATAAAGTTACACGGTGCATCATTTACATAACAGGGTGCTATGGACCTCAGATGTCAAGAGCAGCAGTAGCCCAGTGGAGAAGCAGTCCGACTTACAATCATGACATCCGAGTTCGAACCCCCGCACTTCCCAAATTGCAAAAATGTCGATGTGATCATGCCGCTAGAGGCGGAATTGATTTTTCTCTTTTTTTCCAACCTTCGGATGATTAATAATAATTTATTAATTTTATAGCCCGCAACGTATTGATTAAACGAAAATATTCAGTTTCGGCTAAATAACATTTGGATTCACTCGGATTCCCCCAGTGAAAAATCTCACTCTTTTTTCTGAGTGAAACTCACTCGGTACCGAGTTGCCACGATTTCACTCCGAACTCCGAGTCAGAACTCACTCTTTCCCAGTGAGATTTCACTCGGAAAAGTTAGGAGAGTTTAGTTTTCTTCAAAAATTTTGTTGAGGAACACCGTGTGGTGAGATCTCGTAAATTTCTAACTTCCTACAAAATATCTCTTTAAGGCCAGGCCGTAGTACGCCGCCATATTGAATGTAGCCCTGAATCCGTTCGGAGGATAAGTCGAATTTTACTGGACCAAATGGCCTGAAATTTTATATACATCTATAGAATGCATGTCTCAATGGCGCTACGAAGCCAGATATGTCAATTCCATTCAAAAAAGTATCCAACCGAGATGTACACAAACGTCGTCTGCTAGAGAGCGGCAACCTACGACGTCTCGAGTAAACCTCATCTGGACACTTCCTTTTAGTGAATTCGACATATTTGGATTCGTAGCGCGATTTAGACATGCATTCTATATATGCATGTGAAATTCCTTGTCATTGGGTCGAGTAAAATTCGACTTATCCTCCGAACGGATTTACGTCTATTTAGCGGACTACGGAATCACCTCAAAGCCTTCAGTATATTAGGATTTCAGAAGGTCGAGATCCTATTGTAACCAAAGGGATGATGAAAATTTTGACGGCGTTTCCAGTCTTGATGAAACTTCTTCACTAGTTAATTGAAGGCCAGAGCAGCTACTAGCAAATTTTGCGATCCCGAAACTTGGAGGTACTGCGCATGAATATTAAAGCTCGTGTCTCATTCCTGGCTAACTTGTGACATACCCTAAGTTTCCTAGCGAAACTAATATTTTCCAGTACCAAAGATTTACCGAAGTCCTGAGATAAAAAAACCGGTGGCATCGCGGAGAATGCCCTCGTTTTTCAACGCAGAACGCCCGGGTTTGAATCTGTTAAGATATTTTATGTTTGAATATCCCTCACTTCCCCGCCATGAGCATGCGCGTACTAGTTAGTAGCGTGACTAACCTTACTTGACCAAATAACAGTCCGTACTCCCTGCAATAGTCTGGAGCATGCACATGCAGCAATCATTTAGCAATAGTAATGTTTGTTAGTCAGAGTTTGTTTGAGCAATGAAATATCTATAGGCAGTGTCAGATGATTTTATCATTCAAAGGTATGTCACAGATTGATGTTTTATCTGTAGAGTCTGTGATATATAAGCAGGCTCATATATATGTAACATGCGGTCCGTAATATGAGTCGTAGTGCAACGTTTGATTTGTATTGCAGGCGCCTTTTAAATTATCATTTATTCCAATGAATGTATCGTATGCACTTGAGGATTTAATCTTTCACAAGAAACCCCAAATGCCAAATGTCAGAATAAGTCAGATTTATTCTAAAACTAGGACCTAAAGGTCGAAAGTGCGTGAATAAAAAACAGTCTCTTAAGATAAACGAGTTGCGTACATCTTCCGTATTGCCACCGCGGCCTCGTGGATAAGGTCCTTGCCTTCGACGCAGAAGGCTGGGGGTTCGAATCTCGGCCGGCACCCACCGTGTTGACCCGGTTTCGTAGGTCCGGGAGCCACCTAAAACTGTAGGTCCCGCCGAATAACCTCGAAAAGAGCTTGAAAATGCATTAATAAAAAAAATCTTCCGTATTGATATAACAGGGTCGAAAAACGTTTCCTCTATAAGTATTATTCATGAGCCCTTGGAGTCTTCTATTCATTTGAATTGAATGACACTCACGGTTCAAATAATCCAATTGAATTCAGATGTTCCTGAGAAAAATCTCGAAGTAACATGCTTGAAGTTGTGTTTTGTCGATTTTCAGGAAATGTGTAATATATAAAATAATATCTCAGGACTAGATATTTTTCAAATACCAAATCACTCTCTTTATATGGAAGCTGGTCTCGTCCACAGCTAGAACCTATAGTCCAATATTTGAAAATTGGAATGCAAACAAAAACACTCTTGACATATACTGTTTATGAATTTATTTAGGCATATACTAAAATAGTATTCAGAGAAATTGACCTGGTTAAAGATGGAACTTTACAAATTTCCTATTCTCTCAAAATTCCAGAACACTCGAGAGAAAATCGCTATAGTACTCTAGTTGAAGGAGCAGATTCACTTGTCCTGGTGAGACATCATTCGGGTGGTGAATTGGACATCTTTGAATCAGAATTGCTGAAATCGATTTGTCTTTTCCATATGCAGCAGGACCACCAAAATCACCCTATAATGATTTTTTGTGAAATAAATTTCCGAAATGAGTTCTTTAACACACCGTTTATAAAAAAAACTATAATAGAATAGGGAACTATAATATGAGCAGTTCTGCGTAAACTTGCTCCCAATGTGTCTCGGCTTATTGCGGCGTCTACGCGTTCTCAATTGATTGTACAAAACACGTTTCTTGTGTATTTTTTTGTGCTCTTTCTTAGCAAAAAGTCATATTAGATCTATCTTGAGGTTTAAGGGTCGAAAATTGCAAATTAGGGGTCAAAATGTCATTTCCGTACCACGTCCGGACCCCAAAATTCAGCCTTCAAGGGCACGCTATGAAGACATACGACTTTTAAACGATTCCTCCACAAAGAGACATCAAATTTGGGTATATTTTGAACATGTTTTCATAGTTTAGAAGCCGCGACTAGTTCTTTTACCTACCTAACGCTGTGGATACATTGTGTCCTCGAATTCGCGCCAAAATTACTGTTTTGACAATATGTGCTGCGTGAGAGCTTCCATCAACTTGTAAGCGTTCGCTCATGGGCACATTTTGATCCTCTCGCTTCAAACTATCAAATAGCTGCGGTATAAACATCCATAACTTCACTTCCGAGAAGTGGCGACGTGCTTTTCTTTGAAAAAATGCCGTGGTAAATAAGAGTGTCATTTCCGTACGCATCTCGCAACAAGGTTAAAATATCGATAATCAACTACTCGTCCGACTTTCTGCAAGTATTTGGTGTGCAAATGATCGTGCTAGGCGGAATAAGCGATTCGTCAACTCCTCGATCCGTATTCACCGATCAAACACGAAATGTCATTTCCGTAGCGAAATAACGATATCAAGCTGAGTTCCTATGGGATTTAACACGCAAAAATTTTTTTTAACTTCCAATACTTTTTAGTTTTGATCATCGATCTAGATGATATTAGTGGTGAAAAAATCCACCTTACGAGCCCAGAAGTTCAGTTTTGCCTTTCGTCCATTTTTAAGTCTGTTTCGAGCAAGTTTACGCAGAACTGCTCATATACTTTCAGGATTCAATAATCATATTGACGCCATGAGATTTCTACACCGAAATTCATGTTTTGCTCTCCAAGATCAAGATTTATTGGGATGTATAATTGGTATATTTACCTGGACCGCAAGAATTGGAGGATCTGCAACTCCACATAAAATTTTATCAGGCAAGACCACATCGGATAAACAAGATGGAACGAGTTTTCTTACTCTTTCTTCACAATCTTGTTTACTTAAAATTTGTACATACGCTCTTCTTGGTGAAATTGGACGTGTCTCAGTACCCGTGTGACCCCAACCTGTTATCTTTAATGAAATTCCAGGTAGATGTGTAAATGCATGATAATTTCGACTCATTATCCCAATTGGAGCCGGCGCAACTCCAACGTTAAACGTGTCCAACTAAAATTTGATTAAATTTAAATATCCATCTGAAAACATAACTAATAATATTCAAGAGGGTCATACTTTCAAGATAGCAAGATCATCGGTATATTTTTCGAAGAAACAATATCTGCGCTCTTTGCACCAATCTTCGTAGGTGAATTTTGATACTACGTTGAATGACTGATGTCGAGGTGATTCTGGTTTTGTGTTTCCAAATATCACTTCTAGGTATCCAACGTTGGGAATCTTTTCAATGCAACTGGCCGCAGTCAAGACTTGGTTTTTAGTAACTAGTGAAGCGGTACATAAATGAACATCGGATGCTTTTTCGGCACGCTTATTCCTTACCAGTGCAATATAGGTTAAACGATAACTGCTGATCGTACCAATTGCAGCACCTTGAGCCCCTAACAGAGGCTCGGCATATGACGGAGAATTCACCAGATCTGTTGAGAAATTTCATTGGCACGGAATTATTGGGTTAACCCGTTGAGATCCCAACTATTTTTCGGCGAAGATAAGAGTATGAAAATACTTCTAATAGGTTATTCGATCAAAGAAATGACGAAAAGGCTAAGAAAGTTTTTTTCGTCTTCGGTTTTTATTTTGATTTCTCAAAGAGAAAAGGTTTTATTCGTGACAAGAGATTTTTCTTCAAGTTTTTCACTCAAATCTATTTTTCATTTTAAAGATCTTCACTTGTAGGGATTCGGACTTGATCATTTTGTTCTCTTCGCCAAGATCTTTCGTTTGTAGGTCACATTTTTTCCTCCATTACCATCCCCTTTACGTTAAGCATTCATCATTGTAGGCCATTGTCTTTGTGTGTGTGAGTGTGTGAGTGTCAGTGTGGGTATGTTGTTTACCCAATCTCCTCAACCCTTCTATCGATCTTTCTGAAATTTTTATGAGTGATAGATGACCACTCTCAGATGTGTTGTACGGATTGACACTTAAGGGGATGTGGCTGTCCCCCCTGCAGGAATCTGTGAACGTCGGTAACGGTCAATCTGCTTCAATTTTCTTCGTGAATATTGCTTGTATTGCCGTGAATATTCACACGAAGATAGACTAAGTCATTTTTCACCGGATTGGGTCCATAACTTGGCGTACTTCGCCTAGATTCTCGAAAATCTACGCTATGAGTCACTGCCCCTCTGCACTGGCTCGGTGAATAACGTATTACTAAACGTGTTGGGGCTCTCACCTACATGCACGTACCCAATTTCGATGCAGAATTATCCGTAGAATTACCTTGCACCGTTACAGAGCCTAGTAAACAATATTCGCAGAGAAAATTGAAACAAATCAGCTCATGAGTAATGCATCTCGGCCGTCTGCTAGTCCATGCGAGCGATCAACAAATGTTTGGTATAGTTGGCAATGCTGCGGCGCGAAGCAGCAGACACTTTCGAACTCTTGCCATCACTCTCACTACCTTCCATACCATGGCGTAACGATACTAATGTTATTACTAATAAATTAATGTTATTTACATTAAGTTATTATTAATAATAAACATCAATAGATAATGTTACCATTACGCCATGCTCCATACTGACCATACTCATCTCATACTCATCGCACGCTGATATAGCGCAGCCAAGCTATATGGGTCATTCTCCATAAGCGCGTCAATTTCATGTAATGGCTCGCGATTTCCCATAGGAATGTACTAGCCTACTGGGAAGTTTTTTATGCCTAAAAACAACATATTTCTCGCCAAGCACATGTATCTGTGGACTATAATTCCTTTGGGAAAGGTATGATACGACTGGTTTTATCGTCGAAATGTAAACTCCGTGGCTGTAATTTGGAAAATCGATGATTTGGTCCCGAGTTCTCACCGCTCTGATGAATAAATGAGCTATCCTGCGTAGGGTAGGTGATTTGTGAGGCTTCAAAGTTGTCTATAAGCCATAGGATATTCTCAGTCAATGCGGTGGCGTTGAGTGGGACTCGAAATAGTGATGTAATCGAATTTCCAAGGAATTCCGTTGTTTTTGGTAAACTACAAAAATAAGTTGCTATATTTACATTTTTGCGACCCTAGCACCGTGTTAATTGATGATAATACACTCAGTTAGTAGTAAGTAGAGCTCAGGGACCAAAGTATTTGCGGGATCGCTCATTATTGAGCGTTGATTGACGAATTTTAGAGCGTACCCTTTTGCTATGTAAACTCCGTGGTTCGATTATCTCTCACCGGCTATAATTAAAATGCCTGAAAATTATTGTAGTATGTCAAACACAACCACGTTATATACCAAATATGTGGGTTTAGCTTTAGAGTGAGAAGAATCGTCAAAAACGCACGAAAACCGGAAATGTAAACTCCGTGTCTGGTAAACTCCGTGTCCTTGCATATTGTATCATCTAGCTTGATAGATAGTAAGCTATCTTTCTTGATAATATTGCATCATCTTGACAATATGGTATCAAGAATTATAGTTTCTTGTCAATATTGCATCTCTTTGAGCCCAGATATCGCATCAGATTCTATCTAGACGAACTCGGTCATTGTTTACACTTTCGTCAGTGTGTCGGCGCGCCTAGCTAGCGCTTTGTTTTGATTGATATTCGCGAGTCAGGTCGATTATGCGGCTTAAGCTGAACGAAGCACGTGTGCGCAAGCCAGATGATCCCGGGCTTTAGAATTGAGAAGACCAAATTCCGCAAAAGTGTATTGTGCGTCGCGGGCTATAGCTGATTTCGTTTAATTTTTCGTTTTCGGTGTGCAAATGAAGACTAGGGAGAAGGTACAACGCTCTATTGCTAAAAAACAAGTGAGCTCAGTTCGAGCCAAGACTGCTGAAAAAAACAATGAGAGAGCTGGTAGAAAGAAATCGGATAAGAAGCAGAGAACATTTTCATCAAAATCCCGTGGGAAACGGAGCGACGCAGAGAGAAAACGAAGAGCGGATATTCGAGCCCACCCGAAGAAGCATGAAGAGTATAAGAAAAAAGAACGCGATCGCTGGCATAGGAGAGTTTCCCTAGGAAAAATCAAAACTGTTGATCAGATGACTGAAACAGAAAAACGGCTTCGACGCAGGCGGGTTCGAGAGAGTGTTCGAGTTTTCCGACAACGCAAGAAAGAAGTAAGTAATTCAGAGCTTCAAACTTCAACAAGAGAGGAACAAAATTCTCTTAGTAACGATAGAGTCTCGAATGATGACGTTTCTGATAATGCCGAATTTTCTGAAATGAATAATTTTGCTCAGCCTTCGAGCTTAGAAGATCTCATGAATCCAAAAACCTTGGCGAACAAAGTGCGAACCGTTCGCCGAGTACGCAAGAATAAAGCGTCTTGTTACCGAGAGAACAAGAAGCTTCGGGCAGAGAATGACGATTTGTCGAAAAAAGTGAACCGTATGAGAGTTTCCAAATGTAGAGAAAAGAAGGCAAACGAAGCTCCTCTTTCCCCAAAATCAAACTTCGAACATTTGATGAAAGCAGCCCAATTCGATATCAAGAAAAAAGAGCAACTCTTCTTGGGTCAAGCTCTTATTGAACAGATCAAAGAAATCAATGAAACCAATAAAAGTCGTGTTGGAAAGATGCTTCAAAAAAAAATTGTATGTGGATCTGTGATAAAAAAATACAGACTGATTAGCAAGTGTAGAGAGAATATAGCTCCGTTAAGGAGTAATATCAAGAATTTGGCAAATCTGTGCCCTGAGAAAGACGTACGAAACACTCAAGCTAGACTATTCTTGAAAAATAAAGTGCAAACTTTTTTCGAAGATAATAGTCGAATGTGTCCTGGCAAGAAAGATTCTATAACTAGAAACGGAAATAAGAAACAGAAAATGTACCTCAATGATGATGTTAACCAACTTTACAAAAAATTCACTAGTTCAAATCCTAATATCAAAGTGAGCTACAGTTTCTTCTGTAAACTAAAACCATTCTGGACTGTTAAAGCTCGAATCTCTGATAGAGATACTTGTCTTTGCACCAAGCACGAAAAAATGAGAGAAATCGTGTCAGCTTTGTTTCGCAAAGGTGTCATGCAACAGAGCTCCTCGTCCAAGCTAGTTGCTCTTCTTTGTTGTGATCCACACACAGAAGAATGTTTACTGCGTATCTGCGGAAAATGCTCCGGAAAAACCGTGCCATTCAATAACGTTGCTGGTGATGAAATTATTCATTACAACAAGTGGGAGGTAGTAGAAGAGACTAGATTTTCAGCAAAAACGAAGAAAGAAATCAAAGTTCGGAGAACAGTAAGATCAAAGACTTCTACCTCAGTTGATGACCTGAAAAATCAACTTCTGAACTTCATCCCGGAGTATTGTTATCACATTCTTGTAGTAGAACATCAACAAAGAGTGATGCAGATTCTCAAGCGTGATTTGACTGCTGAAGATCTATTTTTCAATATCGATTTCAGTCAAAATCAAGAGTGCAAATACGCTCAAGAACTCCACGGGGTGCATTACGGAGCATCGCGAGAAACTGTTTCACTGCATACAGGTGTGTATATGACCAAGGAGACCCTCCAATCATTTTGCACCCTCTCTACCGACTTGCGACACGAACCGGCCGCAATCGTTGCACACATTAAACCTGTAGTATCCAAGGTTCTTGAAGGGAACAAAAATATCAACACCTGGCACATCTTGAGCGATGGACCCACTAGTCAGTATCGATCGAAAAAAATGTTTTCGCTACTAGTAGACTTCATCCGCTTTTTTCTTCCACAAATCAAGAGACTAGTGTACAATTTTTCGGAATCCGGACATGGGAAAGGTGCAGCTGATGGAGTCGGAGCCGTCGTCAAAAGAACTGCTGATCGAAAAGTTGCAAATGGGAGTGATGTTGGTAATTTTGAATCTCTCATGAAGGTTCTACGCGAGAGTGGAATAAATGTCTTTCTTGAAAGCATTACAAAGTTAGACATAAATTTCTTTGATGCGCGAGACAAATCCGATGGCATTGCTGCATTCAAAGGAACGATGAAAGCTCATCAGTGGATTTGGAATAGAAGCAATCCAGAAGAGATATACTTCAATAAGATGAGCTGCTATGAGTGCGACCTTGAGTCTTCTTGCAAGCATTATAGCCTTGGCAAGATGTCTCTGATTCCAAAAGCTCAATTAAAAGACATCGCGTCACGGCTGCCCGGCGGCAAATCTAGCTGGCCCAAGGCAAATGCTTGTAAACGGAAGATAAAAGACCCAAAAGCTCCTGATGTCAACAGCAAGAAGAAAAAATCAAACTCCTCGAAGGTAGAAGTATCTCGAAGAAGCCAGAGGAGAGTGCTGAAGAAATCATAGATTTCTGGTACATGTTTGATTTCGAGTTCCTTCGTATCGAGTTGATTATTTAAAAAATATGAATATTTTGTTTATAAATACGTTTTCATAGTTACCGACGTTCTATATTCATTGTACGATGATTATGATTACTTTCTCTGTAAACCATATGCTACATTTATCTAATTAAATCGCCAAGAGCCCTCAAATACAGCAATTATATCTTCTGTTGCCCATCCCACCCAATAAGTTTTTTTTTAATTGTCCAAATCTGATTGAACCTATGTATTGCGTGAAACTCCAACACATCAAACAATATAATATGCTAAAATTCTCATTCCATCAGTCAAAAAACATTCTCTGCCTCATATTTGTAAACTCCGTGTCAGCGCGGTAAACTCCGTGTCTGACAAATACACAAAAGTTCATTTTACGTTGGTGTGTATTCAGATTTGGTTGGACAAAACATCATACGTTCATCTTTAGCAAAAATAGAAGATGTTCTACCCACCAGGGCAGCTTTAAGTATTATTTTTTTTTGTCCAATTTAGACGTGCAAAATTGACGTGCTTATGGAGAACGACCCATATAGCATATGCTATACCGGCACCCAAAATGCATGTGTCATTCTTATTGAAGAACGCAATCTGAATATTTTGCTCCTTTCCAACGATTCACGGAGTTACATCCGCTTTACAGGCTTTCTGAAGCTATCAACCCTAATCTACAGTTGACTCTTGGAGTCTATTTCATTGAGCGCGCCCTATGCTACATTTTCAGTGTTGCCAACTCACAGTCCGATCTCTGGTAGCGCCGCCTACTGGTGGAATTACCCGAAGGGTAACTCGACGCGTACCCTACCTTGCCGACCGCGATGACAGCCACATCCCCTTAATTATATTGACCAGTTTTCGACTTATGCATCTTGATTAATAAAAATGAGGAAAATTTCGAAAATCGTTTCATTCATAAATACTTCTGTCTACAATTTTCACATGAAACTCTCTGTTACGTAAACACCCATTTTTTGTCCAATCTCTGTCACTTGGTTGATGGGTATTTCCCATTTTCATTCATTTCCATCATTTAAATCATAAATTTTGCACCATGTGAAACAATATACCTTATATTCCTTCCTCATACATTTTGATCAAATTCTGTATCAACCAATCTTTCTATCATGCCAACATCAACATTTAATTGCTAAATTTTTTTCAGGAAGTGATTCTAGAAGATATTTTTGAAAAATTGAATTCAATTTTTACATTCTTATTTTTAAAGATGCATGAGTCGAAAACTTTTGAATATAATTATGTGTAAATCCTTTCAGCACATCTTTGGGTTGTCGTCGATCACTCATCAAAGTTTCAGAAAGCTCGATTGAAGGGGTAAGGAGAAACCGTAAACGAAAACAAACAATATGCACGTCAGAACATGAAATTCCTTTGTGAATTATCATCTCTCTTCACCACCTTTCACTTTTCGAAAAATCTCATCTACAATCAAAAGATCTTGTCGAGAGGAACAAAATGGTGAAAACCAAATTCCCCCCTTTGAAGATTTTTACAATAAAAAATTCATTTTACCACAAAAACCACAGATTATCTGATAATATGAGATAATTGGTGATAAAAATTCATTAAGAATCTCTCTCCAGATGCTAATATATATTGAGTAAAAACATCCATGCAGAGGGTTGCAGGTTTGATTACTTTGTCCCGATACAGGATATCTTTTTTTTGCAAGTGACAATTTTCCTTCAAGTCTCATGAAATTTGATAATCATCATTCATTGCACATGCGTATCTTTCAATTGAACATATGTTCACATGATGCCATGAGAAAGTATTCTGCTAATCTCTTCTAGCAGCGTTCTTTTACTCGCATCTACAAGAAGACTGATGAATATAAATTGTTAGAATATATTACCGAGACCAAGGAGAACTTTCAAGCATTTTTCCAAATTTTTGTAATTTGCCAATTACAAAATATTTAAAAATTATTGCAAAAATTGAAACCCAGTAGATGTAGTTTACGGGATATATGATAAATGGGAAGCGAGAAGTTTGATCGATAAGGGCCATGCCGGAATCTCGCGTCAAAAACACGGTCACAACTTACGCGATGGTCTTTACATCAATTTAGACAGGGGTGTTTGAAAATCACTCGGAATTCCTCCAGGAAGGTGCCTCTGGTGAAATCTGTGGTGATGAACGTGTCTCATTCTTGAGGAGAAATCGATGAATCGCGAGATATTCCGATTCGGATTCGCAGACAGCGTGACCTCGCACCTTATATCGAGTTTTGAGGGAGATAGAGACGTATTCCCTCACTGGTCGTACCAAAGGCACATTCCTAAAGCCATTTCAAGTTATTTGCAACCTACTCCGTCTCAATTGATACAGAAACCATTGCGAAAAGTGTGACCTCATTTTGCGCGAGACTCCGAGAACGCTTTTTTATGTTTTTTTGCTCAGATGTTTTTGAGTTGAGCTAATTTTCGTATCACGATTATTGCAATCTATCTTAGGAATGATACGAACGTACACTTGGCATTCACTTGAATACTTACAAAATATTGAAAGCTGGATCATAAGCGGGTAAAATGTAGAATCCATGCTAGAATCGATATTTCGACTCTTTAATTGGGCCAAATATTGAGCAAAGTTCCTTCTCTTGCAAATGGAAAGGAACTACTATTACAACTCTGCTATGAATATGAGACGACGAGAATTTTGTGAGAAAAATTATTTCACTCTGGAAGATATCACTTCGAAGTTTACTTTGACATGAGTAAGTATCATATTGAATCGTTTGCATAATCGACGTCAGCTTAAATTTATTCGATTAATATCGATTTAGAGTCAAGTCTGTGTGAAAAGTTATATTCTATTCAATTAGTAGAATAGGAGAATAGAATTCAAAGAAATACTTAAGTACAGATGGAATTCACACAATGGATACTGGAAAGTACCAAAACGAATTGAGTGTGTCCAAGTCGAAAGTAATAAAAATTTGAGTTATTAGGCGCTTGCTAGTCACTTTGACTGTGATTGGACCCCCTTTCAATCTTACACATTTTTTATTTTTTTATCAATATTCTGCGGGGCCCAGAATTGCATTCATGAATATTACGAGAGCCGGGCGAGGAGATTTTCCTGTGTGTAATAGAAAATCACAATGGGGGCGGTCTATTTAAATGAGTCTTGAGTTTTGTAGAAAGATTCACAGGAATATGCATCTATTTTCAAGCAATGAACAGATTTGACTAAATATGCATCACGATCTCGTCCTCATCTCGAGTGATGAATCGTCCCCAGCTATTCATCAAAATACAGGCTTCTTCATAAAATTCACAATTATAAACGTATATCAGTCATATCAGAGATAAAACATATACATATAACATCTGATCACAACATACTCCAGAATATACGGCAGAATTAGCGCTGAATACAACTCCATAAAAATTTATCAAATAAATAACTGTTATCTCTATTTGAATGTGATGCAGTCCAAAGTGTATAAGGGTGACCGTTTGATCAGCTGTGCTCTGTTCACTTGCCGAGTCACTACTACTGGTCGATTATAGTTATTGGTCGATAATATTTATTACAACTATAAGAAACTTTCCACAACCATGTAGGAATTGATGTTCTATAATGGTTTAAACATGTTCAAACCTTTTTATGTATAGAATACTCCATTTCTATGTATAGAAATGATGTACGATTAAGTCGCTGATATGTGGAGACATTGACTTGTGAAAAGCGTAGTCCTATCGACTGCACTTGTCATACAGAATCTAACGCAAGAGCGGAAAGTATTCTGAGTAACATGAAGTTGCTTTTCGCTATAGTATACGAAAGACCTGCCGCAGCCCACCATCCCGCCTCTATTGATGCCATCTCCCCCCTCCTCCCTTTAGATACAAATGTTGTTATCACCGGCAATTTCAACATGAATATGGCTACTGATTCTTCCGACTCTAAAGTTCTACGTAACTGTCTCGATTCCTGATCAACATTGTGAGTACAGACTGTGTATATGAGTACAGAGTCTACTCATCACAATTTTTGTAGAACTGGTGGCTCATTCCATCACACTCGCATTGATCTATTTATCGTGCGCTCACTTACATCCGTGATCGGGTTCAGGCAATCGTAAACATCATTCATAGACGGTCATGACTTCATTGAAATTGATTATTCGCTTATCACTCTCAGTCATTCACTTATTGAATTCGCAACTCGTAATTTGTCGGGGCTCAATCCTCAGATTTTGGACTCGGAGCTCATCAAATAATCGATCCCTTCCCATTCCACCCCATGCCAGCCCAATCAGACCAAGCCAGCGTTTCCAACTCACACAAGAATATTTTAAATACTGTAAATATCTTTCGTAGTCTAAGTCTACCAAATTTTATTCTTCCCATCCTGGCACCACTCAGTGCCGTTGATATCAATTCTAAATCTGAACATCTCACTTCTGTCGCTATCTCAACGTTTGATCAGCTGTCTCCCATCATAATTACCCAGGCATCGTCTCAGCATAAACCTTGGGTGACAGCTGATATCATACGTCTAATATAGCAACGTGATCGCATGTATCGAGCTGCAAATAAATCTCCTTCACCTACTGAGTTTGAGCATTACCGATCCTTCAAAAATGGAGTGAGTGACAAACTGGATGCCAATCAGAACCAATACATATTCGCCTGCGTTGACGCTGCGCCAGACCCCAAACTCAATGGAACGCACTTCGCAAGCTTGGCATACTGTCACAGAGGTTCCCTTTGCCTCTCAATCATTTTTCAGCTAACGCTTCAAACAACCACTGTGTTACAATTGCACCTAACTCAGAGCAGCTCTCAGACGCTAACATAGAATTTACGTGCTCCATACCATTCCGCAGTGAATAGTCATCCGTTTAATTGTCATTTTGTCTCTGGACATGAGGTCCTTCGTCCACATGCCACCAGTTCCTCGCGTGTATAGGGTCTAAATCGATATCATCAGGCATGCTGAAATCTGCTCTGCCAACACTTGTCCCATTACATTACACTGAGCTATTCAATGAGTCCCTACCAGCCGGTCACTTCCCTGCAAGCTGGAAGAAAGCTGCAATCATACCTTTAGCAGAAACAGCTTCACTCTCATCTGTTCCGAACACGCGCCTCGTCGCACAATTTCCAGAAGCTTCTAAAACTCTTGAATGAGTTGTTCATGAACAACTCGTGGCACATTCATCATCCCACAAACTACTGATTTCTTCCCAATCAGGCTTTCGCCCTTCCCATTCTGCTCAAACTGCACTACTCCAACTTCTCGAGGGAACGTGTCAGGCGCTAGATGAGCGAATGCTCGCAGTACTCGCATCTTCCGACTTTTCCAAGGCGTTTGATACGGTACCCCATGCCAAACTCTGGTGGAACTCAGAGAAGCTGAATGCACTGACAGAGTTATTAGATGGTTTGCCAGTTATCTCTGGGGCAGGATCTAAGCTGTGCGAGTGCAATTCGGTCCATGCACGTGTTCCTCAAGATAGTTGTCTTGGTTCTCTGCTTTTCGTCATCCCACCAATGATCTACCTGACTGCTTGAAGCTGGATGTCAAATGTGTTATCTATCAGATGACACTCAGATCTACTTTATTAATTTGAATTTTTATTTCAGTCACTATACGGTCAGTGAGCCCTTTACAAAAAAATTCTTCAATATAGATACAAATAGAGTGCCTTAAAATCTAAGTTCAGTGTATTAATTTGTGCACAAAATAATAACAGCAGAAACAAATAATAAAGTAATTCATCGATAGAATTTAATAAAACAAACATAACTTTTGCATGGCTGCATGCTTGAATGGCACCTATGTGGTAAGGTCTCTAATACTGGCAGGTAAATCATTCCAGGTGCGACACAACCTGGACGCCACTGAATTATGATTCAAATTACTACTAAACTTATACATATGGAGAGGTCTAGGGTCTCTCACTGGGTACGGATTTTGACGAGGTCAAAAGAGAGAAGTGACGAAAGTGCAGTTTACATTACCGTTGAGGGCATTCCAGACGAAAGCGGCGTCTTTGAAATTATGGAGGGATTTCGTGGTACAAAGATGATGTTTTTTTGAAATTTACTAAAGTCATGATCGAAAGGATGCATAGGGAGCCCAGTTCTATTTGACAAAGTTCTAAGAAATCGCCGCTGAACTGATTCAAGTTCAGCTATCCTGTACTCGTGGTGAGGTGTCCAAATTATAGAGCCATATAGCAAGGATCTATGACCACTGTTGCCTAGCTGAACATCCTGAGTGTATTGCTATCCTCAAGCGGAATGCGAGTGCTGTCGTACGATGAGCCTCTAAGAATGGTCTAAAGTTGAACTCGGAGAAAACCACTGTCATCATTCTTGGAAGAGAAGCCAATCTAAAGTTCATCAGAATCGATGCTCTCCCTAAAATTGTTGTCCCAGTGTGTGAGATACCGTACTCAGAATCTATCAAGAGTCTTGGGGTCCATATATTCTCAGAATATGATTGGTTAACCCAGGTCAATTGCATGATTCGTCGTGTCCATGGTGCTTTATATGCACTACGATGGTATCGTGGTGCCCTGTCCCGTTCATTACGGTCGAAATTTGTGCAGAGTCTTCTACTACCACACTTCAAATACGCTGCTCCAGTGATTCATCATATGCAAAAAATCGTGCATGTGGATTTTTACGATCATGAATATAGCTGCATTCCATCAATCTACGACAACATTCCATGGCGTCCACATGTTTCACCATATTGCATCACACAAAGCTGGCATCAACCAAGCGTAGACGCCTGTATTGAACCGGTTGCCCAGCTTTCACAAATCTCAGAGTACAGTGACACCCCCCTCTCCCCTGATTGAGCCGATTTTTTGCTGGAATACGAGATCCCCGGGACTGAAAATTTTATACAATCTTTCATCATCTCTGCATCAAAACTGATAAACTCCCTGACTCAACTCACTCTAAGTCTTGACTTATTCTCTAAGTTCAAAACAATCCTCTCCAATCACCCATGAATGAGGAAATATCAGATTGGCTAAGGAAAGCTAATACCCTAGGTGTTCCTCTCATTCCCACTGCCCTCGTAATCTCACTCGTGTTTTGAATTTCACATTATTTAATCCAAATCGATTCTACGCTCGGGTGAGTGTTATAATATTGGCGGATATACGACCGTCTTCCGAGCTCGCATCAAAATATTTGAATCCAAGGATTCGATACTTCCGAAGCTTCTCATGGGAGGATCATGCTAGTTTGCACCACCTACTTTTCATGGAGCAAGAAATATCAAAGGGTGATCCAAATAGACCTTGAAAAATACATAGGAGGAATGAGGTTACAAATAGGATCTTTAAAACTTAGAGGTGTTTTACCCCAATCTCTCCGCTTGGGCTCATCGGAATGACCACGGAAAGACTTGTCATTGTCACTGAAACTATTGAACTGAAGTGATACGTTAATTTTTTTTTGTTAGGCCGGGAGGGGGAAATCTACAAAGACACCCACAAGAGTGTGGATAGTGTTGGATTCACCCGAGGAACTCGGGTACTTACCGACTGAAACCCCTCCTCGGAGGGCGCCAACCCGAAGGTTAGGAAGGATGGGACAGAGAGTAGAGAAAAGATGAAAGATACAGGGGGGCTTGCAAAGAAGCGGGAGCCCTGAAGTGGTCCAAGATGCCACTCAGAGCTCATACGCACTGAGGCGGACGAGATGGTAAAGGCACACAGATGGGTGCTGGGGCTGAAGACTAAGGGCGGGGGAGTTGTGTGTTCCCGAGATACTAGAATATATCCCTCGCCGGAAGACTGGAGCCGGGGGTGCGTCTGTCTCCCAGGATCAACTAAAGATCCTCCTTGCGGTTAATGGGGGCCGGGGAGTCTTTACTCTCCCGAGGATGTTGTTCCTCCTAACGAATTTAACATGCAATTCTTCATAGAACGAACAAAATTCCCAACGTAAAACTTCAGTTCAATAGTTTCAGTGTCAATGACAAGTCTCTCTGTTGTCATTCTGACGAGCCCAAGCGGAGAAACTGGGATAAAGTATCCCTAAGTTTTGAAGATCCTATTAGTAATCTCATTCCTCCTATGTATTTTTCAAGGTCTATTGGGATCACCCTTTGATATTTCCTGCTCCATAAAGAGTATGTGGTGCAAACTAGCATTAACTCCCCATGAGAAGCTTCGGAGGTATCGAATCCTTGGATTCGTATATGTTGAATGATGCTGCCCTATTCCGAGCTTTCCTCCGCAACACTTCTCGGATATATTTTCAAAAGCTCGTATCAACCGTTCGCAACCGTACATAGGCTTTCTTAACTACTAAATGACAAAGTCACGTTTGGTCTAATGGTTAAGATCCTTGCCTGGTAATCAGAAGGGTACGGGTTCCAATCCCCAGCGAGTCAAACATAATAGCCAGAATTTACGTTAAATACATTTTTCATAGAATATAAACAATAAGAATTGCCAGGAAATCAATTGGAACATGTGTGCACGCCATGATATAATTTTCTTATAGCAATATCTAGAATGTTAAGATGTTTGATTCTGGATGATTTGACTCGATCCTAAGAGTGATAATTGGCTCGCGTTTGAGTGAAATTTGACTCAGGCTTGGAGAGATGATTCACTCCAATTTGGTGCGCATGAAACTGACTCATAGCTTTGAGTCAAAGTTCACTCCTTTGGAGTGGAGTCCAACGGGTTTAGAGAGTCCATCTAACAAATTCATCGAGTCAAGTACTCACAAATTTGGATTACTTCTCATTCGGTCGGACGAAGCATGGATAAAGACTACTTGAGAATAAAAAGAGAATGAGAGAATAAGTGAAAGATCGAACAATCTGATGCGGTGTATGATGGGGGCCTGAGCAGCCGCCGATTGAAGGCTCACCGTGTGTTCTCTAAGATGAGGAGGAGGAAAACGATGTGGTGCATCTGGCACGTGCAAATTCGCCCGTTTCCTCTTCTTCATTCTCTCTCTTTTTCAACCATCTCTACCTTTTGTTTCAAATTCTAGGGGTTCGATATACATGTATAAGAGTTCATGTACAGACGAACACTTGATTGTTCGCTCTTGAAGAATTTACTTCAAGTTCTTCGCCGAGATCTTGCAAAGGTAAACCATTCATTGGTGTCTGTTCTTTGACTACAAATAGAGTCTAAATGCAGTTGACGCAGGTGTTATTTACAAAATTCGAGCTGTTTGGTTATGGTGTGGTTTTTAACCTGTCTGAGAATGTAGCAAGTTGTTGAAATCTGCGCAGTTTAGACCAACTGGAGTGCCGTGTACTTTTATCTGGTTAGAAATGCTTTCATGAAATTTCTAAGAAGTGGAGGGATTAAAGAAAGAACAGGGCTGGAATTCTACCAATTTAAAAGTATTTTGATTATTACTAGAAGTAAAATTCTAGTTTTGTTCAATTTATTGTAGCTTTATTAGAAAAATCCTAAATGATACTTCATGCATTTCACCAGTGGTTCGAATAAATTCTCAAGGGTTATAGTACATTTTCTTCGCCAAGAATAACGAGAAATTACTATTCTGTCAATGATTACTCGGACTACTTTAATTATGATTCAAGGTAATTATACAATAAAATGACACTTGGGTTGTATTATTTTATGATTCCATTGTAGCCCATCTCACTGACACTGATGCATTCTCGCAGTCTTGGTTCATTCACAGATCGAGATTTCAAATCACCCATGGTGCATTCTACCGCGTTAAAATAAAATACAACAAAATCTGCTCATAATGATACAAATTTAAGGGGTATTCTATCCGGAGTCCAACAATCGTCAAGTGGTAGATTCGAAGATTCAAGACTGTGAAAAACTATTTATCAACTCAATGTGCTACATCACGTATTTTATAGAATTGGACATTGATTGGAAAACAATGATCTAGAGAAATCGAGTGATGTATTTGTATAGGTATAATCGTCTAAAGTTTTCGAGACCGAGGTTCACTTATATTTTTGTATAACTGCGATACATAAATCAAGAGTCGTCAACCTCTAGTGCATTGAACCATAATAAACGCTGTCCATGAAAATTGCATGAGAAACTAGATGACTCGGTAAGTCCGAAGAACAATTGCATTTCATTGGCTATATACGTACCTTTAATTTTGACCATATTGTTTCGCAAGCGTTGCCGATATCGAAATAAATGCTATCCGCGCTCAAAGTAGAAAAAAATGCCTTGCTGCAAAAATTGGCAAATACTATGCGCTTACTCTTCAAATTTAGATTCGCCATTATATCGTTGTACTATAGTACAATGTCGATTTTTGCTAATTAAGCAATTATTATCACGTCAAAGTTGGCTTTTGCTTTTTATTGATTATTCCGCTCCTTACTACTTCAATAGTAAGGTGTGATGATGCAATACGTTCATCGACGGCATTTAAACTCCTGATTATTTACCGACAAAGGTGAATGGCTTTGTGCAACAACTCTGGGTTCTTGACCTTTGTTGAAGTTGTTTTTCGTAGATATGTAATTTTTTCATCGAGAACTTTCTTTTTCAGGTTAAATGATATTAGTCTTTTTACGGGGAAAAAATGTTTTGCAAAAATTCATCTTAATCCCAGACAAGGGTTGGCCAAGTGAAGCTTTATGTACAACCAGTTTTTTTTTAAGTTGAGGGGTTGGATACAAGTTCTAAATGTATAACTAGACGAACAAGTTTAACCTGTTTTGGGTCATCGTTGTATGCTTAGAATAGCGAGTATCTATGCAAATCATATCGAAGCATAAGGAAAGTTGTCGAGAGGTTCCAGCTAAATTTATTACAGCTGTTCTAACTTTAGAATTATTGATGTCAATCAGTACTCGAACTATTTTGAAAGATTCGGCACTCTTTTTCGGAAATGGACAAGTGGACTCTTTGAGCGTACCTTCGACATTGATATTTTTCTATCCCTAGGAAAACGTTTCTCTCAGACGGATAGAAAAAAAACCCGCAGATTGAAGGAAGAAGTGAAAAAATGAGTATTGAAAATTTTTCTAATTCAGCTGAGAGATGAATCGTGAATTTATGTACAAAGGGACTCGATTCATAGGTGCTACAATATTCCTCAAGTCTTTCAACGATTTTGTGGATAATATGGTAACGAGTTGACGTTAATTGTGGAATTTATCCCAAAAGTAGACGCTTCTCTTACCATATTTTGATATCAAATTATACCATTTCCTTGAAAATCGCTTTCCTCGATATTCACCATCCTTATTCTGAGTTACAAAATAAATTAAAAAGTGATGACTTTAAATCAGAATCATAAACGAGACGTGTGAGCAAAAATTTGTGCCGATTGTTCTTTAGGGCTCATTGATAAGTGTCAAGTCGAAAATCATTTTTGAGATTGCCTATCTCAAAAATATTTTATGGAGCACGATTCATCATAAGCCGTTTTTCTTTTGGTAGTGGTTCACACTATACACTGAATCATCTTCCATATTTCTTTTTTTGGTGTAAAATAACTAAATCATACTTCTTGGAAACCAAGTATTATTTTGAGTCAGCCTGTATTGTGCCAGTGTCTCTTGTTCACAGATTCACGAGTATCAAAACCCTTCTCTCAACACAAATCCATAATGGCAACACTACGTAAGCGAATTCCTCGGTTCGCTAGTCGAAAATATTTTCGAAAATTTTTGACCCTTTGAATCCGGATTTTCATTTAAACACACCTCTTGAAGCAGTCTTGTATCTCTTAGGGAAACCTTGACAGACCTGGCTTTCTTTTTTTGTGGTGACGGTCACAGAATGAGATTAGGAATTTGGCATTTATTAATGACTTTTCGAAGTGGCATCGCGTTGGATTTTTTTTTGACAACACTCGGTGCATAAGGAGATCTTTGGATGTGATGACCAACTAAGATGCATAATTGGAGTGACTTAAATTGATTACAGAGGACTAATAAAGAAGCTTTTGCAAAGAATGTTGAAGCACAATTATTTTAGCAAATTTGTGTATTTGCACCGTTTTATCAACGATTTCTGTTGACCTCATCAGGTACTATTGGAAGATGTGTGATATTAGTCGAACGATGACAAGTAGACTCTAGCGAGTCTACCCTGGTATTTCAATTGTGTTTGAAATAATGCACTCATAAGATCTTCCAATAGTACCTGACGAGGTCAACAGAAATCGATGATAAACCGTTGCAAATATTTGAATTTGCTAAAGTGATTGTGCTTTAACATTCTTTGCATGAGCTCCTTTAGTCTTCCATGATCAACTTAAGTCACTCTAGTTCTTAACTGACGGGGACGGCATTTCCCCCAAAAATTGATAAAAATAACAATAGATTATATTCGCTGTTGATAATAATATAGAAAATAATAATATGAACTTTTTAATCTCGTCAGTAGAGAGAATTCAAATTCGTGTGGTTTTATCATATTCAATGATTTTATAATTTCACATTTCTGGTGTGGGATGCTTATTGACTTTGGTATTATGTATGTATGTGATGGACATCCTGAATCACTTGTAGGTAAAAGTAGTCGATTTTTTTGTCACGCTACATTCAAAAAGGGAAAGTCCCTTTACAGAAATCTTGACACGTAATAAAATAACTTTACATTGAATTCTGGTGCTAACAGACACCGTATATTATGAAGAAAAAGTTAGTCAGTTTTGAATGAATCGTCCCATTACCAAATAATTCAATGACGGAATATAGTAAGCCTTGTGCATAAGAGTGTAGTTGCGAGACAATACAGGACCGTACAAGCCGTAAATTTTGTGTATCCAATGAGGGCTACAGGCACACGTCGATTGTCGAAACATTACATATAGCCATCGATTGCTATAACTTATCTGCTGGTCATTCAAAGGTACTACGCACACGATTCATCCGGAATCAAACGAATGGATTCACGGTATGGGCTAATTTATTTCTCATTAGATAGCCGCAAGAATGGTTCGCTGTTATGAGTGCACAGGAAAGAGTTAGAGAATTCGAAATAATTAGTACTCGACGTAATTTATAAAGGTCGAAAAAACAAGTAAAGGTAAACTAAAATCTTCATTTTTGATTCAGAAAGGATATTGAATACACATTAGATTTTGACTGAATTTGATGCTATCTGGTTCAAGGAATCACTCATTATAGTGATAGTTAGCCGGTACAATATATTTACTTTCAACAAATACCATCTAACGGGGTACCTTTGAACTGAGCTTCGAACACTTTTCAAGTGGTCATAACTTCTGTATGGAGCATGTATTAGAGCCAAATCGCATGTTCTATAGACAGAATATATGAGCTTTTGAACAGTGTTCAAAGTTGCCATGTCTGTCGAAAGTTACCCCCGTTGACGGTATTCTGAACTTGTATTGGGAATGACGTACTTCGAGGGAAATCTTACGAGTCTTTTCATTTTTGCAGTCAAGTAGGAGATCAGATGAATTTATTGTCTCGAATCGAACATTAGATCCAGATTTGATAAAACCAGCATCATAGCTGAATCCAATTCCAATCAAATGGTTGCATCAGAATTGGATGATTGGGTCGAACGATTTAAAGATTTTGGATGTAAAAAACCTCCTTTACTGGAGCTCACGCAGAAAACAACCCTGCCGATTTTACAGGAACTATGCTCAGCGTTACATTACGCTTCATGCGCTCGGCTGAGTCTGCGCTATAGGGGAGAGTAGGGCAAAATTGGACGAATTTTGCCTCGAATTTTGCAGTAGGGCTATCTGACGATAGTTGGGGCTAGGCGCACTATGGGACTTTGAAGTTCAATTATTGAATGAATTGTAAAAAAATTTCCAGACCCCTAGGTCTCAGCGTTCATACTTTTTCTTGATGTTGAAAAGAAAAAATCTGTCCAAATTCGCCCCGAGCTTGGGGGCACTTCTGACAAGTTTTGGGGGCAAATTAGGACAGCCTTGGGAAATCGATGTGCAATATTCCTTACCTATAAGAGTCGCATTTACCCACCAAAAAACGTAATAATAACCCAAAATCGAGAGGGAAACTCGCCTGCAACCTTTACATGCTCCCATAGCCTCAACAAGCGGGCCATTTTTATATCATTTTTAAAAACATTATTGGAATAGGCATTTTATTGGTGCACAACCGTCTTCAACAATCAGCAATCGACTCGCAGCTTCTAAGAGTCGACTTTTTTCATTTGCTTCATGATGGTGGTCCCCTTACTCACCCTTAGTCAACGATCCAATTGATAGAGTGCGACAATCAACCTGATATCAGCGAATGCTAGAGTGAGAATGCGTAAATCGAGCACTATCTTCGAACACGTTGAAACCGACTTCTCGCCTCCAATCCAACTCCTATGACCGTCATGAGAGATTGTAACTTCACTTTTTCATCCATTTTCAATAACTATTGGTATTAGATTATAATCTAACTCACCCTCAACAACCCGCGCTTCGAAAAATTTGCCCAAATGCATACGCGCCTCGATACGCACAATTATCCTCGAAAAACACGGACAGGAGGTCGATTTGTGATGGGATTTAGCGTTGTCCAAATTCGCCCCCACCAATTCGTCCAAAAATGCCCTCACGCGTTTTTACGCAGAATTGTGATCATTTGGGACCAAGAGAACCGATTTTGGCCCACGAAGGCTCAAAATCTTTGTTTTGTAATGTAGTTTTTGACTTCCAAGCAAAAGTAGCGTGAATTTTTGCATTTGGAAAATAAACCGCGTGAGGCCCTCGAAAAGCACCCCTATGTCAGCGTGGACTCCCAGTATCGTTTTGAGAGGTCTAACTGCGATAAAAATAATTGTCTGTGATGGTATTAAAAGATAATTTACGCGGCGAAAGCCTAGACTCGCCTCCGACCGAGCTATCTCACTTATCCAATTTTGCCCCCGTCCAAATTTGCCTCAGTTTCCCCTATAGCTATACACACTTAGGTTATACAAAGTTCAGCAGCCGGTCGATTTGGCCGGGATTCCCATTCCGCGCCAAGCTGTGATTTTTACACCACATTGCTGCAATTACGCAGCTGATATGTTTGTACAATGCAGGCCCTTTTGACCATGTAAACTCTTTGCAAAATCAAACGATCATGCTGATTTTTACTTGATGCCTTTGAAATCATAGAGGAATTCAATAACAAATGTTCAACTCATCACCTGTGAATAGAACTTCACGTGCAAGCTTACAAGCTTATAACTATATCAACTGTGCGAATAAATGTTGATGGTTCTAGACCCAGAGAAAATATACTCCTGGTGAGAGTTGATAAGCGTGCACTATATTCTTTGATAACACACAGGCAGATGGAGAAAAGTACCGTTTTCCAGAGTCCAGACCCTGGTCCAGACAGATGATTCCCAAAGTTTGGGACGAATCCAGGACCCACAAGGTTAGACCTCTCCTTGTCAATTCTATGTTAGAACATTCCTAGATCCGCCTCCTGCTACTTTGCCTCTTTTACCTAAATAAAATTGTTCAAAGTAGAAGAAGGCCCCGCTCCTTGTCATTCAGAATTTTTTACTGTGCAACACACTAATCAAAATTCCTATCTCTCGAAGCGGGGTCCCTTTTCACCTCAATGGCAAAGGATTTAGTAAATTCCTCACCTCGTAGTCAGAGTACCGTAACCTTAAAATTTGTCATGATGCATCCCAACCGAGTAAAAGGGCTGAAAGATCATTCTCTCTATCCGATGAATGACAATCATTAGCCGTACAATTCTTCAAACCCCCCGCCAAGTGTTGTATCATTCATCACTCGCCAAGCAGCCATCAGAAACACTGTTCTCGAAGCGGAGATCAGCAATTTTTCGACAAAACAGCTTGGTTTGACACCCATTTACACATTTTTCCTTTCCTATATCTATATAACCAGAACATATAACATCCAAAACCAAATACTGAAATACCCCCAACCGAATCTATACGCGTGCCAAGCAGACGGCTCACCTTGGCATGCAATATAATACGAATAGAACAAAACACAATAGGCTTTCTATAACCTCAATCTATTCTTCGTACGACCCGCCGTCAGTGAGCTCATGGCGTGCATGTCCCCAAAAATTGCTAATGGCCCTCCGCAAAATCCTGTCTGCTCTACCTGAATAAATCTGTATCATCTGAAAGCCATTCCCACTCGTGCAATCTCACCCAAAATTCCCTATTGCATAGTAACGTACGTATTTGTATGTGGGTATGTATAGGGTAAGGTTAGGTAAAAAAAGGGAGTTATGGGAGCAAACAGTCATTGCAGCCGGCACTTGAGGCCCCACTAACAAAACACAAACTATGGTCGGCGAAATCGTGCAGCTTTACGCGCAAAAAAGGCCCGGTATCGATCGTACGCGATTCTTTTGCACGTTACATCCCGCTATTTTTTCTGCAAAATTATGTGATTCTCACACACATACACACACGCTCGCGCGCGCACACAAACACGCAAGCACGCACGCGTCGCACACACACACACACACACACACACACACTTATATAATAAGCAAAATCATGCATCAGCTGTGATATAGCTATGCAGGAGATGATGTGTTGAGGAAGAAGGTGTCGGAAACGCAGGGTGCTCATGCAGTACACTAGCAGATGTTTTCTCATTGTCATGCTAAAGGCATGTCTCCGGTCGTCGAAGAGCAATCGTCGCTGACCCCCACTCCCGACCCACTCCTTACTCTGTATAGACGAACCCTATATAACCCACCTGATTGTACCAACACTGACATAACCTATATATATACGGAGCGTCTTTGACACGAGATAGAAGTTGGGTGTTTGTTGCAAGGGGGATGCCATATAGGCATGTGCAGCAGTAAGTTTATCCCTGGGGGTGAAGTTAACGCAACAAGCGAGGCAACAAGTAACCCTAAAACGTGTCCCAAAGGTAATATATCTATACTATATATGTCTGATGGGTTGGCGGGCACGTGGTTTTAGGTTAGGTATATATAATACGTAGTGTTGGATGTATAAAACAGGGTGGTACTTGCGAAATGGAACGAAAGCGAGACTATTGTGTATGAGCGAGAATGCCGAGAGAGAGAGAGAAAGTGTGTCTTTTGGCAAGAATCAGGGTGATGTCTGCATGCAACCTAACCTCTTATATTGCGCAAGCTGCACACCTTTCGCATATTATGTGGAGGTCCCAATACCCGGTGTGACCCGGTGTGCGATGTCAGCGTGCATGCAGTGAGATTGGCAGCGCGAATTCTGGGCTGTCTCGTGTTCTTTTATGGTTAGGTTGCCATAGGGGAACTTCTCTCGCTTAGCAACACTCGCTTATTGATTATATCAAGGAGACGACAAGGTTATGGTAGACTATACAATGATGAAGAGATTTGCGATCTTTGACCAACTGAAATCAAGTGATGAAAATGAAATGAGAGATACGTGGAGCAAAATCAGACTGGTTCATAGACGACAAGTTTGAAAAGAAGTATGCTGCAAGCAATGATCAGGGTAAGTTATCGCATTTTGGAAGTCGGGGTATTACTGAAAGGGCCCAAGATAAATTCAGTTTATGATCGTTTCGTCAGATCAGATTATGGAAACTCGTGAAAACTAATTTGTTTATTGAAGAACTCTTTATGATTTCTAAGTTTGCAGTTGAACATGGAATGAACATTGTCTGATGGTTCAGAGGATTATTCCAAGATTTGATCCGTTCACTAATTTGTTACCCTCCAGGGGACATAATTGATTTCCACTAATAATTTGTGACAGTTTCCTTGTATGGCATTGAGAAAATCTGAAAAATTCTGAATATCTGTCACTTCAAGGAACATAATGGATCAATAATAAGACCTCCGAATGAAATTGTAGGAGGAAGAATGATAGGAAACGAAAAGTTTTCAACATTTTATATCGGACTTTTATCACCATTTCACCACTCCAAAAATACATTTTGAAGAGAGACTCTGTATCTCTGACACCAGGGGCATTTTTGTGGTAAATGGGTGAAAGCTACTGACCATGGTAATGACTAACTTTTCTCTGTGACACAAGAGATGTATCAAATCGCTTGTTACTCAGATACACGGTTGAGGTTTTAGACGTTCAAAGATCCCGGAATGAATTTTCAAATAAGTTTAGGTGCGTTCGATTGCAATATTGTGAAAGACAATCATCTCAGTGTCATAAAAACGACGATTTAGAGTTGTGTCATTTGAGGATTAAAGAAAAGTCTCTATTCGGTGGTTCTAATTCAACTTGCCAATTCTTGACAATATCATTGTAGATGTTTTGTACATTGAAATTATCGAATAGACGCAGAAAAGGTGTTTGCAAAAACCAAAAGTAATCAGGAATTGTCCCAATTTCATGGGCTTTGCTGTATGTGTGTTCTGTATCGGTCTAGCACAAGAATCCAAATCCTTTCTCCAAGGTAATCTCAGAGGTTCTAACAACTGTTATGCTCATTGAAAATTTACGCAGCAAAGTCCAATGAAATCTTCAGAGATCTTTATTAATCGATGAGGTTTACTGAATCAGTGAGTACGTTTTCCAGAAGTCATCTTTCTCATGGAATATCTCACTAACACAATGCAAATTTTAGTCTTCGTTGTGATGAAGGTACCAAATGCAATCGATTCACGAGATTAATCCAGTCTTCAATTGTCAAAAAGTGCAGAACTCCATTATAAACATGAAAAAATGTTATCAGGCAAATAACCGTGGGGCTGATCATGCCCTCATATTTTATTTTATACTCTATGAAATTATGGATTCTGATGCACAAGTACAACCCTTTGACTGTTCCCTCATATGTCATATTTTCTGTAGCAGGTAATGCGAGATCTCATTGTGACAATTTCATGAATTCAACATATCGACAGATGGGTTGAGCTTCCAGAAATACACATGAAAGGATTACACCATAAATACTCACCCATCAGTACTACTCGCTAACCCTATGCTTACTCTTACCTGACTCAATGCCATACGACCCATAATATCAATCATCTGAGAATTACCTATCACGATATCCGTCATATTATGTATCATATATCGCAACTCTCCTGGACATACTTGAAGAGAACGTATAGAATGGAAAACTCATCTTTCCGAACCTAGTTACACCCCGAATAGAAAATTACTACTACAACACATTTCCATGGCTCATTGAAAATTATACTGCTCATAATTGTAGTTTGGTTTCAGTAACATCTGGAGTCTCCAAAATCATCATTTGTCAAGAATCATCAATTAACTGAAAGCAAATGACAAATTGCTGGTGGCTTCTTCGATTGTTGAAGGACGCATGTTTTTTTCTTCTTTACCCAACAGTTGTCAGTTTGCTCATTACTCAACACCTTGTTCATTTTAGGGTGCAACAAAAACTACCCACAAGACGTGTTGACCGAACAGTAATGGTGAGAAAAGTCATTCTAAAGTGCGTATGCGCTTCACCATATGTTTGGCTACCACCATATCTTTTAAATTTGTACTGCAAGATAGTTGGGTAAAAAAAAGTCAAAGGGACTGACAAGGTAATTGTTACGAGACTTATTGGTAGTTTTGATACTTAATTTTGAGGAGAGGATCTATTCATTCGTTATGAATTGGGATCAAAATATGAGAAATCGGGACTTTTCAGTCTCTTCGATCCCAGTTATGATGTCTATGGTGTTGAGCAAATATTCAACAGAATCGTTACATGGTAAAAGGAACCTTCGACAAATGAGATCTTGATGAATGTATTTTTTTTCTTTATTTATTTAAAGACGATTTTTAGCACACGGGGCGCTATTTAACGTCAAGATGAATGTACTGAACGTCTTTTATGCATACACCGATCAAACTGATGAGTCATGAATGAAGTTACTGGGGTAAACCAAAGTTTGACAAAATTTTAGAAATTGTACATTTTCAATCCCTGGATAGAAGCTAAAGCATATCACCCCAAAAATTTCCCCATGATGGAGGCTTGCATCTTGACATATTCTTCAAATTTGTCAATATGCTTTGGTTTGTTCATAATATCTCGCAATGGACTTTCAACTCAGACAAGTTGTATTGAATAGCGTCAGAGTAAAGGAAAATCTATACCTATGTAATGAGACGAGGATTTTGAACAAAGTGCGAATTAAGAATCAACTTACTTCACCGTTACCGACACATCCAAACTGTTTCAACAAATTCGATGAAATTGGTGTATGACATCATATGATAAAGTTACCAGAAGTAAAAAATTTACGTATATGGTGGAAAAGCAATGTAGATTTCTTTTTTAATACTGTTCGCACTCATTTTGATGATCAACAATATGTCGGTAGCTGATAAGACAACTGATATCCAACAAACTACATACAAAATCAATCATCATCAAAATCATGATAATGTCCAATCGATTCATTACCTCGTGGTCAGATATGAAATTCCAAAAGAAGCGTGCCCAAGCCACACTACACCCTGTGAAAAAAACCAGGCATTATTGAATCGTGATCAGTGTAATAAAAATCGATGACTACGTCCTGACCTTCAATACATCATTTTTTACGCAGCCTCCGCCCCATTCAAATTGATATTTCAAAAAATCTTTACCCCCCCTTCTCATATCTCCGAAACGGCAGCAGCATACAATTTATAATAAAAAAAACTCAAATATCGATTAAAATTTTTAAAACACATGGCTAGGGTTTACTTCAGTCTCCCTTGTGTCAAAATTCAACTGTATCGCAATTTGAAACTCCTGGACCCACCCTGAACCAAACGATCTCTATTTTATTCCACCCCTAAAGGTGTATAGATACTATTCAACAGAAGCAACAGCTGCTACAATCGATATCACGGTATATATTTTTCGCACTACAATAATACAAAGCCTGTGGGCAGCCCTTGTACTTTCAGATTGATGATCGTCTCGAGGTCGTCATCCCCATATAGAATGAGAAATTATCATCCAAGATGACAATTTTTGCTTTCCACACTTCATTTTACACACAAGTGTATTCAACTTACTACCCACCCTCACAATTTATGTTATTTACCCATTTACCCTTGGAGTTTCTATTTGTGAAGGGCTCCGGATCATAACGATATGAATTTATCTTGGACTTACAAAAAAATGTTTTAAGATTTTGGAGGGGCTGTTTTCATCGGTAGAGATACTTTTTGGGAGTAATTATTTTTGAGTCGTATTTATGACCTACTATGGTAAGTGTACCCAATATGCTCCCCCCTCACCCCTTATGAGCCATTTGCCAATAGTTTTCGGCCAATTTCAATACTTTTCAATGTACTTTATAGCATCTTAAAAGTCTTTCCAAGACCTATGAAATGAGTTAAAATGATTTCAACCTCCAAACCAGAGCTGAGCTGTCATACTAAGAAAAAAAAATGGAAATCGGTGGTAAAGTGCATAAAACTATTCTCATCGGCGTGCAACCACATTTGCAGCTTCTTACGGGTTCAAAACACTATTTCCGACTAACTTAGGCGCGATGAGCCCGTACTGAGTGATAAATAGTACATTATTGCCCTGGGCGCGTACGCCCAGTTCGGGCGCTAGGACAGTTTATTTCCCGAGCGAAGCGAGGGAAATAAGTCCTTCGCGCCCGAAATGGGCCTGCGAGCACAGGGCAATGATGATTTTTCATCATGAGAACCCTAAAACCGCATTCGAATGCGGCCTTTTTAGGTTAGAATGATGAAAAAGTCATGCTGCACGCCTTTTTGAGATGACCATATGGTGGACATGTTCATGGATCATTATGGATACGCGCCAATTTTCGCCTCCATTTTTGCGAATGATCTCCGATCGCGCTCAAAAGGAACAGAATACGCTAAAGTACACTAAGATTGGTCGAACCAAAAAATTTTCCGCATCGATTTTATTGAACGCGATTTCATTGTTGATTTCTTAGCTGTGCAAACACGAAAAATGGAACATTCACTTTGAATTTGTCTGAGAAACTCGGAAATCATTCTGGGTCGACTCAAATAACTAATTTTCTCAGATCTTAATATAACAAATAAAAGAAAAAAAAATTCGCAATCGATGTATACGGAGACATGTTGGGCACAGTTACCTTATTCCAAATAATGTCAGTGGAACCTTTCCAAACCGTAACTTTTAATAAGAACAGCCTCTGATTAAATACAGGGGCGATTTCTTGAAAATCTGAAATGAACTTATACTGTTATGTAGCGGAGCCCTTCATACGTGTACCAAATTTTTATGTGGTGCGTAGTTCCTACATTCGCGAATAATTCAGAATCTATACAGGTAACTTTGCGACAATACAATAGGTCTAGATTTTAAGGGTGGTAGCTTTGTAATATATAGAATATAATATACCCCTGCAGCTGCTGTCGTTCTGCAATTCTTGCTCACTCTCTCTTGCAGATGACGCCTTAGAGTATAGACTCATTGTAAAGGGCCTATTGTGATCATACGATATCACGTGGGGCCTATTTCACCCATCACCTTGCGCATAAACTGCAAATCGTGACCCCCTGAGCTTGAATTAAAAGTCATCGAAAATAAGAAAGAGAGAGGGGAGGGGGGGGGTTAAAGAGAAGAATAAGGAGTCGAGACTTGAACTCAGGGGGTGAAGAACCTTCTATTATAGCTATCTAGAATATGTATATAAACACGTCTGGGTCTGGTATGAAAGTTCAACCTTGGTTTTAACGGTATAAACGATTCTTGAGCGACTTTTAACGGTATGTGAGTCTTGAAGTAAGTATTTGTATGGTGACACCTGATGCAGCTGCCAAAGTTCGATGGATATGATGTCAGAGCAAAGCTGATGATATATGGAGTGGAAAGTGAAAAATTTGAGGTTATAAATTTTGTAAGCGTGAGTTTGAGAGTTTGTCAGACTACTGATTGCGAACGTTGAAATTTTAAGAAAGATCGATTGGATTGTGAGGTAATCGTCTGAAATGCAGTTTTATTGTATTAAATAAGTCTGCTGTGAATGAGTGAATAAGAAATGCACAAAACAAAAGGAGACTGAAGAAAAAGAATGAGCGTGTAAATGTTGAATGCAGTTAACTTATAATGGATTTCAAGGATTTGGTGGTTTGGAACTTTTGTTCTTGAATGAGGCTGAGTGCGTCTCACAGAGTTTAATGAGCTGCGATGTGCAGTGACTGTATAGTATGGGGTAGAACATTGGTTTCTTAGCTTGTAAAATCTTTGCAGCGGAGTTGTTTTATTGTCTTCTCTTGTTCTTTTATTTGTGGTTTTGTTTCAATGGTGATTTTGTTTCAGTGCATGGAGTTTTAAAAAAATTGTAGATCGTACATACAAAATTCATAATCTGATGTCAGAGGATGCGATTTATGTCTCGATCTTCACAGAAATGAGTGGAACATTTAAAATAATATATCTCAACTTTTTAAAAGCAAGTTCAGCTATAATTGAGAAATTAGGTATGAAAATTTATGAAAGAATAAACTGTAGGATGTCATTGGCCGAAAAAATGTTCAGACTGTCTACCAGGCTATGTTACAGTCAAGTTGAGCTGATGGAATTATTTCTTACATCTTTGGACTCTTGTCAACATTACAAATCTTGGCACTTTTTTTTTTTGATGATTTGATTTAATTGATTTTTTCATCCACTTAGGAAAGAAATAATGTTGAAGATATTAGTACCACAACACTGTAAAAAATTGGTTCACTTACGACCAAATTGGCCAACCACTGGTTGAAAAATCAGCCAGTGGGGTGAAAATTCAACCACTGGTTGCATACTAAATTCGAACACTGGTTGACAATTTTACCTCAGCCTCCGAATATCGGAGTAAAATAGGATCCATGAGATTGGTCAAAATTGATGATCGGATAACAATTTTGAGTCAGAAAAAACAAATTTCTTCGTGTTTTTTCATAAACAAACAGAAATGAACAAGCCCACCAGTGGTGAGAGCCTTTTCGTAAAAAAAGTCCAGACTGAGCAACGTTTCCGCGATTCAATATCCGGATTGGTGACCGCTTGGCTCGGCTTGCTTTTCTAATAGTATTAATAATATCTATACGCTTAGCTCGGGTAAAAAATTCTCGCTTTACTATGGATAAAATAACGGACCCTACTGATGATGGTCCCCGGATGACATTAATGAGTCAAAAAAAAGAAGTTTCTTCACGTATTTTGCCAATAACAAATAGGAATTAACAAGTTCTATTCGTTCACGAAAAAACGTGAAGAAACTCATTTTCCTCACCAAAATTGTCACCCGATCACCACCATCGAGATCTATCAGTCTCATGAGTCCCGTAACTATTCCTAAATTCGCTGTAGAGAAATGTTCAACTATAGTGGTTGAATTTGGTAATCAACCAGTGGTTGCCGCAAAAAGTTAGCCAATTCGTTGATTATCGGCATCAATCACTTCAACCAATTGTTTGAAGCTTTTCCCACAAATTTTTTACAGTGTAACATACGAACGCACGGTACAGATATAAGTGCATCTCAGTTATTCATTTGAATCGAGTAGGAGTTTTGAATCTTATGTCTAAGACATTCAAACATCACTATTGATTATTTTACCCAATTTATACATTCAAAACCATCAACGATGCCATAAACTCAGAGCCGTCTCTCCCAGTAGGCCGAGTAGGCCCGGGCCTAGGGCCCCACGAGAAAGCAAATGGGATGCACCTAAAATTTCTCTGGCCTTACATGGGCCCCCAGGCCTCCCGGGCCTAGGGGTCCCAAGAACCCCTGAGACGGCTCTGCATAAACTTGAAAAAAAAATTTCCTAAAATGAATCAATGCAAGAGCCAGCCCCACCACATTGCATGAAAAATGTATAACAATCACAGAAATTTTCCAAGGTGGGTAAGGCTACTGCAATAGATGAGAAATAATTTATCGAATCCATGACTGATAAACTGCATAACTCAGAGAGCATCCCCCTACCCACAAACATCGAAATGATCAATATTTTGACGTACAAAAGTAGAGCATATCGGAGACAATTTTTCCAGCTGTAGTAGTGCATTATATGCGTCGTATGCCATATGCATCATGCAACAGATATCCGTACATCCCGCCCCACATTATATATCCATACCCCGATCGTCCATCCTGTCTCTTTGGATGCTGCTGCTGCTGCACATGCTGAGTAATGCTACAAATCATTCGATAATGTTTCAAATATTCAGCTGCTCTTTATATATATTTCTGCTACTGCTACTGCTATACGTATTGCTGTTGTGGCTAAATATCACGTGGACTGCAGTTGGCAATATGCTATGGTGGCACGTGGCTGCCACATCCCAAGTACCTTATTATGTATAGAAAAATTTTTGATGAAGTTTATGAAAAGAGTCGTATCATTATATCTTCACATATGGTTCTTTGAATCGAAATACTACAATGGAAAGCATGAATTGCATTTTCGATTTTTATTCATATTAAATTTTGAGTACGTAAGGAGCCTCTGATTGCTCATTCTGCACTCGGATTATTAAGATGACTGGAGAGGTTTAGATCTGAGTATACATTCGGTTTATTTGAAGGAATAATTTCTGCCATATGTTTGAGATCATTTTAAAATATTTGTATATGATTTAACAGCATATGGTAAGACAGTACCGTTCTGAGCGATTCTTTTAAGATCAATTATTGGATTGCTCAGTTTTAATCAGCTTCCATCTGAATAACAGCCTTGGGTTAAGGTTTTTGGAAATTTTACAATTGAGTGCCAAGCTAGATTTTGCATTGGTTCAATGAACTAAAATTTGTTACACTTTTGTGCGAACAGCAGAAAATGGAACAATTACAATATTTATTAGCAGTTTAGTTTAGCCTGCAATAAGAAGTGAAGAAGTTTCTCGGTTGATAGACGCACAGAATTTTTCGATAAAAATTATGAGCGCACTCAGGGTAGTCTTGGGACATTTGATATTCCAGACTACTTATTGCGAATGAGTGTCAAGAAAAATTACCCTTGTTATCTGGTACATTTTATTTCAGGTCAAAAATCGTATTAGATTCGGTGAAAGAATACGACGATTTCGGGTAACTTTTGCGGTCACTTGTAGGGTAGGTAGTTTTTATCCTGTACAAAGATGCTGGGTGCGCCTGCGCGTGCCACTGTCGCGTTGCTGTTTTGTTACCGCACTGAGCTCATCGCAAAGCTGTACAGAACTACATAACCTCGACAAACCATTCCATAGTGGCGATTGTTACAAATTGAAACGAATACGATGCTAACAGTCACCACATCTGGTCTCTTGATTTTTATCGAAAAATTCTGTGCGAGTAGGTGAAGAGACCATAGATAAGGATTTTGAAATGGAAGAAAATCCAATTTTTAGGCAGGAACACAACGAAATGGCTGATTGTTCAACTGAATTGTATTTATTCAACGTTTACCATTCCTAACGAGTTGTAGAGTTAATCCTTCACTGACAACATTCATCACAATTGTGAGTTTTAATCAGCAAGCAATCTGATCAAGTATTTCCATGATTTTTGATATCCACATTATGTATTTCCTATGGTGAAATCCTATCGATCAAATCACATCTCATAAAAGCTACCTTCTGTCCATTCCTACCATAGTAACGTCAACGGGGCATGGTTGTTTTTCATGGTGTCCATTTTTCATAGCTACGTTTTTTCTGTGCATTCGCAAAAATCCTGGAAAAATCGACCTTTAAGGAGGCTCGAGCGCGTAGGAGCGTACCAAGCACGGGGCCCCGCGCGCCTTTTCCCCTTCCACCGCGTCATTGGCGCTATACATAGGTGTACTCACAATGCAAGCGCTGGCTGCAACGCTAGCTTTTTTACTTTCACTTTAATTTTCTCGAAATTTTGATGGTTGACCTATGGTTTTCCTGGCATCAATTTATAGGGAATGAATAAAAGAACTGTTTCCTTTGGTCAGAACAGAAATCATATGAATAGTTAGCCCGCAATCTCATCTTAACGCGTCTGGCCCATAAGGTTACATGTAATCAGAAATAATTTTCGAAGTCAATTTGCTCACGATTTTGGTGGTTGACCCCATGTTTTCTCAACGGTTTTACATTTCTAGTAGTTTTAGCTATAGTTTAAGCCCACTTGCGCCAAAAACAAATGTTTTATTAAAAAGTGCTCGAGCCTCCTTAAACGTGAAATAATTTTCCTGGAATTCTTCCAAATACACAGAAAAAACGTTACTATCTCGAGTAATTATATCATACAAAATTCATCAAAGGAATGACCTCATTCAGCAAGTCAATATCCAAAACTCTCTACACAGTTTCAGAACGATTGGTTTTAGCAATGACAATCATAGTTTGTCTAGATTATACACACAATTCTCGTAGTTTCATCAAAAAATCAACAGGTCATCTCGTCACACATAAATCATCGAATCATCCATCACCCTAAAATATGCTTACGTAATGCATAATAAGCCTGACCTAGTGTGAATATCATTGTGTAGGTTATGTTGTATAGATGTGAATGTCAGTATATGCAAGTTAAAATCATCACGCGCGTGCCATATGTGAGTTTAAGATCTCTCTGACCGAAGACGATTTTTCAAATTAGAAGGTTACAGAATGATGGAAAATGGAGTGATGGAACTTTGACATTTGAGTATTGTATTGGTCATTCTTTTCTGTCCAAGAGATGCTATGTCTCGTCAAGATGATTTGAAGGCGTTTTGTTACTTACAAAAAGGGAGTGAAGTGTGATGGACAGATGACGAAACATTCCAATCAACCTTGACATGTGCTAATGTTTAGACTAACGAGGGTAGGTTTCCATTTCTGGGGGATGGATTTTGATAAAAATGTGTGAAGAATTTCACTATTGTATGATTATGAGGTGCATACACAGTATTACATATGTGTTTAAAAATAGGTTTGCCAAATTTTGATTCAGATGGGCTCTGAGATTGGGGACGATTTACCTGTACAAGAATTGAAACCTGTTCATGAAAAAAACGAGAATTTTTCACTATTCTAAAGACAGAAATCCAACTCTAAAATCGTTTAGAGCATAGTTGAAAAGAATTAATCACAATTCTTTGGTAAAATGGGACTATCTGAAATTGTCCATTGGACACCTCGTTGGACACCATCACGCATTGCCGCATGATATTTTCGTAATCCAGCACATCAATCCCAGCAAAATCCTATGAACTCGTTTAACCTAGATTTTGCTCAGTATCCCAGATTGCATACTACTATAATAATTAATTAGTCCCATATAATACATTATTGATCTGAGCGTACGCACCCAGAGCAATTATGAGTTTTCATCATGAGAACTCTAAAACCGGGTTTAAAAATAGCATTTTTAGGTTAGAATATTGAAAATCCACTGTTTCCTAACCATATCTTCCAGAACATTAGATTTTACATCAAATAATCAATGAAATGATTTTCATGGAAATTAATCTTCTGGAAACAGGGCTCCCAACTGGTCAATGAATCTTATCTTTACCATTTTATCAGGAAAATGAGTGGGGAAAAAAACTTTTTCCTGTGCAAATCATCATATTAGCTGTACTGAATCATATTGAGAATTATACCGCTCCAAAATCGAAATTTGGGGGAGTTAAAATTCTCTTAATTCAAACCATCTTTCTTATTTATCGTTCCATTCCATCTGAACTATTCAACCTCATCTACGTGTTACAAAACTAACCTGTCTAAAATCCAAATAGTTCAGGTGCATAGCCCAACAAAACCTGCCAAAAAATACATCAACAAGTGGATTCTATGCATTGTTTCAACCTTTTATCGGTGTCAGTATCTCTATCACAGTTGATCAAATTCTTTAGATGTTCTCAAAAATGACCTTGTACCGCGCGTGCCAAGTAACGTCGACGACGGGTGTTACTTTTTATCTGTATATATCTCCCCCTTGGTTAAATTATGCGGAAGTTTGTGTGCTATAGATCGTATTATGATACGCGGTATAACTGCCGCGCCACCGGTTAAGAAGTTATACCCCACACCATTGAGAATTATATCAAGATTTAAGATAAGGCTTTGAGCGGTTGTTCAACGAGTGTTTTCAGCCACTAATATTTCCGGAAAAATTTGAAATTTACATTTCAATTTGAACACTTTAAGCTTATGTATGTACATTTACTCAGACCCTCAATGAAGATGCTTTCCATGGTACATTATTGCTTGTTAGCTAATTACTTTACTGAATATATTGACCAACTTTTAAGATATCCTCTGTTACAAAAATCTTGCTAATCAAAATTTTTTCATTCATATTCTAAAAAATTATCATCTTCGATCTTCCAAATCAGTCAAATAAACCACCCCGCACAAGATCATTGTCAAAATATCATGATAAATTTTCATTTCTGGGTGGTATACCTTTTTGGACAGTCTGATTTACGAGTCCAGAGAATTCAAAAAACATATTGCAGTAACGCTTATAGAAGAAAAT
Organism: Eretmocerus hayati; assembly: GCA_029851415.1. Taxonomy (NCBI): domain Eukaryota; kingdom Metazoa; phylum Arthropoda; class Insecta; order Hymenoptera; family Aphelinidae; genus Eretmocerus; species Eretmocerus hayati. Next base: position 21,072,276 of record CM056742.1, read on the forward strand.
GTAAGACACATATGGATTTCAGGGAAGGCGCTTACACTCAAATTTCAAGACCACCGCTTGCGGATATAATCCTCGCAGAATGCAGCCAACTGCAAATTTCCTTTGCAATGTTTTGAATGTTCGCACAGTGGGATAGGATCTCACATTATAGCATCAGGATCAAGAATTGTAGAAATCTGAAGATCAATATCCTGCATTTCCAAAAAGTTAGACCCAACAGCGCATCCATTTGAGATGTATACATTGTACATACATGTGTGTGGAACACCGGATCTCATTTTTCAAGATTCCGTATGTTGTGTGGCGCTTGCATTTGATCCCTTAGATATATCTGTAACATAACCTCTCGATTTCTGTCTCCTATATCCCCCCCCCATGGTAAATTGGAAAATGCCATGAAAATTGATCCAGATCGTATATCTTATACATCAAAAATTTTGTCTTTGAATTTTTACCACTATAGTGCTCTATATTGGTTATATAATATGGAGCATTAATTTTCTTGGCGCCTTACTTCTGTCATTTTGATCGGGTAGCTCTTGAATTGGATCCTGTAAATATTTTTAGTCGTTCCAGGTGAAACAAACTACTTATACACAGATGAACTGGAAAGAGACTATGGAAAATTTCTGGTACGGCGGGTGTGTGGGCGACTTTGGAAGATTTCTAGACGGAGGGGATGAATCGAGAGAGCTACTCTTTGTAAGAAAATTCTGTGGAAAACTACATTTCTGTGACCAAAGCAGTTTTTTAGGAATCAAATTGATCACGCGAAAAATTGTCCAGGATTCTTTTATCTGAGCTATTTTTTGGGAATCTGGAACTCCTGTCCATTGGAGGACAGTACACGGTTTCCAAACTTTCGAGCTCACAATTAATCTTGTTCAATCAGATGTAATCATGAGTATATGATGTTATGAAAGTATGGAGTTTAAATAAGGTGTTCAAAGTTTTTTTTGAGATTCTTTAATTTCTTCAACTTCCAAACTTGTGCTAAGTTTCTGTTCATGAACAACCTAATTTTTTGCAGTGTTCCAAATTGGAAATTATTCCTTCCAGCTCTGTAATATTTCCAACGGATAAATCTTTAAAAATGGGAAATTCTGGGTAGTTTGTTCCTTTTTGAAAGATTTTTTATGACTAATACTGAAAAGCAAAGAAAGTAATGAAAGCGGATGTCCCAATCCTCATAATTTATTCTTATAGTCCAAAATTCTGTCCAAAAACCACAAGTCATGGAAAATGTTATTCTAAAAATGATGACAGTTGGTTAGTTATAGGATCATGTATTTTGATATCTCCAAAGATACACGAATTTGCATATATTTCCATAGTATATTTTTTCGGAATTTAACTATTCTATCGAGAGAGATTGCAATAACTGTTTCAATTGAAGAATAGAGAACTGACATGACCACAAAAATTATTCCGAAATTCTGATGTCATAGAAGTTCGCGTTGAAACAGACACGATATGTGAAAATTTGGGAATTTTGTGAGGTAAAAGTGATTTAAATTCGAGTCTGAAGTTTTTCAGGTTTTGAATTGGCGCCATTCAATATGGCGGCAACTGCACATGAGTGACGTGACTTCAAAGTGTTTTCCACGGTCTTTTGAGACAAACCTGCGTTTTTCCACAGAAAACTTCTTATATTTGAGTAAAATAAGCTCTCGATTGTGATTCAGATGAGAATTTCCGATGAAATATGACATCAAAACAGTTAGCGAATTTAGTGGCACATGTGCAGCCACCGCCATATTGGATGGCGCCAATTCAAATTATCAAAACTTCAATGATGATTTAAGAACCACAGAGGCGTCGTAAAAATTTCAAACTTTTTTTCCTACATCTATCTTGCTGCAAACTCTCAAAATAAAAGATTTCCCGGAATTATGTCAGTTCCCTATTGATGGAAATTTCCCAATTTCAGAAGGAATTTCTTTCACCAGATTCAGAGAAAATTACGTAATAATTCAACAAGTTCATCTATCTTCTCAGCTACTTTGATAATTCTTACAAAATTCTAAATCTGGTGGCAAAGCAAAATTGTATTAATAACCAAAATTCCACCACTCCACACCCAAACTGCAAAAAAAACTCACACATTTCATGTATCGTTGCACACGTCCGGATGGAAAATTTAACTCGTTAGATCGGTTTGAGCAACACGTATATCCATCGACAAGAAAGTATCACCATCAGTATAGATCGTAGTGATGGTATTAGTGTGGTGGTAGCTGGTTTTGTGATGCATATGTCGCGCTTGCACGCAAGTAAAGTATCCTGCGTTCAAAAGCACACCTGCATTCACATTATATGTACGGGGAGATTGGTATATAACCTTCCTTTACAACTGATGAGCATAATACTGCAGAAGCAGCTGGTAAATGTCGCAAAGAGAGAGAGAGAGAGAGAGAGAGAGAGAGAGAGAGAGAGAGAGAGAGAGAGAGAGAGAGAGAGAGAGAGAGAGAGAGAGATGAGGCTTGCGCAAGTTCTGATATGTACGATCCACGACGACGACGACGACGGGGTGCGTTACATCATAGCTACTTTACCCTATACGCATCTACACACACACACACACACACACACACACACTTACACAGACAGGTTATGAATGTATAAGTACAGGGTGAAAAGTATGTACGGGGTCAAGAAGCAGACTCTAGGTAGTCTCATTAAAATCGCTAGGACACCTGGCTTGAGAACTACTCACACCATATCATACGCGGTTTGACTTGTTTATAGTCTTACTTGTATGTGTGTGTAATTCCATTTATAGAGCTTGAAGTTTAATCTATAATTTATGTGTTTTGTGTAGCTTAGATGGAGTATTATTTGGTATAGATATACTGATCGTAGATGAGCTTTCACTAACTGCGACTTGGTGCATTGATTTTGAGCTTTGAATGTAGATTCCATTTTCTAGGAAAGATTGATTGTCGAAAAGGGTCAAGGAAGGGGGGGGGGGACAATTAATACGACAATTCCGATCGTTTAGAGAAGAAATATGAGATTTTGAATATGATTCAGAGGTGTATAGGGATTGATATAGGGGGGTGTTTTGGTCGAATAAATTGATTAGTGTCATTGGTCGGTGTCAGTATGTTGTTTTAAATGAATTATGGTGCTTGTTAGAGGAAGTTTTTTTTGGGGGGGGGGGGTCGAGATTTAGAAAATAATCTCTAGAGTTTCTCAATCTGGGACGAATGGAAAGTGTTTTCTGCTCACGTGATATAAGGTATGCATCACGATAACCATCAGTGTGAAACTTATTACCGTGAAGGTTGATGGAATCTTTTCCTGTTAACCAGATATTCACTCGAGTCTTAGATAGGAATAAAAGTATTCCCTCAAGAGCGGTTAGAAATTTTGACGATAGAATATTTTTCTCGGTGCTCTCCAGAAAGAAGATTTTGGATAGTCAATTTGATCAGTTTCCAAAGAACTCTAACAACTGTCTTTTGATAGAGATTCTCGCTTGGTTCAACTATAAGGTGAACTTTCTAACTAATTGAAAGTAAGAAAGACGATTAGCAAAATGTTTGCTACTATAATTCGTCTTCTTCACGGGCTACTTTAACGATGATTGTTGACAGTGAGTTGAAGATGATTTTATTGAGCGGAGCCTGTGAGGCGAAGCCCTCTCCCCCGGCTTTGATGTCAATTCCTCGCACACTACTCCTCCAAATCGCCGTACCAATCAAGATGAAATTTTGCGGCTACATTCCTGATTGTCTCAAGGGTGCATAGATTGAATTTTGAGTGAGAATATTGGGTCATTCCGGAATAAAGCTTCATGGACTGAATTTGTAGCGGAAATCAACACTTTTCGAGCTCTTAGAGATGCACCTACAACAAATTTTGAAGTCCCGATCTTCATCAGTTGATGAATGGATGGATGGATGGATGGATGGATGGATGGATGGATGGATGGATGGATGGATGGACGGATGGATGGATGGATGGACGGATGGATGGATGGATGGATGGACGGATGGATGGATGGATGGACGGATGGATGGATGGATGGATGGATGGACGGATGGATGGATGGATGGATGGATGGACGGATGGATAGATGGACGGAAGGACGGGTGGACGGACGGGCGGACAGATGTGCGGATGGATGGACGGATGGACGGACGGAAGGACGGATGGACGAACGGACGGATGGATGGATGGACGGGCGGACGGACGGACGAACGGATGTACGTATGGACGGTAGGACGGGTGGACGGATGGACGGAAGGACGGATGGATTGGTGGACGGATGGAAGAGTGACCGGATGGACGGGGGGATGGACGGACGGACGGATGCATGGATACAGATGGACGGATGGATGGATGGACGGATGGACAAACGGACGAACCGACGGATGGACGGATGGATGGACAGATGGATTGGCGGATGGACGGGTGGACGCACGGACGAACGGATGTACGTATGGATGGTAGGACGGGTGGACGGATGGGCGGGTGGACGGACGGGTGGATGGATGGACAGGTGGACAGGTGGACGAATGGATGGAGCTTCTACGATAGGGAGGGTTCGACCAGTCATGCGAAATGATAGAGTGAAGAGTCGGACGCTGCCAAACGGAGGAAACCTATTCTGCGCGCATGAGGGCGAGTGGGTTGAATGCGTGTGTCGAGCCCCCCGAATCTGAAAAATAAATTCCTCAGAGCCGGGGTGTGGCGACCCTCCAGCCCTATAGTGGTGCCTGCCGGGGCGCGGAGCCCGCACAACTCACAAGTGTGACTAGAGTAGAGCCAATGGGCAGAAACCTGGTACATGAATCTTGATAGTGGTATACGATGAGAGTTATGCCCGTCATTGTGTAGTTTGCACTGCGAATATTATACAACAAACGTGTACTCCAGTCGAGTGATACGAGGCTCCGCCCTCCCATGCCATTGGCATTCCTAATGCAATCCAGGTGAAAATTTTTTTGAAAGAGTTGAATCATGGAATGTACAGAGCAAATCGAATATCACCATTAGTCCATAACGTCACATCAAAATAGCTAAATGTCTGGTATTTTTTCAAAAAAGATCTGGCTCTGACTTATTCAGAAATTTCTTTATGCCTTTACAGTTCCTTGAGTCACCACAGAACTTGAAACAAAGATTGAATCTCGAGGAAGTCATTCGATGAAGTAATACCAAGGGAAATTCTAACGACCGCAGCATGAACTTAAAAAAATTCATATTTCAATTTCATGAGTTTTTTTCTTATATCTGGACAAGTTTTGATAAGGTTTCATCTAATCCACTTGAATTGCTGAAATATAATGAAACATTTTCTGACCATTATCTTAACACTATGCTCTCTCAATATGAATCAGCTAACTCGAACGGATTTTGACTGAAAATTAGCTATTTTAGCTGATTCTCAGCTATTGTAGCTGATTTTCAGTGAAAATCCGTCCACGTTAGCCGCAAATCAGCTAAAATAGCTGATTCATGTTGAGAGAGTGCTTTCTTGTCTAAGCTCTCTCACAATTTGCTCCTCAAATTGTATCTCAAATATGCCTTACATTCATAGGACGCAATTCAGATGCAATCACCAATACTATGCATGAAAACTTTGGAAAAAAATTCCATACTCCTCAAGCCCGTATCCACACACGCACCCCATCAAGACGAGAGGCGGAAAATGATGGGGCAGGGCACATCAGACAAGTTGGGAAATTTTTTACATCCTGTAATGACTATCGACTTTCTGACTTTGAAAAAAAACTCCAATATCAGCTTTTTCTATCTCGTCACCAGAAAAATAACGTCTCACTAGATAAGTATCTATATCCTAATATGAACGATGCCTATTCATGGTTGCATATATTGTAGATTCGTATTCAGTATTCGTCAGCCACTTGCTCATTTCGTACCGATCACTCCCTAAATATATAAATATATCTATATATTCACGACTATAGATGAGGGATACCACTTGCTATGCACCTGTTGCATCATATATGTATACCCGTACGCACACAAGTTGCACTCTTCTCAAGGCGTTTCCGATTATTATCCGTTGCAGGTTGAAAATGACCTAATTATCGAAATTTATGAATGCGGCTTCCGGGCATCAAGAAGTGAGGAACCAAACGATTCTGACTCTTATTAATACAAAAGCATATTATAAGGTGCACACAGAAGCTAAAAGAATAAGTGGCAAGCGTAAGGAAGCCTTCATCGGTTTACTTGAGGGTGAGGTTCTATCTATGCATATAAGTAACGAGATGAGATATATGTAACTTGGGGAGAAAATTTCTCCAGTTGAAGAATAATAATTCATTTGAAATTGACAGATATCAGGAAAGTACACGAGTATTGAGGTGATGAAAGAAATTTTATCGAGACTTTAGGTATTAAATCATAGGTTTTTGGTAAAAAAAAAAAAAAAAAAAAAAAATCAACAGGGTGTGAGTATGACATCTCCCTATTCTGAGATTCGTATAGACATGGATGAAATTTTTTTCCTTCAGATGTACGGCGTGAAAAAAAGTTCTCGATACCGGTCGTAAAACTATACCAAACAGCATCATCGGCTTCGCGATTCTGACGACACGCGTAAAGTTGCCACTAATGACGTTCCCCTTCTCGAGCTTCCATGCAATTTCGTACGGTTTTTGCAGCTTTCTGTACAACTTTGATCTACAATGAGAAGGGGACCATGAGATTTTTTTTCACTTTATGTGTAAAATCGTTACTTACGGTATTGATCAGGTATTATGGTATGTTTTCTCAAAGTATTTGGGAGTTTTTTGCGTTGATATTTTACGGGGAGTATGTGGGGTACAGAAATTATTGTATTGATTTCTTAGTAGAATTTGAAGGATGATATAGGTATATTTCGCGTCTAAAAATCATGTAGATACGAGTGTTGACTGGAAATTTTTGCATTATTTGAGCTTCTGATTTCATTCCGATCTGTATTTGTTGTTATTTCAGGATCAATTCAGGGCTCCGCTAATTTTAAAAAAACCAAAAGAAGAAGCGAATTGGGTATAATATGAGTTCCTGTTTTGAGAAATTATGGTTCGCAGATCTCATTTTTCCTCGACCTTTTATGACATTAACTGAAGGCCCTGTTCAGTAAAAACCATAGTAATACTTTCAGGAAGTAATTTTTTAGCTTGAAATCTTTCACTGGGTTCCCAAGATATTTGAAGCGCTGTGGGGGGGGGGGGGGGGGGGGTCCACTTGGCGAAGGCGCTGGTCCAAAATACCGGAGTTGGCGAGATTCAAATCTAGACTGAGGAGAATTTTTTTTCATTTTTTGGTCAATCTTTCAATAAAATATAAAAAAATTTGAAAAAAATTTTTTGAAATCGAGATGTAAATATTCTAAGACTGAAGCCTCCAAGGTCATAGTTTGACCGCGCTCAGGCAACGTTTGTCAAACTGCAATTGTTGCCTGAGCGCGGTGATCGAATGGCCCGGAAAACCAATAAATTCATTCATTAAATGTATATCTCGAAGGTTATTTGCACGAACTAACAATTCAAGCGAATGGCTAAATTGTTGAAAAATTGAATTGATGCATCTTGGTGACTCTGAGATTGAAACCCATACTCATGGGATAGAATCCACCTCATCGGATGGAAAATTCCACAAATTTCCTTGTCAAAGCCTTCGAGTGGACGGAATCTCAGTCGAAGGAATTTAGAGAACTAATCCAAATTTCAATCTGGCATTTGGACAAAAATTCTCTTCGACGTTTCTCTGGTGGTATTTTATTGAATTTTCAGGATTTTCGACGATTTTGCAAAAGAATCTATGAAAAAAATATTTATATATACAACCCACAATTTTGTGTGATTTTCCCGATTTTTTGTTATACTCTCTACTCGACTCTCTGAATCCCTTCGACTGGAATGTCAGTCGATTTCGACTGATTTTCCAGTCGGAACCTAAACTGTGATTTCATCCACTCCTTCTTCACTGACTTTTCTGTCGAGGCTTTTCTGACTTTTTCCTAGGGAATTAAAATTTTTGAAAATTTAACGACGCTTTTGAGCGGTAATTTACAATTTTATTGACTTTAGAGAAACATATGAATGACGATAATTGAAAAAATAGTCGATCATGTATCCGAGTGTTGCAATCGCGGAATTTTCAGGACAAGGGCTGAAAACGTCGTGGAAAATCGCGATTGCGACACGAGGTACATTATGATGTTTTGTACCCACATTGACGAAATCCAGCTTATTGCATCACTGTGGCTATAAAATCAGTTTTATTTTACCTTGGTCGGGTATCGAACTCGGGATCACCGGGTTAGGAGACTGGAGTCTTATTCACTCGCCAACTGAGCTCATTATTAGAATAAATAACTCAAACGTCGTTATATTGAATTTAGTACAAATTATGCTACGAATATCCCGAACGAATATTTTGAATACACAATCACATGATGCCAAGACAGATAATTGGGGTGCATATATGCAGTACACTTAATATGATATGTCATCAGACGAGTTTGTGACAATGAAAACTAAAATTTTAGTGCCTCCAGGGTCCCGGCAATTCATACTCACTGAAGTTTCAATGCCACGAGGACCTGTTCGATCTCCAAGGTCGGATGTTTCAGCACAATTTCAGTGTACATTCACTGAAACTATGCAGTGAATTCATCAATGGAAGTTGATCCAACATTAAGGTGAGGCCGTAGTCCGCTATAACCTCTAAATCCATTCGGAGGATATGTCGATTTTTACGTTTTTACTCAACCAAATGACTTGGGATTTAATATACATCCACAGAATGCATGTCTAAAGGGGGCTACGAAGCTAAATGTGTCAATTCCCTACGAAAAAGTATCCGCAGACGAGGTTTAAACGAGACGTCGCATGTTGTCGCTCATTAGCAGACGACATTAGTGTACACCACGTCTGTATACTTTTTCGTACGAAATTGACACATTTGGCTTTGTAGCCCCCTTCAGACATGCTTTCTGTAGATGCATGCAAAATCCCAAGTCTTTTGGTCCAGTAAAATTCAACTTATCCTCCGAACGGATTCAGGGCTGCATTCAATATGGCGATTGACTACGGCCTCGCCTTAATTGAGGTTCGGTGACTTTTCATTGATGGATTCGGAGTGTGTACATGAAAAAACTTAAAAATAGTCATAGAATCTCACACTACCCTTTCACATCTCAACAAACATATATCCATTCTAAAGTCCATCAACCAAGAAGACTCTCATAACCTTAAACCTTACTCTTACTCATAACTCTGTTAACAATCATGAAACAATACACTCGCATAATATAATACCTTCCCACCCCACCTTTCATTTTTCAAAGACGACGATAGATGCAGAATTCATCCAAAGAGCAGCTGCAGTATAACACATTCGCAGTTTTATATTTATCAAGGCCAACATAACCTCTCTTTCCATTCCCCTTCATATCAAATCTCAAGAGTTTGGCAAAAGTCTTCATCTCATGCATCACACCGGTCGATCTCCTGCCGAGACAAACTTACCCCTCAAAAGTCTAGCCAAACTACCACCACCACCACCCCAAAATCGTTATTCCTCAAGTATACAAACCACCTATGTCCTGTTCCAAGCAGTTTATATTATAAAGTGCGTCTGGTGTTATGAAAAAAGGGGAGGAGGGGGATTTGATCCGTTGCAAAGACTTTTGCCGTTGGGTACTATAGTTGTCGTCGTCGTCGTCGTCGTCGTCGTCGTCGTTAAATATAACCGTCTTTGACATAAGGTGGCTCTCCCTTATCCTTACCTTACGAATATAACATATACTCATACGTCACCTTTACCCATATTACCTTTACTACATACATTGGGGTTGATGGTTGATGGTTGCAAGGCGCGTGCGCGGCACACGCGTATACGAAATATTCGAACGAATGACTCTAACCATCATGCAATCGCATGTAAAGACACGCTGCGTATTTTGCGCCCCATGACATGCTTGAGGAGAACCGCGTATCATAGGTATATGCAATGCACTTGAAAGTGAAATACATACTCGAGTTGAACGTAAAGTAAGTGAGTTTGTCGAGTAGGTATATAAGTAGTGCACATCAGATGGTTAAACCTTTCAATGTGATAGTATAGTATGTTATAGATGTACATACACTGGCATAATAAGTATGGAATATATTTAAATTTACATCGTTGATATGTGTGTAAAAGTGTATGTAAGCACGTGACCAATTGTTTTTCCTCGGAAGTTCCTTTAGTATAATACTGAATGGGGACTTTTTTTACGTTTCGCGATTTCCGTAATTATCCGTATGTAAGTCTGGAGGTCGCTCAGACAGTGTAATATCTGATGGTAGATTGTTTTTTTTTTTTTTTTTTCTGAGAGAGAGAATTCTTTTGGTTGCTGAGGCATGAGGAGAGCGTCGAACTTGATTATGTCCAAGGATCGACGTGCATGGTTGAGAGAATTTACCTGTTGAATATTCAGAATATAGGGGATTAGTTAGACATTGAATTGGCGACTCTCTGTGTACTGATTGGACTGAGTTTGAACTATGAGATTGTAAACGATTCGAGCTATTTCTGTACATGTGTCCGGTTTGATTTTTATTGCTATTCACACATACTTGCCCTTTCGTATGCTTGATAATTTTCTGGATATTTTATGTACTAATTTGTATTTTGCAGTGCCTTGTGGAATTGTAGCTGGAATACTTGAAAAATTGTGTTTGATTGAATGAAAATTAATTAGATGAACGAAAAAGCTTTTGATATTACCATTTCTTATCATTCTCTATGGAGATTTAATGACGTATGCTTTGAATGTTCAAAAACACATCTGTGAACACGAAAATTTACCCTTACTTTGTACCGAAATTTCATTGTGCTTATCTTGATTCAAATCGGTGCGAATTCACTCAGCGTGAGCTCTAATGCAATGTGCATTACTATAAAGGACCAGGTCGCATTTTAATGGGTTTAATCCAGTGAATGTCCACAATGACACTCTTGTACATTTAGAGTCATTTGGAGCAAAATTCAATGAACAGTTCAAATCATTATTATACGTATATACACTACGGTGAGTGTGCTTACGCAAGATTTTATTCGAATGCATCACAATGGAAGTCGTTAAATTTACTATGCCAATTAGGATTAGCTACATTTGAAATTAATGCATTCGAGCTTGTGGATGACTCCATTCCAAATCCTGGAGCTGCGCAAAGAATGAATTATTTCTATGAAAATTTCAGGGGTCTTAAAGTTGATAAGGAATTTGAATCAGGAGTTGGAACTCATGCAAAGTCTAAGCGAAGAGAATGAGAAATAAGATTCACGTCAAAATTGAAATTAATCCGTACCTGATGGTACATTTGTGTGCTCCTTTTTTGTTTCACTTATAAAAAGATTTCAGACAAAAAGAAGTACTGAAAAACACTTGCAATTTCTTCCCGGTGGCAAGTTTCAGAGACCATCTTTTGAAAAGCACAACCATCATGGTTTATGATAATAATAATTAAAAAACAGAAAAATCCTTAGTAACTCTCTCATTTGTTCGAACTCAATAAGAGTAAAGGCCCAAGTTAATGCATTAAAATCCAGATTATTTACAAATGAATAAATATCTTGTTTCTTCGAGTGAATTCACTTTTTAGGGGTTCTGATTAGGTGCACTGCACGTTCAATCTCGTACAAAAGTTTTAGACCGCACTCATAGACCAAAACTTAACCTCAATTGCTATCCAAAATAGTCGGGTAAGTGCTAAGACGGGACGATAAAATCCTGAAGGGCGTGAAATATTGTCATCGATAAAAGAGTTTCAATAAATTATTACAGATGGGTCTTGAAAGAAGAGATGGGTCATAAAGGGCTAGTTATCATTTTATTAACAATTTAGTAAGGTGAAGAGATTTGTTGTATCAGTGTTAGCTGATGTGATGAAGGAACTTATGTAAACTTGTCATGTGGAATAAAGATCGTCAACATTACAAGGTATTTTTTGTGGACAACATAGTCTCATTTGTGAAGAGCAGAACAAGACTTACCAATCGATAACTTTTCAAAGAAGAGTCATAGAAGGTAAAATCACGAGCAGATTTTTCTTCATTCCACCTGGTTTTCTTTTCATTTAATATACGTCTCAAACAGCAACCAAACCGCCCATACCTTAGAAAAAATAACAGCCCACCCCTATTTCCTCAAAATCAACCCTCTGACCACCAAAAATTTAGACAGAAAAAAAAACCGTTATCCTAATTCATAACGTGAAGTTCACAGCTCTCCAATCGTCTTCACCTTTATTCTAGCTCAAAGTGTCATCAAAGCACATAACGGTCATTACCATCCGAAAAAAATCAAAAAAAAATACAGTTCCATCCCCTTCACTTACCGCAGTCAAGAAATTCAAGTCTCAAACCATCACCGCGTGCAACAGTTTGCTCCTAAGAACAAGTCAGCAAAAAAAAAGGGCCCAAGGGCCAGACACATCATCAGGAAAGACATAAGAGAAAGAGACAGACAAAGTCTCAAAACCACGGATATATCCTTGTCATATTCCCGAGGGTCATTCCAGTTTGCTCAAAGAGTCGTCGACCCGCATATGATGCGTTTTATACACTTGGCTTTTATTTTGAGGAAAGAACTGTTGCATCTGGTGGTATGGTGTCCGGCCTTCTTTGCAAGTACCGTTATAGGGCTGGTTAGAAGGGAGCGAGTGACCCTTACTTTCAACGGGGCAGTTTTGTCGCCTCGACGGCATTGCGCCGGGAGCATCTTGGGTAATTATGGGTCCTGTAGTAGTAGTAGTAGTAGTAGTAGTAGTAGTAGTAGTAGTGATATTAACAATGGTAGTGACATGTAGTTGTGGGTTCATTAATAGTCTTCTACTGAGGATATATGAGTAGTTCCGTGGAAACTTTGATATTTGAGGATCGAAAATGTGCCAACCCCAAATCTCACTTCCGAGGGTTCTAAGATGAATTTTCCCACTTTTTGAAACATATAAAGCATAAATTAACTCGCGCACAAATGAAAAATATTTCACCCATGGGTATCATGAGTATATCTAGAATAACGCGATTGCGAGCACGGAACCTGACATTTTAAAGTAGGGCATGGAACCTGACATTTTGGCCCTAAAATTGATCTCACAGCCAAACGATTCAAGCTACAGTCTTGAGGTTTTGGGTTTTTCATTTGGCCATCAGATACTTTGAAAAAAACTGACTACGGCCTCCGTAATCTCGCGTTTAAGGGTCGCACTAGTAGGGCATGGAACTGACCAAAAAATTTAGCGAAACCAGATTTTCGCGGGAAAGAGCTACGCAAAGTATGAAAATCAATTTTTTTCGAAATTCTGAGGCATGGGAAAGTTGCGCCTGGCGATTTCCTTTGAGAATGAATTGGTACGGGAAGGCCTGGAATGAGGCAAATACACTCATATCGAGGGAAACTGAGAGAGTAAAATTTTAAGTAAAACTGCGCCACAAAATGTACGTGCCCGTCATGCACACAAAAAGTGGTCTTTGGGCTCTTACAGCAGTGCTATTTGGTGATTGATAGCATCATGTTTGATAAGTTTGCCCTCCCGAATCCCGAGTGAGCTCCACCGCGATGCTTCACATTCACAAGGGTCGAAATAATGGAAAACCACAGGGCACGGAACTGACATTTTTGACCTGTTTTATGATAATAACTTTTTTGGGTAGCCCTGGATCGAGAAACTAATGGTTGCGCCAAAAAGAGTACCAAAAAGTACATCGAAAATGGCCTTTCAGGTTTTTTTGTCAAGCGTTGTTAGGGTTCGTACAAGCAGGCACACATTATTCCAAAGTTTCCACGGAACTACTCATATGTGCTCTGTAGCCAGCAATTTCCTTGGTTTTTTGCGGGATTCGTAAGGGTAAGAACTTTCGATGCATTAAAAGATTGATTCTATAAATGAAAGTTTGTGTTATGGAGCTCGTGAAGACGTGAAAATAGTTGAGTTTTGGAATATTAGTCAAATTTCGGGATACTGTCATACATTCACTGAGATACGACGAAATTAAAAATAGCTGAAACTTGAAAAACTCACTCAATTGTGCGACTATTACAATCTATGTGAATTCTGATGGAACTGTTGAATCAAGTGGCGGTATGTGCCACAAAAACTAAATTATACAGGTAATTATCGCTTCAATTTGTGAATACTCGATCAAAGTGAGTACATTTCGACTACATTCTTTCGTCTGTATGACCTTTTGCTCAAAGCTACGAAATTCTTAAGGTGAGTTATCCTCTGTCAACGTATTCCTAAACTACGAAAATAGTGAGATAGAAGTTATGATTTTTTCAATGACTGGTCAATTTCGACTCTGGCAAAAATTCATGATATGTGGCAAGAGTTTTGAAGTCAATGTGGGATGTTCGGCAACATCCATCAGTTAGCAGTTCTACATCAATTTCAGAACCGTGCTGTATTCATGAAAATTGTGGAAATATATCAGGCAAACTATTTTTCAAGAATTTCGAAGTCATAGGAAATCTAGATCGATGAATAGTCATAGTTAGACCGCTGATATCGAGGTAGTTGTCCTTTAAAATCATAAGATCACAGAATACTTTGTAACTTGGTGAGATATTAATGATCTGGAACGGTCTGGTACGGCCTGAAACGGTCTGATGTGGTCTGAAGCAGTTTGAAGTGATTTAGAACGGTCTGATGCGTCATGGTGATGACGAAGGGGGTTGTCTGTCCTGCAGGGGTCAAATACAAGTATTGAAGCGGAATGAATGGATGAATGGACGAATGCGCAGATGGGATGGATGGATGGATGGTATGGATGGGATGGATCGGTGGGGTGGATGGAAGGATGGGTCAGATAGATGAGATGGATGGAAGAGATGGTTGGATGGGATAGGTGAATGGGGTGAATGGATGGTATGGATGGATGGATGGGTCGGATGGTCCATCCATCCCATCCATCCATCCCATCCAACCATCCCATCCATTCATCTCATCTATCCGACCCATCCAGCCACCCATCCATCCATCCATCCATCCATCACCCTTTCATCCATCCATTCATCCATCGATCCATCCGTCCGTCCATGCATCCATGCATCCGTACATCCATCCATCCCATCCATCCATCCCATCCAACCATCCCATCCATTCATCTCATCTATCCGACCCATCCAGCCACCCACCCCATCCATCCATTCCATCCATCCACCCCATCCATCCGATCCATCCATCCAACCCATCCATCCAACCATCCCATCCATCCATCTCATCCATCCGATCTATCCGACCCATCTATTCATCCCATCCAACCATCCCATCCTTCCGACCCATCCAGCCATTCATCCATCCATCCCATCCATCCGACCCATAGATCTCATCCATCCCATCTATCTATCCCATCCAACCATCTCATTCATCAGATCCAACCATTCCATGCATACCATCCATCTATCCATCCCATCCATCCATCTCATCTACGCATTCGTCCATTCATCCATTCATTTACCTCCAATACTTGTATTTGACCCCTGCAGGGCAGGCAACCCGTTCCTTCATCTATACAAAAGTGTTACTCTTCGTTGTTCATAAGCAAAAGTGTTAGTCTTAGTCGTTGATAAGAAAAAGTGTTAGTCTTCGCCGTTGATGAGGAAAAGTGTTAGTCTTCGTCGTCGATAAGGAAAAGTGTTAGTCTTCGTCGTTCATGAGCAGCTCGGTGTTACTCTTCGTAGGAGCCGTCGATACGATATATGGCCAAGTGGGCTGTGGGTGGGCGCTTGGGAGATTCGTTAGGTATGTAGGTTGATGTAAGGGACGGGCGGGTGGACAGGTTGATGAGTAGGTGGCTATACGGGCTGTTGGGTGGTTATAACTAGTAGCGGCACCAACTCAACAACATGTCATCATCACTAATTCCATAAGACACCTTTCTCAAATACCACGAATTAATCATTACTTATCGTTTCACAGATATCATTTCTGAACTACGAAAGCATTTCAGGGGCCTTTGACTTATACAAAACATTAACAAACCAAACAAGCGATAGCTAGAGCGGGAATAAAGCTGATTGATATTACTACACGGCACCTGCACCAATGCATTTTTTGCGTAAATTATCACCTAGTTTAGCAGAACGGGTTTGGATCACATTAGCCAATTTTAGCTTGCTTTTTGATAGTCAGAACAGGGTAAAACGTCCAAATTATAATTTCGATAAAATTGATGTTAGCGGAAAAATTGGGTCATGTAGCCATTGACTCACGCAGTTGCAGGACATAAACCTTGATAACGAGCACTTTTCTAACAACTCATTCAAAATTGGGCTGATTGTCACGACATAACTTGTCGAAGACGAGGTCAAAGAACTAAAACCAGTTCAGCTTAGATAGAACCGCAGTTAAAGCCATGCAAACTACAGAATGACTCGGCCTGCCACTCGAGACTTGAACAAAAAAGTCAGCCGAACAAGTTTAAAGAACATGTTCGTCAGTATTGTGGTGATTATGGATTCTATTACATGTCAATTCGTTCATTAAAATTAGACTAACCGAGATTCAAATATTGCCTGCGAATTACCCAATGTAACACATCAAAACTCATTTTTAATTTTGAACAATAACTTCACAGGTATCCAACCTAGATGACCCTACTAAAGGTTGTGCCCGACATATTTGCCATGAAATCAGTCATCAAGATAAGGCTCATCGTTTTCTTACTATGCATCCAACAATCATATTCGTCAACTGAACGAAACTATGAAAATTTTACTCACTCGCATACAGTAGGAGGCAATGATAAACTCATGTACTCGTCAGTGATTGACAGAGATGACAATAATTTTCTTTTGGGCACGTGTAACCTTGAAAATCTTCCTTATGAGATGAGATGCATTCTGCGATTGAGAAAACGACCAGAAACCAACATTACATCACCTATTAACTCATGTAAGATAGATATTAAACGTGACGCAGGAAGAAAATTGACGACTCAATTACCACTATTAAAGATGAGATTACTTGGAAACGTAGATAAAGCTCTTATCGAGTGGAAAGAAAAGTCAGAAGATTATCAATTCATCTACAAAAATTTGGCTATCTTAACAATATCTAACTGCACAGTTGAACCTTTGAATGTTATACCTTACCATTGGACTCAAGATCAGTCGATTAGTGTGAGTAACGCCTTGGTGTACCCCGATACATTCGAAATAATTGAATTTGGTGATTCTAAATGCAACAACAGTTGCAGAATCTCATATAATAATGATGGAAATCAATTTGGAGATATTCATCAATTTCCAATAGATGATAGAGATTCTGAAATTATTTCTGCATCCCCGACATCAGTATCAGATGGCTTTTACGTCCTAGGGGTAGGAAAGGATGAAAAAAGATTGGTGCAACTGAAGTATATAACTGGTTCGGGGAATGGAAATGCTTATATTTATACAAATGTGAGCCTCAGTTCAACAAAATCTACTCTAATTCATTCCAATTCTAACAATATGTTCACCGTTTGTTCAACAAGTTCTACCGTGGTACATTGTAATCAGTATAAAATTGGCGCGTTAGATCCAAAACTCGATTTTATGGCCTTTAGAATGGGAAAAGTGTCAGCTGTACATAACCTATCAGGAGGGGGTTTTTTTCTTTTAATACTGGATTGTGATGGGAGTAGAAATCCAACTTGTAAGAAGCTTTTTGTAAAAGAAGTGCACACAAATATGTCGTTGAGAAACTCGTGGGAGATAGATGTTAATATGAAATGCAATGGGACTATAGATGAAATCAAAATATCAGTAAGAGATTTTTACCCGAATTTTCATTGTTTTTATTCGTCCTGCGTACTTGAATCATTCAATGGAGGGGAACAAATATCGAGTACTTTGAAGGTATCTAGAAGTTGCTTTGAAATTGAGAACGTATAGTGTAATATGTATTTCAAGAAGTAATATTATGTGACGAATATCAACTGTCTCTTTCCACATCACTTTTCGATAGGGCTAATCTAGAGTAGGCATCATAAGAATTAATGATGAAAAATGGGATAAGAGAAATCTTTGTAAACTACTACACACCTTGAAGAAGAGATTCACGTGTGAGTAATAATTGTAAATAAATGTCGTTGAAGTCAGATTGACTCATAAGTTATTCAAATATTTTTTGCAAGAAATACCCATATGTCAGTCTTAATACCTTTTGAATATTGCAATGTAAGAGATTGAATTCTATGTAATGATCATAGCGCATTGGATCCTCGAGGTAGAGAGACTTTTTCAAGATTTTCATGTTGTACACTCACTGGACATAAATTCTGGACAAATCTGAAAAAGCTCCCTTGTTCTTCAGCTGCCACTCAAAATCCTGATACTAAATCTTAATTCTAAAGGTATGAGGTTGAAGTTACGATTATAAAGTCTCCACAATCGATCCGCTTTGGATTGAAACTATAGTCCAAGGCACAATCTTATACAGGTCTGGGCACTCCATACAGCAAAACCGTCACGTTTTTGAGTCGTGGCTCGGCAAGATGGCCACTCAGCCAGGAGTGTTCTGATTGGTCGGCCGTGATTGTTGGTAAACACACCATCCGACGCCGACAATAACCGTTTTCGGATTCTAAATTCTATACTGATTACTTAATCCCTCTAAAAATTGCGTAGATGGTCAATTATATTACGATCTTACCACTTGAGCTATCGAGTTTCATATCATAAAGGTGGTTTCTTGTATGTATAATTCTCACAATGCTGTGAAAGCTCTGCAGAGGCTTCAAATCTTCAAATTTAGTTACCAGTATTAATCAATATTTACTCAACATTTACTGATAATTCGAACGTGAAAATGTGGAGTTGTGCTATATACTCCACACTTTCACTAAAATTAACGACAATAGGGTTGATTGTTGTGATAGGTTACTAAAAATTCCAGTAGGGTTGGTTGTTTTGTGATGTTACATTCAGTTATTGTCAGCGTCGACTGCTATGTTTACCAACAGTCCCGGCCGACCAATCAGAGCGCTCCTGGCTGAGCCACGAACTCAAAAACGCGACGGTTTTGCTGTATGGAGTGCCCAAACCTGTATATAAGATCGTAGTCCGAGGATCCAATGCTTTTTTTTATAGCTTTTATTAATTTGTTCAGAATCTATGTCCGGCAAGGAGTGCGATCTGAACTGTCTAAGCTACAAGGATCGTAAGACGTGTGCAGATTCGGAGCGTAGGGACTCTACTGCGGAATTTTCTTCAGCTACCTCCTCACCATCTCATGAAAATGTGGTCAGGTTCACTGTGGATTACCCAGATACTGATCATCAATGACGCCCAAGTGACCATACTTACAATGCATGCCTTGATAAACTATTTGAGCACAGCATCTCTGTTGATGGATGCATATGTCTACTTGTCAATTTGAAACAGATGTTGATACAACAAACTCAACATCAATGATCTCAGATGAGCATGGATCTGATTCTCTAGGAAAGTTCAACCCCACATTGTCGTAGATTCACCTGATGACAGATGCAAGGGTACAAAAATGTGGACAGTCAGTCTCAACTTGTTGATTCAGTGCCCCTTCAGGAGTTCAAACTTTATCAGCAGACAAGAACACTGACACAGTGAAATTTCAGTATATAATCATGAATCTTCTCAAGAATGATAAAAAGCTGAGTACTACCAACGGTATAGGATGATTTAATTTGTTGGATGCTATTGTTGAATCAAAAATGGTTCTAACTGAATGGAAGTACGAGAGTGATTTATTGACTGTCAATACAGAAACTTATATTGATACAAGTGGCATTGAAACAGAATATTTGGTACAGTTTCCTATCTGTGATATTTCTACACGTCTCTGAATAACATTGCACTCGAATAATTCTGGAGACTATCACGATTTCATCAAAAGTATCAGAACTAGCTATTCCCTGGATTTCCAAAGGGGAATTTATCTCTAACTCACCAAAATGTTTCTAACATTATGAAAATACAAGAATAGTTTTGGATTGCTTAGGAACTTTTGTACAGAAACCAAAAAAATTTGTTGCCAAATGTACATGTATTCACATTACAAGGCTTTTTAGGTGGCTTTTTAGATGGCAGAGAAATCCAATATGGCCGAATCTCAGAACATTTCCATAAGAAATACACGGGGCCAAGATGGTAACGTTTCAAAACAGGTTTACTCCCAACTGATATGGCCGCTTTTCTTGAAAGAGGATCAGCAGTTTTCTGGGGAGATTCTCGTTCTTACAACAGCAATTACCCATGACAGATTTCACGTGGAAAGAGTTATTCAGAGAATCGAAGTGTTTGATGTAGTTGGAGGTGCTTTACCTGTGGCATTAATTCTTTATGTAGGAGATATTGTAATAATGATTTGTGAAACCGTCAATTTGAGTTTTCCAATGATAGACGATGATAAATTCATTAATTTAACAGGAGATAAGATCATGTCCCGATTGTAACAAGTCAGGCCTCGACGAGATTCATGCCTTGTTGTTTTTACAATCGTATCTGGAACAATTGCAGTTATAAGCAAACAACATCCGTATTTGTGACTTATTAAGTATTTTCAATAAGATTTTTGGAACGTTTTCATGATCTATACATATTGATATGAGTATCGTCAGTCCTATTGATCCTATCACAATACACGTCCCGATCTCATCCCTCTGAACTTGTGAATAATATATCATTCGTAGAAAGTAGGCATATCACATAAAAAAAACTCTGAATTCAACTATTCGAAAGTTGATTATAAAATTACTAGAATGAACATATTTAGAAGATCACTGTCGTTGCTGACTCTAATTAGCTTGTGTACGTAAACATAATCTGTCGAATCCACTCGTTACACTTAAGCTTACAGCGTATTCAAATGACCACAGCTCTTCCGAATGATTAAATTTAATCGCGTTATTACTAGAGAGGTACGAATGAAGTACAAGAACACAGTCAGAAAATCTCGCTGCTATTTGTTCAACTTAAAAATCATACAGCTGATTGAGTATCTTCATTTGACATGCCATTGGTTCATTTGTTGTCAACACAGTTTTGCTTGATCTGTCATTTCTCAGAGCTTTATTGGTTTTATCCATAAAACATTTACTACCTTTACACAAGGATTTGGTTTTTCTCCAACATCCACTGGTTTTGTTCTTTCAGAACAATTTTTGGTACAGTTTTGTCTCGAAGGGGGTGTGCATAAGCCACGTAGCCCGATTCCCAGACACCTTTAACCCCCCCCCCCCCCACTCCTCCCGAGTGACCGTTTCCCGTATCCTTTGATCATGATCAGTAGCGCAGACCGAGATCGCCCCCCCCCCCTAAGAAGGTACATGGTTCATGCACACCCCTAAGCACCTTCGGTTCTTTATCACTGTAGATAGAATGCCTCCTCCCCTTATGGATGCTACTATCAGGAGTCTCAGTTAAACAAATCTCTGGTAAAATCACATAGAAGTACAGTTCCATTAATTTTTTCAACATCATCAACATGAATAGGGTATCCTTTGGGACAGTAATAACACGCAATTCCTGATCATAAGAAGAGTACAACTCGAAATGAGCAGGTTTTCCATTAGACAAAGCCAAACTCATTCGCACTTGGTCATAGAAACTATGACTCTTCTTCAACTCAAGAACATCGTCACTTTTGTTCTAACTATAAGACATTCACCAGCTTGGAGTCTCACAACTTCATCGATACTTCTAGTTTTACTATCAACAAAGTATTTCATTTCCAAGATGCTCACAACTTTGCCACGTCTGGGCGTTATTCCATCTGGCGAGACAGCAAAATATGGCAGGGTTTGAGCGACGATCAATCCAACTTCTACAACCTCGAATTCTGGATTCTCTTTCTTGAATAAATCTCAAGTTTGATTCTCATTAGCCATTCTATACTCCATGGCATCATTTTTTAAATTATTAGGTCTAGAGAAAATATGACATTTCTTATGCCAGTATTAAGGTAAACTGTCAGTTTTGGTATATATAAGTGTATAAAGGATAGCAACTAGTATTTGCTGCTCTATACTCTTTTCCCCTCTCCTATTCAACAATTTCTAGTTTCCACACATACTTCAACACCATCAGAAATGAGTTTCTCCATTGCTACTCGGCAACAGTCGAGCTCAGCACAATCATCTTTAGCATCCAGTACCTTCAATTGCAACCTTCAGTACCTTCAGTCCAACAGGTCACTATCTTGGTTTTGGAAGATAAGTGACAATACTCCCTTGTCTCTCCCTAATACTTGGAGGGTGTCGTTTGATTTGTGACTTCATCAGCATAGAGTCAAACAATTCACCAACATTTTTAGAGATTTTCAAACACTTCGCCTCGGGCTATGCTCACACTAAGCTTTGCTTTTTCTACTAGTGTTATCTTATCCTCTTTACCTATTGTTCACGTGCTATAAAATTCTATCGAATATTCTCATAACAAGGCTTACTCAGTACGTTAACTCAATAGTAGGGGACTACCAGGCAGGCTTTCGACAAAACAGATCGACAACAGACCAAATCTTCACAATACGACAAATCCAAGAGAAAAAGTGGGAGGGGGGAGAACCAGTGCACCACTTATTCATCGATTTTAAGAAGGCGTACGACTCTGTCGACAGATCCAAAATGTACTTCATTCTCAAATTTTTAGGTATACCGAGTAAGCTAGTGAGAATGATAGAAGCTACACTGGAGGGGGCGAAAGGGAGAGTGAGGATCAAGAAAAGTCTATCGGAGCCATTTATGATTGAGAACGGTCTGAAACAGGGAGATTTCATCTCCGTTGTTCAACTTCATCCTAGAATATGTTATCAGACAACTAGTACAAAGCACGAAAGGTCTCCCAATGATCGGGGTTCGCCAGCTCATCCAGGTCCTAGGATACGCAGACGACCTGGACGTTATCGGGGATAGTAAAGAAGCCGTGACACATAACGCTGAGATCATCATCGAGGGAGCGAAAGAGGTCGGATTGGAAATTAGCGAAGACAAAACCAAATACATGGGATCAGACAGGAACCCAGACATACACGAAACTGAATTTCTACAGGCCGGGAACTTCTCGTTTGAAGCCGTACCAAACTTCAAATACCTCGGTGCGATAATCAATAAGAATAACGACATCAACGAAGAAATCGCCAATAGAATCAACGCGGGTTCCAAGAGCTACAACTCTATCCGAAAACTACTGCGAAACAAGCCACTGACACGCGAGTCAAAGCTCACCTTGTACAAAAGCATACCCGATCAGAAAAGTGAGTCAAGCTGCAATCAAGCATTGATCAATGGGCTTGATCCATTGAATCAATATGTGTGATGGCGCCTTGGTCAATCCTTGATCAAGCCTTGATCAAGATTGCGGGACGATTCCCAATATTTCACATTCCCCCATATATGCATGTGATGAAGGCATATGATGAAGATGCGTGCTTAATGATCACGGGAAAAGCGACGCAACGCTTTTTCTGAATTAATCTCCTAGTAGATTCGGATAAATATAAAAAATCGCTGTAATTTTATGAAAATATTTAGTAAATAAAACTCGGCATAAAGTGTGATATTTAAAAAAAAAATCAGTAAAAACTGGAATAATGCTATCTCTTAAACTAGATAGGTTATTTTTGGGAACAGAGTTCGTTCGGTGCGGTTCAATAGTATATAATATACGGTAGAATTTATGCACACCTTGTCAATACCTGACTTTGACAAAATATTAATTCTTTTATTTTGGAGTTTTCACATTTCCACAATAACTTTTCACCAAAACACGCGTGAAAAATCATAAGCAGACGCCGCCTTTATCCCATTTCTACCGTGACAAAACACCTGGAAGCAAATTTCATGATCTTGATCAAGGATTGATCAGCCCTTGATCAAGGCGCCATCACAATCTTGATCAATGAGCGTTCAAGGGGATTGATCAAGGCTTGACGTTCGAATCAACGCGCTTGACTAGCTTTCCGATCGGGTAGTCCGGTGCGAAACATGGGCACTAACAAAGGGACAAATGTGCAAACTCGCGTCCTTCGAGAATAAAATCCTGAGAAGCATTTTCGGAATGAAATTAGACACGAAGACAGGTCGCTGGAAGAGACTGCCCAACATTGAACTCGACAGACTGTATCGGACTCCGCGAATAGTACAAATGATCAAAATTCAACAAAGGTGGGCGGGACACGTAGCCAGGATGGAAGAGGGTAGAATGCCTCGCGAAGTCATGGAAAATCATGTCAAACTTCGAAGATCACCGAGTCGACCTCGGATACGATGGATTGATAACGTATGGGAAGACCTGGCGGGAGCAGGGTGCAACAAAGGGAGTGGACAGCACAAGCACGGAACAGGTCTATATGGCGACAATACGTCGATGCGTTAAGAAGAACAACCTAAAAACCCATTTCCTCCTATGGTCGCGGAGTCGAGAGCGTACGCGTGGCTAGCGAGCCTCTCTATCAAGAACATCTGAATGCAGATGCGTTCCAATCCTCAATTTCGCCTAGACACGACCACCCCCTTGGCTACTTCCATCCAACTCTCCAGTGTTGCGGCCATAAGACTACCGAGTCTTCGAGAGCCTTATATATCACATATCATTCTTAGTAACAGAGATACTTTTCTCATTTGGAGCACTTGATAATTCATTGGGCAATGTCATTCAACACTCGAGCTTTTGAGATTGAATTTACTCCTGGGAGCTCACGCTTCTCAGCATTTTCCTTCAAATCCTTCAATTCGGTGATCTCCACAACATCTAAACCCAAGAGCTTTTGACGCTCATTCATTATTGGTATACACACATAGACCTTCACTCTTTGAGGACCTCACGCCAAGAACATGGAATAGCCGTGCAAGAAATGTCTGGTACATCGTTCGGCACAAAGAAGTAAAAAAGATGAATAAAAAAAAGTATAGTATTACCTGCAGATCCAGAACTCACAACAAGCAGTGATAAAAAATCCCGAGGTGATTAGAAATATGTGTTTACATTTCTTGCCCGATCCGGCAATACAGCTACAAACGAATTGAAGAATTTCTCCGACCTTTTTGACTTCTATCTTGATGACACCAAAGGATTTTTTTCCAGTAGGTACTATGTAAATACTGAGCCTCTATTTTGAGGTTACTCAAATTACCATTGCTCAGTTTTTCACCCTTGAACACATGACCACACTCGGACACTTGCTTGCTCTCGCTTATTTTTCTCTGCCGATCATTTTTACCGGCGTATTTTTCGATATTATGGCAATCCAAAATCATTAAAAAATGAATTGCGGCACATTTTTACCTGACTAATGCTAAAAAGTGCTCCGGTTCTCGGCCATCTTAGATTCGGACATCCGTTGGTAGGCAACCCGACTATGAACCATGTCAGATCCCTTATAGCTGAGTGCCGACCGACTACCGCGCCGTATAGCTGAATAAAGACCGACAATTCCACGTTGTATTCTTGTCTAACAATAGTTTTTCGAGGGTTTTAACGAAGGTAAGTTCGGAAATAAGAAAGGTTTGATGGTGAGTCAATAATGCGCATACTAGCGCGATCGAGAACTTGTCCGGTTTTATGCTATTCCGGACGTCAATGCTACATTTTGGTACTATGATTCTGAGGTTCAGAGTCTGCAGACTCGACATTCCAATACCTCGAGTGACAATCTCTTGATCTTCACGATGAAAATTATTTTGAAAAAAGTTTTGATCCAAAATAACGGATTTTGAAGAAAATAAGTGCTTTCTCACTGCAAAAGTCATCCTATCCCAACCCTGACCACGGAACCTGGGAGAAAATACAATGTCACGTCGAAAATAAGTCTTATGTTATGATATATTTTTCGAAGCTATTTGACACTTAGAATTTAGATCGGAAAAGGTGAGAGGTTTTAACGACGACGAAAAGACCGTCAAACAACACGCTTTATTTGGTCAAGTATCTTGAGCCCAGATTCGTTAATTAAGATTTTTTGACCCAAAAATGAGCCTCACGAAGGTCTTGTAAATGTGTCATTTCAGGCGCTAATGGGTTGAATTCCCAGAGTTTAGAAAAAAATTCTCGAACAGGACAGCGACCCACTGTCGAGGACTATCACATTCCAATTTCATTATTCCAGAGTTATCCCATTGCGTTTGAACTTTGAAGCACCCTAGCTGTGTCTTTGATTTACCAGAGACCCAAAGCATTCCTGATGTGAGAAGTAAATGCAAGTTTTATTCCAAAGCTACCCCACCTTGGCGGTATAAAAATTCGAAATCAATATCCACTAATATATGCCTACAGCAGTATAGTAAACTATATGAAATGAAATTTGGCAGAAAAAAACGAGAACTCTTGAGTAGGAAGACAAATAATGATTTTTGACATTTTTCAACAGGTTTGACATTCTTTTCTGCGGTTTCTTGTGAAAATCAGGCACCAATGATGACGCTACGAACATCGAAGAAACCAGAGAAATCAAACGATTTCAGGATTCCATAATCAGTCATCTTAATGAAAGGAATGCGTACACATCCGGATGCGTCATCCACCTTTCATTCAGAATTCAGTCAATCATTTTTTTGCGCATGGCTCATCGGTTTATTTCTGCGAAAACGAGATCGTTAAGGCGTGAAGCCCTCATAGAGTTGTTGACATTTTTTTCATTACGGTATTTAATTATCTCAATTCTAAACAGACGCACTCTTTCAAAATACGCATTTATCACCCGCAATTAATCAAGGCGGGACAAACGAGACGGAAGGAATAAAAAACATGCAATTCGAGGATGAGACGGCTCTATTATCATCGTGTAAAATATAGCGGACATGCTTCTAACCGAATGATTTTTTTTTTTTTTTTTTGACGAACGAGACAAATATTGGCCCTATTATGTATGGAAATTGTTACAACGTAGCATAACAATTCAATTGAAATCGAAATGATGTGAAAACATGGATGCGAGGTTGCCTTTTGATAACTTTTACTCCTAGATGAAGGAGAAATTACTCCGAGTTGTTGAATCATGATGGCATAGATCGATCAGCTCACAATCAATTCGAGAAATTGTTTACTAAAATGCAAGAAATTATGATTCAAAACTGAATGAGTCTGGTAATCAAATACTGTAAGCTCTATTCATCTCGGTAAAAGATCTATCAGAAAATAGAGAATTCTTTATGAAGGAGGTGATGGGATGTTCGAGCCTTCAAACCCCAAAGCACTTTCATCGACAATACGACAATACTACAAGTTTGCGGAACTTTGGTCTATTTTCGAGATATTGTGAATCTGGATAACAACGCCGGTTCTATGAGCCGTTTGAGTCCAATCTTTCGAAATTCACGGGGATATTTGAATATTTGACAATGTTGGGTTAGAAACTCTATCGAGAAATGATTTTTTCAATTCTGACTTATCACCTAATCGATAACGCACATTATGATTTCTCATGATTCAAGTGTTGGAAAAGAAGTTATTTCAATGTCAGCCAATCTCAAAAACTCTTTCATTTTACGTAGAAATGGAATCGAAAACATATTTTGAACAGCAAAATCAACGAGATACGAGAAACTCTGTGGCGCTCGTATAAAAAAACCATGCCACACCGTATCTTTCCATGTTTTAACAAGCAGATTTATTGACACATGCAAAAGCATAAAATTACGGTCATGACTGACAAACGAGCACAATCACGCCTTCATCGTATATCAGGCTCACAGAATTCGATTCTTCTTTATGTGCATATTTCTTACTAAAGACTCAAAGTTTACCTCACAATGTAGACATACGGAAGTGTGGAAAAACGTGTCGAATCATTCAAAATAGCAGAAGGAAGAAAAGCTGCCACGTGTCAGGACCTTCTTCATTTGTCCCGTATTTCTATATACGGGACCCTAAATTTTTGGATGACTTGTCAATTTGAGTGACAACGAGAACCTTCCCTAAAAGAGATGCACTAAAGTTCCCGTATATTAGAAACTGACTCTTATATCCCTGTACACGTAATTTTATGTAATAATCCATTTCTAGCATCTTGTATTGCATATTTCTTACTTTGTACAGTGACTTATGGTATGATCTTTCTATTTATAAGGTATTATGATGTATGTACATACAAAATTCAGGTGTCATTCGTATTTATCTTTTACCAGATGGGTAAGGTTACATTATCGCAAGCTCATATAACAAAGGGAGGATTTCATGACTTCCGGGTAGCCTATTTTGACTAAAATGTTTGTTGCATTGTACTTGAATTATATATTATGATTCACATGATCAGTAATTCATGTTTCGTTGCACATTTTCAGCATAGTTTTTTCAACTTTTATAAGAAGTCAGCACATTAATCAGACCAAATTTAATATCTAAAATATACTCAAATTTAATATTTAAAATTATGAATATCTGCTGATTTTTGCCATTCTGTAGAATAGTGACTTATCTGAGATTCGATTGTTTGTTCTGGTAAGATTTGTTTTTATTAGTCAACCCCGAAGTCGATAGTGCTCGAGCTAACTTCAGTCAACATCAGTTCCATCAGAAAATCTATCAAATTCTCTAGTGATTTGGGATAGTTCAAAAAATTTTGACAATGCCAGAATTACTTGATGATATACATATAAGGTAAGTGTACCCAACTTATTGCCTCCTTCAAGCCATTTTCTCAATAACTGGGGCTTACCAAGATACTTTGCGATGCACACTTAAAGCTCATTTTGAATCTTGTCACAAACCCTACACTATGAGGTTAAGAACGTCTTTTGAACAATTATAGCCAAACTGTGTGAATTTTCCGAAGAGTAATTTCTTTAAATTTTACAAAAGGGTGTACCCCCATTATTTAAAATAGTGTAAGTCGGAGATAAAGTGCATAAAATCGTTTCTATCTTCGTGCAACCACATTTGGAACTTTCCACAGGCCCAAAAGACTATTTCCGACCTATTTTGACGTGGTAGACTCATTCTGAGAAGTCAAAGAAGTCGTGCAACACGTTCCCTCGAGTTGACCTTATGGAGGCATGTTGGATACAATTCCTAGCAGGCTTTCATATTTTACAAAACATTTCCCCGTGTTTTGCACAGAAAATAGCTCCAGATCGGAGTTTTTCAGTTCCGAAAAACGGACCATTACGGTCCAGAGACAAGAAATTGAATGGGCCGAAGAACGTTTCCATAGATCAAACCATAAAATCTTGGCAATAACTTATCCACTTACGGATCCCTCGGTGACTTTCTAGCTGTGCAAACACGAAAATTGCAAATTTTACAAATTTTACTTTTAATTTTCTGGGTAACGCAGGAATTACTTGAGCAAAGGTATTGAAAGAAGCTGTGGGAAGGTCAGGGGCGTATCCATGAACCGGTCTTGGAGGGTCTGGGGGGGGGGGGAGGAGGGTTGCGGAATTTCCCGGTCGGGTGCGCGTTTGCCTATGTTTCCCATGCAAATTTTTTCCAGAGGGGGGGGGGGGAAGCCCCAAGTAAGTCCAACCAGGTCTAAGTCAGGTTCACGAAGACAGTGCTAAGACTTTTATCTATACATATTTTTGGCCGAGAAGGCTATTGGAAAGGTAAATTTATTGTCCGAGATGGTTTAGTATTGTAAAGAAAATTTTTTGGCTTAACTATGATTCCGGGGGGTTCCGGATATCTTTACCGCACCTTGTAAGTATCATGCTCGTCACCATTAGCGGAATGCCTATCCATGTGCGTACTCTTGAGGTCACACTCTCACAATTGATATACCGAAAAATAAGCGTGCATATAATATCTGGATCTCTTAAATAAAGTCACACACATATCACACACATGTATGAATGTGGGACACGAAATAATAAGCGACATTCATCAAAGACCAACTCGGTCGCACATCTATTTTTGGCCTTGTTATATACTCACTCAAAAATATATAAGGATCCGCCAAATGTCTCTTTCTGTTCTCATCCTCTATAATAGACCTACATCGAAGATCCGCTCTGCCAGCCCTCTCACTTTGGTTCCCCTAATACTGATAATATAGGATGCCGGAATTTGTTTGCAAGCTCGTTTATTCAGGCGCATATTAGCCTGTGCGACATGTCTAATTCTCGGAGATGACTTTATGCGTTTATAGTGGCGCTTGACACGAACATGATGCGGGAAGATTGAGGATTAAAACGATGAGACGCGTTTGAATAATTGAGCGGCTTGTTTGCGAATTTTTATCGGCAATTCACTGGGGTTTATTTTGTGAATGTGGTTGAGTTCTTATGGTGTTGATACTTATCTAATCTATGATCTATGAAATTAAAATGATAATGGAGCGTTTTTTGGAGGTGAGGGAATTCATAGTTATAGACGCTGGTTAAATGCTATCTGTTGTAAAAATGAGCTAAATTTTCAATCGTGGGCTTGATTGTATGTCTTAGAAAATAGACTATGAATACTGTTAATTTATTTAATTAAATCAACGGTGATGGGTGGTTTGTGATTGAATAGATATCTCTTTCACTATAAGACTTTTATTCAAAAAATTGTACTTCGAAAGCACGTGGAAATCGTGTACTGAACGAGCCAGTAGGCTGTAGTGACAAGTAGTAGAAAGAGCCGCGGAGCGGACCCCTATATATATCCGCGGTGCCCTATCAAGCTAATGCATGCGTAAGTCATGCGTGTGCGGCGCGCTGCAGATCGTCACCTCAACACAGGAATCCCATATGAAACCCCGAAAAGCACGCGCGGCGCACGATATTTCCAACCTTTAACATGAGACTCTCATAAGAGATCCCTCAAACCGAGCGCGGCGCACCCGAATTCGAGCGTTTAACACGGGACTTCCATAAGAGCTGTCGCGGCACGACGGAGCATCATTCGAAAGCGCATGCGTCATCTATTTCAGAAACTAAGTCGCATGACGCAACATGATCTCATTTGACTCGATACATTTTTGATTCAAGATTCCAACACGCCCCCTCAAAAATTAATCGGGTCCGACTTCGTACATTGACTGACGAGTCAGTCTCGACTGGCTCCCCCCTATGCTCATAATGTAAACGAGTTCCAACGTGCCTTCGCTGTACCTTCTGGGGAATACATATGGCCCAACATTTGTTCGAGGATTGAGGGAAACCCAGGAAAAACCTCAATCAGACCATCTCATAGCATAATTTGCTATGTTATATGCATATAATTATAATATTTATCAGTCATCAGATTCTCCTCTGAGGTTCATCTTTGTCCTCAGTTGCAAAAATCTTAGTGTGGGTAATGATTTTGTCATTGAATCTGCAACTTGATGATCTGTGGACATATAAACAAGTTTGATTAGATTTTTCTCTATCTGTTCACGAGAAAAATGATATTTTATGTCGATGTGCTTGGATCGTTTATGACATGTAGGATTATTTGCTATACTTATGCAGCCATTGTTATCCTCAAATATCACAATTGGCTCTAATATATCAATCTGTACAGTCATTGCCAACGATCTTAGCCACATCGCTTCTTTCACAGCTTCAAATAGTGCCATGTACTCAGCTTCGGTAGAAGAAGCAGCGACAGAATTCTGTTTCTTTGAGTTCCAACAAATTGTGCAACTTTCGAATAGTTGGAATGTATACCCTGTTGTGCTTATTCTGTCATCATCATTTCCTCCCCAATCAGAGTCTACATAACCACTGAGGAAATTTTTGAATTCGTTCTTCTCATACGTCAATTTTAGATTGATTGAGCCTTTTAGATATCTTAGCACTCTTTTCAAATTTTGCCATAGCTCTTTATTACTTTTCTTAGAGTATCGACTCAGAAAATTTACTGCAAAGCTCAAGTCAGGCCTCGTACAAATCATGATGTACATTAGACACCCAATGAGATTTTGACATGGGGCATCATACTTCTCGTCAGAATTCAAACTTCGATAATTGAGTTTTGGAGGTAAAGGGGTAGCTACAGCTTTACAATCCATCATTCTGAATTTTTCAAGAATTGCTCTTATATAGGAACTTTGATCGAGTGTCAATGCGTTATTTCTCCTCTCTATTTTTATCCCGAGGAAAAGTTTAATTTCTTTCAAATCTGACATTCGGAATTCTTTCATCAAATAATTTTTGAAATGAGTCATAGTATCCAGTTTTTGAGTTATTATGATGATATCATCAACATATAAAATCACATATATGTTCTGAGTGATACTGCCTTTGTTTGAAATGTAGATGCAACGGTCTACTTTCGAGTTCTGGAATCCGATTTTCAAAAGTTTCTCCTCAAACGTCTCAAACCAACATCGAGCTCCTTGTTTCAAACCGTATAGAGCCTTATTTAACTTACAAACTTTATTCTTGTCACATCTGATTCCTTCTGGAACTTTCATATAAATTTCTTCCCTTAATATCCCATTTAGAAATGCAGTTTTTACATCCATATGATGGATGAGAAGATCGAACTGATTCGCGAAAGCTACTAAGAAACGAAAGCTTGAAATTCTAGCAACCGGTGCGAAAGTCTCGTTATAGTCTATCATATATTTTTGACTAAAACCACGAGCTACAAGACGAGCTTTATATTTGAATGGTTTTCCAAATTCATCATTCTTAATTGTGAATACCCATTTGCAGTCAACTATGTTCTTATCTTTTGGTCTTTCGACTATGGTCCATGTATTATTCAATTGCAGTGATTTGAGCTCATCATCTATGGCTTGTTGCCAGAGAGTTTTGTCATCTCTCTTTTCGATCTCAGCAAATGATGTGGGGATTTGACAGTTAATCGACATTGCACACAGAAGGTATTGATCAACTCTATCATCTTCTTCGTAACTCAACTTCGGCAAGTTTCTTATTCTATCACTCCGTCTATGCTCATTTGTCATTTCGTCATTATTAGATCTTTTATGCATATCTGTTTTAGATACAGATTTTTCAAAGTCTTCTTCATCATTGGTTCCACAATTAGAGCTCTCCTCAGATCTTTGCTCTATCATTTCTGATTTCTCATTATCAGAATTTTGTGCTTCAATGGGATCTGATTGACTAGCATCAGATTTTTCTCTCATTCCCTGATCTGATTTCTCACTATCAGACTTTTGGTACTCTGCTGGTTTTGACATGCTTTCAGATGCACCAGTTTCATTATATGGGTTTCTAGATTGAAAACTTTCATGTCTATCGATTGGTCTGGATTTCATGAAATTTGTTTCATCAATGATAACATCGCGAACTACGAGGAATTTACGGTCCTCACAATTCCATACTTTATATCCATTTGGTTCGTATCCGACCAAAATAGCTTTATTCGATTTCCGATCGAACTTACGCTTTCTGATTTTGTCATGCACGTATACAGTCGAACCAAATATCCGCAAGTACTTTAGCTTTGGCTTTTTACCGTGCCAAATTTCATACGGTGTCTTTTCAACTTTCAAAGATTTTGTGGGGCTTCTGTTGATTAGAAACGTAGCAGTCAAAACCGCTTCACCCCAGAATGTTTCATTCATTCCTGCACCGTGTATCATTGAGCGGGCTTTCTCCGTTACAGTCCTCACCATACGTTCCGCCACTCCATTTAACTGTGGGGTTCGAGGAACTGTTAGATGGTAGCTTATACCATTTTCTGCACAAAAGTTCTTCATTTCATTTGACAAATATTCTCTCCCATTATCGCAATATAGATTCACGATTTTTAAGTTGAAATGAGCTTCACTTTTTGCCACAAAGTCTTTAAAAACTGAGAAGACGTCTGATTTGAATTCTAGCAAATAAGTCACACAGTAATGTGTGTATTCATCAATGAACATGACAAAATAGTTCTTTCCATTTATCGTTTGAGGAGTGATAGGTCCAGCCACATCAGAATGGACCATGAATAATGGTCTGCTCACATAGCTTTTGTCTTTGGCCTTTTCAAAAGGTAATCTTGCTTGTTTTCCTTCTATACAAGCTTCACATAATTGTTCAAGAGGCGTTACATTCTGAATTTGATTTGTATCTTCAAACATTCGTTTATTCTTCAATTCTAAGAATTTTGATTTTCCAATATGGCCTAGACGCTGATGCCATAATTCATAACTATTATTCATGGTATGATAGGCTGCAATATTGATAGAGTTACGAGCTCTACTTCTCACCTTGAATTCTACACATGCAGATAGATTTTGTAATGGCTTACCTTTCATGATGATCTTACCACCATTTGTTACCTGAACTCCATCCTGTCCGAAGATGGTACTGAAGCCTTTCTCCTGCATTTTCTTGACTGACAGTAAGTTGTATGGGACCTCTGGGCTGTAGAGGACATCTTCGAGATAGCCACGGATTCCCAAATTGGTTGTCACGTGAATCCTTCCACGTTTGGTTGCATTGATAAATGTGCCAGTTTTGGCTACGCTGATCCTCAATGGTGGCTCATACAGCACAAACGAGTCGAATAATTCATCATTGT
This sequence comes from Eretmocerus hayati, assembly GCA_029851415.1. Lineage (NCBI taxonomy): Eukaryota > Metazoa > Arthropoda > Insecta > Hymenoptera > Aphelinidae > Eretmocerus > Eretmocerus hayati. The sequence goes on from CM056742.1 coordinate 21,106,636, forward strand.
TGATTATATGGTCCGACGCTCCAGAATCCATCAGGAATGTTACCATGTCTCCATCATAGTTCTGTTGGGTATGAACTCCAGCCATGAAAGCGAAGCCTGCAGCCTGGGGTTGCTCAGTCAGCTCGACTGTTTGTAAAGTTGATCTTCTATCATTGTTGTAACTTTGCGATTTCTGGTAATAGTGGCAGTTCTTGATGACGTGGCCCTTTCTGCCACAATGATGACATTTAACGTTGGTTAACCATTTTGGTCTGGTTCGTCTCTTATTGTGACTCTTGAATTGATTACTGCTCCGTTTCCAATTTTTAGATCCATTCTTCTTGGGGTGAGGCTGTTCCACTGATTCAGCACTCAGAATTTTCATGCAGGTGTCATTGGTGTTATTACGTATTTTTATTTCGTGGTCTATCAGCCTTTTCTTCACGAATGCTAGGGTGAGATCATCCAAACTTAATGTCTCGATCGCCGTGATAACTCCGTCATAAGATGATGGCAATGTTAAAAGTAGACGTGAAACCTTCCCTGTCTCCTTGAGTTCTCCACCCGCAGCCACGTATTCAGTAATTAAATCATCGAAAATTGCAAAGTGCTTCACCAATGAAGTGTCTCCTCGAAATTTCAAGCTAAGAATTCTCTTGTCGAGTGCCAGTTGTGTAGCTATACTTTTAATATCGTAGATCTCGTCTAACCTGGTAAAAACTTCCTTGGCAGAACCATCCACCTTCACAAACCCGAGCAATGAGTCCGCAAGGAATTCCGCGATGGTCGCCTTAGCCGTTTTATCCTTCTTTATCCACTCTTCAGATGGTTCGGCGGGCACCTCCTCGTCGATGACTTCCAGGACTCCGATCTCACTTAGTACCAATCGGACACGAAATTTCCAAATACTATACCGCTCTCCGTCGAACGGCTGGATCTTCCTTTTTATCTTCAAGTCCATAATTCCTTCCTTTTTTTTATTTTATTTTTTTTTTTATTTAGATATGAGTATGTTGTCAATCCTGAGTGTATAGACGGTCTCGCTGATGATGGGACGAGACCGGCTATTTATCACTATGAATCTTGAACACGGCACACACTGACTCTAATTTAGCAAAGTGATTCTGGGCCCATAACCTGTTAATTTATTTAATTAAATCAACGGTGATGGGTGGTTTGTGATTGAATAGATATCTCTTTCACTATAAGACTTTTATTCAAAAAATTGTACTTCGAAAGCACGTGGAAATCGTGTACTGAACGAGCCAGTAGGCTGTAGTGACAAGTAGTAGAAAGAGCCGCGGAGCGGACCCCTATATATATCCGCGGTGCCCTATCAAGCTAATGCATGCGTAAGTCATGCGTGTGCGGCGCGCTGCAGATCGTCACCTCAACACAGGAATCCCATATGAAACCCCGAAAAGCACGCGCGGCGCACGATATTTCCAACCTTTAACATGAGACTCTCATAAGAGATCCCTCAAACCGAGCGCGGCGCACCCGAATTCGAGCGTTTAACACGGGACTTCCATAAGAGCTGTCGCGGCACGACGGAGCATCATTCGAAAGCGCATGCGTCATCTATTTCAGAAACTAAGTCGCATGACGCAACATGATCTCATTTGACTCGATACATTTTTGATTCAAGATTCCAACAAATACCAACAGAAACATCTTATGGAGAAAATATTGATGGTTATGAGAACGTCTTTGTTTTCAGATTTTTCTTCGAGACCCAATTAAGTTCACAGAATCTCGGGGATGTAGCTGATGTCGTATTTTCTGAAATAAAATTTATGAAAACACTTGTACGAGAAAGATTCGGCATGATTCATAGAATTATCCTTACATTCGCGAATTATCAGTAACATTTTCTACGCTCATAGGCCAAACTCTTGTGATCCTTTAAATTTGGTTTCAGAGATATCGGAAAAATCGGAATCATGGTGTACCATTGATCATCAATTACTCACCACTACAAGGGTATGAGAAGGAAAACTTTTTTCGAAATTTTTGAAAAGTTTCGTACCTAACATATGTGGTAATACCATGAAAAAAACTTCCCTTATTATCATTATCCGGAATTGGCCAATGAAAATGTTTGAAATACACCCAAATTATTATATTTTCGTTTTGCTGCGGAAAGTTTTATGTGATTCTGAGATAGGTACATGAGACTGGTATTCATGGTTTCTCATGAGGATATTTAATTATAAATTTAATAACATTCTTGTTATCAATTGGTAGAGGTTCGTCTATTTCTTTTGTGGATCCTTCCAAATCAAATTTTGCAATCCTTGAAGATTTTACTAAAAGGCACAAATCAATTCAACTGGAATGAGATTGAAGCCAATATTTTTTGGGTGTTTTTCAACTGTTGCAAGAGAATCAGATCAAAAAGGACAAAGCGATTATCGGGCCTTACAATATCGAGAAATTTGATGAAACAATCCAAATGACTTAAGTTCCGATAAGACTGGCCCAATCGTTGGGACCAAAAATGTTTCCATTCTTGAATTTTATCGACTCATATTGGCTCAAAAGATAATCCCAATATCTATCAACTGAGGCTATTCACGTTGCCAAGTAATTGAACAATAGGCAAATTCATAAAAAAGCATAGAATTCTATTTAAAATCATCTGCAAGCGTGTGAAACTTCTTACCTGTAACATTCCACGTTAATACCTATACATTGGGTCATGAACTCGTCAAATCAAACTTCATTCACTAGATACGTGCATGAGTCTTGAACCTCCGGGGGTGTAACCTCATGCATTCATAAAATTCTCTACCCGACTTAACCAGATCAATATCATCAATAATATATAAAACGAACAAACTTCATCCTCATGCATCTCAATAAATTATACCTGTTTCAAACACTTTATCAAATCCTGCACTGTCATCGGTGTCTACAAAATCACAGATATAGACACTTTGCCCCAATCAAAATCACCAAAAAAAATATCATCCCCTATACAAAATTTATCGCGCATCAATATAATATCTGAAAACCTCCTCCGCCTACCAATGAACATCAATACCATCATCAGATCGCGATCCACCACACCCCAATCTCGTAAAAAAAATCAATGAATATCGCTCGGGAAAAAAGTTCAACGTCGTAGTCTATGCCACGCGTTCAAATTTGACACCCCTAGGACACGACTTTCCATCTATAATATCACCCACGCATCACACACACATACTTACATATATGCATGCATAGAAATTTACTAGAGCAGCTGCACCATCACCAACTAAAAATTCACGAAGAGTTATCTCAAGGTACATACACAATATACTCAGTACACCATACGCACCATATCTACTATTTCTGACCTGACTGACCCTATAAATGAATATAGATATATATATTTAACAATAGGTCAGGGTAGAAAAGACCTGATGCTATACTATGATGTGCTCAGGGGGCTCAAAAATGCCACAAAAGCGTGGGCGTAATGCACCGGCAGGAAGCCCATGGACCCTCTATTCAAAATTACAGAACCATGCTACCGGTGGTGGTGGTGGTGATGGTGGTGGTGTAGACGGGGGTTGTCCTATCGAATCGCGAGACGAAAATTTGATGCCTGAATTTTCCAAGAAGGCACGTGCGCGCGTGGCTATGGCGCACTTGCTCGGGTGAACCTCGTATATATTGAGGCTCCTTCAAATATAGGATATATAACCTGTACATTATACAATGAAACACGTATAGATGGCTATATAGCATCGTAAAGGTTAGATGCACGTTTTTGAATTGGAGGTATATTATATATAGTTATAGTATATAGACTCGCGTGCCTGGCACGCGTCTATGAAAATTTTGATCGTATCGTGTGATGGTCAGCTGTGGATTTTAGAATCTTTTGTAAATGAGAAGACCTTCTTTTCTTTGATGAATGATGAGGTCGATGGGGTCACCCGGTGATTAGCCCTTTCGGTCAGGCTTTTCACTATAGAATCTTTTGAATTTTTGATGCATCGATGAATTTTATTCACGAGGCTGTGAAAATGTATGTGTTATACTTTTGTGAAGTACATTGAAAAGTTCATGAATTGAGATCACTACTGTACTGTTATATCTGGATGAGGTATCTTAATCTGCTACTTTGCTAGCTTTTCTTGAGTCCCAAGAGATTGGTTTGATAACGAATGAGAATTGAAAGTTACCATAAAAATGACAAAAATTTGTGAAATTTTTTACTTAAAAGACATTTGACTTTTACAGTTTGTCTCGAGATCTTAGACACGTAAAATTCTTTTTTGTGTTAATGCGGGTTCCCCAATGCCTACGGAATTCTTTTGAAATTTTTTTAGACTCTTATGATCCTGCGGAAAAAATGTTCGCCAACTCTTGGCAGCTGAGTACTTTTGCTCATTTTCAAGCTCATTTTCTTTATCGGATTCTTCGAAAAGCCACGGGTTTAAATTTTTGAGATGCAAGCCAGACTTTTCGGATGCAGTTATTTTGCGCTACGCTTTTTGGCCTGCAAAAATTTACTTCATTGTCTCCAGTACTGTTAGAAAGACACACTAACGTATTTGTTAGTCTAGCCCCCGGGGCGCCGCAGTCTGGGGAAAATCGACGAATTTTCAACAAGAACAAATTCTCTCACGCTCAATCTGGGGATATTCCCTAGACATTCGATGATACCTTTCAGCAAGATTTTCAGTCACCATGTTGATTGAGCCAGACTATTCTTTATCAGAGAGGATGTCTGGAAATCAACTAAAATTCTCACCCAAATATGAAGCGTTACATCTGGGCTCGGGATGAATTACCGCGTTGGTCTTGCATTGTCAACGAGACATATATTCTCCAAGACCAAAGTGTCTCGCTGGGTCCGGTGAGATCGATCAAATGCCAGACTAATCCTGTAAGACTTTCTACCAGAAGAAACTTGTTTCTCAAAAATGTCAAGAAGCCCAAAATTTGACAAGACTAATAAAATTCCGAACTTTGAATTACGAAATATCAAACATTTGGAAATCAGGAAAATATGGATGGGTGGAACTTTGGAATGTCAAGTTTTGGTGGGACAAAGATCCGGAATACCTGAAAGGGGTGGAATGAAGAGCAACTAAAGTCTTTTGCATACATTTCAGGATAAAAATTCGCAAAAGGGCCATAATTTTGGAAACATGCATGAAGTATACCACTGAGTTCTCGCCATTTCAAATATCAATCGTTATACTGATCCCGCTGATCCGAGCAATTAGAATGTCAATTTTTTGGAGAGCCAAATTTTAGTTCGCCAAAAATTCAAAAAGACTGAAATTCGAAATTTAGAGGTCACAAATCCCACTCAAAAAATCATAATCGTCATAATATGATGATTGAGATTTTTAGAGTGGGATTTCGTTATGAAATGGGTCATCAGACAGGACTCAACGAAATTCAACAAAATTCAAAATGGATTTCGTTAAAAACCCTGCTTATAGCTTCTCGAATTTTTGACTTACCGAAGAATTGATCATACACAATCCACGAGGGTGTTCCTGATTACCTGAGGTCCACGGTAGTATACGGGTCAAATCCAGACATTTGAATACCTGACCTTGAAGAACGAATCTACAGTATAAGACGTGAGCATTCTGAATTTCAAAAAATTTTGTTGCATCCAACTTTCAGCATTAATTTGATCAGTAGATAAAAATTTCTTTCAGTAGTAAATCTAGGTGAATGCACATTTATGGTATTGAGAACCGATCGAAGCATGTGCGAACTATTGTGATGAGTACTGAACAGGTCGAGCGTATGTAGGTGTAAGTACCTGTAAAAATGCACGTGTCGGTAATCCAGATGGCCCCTCTGAGACTCAAATAATTCAAAGAGAGGCGATATAGGCCATCGACCGCACATCACGCGCTCATGTCGTACTTTGGACATTGGTGGATTATCTTTTCGTCCAGAGCTCTGATTTTGATTTTGTGTAAGCTTGACCTACTGACGCAATTCTATGGCCAGTTTTGACGAGGATCGAGAGAATTTTCAAGGAATGTAAGAAAATTTAATCGACGAGCATGATACGTCCCGTGACGATTACATGCATTGAGATACTTATTGAAAAAAAAAGTTTTACGTTTGGTATGTGTAGATACATATTGGGTGTAGGCGTGGTTACAGGTCTTCCGTATGATCGTGTTCATCTGTATCGATGGGCAACTTGACCATTGAGAACAAGTTAGAAAAGACTTTTGCTTTTATTCATGCATGATCCCTTACAAATGCGTGAGGCAATTGTCGTACACAGATACCTCCGATGTATTCGATTTAGTTTTTTCTTCGTATACTCTTATGATGTTGCTTTTTTTTTGGCATTGTACAAAATCAAGCATCTGTTCCCGTGGCGCTTCTTATTTTTGAGAATAAATTTTATTCCATATTTCAATTGAAAAAAAAAATTGACATCTCAATGAGAATGAAAAGTCAAAGCTGTACCGTGCATTTAAAGCAAACTTACTGGGTTCGCTGATCGAGTTCATGGACTTTTCTGGTCATGGTCATCAGAAAAATAGAAAAATAATGAAGGTCAGTTCATTCGCTTCGATTCTACGGTGATCAATCGATGACCGTAAGAACGATATATTTCGACAATTCAATGCTCGGATATTGTAAAATGCTATTTTGATTCATATCTCTTTTCCAAGGACATTTCATTCATTTTCAAAAACTACCGATCGAGCTTGTTACAGATTTTTAAATTTTAAATGGTAGAATAATTCGATGGATGAGATAAATTATTCTGGACGTGACAATTTTATCGTCCATGAGGCTGCGTCACTCAATTATTTCAGCTGTTTTCATAATTCCAGTCAAGAGAACAATAGTTATTCCACATGATGATTTGCAGTTCGACCATCATTCAAATTACGAGTTAGAATTATCAAAATATGAAATAAACTTTCTAAACTATTCATACTCAGCATTCATGGTTTTTTTTCTTCCACTACACACGAGAATGCGATCTCTCCTTATATCATTCAGTTCAAGAAATCATTCCACAAATTATAATACGAGGACCCGCACAGTAATCATCGGCTAACTAGGGTGAAAAAAAAACAAGTCTCCAAAAATGACCGTGACCCATCCGGTGGCGCGGCGTATATAGCGTGAACGATGAGCGGTGTCGATTTGATGTCTAAACCGCGCGCGATTCTCGCAATTAACCATCCCACAAAAGGGAGTAAGAAATTTGTTGGTTTGGGACGTCGCGTCGTCGTCATCTGCTAATTAGGCCCTCTCTTCCTTCCTTCCTTCCTTCTATATTCCCTTTTACTCTACTTCCCTGTTTATAGAGATGAGATGAAAAAGAACAGAGATAGTTGTGACATCAGAGGAAGTGAAGAGCAAAGCATGCCCGCTTATAATGGATGTAGACTATATGCCAAAATTGTGCCACCATCGGATCCAATTGGCAATTTTTGACACCGAATATCCGTCGGAAATAGCGGGAATGTCGAGCATCGTCCTTAGTAAGGTCATCATCTTCTTACTCTCAAAAATATTCAGCCGATATGTAAAATGATGATGAATGAGGGCAGTGGCTTTCTTTCAGCTGAATCATTTGAGAATCATTCTAATTACGCAAGCCAGCCTCTTTTCCAGACTGTCATAAGAGTATCAATACCCTGCTCAGATCTACCATATTCTACGTGTGTTTGCTCCAAATCACCCCCCCCCCTATCCCCTCATAGCATGTTTACATTTTTCACCTGGTTACTAGTGTCGAAATTTCATTTGTGTTGGTAATATATTCAGTGATTCACCTGTACCATTGACTATCAGATCCATTGGAAAGCAATGGCCGTCAACCCATGACTGACAAAAAGAGAGGTCCAACCTTGTAGATCCTGGATTGGTCTCGAATTCTGGCAATCATCTGATTTTGGTGGAAAATGAAGGTATCTCTATCAAGTGTTCAGTCCCCTAATTAATCTATCCCGGAATAGGGGTATGGAGGTTGTTAGCATTGACAGTACAGCTGGTATTTGACTTTTTCAACACGGGTCTATACGGGCAATTATAATTGCAGTGGCCATGTCTCGGAATAGGAGGCCTATGGTATTAAACCCTAGGAATTACCTTCATTTGTTACCAAAACAAAACGATCGATAGGATTGGAGACAAATCCAGGACCCGCAAGATTGGACCTTGTCTCGTTAGCTTGATGATGCCACTTCATGATTTTTAGCGCTACTCACCAAGGTAGCTCAGTAATTCATCAATAAAAGTTTATTCATAACACCATCAGTCATTCAAGAGTAGTAATTATGATAATCTACTACTAACCTCTTGTTTGAATGAGTGTCACGTAACGATTTACAAGGGCTCTTGTCAATTCATTAGTGACATTCAAGGACTCCTTAGTAATTCACCAGGGTTAGTTCCAATGATCTAGCTGTAACAACTATTTGCCCGTTGCTGAGTCTTTGTGACTGGCAGGGTCATAAGCTGATTTTGTTTAGTATCAGTGATTTGTTTTCAGACACCTGGAACTTTCCTTCATCTAGCTCAGTCATTGACCAATTCTCGCATCCTTAGAGAGTTACGAATTGAATGATGGTTTTGTGAATCTTCATTTTGGCTTCGCGTGAGAGGCCTCTATCTCTAAAAAGCTTCAGTAATGAGCCAAAACTCTTATGTCCTGCGCTGATTCTTTTACCAAACTCTACTCTTATGTTTGTTATCGTGCATTACTGTGGTTCCAAGATAGGGGAAGAGGGGGGCTTTCTCGAAGGCGTAATTCGCGATTTGGATAGGATCTATGTCGTCATCCGCGTTGTTACGATTCATGACCATGTATTTCGTTTTCGACACATTTACCTCTAGGCCTACTTCTTTCGCGCTTGGGATCAAGATATTTGCAATTTCTTCTACATCTTGCTTGGTGTCGCCTATAACGTCCAGGTCTTCCGCGTACACCAGAATTTTGATGACATCGTTTGCTTGGAGGCGAAGCCCACATTTACTTTGAGCTAAAGGTCTTATGACGTATTATAAGAGAAAGTTGAAGATTCGCGGGGATATGACGTCACCCTGTTCCAGCCCGCTGACTATTTCAAAGGTTCCGATAGGGCCTTGCTAATCGAAACTTGTCCTTAGGTTCCCTCGACAGTTACTGCAATCATTCTCACTAGTTTGTCAGGAATACCTAACAAACGCAATGCCGTATACAATTTTTATCTCATTATAGTGTTCGTATGCCTTTCTGAAGTCTACGAATGGGGGGGGGGGTGAACTGGTTGTCTGTGCTCCCATCTTTTCTCTCATTATCTGGCGTAACGCGTATATTTGTTCGATAGTTGAACGATTCCGTCGAAACCCACACTGATAGTCTCCGATTATTTCGTCTATGTAAGGGTTGAGTTCTTCAATCAATAGGAGAATAAAATTTTACTGCACGAAGCTTGAAGAGACAGTCCTCTAAAATTATTACATTCCATCTTGTCTCCTCTTTTTGGTATTGGTACGATAACTGACTTCAGCCAGTCTTCGGGTATTTTCTTCTGTGACCATATTCTCTCGATTAATTTGTGAATCTCTACCATGAGCCGACTCCCACCATACTTGAAGAGTTCGGGTGGAAGGCCATCCAACCCGGGAGCAGTGTTGTTCTTCAAGTCTCTGTATAGCACGTACCACTTGTTGCACCGTAGGACATGGAATTTGTTGTTCGACCGTGTGGATTTCGACGGGTGACTCATTAGTGCTAGCCGGAACGTTGAGGAGATCATCGTAGTGTTCTGTCCACCTATTCAGGATGTCTTTTTCGTTTGTTAGCATATTCTCGCGCCTATCTTTGATGATACTAACTGACGTAGATTTGGTGTTTCGTAATTCATCTAGCTCTTTACATGCTTTGCGAGTGTCAATTCTCCCGAAATTTTTTTGTATATTGAGAATTTCAACCCTTCAGAACCCCCGTTTCTTGTTCCCAACGGGTTCGTCCCATTTTTTCTGCGCCTGTCTATGCGATTCTTGCAGTCTTTTCACCCTGCGTGGGTCCCGGTTTAGCTTAGTTGCATTGTCGCGAATGATCTCCGCGGCACTTTGTGCATCTAGCATCGCTTTGCATAAGTCATCAAACCACAGTTTCTCTGCTTTCTCGTGTACTAATCCGTTCCCAGATCTTGCCGCTCCTGACCAAGAGTTCTTAATGTGTTGCCATTGCGTTTTGATATTTACTGGAGGAGTGGCCGCGTTTTCCCGCGGCTTGCCATCCGTTTGTCTCAATTTTCGTGCAATGTAGTTTTAGAAACGTGTCTGAAGATCTGGAAATTTGAGTTTATCAAAAGCCAATGGGGTATTGTGACGCTTGGTGTTGGGTGGAATAGTGTTGAGATTGTCTCAAATGCAACTTATCGTCAAATAGTGGTCTGAGTTCCAATCCGCTCCCCTGTATGATCTCATTTTTGGGGTGCACGATTGTCTCCTTTTATTGATGAGTACATGATCGAGTTGGTTATGAGACGAGCTCTCGGGGAAGTCCATGCGATTTTATGCATGTTGATGCAACGGAACGAATTGCCTTTGATGACCATGTCGTTTTCGCTCGCGAAGTTGATGGCTCTGGTGCCATTGTTGTTACTAATTGTGTGGAGGCTTTCGGTTCCATTTCTCTGAAGTGAAGATCTTGGCCGATTCTCGCGTTCAAGTCTCCAACAACAATTTTTGTCTGGAAGTTTTCGATAACTTCAATAAGTGCCGATAGGTTTGCATAGAAAGTGTCTTTGGTGGTGCTATCTTCGTCGTCCGTCGAAGCATGAACGTTGAAGATTGTGTACTCGAACACGCGCGCTCTCAATTGTAAAAAAGATATTCTCTCCGTTATCGCAATAATATTCTTGACGTGAGGTATCTTCATACTTTTTAGTAAGAAACCCGCACCTAATGCATGGATGTTGGTACCCCCATGAAAAAATGTGTACTCCCCTTCTCTGATTTCGTTCCTCCTAATGCACCTGGTCTCTTGTACTGCAACAATATCAATATTATACTTCTCAGCTTCCCGGCTTAGGCATTCGAGTGACCCAGGTTTGTTCAAAGTGCGAACATTCCAGGTCCCCAGTATGACTTGCCGTTGATGTATCGGAATAGTGTGCGTGGATCTATAGTATTGGTATATATGGTGATTCCGCCGCTGAGCACAGAGAGGTGGATGACGAGAAGCCGGTATGTTGTGGGAGTATGTAGCCATCTTGTGTACCTGGTGACCGTGCCTTCTGGGGCTGATCCGGGAACACTGGCTGGTGGAATACTATAATATAGGGTAAATATGAAATAAGATGAGATGGAAGGTCGTAGGGCGTGGTGGTTGATTCAGAAAACAACAAGGATCTCCAACCCACGTCGAGGACAAATCGTTGTTCGTTTGATAAGGTGATTCCGGATCGAAGCAATGCCCAAAGCAATGCCTCCGATCCTCCTCAAGGACAACTTGCTCTCTTTTTACTATGTTTTTTCTTTTTTTATGACGAAGTCATCTCAATTTTTTCCACTCTGGGAATGAATGAGAAGTAGGACGTGATCGTTGCATAGCCGTAAGACGCAGGGGTAGCTCGGGAGGGTCTCGGCGGTCAACCAGGCTCACCCATTCGCTATCACGGACCGGGGGCAGTTTGGAGTGTTCGATCGATATCGGAGCTTGCAAACTCATGTACTTATTATTTGAGGCGTTGGAATATAATAAAATAAAAGACTGGAAGTTTTTCTACAAGAAAGGAGTATCTGGGTATCTGAGTTGGTCCAAAAAGTTGTGCATGCTTGGTCGTGAGAGAGCACACTGCAAGCTCTTGAAAAAGCTAGACCAGATTTTACAGCCGTCGAGTACCACCTTTTGGATAGTTTTTTACGCGATAAAGTACACTGATAGTATTGATGGCTTTTCATAAAGCCCGGTCTCTAGACTGCGGTTTGAGAGTAATTTTTCTGCGACTTTCGTGTTTACTCCGTTCGAATCGAAAAATACTATTTCATAAGTCGATAGACATCGGTGCCTAGGTTCAAGCCACGTTCATTTACAAAAATCAAACAAAATCTTTGCTAGTCAATATTTATCCGTGACAAGTCGTCGCAACGTTAACTTGTAAAGATACCCCCGAACAACCATTAATACATTTCCTAGATCGATATGAGTTTGGACAGGGTACACACCTAATTCGACTGTGAAACTTATTGAGGGAAATCTCGAGTCTTTCCACTTCGTTACAATGCCTAAAGTCCCCTGATGAGTTACACATCCTTTATTCAACAAATTCAGGAAAATTGCAGATGACGCATGAACCTATTCAAGCCGATGCGACCACCGTACACTGTGCACTCAGGAAATTATTCGCTTTTTCATTCGATACGTAATCAAAAGTATCGGAGAAAAGTGCAGATAACTTTCAGCATGCACTGTGACTGCATCACCTTTAAGGGCCTTGCAACCCGAGGAAACTGGGGGAAAAGAAGTCCGAGGAAAAATCTGAAAAAATTTGCCCTAAGTAAGTCGCATTTTGTCAACCTAATGCCATCGTCAAAAATGTTTGCTCACTCTCCAATTTTTTATAAATAAACATTCGAATCATACCACCTAGTATTGCCCATTTCTCTGCATAGAAAGCTGATACGAGGACAAAAACATTTGCTCATCGTTGCTTTTACCTCACTTGTATTTGTTCAGCCCTCAGAATTGGATGAGTCATCATCAATTTTGAATAAAAAATCAAAAACACTTGTCCAATTCCAAGTACTGTACAATGCGCAGTGCGCATATGTCGAGCGGCGCGCATGCACACTTCGCATTTTACAGTACTTGGAGTTGTAAAAAGTGTTTTTGATTTTTTATTCAAAATTGATGATGACTCATCCAATTCTGAGGGCTGAGCAAATACAAGTGAGGTAAAAGCAACGATGAGCAAATGTTTTTGTCCTCGTATCGGCTTTCTATGCGGAGAAATGGGCATTACGAGGTGGTATAACTCGAATGTTTATTTATAAAATACGCTGCTAAAAGTGATTAGCAGAATGCTTTCTCACGGCGTTATATGATGGAAATTTTAACGAAAAAGAAAGTATCCTATATTTTGAGTTTTTCTTTCGAGGAAGCATTCCAGAGAGATTCGGGTCATCTGAAAGGAGGTTTTTCCAACAATATCTATTGTTTGATTAAGAGAAAATTTTGATATAGTCGGTTTAAAGATGATTAAACTGGAGTCCTTTGTGGAAATTCCCTTCCCCCGAAAAAATTTTCATATGAACAATGTTTTACGGATTTTATGAAAATTTCGTATCAGCCAATCAATTCAGAATGGCGCATAAGTAAGTCTTTAGGTCATTAGAATTGAGATAAATTAGTCGTAAAGGATGATACGAGAGAAAAATGAATATTAATTCTAATTTTCTACTACTTTTTGAGTTATTCTTTTGAGGAAGCTCCTTATAGAGATTCAGGCCATCTAGACTGAGGTTTTTTAAACAATATCCATCGTTTGGTTGAGACGGAATTACGATGCAGTGGGTTTGAGAAGGGTTAAAATGAAATTTTTTGTGAAAATTTTGATTTTTTCGGAAATTTGAGATTTGTGAAGACTCAAATGAATTTCGGTATTAACCAATCGATAGATAATGCAGAAAAAACCATAGTTCAGGTCATTGAAATCAAGATAAATGAGTCATAAAAGAAGGTACGAGGAAAAAATGAATATTAAGAAAAATTTCCCATTATTTTTTCAGTTATTCTTTAGAGGAAGCTTTTTAGAGAGATTTGGGCCTTCTAGTCTGAGGTTTTTTAAACAATATCCATCGTTTGGTTGAGACGGAATTTCGATTTAGTGGGTTTAAAAAGGGTCAAAATGAAATTTTTGGTGGAAATTTTGATTTTTTCGAAAATTTGAAATCTGTGAAGATTTTATAAAATTTCGGTATTAACCAATCGATAGATAATGCAGAAAAAACCATAGTTTAGGTCATTGGAATTGAGATAAATGAGTCATAAAAGAAGGTACGAGGAAAAAATGAATATTAAGAAAAATTTCCCATCATTTTTTCAGTTATTCTTTAGAGGAAGCTTTTTAGAGAGATTTGGGCCTTCTATTCTGAGGTTTTTTTAACAATATCCATCGTTTGGTTGAGACGGAATTACGATGCAGTGGGTTTGAAGAGGGTTAAAATGAAATTTTTGGTGAAAATTTTGATTTTTTCGAAAATTTGAGATCTGTGAAGATTTTATAAAATTTCGGTATTAACCAATCGATAGATCTTGCAGAAAAAACCATAGTTTAGGTGACTCAATTCGTGGTGAGACCGTGTGAGAAAAAGATATTTATGTATTAAAAGTCGAAATTCGAGCGCTTTTGCTTGAAAAAGCCCATGGATCAAATTTGACTGGGAGCCGAAAGCTGCCAAATCACTGGGCTCTCAGAAATCGGATTCTCCACAACTTGTAGAAAGCCAAAAATTGATATGCTGAACAGAAAAAGAGAAAGCGTGTCCGATAGAAAACAACATACACACACACACACACACACATACACGGAAAAAGGGGTGCAAAGATGAGTCTCTGACGGGTTTGGAAGGGCATTAGGAGGAAAAGTGTTACCTACATTTGATAGATTTTGGCGAGAGGAAGAGAATGGTCTTTGGCTTTTTTAGATAAAAGGAATTTTGTTGAATAATATGTTGGTTTTAATAAAAAATTTGATCAAATTCTCGTTGGGGTGAAAACAAAGCTTTCTCTTTAGAGAAAGCAAAATTGGATGGTGAGCAAACATTTTTGACAACGGCATTAGGTTGACAAAATGCGATTTACTTAGGGCGAATTTTTTCAGATTTTTCCTCGGCCTTTTTTTCCCCCAGTTTCCACGGTGTGGGCCTTGCCTGTGGAATTGGTTGATGTTCCCATTTTACCATCAATTTTCAGTACTTATTTCTTGCCCCTACCGCCACAAAAATCACTTCAGACCACGCCTTCAAAACACTTGAAGGGTCATACACACATGTCCTGTTCATGGAACAAATACTGAATCAAAATTGAAGACGTCTCCCCCTCCTCACCCCTTCTACGATCTCAAGGACCAAGAATATCGTTATAATATGTATTATTAACAAGTATAACGCGTGCACATGAACTACACCTACCTCTTCGCCCTCAAAGTACTCAAGAGAATACAAAATATACTCATAAGCACCCAAAGCTATACTTCAATACAAATTCATATTCGCGATGAGTACACTTTGTGGCTCTTATAACCCTATAATATATATATCTATAGAGATGCTTATTGCATACAACTCTTGAGAAGCATATTTTCAAGTAAGATTTCGAGCATATGCTTCATATCAATACATCCATCCAGCCAACATCTGCCCATCGTCACAGTTTCTTATCTGTTTTCCTCTTGGGGTGATTTTTTTTTCTTCTAGTGCCCAACCGGTATTGATTCGACAACGAGAACTGACTGCAAGGGAAATACAACCAGTTGCTTCTGCACCCCAAAATGTAAGGGTGTGCGAGTAAAGAAGCAACAGGCTTTATATAGGAGATAGATGCTAGTGTGACAATAAATCTGGTTTACGATAGCTTTTTGCCCGTTATATCTAGATACCTATACTAAGACGGTGTAATTGATATAGATTTTTCATCAAGCTAGAAACGTGAAGATAAACGTGTGGTAAGTTTGAGAATTTTCACTGGGGTAAACGGCTGACTTATGTTTAGGGGAAGCTGATGCACTCACAACTTATTGGAATTTTGTTTTTTCACAATAATTGGCCAGCGTCCCGAGTTGATACTGTGAAACTTGTATCTCAAACGAGTCTGGAGCAGTGGTTGATTGTATTTTATGAAGACTACAAAATTGCAACAGACAGAGTGTGTGAAGATTATTGCCCTAGGAGATACAGTTTCATTTTTGAAGCCTCATTTTTCATCATTGTCATGCGGGTTCTTTTTTTCTACTGTCAGATCGCTTGGATCAGAAAATCTCGTACCTTTGAAATTTTAAAATTTCAAGATGCGAAGTTATGAGATGCACTTATGAGATTAGAAAAAATATATGTCAGTTTTATGACAAAAATTGAGAAATCAATCGAGTGATTGAAGCTGGTCCCGCCGAGGGTCTAGCATTTGTCTACAGTTTTCAGCATGATTCTCATTTACTATATTGACTAGTCAAAAATAATCTTTCATGAATCCAGGAAAGATCCAAGTTTGAACCTTCTGAGCCATAATGACATATCGTTGTTATGCGAATAATGTTTGATCTTATTTTCAGATTAGATCTAATTGAAGTCACATGGATTATACTTAATTTTTTAATTGCTGTATTGAGAATTCACGCATATATCAGTTGATGTCAATTAATAATTGTAATTTTTACAATTTAACAAAAAGTATTTTACGACCTTGATAATATGTTTAAAATTCAATTACTGGTATACACTCCTCCCACCGTCTAGTACATCCCGAGGGGCCCGCATATTTTTTTAAACTAACCATTAAATTCCCCAATCAAACCCTCCGGACACTTGAAATTCTTAGAAGCCAATTCAGATCTTCTTCTTTGCTATCATTATCTATTGTCCTATTCGCATTCTTGATAAATTGTGTGGTGGAGCTCAAAGGAAATTGGCGATTAAGAAATTGCATCTCTCCCGTCACGAACTTTTTTAGCCATTCAATAACACTTTTTAAAAGTATTCCATATCAATTGAAAATCAGGAAAAGATGTATTGTTGATTTTCATTGTGACTAGAGTTCATGATAATCGTCCAAGTTCAAGGAAATAATTAATTGCGTTAATGACAGTAACATAATTTATCCAGATCCTGATGAATTTCAAATATTTTTTCCATTCCATTGGGAGTAAACCTCTGTGTCAGAAAATTTGAAATATGGCCGGATCTCAAAACTCTCTCATGAGAAAAATACACGGGGTTAAGATTGTGTCATTTCAAAGGATGTTTATTCCTGATTGGTAACAAAAGTATTGGTTTGAGCTGTCAGACAAAAAAAAACAATGGTCAAAATTACCCAGCACGTACACTTCGTTACATTACTTACAACAGCAAGAAATATGTCATATCCATGGGAATATACCCCATTATGAATAAAGATGGTAATCAATTCAGATCATCAATGTGCTAGACCATGTGGTCTCTCAGATCTAATCTCAATAAACCACTAATCAATACAAACCGTGAGAATTTCTACGACAAAATTAGTAAGCACGCGGACTAGTGTAAAGAAAACAAGTCAATTAGGTTAATCCAGATAAATAGATTCACCCCTAATTTAACCACACTTGAAATTCCCATGAGGGATGACATTGCAACGAAAAATATATACATATCACCAAATCACCCACCAATATATTCATGTTGACACTCCCACGTAGTCGTATAATGTCCACTCAGCTCCTCAAACAACCAAAATTATGCATACGATTCTTACGGGTGGCGGTGCATCTCTCAAATACATATATTATACCCCTATATAATCCACCGATGTAACCTCAAAATACATACACACTAATACATTGTAAAGGGTTCTTTTGGGGGGTCTCTTAAGGTACATGTTATGGCATTCGCAAGCTCTCGCGTCACTTTTATCAAGCTTGGTAATCATAGATTGGCTTCCCATGCGGACCTAACATTATATGTGTAAGTATAAAAGGACTTCAGGCACAATGATAGCGAGCGTAAATTACACAGCCCGCGAGAGGTCCTTACTCGATTTACGATCGTAACACCTGGTGAGGTCGCCTGTGGTGCTCTTCCCTTTTGGCAAAAAATTTAGGCTTCGTGTGGCGCTTGAAAAAAAAAAAAAAAAAAAATACACCTTTACTGTTTTTGTCGTCGAAGGGTTGTTGGATCTAAGTACAACAGGAGAAGTCTATATTTATGATGACTACGCGTGGGGTGTACAGAAAAGGAGAAAGATTGATGAAATAACAAGGGCTGGTTTGACCATGTCAAGGTGTATATATACGTATGCGCGCGACAAATTGCAATCGTTTGCTGGAGAATTGAATTGGAAGGTATGTATTGTGTAATAAGGGTTCGTGATCATGGTGAGGAGAATTTAGTATGTAAGGTTATGAACGGGGTGGAGAGATTTTCGCACATAGATTTTTGGACTGGGGTGATCTTAAATATATAGAGGGGTGTAATGGAATGGAGGTTATGTCAGCAACTGGTGTCAGCTGCCTTTTGGGAGAAAGAAAGAGAGTATTTTGTTTCCTTTGGATCGATCTGTGCAATGCAAGCTGACCAATTTTTTTTCTCTTATCAACGAATTGACATCAGTGCTGCGATTGATCTACATCCTGTTGAATTCTGTCTGTTTTAGCATGAATGTTGAGTTGTTATTGAACTTATTTGGCACTGCAATGACTACATGAATTGTCATTATTTGATACTGGTTATTGCCGAATTCATCACGAGTCACAGTTTATAAACTTTATTTAGTATATAAGGTAAGTGTACCCAACTTGCCACTTTCTTAATAACTCTGGCCCATCTCAATATTTTCTAACGTACCTCAATTCATTTTAAAGTTCGTCTCGAAGCCTTGAAAATGAGTTGAAGTACATCCAATTTGGATCAACTAGAGCCAAACTGTTTTAATTCTCCCAAAAGGTGATTATTAAGAGTTTACAAAAGTGTGTATCCAACTTGCCCCCATCATTTAAAACAATGTAAATCGGTGATAAAGTGCATAAAATCGCTTTGATTCGTTGTTATCACCGTGCAGCGACATTTTTAGCTTTTATCTGGCCCAAAACACTGTTTCCGACTTATTTTGACAAGATAAACACGTTCTGAGTGGTAAAAAAAGTCGTACTGCACGCCTTTCCGAGATAACCATATGGGGGCATGTTGGGTACACTCCGATGTCGGCCTTCTAGATTCTCAAATCATCTCCGTGTTTTGTACATAAAATTGCTCAAGATCCGAGTTTTGCAACTCTGAAGAGCGGATTTTGAAGGTCTTGTAACAAGGAATCGAATGCATTAAGGTACGTCAAGATTGGTCGAGGGAAAATAAATTGGCACCGGTTTTATTGAACGCGATTTCCTCGGTGATTTCTTAGCCGTGCAAACACGAAAAATGGAAAAACTCACTTTATATTTTCTGGGGAATGCAGAAATGATCCGTGGTCGATGCAAACTACGTACTTTCTCATATTTTAACATAACAAACGTAAAAAAAATATGCGGAAAGGTCCACAAGTGCCCATTTCTGAGATCGGCATATGGGGGAAGTTGGGTACAGAGGCAAGTTGGGTACACTCACCTTATATGTCGTTGATGATTGTCGGTCAGAGAAAATGTGATATTATCCCAATCTATCTCTTTTTGAGAAATGTAACCGCAATGGTTCATGCTGAATAAAAAGGGAAAAACCTACAACTACCGCCATCAAAAGACGTGTCGATTAGAGTCTCATCCTAATCCTACGCACTAATCAAGCTCTTTGACTTATCTCACTAGTCATTAGAATAGCGAGTGGCGGATGTGATCCAAACAGTGGAGTCGAATATGTGTAGTGTCGATCTTTGACCTTATGCAATGTTGTGTAGTATTGAGCAATCTTCCTTTCATCAAAAGTTCTGAACTTCCAGAAATGCGAGCAAAAGTTGCAGAAAAGCTCAATTTTTCATTAGAAAATGCCATTATTTGTGCTTTTTTGTTGCATTTGAATATTCCCCCACTCACTACAAGCATCTAACACCTTAGAAACGACTTGATTATATGACATCTCATTCAAAAACCTACTTCACCTTTCGAAGTGCAAAAGTATCACAATTAGGCGCAAAAAATTGATTCATGAGGAATTTTTATCTCAAAAAGTTTATATTTTACCTCTATTTTACGGCATTCTCGATCTTGACAGCCTGCGTCGGATTTTCATACCTCGGGAGTGCGTGATTTTCATTCATATTGCTGAGGAAAGATTTCAATGGTCTTAAAATCTCGACGAAGCAACACCAAAACTTTGGTAATACGAGATAAAGCCAGAAAAATACCAAGTTTGGCGAATTTTATTCTAATTTCACTGTGTCAAGCCTGTTTATGTGAGTAGTCTCACAAGTGATACAAGTACAACTTCGGAGATTTAAGAAAGTGAGGCTCAGAATGAGTATTTCATTCTCATTTGCCAGAAAATGTATTTTTCTGCAATTTTCTCGACAAGACTTTCACTCAAATACGTTACGCTGGATATGATTTATTTTCGCAATGTGAGCCCATCAGACTCTCAACTATCTTCAGACGGTCACACGACGCCTTTGATTTATGACAACATTGAGATTGTGTAAGGGAACCATTTCCTCAATTTTCTCGCATTCAGGCTGATGCTAGTAATCTGGCTCAATTATATCCGTTTGTCAGCAAAACGATTTTTTTCAAATGTATTTTTCGAAGCAATCCAAAAATTTACCCAAGTTTACAAATCAGCAAATTTTGGATGAATCATTGACCATCTCGACGCCGAGGCAATCTCCTTCATGTTCTTCGTAGGCTCCGGAGGATTATTGCCGAGATTATTGCGAGATTTTTCGGTGAAAAATAATTGCTTCCAATTCTCCAGTCTTTGCTGATAAGATAATCATTTAGACTTACACTGCCGGTCAAATTCTTCAGGACAACCAAAATTATTTTTTCCAGTTTTGTGAGTGGGACTACTAAGCTCTACTTGACCGGAAAGGATCTTATCAGGGCTCATTTAAAAGGTCTATTCACGTACTTCGAGATGGCATTATTTATTTTTATGAGTGCGAGTCTGGATCTTCCCAATTTAAGCTTGAAAAAGTGCCAATCTCGATGATTTTTGGAAGAATCTTTCGGTTTGGGTAGCTCAAAAGTACAGAAATATTCTGGAAACTTGAAAGAACAAGTTTGAAGCTTCAAAATCCGTTCTCCAGCATCCTTCTACATTACTTGTATACTCCGAGCTATGACATTTTCTTCGAGGAGAGTTTTTCCGGAAAAAGTGGCACCCTTATCAGAAAGTGACGAAGATATTCACTTTTTGGGGCACTTGCCAAAGATTTCTCGTTCTCCTGATCATGATATAGAAGACAGATACCAGGATCAGAGATTATATTCCTCTTGAAACAGCACTCTAACCTAAAAATCGCAACTTTGAACATGATTTTTGGATTTTCGTGCCATGAAATATCGTATGAGGTTGCGTGCAGGTGGGTAGTGTCATAATATACTATTCTCTATCTTTTTCGAATTTAAAGGTTAGTTTTTGCGAAAAATCTTGCTCCACAGAAAATGTTACAGCTCGGAGTAGAAGACTTCAACTTCTACTTACAAGGGAAACACCATCACCAACCTTGCGGGTCCTGGACCTTTACGAAAATTTGGGGATCTTCTTTTTTTGGTGAGAAAAGAAGGTAACCAGAAGGGTTTCGTCCAATGGGCTTCCTATCCCGAGATATAGCTATGGAGATTAGCATTGCCCATAAAGGCCCATGTTAAAATGACAAATATATAGATATACTGACAATGCTAACCTTCGTGGTTATATCTCAGAATAGGAGCCCCATTGGACGGAACCCTTTTGAGTATCTTCATTTCTCACCAGACCAAGAAGATTCCCAAAGTTTTGTCAAGATCCAGGACCCGCAAGGTTGGTGCTCCCCTTGATAGTAACGTAGGAGGATGTTGGAAAACGGATTATAAAGCTCTAGATTTGTACTTTATTCCAGAATATTTCTGTGCTTTTGAGCTACCCGAGCCAGAAGATTCTTCAAAAAATCATCGAAATTGGCACTTTTTCAAGCTCAAATTGGGAAGATCGAGTGATCGATCGAGAGATTCGTACTGATAAAAATTAATAATGCCATCTCAAAGTACGTGAAAAGACCCTCGGAATGAGCCTTGATAAAAGATCCTTTTCGGTCAAGTAGAGCCTAGTAGTTCCGATCACAAAATTGGAAAAAAAATTTTGGGTGTCCTGAAACTTTTAACCGGCAGTTTACTTGGATTCGTTTTACATGAAGAACTCCATTTTAAACTTTTAGTCATCTGCACCCAGTAGCACATGGAAGTATGAGATAATCGGTGGTCAGCTGCGAGTGCTCATCGTTATATCAGTAAATTCTTTCTCAGTCTCATGCATGCTTATAGCCAGGATGTGTGACAGCGAGTTCGGTTCCCAAGGGGCGCGTGTCACCCTGGACACCCCATCAAGTCATCCCCGTAACATCCAATTAGGGATTATCAACGCCTTCTAACCCCACTTCTTAAGAAAAGACTTCCAAGCACCTAACCTCCTCTTGCATGTCCTCAAGAACCTAACCTCAAAAAACGCGAATCATTGACAAAAATTGACCTCAACCATCAAAAACCTGCTTCTTAATCCACACAACCTCTCACCAACAGCTGCACAATTGCATTTCTGAAGGCGGGAAAGCTACTACTTCAAGTATTTCACATTATACATGACAGGTGAGCTATATATGCACCAAGCAATTGACCAGAGAAGCCATCAGAGCTGTCTACAGTGGGCGAATACGGAAGCTTATCTAAAGATCAAACGTATCATCTCATTCTGCTTCCCATCATACTGCATGTCTATACTACTTACCTGCAAGTATTAGTATCGCAATATGCAAGCATCTGCTGCTCATGCTATTCTACGTCGTGGTCGTCGTGGTTGTCGACATCAGGGTAGAATATCTATATACCTTTGTGGGAACTGAGGGTGCCTCAATTTAGCGATATTCTGCCCAGCCCCATGCATGCATGTACATTCTCCCATATCCGTCTTCATAAGTCGGAAGCATCTGGATCTAAAAGATTTGACTGATAGATATTAGATACAAATATCCGATGTCACATTCTCTTGGTGTTATAACCTCCAAGCGTGTGATGAGATATTCGCTATCACTACAGTTTGTCACAGTAACAGGGGAGCATCTCTGAAACTATAAACATATATGGATAACATGTCTGAGCAATTGATAGAAATATAGGAATTTTTTTGTTAGCAATGGAAAAATTATTCACACACACCTTGTGTTATAAGAGAAAGCTTCGCCTTTTTATCTCAAGTATCATAATGTGTTTTTTGAAGTGCATGATCATCGAGTGGGCTGTGGCATCAAGCAATATATATTCTACAAGACTGGCAAAGAGGCAAGTGTATAAATTCATTGACTCGTATGATTTTCTTGGGAAGTATAAGGGGGACCATGATTTTGAAGAAAAAAAAAAAAAAACTCAAGAGCTTTTCTCACCTTCAATATGGTTTTTGGGGAGTGTACCGCCGCCTGCTGCTGATGCCATCCATGCCCTATATATTTGATTGACTGCGTAGTTATTATTACTCTATGGAAGGTGTACAAAATTCCCTTGTTGATTTTGAAGTACCTATATGGATGAGGAGGGATGATATATAAGGAGGTTGAATATTTCCCACGTGCGATGAATATTCAGAAATGCCACTTGTTTCGCGGTCGCTTGAACGCGTGTTCATGCATGGCCCACTGAGCTATCGAGATCATTTTGAAATTTCAACGAGTGTGTGGCTGGTGGTAGGTTAGAGAAATGGTTTTTATATGGTTGGAATGCCAGGTGGTACGATAGCCATCCCTCGTTTGCAGTATCTGTAATTTCGTCAGGGTTTGGAGGGTGTTTTTTAAATGTTTGGGTGGATTTACATAATTTGTAGCGGGAGATAGTGTCTTTTGATGATTTAAATCGATGGGATGAGTTTATAGCATCTTTTCTCACGTAAAATTTGCAAATTTTTACTAACAAACCGTGAAGAAGTCTTGTTTTGTGATTGGGTTTTCTCGTAATCTGGATTTGAGGAAATTCTCTCACAATTTCTTTCGTAGTCAAACTCTGACCCAAATCGCTAAGCAAAATAAACTCAAACTCAGTCATTTTTGCACGAGACTGATTTCTAAGTGCTGTGTGTTCAAACATTTCCAAGCCCCTCTACTACTTTCCTCAGAGTGTATTTGAGATTCAGCGGAATGTCCCGTTTTTCTGGGCTTATCTAAACTACACAAAAATCCTGTATATTTGGACAGTTCTACAGAATTTTGTTACGTAAATCAGTTTCTTCAGCATCTTTGAACGAGAGTTCATTCAATTTTCCGTCTTGTGTAGTTGTGAAAAATGCTGAGGAGTTCGAGCGCACCCAAATCTCGGGTCGGCTTCCTTTGCGAACTTAAATTTTCTTCACGCGTCCTCTGGATGTATATAGACGGATGAGCACCTGTGAGAAACGGCGTTTTGCTTGCATATGAGTAAGTTTGGCAGTGTATTGGATCAAATTTCGTCAGGGAATTTGTACTCAACGTGAGTGTGCTGCAATGTGGCTTGATCGGGGTCAGTTTCTCAGGGACACCGATCTACTAAGGTATTTGGGCTATGATTTTATCTTCATCACGGGATGATGATGGAACTTTGATTTTGTAGAAAAATGCAATAGGATGGTTCCAGAAAATTTTCCCAAACAAATCTTTGAATCCTTTTTCTTCAGATCAAATGTTTCAAATTTAAGGCGATGCGGTCGCCGTGCAACCCGAAATTTATATTTTATTCAGACGTAACTCAAAATTTTGATGATATGAAGTTTGAGACAAGTTGTCCATTACATATTATCATCTGAATTGTATTGGATAACTCGTCATTTTTCACTAATCCCAAGATTATCGGTAATGAACGAGGATAACTTGCCCGCGGTTACTTTCTAACCTATAAATTGGCACATTTTCGTTCACAAAAATCTCAAAATCTTTTCCGATTTTGGCTAAACGAAGAGTTATTAAGGCCAAATTAGATGTTTACAAAGCCTGGATAACTCGTCGTTTAGCCCATATTGGAAAAGATTTTGAGATTTCTGTGAACAAGGTTCAGCGTGCACGGCGACCGCATCGCCTTAAAGGTTTTGGGAAATTAGCCGGTCGGGGATCAGAATTCAATACTGACCTAATGGTTGTTTACGTGAAAAAATCTTGGTCTATCACGATTTGGTCCGGAAGAATTTCGGCAATAGTTGACTCTATGAGTTTCTTATTTCTATTTTTGACAATGCTGGATGAAAAAAAATTTCATCATGAATCATGGTCTTAATTTTCAGGTCTCAGAAATTACAACACTGTCTTTGCTGAGCTACACCAGCTCTAGGCAGATAAGATGAGAATCCAAGCAGTTTTACTCTTGGACTATTTCAAATGTTTGTAATTTCAGACTTTACTCTCAAGTAGTAGAAAAGAAGACACGAATCTGAACAAGGAAAAAAGATTATTCATTAGAAATGTCAAGGAAATTTTCGATTTTTCTAGAATTTTTTATTGTACATAACGCGTGCATCATTTGTGTGATAAACCATGGACCTTGATTATTGACGTGCAATCTTGGGACTCTATTTTTTCCCCCGACTTTTCAAGATTAGAGCGTTCACATGATTTGAAGGTCAACGGTACTCCTGTGCATTAGATTCTATAATTCTTCCTCGTGTACATCGAGAAGTACTTGCATCATGAGCGGAATGAAGAATTTGACTGTCGGGGTCAGTGTTTGATAAATTTGTGTCTAGAAAGTATCGACTCGGACGAATTTATCCCATAAATGATTGATTGTCTCGAGAGCAATGGGTATATTGGATGCAGTGAGAGGTGCGACTTTTCTTCCCTGATGAGAAATGTACGTTGTGTACTTACTTTATCTGTAGAGATTTATGAGCTAAAATCGGAGTAGCTAGATTTACGTTGCGAGCGTGACGAATAAATCTCCTTGCCTTGTTTTAGAGTATTGTCCCAGGAAATCTTCTGATATTGGCCTCTGTATCGTGTGATCCAATTTCATACGTGGCCAATCGCTGACATGAGATTAGCAGATACCACAATTTTTTGTGCCAGAGTATTTGTTGTTCATGATATCCCACATTTTAGACTCTGTACAGTTCTGATGTTCAACCCTGAATTAAGATTATTTCGAAGATCATCTTCTTCCTTCGAAGAACAAGGAGGCTCATTCAGTATGGAAAAGTCCGATCTTGGTTTGAATACGTGTTTTAGCACACAAAATTTAGCCTTTTGGGGAATAGAAAGGTCTTGCAAGACTGTGTACTCGACGATTTTCGAGGCGATTTTACGCCTCTACATCTAGATGTACTCAAGTTTCTCAAAAGTTCGGCTGAAGTTTATCAAAGTGGTTCAACTCTGAAGTTGTTAGGGAAAAGTTGGGACAAAGAAATTTGTGTAAGCTCTGTGACTAATTGATTTAAATTTGGGAGCCTATGGAATCGAGTGGATCAGCTTAAGATCACCAGCAAAATTTTGTCAAATTTGTTCTATAATTCAAAAAATTTGTCCCAACCTCTGCTTATCAATTTCAGAGTTAAAGCACTTTGATAGACTTTAGCCGGACTTTGGAGGAACTTGGGTGCATTTAGATGTAGAAAGTGTAAAACGTCTCGAAAATCGTCGAGTACACGTCTTGCAGGATCTTTCTGTTCCCCAAAAGTGTGAAATTTGTATGCTTAAATATGTATTCGAAATCGGACTTTTCCATACTGAATGAGCCTCCTTGTTCTTCGAAGGAAGAAGATGATCTTCGAGATAATCTGGATCCAGGGTTGACATCAAAACTGTACAGAGTCTAAAATGTGGGATATCATGAACAACAAATACTCTGGCACAAAAAGTTGTGGTATCTGCCAATCTCGTGTCAGAGATTGGCCACGTATGAAATTGGATCACACGATACAGAAGCCAATATCAAAAGATTTCCTGGGACAATACTCTAAAACAAGGCAAGGAGATTTATTCGTCACGCTCGTAATGTAAGTCTAGCTATAGTCTGATTTTAGCTCATAAATCTCTACGGATATAGTAAGTACACATCGTACATTTCTCAGGGAAGAAAAGTCGCACCTCTCACTGCATCAAATCTACCCATTGCTCTCGAGACAATCAATCATTTATGGGATAAATTCGTCCGAGTCGATACTTTCTAGACACAAATTTATCAAACACTGACCCCGACAGTCAAATTCTTCATTCAGCTCACGATGCAAGTACTTCTCGATGTACACGAGGAAGAATTATTGAATCTAATGCACAGGAGTACCGTTGACCTTCAAATCATGTGAACGCTCTAATCTTGAAAAATCGGGGGAAAAAGTAGGGTCCCGAGATTTTACGTCAATAATCAAGGTCCATGGTTTATCACACAAATGATGCACGTGTTATGTACAATAAAAAATTCGAGAAACTCGAAAATTCCCTTGATATTTTGAATGAATCTTTTGTTTCCTTGCCGAGACTCGTGCTTTTTTGCCCCAACTTGAGACTAAAGTCAGAAATTACAGACATTTGAGATGACCCGAGAGTAAAACTGCTTGGATTCTCACCTTATCTGCCCAGAGCTGGTGTATCTCTGCAAAGACGGTGTTGTAATTTCTGAGACCTGAAAATTAAGACCATGATTCTTGATGAAAACTTTTCCCATCCATGGTCAAAGATAGAAATAAGAAACTCATAGAGTCAACTGTTGTCAAAATTCTTCCGGACCAAATCGTGACAGAGACCAAGACTTTTCCACGTAAACAACCATGAGGTCAGAATCGAAGGCTGACCCCCGGCCGGTTAATTTTTCAAAACCTTCAAGATGAAAAGACTTGATCTGAAGAAAGTATTCAAAGATTTGTTTGGGAAAATTTTCTGGAACCATCCTATTGCATTTTTCTACAAAATCAAAGTTTCATCATCATCCCGTGATGAAGATAAAATCATAGCCCAAATACCTTAGTAGATCGGTGTCCCTGAGAAACTGACCCCGATCAAGCCACATTACAGCACACTCATGTTGAGTACAAATTCCCTGACGAAATTTGATCCAATACAATGCCAAACTTACTCATATGCGAGCAAAACGCCGTTTCTCACAGGTGCTCATCCCTCTATATACATCCAGAGGACGCGTAAAGCAAAATGATACCTCTAATACAAACTCTTTACCAAACTCTCATGGTATATTTAAAGTACAACACACTCTTGCATTTTTCCGGCTGCATTTGAACGCGCAAATTTTTAAAGGGCTAAGGACCGAAGTTACATCTGAGTGAACAGAGTATAAACATTATGGTGCTGTGAAAATACTACAAGGGGAAGTGCGCCAAGGAAGCCCCTGTCCATCATACCTAAACTATATATTTATTAGGGGAATCTCCTAAAGCATCACACGTTTATCCATGATCTTACGTTCTCATATATAAGACATCGGCGTGAGAGCACCCAGTGTCCACATAAGACGATTCCCATATGTGTAATCGGTATATACTTAGGGGTGCGGAAATTTGTGTAGTTTTGTAGTTTCAGGCTTCCGGAAGTCCGGCCAATGTTACACAGTTTCATGAAAATTCTCTCGTCTAGTACATTTTCTAACATATCAGATGACATATAAAAAGGTGTGAGGTATAGGAGTTAGTTCAAAGGGTATAGCTAGAGTCAAGGGTTGTAAGAAAAGGGTCGATACTTGCGCAGTTTGTTTACCTCCAACGTGGCTGCTAGCACGTGATGCATCGAATACGATTTAGGACCTCATAGATAGATGTAAGATGCGTCAAGATTCTTCACGGATAGTTGGTGCCACGCCGGCTGCCTGCTATAGTAGAATGATGAATGGAGTATTTCAACCCTTGCCTTATGTATTAGGGCCCATTCATTGGGACACATTTCGGTCGGATCGGACGAACCGAACCGATCGGACGAACCGAACGAAACGAACGAAGCTGAAGGATCGTAAAGTTTGTTTGCGTTGAGACTGAAACTCTACGTCCCGTCGTGAATGGGCGAGCGCGCGGGCCCGAGTGTTTATGGCCCAGCTCTAATTACCTACTTCTAAATTGCAAAATTGTTTAAAACCGCACAAACATTTTTGCATATATTCAATCCGTCCTTGTGCCTTCAATACGATCTCATAGAAACTTGAATCGTGAAAATCGGTTGATATAGAGTGATTTTGTGGCTATCAAAATTATTTATCATGAGCACACATTTGCCTCGGATAATCACTGAATATCAACCGATTTTCACGATTCAAGTTTCTATGAGATCGTCTCGAAGGCACAAGGACGGATTGAATAATTGCAAACACTTTTGTGCGGTTTTAAACAATTTTGCAATTTAGTAGTAGGTAATTAGAGCGGGGCCATAAACGCTCGGGCCCGCGCGCTCGCCTATTCACGACGGGACGTAGAGTTTCGGCTCCAACGCAAAACAAACATAGTTTCGCGATGGAAGCAAGTCGGTTTTCATCTCGGTGGCGAGAGATCATGATCAGCAGCTGAAAACCCACGTCGCGTCGGGAACGGGCGAGCGCTCGGGGCCCAGAGTTTATTGCCCTACTCTAATTACCTCCGTCCAAATTGCAAAATTGTCTAAAGCTGCACAAAAATGTTTGCAAATATTCAATCCGTCCTCGTGCCTTCAAGACGATCTCATAGAAACTTGAATCGTGAAAATCGGTTGATATTCAGTGATTATCCGAGGCAAATGTATGCTCATGATAACTAATTTTGATAGCCACAAAATCACTCTATATCAACCGATTTTCACGATTCAAGTTTCTATGAGATCGTATTGAAGGCACAAGGACGGATTGAATATATGCAAAAATGTTTGTGCGGTTTTAAACAATTTTGCAATTTAGAAGTAGGTAATTAGAGCTGGGCCATAAACACTCGGGCCCGCGCGCTCGCCCATTCACGACGGGACGTAGAGTTTCAGTCTCAACGCAAACAAACTTTACGATCCTTCAGCTTCGTTCGTTTCGTTCGGTTCGTCCGATCGGTTCGGTTCGTCCGATCCGACCGAATTTGTGCAGTTTTGAACAATTTTGCAATTTGGACGGAGGTAATTAGAGTAGGGCAATAAACTTTGGGAACCGAGCGTTTATGGCCCCGCTCTAATTACCTACTTCTAAATTGCAAAATTGTTCAAAACCGCACAAAAATGTTTGCAAATATTCAATCCGCCCTTGTGCCTTCGAGACGATCTCATAGAAACTTGAATCGTGAAAATCGGTTGATATAGAGTGATTTTGTGGCTATCAAAATTAGTTATCATGAGCATACATTTGCCTCGGATAATCACTGAATATCAACCGATTTTCACGATTCAAGTTTCTATGAGATCGTCTTGAAGGCACAAGGACGGATTGAACATTTGCAAACATTTTTGTGCAGCTTTAGACAATTTTGCAATTTGGAAGTAGGTTCCTTATATTTGCAACGTGGCTCGAGAAAAGCTACCCGCAAAAGTATGATTGTGATGATCTAGCGCGTCACCAGTCTGCTGTGAATCTGATGGGTATATATAAGGAACGATGAATAAACGAATTCACGTTACGCTGGCTGCAAAGTGGGCATATATATCGAGTGTTCTATGACCACCCTCGCATGAAAAATTTCGTCGAAATCCTCGTTACGCCAACATGAGTGTGCCTAAGCTTTTGATTGGGGTGCGGATTGCATTATATGATCAAGGATTATATAATGCAATAAAGGCAAACTACGATGCTGCTGCTTCTGTTGTTGTGACTTTGGTCACGAGGAAAACTAATGATTTGATTACATGGTGTGAAAGAAGGAGATATAAATAAGTAGATAGAGCTTTGTATCATATTGGGCCAATTCTTATGGCTGCATAGATAAATATCCAAAACTTGTGGTTTGAGTCGTTGAGGCATTTATTCGTGAATGTTATCGCGACCAGGTAGAGGATTTTATCGATATGCGCTGATGAGAGTGTTTTGATTCAGGTTATGATACATTTCATGTATTTATAGGGGAACAGGAAAATTTCGTTTTTCGATCTTGGATGCAGAACGAATTATTTGCCTACTAGGTTCCAAAAGTAATGACATTTTCCAATTATTTACCATTTTAAGTGAGATAAAAGTAGTTTTTCTGTGGAGTAAGGAGTAAGCGTTTCTAACTCATTATCCGATAATTATTATTTTGTCCTACATGAAACTGACGCATTTTTTTCTAAAAAAAAAAAAAACTCATAATAAGAATATAGAATGATGCTTTCCCAATGAAATACTTCCATCGACTAATTTTGTCAATAATCAAGTGGTAGGCAAATTTTTATTCAAAGATGTAAAAATCACTGAGATTTTTCCGGATTTTTATCAGTGATGTTCACTGATGACTTTGATCCAGAAATTGAATACATCATTCATGAATGACTCTCCTAAGACGCTTGCAAAGGACGTTTTCTGATAACTTCAAGCTAGGCAGACCATCATAAATCATAGAATTTCTGTCAGAAGTTGATTACTTGACTTCACGCTTGACTTTCAGCAATAAATCTGAGGGTGTGCAAAGAAAAAAGCTGGAGATCTCAAATTTCAATGGCGAAGATTTAATCAAACTGTAAAGGTAAGAATTGTATACATTTATTTGTTTCAGGAATTTCAACAATTGACTCTGACAATTGGGAAGATGTGAAAGTGATTACTCGAAATAATCGTTTTCATATATTCAATAGTTACATTGTCGTCATTACTCTTGCAAATCTATATTTTGTAGTACGAAAAAGAAGTAAAGAGAAGAAGACCTAGTCCACACCAATCATTTATTATATCAAACTCATGCTAATGATTTTCTTCCCTGAATTTCATCTTAATTTTATCCATCAAGTTGATTGTATATGATGTTTGAAATGCTACAATCATCAGATGTAGGTCTTATTTCCTTTGTTCGTAAGTGTCATGGAGTGAAGTACTTGCTAATGAAAGTCTGATTTGCTCTTATATTTTAAAAATTCATGAGTGTATTACACAGTTCAGTAAGACATCAAAAGTGTCTCAAATTTCCTTGGGAACAAAATTTTTCCACTCGATCAAAGATGCGTGAATTCCATTTAGGCCCTTTATTCCCACGAGTACTTTTCGGTCTTCACTTGTACTGTATTGATGTGCAGTGCGTCGTGTGGTCATACCATCACCAAAGGCTTGCGAACTCTGCAGTTTTGGGCTTCAATCCTTGTAGCTGTCCCATTGCGGTAGTATACTTATGCTTGCGGAAGGTAGCAGTGTTTGACTTTGCTGCACGTGACTTCTTGAGTTTGGAATTTCAAAAACCAGTTTTGTAGTCTTGTAGTTTTTGCATCCGGGATCGGGTTACACAAATTCAAGACAAATCATACTGCTGGCACATATTCTGAAATTCTTCTCGGAGCCTGGCTCAATATTTGCTGAATACAATATTTCGATAATGGGATTGAGTACTAAAATGAGATAGAAACAATTTTCTTATTCTGATTCAGAAATAACTTCCCGCCATTTACAAGTAAATTTTTTTTCAAAATATTCAAAACGTAGCGTATATTGAGGAATTTGAGGAACAGTCTTTTGAAATATTTGCAGTGTTTCTTTTTGAATATTGTTCGAAACACCTGTGTTACAATAAATCATACAGTTTTTCTAATGGAGAAAGCATTTAACCTTTAGAGAACGAGGATTTCCACTATATGGTGGTCGTAAGTGTCTAGGTGGCATAAAAATCGCTTCTGGAACATTTTAGCAGTCTCTGAGTCTGATAATAAACTCGGCAAGTCGCTATCTCATCAAGAAGTTCCTCCACTTGACCTATCTGTAAAACGGCATCACTCACATAATACTGCTAAGTTAATTATTAGGCGCTCTGAGTCTGGTTATGAAATCGGCAAGAGACAGAATTCTGAAGACACTATTACACAAATCTATAAAAAATAAGGATGAAATGCGAAAAAAACAGATGTTTACCCTGGAAACGCGATTCTGACAGCCAAGGTCAACTCGAGGATTTTTTTTACTATTCTTACTGTTTTATCACTAATTCTACTCTGAGCATAGAAAAACATTGGAGTCTGAAATTGGGGGCTTGAAGGAAAATTTCAACCATACCATTTGTACTGTATACACAGGGGTGGCCATCATAGTGGCTCGCTACGATTTTAGATCGATAAAATTTATTATAGTCACTATAAATAAATATCCCTAAGAAAATCGGAGGTCATTTTATTAGGAAAAATTCCTCTCCGCGGTTGATGAAAAGTAGTCAGACGAAACTGTCAAACTTTTCGAGATCAATCCCATACAAAAATTGCATAACTCAAACAGGGTGCACTTTTTTGACCCTTGGAATAGGGAACTGACATAATTCCGGGAAATGTTATATTTTGAGAGCTCGCGGCAAAATAGATATAGGAAAAAAAGTTGGAAATTTCTACGACGCCTCTATGGTTTTTAAATCACCACTGAAGTTTTGACAATTTGAATTGGCGCCATCCAATATGGCGGCGTCTAAACATGTGCCGCTGAATTTCTCAACTGTTGTGATGTCATTTCTCATCGGAAATCCTTATCTGAATCACAATCGAGAGCTTATTTTACTCGAATCATAGAAGTTCGCGGTGGAAAAACGCAAGTTTGCCTCGGAATCATCGTGGAAAACATTCTGAAGTCACGTGACTCATGTGCAGTCGCCGCCATATTGAATGGCGCCAATTCCAAACCTGAGAAACTTCAGACTCAAATTTAAGTCACTTTGACAACAGAAAATTCCCGAATTTCCACATATAGTGTCTATTTAAACGTGAACTTCCATAATATGAGCATTTTCGAATAATTTTTGTAGTCATGTCAGTTCTCTATTCCAAGCACACTTTTCCGATGACAATGAAAACCGCGCAGATCCGTTCAACTTAGGCATAGTTCAACTCTATTTTCAACCCCCCCCCCCCAATCAATAGCCTAAACAAACGCGATCGGCTACGTAACGAAAATTCGATAAAAATTACAGATTATTTCTATACAAAATGCTACAAGACGATAGGAAACTCACATCTCAGCCCCTTTCGATGTAAATCTCGCAGGTCCTCGATGTTTTCTTTCTCAAAAATGTTATCTCCCTCCACAGGATGCGTCGTCATCTAGTTCCTGAATCTCCGAATCTTGAACCAAGAGATTTTCAATATCTCAAGATCAATTTCGTCTCTCAATATAAAAGGATCGTAAAGCAAAAATCCCTAATACTGTTTAACTGCATCATATGTAATGTTATGATGCATCTGTCTCTCAAATATTCATAAGATCGGATTGTGTAAGTACCTCCACTTGGCGCCATCAGAACTCTAACATTTTATTGGACCATCTGGCACGATTAAAAAGAATCCGGAAGCGTCAAGAAAACACTCAGAAGTACTACATAGAATAACGCGTCAAGGTGGTGATGAAACTTCCGGGATACATATCTTCGGGTCACTCATCCGTGTCTAAAAAAACTCGTCAGGAAAAATATGTCATCGTGTCAAGTATTGCAGGATGAAAAAAGGACAAGATCAAATTTCCGCCTTCTTCAACTTCAGCCCTTACACATCTCTTCCTCTGATTCAAAGGAATTGTCATTCACTCGTTTGCTCATTCATTCATGAAGTCTCATGCGTGCCAATCTTCTTCAACTAAAATGTATTTCGATTTGCTCAGCTTCAAAGATACATGCCACCGAAACGAAGCTAAGAAAACTATATTATGAAGAGAACATAGTTAAAAAGAAATTTGCTCTACCCTTACACTTGTGCCGTGTTTTTTTTTGTTCAAACAATATTGCTTGCAGGTTAAATTGGCATACCTGAGGTTACATATATAGATTGTAATGTGTGTATTATGGACACACGCATTGAAAAACCTGTTTTTTTGTCCATGTGAGTTTTTTTGAAGTGTGCAAATATATTGGAGATGATTCGTAAGTGTATGTGAACGAAATTTGGACTTGGCAAGTGTGCAAAGAAAACGAAATGAAGTATTTCAGAGCGGGTTTGGATTTCATTTTGGAAGGTGCATGGAAGAGACTTCGTTACGATGAGAAGAAGGGAATAAAAGAGTAGAGAGGTGAAGTTGTCATGCGAGATGAGGGTCGATTTTGAGCTAGGTGTTGGAGGTTTTATTGGGTATTCAGGAGTGTCTGTGTGTAGATCGGAGGATTTAATTTTTTTCTTTTCTTTTGAAATTTGAGGTTGGCCTTGGTGATATGTACAAGATTAAGGAAAGTCTATGTAGCACGGGGGTGGAACTGTTTCAGGCCAGGCCGTAGTCTGCCGCCATATTGGATGTAGCCCTGAATCCGTTTGGAGGATAAGTCGAATTTTACTTGACCAAATGGCTTGGAATTTTACATACATCTATAGAATGTATGTCTCAATCGCGCTATAAAGCCAAATATGTCAATTTCAATCAAAAAAGTATCCAACCGAGATGTACACAAACGTCGTCTGCTAGAGAGCGGCAACCTACGACGTCTCGAGTAAACCTCATCTAGACACTTTCTTCCAGTGAAATTGACATATTTGGCTTCGTAGCGCGATTTAGACATGCATTCTATACATGCATTTGAAATCCCAAGTCATTTGGTCAAGTAAAATTCGACTTATCATCCGAACCGATATATTTACGTCTATTTAGCGGACTACGGCCTTACCTTAATTCCAAGTTCCTAGTTGACATTAATTTCGAGTTGGTTCCTGAAACTGTTATATATTTTGTTTTGGGTTGAAGTTTTGGCAAGACTGAAAGAGCGGAAAATTTTTGAAATTTTCCTAAAAAATTCGGCTTGCTTATATCAGAACTTTTACATACAATTATGTTCTGCTCTTATTTATACCATGTACTCCATTTTTCATAACTAGACAAAACGCTGGCCCTTTTTCAACAATGTTGAAGTCTATCCGCTACAATATCAACTCTGATCGACTACAAGTATGATTCATGGATCATGAGAATCACATCACGTAAACTGATGAGTTTCTTTTTTAATTATAATAAGCTGAAATAATCAGATTGGCATATACCAATTTGATTAGAAAAGTGAGTCTGGTTGCAATAAATGTAAATTGCTCATACCATCATCAGCAAGTATATAACGATGAGCAATTTTCACAATTTGGAGATGAGACACAACCTGTGAATGCCAAAATGAATTGACATAAATTGTACAATTTAGTGTGATTACACACTAAATATAGAGTGATTACACTTTTCATAAAAAAAGCACAAAACTACTCGTTGAAGCAGGCGCCAGTTTACAAAATTTTATTGACTTAAATCTAGATGAGATTTTCTATTGGTGAAGTGATACCTCCATTTGATTGTTGATTGTTTTGAGTGTGATTCCATATTTGAATAATAATGTTCTTCATGGCACATCATTTAGTTTTGAAATTTTCTAGAAGTAATCCATTCATTTCTGACATCCTTTTGTTTTTCTGTCTCATTACACAAATAAGTGTGATTTCATGGAAATTCAATTGAAAGAATCCCTCCTGGGAGTTGAACTGAGGGGCGAAAGTTTACTGTAAACAATGTTACGAAGATTATTTTGGCAGGGTTTAGAATCTGCCCGAGATCTATTATCACCATGGGGATTCTACGATACCAATAGATCCATATTTCCTGACAAGTAACCGTCGATCGCGGAAAAGTTGTATTCTATTTGCAAATATTGCTCATTCTTCATTCTCAAGTTCACTCTCACCATACCGTTTATTGTAACCATCTATGAAAAATTTACAGGAAATTATTTTGCAAAAAAGCCCCAAATCTTGGGAGTAGTCTCTTTGGAGCATTAGGAGATAATTCCTGAACTTCAATCTGTAAGAATGAAGTATTGTCAATTTTGCCAATGTACCTATATCCAATTTTCAACATAGACTTGACCTCTCTGACCAAGGTATCAATTGGACACTACAAGTTTTGTGGCATCCCGGATTCTCGTCAAAACTCATTTATTTGAACTATTCTTGAAAATCTGAACACTGTGAAAAATACTTTCCCAGCAATACAATAATATGACCAATTGATTCAAAATTGATTCAACTTGTAACCAAATTTTATTCTAACCTGGTCAGCGATCAGCCAATCATCTCAGTCCGGCTCGGTCGGTAAAAATGTACCTACACGGCATTCAAAATTTCCAAAATCAACCAAAGACATCAAAGACAATATAACTTAAGTTAAGTTCTTCTATCAATAACATTACAATAGGGGCAGTTCACCCATCAATTTAGCAACCCAAGCAAGAAATTCATCGAAGGTCAACCGCATCCAAAGGCGTTCCAAATCAGCATAATAAATCAAGGCTACCGGGGTGATTAATCCAGAAGAAAAAGGCTTGCACTCATAATCAAAGTGTATTACATTTTATTGGTCAATTTCTAATGTAGAAGTTCGCCCACGCGCATTTCCTCAGAATCAAGGTCACTTATACTCTTCCTTTTTCTATAATATACTGCAATTGTTTCCTGTCTACCATATAAAAAAATACACTCACATCATACGTTATTACCTTGTAAAAAAAATATACCCATCGCAAACATATTACGTAAAACAATCACTTTCAAATGGCTATGTAAAGTATGCATATGTATGTGTATGGAGGACTCGAGAGTAAAAATGTATGCACGTCCGGCAAAAACATCCTCAAACACACTCACAAAGTCGAAACTAGGTTTATCCGTTCATAAATATACTTTCGGCGCAAAGTTTGCAAAAGAAGGATAGAAGTCAGTCTATATATCGTGCAATGGCTTTGGCTAATTTGCTCTCATTCATGCCGCCGGCACAGCCATTACATTTATATATATGAGATCTACTACCACAAGTATTTCTATATACATATGAGGACCATGTGGTGTAAGTATGAGTGAATTGGATGTTCGCGTGCGTAGGCCGCATCCTTGTGGGAACTTATTTCAGAATGAAATTTCTCCAAGGGTTTCTCATTCATTCATGGGAGCAGAGCAGAGCAGAGCTGCGAGTCTCCCAGTCCTCAGATTGTGATTTTCATGAATGGCGCTAATACACTCTCTGATACTGATGCAGGCTTGCGGATCAAGAGAAATGTAATATTACCAGTGTGATGCCACGGCATTAACTATATATGTACATTCCAAAGGTCCTGATATGTCTGTGGTTGACCTTTTTTTTTTGTATATCTTTTGGCGCTCGCGATTCTTAGAAAAACCCAGGCCTGTTCTACGTGTCCTGGTATTATATTTGTACTGATACATAGATGGAGAGACACAATTTTGAAGGATTGTAAAGGGGTAAAAAGGCGTCACGAAATGGTTGCGACCTTTGCGGCTTTTTTAAGGCTACAAGATGGGGTTATTGTAGAGAATGGCAGCGTTTATTGGGTGTGGTTACTACTGCATTATCACTCTATTTTGGGGTTTTGGTAGTTTTGTTGAATGAAACAAGGTGCATTACTGACTGAGATAAGTAGAATTTTTGAATGGGATGGTGTTTTAGGTTAGATTAGTAGGGCGGCCCTTTCATGTTTTGAGAGCATACGTCAATTTGGTGCAGCAAAATTTAGAGAAGACAAATGCATACTTTGTCAGATGCATTTTGAGGTTTATGAGTAACCTATACACAATGGAGAGTTTTGGAATGTACCAATTGTTGATTCTTACGTAAAAAAAGCTATTTTCAGACCTTGAAATCCAATTATGTCTCTCCTCGTTCGTCCTTGGGGGATAGTAGAGATTGTGAGGAAGAGTTTTGTATTAAATGAATTCAAAAGCCAAAATAACCAATAAAAGGGTTCTTCTGGTTTGAGCTATGAATGCGATGAAATTTGTGAAGTCACAGAGAAAGATTTGATTGGAATTTTTTCATGATCGACGTGATTTGATAGTGACTCATCGTGAGTCAATGTGGAGACGGATAGGGGAGAGTGGGGCGAATTAGGACAAGCAAGATAGCTCGGTTGTGGGTGAGTCTAGGCTTCCGACGCATAAAAACATTTTCAATACTATCACAGACAATGGTTTTTATCCCGGTTAGACCTCCCGAAACGATACTGGAAGTCCTCGCTGACATAGGGGTGCTTTTCGAGGGCCTCACGCGGTTTATTTTCCATATGCAAGATTTCAATCTACTTCTGCAAAGGTGGACGAGCGTAATCGCCGTTTGGGGATCGAAAACTACATCACAAAACGAAGATTTTGAGCCGTCGTGGGCCAAAATCGACCCAGTTGAACCCAAGTTACCGCGATTCTGCGAAAAAAATGCTTGGGGGCATTGTAGGACAAACTGGACGGGGCGAATTAGGACAACGCTAAATCCCATCTCAAATCGGTCGACAGATCGCCTGTCCGTGTTTTTCATGATAATTACCCGTATCTATATATATATATATATATATATATATATATATATATATATATATATATTATAGATATAATATGATGTATATTGATATATATATATATATATATATATATTATGTATATTATATATTATATAATATATATGAGTGATTCTGGAGCAAGCTGGACAAAACCGTCACCAGGGGGGTCTGGGAAAAATCCGCAAAAATTTTTTTCCATTAGTACTATGTTGAAATAGTACGAAAAAATTTTTTTCAGATTTTTTCGGCCCCCCCTGTGGGCCCCAGAGCCCATGAAAGGGCCATTTTAGCCTATTCTAGGAAAATCATAGCTCCGACGCAATTCAATATTTTTCAACGTACTTGGGCGCATTTTTCTCGTCAAGACTAGTACTTGAGAGAAAAAATTGTCCAAGGCCACCTAGTGAGACTGACGACTTCTGCCACCTATTTATTGAGAGCGAATTTTAGCGATTTTTGGGCTTGCTTCAAAGTGATGTAGCTCCCACTAGACACGTGATAATCGACTTTTACAAGTGGTCATTTTGAAGGTCTTGAAAATACCTACAATTTGCCCACTTGTAAAAGTCAATTATCGCACTTTTTGTTGGAGCTACAGTCGATACAAGTTGAGCTATTTACGAAAAAGTCGAAAATTCAGGACTCGATTCCAAAAATATATCTTAATTTTTTTTCACCAAACTTGTGCGAAAATGTTCTTTCAGACATCTACTTTCAGTAAAAAAAATTTGGCGGAGGTTATTTTTTTTTATTTTTTTTGCCGAGCGTTACAAAATGCCGCATTTCGTGGTTTTAGCAAAAACAGCATCTTTGACCACGGTCACATATGCTCCCATCTGGACTGATGTGCACCAATCTGTGTGAAAGTTTTCCCCAAAGTACCCCCAAGTACGTGTAAGAAGTTGCGAGGACGAGCCTCCACCAAGGAGCGAGCTCTAGGTTCTATTTACCGTGTCAAAAATAGGCATTATTTTGGCTATTTGAGCGTAAGCAACTGAGAGCATGATTTTACTCGTTCTCGCTTACAAATGAGATACTGGGGTGGAATGAGGATCCAAACATACTTTTCCGACTCAAAATGACCATCTAAACACAATTCCGAGGTCAGTTTTGCTCTAAATAGTCGTCCCTTTATCCCTTAAGAACTTAGATTCTGTCGACGGGTTCTGACACCGTTGAGGCACTAGAAGACATTTTAGAGCTAAGCTAACCTCGGAATTGTGTTTAGATGGTCATTTTGAGTCGGAAAAGTATGTTTGGATCCTCATTCTACCCCATCATCTCATTTGTAAGCGAGAACGAGTAAAATCATGCTCTCAGTTGCTTACGCTCAAATAGCCAAAATAATGCCTATTTTTGACACGGTAAATAGAACCTAGAGCTCGCTCCTTGGTGGAGGCTCGTCCTCGCAACTTCTTACACGTACTTGGGGGTACTTTGGGGAAAACTTTCACACAGATTGGTGCACATCAGTCCAGATGGGAGCATATGTGACCGTGGTCAAAGATGCTGTTTTTGCTAAAACCACGAAATGCGGCATTTTGTAACGCTCGGCAAAAAAATGAAAAAAAATAACCTCCGCCAAATTTTTTTTACTAAAAGTAGATGTCTGAAAGAACATTTTCGCACAAGTTTGGTGAAAAAAAATTAAGATATATTTTTGGAATCGAGTCCTGAATTTTCGACTTTTTCGTAAATAGCTCAACTTGTATCGACTGTAGCTCCAACAAAAAGTGCGATAATTGACTTTTACAAGTGGGCAAATTGTAGGTATTTTCAAGACCTTCAAAATGACTACTTGTAAAAGTCGATTATCACGTGTCTAGTGGGAGCTACATCACTTTGAAGCAAGCCCAAAAATCGCTAAAATTTGCTCTCAATAAATAGGTGGCAGAAGTCGTCAGTCTCACTAGGTGGCCTTGGACAATTTTTTTCTCTCAAGTACTAGTCTTGACGAGAAAAATGCGCCCAAGTACGTTGAAAAATATTGAATTGCGTCGGAGCTATGATTTTCCTAGAATAGGCTAAAAAAGGGCCCAAAATGGCCCTTTCATGGGCCCTGGCGCCCACAGGGGGGGCCGAAAAAATCTGAAAAAAATTTTTTCGTACTATTTCAACATAGTACTAATGGAAAAAAATTTTCGGATTTTTCCCAGACCCCCCTGGTGACGGTTTTGTCCAGCTTGCTCCAGAATCACTCATATATATATGATGTATATTGGGTATATTATATATGAATGATGTATATTGGGCGTTTTTCGAGGCGCGGGAGATTGAGGGTGAGTTAGGTGATTGAAAATGGGTGAGAAAGTGAAGTTACGATGTCTAATGACGGTGATAGGAGTCGGATTGGAGGCAAGAAGTCGCTTTTTACGTGTTCGAAGATAGTGCTCGATTTACGCATTTTCACTCTAGAATTTGCTGATGTCAGGTTGATTGTCGCACTCTATCATTTGGATCGTTGACTTAGGGCAAGTATGAATACCTCCAATATGAAGAAAAACTAACCCCCCCCCCCCTCATTCACTTTTTTTTCAAAAGTAAAACTAGGCGAGTATGAGGTTTAGAAAAAAACCATTCATCTCCAGTACATCAAAACTTCAAATTTCATACGACATGGTTTAAACTCTTGGAAGGAATGAGATCTAAAAAAACCATGTCGAGTATTTTTTGAGCCGATTTGTCACGATCGACATATCATCACTGATAGAGACTAGAGCCACTTTCCTCCAATCAAATCTTTTGTGTACACGAAAAAAAAAAAGATGAGTTTTCTTATTTTCCAAGCAATGTCAATCCTCACTCACTCAGTTTTGACTGTAGATGAGTCAAATTATGCTTATTTCTCTTTTTTCTTATCATCGACTTTTACTTGAAACGGACTTCATTTTGATTTTGATCAAACATGGGAGATATAAATGTGCATGAGTCAAACGTGAACAACATGACCAGCTTCTAGAGCGACATGTACATCTGTATGTTGTAGTCAGTTTATTCAATTCGCCGGTTTATAAATTGACTACCAAGTTTATGAAGTAGCTAGTGACTTTAAAGAGTGGCAGTGTGTTCATTCAAGAATTATTTTATCGTTACTCTGCTCGAGTTTTGAATAAACTACCTAGCCTGTTTATAAAGTAACTAGGTACTTTATAAACTCCCGAAGAGCGACCCCGCAGTTTGTTCTTGAGTAC
Source organism: Eretmocerus hayati (assembly GCA_029851415.1). Taxonomy (NCBI): domain Eukaryota; kingdom Metazoa; phylum Arthropoda; class Insecta; order Hymenoptera; family Aphelinidae; genus Eretmocerus; species Eretmocerus hayati. The sequence goes on from CM056742.1 coordinate 21,149,013, forward strand.
TTGGAGAAGTACACTGTAAACAAATTTTCCGAAAAACTTCAACCAATGGGTTAAAGTTTTCATTCAACCTCTGGTTGAACGCAAAATTCAACAACTGATTGAATGAAACTTCAACCAGCTGGTTGAATGAAAAGTTCAACCAGTTTGGTTGAATATTCAGCGAATGTGGATTATCACAATCTGTCCGTGCGGTTCCTGCATACATATCAGGTTGCCTACGCGTGAGGGCTAGAATATGGTGGATGGTCATATGGGTTGATAAGGATGGATAGAGGGATGGACTGATGGACGACCGATCGATTGTCGATGGAAGGATGATGGATGGAGTCAACGAATGGATCGAAGAATGGATGGTGGATGGACGGATGGATGTATGATGGAGTGATGAATGATGGAGGGATAATAAACGGATGCATGATGGACGGATGGTCAATGGATAGTTGATGGGTCGATTGATGGATGGATGGATGGATGAATGAGTGATGAGTTCATCCATCCGTCTATTTACCTATCCATCCACCCATCACTCATCCAACTATCTATCCATCTATCCATCCATCCATCTATCCATCACAGAATATTCGCTGTGTCCAAGTTGCTTGCGAGTGTCATCTAGCCACTCTGCCACGCATTAGAGAACGGGGGCACATTAAGAACACGACCGGGAGCCGAGATCACACACACACACACACACACACACACACACACACACACACACACACACTCACTTACACGCAAGTGTCACGTCACCTTGTCAACCGATTGTCGACGACTCCACGTGCTTCTCTTTTCTGCAGACCTCAATTTTCAAAACAAACGCAAAATTTGAAGTGATGTGAGCCCGTTGAAGACTCTGCAATTAGTTTGTAAGCTCCTAGTCAAGCTCACATATAACAAGAGTATCATTGAATGCTTATAGGTTATATCTCTGCTCCTCAAGCAGTAGTTTGATCCAACTGAAAAAACTACGCCCACGTTGTTTCAAAACACAAGTTGCTCATGTGACTGGATGAGAAGTGGCGTGGAATATATAGTTTCAAACAAACAGCCATCAACAGACAAGAACACATCAGCTATTGTCAGCTGTCGCGGCTTGGTGGCTCGCGATCCTGCGCGATCCCTTCCGCCCGTCGCTGGTCCCCGTTTTTTCGTGTCGTATTTGGCCACCGCGAGCGCTACAGTCAGAATTTTTCCCGCTAAATATAGGTGGACACAGCGAATAACTGCTTGGTTGAAAATTCAACCAGGTGCTTGAATGAAAAATTCAACCACTGTAGTTGAAAATCAACCAATTTTTTACAGTGTAGGTGGCTTCAAAAATGCACCAATGAAAAAAGACTCGAGTATTTCATTCACAGATAAAGTCAACCATTGAATAATCAAGAATAGATATCAACACTGAGCTTTGTCATTATACAGCAAATTTAACCATATGCACAGCTTACTCGAACAGGTTATCGAAGGATGTCATCGAAAGCCACACTTTATATTATTTTTGAAGCATGAGCGTCGATTTGCCTTACGTTTTATGGTACCTGCTCCACAATTGCATTTTTTCCGCCGTATGGTACAGAAGGATTCGTGCCTTCCGCGCACATGTTTGGCAACACGAAAAGAAGATTTCAATAGATTCTTGTGGGATGCAACACTTATTTTTGAGATAATGAGCCATCCTATCCCGTCCTCCATGGCCAGTATTCGTGTGAGATTCTACAAGTTTGTCGTAATTAATAGATAAATAGTCTTCAATGCACACCACATATTATATTAGATCGTCACTTAACTTTTCTTGTCACATGGGATGACATGGGATTCTGCCACAATTTGATATAGCTCGTACTTCCTGATAAAATAGTGATTAGCTGGCATATTTTCACCATTTGATCACCATCTCGGTGAAATCACGATTCCAATACGGGTATTGGAACCTAGCTTGGCATCACGCGCGTCTTTCAATTTCTGCTCAAATTCGTCACGATTGATCATTTCGCTGTCCTCGGCCATGGTGTAACGCGAGATAGGACTAACTTTGCGGGGTCGCTCCTCGGGAGTTTATGAAATAGCTAGGCAGGCCTGTAGCTAAGAACTTCATAAACTGGCTAGGTAGTTTATCCAAAACTCGAGCAGAGTAACGATAAAATAATTCTTGAATAAACTCACCGCCACTTTATAAAGTCACTGGTTACTTCATGAACTCGCTAGTTACTTTTTAAAGCAGCGAATTGAATAAACTGACTACGACATGTGCAATGGTAAGAATTTTTGCATTGTAACCTTATGAATAATGAATCGAAGTTTTCCAATTTCTTGGATATTCATGAGCCTATTTTAACATTTTTCGAAGACTCCACAGTCGGGCTACTCTAAAGTTTACACCCGACGATTTGACAGGCATATTCCGGATTCAGAGGAATTTTATGATAAACAAATTTCATTAAAATCGTTTATTTTTCAAAAATGACTTTTCTCGAAAAGCCCTCCGGTGGCAATTGTTTCTATCTCTCTATTCTTGCAGAAAAAACTTCTATCAGTTAGAGTTTACGTCAGCAAAAGAGTTGATGGGCCAACACCTTTAGGTCGAAGTCATCCCAGTGTTCCAGTTTCCGTGTAAGCTCTGGTGCGTCATCAGTTTGTGTTGAAAAGTTCCTTTCAAAATGTCTGTCATTCGCGATTTTCATCGATTCATCAAAGAATGTAGAGTTCCAACGTTCTTGATCTAGTTTGCCATCGTTGTGACCGATGAACACTGATAAAGCGTTTTAAAAATACCCCATCACTTCCAGCGTCACTCCTTATCATAAAGTTAATCCGCCCGTCAGACGTGTGTTGAACATCCAACTTCCAAATGAGTTTTTCTTCGAAATGTTAATCGTCCTCGTCGTCAACTCATATTCTCTTCAACGATGATCAATTCAGGGGCTCTCAATCTATGAAATCTATCAGCTGCCTTGTCGAGAAAGGTAAATACTATCGAACCGCCTCAACATCTCTGGTTATTTCCGAATAATTTAATGTTTTTTCCGTCGTAATCTCTAGTGAGTAGTTTGACGTAAATTAGACTGTCGAAACTTAGTAATATTTCAAATCTTCTTTCAAACATTCTAATCGATTGTACAATTCCAAAGAACAAACTCTCAGCCTGCTCCGAGATCCCAACGATATTTCTGGTTTCTCGGGTGGGCTTACCTATTTTTTGCGAATGTAAAAATTATGCATTTTTCACACAAAAAATCTGTTCTGAAACTCTGATTCTGATCCAATGTGGCTTGTGCATGGAACATTCAGAGAAATCGGTCATTCAAATTTTTCTCAGATACACCATTTTTTAAAAATTCCAAAAAACAAATATCTTGATGAAGAATTGAGTGCTTTATCGACGATAAAATTTTCAAATATTCGACTCGCCTAGATCGGTATTTTGCTATTTTTTGCAATTTTATTTTTTGACCAGTCATATGCATGTTCCATGAGGGCAGTTTTCTAAGGCCTCAAGAACTTAGCGCAATTGGTAGTCCATGAAATTTTCTTCAAAATGAGTACCTGCAAGGTTCAGTTCCACGCCTTTAAAAAATTCATGACAAAAATTTGGAAAAATACTCCACTTGTTAGATACGCTTTCCGCGTTTGTTGCTGTGCATGATTTTTCCTTTTACTTTGAATGACAAATTCTAGATACTTTTTCATGAACCTGAAATCTTCAAGGGGTCACTTTGAAAATCGTATATTTCAAGGACATCAGAAAAATTTTGCATTTATTGCAATTTCACTTGCAAATCACATCGACAATGCTGTATGGCCAGACCAGAGTAGAATGCTATAATACTTCTCAAGCACTTCTAAAAAATCACATTGATTTTCAGGATTTGTTTGAGAGCAAGCTTATGTATTTGTCTAAATACGTTTGAGAGAAGTTTGCAGTAATCACATCTGTGGGCTCATCAGTTTGTAAGATAATAACTCAATTTTTCCAAAACTTGGGTCAGTTTACTGAAGTTTGGTCTGGAGTCTATGAAGTCATATTATCTCGTATTCAATCCTGATGATTGAAAAGCTTGTAGAAGTTATCGATTGGGTTGATAACCTTGGCAGAGGTATATACGAGACAAATATTAAGAAGCATGAAGAAATCATCCGCCGAATATGAAACATAGCTTGACTCAATGCCTGTACACGATAAAAAATTTTTATTGATTTTCAGATATTCATTAGACTAATTGCGTCTCATATTATGGTTTCCCTGACTTGGTTCGATACTTTTTGATCTTCTTCTGTGCAATATCCAATGGAATCAGGACTGATTCTCCGGCTGATTGGTATATACTTCTGCACAAACACTCATCTTTTTTGCAATGTCCGTCGATGAATTTGGGAATTTCGGCACATAGCACACTGCATCCTGATGAGTTTAAACCCTTCCATTTTCCTTCACAATGAGCTTCGGTTTTATCGTAATACTTTCCATTTTGTGCTGGCGTTGCTATGCAAATATTTACTTTATTAATACAGGCGACAAAATTTTTGCATTTCGTGAATAATTCATGGCTACAAATAATAATGATCGATATCATATAAACACTATCGCACTCTGACGCAAATGATTGCGATCTTCGTAACTTACGAGTTGAAAAAATAACAGACTTGTAAAATTTGAAATGTTAAGACTTGGTATCCTATATCAGAATTCAAAATTTATAAAATATTGTATTAAATGATGATTTTGAACCACGTGGATATCTCATCCAGGAGTCATAAGGCCAAGACTCGATTCTAAATTTTGACAAAAAAGTGTGTGATAAAGATAAACTGGTTGGTTCGAAAATTGAACTTTGGGTAAACCGGAATCCCTTTGACAGCAAAAATGTAGAAAATTGGTTAACTTTCAACGAAAGGGACTAGGCGGGTAAGCATGGTGAATCGGCCCTTGTCAGGTATGGCCCCGGAAGCAATTTCCCCCAGTTTCTAACCCCAAACTATGAGGAAAGCAATAGTTTTTAGGTCCCGAAGTCGCCCCTATGTTTTGGGACAGCCTGGAAACCCTCTAAAAAACGCTAAAAATCGATGTTCCTTGTATTGAATCGCATTCTGACGCATCTCAATGAATCGTTCTGAAATTTTTTTGACATACTTTTAAGACATTAGCAATTCGAAGGAGAGTGGTTTCATCTCGACAACTTTTGATTCAAGCCCCGAAAAAAATTGTTGAAAAATGAAAATCAATTTTTAACCCTGTTATCTGTGATTAAGACGTTAGTGAATCATTTCATCGTATTTGTCGTCTCATTTTACGTCGGAAACCACTTTGAAATATATCATTTTTGGTGGTGGAAAGTGGTCAAAAACGTCAAAAATCAATTTCAAAGCAAATTTTTTTTCATCAACTAGCCTCTCCTGCGCATGCGCGTTGATTTACGATCCTGAAAGTATCTTCAATCGATAGCTGGTGTAATTTCCTTCAAAATGACCCCTTGCAAAAGTCGATTTGATGCAATTACAGCTGAGATATGACTGGTGCAGAAAATGGAAAAACCCAAGGTATCAAATCCGTGAATCCGCGCTTCCTTCAATGGCCTTGAAAAATGCGAATTTTGAATTGGGCCCTTTCTAACATGCGGAAATGTGTTTTTGATGTATTTTTTGACGTAGAAACCGAATACGCGGTCAGTTTTGTTCCAAACCTTCAGGATTTCTCACCAGACTCATAAAACCGACTCGATAATGGATGCTCATCTTCAGCCTTTTTAAACTTATTTGAGATGAATTGTCGGTGTTTGGGGAGGTTTGGGTGGATTGTGTACTAGATGCAACTATGTTCCTTAATGTATTTTGACTAGCCGAAGACGATCCCGATGGTTTTGAGGCTCGAGGAAGCGGTGGGAGTGAGATTTCTGGAACTGACGTCTGTTCGAGCTGGATTTTGTTGTTCAATTTCATATGAGAAAACTATATCGACCAGCTTATATGAGGATAGCAGCGCTTCCTCGAGCTTCGAAACGATCACCATTGTCATCAGCTGTTCAGAATACATTAGGGAACATAGTTGTATCTGGTACACAATCCACCCAAACCTGCCCATACACCAACAATCCATCTCAAATAAGTGTAAAAAGGCTGAAGATGAGCATCCATTATCGAGTCGGTTTGAAATTGATTTTTGACGTTTTTGACCACTTTCCACCACCAAAAATGATATATTTCAAAGTGGTTTCCGACGTAAAATGAGCCGACAAATACGATGAAATGGTTCACTAACGTCTTAATCACACATAACAGGGTTAAAAATTGATTTTCATTTTTCAACAATTTTTTTCGGGGCTTGAATCAAAAGTTGTCGAGATGAAACCACTCTCCTTCGAATTGCTAATGTCTTAAAAGTATGTCAAAAAAATTTCAGAACGATTCATTGAGATGCGTCAGAATGCGATTCAATACAAGGAACATCGATTTTTAGCGTTTTTTAGAGGGTTTCCAGGCTGCCCCAAAACATAGGGGCGACTTCGGGACCTAAAAACTATTGCTTTCCTCATAGTTTGGGGTTAGAAACTAGGGGAAATTGCTTCCGGGGCCATACCTGACAAGGGCCGATTCACCATGCTTACCCGCCTAGTCCCTTTGGTAGCCACCTCGTTCAAAAGCCAATCAGGTGGTTGTCTTTTCAACCAATGGTTGGCTATCAAAATTCAATTCAGTAGTTGAAAATTAGACCACTGGTTGCTTACCCATTCAAATTACTGGTTGAAAAATTCCACAACTAAGAATTTATGGGGATCATTAATAGAGGACCCATAAGATTATCACCATGAGATTGATAGGTGGTCGTGTCCGGACGATATTATTGGGTCAAAAAAACAATTCCCATGACAGGTTTTGATACGTAAATAAAAATAAATGATAGCGGCAGCATTGAGTGTCTTCTTGGTCAAAAATCCAGGTTAAGCAACGTGTTTGAAGTGGCCGTATCCGGATGGGTGACTGCCCGCGCTCAGCCGAGCGGTCACCCATCCAGACATGGCCCCCGCCGAAACGTTGCTGAATCTGGATTCTTTTTCACGAAAGGCTCACCTGGGCATCGCCTGTTTATTCCTATTTGTTCATGAAGAAACATGAAGAAACTTGTTTTATTCTGCCCCAAAAAATTTAGTTCGGTCACTTCCATCTACCAATCTCGTGGGCCCCGTATTCATTCCCATATGTATTCGCAAAAGTAAAATTTTCAAAATAGTAGTGGAATTTTCATCCATAGGTTGCCGCCAAAGGACAATCACTCGTTTGATTTTTGATTTCAACCCATGCTTGAGAGAAAAATTGCAACCAATTGGTTACAGTTTTTCCCCACGAATTTTTCACAGTGATACGATCTATCAGATTAATTGATTTTGATCAAGTCATATTAGATGAAAAAATCTTGATCTAATGAAATCTCGATGAAGTCAAATAGAATCATAATATTATTATATTATAATTATATTATAATAATTATAATAATTATATTATAGATTCGTATAAATTATATGATGAGAACAAAATTTTAAACTTACTATTATCAAGATCATCCAAGGTTTCAATTGCATACGCCTCTGATTTACAGATAAGAAGCAACAGGAAACCACACGAGAATATGATGAATCGTGCCATGTTCAACTTTGAAGAATTGATACTCTACTGTATTACATATTACTTGATCGATCCCTTATAACACGATAATCTTATCTCCGAAGGTCGATGAATTTGGATATGTTAATTATTCACCATTATTATCGATTTGGAACATTGTTGCTGACGTCTCAAGCGTAAAATATAAAAGCGATTGTGTGTATTTTTTTCATCATGGGACGAACAGAAAAAATTCTCTCAATAACGTTTGGTTGATTGTGGTGTCACTTGAACATGGTAAATGAGCCATTCTTGATTGTAATACTCCTTCATTTATTGAACAAACTGTATTTCAAGACTTGTTGAACTCTTATTCACTTCCTCATGAATTTCAGGAAGACGAAACTCTCACAGAGATTTGTCACAGTCCGATAAACATTAGAATTATTCATACTATCTTGGGTACGGAAGCATAAAAAGCATCTATAAGTTGAAGAATTATCTCGAGGAAATGAGAACTGAGTACTATATAGTGAATTTTTTTAATCCAAGAATGTTGAAACTGTTACTGAATTCCATCTCAAAGACAGATTCATCCTGTGAGGATTTGAATTTTTAGATGATCACTCAAATTTCAAGATCTAGTTCGTTACATTTTTTGAAAAAAGAACTTTACTCTCGAAATCAGCGTTATTTTCTCTCTTAAGTGATCTAGACTTCCCAAACCTACGGTAAATTCAAAACATATTCGGCAAAATTGCGAGTAAGAAAAACATTGATTGTCTATCCTCATTTTCCTCTAGGATCTGAATTTTTAATAAAAACTCGTCAACTTGATTTTTGGATCATTTGCACTTGACTGAACTTTCAGGTTCTCTTCAACGTAAATGAAATATTCATAATAATCACCTTATCTATCATCTAATCCTCTCAAGTAGATGATATGATAGAAATTACTCGTTCATCTCGATTGTGTCGAGTATTAATTTGCCACGATACAAAATCTTATAAGAGAAATAATCCCAAGTCTTTCAGGGCAATCGATAACTTATATTGATCATTCCAATTTCTGATTCAAATCATTCTTGGGTAATCGCGATATTGCTTCTTCCATTTATTAGTAGACGAAATCTCTTTTGATCAGAAAATATTATCATAAAAATCAAAATGATCAAGAGTTGAACTTTATTCGTTCACACTTTTATGAAATGTTAACATATTTGAGACTGTCGATATTTGATGATAACGGAATACAGTCATGATTATGATCAAGCCAGTGATCAATAGATTTATTGTGGAACACGTGGCGTAATTTCATTTAACCGAACCGACGATATCATTCAAAAATTTTCTCTTAGAACTTGAAACGCAGAAAGTGAAAAAATTGACGAGAATTCATGATGTTTTGGGCACTTGAAAATTCTCAAAATCACTGGATTACAGAGGAAGTTGATAACCCGAGGGCAGTTCTTTTCATTTGACTTATAATGAATGAGGAGGCCTCGCATTGAACACTATACCTTGATTTTTCCATATTCCCAGCTGACTCAAAAAATTGAGATGATAAAATGTGTTGTCTGACATTTTATCGATAATCGAATCGGATCCGACTTCCATTCTCTTACACTTCCAATCTCCGATATCCACTGGTCGATGCTTAGTGAATTCTGAAAATCACTGGTCGTAGTCAGTGAATGCTGACAATCACTAGTGAAAACCCGAATTACAGTTTGAGCGACGACATCAGCTACGAATTTTCGGGCTTTCACTGCACTGTAAAAAATTGGTTGAATTTTCAACCAACATTTCAACCAGCTGGTTGAATTTTCAACCACACTGGTTGGATATTCAACCAAGCAATTATATTTCGTGATGGATGGATGGATGGTCAATGGAATATCCACTGACTATCCATCCATCATGCATCCGTCCATTATCCACCCATCATCTATCACTCCATCCACACATCCATCCGTCCACCTACCATCCGTTTCTCGATCCATTTATCGACCTCATCCATCGCCAATCCATTGACCATCGATCCATCATCTATTAGTTTACCTCTCCATCCATCCTCATCCACCCGTTTGACCATGCATCATATTCTACCCCTCTCAGGTAGGCAACCTAATATGCAGAAACCGCACGGACAGATTGTGATAATCCACATATTGGTTGACTATCCAACCAAACTGGTTGAATTTTTCATTCAACCAGCTGGTTGAAGTTTTTCGGAAAATTTTTTACAGTGTAGTTAGGGTCAGCATTCACTGCCCAAGTAAAACATACGATTCCATTAACATATATGATCATGGAATCCGAGGATTCCATGGTCGTATATGATCATACGTAAAACCGTTTCAAACATTTTTTTTATTCCATAAAGTTCTGATATATTCATTCAAACCTATTCTAACATCAATACGTTACGATACTGATCATATACTACTGAAAAAAAATCTTCCCAGGAGTTGGTCTCAAGCTTCAAAAAAGTAACATTTTTTACGAAACCTTTCTCTTCAGTACTTCAAATGTTCAAAATCTGAGAAAGACTCGAAGAGAGGTTTTTCTGAGTGATGTTTGATCATACTGTGAGGTATTGATGTTACACAAATTGTAAATGAGTACATCACGTCTTTCGGGATAAAAATGACAAATTTCCAAACCGATTTGATACCTGATCATATATGAACATGGAATCCACGGATTCCATGATCATGTATGTTCATGGAATCTTATGTTCTACATGGGTGTCCTTGACCAGTGAATCTCAAGATTCACTAGTGAATGCCCGGCAATCACGGATTTCAGGCTTTCACGGTAACATACCCACATTGTGAGCTGCAAACATGACCATGGCAAATTTTTAATCCGCCGACAAAATGTGTATCAAATCAAGAAAGCAGAGAAACGACCATTCTCGTGTTTCCCTCAAGATTTGGGAATGATCTTCATTTTCCTATAAAAATCAGCCCATCCTTATATTATCCAAATCACACATACTAACACCGTATACCCACAAAACCTATAAAAATTATGTACCCTTCCCATTGACCATCAAACTGACCCACTACCCCAATTTTTTTTACCCTCAAATTTAATCCAAATCCCGCTCACCACAATAAATCCTCACACCATAATGACAAAATCGAAAAAAAAGAAATTTTTTTCAAGAGACGCACATGGACTTTCCACGTGAAGTCCTCAGCGAAAAAGACATAACAATTATACAATCGCGGTCACGGGCACCTTCCAATAATAGTAATTCACGAACTTTTCTCTAATAGATAGACCATAATAAGAATAGGTCCATCTCCTCATGAAAAAACTCGGAATAAGATCCGCATCCTTCCAAGAATTGAATGTCCCTTTCGGAAGCAGTGAAGCATCCCGTATAGTAATACTAATAAGAAGACATCACATGTAGCCGAGAAAAAAAAAGAGAGAGTCTTCAAATACGACGGTGGCGACTAGTAAAATTATCGTAATAGTCAGGACTCGTATCGTGCTTGATGGCTCGTTCTCGCTACTTCCGTTCAAATATAGCGCCGGAAAAAAGGCGCATGGCCCAAATTAAATGCCCATCGCTGAAGCCAAGATGCAAGACGAAAACAGGAAACACCCGCACACTTGAGAATCCCAATACAGAAGGAAAGAGACGTCAATCTCAGAAAGAGAAGAAAAAAAAAATATATATATTTTATTTTATAGCCAAAGACCTCCTGTGTTATTGTATTGTAAAGATGCATACTACCTCAAAATTTTTCATTTTTCCTGATCCTAAGGATATCGTATCGTATCCTTCCTTGTATTGTTACCTGTCTGTATTGTTACCTTTTGTATACCCGTTGACTTCTTTGGGTCGAAAGGGTGAATCACGAAAATGGGGTTCCCTTGGATTATAATGTGATGAGGGAGGAGGACCAAAAAAGTGATGGAGGGTCTGTCTGAACACTTTGCACCGCTTTACACTTATACCGACGAGTGTATAAGACACATAACCACCCCATTGTTGGTCAGTGAAACGATGTAGCTTATCGCAACCGGAAATCGCGAATTATATACTCTGCAGGAGCTACCCTTTTTGATGGGCTTGTATTATATGTGAAGGTAGATGTATTAGGTGACCTGAGTTTTGAAATGGGACACCCAGAACGCGGCGGGAGGTGAAAATTTTTTTTTATTGTTGAAGGGTGCAAAGCTGATTTACCGCTAGAGAAAGTGGCGCGCGCCAACACGCCAATCACACTCCGCAGGGTGGCAGGAAATGCAGTCATGTTTTGTTTTGGCGGAATTTTGTGGGTAATTAACTTTTGACTTACCCCTTGCTGATTTGCAGTTTTTCGATCTTTTCGGCTAATTTTAGTTATTGATTCATAGTTCCCTTGTTTTTTGTGGTTCTATGATTTTTTCCTGGTTTTTATTGTCTCTTCATCATAATTCTAATTATATATGTTCCCACTAGTCGGTAATGTATTTGTTCCAAAGAAGATTCCTTCATTGTAGTTAAATTCTAGCTTAAGGAATTTGTAACTCTGACGCCAATCACAGCCAATGCAATCAGACTAACCCTCCTGTTCAGGTGGTATCCTGAAGCTGGCCTATAGTCACAACACTCTCAGTTCTCGCTTCAATTCAACCATTTTCTATCACCATGATTGCTCTAAGAAAATTTCACAATTGAATGGATGAAAAGCATTGGCGATCGGTCCAAAATGGTGCCCTGATACGAGTCTTGCGATCTCCGACTATAATACATAATTTTGAGAGCCTTCTCAAAGATAAGGTGACCAGATTGAGTCAAATTAAGAACATTCCATGGCGTTATATAATACATTCAATGGGCATTTACATAAGAGGTTGGGATCACAAGTTTCCCAAAATCTTGTACCTTGTCTTGTACCCATACAGTTACCATAAATCACGAGGGGCAACCCTCCAAAACACCAGCTGAAATTTTAGATCTCAACCATCCTAATGTTGTGAATATTGACATAACAGAATGTTGGGATTTTAGCAAAGTTCGCAAAATATACCAACCCTAGTAAAAATAAGTGCCTCATGATCATATATGAACATGTTCCCGACCGGACTGTGGTCATACATGACCACCTATGACCATAAGGCCGGAGTCATAGGTCGTCATTGGTCTCCATACTTGATCCTAGGAATTCATGTTGGAAATGAAGCACTTTATTGCCAGCTCGAAATGTTTCTCAATCCGAAGCTTCGAAATAAGCGCGCTTGGGGCTCCAACTGCTAGGCCTCCATCCGATATTGAAAATGTCATGTAAGACCACTTGATCACAATACCCTACGGCCATTTACGAGTTGGCTTTTTCTACCTATGACTAACCATGGGGACATAATATTTTCTGAGGTCATACGTGGTCGTAGATGATCACAGTTCGGTTGGGAACATGTTCATATATGATCATGAGGAACTTATTTTTACTAGGGAAATGAGAACATTGATTGAATAGAATGCTCAAACTTCAACGTTTTAATCTCAATTTACATGCACAGAAAAATGAGTGTGAGCACAATTGATAAAATTTCACATCTCGAGAGATTTCATCCCTTTGAATCTCGTAAGTTTCTTTTCGAGGTCTTTCGAAATTTTTCTACCGTGCCACAGTGGGGCCCGCGCATCTTTCTAGGGCTCAGCGCCACGCAAATTCTCAACTTATTGCCATGTTCGGGAACGAGGAATGTTGCTCTCAATTATCAGAATACCGTCCGATCCTGGACACGGCAATGAGTTGAGAATTTGCGTGGCGCTGAGCCCTAGAAAGATGCCCTGGCCCCACTGTGCGTGCCATGTAGCTGGACTTTTTCTTACATACTTGCGGGAGCAAAAAATCATTCGCCTTCCGTGTTACTTATTTGAAGCTAGAAGACATGAAAATCTAGTGGACAAGCAGTCAAAAAGATCAATCACACCACGAGCTTCAAAGACCCCAATCAAAGCACATTGATTCGTGGCGTGGCTTACCCTTACTACAAATTTAAGGCACAGTGTCCAGCAATCATGGTCAGACTCCCATACCAACTGAGCCTACCTCTCCCTTATGTTCTAATCCGAGTTCCTCAATCATTTCCTTAGTTGATTTACTTTCGCTTGACCAAACTCAATCCGAATCAAATCCGTAATCCAAATCCATCAATCCATGCATGCCATAGACTCTTCTTTTTCGTTCCCATCATCTACATAACCTCCAAATTCAGCTCTTTCTGCAACGCTCCAACAGAATTATGGAGGGTAGAGAAGACTTTCTCTCCTCTATTTCCCTAAACAGAATCAATTGATCGAACACGGTTCTACGAGATGCATGAGGTACATAGTACACGTCAACTATGTATCGTAAACTTATTCTTACACCTAATTACTGAAGGAAGAAATAAAGGAAAGGATGGAAAGAAGGAAGGAAGAATAAGGAGAACGAACTAAGTAGGCCAGGACGAAACTCTCGTCGTCGCAGGGGACTGACAATTGCTCGTTCCATCAGACTCGGCGGCGCGAATTCAATAGGCCAGAGTTCCGTAATAAATATAAGAGGCGGCTGGTACCCCTCCTCAACTATTTCCTTCTCATTTCACAAACACTTAGGTATACACATGTATGTAATCCAACAAAAACCATATGGCACGCGAGGGTTATGCCCGTGGATAGTTATACGCCGACCATCGGCGTATATCTGAGTTGAGCACACTATAAGTATAGAACTATGTATTTAATTATAAATATACATAAAATATTGTGAGTACATCGTACATAACCTTCAGAAGTCCATGCACGTATTTATACCTGTACGCGAATTGTGTTTCAGACCTGGCCTGAACTTTCTATATAAGGGTTAGACATGATTGTCGGGTTGCGGTCATACAGGATTTTTTTCCCTCCAAGATGGTCGCTGTGAAAACTAGATTTGGTATATTGGGTACGTGGTGCCATGTTCATTACATTAGGTTTCTAGGTTTTCCTGGTCATCATCAAATGTTTGTTGACCTGGTCGAATGCAAGAATGAGTAGACCAGGTTCTAACAGTAGTTGTTTTGTGCCAGACTAAAGTGACCAACTGTGTAAATGACTCGAACCGCATAGGCCCTTATTGTATTTAGATATTCATTCCCAGTGGCAGACATCATACCCCTGCACGCAGGCAACCAGACAACTATGTATGTGCTATGCCCAATAAACTTTATATGTAAACTGTATCCTGCAATACTTTCAGTATATATATATATATATATATATATATATATATAATAACTATATCCAATCCGTGTACGATATAGCTTTTGTCAGAATCGTACTCGGAACTGTACTGACCTCGGTTGTCTCGCCCGCGTGAGCTCACGCACATTTAAATGATATGACCATTGTCTGGCCATTTCGAGGGCCATACTGCGATGGCTCTTTCTTTGAAATATAAGTACATACATGAAGCATGTCTGCCTGGACTCATCATTGGGTCTATGGAGCCGTGGCAAATTGTGCGCGTGAGGTTACGGAAATTCGGAGAGAGTTCTTTTTATCAATTTTGCAACAGAGTGAAAGTAAGTCGGAAGTCAGAGCTTGCATGTTCAACATATACATGTAAGAAAGTCAAATTTGGATGCAATGTTTGTTCCAGTTTCAGTCGACTGGTCTGCGTGAAGGTTTTACTGTGGTTTCATACCTTCTGGGCGTTTTTATGTGGGTGAAAGTTTTATACCCTCTCATGAGATGTAAATTATCAAAAGTATAGATATAGAGGATACGCCAAGGAATCACACCCATGACAAGCATCATGCGCTAGTTCAAGTTTGCAATTTTGACTTCGATTTTACCTTCCTTATGCGGACTAATTATGAATTCGATTCTAATCTGGATCAAATAGATCATCAAAACCCATCGCTTTTCACAAAACAAGGAACACAAGACATCCAATTGTGGGAATTCTGCCACAAGGAAATTTTTCAGGTCATTGAGAAGATCTTACAGCGGAGATATTTTGAGCAACACAAGCTCACCAGAAAGTTTTGAATAAGAGTCCAACCAGTCTGGGGACCAGATCCTTCATCACAACACTCTTAGTCTTGAAATATTGACCCCATTATGTGTCGAGTCCATATTTTGGTGTGTGAGAGCTTGGTGAAGACGTTCGGGTCCTTTATTTTTCTAGTAACTTTTTTAACAAATGTGCTAAGAAATATGCTCAATTGTTTCAGTAATCATTTACTTTGATCACTTATCGCAGGGAATCGTTTTACTTGAAATTTTGAATTGTTTGGAGATAATTAGAAGCAAGAGTGGGAAAAGTCATTGACAAGCTTGAATGAACACAACAGCTTTCCATCACTGCCAGACAGTCACAAGCTTACACAAATTCTCAGGTGTTTTAAGATTCCACATTTAACAGAGACCCAATAAAAATGATGAAGTGCGGAAGTAAGTCATACGAGATGAATCAAAGGTCAATTGGAGATTGACAAATCTATCTCTGAAGTGTCCGTCATCATATAGATGATGAGCATTTGAAGCTCATATCGGACGGAAGATCTGCTGAGGTTAGTTACGTCCCGTTGGAAGCCAGATCTGACGAGGAATGGCGAGACGCAGTATAATCTATAGCGTAGAGTCAAAATTTTTTCATGTGTTTCTTCTCACCCTTACATTTTCCATCAAAATCCTCCGAGTTAACCTAGCAACCATACGAGACTCGGAGGTGCATAGATTGAATAGAAGTGATTCAACTCAATATATGACATGAGTCAGCAAAATCTGCTAATAATGTTACTGACTAAAGTCGATCAATAAGATTCAATCGATTTCATGAGTAGTTCTTGTACAAGAAATTCAAGGATTTCAGATTTTTGATTTCTCAGATGATTGAGAGATCTCTGGCTTTCCAGAAAGGTAAATGCAAGGTTCAGTTCACCACTGTGACGTTATCACTTAGGCCTGAAGTAATAGTCACGTTGAGTCAAAGTTTAGCCTAAGCCGGGGCGCCACAATCATATTCAACTCAGACTAATCTTTGACTCAACGCGACTATTACTTCGGGCCTAAAATATTGAAACTACAATGATTTTTGAAGTCACAATGAGTTAAGGTAAAACACTGAACATGATTCAAGATGTCCGTAGGCAAACAAGAGTCCTTAGCAAGTTTTGGGGAAAGAAGCTTTATCTTCTGAAATTCTCAAATTTTGAATTATGAAGCTGTAAATTCACTGTATACCACATTTAAGGGGGTTCGGAAGCTCTACTTTTACCGACCTAGGTAGCCGCATGTGAGCTGTGTCTAGTGACTGATACGTGACTTCATGGTGTCTATCTGTAGACATCTATCTCAAGCACTCGACAGCCTGACATAAGAAGAGATGAGTTTGTTCAATAGAGATTTGGTGTTATATCTCTATTGTTTGATATTCACCTCTGTCACTGGTGGTCACTGATGTCTGTGAATGAACTTCTCTGCTGTTTGTTACACATAGAAGTGTGTATTTCTGACTGCAAAGATTCATGCAGAGGAATGAAAAAATTCTCTGTATGAATTACTTCTATGTTCTCCTTAGCATTTATATGCACTCTCATACATTTTTTTATGCAGTAGTGGAGATTGACATTTCTAAATAAAATACTGCAGCGTACTCTCCAAAACTCCATTTTGGATGCTGTTTATACACATCTTTCATATAAATACACTGCAAATGTGCATCTTGGCATGCCTAGATGTGTATTTCACGTCAATATCTTGCATTTTAAATACAACCAAAAATTGGGTGCATTTGCTATGCAGTAATGTAAACAAAACAGATGGCTGAGCCTGGACATTTTCAACTTTGAGCAGATGGAAGGAAATATTTCTGGTATCTAATAGAGACCTTGGAAACAATCAATCTTCATTCCTGCTCAATTTGGTATTTTAGTTGAACATCTTGCATTTTTTATGCACCCAAAGAGTGGGTGCATTTACTATGCAGTGATATAAACAAACATATGGCTGAACCAGGACATTCGATTGTGAGCAGAGGAAAGGCAAATATTTCTGGTATCCAATAGAGACCTCAAAACCAATCAATCTTCATTCCTGCTCAAATTGGTATTTTGGTTGAATATCTTGCATTTTTTATGCACCCAAAGAGTGGGTGCATTTATTATGCAGTGATATAAACAAACAGATGGCTGAACCAGGACATTCGATTGTGAGCGGAGGAAAGGCAAATATTTCTGGTATCCAATAGAGATCTCAAAACCAAACAATCTTCATTCCTGCTCAATTTGGTATTTTAGTTGAACATCTTGCATTTTTTATGCACCCAAAGAGTGGGTGCATTTACTATGCAGTGATATAAACAAACATATGGCTGAACCAGGACATTCGATTGTGAGCAGAGGAAAGGCAAATATTTCTGGTATCCAATAGAGACCTCAAAACCAATCAATCTTCATTCCTGCTCAAATTGGTATTTTGGTTGAATATCTTGCATTTTTTATGCACCCAAAGAGTGGGTGCATTTATTATGCAGTGATATAAACAAACAGATGGCTGAACCAGGACATTCGATTGTGAGCGGAGGAAAGGCAAATATTTCTGGTATCCAATAGAGACCTCAAAACCAAACAATCTTCATTCCTGCTCAATTTGGTATTTTAGTTGAACATCTTGCATTTTTTATGCACCCAAAGAGTGGGTGCATTTACTATGCAGTGATATAAACAAACATATGGCTGAACCAGGACATTCGATTGTGAGCGGAGGAAAGGCAAATATTTCTGGTATCCAATAGAGACCTCAAAACCAATCAATCTTCATTCCTGCTCAAATTGGTATTTTGGTTGAATATCTTGCATTTTTTATGCACCCAAAGAGTGGGTGCATTTATTATGCAGTGATATAAACAAACAGATGGCTGAACCAGGACATTCGATTGTGAGCGGAGGAAAGGCAAATATTTCTGGTATCCAATAGAGACCTCAAAACCAAACAATCTTCATTCCTGCTCAATTTGGTATTTTAGTTGAACATCTTGCATTTTTTATGCACCCAAAGAGTGGGTGCATTTACTATGCAGTGATATAAACAAACATATGGCTGAACCAGGACATTCGATTGTGAGCGGAGGAAAGGCAAATATTTCTGGTATCCAATAGAGACCTCAAAACCAATCAATCTTCATTCCTGCTCAAATTGGTATTTTGGTTGAATATCTTGCATTTTTTATGCACCCAAAGAGTGGGTGCATTTATTATGCAGTGATATAAACAAACAGATGGCTGAACCAGGACATTCGATTGTGAGCGGAGGAAAGGCAAATATTTCTGGTATCCAATAGAGACCTCAAAACCAAACAATCTTCATTCCTGCTCAATTTGGTATTTTAGTTGAACATCTTGCATTTTTTATGCACCCAAAGAGTGGGTGCATTTACTATGCAGTGATATAAACAAACATATGGCTGAACCAGGACATTCGATTGTGAGCGGAGGAAAGGCAAATATTTCTGGTATCCAATAGAGACCTCAAAACCAATCAATCTTCATTCCTGCTCAAATTGGTATTTTGGTTGAATATCTTGCATTTTTTATGCACCCAAAGAGTGGGTGCATTTATTATGCAGTGATATAAACAAACAGATGGCTGAACCAGGACATTCGATTGTGAGCGGAGGAAAGGCAAATATTTCTGGTATCCAATAGAGACCTCAAAACCAATCAATCTTCATTCCTGCTCAACTTGGTAATGAACTGCATCAAAACCCATACTTGATCTAGAAAATTCCACCAAAATTAACCTATAGAAAGATCAAGTTATCAGTTATTCTTTAGTAATTCATATTTTCTTTTAATAGAATAATTTTCATGAAAGTTACAACTTCTATCTAATTCACAAATTTAGAAATGATTTGACACCTGGAGAATGCCATAATCTAGAATGCGCTGGTATAGAAAAAGCAGTTGAGCTCCGAATATGAAATTGGGTTGCTTCCATCAATGGAGCATGTCATCATCAATAGATCAATATCTGGAAGTATAAAATAGTTAATATTCAGGGATGTGATTCAGTCCACATCATTTTACTGAAGTGAATCTTGCATCATTTTGGAACTCATTTATTTTTAGAATCTGAAACATGTAAATTTTTAAATATGATGATTTTCTCCCTCGAAGACCTCAAAATGTAGATTAGAGATGTGGTACTTACCCAATCTGAACACTTACAGAGTTGTATGATCCCTCAATACGGTTAGTGTTAGGGAAAATGGAGAGAAACAGGTTGTTTGATTCCACGGAAGAACCCATGCTGGAAGCTAAGAATCGACATGAGTGATTGAGTTCTGCTTGCACCTGGAAGCAGAAATTTGCTTGAGGTTTCTATAACAAATTTCTATACGTGCTAGGGTAAAGGCATGATTGAGGCTGAATATGATCCATAAAAGCTCAAAGAATCTAGTTTTGCCACTTGTGTAGTACATAACCTGATGACCAAGTTTTGAAATTATTTCTAAGCAATAACAGAAAACCATGAAGCTTCATACATTATTATGAAATTCAGAAAATTCTCACTATTTGTAGGTAGTTTAGAGTATAAATTGATGGGCTAACTCGCCATACTGAGTCTACATACAGAATGTCGTCAACTGCCCAATCAAACAACCATGCCGTATGGACATTCAAATCTTCCTAGGACAGCAAAAGACTGCTCAAAATATTGCTAAGAGCCTCCAGTAATATGCCATACAGTGCAGATGGTTCCCCAGAAGCTCTGGGTGAGTTTCGAGCCATAACGTAGAGCTTTGCTTCAAATGACGAGGTCCTGGGAATGACACAAAATCAAGAAAATGCCTTTATTGACAACTGAAACCTTTCATACTAGTAAAATCACAATTTTTACAATCTTTTAAATATAAAACATTCTAGGTTAGGCCTTATCTATGAGAAAAATCTTCAAAATCAGATGAGTTGACATCTAGCCCCATTGAAAGGCATGGCAAAAACAGCTGACTTATAACCTTCCGGATGAGAAAAGTACACGACATAGCTAGTCGATTTTGGGCACAATAGATTCATGATGAATTTGAGCACCACCGACGTGCACTATTTACTGGGAAGATGTGTGATTTAAAAAGATACTCACGTCAAAAAAAACGTCGCGGCGTCATGCGAGCAGTCGACGCCGACCGGGCGTTGCTGGATGGGAGATGGAAAACGCCGACGCCGCGATGTAGCCAGGGTTGGCCTAGTCTCGTACTTGCACTAAATATAATAACTGACACTGGAGTATTAGCACACACTCGATGGAAACCATCTCATCACCCGCGAGAGCACCGGGAAGCCCTAAAACATCCACACGGTGTCAGCTGACGCGGCGGACCCGCAACTAAACGCCCAGCTCACACGCGTTTGTTGACATTATGAGTGTTCACAGGCTCGTGATAGTTCTTGATTTTTTATAATCTTTTTAGGATGAGTTGGGGCAAAAGGGCTCTATTAGGCTCTTCCTTGTAATCATAGCTACCTCGTCGTGGATTTTCAAGGTGATTCGTTATCATTCAGAGGAGAAAAGACCTTTCTCAGTAAAACAACCACTATTTTGGTAACTGAGAAAGCTCTTTTCTCCTCCAAATCATGATGAATCACCCTGAAAATTTACGAAGAGATAGCTGCGATTCCAAGGAAGAGCCTAATATAGCCCTTTTTCCGAGATATTGCGTAATACTGGAGTAATGAATTTTTTTGTGATGAAATCCGAGGTCGGTAAAAATAGAGCTTCCGCACCCCCTTAAGGTGCTACTAAGCTCTCGAGTCTTGTTTACAATCAAATTAGATCATACATATAATATATCAAACATGTAATAGCGAATAAGCAATTCTCGCAAGTCTTCCTGCAAGCTGCTCCAAGTTCCGGACTTCCGACGGAAGACCAAAAGACTAACCATACTCCACAACATCCGACTTAAATTTTCAAAGTCATAAACCGTATCATACAGATTCATATCGTCACCAAGACATAATTCTAGTTGCAAATCTACCATACTCATACCGTTATATATACAGGGACCATACACCTACTCAAGACATTTTTCAATTATTCGTCAAAGACACAAAAGGATAACGTCATTTCCTACGTCCTGTTCATCGCATCATCGTCTTCGTCTTTGTCATAATCGTGTCACTGCACTCGACCATACGAAGAGGGTAAAAATTGCGGAATTAGGCTTATAAATAACGGAAAAGGTTGACCGCAAAGGTGTTACACTTATGGTAAGCTTGCCACAAGGAAGTCATTAAAGATTAAGAATACAAAAAAAAAATGGCTCGAGCCAAGAAACTTGTCTTCCGCGACATTTAGTCAACAAGTGACTATAGAAGCCACTTCCTCGTGTTTGGGTTATGGACAAAGTCAAAAGAGCAGCTATACCTTAATCTCTGCTTATTCATCGGACATTCACTTCCTTGGCCTGGCCAATTTTGGGCTAGCGTGTGAGGGTGTTTTTGAAGGGGTTCTTCTACATACACGTGGCCTAGCAAGTAAACAGTGTTAGAGAGGGGGCATATAGAATGTTTCGTAATGGTTCTTTCTCTGAATTTGATAAATTTGTCCAATATGTATTCTATAATGTACAAGAAGAGTTGATATTAGAAAAACTGCCTAATTGAATTCCCGTGATGCATGAATGGTTGCAAGACTGTAAGTGAGAAATTCCGCGGAAACTTTGATATTTGAGGATCGAAAATGTGCTAATCCCAAATCTCACTTTTGAAATTTCTAAGGTAGATTTTCCGACTTTTCAAAATGAATAATAAAGCATCATTTGACTTGAAAACAAATATAAAAATTTCCGCTTATCGATACCATACAAATAACACGGATATCACAGTAGCAGGACACGGAACCTGGAATTTTGCACTAAAATTGATAATTTATCTAACGGTAGACGGTTTAAGCCAAGTTTAGCGGTTGTGAAGTTCTAATTAGGCTACCGGATACTATGGAAAAGAAGCTGACTAAGACTAGGACCTCTGTAGTATTGTGTTTGAAAATCGGACACCTAGGTCACGCAACTGATGAAAAAATTGAGCAAAGTAGATTTTTGCAAAAAAGTACTTCCTAAAGTGTAAAATTTTTTTCGATACTTTGAGGCATGAAAATGTTG
The DNA here is from genome assembly GCA_029851415.1 of Eretmocerus hayati. Taxonomy (NCBI): domain Eukaryota; kingdom Metazoa; phylum Arthropoda; class Insecta; order Hymenoptera; family Aphelinidae; genus Eretmocerus; species Eretmocerus hayati. The sequence goes on from CM056742.1 coordinate 21,171,749, forward strand.
CACCTGACGATTTACTTGAAGAAAAGGACGATGAAGAAAAGTCATGGAAAGAGGCAAATTCACTTTTTCATCGAGGAAAACTGACACAGTAAAATTTTGGGCAAAATTGCGCTACAAAATGCACATGCTCGCCATGACCTCTAAAAATGGTCTTTTGGTTCCTGTAGCTGTGGTATTTGATGCCCAATACTATTAAATTTGATAAGTTTGTCGGCCCGAATCGCAAACAAAACCCATCTCTGCGCTTCACACTCACAAATTTTGCAAAAGAGAAAACCACAGGTCATGGAACTGAAATTTTCACCCTTTTTCGGACATTTCTGACCTCACGTTCCCTGGTAGAAATTCATCCCAATGTAACACATTATTAGCCATAAAATGGCCATTTTCAGCCAAAATTGGCCAAAAATAGCCATTTTATGTCTATTAATGTGTTACATCGAAGTAAATTTCTACCAGGGGTTCTTTCCAAAGATATCTCGCAAGAATGACCCATGCTATAAGAGCTCAATATCATCTTAGACTCAATAAACAATCGTTTCTATCAATTAGGAAGAATAGTACTAATCATATTAGTTCTTGTAATCATTCCCGCCCACAGAGACTACTACCATTGTGTTATAAAATCTTTATAAAATTCAAAAACCCATTCTGCTGGTTGGAATACGCATAAGAGAACGAAAATATTGGTATGACCCATTCGAATAATTTCTTCTCTGGTAACTAGAGGGAATAATTTCAAAGTCTTATGGTCGATACACGGGTCGCTACACTAAATATGAATTACTACTACTTTCCCAGAACTTTCCCAGTACTTTCCCAGTCAAAGGAGATCATGTTAAAATAGACATTTGGAATAACCAAAAATGTTATACCAAATTCGAATGTGTGAATAATCTGTGGAGGCTTCGATATCAGATACCAAGTCATTCAAATCCAACGAATCACATTAGTCACAATGAATAAAATAGCTTGCAAAACTTCTTTATGTTCAACTTAGAATAATGTGAAATTATTCCTGTGAATATTTGGTTTTCCTGTCTCGATTGTGGCAGTGATATTATGAAGGAGAAATAAATTATTTTGCCTTGTGCATATTGACATTGCATGAATGATAATGAACCAAATTTTGATTCAGAATCCAGAACAAGTGATGTGTTATCGAATCATATCTTTTACTGCTAATTGTTAACTTTTCACTATCCATCTACATTAGATCAATACCAAAATTTAATCCACGTGTCATTTGAGAACGATTTGAGTATCTGTCACGTCCGCAATATAAAATCAATTTCACAGCGGCAGTTTGAAACTTTCAGGATTGTTTTGGAATATTCGAAGGAAAATCATGAGGTCCCGTGCCAATGGCAGCCTGATTTTAGCCTTAATTTTATGTAAGTTTATAAGATGGTCTCAACATATCGAAATCTTATAATTTTATTCTTGACACAATTTTTAACTTTCAGGTTGTCTCACTATTTCTACAAATGCAGAACCATTGAAAGATGGGAAGACAGGGAACGCATGGCCAAATGAATTTCTTAATGTAGCCTCCATAGGATACAAACATGATGGTGATAATTTAGAACAATATCAGTTTTGTACGGGTACAATGATAACATGGAAGCACGTGATCACAGCGGCTCATTGTTTCTTTGGAAAAACAAAGACAGAAGTTCAAGTTTTACTCGGTTCACGAAATTTAAAGAGTTGCTCTAAAATTGACATTGGTTCTTGGATAACGTACGAAGAATGGTTGTTTCAAAACCATAAAGTTTCTGATAATAAAGATCGTAATATTGGAATAATTACGGTGAGTGTAATGAGCTCGAATTAATGTCTACATTATGAGATTTTGACGGAACTGCTCAAGTATCATATATTCATCTAGAGTCATTAAACAGATCAAAACGAATAACTATTGTGAGAATCCATTCTTTTTCTCAGCTGTCAAGCCCGTTTGGTGGACTCAAGGTCAAACCGGCAATTTTACTTCTGGATGATATTCCAAATTTATTCGGATCGAGAGTTTCATTGGCCGGATGGGGTATCATGAAGGATGGTTCAAGTCCAAAAACACTTCAAGTAGCAAACTCGATAATATTGCCTAATGAGCAGTGTCAACAACATGAATCTTTGTTGTCACTAAGGCCTACAATTTTCAATGGAAAATACTACTGCACAAAAGCTCCACCATTCTTCACATGCGTAAGTATCGCATACTGGTCCTCACACTCACAATTATCCTTGTAGTTCAAAAACACGTACATGTATGTAATGTAAATCTAATCTGAGCTCGTTTATTTTCACAAATTCTTACTAAGAATAATCATAATTTTTATGAGTTCAGCGGATCGGAACCGAAGGCAGAAATTTTTTCTTCCACGGAATTTAATCGGTCAAATTTATTTTTCAGGGTGACGATGGTGGCCCACTCTTTTTGAAACAAAAAGTCCTTATTGCTTTAAATCAGGGCTTGTGTGTAGAAAGCAAGCAGTCTCATCCAGCTCAATTGAATACCCATCTCCGCATAGCTCCTTTCAAAGAATTTATTTTCGACATTGTAAAAGAAGAGGAGGGTCAAGAACTTAAACTTTTTGTACCTGTACACTGATGTTGATTGTTCTATGATTATGAGTAACATGGTGTCTTGCAAACAACTGAATTACTCCAATTTTTCCAAAAATATTCATAGTACATTAATGCCGATCATACCTGTTCAGAAGCAGAGTATGTGGGATTGAATCTTGTCTTCCACAAAAGTCTATGTTAAGCCGATATCAAAGTTTCAGGTGTACCGATCAACTTGCAAGTAATGAGGTAATATCTTCATATTTTCATATTAATTCATTGTTTACCAGAGAAATTAGCGTGTTTGGAATATTTTCTCGTTACTAAGATGTCGAATTAAGAAGAGAATTTTCAATTTTTGCCAGACCGTGAATTCCTCATTCCATTAGCAATATGTTCACTCTAAAAACCTTTACAATTTCCAAAGAAAACCATGGATATTTCTGCTCGTACTTGTCGCTTTGACCAATAAATTGAAAAAAAAAAAAAAAACTGAAGTTGATGTTTCTTTGTGCAAACAGTGTTTCGTCTTGCAAATGTAAGGATCACTGAATTGTAAAGACCACTTTTAGTATCAAAAGTCATAAGCAGCATCATCATTTTGATTGATAAATTGATACTTAAATTGGTCCGATTTCTACCATTAAAGTTTCGAAAAAATCGCTTTGATATAGTCCGGGCGCTAATGGGGAGGGGGGGGGGTCGAGTAGGCGGGTGGTGTTCCAGAAGGTTTGATAGGGTATTCCTATGTATTTTGAGGCGCTGATTCGAATGCTTGAGGTTGACAGCCCGTAAACCCCGTCTCTTTGTTATTAACAATTTTTCGTGCAAATCGTTTCGACATGGGCTTTATGGGTCGGCCGACGCAGCGCTACTAAACTCGCTGTGATTCTGACAGTTGTCAATCTATCGCATGTCGACTTCATGCATCTTCAAGAGGATGAAATTCCCTTCAAAATGGTACAGGTCTGATTCCGTTGAACTCGAAACCATTCCACTGGAGAGCGAGTGAATGAGAAAAAAGTGTGTCAGAACGCTATTTCTGCACCGAAACTGCCGGCTCGCGGCTGAGACGCAGCCCTGCAACACGGTTTTAACTTCAGATCCTCAGATTCTCAGTTCATCAGAATCAGACCTGTACCATTTTGAAGGGAATTTCATCCTCTTCAATATGCATGAAGTTGACATGCGATAGATTGACAACTGTCAAAATGACAGCGAGTTTAAATAGCGCTGCGTCGGCCGACCCATATGAACCCGCATGTTGAACGCGCAAAACGATTTTTGCGCATTTCCCGCCCCGGGCTTGGGTTTTCCGGGAACCTTGTGATGACCTTCTTTGAAGAAAATTTTGTGCTCTACAACTTTGGTCCGATAAAACTTTTCGTTAAAATGCATACTTTCGGAGTTTTTTGCAACAACCTTAATTTTCGACTAGAAATTGTTAATAACCAAGAAAAGCCGGGGTTAACGGGCTATCTACTTCGTGCATTCGATTCAGCGCCTCAAATTACACAGGAATACCCTGACAAACCTTCTGGAACACGACCCGCTTGCTGAGCCCCCCCCCCCTAGCGCCCGATTACTGCAGTAATCGAATTGTAAAATTCAAATTATCAATTTTTGATTATTTCAATAACTTGAAATATCGCTGAAAATATTTCATGATATGTTTATGAGGGTAGACTATTAGCGCAGATGGGCCATCGGCGGCTGCGGCTTAATGGAGAATTCTTGCGTTTCTCTGTGACACAGGAGCGAGATCATGAGTTTTTCTAGCAGCGCTTCTGCGACACACTAGCGTTTTTCCTCGCATTTTTTGCGACACTGTGTCACAGAAAACGCAAGACTCGATGTCAATGTGGATAGGCCCTTAACTTAGAATTACCCTAAAGAATATCCACGCAGCCAGTATGTACTCTTTCATCTTTCATCAGAAATTTTTAAGCTGCATGCCTTCACACATTCACGAGCATTCACGAGCACATTCATCTTCTCAAAAACTACTGCTCGTGTGTGGTTAACGCGGTTGTCTTGAACTCAAAATTATTCGCACAGTGTATGCAGACAAAAATGAGAGCACTAATAACATACATCAGCGGGGAACTACGACCGAGACTACGACGTATCTCTTTTCACTTTTACAACCTTCCGAAAGAGCCGGTCCACACTTCAAAGTCGAGCATTTAGCATGGAAGCGCCAGACTTTGAGCTGGTATGCATTGGCACTAAAAGCGAAGACAAGCCGTAGTACAATACAAATTATGTACAAAAGCATGCACCGACCATTTTGCAGTACATGCATATTATTCGCGAGACTGACTACAGGTGTCAGGGTGGGCCCTTAACCTACAATTAGCAGCCTCATCATGTATGTTACATTGGCGGTACTTTCATCGTACTTTTGGCTATGGCGTTGGAGTAATAAACATTATCACCTAATACTGACGTTACATACAAAGACCACCAAGAAGTTACTCTTTCGAAACTCTTCTGAGATGTTTCCAAGATTTCAACTCAATACAAGTAAGGTCATTCCACGATTCCATATAGACAGCTATTACGTAACCTGTGACATCAACCATGTTAAATGACTTGGCATTCTGAGCTTGAAGATGTACCCAATCATAAGCTAAGGCTATTGAATTGTAGTAAACTAGACCTTACAAAAATTTTATTGGACTCTCAATCAAACTTGAAGACTGAAATGGATTTTATCACCAAAAAGAAAATATGCACATGCGCAATAAAAGTATGTCAATAATGTTTCTCTTGAGAGAACATGAAAGTCTATGACCAATCTAAAAATAATAGTGGGAGGAAAATTCGAAACAGATTTCTTGGGCCTTTGCAGACCATTCATTTCACTTGTCGGAAGTAAGTGAATCGCCAGGTGATCCAATGCGTTCATGCACCATCAATCTGGACAAAGCTTTTATAGCTTGAGCGCCCGCCAAAGTCTTCATACACAAAAACACAATTCATACCGTAGTTACACCAGTATGAACACGAGGTTCATGTCAATGGCCGATGGTCGCGCTCTAAGATTTTTTTCGCTTTATTAGAGAACAGGCACGTGACACATGAAAAACAAAAGCTTACGCCCAGATAAGCAGACTCCAGGTCAGACCAGAATAACTTCATAATTTTTTCCCCTCGTTGTTTCCTGGTATCTTCAACGAAAGCAGGGTGGTTTTGAAGCCCAATATAATTGACAATGTAGAAACGTTCTACACAAAATTTTTATGCTATAATCTCGAGTACAAAGCAAAAGTTACGCTCAATCATTACCAGCATCAGACAGATAAAGTTCTATCTTGAAATGCAAAACTACATTACTGTCAAAAGCGAGATTCAAAATTAGTGGGAAAAACAGTAGTGCAACAACCATAACTGTATATTGTGCAGTGTACAACCATGATGGATTGACACCGAAAATCAATCAACTGCTTTGCTTGTCTTCTGGTGGCAATAACTGGTTGTGCGCACAATTCAACCATTGGTGGGAAATCCTTCTATCACAAACATGGGGATGATTACGGGACCCATGAGACTGATAGTGGTAGACTCCAGGTAATATTATTGATGGGTCACAAAAACGAGTTTCATCACATCTTATTGTGAACAAATAAAAATACACAACGGTGGCGGAGCTGAGAGCCTTTTTTGTCGAAAATCGAGGTTGAACAACGTTTCGAAGTTGGTCGTATCCGGATGGGTAACCCAATCAAAACCCATCCGCAACAACACTGCATCTATTAGATGGATAGGTCGTGGACCTGTAAGGCACTCTTATCGAATTAAAAAACACGTTTCATCACAGTATTTCGTAAACAAATAAAAATAAATATCCGGATGAGTGACATCTTGTTTTTGCGTTTGCCTAGTTCCGAACTTCAAAAAGCTAGGCTTCCCATACTAACACGGACGGTCAACCATTCGGATACGACCCCCGTTAAAAGACGCTTAACCTGGATTTTTAATCAAAAAGGCTCTCAAGGTCGAATGACTTTCATTTTTGTTTGTTTACTAAAAAATTGTAAGGGAACTTGTTTTTTTTTACTCAATAATATCACCCAGGCCCCAGCTCATCAATCTTATGGGTCGCGTATTTTTATCCCCTATTAGTTTATCAACCAAAGATTTCATTGGGCCCACAATCACTGGTCGATTTGACAGATACCTGGTTGACTTCTCACCCAGAAGATTTTTAATTTTGGTGGAAGATCAACCAAATTTTTACAGTGTATTCCTATCCCAATAATATAAGTAAACCTATGAACTATGAACCCGTATGACTTACTCTGAAACTCCATTCTTGATCAATAATACCACATATGAAGATGAGATATTATAAATGAGATCCACACACATGATATGGCTCGTGCCTCCAGAGACCATAAATTTTCCAAAAGACATCGGAGCAGTACTGTAACAGTGTGGCGAGTGTGCCACGCGCTTCTACATCGTTCAATTCACTCTTTTGCAGCTATTATTGTTATAACACTGCCAGGGCCATATTAGTGTAGACCTGATGTCGAGATGCACAATGTAAGAGTGGCCGACGACGACGGTAGCCACTACATGTGCATAGAGATCAGTTTCCAGGTAAAAAGGGGAACATCTTGAGGTCCGTGAAGAAGTCCCATTGTCATGGTGTCGATGCATAAATGTGCATAATACGGACATAGTGGCCACCCTATGTATTAGCTCGTTTATTGTGCATCTATAGAAGGTGTAATAATATGCGTGTGGCATGATGCCCCTTATACTCTTGACCTGGTTTCGATGGTTTCGACACTCATGAATATAAAACACGTGCCCTCGAATCTGAGTACGCGTGCCTGATACTTCGATGACGTGGCGATTTTTATAGTGTAAAAATTTACTATCAATTTAACGTATATCATGCATTCTTATGTCTTCTGATTATTTTTCTTCTGATCAAATAGAGTACTGGCAATGATGACGGAAGTGAATCGAAATGAGATGAATGTAATGTTAATAATTTTAGACTGTGAATGAAAAATTGGACTGTAGATGAAAGACTGTAGACTGTAAGTGAAAAATTGGAAAAATGAGAGCTGGTGGTTTTTGAAGATTCTTTTTGAGACAGCATTCTTGATTTCATCTTTGAACTACTTATGAAGATTTTTGGAATGAATTTCTGATAAAATCTCAAGCTAGAAACCCCTGCGGATTTTCATGAGATCGGATCCCGATCGGATATGAGTGGCTGACGACGTGGATCAGATAATCGGGTGACACAGTAGTTAGTCAATCTATTAGTCCAGCATGCCTGTAAGAAACTTATAAGGCGAGGCCATGTGAAATAACCTGTAGGCTTAATATAGGGGTAGGCCGGAATTGGTTCTGGACGAGGTTCTGGGAACATATAAAGTTCTACTGAACCAAATCACGTGGAATTTTGCATGCGTTATCAGGACGCATGTCAGAATTGCGCTATGGCGAGAAATTCCATAAAAATGATAATAGAAAATTCAAAAAGGCGGCAGACTCTGCCCTTGTTTTGATGAGGTTTATGACTTTAATTTACCGTTAGCCTGAAAAATACCACGGTAAACCATAACTGTAAACCCCCATTGATTTCTTTACAGGGATGTTATAATTTACGGACCGATGATTAACTCAACTTTGTGACTGTAGAGGCTGATGTTGTTGGGATACAAGAGTAATTCCACAGGAATTTGAGAGTTTCCTCTTATCTAGCAAGTTCGAATAAATGTTTCGAAGTCATTTTCTTATTTTTGAATATTAGTGTCCCCAATTATGAGTGAATTCACGGTTATATAATCCAATATCTTTTTATACAGTTCTCGATACAGTTTGTAACCTCTTCAATTTGGTGTCCATGGCAATGAATTCATCATGCAACATCTCAAAGTTTGACAGGAGTTCCCATATGAAGTCGATGGAGTACTGAGTCAATTTGAAGGTGGCGTGACTAAACTGACGTATTTCCACTAGAATACCCTAATCATGTATACTTTACACTGGATGAAAAAATACAGAAGAACTCAGCCAAAGATTTCATAGTCCTTGAACCTTATATCTGGTCTAAATTGATGTAGACGTCTTTTGAATTTTTTCAGGGGATGATCGACGATTGAGCAAGTGAGGGGCATCTCGAAAAATTGATTGGTGTACCTCGCTCATCGTCTGGTATACTCACGTATTTGATGTCCCCCATAAACTTGCCTTAATATGGAATAGCCTGTTACTTTATTGAGACTGGGCGCTGGCGAGTATGCCTCATGTTCGACACCTTTACATATTTGTTGTGAAAGCATGTTATAAACAGAGCTAATTAAGTGTTCAGGATCAAGTTATACTGACTCGTTCTGGGCTTATTAAAGACAACATAAGGTTCTCACCCTTACTTTGATTGTGGCCATCATTGAGTATTTAATCAAAGAATTTACTGAAGCTGAACTTATTTAGACCATCATTCTCTTATATCACGAGTGAAATTTGGAAAAATCTCACACATCCAAGCATGTGATTTGATCCCACTCAATTATTATCATTTTTCATTCCCAAAGTATGTGAATCTCAATAAGAATCTAAAAATATCTGATGATCTGCATAGACTATTTTAATGAAAAAACGAGCTTCTTACGAGTACCAGATTTTTTTAGTACTTCTATAATATTGCGATGATCGTTCTCACCAGTTTCAGCCGGGAACAGTATATATTAACACAAGGGCGTGGAAGTTGGATAAGGCGTAACAAGTGATATTTTCCGGAAAATTATCAAGAGGGTGTGAAATTCATATGTTGCGACCATGTTTTGGATGCTATTTTCTGATAATTCGTAGGTGAGAGTGAAAAATCTGAGTGAAGATGTGACTTATCGCGGAGTGTCAAAAATTGTTTTCGCTCTTGTTCCTGCTTACAAGATATTTGATGAAATTTGAGCTCTGAAAGACTGACGAAGGGGTTATTCCCTCGGAATTTCAGAAACAATTCCATGCGAGGTCAATGTAACATTTTTGACCTAGATTTTTTCGAGGCTATTATATTTATCTTGATTCTTCTTGAAGATCTATGTTCCAACTCGGGCCAATAGTCTTCTATAATATGTGATATCATTCATGGACCCAAAATTGAGACACCTTCACGTGCATAACCGAGCATGAAATTAAATAAAGCATCTCAATTCCCGACCTCAAACTCTCGCGTAGAACACACGATTCACAAAATTTTATTATTGACAGCCTGTTGATCATTTAATCTCTACCACTACAACTTGATGCTCCCATGAATATTGATGCCCAATCATTTTCATGAATACTCTTTTATCTAATCGGAGTGAAACCCCCTTTCGTGTCAACTCGAGAAAAGTGAGATTCACTCTTTTGGAGTGAAAATCCCACTCGTAGCTGAGTCACTGTCATTCTTTCCGAGATGCCACAAAGAAGGAAGGGGGGGGGGGGGTGGTATACTCTGGAAAATCAAGGGAGTAAATTCGAACTACCCTCACATTCTTCAAATCTTCTGAGAGTACTCATTAACGCAGCATATAAAAAGTCACCGTGCATCTTTCGCGAAAATTTGACTACTTTGAAATGATCCAGAGAATTGCATACAGATATTACAACCTATAAAAAATCATGGCACCATACAGAGTTGGTGACAGTATTAAAGACATGATAGATAAAGGAAGAAAAGGAAATGAAAGGAAGGCGGCAAAATCTACGTCGTCGTCCAGGATCTTGTGCACGCGCGAAAAAGAGCAACGGGTTCAGTAAAATTCTCCGAAAAATAACGTGCGAACCTCGGCTCATGCCATCAGACTGCTGCATGCATGCACACACGCGTCCTTCTCGTTTCTTCTGATACAGAGTTTCTCAATGGCCAAATAAAATATACCCGAAATCCTTAAAAAGACGAGAATAAATAAGACAGAGCCGCTTCTGCTTGGCTGTGCGCCGTGTATTGGTTGCTTCTTTATGCCGCAGGAGAGCCAAGTTTTGGAACTTTGGACCTGTTACTGAGATGCGAGGGAGAGACATGAAAAAAGTTCGAATAATAGTGTGTGTTGCACATCTTGTAAGAAGTAGATACATTTTGTGGTAGGTGTACTTATGCACGCCGATATATCGTATATGGATTGGATATGTGGGGGATAGAGGGAGGGAGTACCCAGAGACGCGTATCTTTCATTGTTAATCGAAGTTCCTCGTTACCGTGAGCTGCAGCGAATGATCGCAGAAGATATCTGTATAGGTATAGTGAATTTTTTGTTGGTCCAATTCATCTCATTTTTCTCACTTTCATTCGAATGATCAACTGATTATCCAAGTTTCTACTATAATTGATTCATCATAATCCGAATTTATTCCATTTTTACCGGGATTTCCACTCTGAGCATGTAATGACAGTTGAGAGATCTTTCCCGAGAATGCCAACTCCGATATATTGTAGACTAAAAGATCGACAATTTACAGTGGAAATAGGGAATAATTCAGTTAAGTTTCGATGGAAATACCTTCACATCGATATAATTGATCATTTGGCATATATTTTGCTAGGTTTTACCACATTCATGTGGAGAATCGGCATGAGGAAATTGTCAACAGAACTTTCGATTGAAACGTCAAATTACATACTATTATAATTAACACTAGCGTTGTTGCCTCTCTCGCTACCACTCGATCGGTTCACCAATGTTTCTGATAGGTCAAAGGCCTCTAATTTACTTTTGTAGATCAAAAACGATATTTATGAAATGATGGAAGATGATCAATTGATGGTATTAGAAAGAAGTTTCTTATGAAGATCGTAATTATGACATTTTATTGAACTGGTATGCCGTTAACAGTTATAACCACCCTCCAGTTGATCTAGCCACCCTCTCCAGCACCCTCTCATCAATCTGTCCACCTACCCACCCAAATATCAACCTAGACCCTCCGACCGAATTTCCCGCGCCCCCATTCGTAACTCACGCGGTCGACAGTCCAGCCCAGCCCATTCTAGACCAGACCGTCCTGAAACGTTCCAGACCGCCCTGGACCGTTCCAGACCGTCCTTAATCATTCCAGGAAGTCCCTGGACGTACCAGACCAACCCAGATTGTCTCAGAGCTCACCAGAAGGTCCCAGATCGTATCAAACCATTCTAGACCGTTGTTCATTGTACCAAACCGGTCTAGACCACTCCAGACCATTCCAGGTCGTCCCAAGTCAACAAAAATCATACTAGACCGTTCCCTACCATTTTAGACCCCTCCAGACCATTACCAGATCATTCCAGACGGTCCAATATCCGTCCCTACTAGACCGTCTACCTATTAGAGTACTAGACCATCCCAGAACGTTTCAGATCGGTCCAGACCATTCCAGACCATCCCAAATTGTTTCAAACCACTTCACAGCGTACCAGGCCGATCTAGAGAACGGACCATCCCAGATTGTCTCTGATCGCAACCAAAGGTCCCATGCAGATCGTATCAGAACATTCTAGACCGGTCTTGATCGTACGGCCACCCATTATACTTGACCCCTTCAACGTAGGCAACTCGATATAGCAGGACCCAGATGGCCGAATTTTGGCTTGGGTTTCAATTATTACAGTTCTGGAGACTCGTGTATGAATTGAACAGGTCCAGGCATGAGCTGAGAAAATCAAATTTGGTTAAACTATTGAAGTTTTTCATGGAATTTCCATTTCTGATCACAGATAGCAGTAGATAATGAGAGGGGATGGGGATCTCAATATTGATCTCCGTGTATTTGTTGGCAGTCACTGAGAACAACAAATTTTTCCTGGCCAGAATGTTCGTGTCACTTCTTGGTTGTAACTCAATGAACCCGTGAATACATTGAGTCTACAGATAGAAGTGGGTTTCGGTATACGTTTCGCAACATAAATCGACCCTAAGTTTCATAAGATGACAAAAATTCCTGAGCCCGTCATTGCAGTGGTTAGCAAACCTCCACCCGGAAGTGAACAGTCAATCGTAGAAATTAGCATATCCTTGAAATGAATAAATCTCGAAAAGAATTTCGGTCAAAACAAAACATTACAGAATCATCGGGCAATCAAATCTCATATTCTAAACACGATTTTAGCTATTTTATAGTGGACGCATAATACGTGATACTATGCGTCTGCAAATTTTCTATACCTGCGAATGAGTGATTCCTTCCTCATTCAAAAACAAATAATCCATGAGAATATCCCAATGATTATCAAATTTGCCAGCTATTTTACATAAAATTATAAAAACCAATTTTGACTCAATTAATTTATCATAATTCGAAAATATTTTACACTTCATAGTTAATATATGGAGGTAATCCGAATCGTTCGTCAAATAAATCAGCGCATCAAACACGGATAATGAACACGAACGCGCGAAAATCCATCCTATAGCTCATCATTCAATTGGCATCAGATCTCCTATAAATGGCCATCAATGGAGTTCCAAATGGTCCCTATTGGTCAAATAGACATTACGGTTGACCGCCTGTTCAAATTCGCAGCAAAATAAGGACCCTCACTCAACGCTTTTCATCGTTTGCGATGTGCCAACAATCAGATTCCCCCAGTGTATATTCAAGGACACCATAGATACCAAAATCTATCTATGTATAAAAACAGTAAATATAGGCTACTATATAGGTGTTGATACAAGTCCCCCTGTACATAGACCCATGATTCGGGCAGATTGACAATTCCGGAACTGCTCTGATTCTTCTCGTATCTGTACATCTGAGCAAAAAATTCTGCCATAGTATTATAAATCAGGCAGCTCTCAAAACTTGTAGACCGTAAATTCCCCTCAGGTTAGCCTACTTATACATTTATATATATGTTATGTATGGTGCAGATGCAACATAACCTATATATAATGATACAGGCTAACGCGTACGCACATGTAACAACACAATGATTCGCGCTATAGAGAATGTATTGAATTTCGCGCGCATTTTTGGATGTCTATGTATGTATGTATGTATCGAGCACCAGAATTTTGGCCCGTATAATAGAGGTGTGCATGGGGGGCGTTTAACTCCCCCCAAGTAGATTTGACCCCCTTGGTCGATTCTTGTGTGTCCCGTTTACAGATATCTACACGTATATCAATACAATGCATTGAATTTGAGTATGGATGAGGAATACGGAATTTATCGACGATTCATGACGATTTTAGCAAATCTTTGTGTATTGGAGGTTGAGGAGGGGGGGGGGGGGAGGTGGCATTAATGCTCGCTCATTTAAAGCTGATTTTGAAATATAATGCGATACCAGAGCGGTGAACAGTGTAGGGTGATATGTGACTTTGAATAGGTGCAGAGTTGTGAAGGATGATGCCGATTTTGTATGAATAAAAATGTAAATGTGTGTGTGTGTGTGTGTGTGCGGAAGTCCAGTCAGTGCGAGGTGTGACGATTTTCCATATGGCGCGTGTTTATTGTTACGAGATGACGAGACGGTTGTGACGAATTGATGCATATACATTCGGGAAACATGCTATGGAACAACTATCCGATTTGCCTTGATTTTGTACAATTCTGAGATCGATAAATGTATGCTGGGGATAGACGTATATGATGCTTGTTGGGGTGTGCAATTTGATTGAAATGCGTGCGTGTCGAATCACCGAGTTGGATGACTGTTTATGGAGGTATATTGTTCCTGCTTTTGTTTACGTGATTTTGGATGCTGAGATGGGCTTAGTTACTTAGTAGTAGTAGTAGTAGGAGGTACAACAGGTTATTGGTACAATATCATACAAATTCTTGTTACTCTTGATGAATGTTTCTGAGTGAGGCATAGTTACCTGCAAAAAATTGAGCCTGTTCATACCTACACTAAAACAGCAAAATGTATGTACGATTTTCTTGAGTTCAAGACAATTTCCCAAAAAATCGCCAAAAATCTGTCGATATTCATACTTTTTTTAATGTTTTCATCAAAATTTCATGGTCTTAATTTGGACAGAGAATCGAAACCTTTTGAACTCTAATCAGTTATCGGAAAATTTCTGCAAAAGTCATGGAATTTTCAAAAGTTCTTACAAAATCTTCTTCAAACCGGTAGAATCCTTTTTCGTAGATTATTTTACAATGTGGGTCAACCAAATTACCAGCTAAGAAAGAAAAACAACTTTTACATAATCTTGACCAGTAATTGTCTCGATTTTGCAATTTTTCACTCGAATCTGTCGTCTTAAGGCGATGCGATCACCGTGCATCGCGACCATGGAACTTGAAAATACATCTTACACGAAAAGTTTGATGATTCGAATTGTAAGACGAGTTGTAGAATACTTGTTATTGTCCAACTTGTATTCTTCAATCCGTCGCTTAGCCCAAATCATAAGGGAATCGGAGAAAAAGTGGGAATAACTCGGCCGCGGGAACGTCCTAACCTATAATATACTCACATTTTCATTCCCAACTTTCTCCGATTCTATTGCAATTTGGGCTTAACGAAGAGCGGACATTGATGATCAGATCAATATGATCAATCAGATCAGACAAATCTAAGTTAGACGATAACAAATATTTGTGCGCTCGTCGTTTAGCCCAAATCGCAACAGAATCGGAGGAAGTTGGGAATGATTTTCAGCTTGCATGGTGACCGCATCGCCTTAAGATCTGGCCTGTAATACTAGAGGTTACATTAACATAAGACACTGAATTTTCTCCAGAAAAGTTATGGAAATCACATTTGCAGACAAACCTGACAAAAAATGGATCATTTACACTACCGGTCAAAAATTTGTGTACGCCTGAAAAAAGTTCGATTTTGATCACTCAACTGCTCGGATCTCCTTGGTCCTAAGTGACTCTACAGGATCTTATTTTGTAGATTATTCCAAGCACTTTCAGACCTTTTTTCGGTTTTTTTTCCTGCGGTTCAACAAGATTTCAATAGGTCAAGTCGAATCCTTCGAAGAATTCATAAAAATTGGGTCAGCACTCAGACTTCTGGAAGTCAAACATGAATTACTGGATCATGGTGGTTCAAAGAGAATTTGAAAGTACAAGTTGAAAGCTTCAAATTTCGTTCTTGAAAATTATTCTAGCATGTTTCTGATCCAAGCTGCAATTGCTTTGATAAAGGAAAATTTTTCTCAAAGAAGAGTCCCAAAAACCGTGAAAGGGGAAGAAATCGGGCTCACGTTGGTATATTTCTCTGATTTCTTACAAGTTTTTCAGTGTTGCTGGTGGCAGGAAATCAAGATCAGTGCTTGTACCAGTGAAAAATTGAGTCCAGTCATAATTTCTCAATGACTGGTCCTTTTTTCGAGAAAAATCTTCCTCTACAAAAGTGTCACAGCTCGCACCAGGAATAGCCCAGAATGATTTCTAGAAATGGATTTTGAAGCTTTTGACTTCTACTTTTAGATGTTTTTCGAATCATCTAAATCCATCAATTTCTGCCAGACTTGCAAAGGTTTGCGTATTGATCCGATGTTTATAAAATTTATAAGGCTTCAGAATGATTTTGCAAGAATCGATCAAACTGCGGGAAGAAAATACCAAATAGTTCTCAAAGTGCTGAAAAAAATTACAAAATGAGCTCAAGTGGAGTCATTTTGGACCAGGGAGATCGGAGCAGTCGAGTGGTCAAAATCGAACTTTTCTTTTAAAATGTACACAAACTTTTGACCGATAGTGTGTTATGGTCAAAAATCCCTGGGGAAAAATCTTCAAACAATCGCTTATATGAAAATATCATAGTCACTTTTCTACTCAACTTGAAAAAATATCATGTCTACCGTACCCTCTTCCTCTTACTACTCTCTCAAATTCAAGTAATGCGCAGTGAACAACAATTGAGGTCACTTTACATTGATAAAAAAAGAGAAGAGTTCCTCTTTGTACATACACCTTGTAGTACGAATTCACATTTACATCACCTGCAAGAGACGGTAGGAAAGGTTCATCCGCGCGAAAAGTAAACCTCTGATTGCAACTCTTTGGTAAAAAGTGCCCTCGAAGCTCAGTAATAAACAACACAATAAAGACAGCTACATAAAGTAAGATAAAATTCCGATAATTAGTGCGAACCCTTGCATATTCGTATACACGTCGAAAAGCGCTCCCCCGCGCTTTACAAAAAGTCCCCTCTTATTGCTTCATGCCGCGCGTTAACCCACATTGTATGCATCAATGTATGACCCCCACCGAAGCTCATCATAATATACAGGTATAAGCATGATGGTGAATATAGCTGTAATAACTCAACTCAAATGACCGCCAAGCGCGCGCCAACTCAAATTTTCATCGGCACCCTTTATTATGCGTTTCTTCTTCCTTCCATGCATGCATATACACTAAACATATATCCATGACTGTATAGCTTTGGCACGCGCATTGATGTGCATTGAAAGTATTTGTGAAAGTCCCCTTTTATTTCATCAAATGCGAATAATTCATGATTAGATGGAATTTCTACAGCTTGTATTTAGGGTATAGGATACCTATATACCTTGGGTGGTAAGGAACCTTTGAAGGGGAGGGGGGCCCTTCTGATGTGTATTTAGATGTTGACTTTGCTGACGGGCTTGATCTATGAGCTCGAGATTGAATTCAGTGCATAATTTTATGCAGTTGAAATTCGATCTGGAATTTGAATTTGAAATTGATCGAGCGATGTGTCTTTGGGTAAAGGATGAGGTATTGGAGGAGTCAATGTTGTGAAATGCGTGAATGCGATTAGAGCAGAGAATAAATTATTAGCTTTTGGGATTAATACTGATATGTTGGGAAACTCTGAAATTTTGCCATTTTGATCTCTGTGATCCCTTTGGTCCATTGATGCGATAGTTTTTGTAAAAAATTTGTGGTCTTAAAGAATATTTCTAGTTTTAGATGGCTCAACTTGTATTTTTCCAAAAAATTGTAACAATTCCCCAGTCTGAGACAATAATAAAAAAGAGTAGATTCCATCCTAGTAAGAACAAAACTTCAATGAATCAAAAATTATTCATGAATTATTCAATTCGTGAGCTGAGGTCATGAAAAAAGCCAAAAATGAAACCATTTTGGAGTAATTCATGACTTGGAATCCAAAATTGACTATTTTATGACCAGAAAAGATATCAACCAAGATAGTGAATTGTCTCTCTCAGATTGAGAAGAAATTCTTATGAATTAGTCTTATTTATTTATTTTTTTTTTTTTCATTCACTTGTTGCTCATAAATCAAAGATCGAAATAGTTCAACCAATTTCGTTCGAACTACTAGAGAATTTGATCTCGCTCGTACTGACCTCGTGACCTCGTTCAGACCCTTATCCTTGCACTTGAAAAGTGAGCTCTTCAAAAATTTGAGGGCGGGAAACATAATACCCCTGATCGACAAAAATAGATTTACCCTCCCTGAACTTATACGTCCGCCCAAAAACCTCAAAGTTGCTTCAGACGACTGATGTAACTCCAGTTTCCGGTTGCGTAGTTGTAATAATGCAGGAAGTTCTATTTCCCTCTCGTTTTTCTCAATCAAAATGAAGAGCCTTCGTCGCACATTCCTTTGCATTTTCTCGTAATTCAGTGTTTATTATTGATACGGTTATCCAATTCAGCTCACTGTTTCAGGAATGAATTCTTTACTGCGAAATTTTTAACATTGATTATTGTTTTTTTTTTTTTTTTAATTAAGCGTTCTCGACTACTAAAAAAAGTTATTCTGCAAAACTGATCATTAGTTCACTCAAATTTCTTTGAAAAATCAACTCATTTTTGTGCCAGTATCAAAAAAAGTCTAACTGTGATATATGTTCATAACAAGATTTTTCAGCAATCTCTATGGCAAATTCATTCAGTCATCTTCCTTAGATTCCTCAAAATCTTCAGTAACCAATTCATTTTCATGGTCCAAAACAATAGACAATTTCCTTCTTGTAAATTTTCGATGAACGACGATTGTTTATTTTTTTCGGACGAATCAGAAAAGTTTGGGAACTTTCTCACAAACCCCTACTGATAAGGAGAATGGATATCAAATGACGGACCGGTACCCAACACCAGATTTGAAAGGAAAGAAAGTAGAAATCAAAATCTTATCGAGTGTCTACTAATGTCCAGATCTCATGGGAGTGAATGGATTAAGAAACTACTTATGACATTTGGCATGCAAATTCCTTAATTTCCGTCAACACTGCACCAAAAACTTATCACAATCTGAAGTAAATAAGAAGTGCATATTAGCTTCTTGATAAAATGTTTGCCAAGAAGATACGGAAGTTGTTGGTGCTTACTCAACTTACATCATATCGCTTTACACAAGAAAGCAAATTTTTACACCAAGCTCTTCTCATCTCCAGCCTGCACTCAAATAATATAGTTTCGTGGAATGTTATCTGACAGCGTAATACCTTTGCATTTATTCCAACGACAAGTAAAGAACATTTTGCACGGCAAGGATTTGTAAAGCACGTGCGTGCAGAAACCAAAACTCATAATGAATGAAATGCTTGCATTCATAATGAGGGGTACACTTGCTGCCATATATATATACTTTTTTCTTTTACCCATACATCGTCTGCTTTGCGAATACTTTTCCTGTTGAACTCTTTGAATTTAAGAATACCTACATTGTTTTGCGATTTCTTGGAGAAAATGGTATTTTGAGTTTCTAGAGTATGCACGTGGTGTTAAGGAATTTTTCATTCTAATAACTATGCATTATCCGCTTGCTTGGTAATCAGACATGAATATTTCACATAATGACACGAGATGTGATATGATTTTCCCCTTTGCTTCTTATAACAAGCAAATCATATGTTCCTTTAGAGTGTATTCATATTCGTATCAAATTGAGTCTGTCATTGGCTGGTTCTTGGTACAGAATAGCTTTGAGCGAGGCTTTGAGCCAGTCTTTGATAAAATTTCTGATTTCATAAACACAAAGAGTTATCTTACAACTTTCTTGAATAAACTAAAATAATTTTTCTGTTCACTGTCCCATTTCTCGGTGCATCGTACTTCCAAGTCCATGAAGACCTTCGCAGAAGACAATGAAAGGTCATGATATTTGTTATTGTTTGTGGCACTGTGTGTCACTCGTGTCACTGTCACAATCTGATCATCTGAAACTGATATCATAACAATTCCAAAGATTGAAACTGATGTCTGTCTGATTTACAAAACAATGCAAGATTCTTCGAAATCATAGATCGGAATTCTGTTATTGTGACGAATATGGAATGTACACAAAAACCTATGAAGGGCATTGTTCCATACAAACAAGAGGTGAATTCTCCAAGGTCAAAAAGTTGACCAATATTGAATCATCGCTGCGAACACAATTTGCGTTTTCAAACTCTAGACATTGAAATATTTCAAATGCTCCCATTTACCATGACATGAAGTACACTGATATTCAACTTTTTTTTTGTCGGCAGATCCTCTGAACTTTTCCGATTCTGCACATTCATTTGAATGTGAATGGGAAAACCTGGGACTGTCTGACGCCTGTCTCTCTCTTTTTTTTTTCTTTTTGGCGCAAATCTGCTTACCTTTTGAAACCCCTGGTTAGCCACAGCATTTCACAGCCCCCAGAGCGAGTCCCAGAGTTGAAAAATCATCCTGTATGGGTGCCGAATAAGCATTTTGACACTCCTATTTTATTTTTTTCCATCACTTTGTCTTCAAATCGTTCGGAAACTTACAAGAAGATGAGACACTAACCTGTAAAGTAAAAGAATCTAGGGTTTTGGGTATTTTCCAAGTATACTCAGGAATGGTATCCCAGACACCTGCCCTTTAGTTTCTTATCTTGTAGTTTCTTAAACATAGCGGAAATGGATAATTTTGGAGATTTTTCAAGTGTCTATTCGCACGAGGAGCATGAATGGAATAGCTCGATGTCTGGAGCTTGGGTTGGACTATTTAGATAAATTGGCTTAGGCGATGTCCATTCAAGAGTTTTCTACATTCAAAACATTGTTGGTTTTGGGCGCTCTTCTGTGAATTGCACTCGTGGGAGTGAGATTTTGCATTGTAGTGGACACCATCATCAAATCAAAGGATATAGTAATGGGATGAGAGTGATGATTTCCTAGTTTTTCTCAATGATGAAGATGACGGAGATATTTTTAGTATTGGAAAATTGCTTTTTTGAAGCAAAATCGTAAGTGCTGGGAGGAATTCGTCATGTGTAACTTGTCTTTCCGTCAATCATTTGTGGGTGGACAGAAGACCGACTTTGATGTTGCAGGAAGTTGATCGTATTGATTTGGAACGACTCTACAAATTTATGATGGATCTTGGTAAATGTGAACAATTTTTTTTAGATGAAGGAGATTTTGTAAAAAGAGCGTCGTGTTGGAAGTTTTCTTCGGGACTAAACAATTTCTTCATCACACTGATTGGCTCGGATTTTGCAAATTTTTCTTTTGTACAATATTTGAAGTGATTCACACGCTATTATGAGAGCTCCACCTGGTAAAAATGTGTCCAATATCCATTGGAATTAGTATAATTTCGTGTACGTAATGGATTTGAAGAGAAAGTCATACTTATGTAATCGAAGCAAACTTCTAAAATGTAAATCCGAGTATGAATCAGGCTGAGCAAAAAATTTCAAAACACCCAGAATACAAATTGCTCACATTGCAGATTCAAAATTGCTGAAAGAATCTGGCCTCACAAAGTGCTCTCATAATTTGAAGTTTGGAAGTTTCAAATTGCGAGAGAAGTCATGAAGGTGCAAGAATCTCAAGTCGTGAGAGAACGCAAATTATTTTTTGGAATGTCCGAATTATACAATATTTTGGAAGATTTTGGCGGACGAGCTAGTTCATTCAACCCTAGACTGACGTCAATGAATGTCGTCGATATCGAAGATGGATTTTTATTGCAGTTGGCTTCAAATATTATAATATAATTCAGTCATTTGTACGAAACTTTCATTCGTGATTAGCACAAGACTTGTGTTCGTGCATACTGCAAATATCCATCATTTGTACGAGTCGCAGCTTGAACTTCGGTCGTTGATCATAAGAGGTGGAAAATTCAAAGAGAAACCAATTTCCCCATTTTCTCTGTTATTTCAAGACTGACATGTCTCTATGACTGGGAAAATGATTTTCACAAGAATTTACTCAAAAATATTTTGAGATTCAATTTTACGCTCCAATTGGCTTTTTAGGAGTTCTGATAACGAAGATATTTCCCTTTTGGAACAAGACATATAACAATCTGACCGATACTGACAGTCAACGTCCATGAAATTTTGCTTACAATTTTGCTATTATGATCATGAACTTTCATTGTTTCGGGGTTGGCTGACTGTTGGATCCAAAAATGTTCTCACTAGTGGTTCATGTTGTATCTTAGCTATGTTTGAAATGAAAATTAAAATCCCTAATACATGATTACGAAAATAATTGTGATCAACATGCTAGAAAAGAAAGAATTCATTCGTTTGCGATTAAGCTTGACAAGCTTTTTGGATTTCGGTCTCCTAACAGGCAAACCTCTTCAATCAAATAAGTTCAATGACAGGAATTAAAATTTTATTGAGCTTCTTGCAACATTCCATAGCTGTCATACAAGGTATCTCATTACAACCAGGCACTTTTCCATGCAAGTCAGAAAATAATTTTTTCCTTATACCAGTCAATATCAAAAGTAATACTCAAATCACTTGATATCTCGCTGAAAATATTCCAGTTCACGTAGACAATCAAATTCATTATCCACGAGTCCATACCCACAAAATCCGACTTCAAGTGAGTCAGTGTCACGCTAGGGTACCATCAGGTCTATCTCACATCCGAATCCTCTATTTCTAAGAAAGTTGAAAAGCGAAACCGGAGAATCACCCTCGAAGTGGCCTTGCGCGTATGTATTCATTATATTTTGAAAATGATGCCACCACGACGAGGCGTCGCGTCTACGAGTCGAGTCGAGGACAAACTCAAATCCTCAAAAGAGACTCTCTCTATACATACTCATTTTTCGACCCCCCGTCGTCGGCGTCTCTGTGATACCGGAGCGCGTTGTCTCATCTATTCTTTATATACTTCACAGGACTCTCGAAGTGATGCCATCGTCAAATTTCGCGATCGGCGAAGTTTGAAGGTATCTTTATATAATATAAGTCCAACCGAGTAGCGGCGCCGTTCATATACACCTTGTCTCGTCGACGCCTCGCTGATTTTTCTGGTCATCCCTATATTAGTTCGTGTTGACGTTTCGTGTCCGTCTGAATTATTAGAAAGCATGATTTTTTTTTCTGCCGATGATGGCGGGAGATTTCGTGAGACTCTTTTTTGTATATTCCAGTTTTGCGGAGAATAGAATTAGTGTGTGGGATATTTGAGAGGTTCTGGACCACCTCGTAGTTGGTTTTGAAATTCGTGGAAATTTTTGCACGTGTAATTTAATTTTTTGGATGTCAATGGTTGTAGGACCATTTGTGAAATAATTTCTTCATTGTAGTATGTGAATTGTATGAGAACTGAGTGAGAATGACTGACGATATGCGAGGAATTTTGACTGGGTTGTCAGTCATTATTAGTACATGTGAATGATGGACATCAAGAATGATATTTTTTGGGGGTTCTTTGGTCCAGGAGAGACCTTCGAAGAGTGATGTGTGGTTTTCTCTTAATTTGAACTTGATTACAATCCTAGTATTATTGACACTGATAAGTGACAAAGAGGTTAGCTGGTGTATCTATTTAACCATTAATAATACCAGCAATTGGTAAGTTGATGATACATAAGGGTAAGGTCGACATATTTTGGCCAAACAGCGCGCGTGACCCTCCCGGAATTGTTCGCAAATTTTTTTCATACGAAAAAGGGTACCAAAAATAGTACTTTCCCATAACTTCATTTCAGAAAAAAAATTTTGTGCGCTTTCTAGAATTGTTTCAAGTTTGGAAAAAGCCTCTTCTTAGCGTTCCTTCTAAAGCTCACGAAAGCGGTCAGGCACATCGTAGCGAGTTTTTCCGGAGCTCACTCCTTTCGTTTTGGGGCCAATTTTAAAGGAAAAATTGTAGGGAAATCTCAAAATCTGATTTGTTCACTCCACACGGTGGAATGTGAAAGCAAATTTGCGATTTTGGAATTTGAAATTTCAAGCCAAATTTAAATAGCTGTCACTTCAACTTCAGCAGAAACAGTTCGAATGAATCTAAGATTCAAATGGTAGATAAGTGATCGCACTTGATATCATAATGCCAAATCATTGAATCATTATGTAAATGGATAGATGAGTTTAACAAACATAAGGTATGAGCAAGAATATCCGGAGACATTTTGGAACAAAGATTCTATTCTAATAGAATTTATAATGCCGATAAATAGTGGTATAAGTTTCAATGCTAATGAAACGGTTGCCAATTACTACATTTCGATACAAGGGTATAAAAACTTTTTCTTGTGTCTAAGTGGTGGGTTTCCGGCCCGAGTCAGAGACGAAGATCGGAATGATGATGAGGATGCGAAAAATAGGTTTTACTTCCCTTGATCGGAATGTGCTTTTTTTTTTTTATAAACGTGAGCAAAAGTCGGCAAACTGTGCACAAAGTACATTTTTAAGCACAGTATATTAAAAAAAGGATTTCCCATCAAATATCTAGTCAAATACAGTTGAATTTGAAACTTTGAAGTACTGCTGAAAAATGAAAAGAATCATTGATGATGATCCTACTTCTTCCCGGAACTTTTAAAAAAAAATTTGTAGAAACCACTCCTCAGTTTGGTTACGTGTTCATATTATGAAGAACATCAGCTCTCAAGTCTAAAATACCTTGGGATAACAGTTTAATATACCTGTAAAAAAATTTTCCGAAAAACTTCAACCAACTGGTTGAATGGAAAATTCAACCGGATGGTTGAATAGATTAGTTGAATTTTCAACCAAATTGGTTGAATTTTCAACCAGATGCTTGAATTTTCCATTTAACCAGCTGGTTGAATTTTCCATTTAACCAGCTGGTTGAATTTTTCATTCAACCAGTTGGTTGAAGTTTTTCGGAAAATATTTTACAGTGTATATATGTAAGAACCTGTTGATCCGCATGAGTTAAAAGGAAAGCAGTACTTGGAAAAATGATATCTCAGTGTGTTTGAAGTAGTTTCACAGTCTCAGCTGTGGTATGAGTAATTTTGATTCTTGTTCTTGGAAACTGTTCGAAGGTCATAAATACTAAATTAATTTATCGTTTATGTCTATTATACTCCTCTGAGAAACCAAAATTTTCTTGAGAACTGCTGAAGTCAAGCATCACAAAGTATGACAGATATGGACAATATCGTACTCACTACGATCTTACCTTTAGAAATTCTAGTGTATAATTTACATCGAACAGTACTTGAATGTTCATTGCGAGGTATTCCGCCCGTGTGATCTTACATAAGAAAGTCAAATTATCGCGTTGAAAAGCATTACTTTATCTTATCAAGTTGGGATAGCAGCAGAAATTACACAAAAAATGAAATTTCTCATTTTTCTCCTCCTTCTCACATGCGTCTCATTCACAATTTCAGACAAATGTGAGAAGCAACTTCAACCACGAGGTACAAAATTTTATCTTTACAAACAAGTTTCATTCGAAAATTGATTCTAATAATACATGCTACATGTAATATCTAGGTAGTAAGGCTTTTTATGTATGATTAAAGATAAGATTATTCGCATCTCACATGATATATCGAAAGTTTCATCGTCGTCCCCACCAAATCATATAATTCGTTCTCGAGTTGTCGATGAGTGTACACTACGAAAAACTTTCCAATGAAATCTAGATTTTACTTTGCGCAGTTCATACTCACGGTGGTCCTGAACCAAGTCTATCCTCCGCTGACGACAGCAAGTGGGATTCTTGTTAGATATGGTTCGGGACATCTGTGGCATCACATCCTACTAAGAATCAAAATCGCCACTTGGGCCGTTTTTTGAAAAAGGCGAAAAAACGTGTTTTTTCGATGATTTCCCCTTTTCCTCCCGCAAAAACTCGAAAGGAACGCATTTTATCGAAAAATATGTGGAGCAACTTTTTGTAGAACTTAAAACGATGAACAAAAAAGGTCTCCACACATTTTTCCGTGTAAGACCTCCTGTTCCTGTAATGAACGTATTTCGTCTGAGACTCGTATTTTATCTTTCATTTTTCACAGTTTCGACCCCATATCTCGAAAGGAACACATTTCATCGAAAAATATGTACATTTAATATTTGTAGACCTTCAAAGGATGAACAAGAAACATATGTACATATTCTTTCATGTAAAGCCTCCTGTTTCTAATACGAGTCTCAGACGAAAATAGGTTTATTACGGGAACGAACGACCTTGTATCGAAAAATGTGTCAAGGTCTTTTTGATTTATTTTTCAAAGATCTACAAGAAATTACTGTACACTTTTTTCGATAAAATGCGGCCCCTTTGAGTTATGGGGTCAAAACCGAGGAAAATGACAGATGAAATACGAGTTTTAGACGAAAATACGTTTATTACAGGATCAGGAGGTCTTATATGGGAAAATGTGTGAGGACCTTTTTTGTTCATCGTTTTAAATTCTACAAAAAAATGCTCAACATATTTTTCGATAAAATGCGTCCCTTTCGAGTTTTTGAGGGTGAAAAAGGGAAAAACATCGAAAAAACACGTTTTTCGACTTTTTCAAAAAACGGCCCGAATGGCGATTTTGATTCTTAGTAGGATGTGATCCCACAGATGTCCCGAACCATATCCAACAAGAATCCTACTTGCTGTCGTCAGCAGAGGGTAGACTTGGTTCAGGACCACCGTGTACTGCAAAGAGTTGTGGAACTGAAGTTGTGATCGTCGCCTTTTGTTTTTACTTATGCCTTTTCCAATTTATGATTTTTATCACTCGTTTATGATAGGCTGTAATTTGACTATGATGTTTAAATTTGAATTGTCTCCACAGTCATATCAAAATCTGTGTATGGAAAGCTACCAAATATACGGTTTCCGACAACAGTTGAATAAAAATTTTTCCGACTTGATCTCAACAAATATTTGTAACCATTTTGTCTGAAAATTCCCTTTCCTCGATATAACTTCCTCTGCTGAGTAAGTCTAAATTTTGTGTTGTAAGAAGAATCAAATTTCCGTTGAATCATCGACAACTTGGATCATTTTCTTCCCACATAGTATTCCCACAATTATTCGAATTAATGCAATTTTTCCTTGGATTTTTCCCAATATACTTGCAAAGGTAAAAGTGATATCTACTTTTTTTGTAAAAACTTCATCTTCACGTGGAACAAATTCACTTTCTTTAAAGGATTTTGTTCATTTTAATTAACACTTGTTACGAACTCGAGGTCTCCTCTATTCAAAGTTGTATCCGTCGAATTAGAATAATTAACTCGTGAAAGCTCACCATAGCTAGACACACTAGATCTACATGTATATTAATGAAATTTGGAAATTCAATGTCACAAGATAGCAAGGTAGATGTACGATTACTAAAAAATTTTACTAAAAAAACACTACATGACTAAAACTTTATTCCAATTCTGAAGGGCCAATTCCTTCTGTTGAAGAGGTTATAGACCAGTTAGACAATTATTGCCAAATTGCAGAACATATTCAAATAGAAGAATATAACTTTGGTAAATTACAACACCTATTGCGGAAATTTTACATTCAATACAGAGAGTGTTACGAAGATTACGACATTCTAGCTCCAGAAAGATTATTACCAGATATCATGTTCGGTAAGTGGATATAAAAATTGTCACAAGATTAAGTATAAGTTTTCATTTTGAATTAATTCTTCTTTAATGCAAGTTTTGATTCTACAGGTGTCGAGGATCGTTTAAATGTGATGCTGCTACACGTGAACAATGCCAATGATGAATTCCATGATGCTCTGAGAATAGGAGAAGATCATGGTGAGATAAGAATAGATTACAAATGCCTCACAAAAGATAACTATTTTTTTTCTAAAAAATATGGATAATTTCGTCTATCTCATTAGAATCGAATCTCGATCGAAGCTATCTGCATAGTCTCGTTTGAGTTTTTTTTAGAAATAACCACAGGTGCAGCGCATCATCTAATTTCGTCTGAGTTACTTATTTGAGTTCTATCTCAATGATACAGTTTCTATTAGGAATCAAGCTTATGTCATTTTCTCTGTGGCACTTACCATTTACAATAAATTTGCCATAAATATCTCGACAGAAGTCTCTTAATTTTCAGCAAGGATAACGGACCAGTTCAATCAAATAGAGCAACGGTTACAGGGTAGTCAAATTACCCCAAGGTCCACTAGTTTTCGAGCCACGTATAATGACTTGCGGTGTATATCCGGACCAAGCATTGCGGATATGCACTTGTTGATGGGTAAGCCATTCTTTCACTGCGTTGATATCAAATTCGGAATGAGACTCGTGTCGTGAGAAAAATTATCCTTAAAATATTATTATCTGCAACATACCGTATTTCACAATATTAATTAGTCAGAAGCACTCGGATTGCAAACGATTTCACGCGGGTAGCCTCGGAATAAGCTTGATCAAAGAGCAGAATCGTGCCCGCTTCAGTATCAAATGGTTCCTTCAAGATTTGAAGGAGGAAATTAGAGTACCCTGCAAAAGAATGGAACATGGGAACCTTCACTAAAACAGCGATGACTCCGATGCCCTTGGATCGTCTAAGGCAATTTTTCAAAGAGTATTCGGAAGATGAAGAGAAATCTATCAAACTATATATTTTGAAAATGATTTTGATCAAAATGTCTTGCTTGTAATCGACGCTCAGAACTCTAGAAATTTTCATTTCAATCAGCCAATCTCCATTCCTATGCAAATCATGCTAACTTGAATATTCTTGCGGGACGTTGCAGTTCTTTTCAAAACCTTTCAAATCTTCTACAAATGTATCTCTACGATTCTTCAAACCCGAATTACAAGTGTTCGCGTGAAAGGAATTTCGTATAGTTTATAGGTATCAAATATACAAAAAAAGGTCTTGATCCACGATTTTGAGGTAAATCCTTCTGAATTTTATGAAATTATTGTCAGACTCATTCTAAATATTGCTAGGAATGATTTTCGCCCGCTTCAACGTGGAAAAACCCCACAGAGCTCTTCTCGCACGATCGCTTGTGAGGGTGATGTGAGGACAACCCGCCACAACGCGATTCACACGTCACGACATCGCACGACATGGCCAGACACGACTCGCAGTTCATTCGGGTGAGCCCAACCATCGGTAGGATTAATAGGACCAGTCTTGGGTTATGAAAATGAATCAAATCCACCGACGGTCTAGTCAACCGGATTGAATCGCGAGTCGCGTGGGGCCATGTCTTAGGGTGATGACAGACAACCCGCCACGACGCGATTCTCATGCCATTTCACGACACGACACCACTCGACACGACACATAATTCATTTGAGTGAACCCAACTATCGATGGATTGGATTCATTTTCACAACCCATGACTGGTTCAATCAAATCCATCGATGGTTGGCTTCAGCGGAATAAATTACGTGTCGTGTCGGGAGGTGTCGTGTCGTGGCGGGTTGTCTGCCGTCACTCCAACTCGGTTCTAAACATCTCGCAAGAATGTCTAAGCTAGCATGATTGACATAGAAATGAAGGGTGAGTGATTGAAATGGAAAATGCTTTCTTGAGAAATAGCCTGGGACCCAACGGCGATGCAGTGATCGCTCTTTTAGTGAAGGTCTCCGTGTTCCGTTTTTTGCAGGGTACTGTAGATTCATGACGATGGAGTTCATGAGAAGATATAACATAAGGATGTAATTTTATGAAAAAGGTGCCATGGTTTAGTTCGAAAATTGATTTTACATGTCTTTGCAAACCAGTGTTGTTCGACTCTAGTCGTACGAATACCCTATCTTTTACATTATCTTGGAACCCAAAATTGCTGATCGTTGGTTCAGTTCAAAAATTGTTTCCAACCCCGAGCCCATTGCAGGTTTGAGAGGATGAATATTATAGACCAGAACTAACAAAAGAGGTCCAACTTAGCGGCGACGGATCTTGATGAAACTTTCAGGATCTACTTGTTTTGATAAAAAATGAAAGTCTCTCAGAGCGTTGGATCCCATAGAATTCCCTGGTCCGAGATAAGAAGTACATAAGCATGTCTATTTTTAACCTTTTTAAACCATTTTTTGGTCAAAATGACCCTTTGGCTAATGTCCACCTTTGTCGTTCGAGCTCATATCTCCTCACTCCACTGAACTGTGCATCATCTATGACAGCTCCTGACACATCACGAATGACCAAAAATACTTATCTCACATTATTACATCGCCATGGAATAAGAAGGAATAGACTCTTGTAACTTTCTCAAAAATACCTGGAAATCGCTCCTGGCGTTGTACATCATCTTTAGGCTTCCAGATTAATTTTCTCGCTGTTCCAAGCTCCTGCCCAAGTAATTTAACACTACTACCATAATTTTGGTCGAATAGCTTCGTACTTACTGATCTCTATAGAGGCCCACTCATATACCCTTGTCAGTAGTTCACTGTTTCATCAAACAATTCCCAGTATATAGTATGAGCCTTGACGCACGCCCATTTAAGCATTAAATATGTAAGAATTTATGGGCAGATGGAAAAAATCTCAGATATCTCTGTATCGATCACCTCTTCAATTCCCAACCAAGAAATTCACATTTCAGTGAGCATTTAAAAAGAGGATTCACAAAGAATCACATTGCTCTAGATCACAAAGACAAACAAGAGGAATTTCTCCTCTCATCTGATAATTCACAGTTGTCAGCATTTCCAAGGATTCACAAGACTTTCATCACAATTTCAGCAGAACACACGGATACTTGAGCAAAACAGGTTCAAATAATGTATGACTGCATGCCGGATGAATAATAATGATGCGTCATCACTCTCATAAGACATAAACGTAGGAAACTTAAATAGTTATGGGACTTCAGCGGGCTATGTTGATTGGAAACTTGGAATCGTCCTCGAAATTTTCAAAGATAAATATAGATGATCTTGGAATCGATCGTGGAGGACTAGTGTTTGTGCAAATGAATATACACAAAATAATTGCAATTACACATGTATTGCTACGTTTCGTCCACATATTTTGTGAACCTCTTCAGGCTGTAACATAAGATTAAACACATAGGAGAATTTTTGTAACAAGATTACTAAGCTCGAGATTCACAATATAAAATCACAATATCCACATACCTAGAAATTTACAACATGGTCACATAATTATTTTTATATAAAAACGTGGAAACTCACTGCAATGTGAGTCCAGTTTTACGTCAATCTTTCGAGTATTGCGAGCAAACTGTTTGTTATGATGGGAAATGTAGATAGAGAGGAGAGGAGAAGGTATCATGTGGTAATAAGAGGGAAGGGAGGGATGAGGAGTGAGAAAGACCAAGCGAATACAGCTGATAGTATATATATGTATAAGATAGAACAATAAATTATTGTAAGATCGATCTATACACTTGATTCAAATGACAAGTGTCATCCTTCAAGTTGATATTGTTTTTATCAGAATTTATAAAAATCATCTCTGAGAGTGTTCTCTTATGAAAGTTAGGTTCTCTATCTAAAATCACCGTATTTTTCCAGTCAAATTCATTGCCTAAATTCTTTCGGTGCAATGATACTACTGAATTGGGCGTCTTGAAACTCATGTGTTCACCAATTCTGACATCTAAGGCCCTTTTTGTCTCACCAACGTAACTTGCTTGACAATTTTTGCAATTGATCTTGTAAACTACGTTAGGATTTTCAAACTTCTTTAGTGGATCTTTGCCTAATTTTATCACTTTTTCGAGACCTTGATTCATTTTTGGCACTGTTATTATGTTATGTTTTTTAAAAACATGAGTACATTTTTGGAAAAAACTAGGTCGATATGGTATTTTGACTTTTTGTAAGGCTGAAATTGTACGTTTTCTCAAATCATTGTTACGAGGATTCTTGTTTTGGAGATTTTTCAACTTTTGAAATCTATTTTTTAAACATTTTTCAATAAATTCTATGGAATAATCATTTTTTAGCAGTAATTTCTTTACAAATTTGATGTTTTTATTGTGAAATTTAGAGTCAGATAACGTAATTGCACGGTCAACTAAATTGTATATGATATTTTCTTTCAACTGCGTCGAATGGTTGGACTGAAAATTTAAAATTCTATCTGAACTTGCGGGCTTGTGATACCAGTTAGTAGTGATCTTATTATTCTTCCGAATCAATTTTAGATCTAGAAAATTGATGCTGTTATTTCTCTCTAGTTCATGAGTGAATTTCAGACTAGAATCATATTGATTAAAGACATTGAGTACAATATCAACTTGATTTTCTTTGATACATAAAACTGTGTCATCGACGTAACGAAAGTAAAATAATGGCACGCAGTCATACTGATTTTCTAAAGTTGCTAGACAATCTGTTTCGAGGTCTTCCATTACCATGTTTGCAAACAGAGGCGATATGGGGGAACCCATCGGACTACCTGAGACTTGTTGGAAGTACTGATCATTAAATTTAAAAAAAGTGTTTTGAAACAATAATTTTACGCTATTACACACTTCATCGAATGGAATTTTACTTTTCAAGTGTATATCATTGTAACGTCGATCCAAACTGATGAGAACTAACCTGAGGAGAACATTAGTGAAAAGAGATATCACATCTAATGAAAGAAGGATATAGCCATCAGGTATATGTATGCCTTTCAATTTTCTCTTCAGTTCTGAACTGTTATTGATATGAGACTTAGGAAGTTTTAAACATTTTTTCAGCTCGTTGTAAAGAGTAACAGAGAGTGGGTAAGTTGGACTATTGACAGTGCTAATGATAGGTCTCAATGGATTGTCGATTTTGTGAATTTTTGGTAAGCCGTAGGCTCTGGCTATAGATGTGTCGGTCAATGTAAGAGCATTGGGGTGGAATTTTCTGGACAAAAAGTTCTGTTCATTCCAGTTCTTAAGCACATTTGAACATTTTTTCTGGACTCGCGCTAGCGGGTTGAAATTGACTTTCTTATATACTTTTTTATCAGAGAGTAGCCCTTTCATTTTTGTAATATATTCTGATTTTTGCATGCACACCGTCACATTACCTTTATCTGCTCTAGTGAAAAAAATATCTTGGTTGGCATCGAGAAAGGATTTGGTCTCATTGAGCTTACTGATGAACTTTTTGTCTTTAGAACTAATGTGAGTTTGTTTTTTCTTATGAAATCTGATAATATTGCAAACTTGTTTACGAATTGAATCTTTCTCTACATTACTGAGATCTCCTAATCTGAGACAAGTCTCTATGTTTTTGACCGTGCTAACAATGTCTTTAGTTCCAAAAGTAGAATCTATACTAAACTTATGCCCAAGTGATACAATATCTATAACGTGATCAGGTATTTCGACTCCACTGATGTTTTTTATCCAATGTCTTTTGTTTGTTGTGAGATGAGTACTAGGTGGTAACAATGCTCTGAACTTTCTCTTGTGTACATGATTTGATTTTGACTGTACATGTGTAAATCTTTGTTGATTAAGCTCGAAAAATTGATCTAAGACATTTCGATCTATGTTGGATTCATATAGCGAAGACTTGAACGTGTCGAGGTTTTGGTTTAGAAAACGAAGATGGAAATGGATATCTCTGATCTCATTATTCAAAAGCCGCTTCGAAACAGTTTGAGCGAGCGACTTATTCAAGTGTTTACTCGACTCACTCTGAAATGTCACTTGATTGATGCGATGTTGTATACATACCAGATGTTTTGGCACAACATCACTACTTCTACATTTTAATAGGAATCGACGCCTCGAGACTTTTTGAGCGATGTGAATATTGGTTTGGATGTACTTCTTCATCGTGAAAACGACTTGATGACCATAATTCTCCCGTATGTGTTGGAAGAAACCCATATTGGTGATGTTGGTTGTAGTCTTTCCTTGATCTAAGACTTGTTGCAGAATGTTGATTGGAAACTTGGAATCGTCCTCGAAATTTTCAAAGATAAATATAGATGATCTTGGAATCGATCGTGGAGGACTAGTGTTTGTGCAAATGAATATACACAAAATAATTGCAATTACACATGGTGAACACATGAGTTTCAAGACGCCCAAATCAGTAGTATCATTGCACCGAAAGAATTTAGGCCATGAATTTGACTGGAAAAATACGGTGATTTTAGATAGAGAACCTAACTTTCATAAGAGAACACTCTCAGAGATGATTTTTATAAATTCTGATAAAAACAATATCAACTTGAAGGATGACACTTGTCATTTGAATCAAGTGTATAGATCGATCTTACAATAATTTATTGTTCTATCTTATACATATATATACTATCAGCTGTATTCGCTTGGTCTTTCTCACTCCTCATCCCTCCCTTCCCTCTTATTACCACATGATACCTTCTCCTCTCCTCTCTATCTACATTTCCCATCATAACAAACAGTTTGCTCGCAATACTCGAAAGATTGACGTAAAACTGGACTCACATTGCAGTGAGTTTCCACGTTTTTATATAAAAATAATTATGTGACCATGTTGTAAATTTCTAGGTATGTGGATATTGTGATTTTATATTGTGAATCTCGAGCTTAGTGATCTTGTTACAAAAATTCTCCTATGTGTTTAATCTTATGTTACAGCCTGAAGAGGTTCACAAAATATGTGGACGAAACGTAGCAATACATGTGTAATTGCAATTATTTTGTGTATATTCATTTGCACAAACACTAGTCCTCCACGATCGATTCCAAGATCATCTATATTCATCTTCAGCGGACTATTGTTGCTAATGTACCAAATTTTGAGACCCTATCAAAGTACCAATACGGATTACCCACAATACGCTCGACCAATCGCAAACATATCAATAATTAATGAGCGTTTTATCTCAAATCCTTTACATTAAAAATTGATAACTCCACTTACGTCAGCCAACATATGTGGAAGGACTATTCTGGCTCATGCCGAGTTCCGCGCCCGGAGAATTCTCGTAGAATCGGATCCCAGACACTACAAAAAGGATTTCCTAAATTTAATGTACTCCTCTAACCCGATTTTCATGAATAGAGGAGAAAATTAATCTCAGATTCCTTCAATCGAGAACTAATTTCTATAAATGAGGAATTATCTTGAAAATAGTGTGCATGGATGCTCGATTTGAGGTGAACTCCTCGAAAAAGCTTCTCTCGAACTGAGGAAATAAATACCTCGTATGCAAACGAGCATTGTCCCAAAACTCAAATTCGGTGTGTAAGACCTCCGTAATTACGGTGAAGAGTTATGTTTTCAAGCAAGTTTTGTATATTTTTTGACACAAATTTGACATCAGTCATTGATAGCAAAGTGCCGTTACTTATACGTTCGCAATAAGTCGGCGATATTTATTGGAACGGAGTTCCTTTACGCTCGTCTGAGGAGTAAAATCGCCCGCGATCAGCTGGCCGACACGGCCCCGTGGAACGAGATTCCATGATAAAAGTCGAGCATGCGGCAGATACTGGGTATAGGACTGCGATTAGAGTGGAATTGGTACGAGACGTTCCGTTCGCAGTCAGGTTGGGAGCCTGCGCAGTATGCTTGACTTTGAATTATTAACATGGAATCTTGGCTGGCATAATAGGTCAGATTATGATTTTAGTTGCAGAATTTGAATAAAAGCGCTCATTATTCATGTGTTGTCGACTGATTGGTCATACATTCGGCCATCCATAGTGGTACTTGGATGGGATCGTCTCAAGATTTGGAGCTTCAGCAACAACAGCCCACCGAACTCCTACACCTGTTTATTATGTTTTCTGTCTTTATGTTCCATGAGAGGGATGATGCATCAATACTATTCATCTGACATGCAGTCACATATTATTTGAACCTGTTTTGCTCAAGTATCCATGTATTCTGCTAAAGTTGTGATGAAAGTCTTGTGAATCCCTGAAAGTGCTGACAACTGTGATTTATCAGATGAGAGGAGAAATTCACCTTGTTTGTCTTTGTGATCTGGAGCAATGTGATGTTTTGTGCATGATCTTTTCAGATGGTCACTGGAACGGGAATTCGTTGGTTGGGAATTGAAGAAAGTGATCGATGCAGAGATATCTGAGATTTCTTCTGTCTGACCATAAATTCTTACATATTCCATGCTCACATGGCCGTGCGTCAAGGCTCATACTATATACTGGGAATAGGGAACTGACATAATTCCGGGAAATGTTATGATTTGAGAGTTCGCACTAAGATAGATATAGGAAAAGTATTTTGAAATTTTCACGACGACGCCTCAATGATTTTTAAATCACCACTGA
This sequence comes from Eretmocerus hayati, assembly GCA_029851415.1. Classification (NCBI taxonomy): domain Eukaryota; kingdom Metazoa; phylum Arthropoda; class Insecta; order Hymenoptera; family Aphelinidae; genus Eretmocerus; species Eretmocerus hayati. Next base: position 21,207,596 of record CM056742.1, read on the forward strand.
AGTTTTGACAATTTGAATTGGCGCCATCCAATATGGCGGTGACTGCCTATGTGCCACTAAATTCGCCAACTGTTCTGATGTCATTTTTCATCGGTAATTCTCATGTGAATCACAATCAAGAGCTTATTTTATTATAATAATAGAAGTTCGTGGTGGAAAAACCCATGTTTGTCGCAGAAATATCGTGGAAAACATTCTGAAGTCACGTGCAGTCACCGCTATGTTGAATGGCGCCAATTCAAAACTTAAAAACTTCAGACTCGAATTAAAATCACTTTAACCACAGAAAATTTCCAAATTTTCATAAATCGTGTCCCTTTCAACGTGAACTTCTATAATATGAGCACTTTGGAATAATTTTTGTGGTGATATCAGTTCTCTATTGTTTGATGAGTCAGTTAACTACTGACAAAAATATGTTAGAGACTCCCCACAGATCAGTAAGTACTAAGCCATTTGACCAAAATTATGAGAAGAGTGTAACAGTCATGAGAAGTTGTCATATTTCTGGAATCTGGCGCTAGGATGTGCAATAATTTCATCTTTTGTACTATTTCTTGTGAATCTTTTTCACTACACTTGGCTCTAGAACCATCATTCTAGTGTTAAATTATTTGGACAGGAGCTTGGAACAGCGAGAAAATTGATTTAGAAGCCTAAAGATGATGTACAACGCCAGGAGCGATTTCCAGGTATTTTTGAGAAAGTTACAAGAGTCTATTCCTTCTTATTCCATGGCGATGTAATAATGTGAGATAAGTATTTTTGGTCATTCGTGATGTGTCAGGAGCTCTCATAGATGATGCACAGTTCAGTGGAGTGAGGAGATATGAGCTCGAACGACAAAGGTGGACTTTAGCCAAAGGGTCATTTTGACCAAAAAATGGTTTAAAAAGGTTAAAAATAGACAAGCATATATATTTCTCATCCTGGACCAGGAGCCCTATAGGATTAAATCCTCTGAAATACCTTCATTTCTCACAAAAAAGATCCTGAAAGTTTCATCAAGATCTGTCACCGCAAGGTCTGACGTCTCCTTGTAAGTATTTTTATTTGATATTTACATGAAATGGAGAAAAATATCGCTCACGCGATTCCCTCAGATAGTAGTTTATCGATCATGGTGGCCACATTCCACACTTGCTTGGATTGTTAGGCTTTAATACTTTTTCATTCAAATTTCAGAACGTGAATACCTTACACCATTGAAAGCCGCTACCGATCTATCAAAAAATTGTCAGAATATTGAACAGCTTCGGAAAGGAATAATTAAGATAGAAAGATCGATCAGAAATCAAATACGTGATTTGAGGCAAGTATGGAAGCGGTTCTTCGACGTGTTGGTTAATAATTTCCCACTTGGACGTAGCACAACTACGCAATCTTCAGGAATGAGTAGTTCGTGAAATGTCAAACTATTATCTTCTGTTATACATGGGCATTATGCTGCGCTAGTGCGTGATGCATTTCTCACAAAGACGGCATCTTTCTACTTATCTGGGATGCGGAATATTTTAATCATATTTCAGAGACCCAGCAGAATTTTGATTGCGGTACAAACTTCTCTGTTGTATTAGATCAGAGAGAAAACTATCGATGGTCCGAAATTTGTCTCTGATTTACTCTATTTCGAATATTTTTGCATAAAGCCAAAAAACGAACAACAAGACTCACATCTTTTCCACGGGACTTAGACAAAGAGATACGTTCTTTCACCCCGACGATATTTTGGGTATGAGTAAAATATATAGGAGCAAAACTTCTACTCCTGCTTGCACGGGCGCGCGAAATTACACTTGTTGTGATCTGATGTATGTCTTGATTGGTAAAATTACGGCCCAGTTCTGTGATTACCTGTCAATGAAATTTATTATGTATAAGTATTATCTAATGAATAGAATTTTCCATTCGAATTTCTATATACTGTGGGAGTGCGAGTGAGAGCGCAACACGCATGGATGAGTCATGCGGCCCTCGATGTGTTCGATGCTTTTCTCTCGATGGGAACTTCTGGAAAGCGTAATATGAGGAGTTCCGCTGCCGAATCTCAGTGCCTATAATTAGTATTGGTCTAGCCATCGAGTGGCTCAAAAGTGTGTCCGCGTGCGCTCGTCGATCGGCACCGCATACTGCGCGTCATATTGCATCATCTTATAACCCCTAGCGAGTCTTGTATCTTCAAGTGTTTGTGTATTCAATAAAGTGCACTTATTAAGCAAATCTTATTTTCTTGATCGATAAATCCTTATCCTGGACCCTGGCCATTACAGTATACTTGAAAACACAAAAATTTCGACGTTTTAAAAGTTTATCTGAACGAGACCCATTAACACTTATGGAGATGTCATTGCTGATGTGAATGATGTAGTCACCCGTTGAAACCATAAAAAAATTATCCAACTCTGCCTAAAAAGTCATTTTTTGTGATTTCTGAACCAAAATTTTTCTCTCGGTTATTGGCGCTTTTTCCTGTATATGAGGGTTCCGACGGAACTTTTAACTTTTGTGTTACTGCAGTGTTCAACGAGTATTTTCAGGTATTCGGAGTGCACAGAAGTGGAATTTTATAGTATTTGGCATCATTCAATATGGACTACATTTTTTTTGTTGAAACGCATCCGGATTTGTCAATAGCAGACCTCAAAAGATGATTTTTGGGTAGTTTACAAACGTACCAACGCGATTTTTTGAATTGATAAGGCTGTAACTAAAATACCTATGCCTCAACTACTTTGCTGGAATGATATATCCATCTACTGAACTTATATTTTGAGAAAATGTTTGATTCAGAGGTGTGCACTAATTTGGTTATGATATTAGCTCTCATTTATGGATGTAACCGACTTTTGTGGGAAAACTTTCTCTGGCTATTGTTTACCGAAATGATGAAATACCTTGTTTGAAACGGGGAATGTACCAATGAGTTTTCGAAGTTAAAAAGAAGACGAATCAAATTCCGTTTAGTTTGTAAGTGTGCGTTGATCCGGGCAAATTTTATAAAGCTTCAAAGCTCATAAACTTATCGCGCCACTGGCTTTGAAAATGGTCACTTTTTGATGTCATACTCAGGAGACGCAAAGCACAGGGATTGGGACGTTGTGCTCTTTTTTCTTCATCATGAAAAGGATATAACCGCACTGTTTTGAGTTGCAATTGTGGATCGGTATTTCTGTGAGAAGCTGAGGAGAAATATTTGAATCCGGGTGGTAAGCTAAATAAGCCTCTAAATGTGATGGTATCGCGATTTTCTTGATTTTTACATAGTATACGGCTGAAATATAAACAGAATAACACCACAGTGTATTCTGGAAATTGAAATGAGACTCATAGCTCTTGACTGATTTTGGAAATTTACATCGAATTTCGGAGAAATCGATGATTAAATTCATCTTAAAGTCAAGTCAGGCAAAATATAACCCGTATCGATCGTCTAGACAATGTTTTGAATCGAATCCATTGAATTGAAGTTGATTCACGAATGTTTCAAGTGTGAAATTCCATTCGTAACGTTCTGAACCAAATACCTCGGCTTGGAAGAGAGTGGCACCACTTTTTTCACATGTTTTCGAGGTCTAAGAATCACATGAAACCCATTTCAAATGTGTGAGATGAGGAATTTTTCTTTTATTCCAGAGGGTCAATAGTTAGAAATTCCATGGAAACCCTCATATACATGCGCATGGTTGTAAGCCTCTGAAAGAATTTCTAATCGATAGCTAGCAAAATACTTTTCTCGATGACCACTGATGAAGTCGATTTGGTGCACGACAATTAGAGCTGTGACTAGTTTCGAAAAGTGAAGCGTCACATCTGTGGGTCGAATAGTGATTGGCGCCATCCCCGAGTTGACGGATTTGACACCTTGGACTCTTTAACCGAAACCAGTCACAGCTGTGTTTGCAGTGCATTAAATTGACTCCATTTGGGGAAAATTTTGAAGGAAATTTTGTCAGCTATCGATCAAAAATATTTTCAAAGGCGTGTAACCATGTGCATGCGTAGAAGAAGCCAATAACTGAGGGAAAAATTCGCTCATGAATCACTAAAAATTGCACTACAGGCACGGTTAATAAATTTTTTTTGCCTCTACTCAAAGTATTTACGTGCAATTCTGATCATAAGAAGATCCTCTAGGGGAGAGGAAGTGCACGAAAAAAAATTGAGAAATAACGAACCACTTAATGTACGTCGGGCTGACAAATCGAGTTCTACGAAATTCATCACATCTAGAAAGAGACCGATGTCAAACGATATTAGTTTCATCTCAGTTGGTAATGCATAATTTCAAATTATTCCTACAAGGTAAATCTTATCGATATATGAATGATTCCGTCATAAGTGTTAACTTTGATGTCCGGAGCTGCCGTTTTCAAACGGAGGAAGATAGGTCCAATCTGAAAGTTGGATGCATTAGCTGCCATCATATAGGACATAGCAGAATAGGTTCGAGGTATAATGCTCGATGTACTTCATACTCCCAAGGCCGATTTATACTAAAAAATACGGTTTTTTGCTTGTCCTTCTTCCAAAACCAACCCTTCAAGCTTGTAGTTTTCCTACATATCGGTAGATTTTGCATCCTTGTGACACACTATTCGGAAGCTTATACCTCAAATAGTAATTTGATACACATATACAAGTTTCCTCTCGAATTTTTCGTGGTGTAACCAGCGCGAACATCTTGTCCTGGAAAATCGTGTCACATTCCGTGGCGTGACAAAAACACTGCCCAAGCATTTCTGTGTGGCCAAAAGCTCCCACCCCCGGTACCATTTTGTTCGTTTTGGATCCGACTAGAAGTTCTCGGTGCGCCACGGCCCTCATTTTAAAGTAACTCGGCGAGCGCAGCTGATATGTGTCGATTTTTTCGAAAAGTAAAAAAAGATGTCACATCCGTGGCACACGGTTTAGAGCGCACAAGTGACTCAAATGACTCAATAATAATTTTTTCTGGTGTAGTTTGGTGGCACCAAGAGAAATATGTTCGGCCGAATCGATCTGAATCCATGCGCGCTCGTACGATGCTCTCAAAGTCGAAACGTCACAATCCATGGCACACCAAAAATGTCACATTCCGTGGCCAACTATGGCTTGCGATGACTGCGCTTCTACAGCGTATCTGCGCGAGTTGAGTTGTGATCTACAACTTGTTTGGATATGTCCTCTTAATTTTCGCAACCCCCGAACACTTATTTGGGTCCGGGAGAAGATACCCAGCACTGAACGAGCACGAAAAATTCGAAGAAGCGGCTGTATATGTATAGCATATACGCCGCATGCATATAAGCCATATCAGCCCCTGTTCTGCGAATTTCACATGCTCGTTCAGATTAGCGGGAAAGCTTTCAGAAATATGAATAGATGCATGCTTTTGTGAGTCGAATAAACAAATTGATTTACATTCAGTACATCAGTTAAAGCTAATCACGAAGCTCAGAAAGCCGCCAAACGTTTCAACTGGGATGGAAAGGAGAGCGTGACGGGGATGACATCATTACGAAAATCTCCGCCTGCTTTTGCTGTTATGGGTTAAAAAGCGCGTTTTGTGTTTACGGTTATCAGAATAGAATTATGCATTATTATATTATTATAGAAACGTATCTTTCCCGAATCTGTAACTGAGAGCCTCGTATCCAGCACTTGAAAGTATAGTATGAGAACTTCCTTCCATCAACAATATTGTTAATATGTGATCTTCTTATACTGACTGTACGGAGGGAAATCGCTTCCGGGTCCATGGCGCAAGGACCGAGAGGTGAATAGGTGATGGTGTGAATGAAAGCATAGTACACTATCTTAAAACCATAGTACATAGTACATAGTATATTATTCATCGCTCTCCTCTTTCCTCTCTTACGTTATTTCTTTTTCTCTCTTCTCGCCTTTCGCACTATTTCTCGCTCTAATTCCAATAAACTAATTGAAACTAATAATCACTGTACTTTCACTACTCTAATCTAGTCTCAAATCGTTCATCATCGAATCGCCTTCACACTCTGTTATCTCGGGCTCTTTCCTCTTTCATCTTTCAACTTGCCTCTTTCTAGCTTTCTCTCTCACTCCCCTCTGCCATATTGGATCATGGCGATCGATCATAATTTTGATTATTCTCGATTTTGATATCTCAAAGTGAATCAGAAAAATACAAAAGGATCGTTTGAAAATATCCCGTGCACTCGAGTTGCAATGTACGCGAGCCGACCTCGTTCAATTTTGCAAAAAATTACTCGGGTGCATTTTTTGCTCGAGACGACAATAAATAGGCTCTCAATAAACTTATTCTCACCTACAATGGTTAAACAATTGTTATATCATCGTGAATATTCTGACTAACAAACACCGCTTTGAGCCGCCAAGACTCTTCGTAACAGCTACGCTAATCTTTCCATGTTTCAAATGAAGCCAGAGAGACTGTGAAATAGCGCCCCAATACCCTTCCACGTATCCTCGATTAATAATTCCCACGCTCACTTCCATGATCTCCATTGATCAAATTATCATCTTTTCGATCATAACACATGAAAAGTACATGCGCAGGTGACCTTTTATTCAGCTATTGAATCAAAGAGTGTATCAACCGCTCCAAGCTATTATAATGCATGAAATGTGTCACATTCCGTGGCACGCAAAATCAATAAATCAGCTGTAGTTTTTTCAGAAACTGAAAATCACTTGGGCCCCTTATAGTATCTCATTTGAGGTACCAAAAAGGGTATACTTGACCATCGCGAAGCCGGATTGGACAAAATTTTACCTCCGGACACTTTTGAGGCCCAAAGTGAACACTTCTGGCGGAATCACTCGCGTCAGAACGCATCTGGCCCGGGTGTGGGGTTCTAACAAAGGCTATCAGAGAAGCGAAAAAAAAAACAATAAAATAAGAGGTCTTCAGATGGCAGAACTGTTGCACTTTGGATACGCAACAATATAACAAGTCTGATTTCTCGATATCTATTTATTAAGTTATTTGGGCATTCGTGCAAATACTACGAGCGCTTTTAAGAGATGAATATGTTCACTAGCTTACTTAAATTCACAGGATCTAGCAATTCTGTGTATATAGGACAGGAGGGCTAAATCGTTTAGACGTTGTTCTAACATTGTTGCACTGAGATAAGATTTGAGGCGTCCCAATACCGAAAAAGATCTTTCATTTGAACAAGAAGAGCCTGGTATGTGAGAATAGTCTAAACGAGCTTCGTGAATTTTTGGTTTTCCGCGTAAGTACTCTACGACATCTCTCAACCGAAGTCGATGTAGAATGCCATGCTCGCTAGCTTCATTTTATTCGCAACATGCGAGACTTTGAGCTTTACCAACAAATTGTTTTTTCTGCCTTTTTTCACGTTTTTTGGCCCTCAATGCCCCGAGTTTTTCTCGAAATGGTACATCGTCGTTAATGGCATTCAAAAAGACGCCTCTTCCAAGAACAAGTCTGTTGCCAACACGGCCAGTTTTCGGGTGTTGAATTCAACACCCGCTTTTCATCCGGGTATTGAATTTCAACACCCACCACACCCAAAATGACGCCCCTGCTCATACTCACTCTATACTTCGATTTTATGAAATACATTCAATTACGTTCTTTCGAGTTACTTAAGGAGGCTCACGCAGATTTTAACTAAACGGAGAAATCGTATGAAAAAAACTTATATTGATAGATGAACTAGGGCAGAATCATAATCCATCAAGAAAAGTAGAGGTTGGTAACAGAAATTTCGAGAAATTCCATTTGGTATAAAAAATCCTTACACGCGTAATCTTATTTGATGAACACGTTAAAATGAGCTGGTGCGGTAACTAAACCATCAAAATCGACATTTGTGGAATAATTTGACACTATTTTGCATAATTCGTTTAATGGTGTGAAAAAATCAATACGTTGGCGATCTAAATATTGAGTTAATTAAGTTCAAAGTGAGTTTCGAGCGTCGAGCAGCGCGCCGCATCGCACAACTTGCGTTGTGAGTATACCTATATGTAGCGTCAGGATCGGAACGAAAATAGAAGCACCTGACTACCTGCAAGTGGGGCTGCGCGCTCGCTACGGCACGTGCTGGTACCACGCGCGCGAGCCGTGGCGACCGCTCCTTGACAAATGTCAATTTACGATCTTTGACGCTCTATTTTTCGCTGCGTTACGAAGGAATTCTTCAGTCATTTGGATTTTCAACATTTTTATTTTCACCGAAAGATGCAAAATTCCTCCTCGGGCGGGACTAGAATCTATCAATCTTTGGCTTTCTCCGGGGATCACGAGGTTCAAGAAGGATCCTTTTTCATCGAAGAAGAAAGAAGAAAAAAATGATAATAATTTCTTCGTGATGTAGCCATTATAGAAAGAGGAACCTTGCAGGTCGTAGTTGGATATTTGTCAAATGGCGATGATTTTGCATAATTTCAGAAAATATTGACTGATTTCGATTCTTGCAGAAGACTGAAGAACCTCGTCATAAAATTCATGATATGTTTAGCCCAGAACTTGACACGCATGTCATCTTAAAGTCAATGATGCAGATTCCACTGAATCAGTTGAAGATACGTAAAAATAGATATTTCTCACCCCTGGTCTACTCGAAACGAATGCATTGCACTAACATTGTATACAAAATGGCGAATTTATTATTCATCTAATTATTTTGAAAGAACAGCTTATAAATGTCCTTGTGAGCAATAGAAATCTAACAACCCCTGGATAGCTCAATTTGTAAATCTCACTGGTCGTGCAACATATTCCAGTTCGGTTCCAAGCTCTGGTGATTGTTTCACAAAATCAATCATGTCATTTCTTCCGAATATAAGTATATTACTATCTCAGCAAAACAAATATAAATTTTATGTAACTTCTGTCTACGATTGGAATTTTAATCAACTTAAACTTCAATAAAATTGTCTCAAAGAACTCGATTAGTGCGTCTGTTACCGCATAATTAAACCCGCCATGTCTTGATAAGATATCTGAACTTAGAAAATTAAATTAATTAATAAGATATCATTTTTGGCTGTGTACTAAATCGTATATTAATCGATACTTTCCTAAGGTCAATATTTGAAGATGACACGTGAATGTACTAAAATAAGTCAGCGCTGCTCAATCTCTTTTACGAATGATCCAATTGGGATGATGAGGCGTCTGTTTTTTCTTGATTCGGGTATTTACTCAGCCGATTATAAGAATATACACTATCACTGACGAAAATAATCAGCATTTCTCCATAAATACCGTATGCCAAGCCGCTATACCGTCAGTGGAACCCGAACTGTTTGAGAGTTTACTTTCTTTCGTATCATTCGCAAAGAATAACAGTGGTCAAGCATATTCATGTAAGTAAAGCAGAATAATTCTCTGTAATGTGCATTTTTTGTTGGATCTTCACGTAAGAAGTACTGTGAACCGGGGTGACGATGGCTACTTTGGACCTTCTGATCAAATTCTCGTTGCGATTTTCCGAACAAACCTATATGTATCTTATGTCATTCGACGCGTCTTGACGTCTCCTTTGAACTGCTGACTTCAGAACTAAATCCCAATCAGTTGCTCTCTTGAGAATCGTGAAGAACAGGGTGGCCAAAGGCACTGACTATGGCTACCTCGTTGAGCACCACGATTACAATGTTCTGAGAGACCTAGATTGTTTGTTTTGTGTAACTCACATCATCTGGGTGGTAATAGTTGTCTAAATAGTGTTAATAGAGATTTCTCATAACTCAGAGCAAACGAGTTCCCAGAAAAAAATTAGCGTTTAAATTGAAAATTGCAGACATCTGATCCTATTCTTGCCAATAGATCTTAAAATTGAGCTGCAATTTTTCTCAAACAGTCTCAACAGTAGCAACCATCATCACTAAATTGATCATTGTCAAATTTAACACTCGGATCGAATTCTTTAGATTTGGTGTGCAAAAATTACTCTGAAGTCACATTACATCTGGTATACCAGAGAGAATATTCTCTAGTTTGGTCATGAGTTGAAGCAGGTGCCAGCATGTTACAAATAACACGAACGCGGTCGCGCAAAAAAAATCACGAGGTTGAAATTCATGTTAACATTCGACTTGGTTAAAAGTTTTTGGCAAGTTACGTAGTATTCCAAAATCGCAAAAGTTCACTTCATTCTTTTTCAAGGGTGAATTTCTCAGTATTGGGACATACATTTTGATACAAAAATTTTATTGCACTGAGAGTTCTTGAGCACAATATCAAAATTTATAATAGAAGCCGCAATTTTCCACCTAAAATGGTGCGTGAGGTTATGGCGAGCCACATATGCAGATGGCTATATCAACACTTGCTCTCATGTGATTAAATTAAAGCACGCGGATGGCAGGAGAGAAATACTTATACTGATTGTTTGGGACAGGATGGTCTTGTGGAACCCTAGAGTCCAGAAGTTGTGGTTTGAGTACTTTGAAACTAGGATTTGTGGAAGCGTGCGATATTAGGTAAAATTGAGCACACGTGAATTCACTATAAAATAACTAATTATATTCCATATAAATGTGTGCGAAACTTGCATATAAATGAAGAATAATGCGCTGAAGAGATCGTAGCACGGAAATATAAGGAATGATGAGAATATCTGTCACGAGGCGGACACCGACGCGATGCGTTGGGGTAATTTCGTTACATTGCGACAAATGAAAGGCAAATTGTTGCGCACTGCTCGATTGATCAGAAGCAGGTGGCTGGTGACTGATTTGAGAGTCATGAGAGAGACTCGAGGCGAGCAGCAGGGCTAAAGGTATGAGAAGAGGTGCCGACTTTGCGCCAATTATAATATTTCTAGCTCGTCACATGATATTCGAAGGAAACACCCTCGGTTATTGCACTCGTCTCGCTTCGAGCGCTCTCTCAAACGTTCACGAGCTCACGAAATCTGAACACTGATTACTGATGAGATTAGCTCTTGGATTGGCTGCTTTCACATTATCAGAGGGTCACTTCAATGAATTCAGGAATGAACGCACATGCACGCACGTGGTCAATTATGTCTTTGACTGCCGTCAGAACAGGCTAGCAGACAATTCACAGCTAGTGTAAGACCAATACTCCACGATTGATCAAATATTATTCAGAAAAATCTTCCCCGCCAAGTCACTCATTCTTAGGTTTTGAGCATTTGAAGCACCGAAGAGAAAACTTCACATTGTATAATTTCGTTTGTCTAAAATGGCACTTTCTTGAAATTTGAGACTGAATCCTAGAAAGATTCTTTTCCCATCAGCATATGATTAGTTCGTAACGTATTTATGTTAGGAAAGGTTTGAATCAATTTATTACAATTGTCCGAGATAAAAAAATGAGGTGCGTCCGTAGAACGCGCGATTGATGACGGAGTCATGAAGGTTTCATGAAAAGTGCTACTATTTGATTGAATTTTTTGTAATTCGTCCACCCCATGATGATTCGTTCCGTTCATTTTGGAATTAGATGATTGAGTAGTACAGATTCGAGGTAGAATCAACGAGGGACATTTTCTCGTTATCACACGTACACTGCGGTTCTTGTCTTTTCTGTTAACATCTCTTTTGATAAAATAGATATTTACGATACAAGGGGGAAAAGTGCCACTTTTTGGCACGGCGTGAAGTTAGCGCCCGAGCGCTTGCGCGAGGGAGCTAAACGCCGTGCCGACGAGTGGCACTTTTGCCCCGTGTATCGTACTCTATTTTTTAGCACGTGTGCCCCTACACATTTTGGAGGAAGCGGGGTGGTACGGGGGGGCGAGCGGGGGGTTCGGGGGGCGGCAGCCCCCCGACTGAAAAAAAATACTCCGTTAGTGCCTCAAAATCCGTATCTACTATCATCATGTGCTTGCATCATACGCGAGCAGCCTAATGTAAACTATAGAAATGTAAACAATGCGACCGCGCGAAGCAGAAGACACGACCGTGCAGAAGACGCATATGCTGCGCTGCTGCTCTGGCTGCACGCTTGTGCACGCTGCACCGCTCGCGAGACAAGCAGTGCAGTGCTCAAGTCATGTTTGATTTATCGTAACACAATAGTGATTTCTGAGATTTTGGTGCTTCGCGATGTGATATTACGACCATTTGTGAGTGTCTGCACATTCTGATGCACTGCAGCAAACACAGCAAACGCGCGCGTTTTCGACGTTGTCGACGAGTCACTCGCGGCCAACTTCGCACCGTGCATTAGATTGAGCGACTAACCTTTGCAAATCACTCGGTGTTTACTCGCTTCCCGGAACTTCTTTTCGATCGACAGGAGCTTCTGAATGTGTTTTTTGTTATAATTCTGCGTAACGATTTGCATGCCAGTGATTTTGACGTTTGAAATCAGCCAGTGAAGCATCTCCGATAAAGTCAATTCCACGGCCACGGCGGCCATTGACCGTGCCGTAAAGTGCTACTTTTGCTTCACGCTAAGCGTGCGTAAAGATGGGCTAAAGGGCACACAGTGCTAAAAAGTTCTTTTATTTTATCAACTGATAACGTCTATTTCGATGAAAAACACTTTTGCAATTAATGTAGACATTTTCAAAGAACAAAATTTCGATATTCGAGCACCAATGTGCCAACTACGAATTTTGCTTCTAAAAGTTCTAAAACATGGATGTTACAACTCTTTGGAACATATAGAGTATGATTTCACATGTATGTAAATTTCCCCACTCTTCGGTACCATGAGAATTACATGGACACCCTGGCATCAGGGAACGGACCGATACATTTTAGAGAGGGTACGGAACATTTTGACATTTGCCACTAAAACTGATCTCGATAAATGATTCTTGGGGTTCTGATTTGACCATCAGTTACCGGGCAAAATGCAGGCTAAGGCCTTTGTAGTGGGTCGCACTAGTAAGGCAGGGAACTGGTATGAAAATCCAGCAGAAGTACATTTTCTTGAAAAGGTATTCAGCGAAGTGTGGGTATCAAGTTTTTTTCGATACTTTGGAGAATGAACGAGTTACGCCTCACGATGAACTTTGAAAAAAATTAAAAGGCTTGAAATTAGGCAGATTCACTCGTATCGAGGAGAGCTGAGCGAGTAAAATTTCAGGCGAAATCGCGGTACGAAATGTACGAGCTCAGCGTGCACATAAAGAATGGGATTTTGGTAATTGTAACTTAGAGATTTGATGCTCAATAACAGTGTTTTTGAAAAGTCTGCCCGCCCGATTCCCAAACGAGCTCGATCGAGTTAGCAATCGTGGCGCTTCACACTCACGAAGATCGAAAAAACAAAATCTCACAGGACACAGAACTGACATTTTTTAGGCCCATTTCCAATTGATAATTTTTTCGTGTAATCATGGATCGAAAGGTCCATCATTGATCCAGAAGCTGCCCAAAAAAATTAATCGACAGCAACTAGTGTGATAACGTTCATCAAGCGTTGTAAGGGCTTGCACAAAGTGGCCCGAGTTATTTTCAAGTTTCCACCGAAGTACTCTTATTCAAATGCTTCTAAAGCATGACGAGATTCCATAAAGGGACGTCACTGTATTCTCAAATCTGGGAGAGCTAATAGTCGTTTTCAATATGGATAATTTTATTCCTCATATATGCATTGTAACTCGATGAAGAACCTATGAATATTACGGATGAGTGATCCATCTTCGTTCGTTTACAAGATCGGCGCGCCGATAATCATGCACGATATAGATATACTCGATCATGCATGTTACGTAGATCGTTTCGTGCGGCCGCAGCAAAACTCAACGCGCGATAAGATGACTTTGTCATGTAAAATTCGGAGTGGTTTTATGTATGATTACATATGGGCATAACCGCGTCAACTTACCCAGAACATGTAATGAATTTGCATTCCTCTGAGCAAGCTCCAAATCACTCCATTGGAATTTTCCTACACGTATTCTATTGAAATACATTTGGTAAAAATAATTCAGTTCAATGCGTCAAGTCATTTTTTTTTATTTTTGAAGATCGAGGGTCGAAATGTTAGGTCCGTGCATTGTAATAATTGGAGTTCCAAGCATACTCTTAGTGCTAGTGTCGAGGCAATGAATGTAGCGGGCTTTCCCAAAATTCTCTCTCAAAGTACAGTATTGAACACATATTTTTCATAGGTATTATGGCTAGGGCGGTTAGTTCAGTCCCCGAGCCATGTGCCTCTGTCTTGTAATGGGATTTCAATTGAAAATGAGACATTTTCTTCAAGTAACAACAGCGCATCTCAAATTCCTTCTGAACGTCTTTGTCAGAGACAAAATTTCAAGGTAATATGCCAAATAATCTAATGCCATCGCGAGAACTGGCTTAGAATCGAAATTCCGAGTACCGCATAAGCATTTACAGCCGAAAATCAGACATGGAATTAAGTAATGTCAGGTTCGTGTATACCATGTTACCCAACTAAGAGTCAATTTATTTGGGAGGGAACAATTTTTTCCACTGAAATATGACGGGAATAGATGAAATCTACATGAAGAAGTTTCCATGTCAGCTCCTCTATTTTTGTGAGCAATTTTGAGAGCGGAATGTCAGTTCCATGCATATCACTTCCGTGCATTCAAAAGCTGTTCCCTGGAATACTCAATAGCACGAAAAAGACAAAGAAATACTTATTATTTGCTTCACAGCATATGTTTCCGACTCAAATCAACCATCTAAACACGAATTTCAAAGTCATTCAGTGCTGTCGCGTCAGGATTTCTCTCTAGGTAAATTGTGATCGAGCAGCGGATGGGAGAGCAGTCGGACTAACCTAGTCAGGCCAAACCAAGTCTGAAAGCTCGTTAGGTCAGCCCCAATCAGGGCGGACAGACCAGTTACATCTCCATTATCTAATAAATCTATAATTTAGACCACCCGACACATCGACAATCGTGTGATTACTTTACTACATCTTCTTCCTTTCATCGAGAGAATGGTCTAAATAGTTGTTGGAAGCACTTTAAAGGTAGTACTGAAGCAAATTCATGATCAAAAGTCCCATAATCAGTAGAATAACGATTTATATCTTCTCCAATTTGACTTCCAATGTCATTGCAACATTCACAATAGCTTTGAATGAATTAGGATATCACTTCCTCAAGTAAATCGTAACATAAAGGTGTAAATTGGATTTAATTTGGATTTAATAACAATATCCAAAATTTATCTACAATCATTTTGTTTCAGATTGCACCAATCATTCACCACGAAATCACTATGAAGCCAATCGGAATGATACCGATATTTCTAATACTCTTTCTATCCTTCATTGGTCATGGAAATGCCGGAGAAACAATCATAAAAGATCTGCAAGTCCGAAATAGCAGACAAATTTCATTCATTCATGATACAATACTCACAGATGGATCATTTCCATATGTGACATGCGATTTTGAAGAAAAAAAAGAAGCCGAATGCCAGTTACATTTGACAAAACTATCAGCTCCTGAAGTCGTGTACCCATTCCAATACTCGCCAAGTCAATATAGACGAGTATTGGCTATTGCTGACGTACAATTGAAATCAAATATGCTCTATTTCCTTATGCAAGAGCGCGATATCGATCATGATAATCCTTCCAAAGACCAAGATAAAATAGATTATGTTTGTGGAATAGCTCTCAATCTCACGACTCGGGAAGTTTTCAAGCTAGCATTACCATCTGATTTGCAATACGAAGATCAGTTCATTGGTTCGATTCCCACATCAGATGGAATTGAAATTGTTGTCGGTCATAACCCAGTATGTGCTGGATTAGACTATTGTAAACTAAAGTTCAATAGACAAGGCCAACAACAGGGTTCTCCTGTACCATTTTCAACCACTTATCATAAAATGTACACCTTACCAAAATCAGAAGGATCTTTGGATAAAGGAACATTTGCATTTGGACCAATAGATTCTCAAAAGACATCATGGGAAGTCACTTACACAAGTGAAAATAGTGACCCTGTAATTTTGAAAACATTTAAGGTATTCAGAAATATGCCTATAATGTCAAATACACGTGATATGTATGGAATCTGTTGGCAAACACTAGAAAATAGGGAAAAGTCTAGTTGTGTACGTTATGATTGGATATCTAATATAACCAATCCAATAAATTATGACAGAACTCAATTGAAAAGAGAAGGTGTAGATTCGGTACTTGTGTCATTTGCAAATTTGGATAACGACTACATGCTATTCACTAATCTTGAGTGTGGTAAAAACGCAGGACCCAAATGCAAAACTGCGACAATTTCAAAAGTTTCTTTGAAAGGAGAGTTATTGAAGACAAGTCAGATATTTAACGATTTAAAATGTTACGATCCTCATCCGATCATATCAACCATTACTGAAAAGGGTGATGAATACTGTGTTTACCTTGTTTGTTCTACAGATGGTTTTATAACCTCAACTCCTCGTTTACATGTCAAATGTATTCCAACATCAGAGTTCAATTAATCTGAAGTGTATGAAATTATATTTATTCGAATGATGATTTGAATGTTAAAGACAAGGATTTGATACTGAATAAATGAATAAATCAATATTCACGTTTGTTATCCGAACCCTCATTTTCAGAAAATGCGATACAGAGAAGTATAATACATCCTGCACTGAATTTATGAGGTTATAGTTTGCCTCTGGCCCGCTGGCGAAGGTCGAAATATAATCGTTCGGAAGCGGGAATCCTCATGAACGACGCGCGAATACTTTTTTTGCAATTTTGTAGGCTTCCAAGCCTGGGGAAATTCCGGGAAATTCCAAAAACGAGTTTACCCTAATTTCATCAATGCAAGATCAACTTCTTGCATGACAGTCTTTGTATTCAGGCATAGAAGATGGAATTTTAATCAATAAATAATTTATAAGAATGCTGTTTCAATATTTATGGTCACTGGGCTACAATCTAGCACATTGCCTTGACGGCCGCGTAGACGGCCCGCAATGTGCTAGATTGTGGCCCGGCGACCACAAAAAATCATATGCATCTTTTGTCGCAATCGGGTACATAATCTACTATTTCAATGACGGAGATCATCAAAATTTTTAACCGAAAACAAAATAATACATTTCGGTACAAGGGCGTAAAACGTTTTATTCGCGTCCGAGTGATGGGTTTCCGGCCCGAGCCGCAGGCGAGGGTCGGAATCATCACGAGGATGCAAATAATAGTAGGTTTTACGCCCGTGTATTTAACTATACTTTTCGATAAACTGTGAATAAAGTCGACAAACTGTGAATAAAGTCGACAAACTGTGTGCAAAGTGCACTTTGACGCACAGTGTATCGAAAAGAAACTTTTCCGCACCAATTGATGATTCGCCTACGGCTCAGGCTAGAAACCCATCAATCGGACGTGAAAAAAGTTGTTACACCCTTGTATCGAAATGTACCATTAAAGCTCGTGATTTCAACTTCCAGACGCCTATTGGATCATTTCGACCCATTATCTGACTGACTTTCAGAGGTCTGAATGTTG
This sequence comes from Eretmocerus hayati, assembly GCA_029851415.1. Lineage (NCBI taxonomy): Eukaryota > Metazoa > Arthropoda > Insecta > Hymenoptera > Aphelinidae > Eretmocerus > Eretmocerus hayati. The sequence goes on from CM056742.1 coordinate 21,224,988, forward strand.
ACCAAATTTTCACGGATTAACCCATAAAGTTCCCATTTGACCTATCAAATTCTATTGAACTGCATGGAAAAAGCCCTCAAGAGTTCTTGAGGTATTTGGGAAGAAAACTTGAAAAATGAGCTCAACCAAAGTCACTTTAAACCAAAGGGATGGGAGTCATCGAAAATTTTAAATTTGGCATTTCATTTACAGGTGTGTAGAAAATTTTGACTCATTGTATACCCACTCACATCGCCAAGTCCAGCTGACACCATCAAAAGCTACCCCCCTTAGACGTTGCATGGTGGCAGGATGTCGCCTGGAAATCACTTAACTTTTGTTCATCTAATCGATAGAATCGCCCCGAAAGCACTTTCCAAAAAATTAACCAGATCTACTCATCTCCAATTGATTCGTATGTCCTTTTCGGCATTGACAAGATGCAACTTAATGTGTTTTATATCCAGCACCAGAGAAGGATGAATTCATACTCTCAAAATGCAGTCCTATATGCAAGTTCAAAAATTCAGTCTTCATGGACTGTCGAGACAGCACGTGCAGCACGTCACACGTGTCTCGCCTACTTCTACGCATTTATATATCCACCATTAGTACGAGCATTTACGCATCACCCGACTTCCTTTTTCCGCTGCAGATTCAGCTGCCATGTATAGGCATTATATGGGGTGGCGCTTACCCAAAAAAAACATACACATTGCTTAAATCGAAATCGATAATATGGGGGGTCCGTTTTAGTACTGTCTCGGGGGGCGCTTTATCCGTCGAGTATTAAATTTCTGAGTGCGCGTGCCGATGCCGATCTTGAATTGCTCTATATATAATGATTTATATATAATATATAATATGTGTGTGTTAGTGGGGTAAGTAGCTCGGTTTTAGAGACTCACCTTGATGATATATCTCATGATGCCGATCTTCATAAAAATCGATCTACTGCAAAATTGGCAAAGTGTATCATCTTCCGTGGTCGCGTGATACAGTTGAGTGATCATATATTTTAACCGTAGATGATGCCACAATAATGTGTCGATTTCCAGATGAAATTTTTTTGCTAATATAGTCATAATAGCAGGAAGAAATTCACTTTGAAGATTTCTTTGTTGTGCCTAGAGAGAGAACGGTTTCAGTTCTTAGAGAGAATTTGATCTTTTTTCTCAGTGGGTAGTTTGCCTGGTGAGCGTTTAGGATTATAGTTTGGTATATTATGACACTATTGGTCGGCAGCCTTTTTTGCAGTGTAAGCTTACTTTTTTGCATTGGATTGGAAATTGAGAATTTGCGTATGGGGCTGATGAAGAGGCAAGATGCAGAGTGTCGATGTCGAGGTTTGGTTTACCTCTACTCTGTAAGTGGAATATGAGGTGACAGCTTGGTCCTTCTGTTAGTTATTCGGAGTATAGCAATTAGACATAAATATAAGACCTCATTTAGATTACCTTCGATAATTTGCTTACTCCAAATCTCATTCCACGTTTGTTGAAAAATTGTCTGACCCGCAGAATATTAACAATCTTTTGTAAAATGACTGAGAATTTCAAAATTTTCACATCATAATTTATGTAGTTTTTTTACTTTTCCCATTCTTTTCTACGGTACAAGATTATTGAGAATCCACGTTTGAAAACAATTGTTACTGGAATTTCCAGGATTTTATTTGATTTTTTTTTCAGATTTTCATCGTACATTGATCTAAAAGTTATCACAAAAAATTAAAAATTGATCAGGTCTACTGTAGTGGACATCTGTTGAGATATCATGTTTATTGGAGGTGGCGATCAGTCTGAATAACATTCTTTTCCAGTTATCTCAAAATTTTCAGAATCAATGGAAAATAAATTACATCTCCTTCGACGTCACAACAAATACTTTGCCTCGGGAAGCCACTGCGACCTCGTAGATAAGGTCAACGCAGAAGGCTGGGGGTTCGAATCTCCACCAATGTGAATCTTCATAAGTGTTTTTCGGTGGTTTCAGTGGTCCGGAACCCACCTTGAGTGTAAGTCCCGCAGAACAACCTCGAAAAGAGATTGAAAATGCGTTAATAATAAAAAAAAGCCTCGGCTAATTTCAATTTACGTCAGCTCCTTTGTAGAGTCATGTACCTGTTGCATTCTAATTCAAAAGTTAGAATTTTCGATCCTGAACCAATTTCACAGGGAAAACTACGGTGAGAACCTCAAGTAGATGAAGTGATGGGGGTGATGGGGTGGTGAACAGGACTGATCTGGGGAAAGAGGATTTAAGGGAAGGGGTGGATTTGTAGAAATTTTCGTCTGGTCCTCCATGCAAACAATTTTTTGAGCGATAGAGGGGGGGGGCTATCATCCCCTAGATCCATTTTCGGCAAAACAATCGTACCAGAGCTTGCAAGCTTCGTTGTCTCACGTAGTATGTGCTTGAGCCCATGTGAAAAATCATATTTTCAATCGAATGGAAAGATCTGTTGAGTTAACAATGCGATATACATTGCCAGGACGAATCATTACGAGATTTGTACCTTTAGAGACCGGTGTGTGGTAACTTGATACGATTTCAATTCTTCTTGTCGGACCCCGTGTAAAAATGAAAAGGACGTGGTCCCGCGGGACCACGTCCTTCCGAGGGACGTGCACCCGCGGGATCACGTCCAACAGGAGGACGTGACCACGTACCTCTCAGGGACATGATCCCGCGGGACCACGTCCCTCTCGGGGACACGATCCCGCGGGACCACGTCCCTCATCAGGATGGGATTCTGGCCAATCGGGGACTGAAAAGTTCCAAAAAGAAGGAACACAGGAATAAGATCGCAAAGGAACGAATAAGAGTGAGAATGGCAGATGGAATTGAAATAATAAATAATGGTTGGGCGAGCTGTGGAAATCCATTCACATAATGGTCGGAGCCTAATGAATGAAAGAGAATTTTTCGAGTTACCTTTAGAATTTCATTTGTAGTGCTGTCAGCATGAATGTATGAGGGGGTAGTTTTAGTGTTACATGAATTTTTTCACTATAAGGTAAGTGTACCCAACTTGCCCCCATATGCCGATCTCGGGGATGGGCACTCCTTGGCCTCCCGGCAATTTTTTTTCACGTTTGTTATGTTGAAATATGACAAAGTAAGTAGTTTGCATCGACCCCGAATCATTCCTGCGTTCTCCAGAAAATCTAAAGTGATTTTTCTACTTTCCGTGATTGCTTAGCTAAGAAAGCACCGAGAGAATTGCGTTCAGTAAAATCGGTGCCGAATTCTTCGAGTTCAACCAATTTTGACGTACCTTAGCGCATTCGATTCCTTATTACAAGACCTTCAAAATCCATTTCTCAAAATTGCAAAATTTGAATATGGAGCTGTTTTATGTGCAAAACACGGAGACGATTTATAAACAAGGATGCCAACATCGGAGTGTACCTAACATGCCCCCATATGTTTATCTTGAAAGGGCGTGCAGAACGACTTTTTTTACCACTCAGAACGTGTTCATCACGTCAAAATGGGTCAGAAATAGTGTTTCGAACCACCAAAAAGCTCAAAATGTGCGTGCACGGCGATAAAAACACTTTATTGCCGATTTCCATCGTTTATTTCAGAAGAATTGAGACAGTTCGGCTCCAATTGATCCAAATTGAACGTTGTTTAGTGCATTTTAAAGGTCTTTGAACAAGCTTCAAAATGAGCTAGAGCACGTTGAAAATCGTTGAAGTAAACCAAAGTTATTAAGAAAAAGGCTTAATGAGGGCAAGTTGGGTACACACATTTGTAAACTCTCAAAAATCACCTTTTGGGAGAATTCAAACAGTTTGGCTCCAGTTGGTTCAAATTGAATGTATCTCAACTTATTTTAAAGGTCTTGAGACAAGCTTCAAAATGAGTTAAAGTACGTTGGAAAATATGGAGATGGGCCAAAGTTATTAAGAAAATGGCTTAATGGGGGCAAGTTGGGTACACTTACCTTATTACAAGTTTACATCATCATTATATCGAGTACATCTTAGGGTTACGAGAACAAAAACAATCTATCCGCATTTCGCTAAAAGTATTCAAGTGAAATTTTACTCGAAACGAGTGGTTATCTGATTCAAAGCTCGGATCACAGCGTCGCCACCCGGCTCTTCGCGATTTTTTGCTCCAAAATCGAGTGAAGACTTGACTTGAAGCGAGTTGTTTCTTCATTCAACCACCGTGTTGATTATAAATGACAATGAACATATGTATAGTCAATAAATTATTCGATACTGAACAATGTCAGGACTAAACTGCTGAAAGCAAAACGATAAAAAGTAGTCCTTGAATAATCTTTCGTTGTTTCCAGAAAATCTCGGAATATCTCTGAATTCATTCCTATTTTTCTGAAGATTCTGTGTTGCTATACGACCTGTCCGTGGGAAAGACCAAGATGTGGTACTTTTCACATTATTCTTGAATTTTTACTCCATGTTTTGGAGAACTAGAGATCATATCAGACGAGTTCTACTCATTAATACTGTCATATACATATAAAATCATTTTGTCCATGTATATGTATATTTTTGAAGAATTCCAGCTAGTCATTCCTCGGAGATGACATAAGGCGTCTGGGAAAAAACCCTTGGGAAACGTTTTCATCATTGCCCCGTAGATATAATATGATAAAAGTATACAGTAGAAACGGTCTAAGTCAAAACTCCCTCACTCGAAAAACCACCTAGCTCGAACTAAAAGACCAGGCTATTGGGAAAAAACCCTCTACCCCGGAAAAATACATGGTGGAATGAAAACTCCCTACCTAGAAAGATGGATCAATTTTACATGTTATTTAAACCAAAAACTCACAAGCTCGGATTTTCGAACGATCGAAAATTGGGATGCTGTTCCAAGAGATTTGTATTTCCCCGAGAAGAAAAATAAGTCTTATTGTTGAAAGTCTCATTGACAGTCTTGCAGAAGTCTTGTGTATGGGACTCATCAAGACTTTCGCAAGGATTCAAAGTTTCGGAGAATGTCTTGCGGGCAATCTTGAAGAGATTATAATTGGTATATGTCTGAAGAACTCAAGGAAACTGTGTCAGAGAGACGCAAAAGGTATGAGTTTAAACCCATGTCCATGGGGAAATCTAATTGAGCATATCATCACACCCGGCTCTTGACCTTCTGCATTTTTTTTTTTTGGAATGAACTTACGCCTTGGTATCGGCCTTTGGTGAGTAAACCAAAAACTCACTAGCTGTCCAGCCGTCCAAGGTATTATTGACTTGCCTCAATTAAACATATCCTGCGTATGAACGCGCTGAGTAAAAACTCGAACCCTTATGTCGTTACAAACATAACTGGGAATGCGAAAGACAGTGAGATTATCTTTGTGAATTCTTCTGAGCGGTAAGTGTCGAGTCACATCAATAGGGGTGAGTACCTCCGTCAAATGCGCCACGCAGTCACAGAAATGAGCTCACTGGGAAATTTTGCCAATTGTATCATCAGAGCCCTATCGTAGGCATATCATTTAATTTAAAAATCAAACTCTATCGGTTTTTTCTGAGAGAAGTCTCATTTTTCATGAAACTTAGACTACTTACCATTAGCTAATGCCAAGGCGTGAGTTCTTTCCAATAAATGATGCAGGAAGTGAAGAGCCGGGTGTGATGATCTGCTGAGTTAAATTTTCTCATGGACGTGGGATTGAAGTCATGACGTTTCATGTCATTCGTCCACAGTTTTCTTGAAAATTCTTCAAATATCCACCAAAATACCTATCCAAGACTTTCTCCAAGACTTTGGAGTCTTGCGAAAGTCTTCATAAGTCTCATAAACAAGACTTCAAGCAAGATTTTAAACGAGACTTCCAACGAGACTCATTTTTTCCCTTGACAATGGTCTGACTTTTGAAGAATTGGTTCATTTTGTCACGGATATCGCTACACATGGTCATCCAAGTGATGAGAAACGGTGGGACTTCTCCGGAGTCGAATAATGAATCGTAAGGCGATGCGGTCGCCGTAAACGTTGAACTTTGTTCACAAAACTCTCAAAATCTTTCCCAATTTGAACTGAAGGACGAGTTATCCAGGCTTTATGATCATCTAAGTCGACCTGGATAGCTCGTCCTTCAGTTCAAATTGGGAAAGATTTTGAGATTTTTGTGAATGAAAATGTGCCGATTTATACGTTCAGAAAGTACCCAAGGGCAAGTGAATTTCGTTCATTACCCACAGTCTTGCGATTGGTGACGAATGACGAGTTGTCCACTACAATTTGGATGATAGTTAGTAGTAAACAACCCGTCTTACCCTTTGTATCATCAAATTCTTGAGTTACATGTAAATGAAATATAATTCCCGGGTTGCATGGCACCCGCATGCCCTTAATCAAGAATCTGAAATCGATAAAGTTGTGACTCTTCATTGTGTACAAATAGCTCTGATTGTTCTTAGATCTTATTTTGAGGGAACTGGAAGGATTGGGAAAGAGATATTCCCAGCTCTGTCTTGATTAGAGATTGCTGTGGGTCGTATGAGAGCGCAGTCCCGACCTCTAGCAAAAATGACTAATTTTTTGTCATACCTGAGATTGAAAATTCTCTCAATATTGTGTTTCAATACATCCAATCAAGTATTTCATAATATCATGATGTGACTTAAGAAGACTAATTTGAGGATACATTATACCATTTGGGACATTACTTGTCAAGTATCATTCCAAAGAACTACTCAATTCGAATTTTTCATCGGGTCTCTTGAGATATGAGACAGAGAGTTTCTGCTTTATTCAATTCTTTCGGAACCCAGAGTGATAGGCCTCAAGGCCTACACAAGGCTCAATCTAGGTCCTTAAAAAAAGGATGGCAATATTTTTAATACCATCAGTTTTTTATGAATGGTTCCAATCCATCAAATATCTTCTTCAAAGAAATCTTTTTCACCCTCGTGAAACTTGGATAATCTTATTTTTCATGTTGAATGATATCGATTTCAGGGAATACTTCCTGCCTGATCACCCTCCCAGACCAATAGGAAACTCATCTTCGTAGATATTGAAGTTGGTGTCTTATCGATCTTGAAGGACGGTGGAAGATCCACCGTCCTTCCTAAGTTGGTGTCTTATCGAAGACGAAAAATCTACAATATTTCCCATTGTCATCTTCGTAGAGTTTCGTCGTATGTGTTGTATTTCTATAAGGTCAACCCTTTCTCTCCCTTCCGTCATGCAATATTTCACTTCGAAATTTACAGGATTTGTTTACAGACTCCACTCTAGTCATCAGAAGACGAGAGCACTCATTCCCTAACTCGCTCTTTCCAGTCGTTCTCAGTTTACGAAATGTTCGAACTAGAATTCCAACACTTTGCCCAAAATGTATGTATTCATACACAAATATCTCATTCTACGACTTCCCCATTGCATGAATTCAAGCCAGCTAAAAAATTTTCCTCTGGATTAACTAAACGATGGGATTTTGATTGGATCCTCATTCATCTTGCTTCTTCAAAAAACTGGGATTTTCAAGAAAAATTTCACTCTGAATCATGTCAACAAAATTGAAAAAGAATCTTATAATTTATCGATGGGACATCCCGAAAAATCTACGTTGAGGTCAATCAAACTCACGCGAGGAAGTCGTGGAGAAAGATATTTTTAAACGATGAAAGCAATCTTGCCAGTTTGTGTCATTTCCACATATTTTTCACAGCTACGTCCTCACGGAAGTTTGGCTATTCCACACAAACTTTATTTTAGCATGCTCTATCGATGGGTTTTTGCTTTTTTCATCAATATTGGTTGATAGAGAATTTGGATTCAAACTTCCTGTATTCTGAGTGTAGCGAAAATAAAAAATTTGAAAAAACGTTGTACTTGAATAATGTTTACATTGATTTCAACGGATTTTCAGTTCAATCAATCGATAGTGCATCTCGAAATAGTATATTCCCGTAATGAGCTTGCAAGCCAAGTGTCGATACATTTTTTGATTACGAAAATCGTGAAATCGCGATTCGACGTGGCATCTTCTACTCAGAGTAGTAAAAAATACTATAGTCCAAGTCACTACTTCAAGTTAAACTAACTTGTAGGATGCGGGTTGCCAGAAAAGAGAAAGTGAGCTATATGAAAATGATTCCTACGGACAGGGTGTCGTTCTAGGAGTTGAAAAAATCAAAATCCCGTTTTGCAGTAGATTCTAGCTGCTCATTTGTTCGAGTGGTGTGATATTGAGCATTTGAACGAGAAATCCCACGTGAATTACGTACCAATGTGTATCGTGATCGATGTTTTCCTCGACCAATGTCCGGTATCGACACATACTAACTTTTCAAATGCATCTTAGCTTATTTGGTAGATAATGACAAGAGCTTGGAGATGAGATAGATTACGTTCGGTTGTGGTCAAAATAGGCCGAAACGTTCCATACTCAAGAGGCGGAGATTTCATTTTTTCGAAAAAGCAGTTTTCTTCGTGAAAAATCATTGTTCGTCAAACCTCTAGCTCTGGTGCATTTCTATACTTCTCGCTATACTTCAGTTCGTTCTAAAATTTATTACAAAAAATGTGACACTTATTGAAGCTCAATGAATTTTCATAAATATCTTATATTTACAAGAGTAAATTAACTGTTTTTCCCAGGCCTGTTTCTTCTTATTTTTCAATAGCAAATTGAGACTTCCGTAGCTCCTAATTTAAGTTCAACTTCATATTGTATAGGGATTGGACATGGTTGTCGGGTTGCTTGCAAACAGGCGTAAAATGGCTACCGTTCGGTATAGCTTTAGCATTGGTAGGGTTAGGGCTTTCGTATTATTCGAGTCATTGTTCACCCAGTCTGGCACAAAACACTTATGCTGAAACCCGGTCTACTCACTCTTGCGTTTGGAGGATTACCAATGACCGAGAAGAGTAAAAAACGCAATATTATTAATATGGCCCCATGCACCCAATGCTTAATCCATACCCAACGGCAGCCATCTTCGAGGAATAAGCGCCTGTATGACGGCAAACCGACAAGGATGTCCAATCCCTATATCGCGGTTCAACCCCGAAGCTCATTACAAATACCTCAAAATAAACTGCGAGCTACGTGGACAAATAGGGAGATGCATCTGAAGTAGAGGCTCAAGAATAAACCTCGATTTGCTATCGAAAAATAAGAGCCAGCCCTAGTAAGAGTAGAATATTTCGCTTAGTGAGAACAGGATATTTATGAAAATCCAAACACGTTTCAACCTGTGGTACAGTTCTTGTGATAGGGTTCAAGAATATCTAACGTCAGTCGAAAAATGTTGTGATGCGTCAGAGCTTTAGGTTCAAGAATATTTGAATGAATCGGCTTGTAAAACTTTTTTGAGCTTTCCTTTTTGAGAGTTTCTCCACTCCAGTTCTAGTTAATTGATTTTTGTAACTCATTGTGATTGACTTATTCAATTTTCTTCCGGACGACCACTTATTGAAGTCAATTTAATGGAGTAGTGGCGGAATTGCGCGCTCTCAATGATTGCGGAAGTCGTCGAACACTTTCTGGGCCCGCGGATTTGGTGCTTTGAATTTTGTCTTGAATCATAACAACTATATTTTCGGTTTTACTGCATCATTCGACCCCCGCAAGGAATCATTTTGAAGGAGGTGACGATGGCTATTGATTTATAATAATTTTCGAGGCGTAGGAAATCGCGCATGCTCAGGAAATGCTGAGTACTGATCCAAAATTGACTTGGAATTGTTCTATTGCTAGTTAAATCTTTTTGACGATTGAAGTATGCATGAATAGTATGATTCATTCATCAAAAGAAAACTCAAAAAACACGTTGGTGAGAGCTTCCAAGTTTTTTTCAACGTGTCTTAAAAGAAAAGCTACGTGATTTCTTGTTCACTAAGATTTTTCAGCTCTCAAGAAAACGCCGTGGAAAGCTCAATGCGCCCAAGGGCTGGCTGAAAATTGTTGCGAGGCAAGATAATTATTTGCCAAATAAATGAGAAATATCTTTGAGAAATCAAAATACTCATAGATCAAGGAAGTCGTAGACAAATTTCCTTGGAGAAGCCCGGAGAGCTCGTTAGAGGTTCTACAAGTGGTTAATTCATGGGTATTTTCGAAACATTTTTCGAATTCTTTCTGAAAAATTAGAACTGATTGAAGCAATCTAAAGGTGGCACAGTCTGGATTTGGTATTTTTCAGGGTAATAGCCACAAAAATGAGTCTGTCTTGGCGAATCAAAATTTTTGAGCCCAAAAACTGAGAGAACAATCATATTTCGACATCTCGAAACAGAAGCGACGTGAACGTTTTCTTTCATGAGTACTCATCATAAAAGGTGTTGAAAAGACCCACAAGTTAATCATTGGTGAACGTCGATTATCAGGAATTGCCGTCGGAATTACGATTGAATCGAGCGATTTTGTGAAAACGCTATCCTGTAAGCTCGATTTTAAATAATCGCTCTTCATTCCCATTCCCCAAAACTAGGAGTAAATGCTCTTCGATACTAGTCCTACGAATAATCGAAGTGGGTCATTTTAGATACACCTTTTTCCGACTTTTTAATAAAAGCATTGGTCTTACTCGCAGACACCTCTATCTGAACTGATGCACACCAAAACCTTATTGAATCTCTCCCTTAACTCCCTAAATAAGTGTCAACCTCCCCAAAGACGAGTCTCGAGTCGGAGGCAAGCTGATAGGAGTCCTATTTGACGAGCCCAAAACAGGAATTTTTATCTATTTAACCCGTGATGACGAGGCTCAGGCGGTCTTGAGCGTGACCCCAATTTCGCTCAGCAGAGAAATGACGACTCAAATGGGAGCTTCAGTCATAATTGTCCGAATCAAAATTCTCATCTTGAGACAATTTTGGAGGCAGCTCGGCTTTAGGATATTTTTCAATGCTTCAGCGTCAGTAAATCTTGTCATGAGAATGTTTGCTCCTCCATAGGAAATAACAGTACTGACATATAATGAATTCTTATGAGAATAGATTGTTTTTGTTCTCCGAACCCTTAGATGTATTCGATATAATGATGATGTAAACTTGTAATATAATGGATAAATTCATGTAACACTAAAACCACCCCCTCATACATTCATGCTGACAGCACTACGAATGAAATTCTGAAGGTAACTCGAAAAATTCTCTTTCATTCATTAGGCTCCGACCATTATGTGAATGGATTTCCCCAGCTCGCCCAACCATTATTTATTCTTTCAATTCCATCTGCCATTCTCACTCTTATTCGTTCCTTTGCGATCTTATTCCTGTGTTCCTTCTTTTTGGAACTTTTCAGTCCCCGATTGGCCAGAATCCCATCCTGATGAGGGACGTGGTCCCGCGGGATCGTGTCCCCGAGAGGGACGTGGTCCCGCGGGATCATGTCCCTGAGAGGTACGTGGTCACGTCCTCCTGTTGGACGTGATCCCGCGGGTGCACGTCCCTCGGAAGGACGCGGTCCCGCGGGACCACGTCCTTTTCATTTTTACACGGGACTGCTCTTGTTTTGCAGGCCTAATGTGATGTTGCGACCGCAGACTCTCTTTTCTTCACAATTTATACCCTCCACTCCACATACATACGTATGCGTACACTAACTTCAAATTCACTCATTGATATACCTACATGAGTAGTTCCGTGGAAACATTGAAATAACGTGTGCCTACTTGTACAAGCACTTGAAACGCTCGTGGAAAAAATCGTAATATTCACTTTCACATATTTTTCGATCGACTGTAAGTAAAGCACTGTTTTACGCATCGCGCCGGCAGTTTTGGTTTACTCTAATCCCAGTCAATCGAAATAGTACATTTCATTCGATACAAGGATGCGAAAATAGGTTTTACTTCCGTGTATCGAATTGTGTTTTTTGACGAATTGTGAGAGGAAGTAGAAAATCAGAGCGAAAAAGTTACTTCCGCGTACAGTGTGTCAAAATGTGTATTTCGATACTCGGGCGTGAAGTTTTTCACTATACTCGTACGACCTTCGCCAGGGCTCGGGTCGAACATAGCCGTTCGAAAAGCAAAACTAAACTTCATACTCTCGAATCGATGTTGGGAAGTTTGGTTTTTCTTTTTGAACGATTATTTCGGTGCTCTTCTTGGCACAACCGTTAGTGTCCCAATCCAGAGTTGGTCAAGAAAAACATCATCGAAAAAGGGGTCAAAATGTCAGTTTGATGTCATGTCGTTCAACCTTTTTTTTGGCACTTGCGAGTGTAAAGGTGATGACAGACAACCCGCTACGACATGAATCTCACGACACGACGCGACGCGACACCGCCCGCCACGGCACTAAATCTATTCCTGCAAACTCAACCATCGATAGATTTGACTCATTTTCCTAAATCATGACTGGTAATGTGAAAATAAATCAAATCCATCGATGGTCGGGTTCACAAGAATGGATTGGGTGCCGTGTCGGGCGGTGTCGCGTCGCAGCGTGTCGTGAGATTCGTGTCGTAACGGGTTGTCTGTCATCACCCTAAGGCGCTGCAGTGAGGCTTGTTTGGGATTTGGGCAAGCAAATAAAACGAAGATAATGATTTTAACCACCAAATCCTCCTGCTATAACAGCCAAAATACCGCTTTTTGTGTGCATGGCGAGCACTGCCATGTTGTCACGCAATTCTTCCAAAAATTTCATTTTTCCTTGATAAAAGTGATTATCTTCATTCCAGGCCTTTCCGCTTCAGCTTTTTTGCAAATTTCATCGTCAGGCGGAACTTTTTCATGCCTCAAAGTATTGATAAAAAATTTATTTTCACACTTTGGGGAGTACTCTTTCGCAAAAATCAACTTCTGATGAAGTTTTTGGTCATTTTTGTGTCATGCTACTGCGACCCTTGAACGTGAAACTAGGGTGTTCAAAGTTAGTTGCTTTTAAAGTATCTGATAGCCAAATCAAAATCCCAAAACTTGAAGATTGTGGCTTAAGCCGGGTGCTGTAAGAACAATTTCATTGTCAAATGGCAGGTTCCGTGTCATGCTACCGCGTCATCCGTGTTAGGGTGTGTCCACATACGAAGTGCATGAGCCGCTCACCGAATTTGAGCCAGCTTTTGCGTTTTTACATCGGTCTGCAACGTAATCGTCTATCGTTCTTGGTCACTAATCTTGAGATCTGTTTTAGATCAGTTGAAAAAATTAGAACTGCACAAGCCGGCTCAAATTTGGCGAGTAGCGCATAAGCCGTGAGTTGTCGACATACGCCAGCGTACGCCGGAATGCGCTTCATTTGTGGACACACCCTTATAGTTGTGATACCGATGAGCGGGAAGCTTGTATATGTTTTAAAAAATCGGAAAATTCATCTTGGAACCCTTAGCAGTGAGATTTGGGGTTGGCACTTTTTCGACTCTCAAAGTATCAAAGTTTCCGCGGAACTTCTCATAATATGTATAAAAAATGTTAGGCACGCGTGCAGATCTCAAAAATTGAGGATAGCTTCACAATACATTACAAAGTACACATACATTCTATGGATATGCGTATATGTATGTTCGTATGCATGTGACAGCGTGGGTATTTGAAAACAGGAGTGAGGTCCTGTAGGCGCGCCCGGGGGTCTGTACAGATGTATTAGCGAAGTGCCCTCTCAATTTATATACTGTGCCGAATTCAATCACTTTCCACGAATCGCAAACGCGATTATATTCAGACTCTTTGCGTCAATTCTATACTATGAATTTCACAAATATATATATATATGTATGCATGTAAGCCTCTAAGTATGGCGTGCATTATGCTTAAAATGAGTGAATGTAAAGGTAAGTGAACTCGTGGAATCGGTGAATTGTTTACCCGGTGGGCCCACGATCCGCCAAGTGCGGGTATCGATTTGCTCCCCGCATAGTCGAGTCTGTAAGAGAGAATAATATTATGCTATCATAGTATTTGTAGGGCTGATGGTGGTGGTGGTGAGCTTATACAGGGGGTTACAACTGCTTGGATGTCTTGGTAGTTTCCTGTGACAGATCGAGATCGCAGCTGCCGACCTTCTGATGATTCTGTCGGGAAGGACCACATTTTCACGATGCTGCTGTGAATTTGGTAGTTTTTATCTACCTTGTAGTACGCAGAACTTATTATAAAGATTTTTGTTAAAATTATGTACGTAAGACTCTAAAAAATTACTAAGTACAAAATTATTTATCTTCGGCATGACTTCCATCAGACCGTGACATTATGAAATTCACGGGGTTTCAATGAATCTTTGAAAGCTTTTTAGAAAACCAAATAATTAAAACACGTTCGCTGCGGCGGGGCCCGCGCGATTTTTCATTCTCCAATCTTTGTCAGCCCGTAATTATCCAAAAAACATCCCCGATAAGAATCTTCCAAGGTGATTCACGAGGTGATTCACTTTGCCTAAAGCATAAACAGCGAGCCAAGAAAGAGTTTGCTCCTATAGAGAAATTTTTTTCTAGAATAATGGAGTCCAATCCATGTCCGGAATATAATTACCAAAAATCTTTCCCGCAGCAAACGTGTTAATAATGTAAGTCTCAAGCTCAAATATAAAAAATATTCACAAGAAAAATAACCCCCCTGCTCGCCTGATGAATAAAGTACTCTTTTCATCAGATTATATCTTCCACTGGAGTAATTTTGGAACAGGGAGGAGGGGGAGGGTGTAACTTTGGAACAACTCATGAAAGAATCGTTATCAGGAGCGGTCTGTGAGGCAGGGTAAACCTATTAGTTTCAATACCTGTTCTCTTCAGGCCTCACTTGGCCGGCGAGAGTGTCTCCATCAGTCGTGTGTTCATTCTTAGCAGATTTTTTCAGAAGTATTGTCAACCGGGGTTGCTTTGAACAGACGGGGTAACTTTGAACACTCGTTTAAATTCTTGTAATTAGCAAAGTAAGGATACGCGAATGAGTGAGCCGGAAAACCAAAACTTTTCCCAATCACTTCGTCTGAAGGTCAGAGAACTTGGGGTTTTACGTGTATAAATGGAAATTTCTTCGTTCGGCGCTTAGAATTGACATCTTGCGTTTGAGCAGAAGCCCTGAAGATTTTCGAAAATAGAGGGAAAAAAGCTATTTGGGCGTTATTTTTGAAAGTGAAGAAACAAAATACAGGGCATTCGCGTAGTCTGAATCATTGTGCATACTATTTTTCCTTGTGTATTTTCTCCCATAGAAACTGGTAACGAAGTTCGTTGAGGCCTCGAAGATCCAGGGTTTTTGTAAATCGCGAAATATTGATCGTAGCAAAAAAACGACACTCTTCCGGAAAACACCAAAATCCATTCAAATTGATGCGTTGGTGTGAAAAGCGTTTAGATGGGCCTAGACTCTTATGTAACTATGTTTTCCTACGTATTTTGACCTCCTGAAAATAATTCCGGTGGTTTTATGGAGCTCAGAAACTGTCGAGATGCCAAGTTTGAGCAGTGCTAATCCAGGCTCAATTAACGAAATTGACGAAATTTGCTTATTTTCACCTGCTCACACCTCGTTTTGGAAAGTATAAGAGCTCTATAAAGCTACCTGGATCTTTTTCAGGAGGTCAAAACAAGTTAGGAAAACGTAGTTAGATAAGAGTCCAGGCCATCCAAACACATTTCACACCAACGCACCAACTCGAACGAATTTCGGCACATTCCGAAAAAACGTCGTTTTTTTTTGCTAGGGTCGATATTTCGCAATTTACAAAGACCCTTGACCCTGAACACCTAGATAACCCTCTTTTCGGTTTCTCCGGGAAAAAATATACAAGGAGAAATAGTTAACACTATGATTCATCAGACTCTGCATCGTGCTCTGCGCTTTCTTTCTTCACCCTCGAAAATAACGTTAAAATGGCTATTTCCCCCTTCATTTTTGAAAATTTTCAGGGCCTTTGCTTGAGCGTACGATGTCAACTCTTAGCGCCCAATGGAAACATTTTTACATATCATATACACGTAGAAACACAACTTATCTGACCCCAGACGTAACGATTTGGGAAAAGTTTGGTTTTTTGGCCCACGTTAATGCGCAAGGGTTCTAGTACTAATTTGCTTGGTAGTCACATGCGTGGACAATATTTTACACCAGAGTTGAAGTCCCTATCAGCCGTGTGTGACTGAAAATCATGATTTTGGAGCGAAAAAAGACTTTTTCCAATTTTTTCGATCCAATTTCAGGCAATACCAGCCACACACAGCTGATGTTGTCCACGCATGCGACTACCAAGCAAATTAGAACTAAAACCCTTTCATATCCCTACTCTGCTGATTGTAAGAACCAGGACAAATTTTCAAAGTTGCCCCGTCTGTTCAAAGTAACCCAGGTTGACGGTATGTTTTAGATGCAACAAAAAATCTCTGAGAAATTAGTTTGTTTTCGACCTTTGTAGGACGAGTCCAGGATAACTGAGCTGGATTTTAACTCGCCGTGCAGATGACGAGCCCATTCTTACAATGATGTTTTCTGGGGCGTGAAAACTGAAAATTTCATTTTTTTCCAGAAAAGTGGGCTGACCTCAGAACACCAAGTTGCGCGGGTCCCCTGATCGCGGCTCTTGATGTTTTCTGCTAGTTTCATGAAGCAGGCATCTGCTTTCCTTTTTTTTCTTGAGCTAATCCATCATATTCATCACACTCAAAGTTACAGATGTCCAGGAAGCATGTTATCGGATGGATGCGAATGATTTGTTACATTCACGATGGGTTATATTGGTAGGACTTACTCGTTTGTTATGGTTCCGGAAGAATTCTATCTCGTCTATTTTTGGAGGAGCTCTCGAAGCTTGTTGGAGTGAATTTTGACTCTAAAAGAGTCAAATTTGACTCCTGAAGAGAAAAATTCACCCCAACGAGCGTAGCACAAAGTGTGAGTATACATTCGCTCTAAATAGCTCTAGAAACACTGAAAAACTCTCAAAAAACTTGCCGGGAACTTCCTATAGGCTGGAAAAGTTTCTGTGCCTGATAAGGATCTCAATACAACAACAAAATTCCCACAATAAGTGTTATGAATGTCTTGAGTAATTCTCCCCAAACGGACGGAGGTCAAAGCTCTATATCTTTTTTCAGTTGAAATCTTATACCTGAGATTTCTCTTCAAATTTTTCACACTAAATCAGTGTACTTTCATCTCAAATTCCAACCATTATCTTGAGATTCATAATATTTGGCGAAAAATATACTGATTGGAAAACGACATCATACATTTCTGGATGAGCTATTAAAGTTTGACGGGAGACCTCTTATTTGAGGGCCAAATTGAAGAGCTTGTATTTTCCCGCCTCCCCCACAATTGACACAGTGGCGTCACCTCTGTCCAGACGCTCGAAACTCATCCAATGCTGCTGTATCGACCGAGAGTCGGTATAGATGAATCCTTCTAGATCTACCCATTCCAATACTTTTGGAATATTAATTTAAATTTGATTATATTTAGGAATCCGAAAGTAGCTTCAATATTAATTTACTCGTATGAATTTATCTTCCCTTACATGACCCTTATCTCTGAGATCAAGACTTATACGTTTCAAAGTCGATTGATGTATTGGGACTCCAAAAATTGATCAACAGTATAATCAAATGTTAGTCATTCAATAATGGTTCATTTCCTGATCTAACTTTTCAAAAAGCGTTTTAGAAAACCATTACACTTTGATTCAAATCAAAGTGCTTAATCGCAAGCCAAAGATACTGTGTCAGGTATTTGAAAAATCAATAAGTCGACGGAAAAATGTAAATACCAATGTCGATAGTATTAGCGTTAATTTCACTTTTATGTATTAGTGCTTACTCGCAATTATACGGATCATTTCATCAATCATGGTTGGACATCGGAACCTGGTTTCTTCGATTTCTCTAGAATTTAGAGAACGTATTCCATGCATCGATATCAGCCGAAGAGCTTCTTTTTCAGGTCCAAAATGATCATTGGCATGTGGTTTCAGAGGGCAAATCATTTAGAAAACTCATTTCTTTCTTATGACTTGGTATGCCAGACGCCTCACACCTTTCTAAAATCCTGAAAACAAAAAACAACAAATTCCCATGGAAACTTTTGATGCTTTCTAATAAGATATCCCAGCAGTTCAAAACACCCATTACGATTTTTAAAAAGTGATTCTTTTAAGAAATCCCATTTTTGACTCCTAACATCATCTTCATGTTAATTTTAATTTTTAATCAAAAGACATCGCCCCTCTTCCTAGTAAAATTCGACCACAGTGACAGGACCGTTTCCAAGTAATAAAGTATGATATTTTCATTTTCTTCATTTGGAGTAAATTGATGAGGGGCAGTTTTATTTTTACTCGGAGCCAGCGATCTTTTTGGATCGACAGAATCATGATTAGAAAATTCAGCATTTTTTTCGAGTAAATGAAGTGCTCGCCCTCAAATATGATAGCAATACTTGCAAATGAGAACAGTGATGTTTTTTTTCTTTTTTCATTATCTTGAGAGTAGAAGTGATGGGCTGAGGGAAATTTCTAAAACTTTTTAATACACCATTTCGATCTTTTTTCAGGATTATTTGACGAGATCTATAGTTTCAGGTTGATTCCAAAATACGTCAACTTACTAAAGACTGCACCAGTGAAAATTCACAATATATCCGAAATCCGAACCCAGGCTTCCACGATAGCTACTGAATGAAGGTTCATTGGAGTTTAAATGAATTTTAAAAACTCCCCTCATCATATTATATATAACTCTATGCAGTACCATCGACTATATAGCCTAAGGTGTTACGTTTATTTTTTTGTATAAAAATCTTCGCATCGCCATTCAAAATAAAAATAGCAACTTTTCATGCATGGCAGTACTTAAAGGTCTACAATGTTATTCCCTGTCAGATCCAACTCACTATGGATGCCATTTGTTTTTTGAAGGACACATGCCAATTAATTGACGGTGAGTTTGAACAGAAATTCTGTCTCAAATATGTGAACCCTGATAGGGTTTTTCTCTGGCTCGCTTGTTCTATTCTCTTTAGAGATGATAAGCAGTAGATGACCATCACTTTTCTCATTAGTGGCACCACTGTTTGGTGTGCCTTGTGCGTGATAAATACAGATTTAGCTCCAGTAAAGTAGGTCATCTAGAAACATTGCCATTGATCGAACGATCCAACAAATATTTTAATATTTTAGAGCTTCAAATTTTCTGTGTGATCACTTCAGATTATTTATCAAATCAATTTTATATTTCTGTATTTTATAGTTAATACCCAAGTAAGTAGAGCCACACAGCTTCTTGAATGAAGAAAATCTTTTTTCACAAGATGTCACAATTTCATTCACATCAAAGATACACTCAGTTCGGGTGATCTGAGGATCTAAATCGATCGGCTCTCGCACACCAATGTAAATACCTACACATTTTTCACATGCATTAAATAAAAATTCGTACAATTTATTTTCTTAATGGCAACAAGTGATACACTTGGTATTAAGCAAGCATGAATATATTTTGAATTAATCTCCAAGGTGCTGAAGTACAAAGTGCCTTATGATCCGGACAGTGGTATCTTCTAAGGCATTCTGCAAATGTCCGATCGCACTCACAGAGCCTCTGAGCACAAGATCCTGAGTTTCCCCATTCGCCGTGTTCGATTGCTGCAATAAAAATAAAATTCGATCACTGATTTGTCAAAGAAGTTATGAGGGCTAGAAAATATTATCGACAATATGTCAATATTATTGTTTGAACATTTTCAGTCTCTTGATGAGCCTTTTCAATTTTCGCGGATTGATATTGATTCCTGATATTTCTGATTACTTCTCGTTACAATCTGAAACGTTCATACTGCAAATAATTCCAAAATTTTCCTTAGCTCTCACGATTCACATTCATTCCATCCATAAAACATGATTACACAAATTGTTCTGTAAGCAGATATTGATTGATATTTTCTTGAATCTCAAAGCAATTTTTTTTTTTAATAGTTTCATTCTAGCAGAAAGTAATATGAATTTATTGTTTGATGTCTTGTTTTCTGTTAATCCCGCTTGCTCTGAGCCATCGATGCAGTTGTTAGCAAAATATTCTAATTTAATCTCGTTGCTTTTGGCGAAATAACTATTTACCACACTTTTACTCATGTTTACAAAAACTACGGATCGAGTTACATGCGTTTCCATTTTTTATCCATTTGTATATTCTTTACATCTTCCAAACGTAGGTAATATCCATCAACGAATTATGGACAGGTATTCCAGAAATCATAAATCAGTTTCTGTTATAGGAATTTCAGTGTTCATGAAACATTTGAAAATTGATCAGAGGATACCGAAGTAACGACTGGTCGACTTTACACTGGAAAATTATCTCGAAATCGTGAAAACATTAACCATGATGTCCGATCATATCGATCGAATGTCAAAATTAATTTCATAGTCATTTACTTTATTAAACGTACCACATAATGGTTTGTAGCCACGATAACACTTCCAATAATACGGAACAAAATACTCGACGAACATTGGGCATTCAGTTGCATCGTAGCACCAGTCATGCATCTTGCAACACCTGCAAATAGACAATTTTTTTTTTTTTTTTTTATATATTGTCAATGCTCTCGAATGAGCATCAGTACAGAATTGCGCGCAAATTATTGAGATTATTCAGTTACCTATCTATACCGTCCATCGGGTAACCAGACCCTAAAAAGCCACAGTAACAGCCATATCCCTTGTATGCGAGAGGATTGCATCCAGTTGCGCATAGGATCATGTTATACAAATGTGTCACCGCACGTTTGTATCTTGGATGTCCTTTGGCCTCTGATGATCTAAAATTATGATACACAATTTCAACAATTATTCGAAATCATCGCTACTGTTAGAGATTGGAATGTCAGTGCTTCGACTGCAAGTATGATAAGGAAGACTTTACACTGAAGGTCAAAAAATTGTGTACAAATCTATAAAAGTGAAAAACCTAACATAGAAACATTGAATTCTCCAACCTTGGTCGTCAAAAATGACTATCGTTGAATCCATTTTGTAACTTTTTCTGAGTACCTAATGGACTGTTTGAATCTTTTTTTGTACATGAGTAGTTCCGCAGAATATTTGATATTTGAGGGTCAAAAATGTGCCAACCCCAAATCTCACTATCCTGCAGGGCTCTAAGATGTATTTTTGACTTTTATAATGCGGTAGCGGGCACGGAACCTGACATTTGGCACTATAATTGATCCTACGGCCAAAAATGGTTTGAGCCACGGTCTTGAGGTCTTAGGATTTCCAGTTGGCAACCAGATACTTTGAAAAAGCCGACTACTTAGGACCTCCGTAGTCTCGCGTTTAAGGCTAGTCCGGAGTCCCCGCAAAACCGCAACCAGTCACGCACCGGCGTACTCTCAGGTTGCAGCTGCATGCAATGATTCTGAGAGCGGTATTACAGGTTATACGCTTTTATTGGTACTAAATGTGTTACTCAGATACTAGGCCACCTGTGAAATCTTATAACACGATACCATGCAAAGTTTCGTGGCATTTCATTCATTAGGAATCGAGAAAACCTTGAAGGCAATTTTTTGGTGGGATAGAGCGCGTCCTCACCTATTTCTATTTATTCCTCAATAACTAAACAGTTTTGGCCAAAATCAGATACTAGGCCATCTGTGGATTAGAATTTCCTGTCGAATGAGCCCTCCCACGCCCGAAAATTCTGGATCTAGCTCGCAAAAATCTTGAACTAGTGTGAGCATCGAGCAGTATAACTTGCTCAGCGAGCCAAAAAAACTACGATTTTCTGTATGAATCCCCGGGTGTGCAACAACTCATTCGATGGGAAATATCATGGTGTTTCAGTTGCCACATCTCGTTTGGGTCGGAAATGTGAGGTTGAAATACTATGAGGCAAAAATTTAGTTCATAATCTCCCATCCCATCGCACATGCAGTACGATCAAAGCGCCATCTATCGGACAAAATATCCGGATTCTTTACGGACTAGCCTTAAGGGTCGCAGTATAGTGAGGCACGGAACTGACCAAAATATTTAGCAAAAGTAGATTTTTGCGAGAGAGTACTCGCCAAAGTGTAAAAATCAATTTTTCGATACTTTGGGGCATGAAAAAGGTGCGCCTGATAATTTACTTTGAGGAAAAATTGTCGGGGAAAGGCCTGGAATTAGGCAAGTTCACTTTTATCGAGGGAAACTAAGTAAGTAGAATTTTAGCCAAAATTGGATGACAAAATGTACGTGATCGCCATGCACACAAAAAGAGGTCTTTGGGCTCTCATTTAGTAATGAAATTTGGTGCTCAATACCATCAAATATGATCAGTTTGCCCATCCGTATCCCAAATGGGCCCCATCGCGGAACTTCACAATTATAAATGCTGAAAAAGAGAAAAGTGACAGGGTACGGAACCTGACATTTTGACCTCATTTTGGTGATAATTTTTTTGGGCAACTTTGCACGATCTTTTTTCCTAAGCATTTCAAGGGTTCGTACAAGCAGGCACACATTATTTCAAAGTTTTCACAGAACTACTAATATATATTACAAACAATAGATCATTGCTAAGTCAAATCTAATCTTTGAGAAAATGCATAGAAATTGATTCAAGGCTCGAATCTCTGGAAGTATGACAGTCAGAATCAAAATGTATTAGGATTTTTCAGCTTTTGAGCCTCATCTTGAAAACCATTCCAGGTTTTTTCAGTCCGAGATGTTACTTTTTTTTCCAGAAAATTTCCTTGCAAAAATTGATCAATCATCGAAAGGGACCATACTTGGTGTGGTACAAGCACCATTTTTGGTTCTTTCTACCAACCAAACTACAACTTCATACACCTTTTGTTTACACCTTTCATGAATAATGGGGACCCTTTCTCAAGAGAGATCTTTTTGTAAAAGAACAGTCATATCTCAGATCAAGAACAACCTAGATCTCAAAAACGTATTCGAAAATTCTTAAATTATTTCTTATTTATAAGTCATCTCCGTTCATTAACATATATATGTCTGAGTTGTAGAGGTCTGAGAAAATTTTTACAAGTTTCCTCAAGGATTCGATTTGGCCTAGCAAAAATATGTTATTTACAAAAAAAAAATAAAAAAATTCAAATAGTCCATTGGGTACTCAGAAAAAGCTACAAAATGAGCTCAACCAAAGTCATGTTGGGACCATAATTCAAATTGTGTAATTTGGACATTTTATTTTTAGGTGCATACAATATTTTGACCAATAATGATGTACTACACTTGATGAAATCCTGAAGAGGAAACAATGATATATAAGGGCTCTTCCTTTGAATCTTCTACATGAATATTGGTAAGAAACTTTTTTCTAAATCTTACTTGAGCGCAGTATTGTTCTTTGTAGATGAGATATCATTCGTAAAGTTACTCTTCCCTCGTGGATGGCTAAGCATCGATGATTTACTTCGAAGGTATCCACTGTAACCAAGCTGGATATCATCGTTGTTGTCATCGCTAAAGACTATCTTATTATTATGAGATTCTTCTTTGATTATGTTTTCAATCACTTTTGTGTCTTGGGTAATCGAATTGGACAATCCTCCACCTGTAAAATGACGAAAAAGTATAAAATTAAAAACATTCATTTGATGAGGTTGAAAATAGCTGTAACTCATTTATGAAATTTCTAATCACTTAGTTAAAATTGAAAGTTGGCGAAGAGAGGACTTGAAGATCGGATATCAACTTTTGCTTGAAATCCTTTACAAAATCCTCGTCGAAAAATTATATGAACTCATTGTCTTGTTTAAATTCAGTACTAGTCTCTCTATAGCAAACTAATATCCCAATGATGTATAATTTTAAAATATTTTACTATTCCTTTTGGAAATTTATACAAAATAAATTAAGATCTTCTCTGCGATAAACCGAGCCACCGGTGGAACCCACGCGTCCAACTTTGCGTGCAGTATAGTGATCAAATTCCCCATCAAATGTTAGAACCATCGCACACAGAGCCAGAACACGATGTTTGCCGTCGCAGTGAACGAGTTAATCACTATTTTTCATAACTCACTTTTCGACTCTGAAGCCTATTTCGATCGATAAACAGTACGATCTGGCTTGGAATGATCCTTGATGCATCAAAATAATAAACTATCATCACTAAATAGAATCGCATATGTCGAGCTCATGAAATCTTGGCAAGATATTTTCACTATATTCTGCGTTCATCACACCAAATTCCCATCATACACTATGCGACATCTGTCATTTTGACTCAAGATGATGGAAGAAAATTTTTCACGCGCGTATAGTAGCGCATTTAATATGCTAATTCTTCATTACGACATTCAATTCTGTTAGTAAAAAATAGAGCTCACGCGAAGAGTTAAACTCTCATTTCATAAAAAATTAAAATCATGTGATTTTTCTTTAGAAAATGGAAGAAGTGCTTGACATCTATCAAATGGATCGTTTAGGCGAAGGATCTATTACAAAAATTCGAATTTTGAATCTTAAATCTATTCCTCGGTAATCCTGAGCCCATAAGAGAATATTGTGACGTTTCTATCACTCATCAAAAATTAAATCATCAAAAATCCAAAAAGAGCCACAATTCTCTTGACTGTTCATCAATGATAGATCAGCCTCAATTTTCAAATTATTCACACACAACACTTTCACCTTCACAAAGAAAAAAAAAAACAGTAAAATTATCATACCATTCTAAAATGATTTCGCAGTTCCTCCACGAAACAACTCAATTCTCATGAAATTTAGATCTTATCGTATCCGCACAGGTTTCTATACCCTTCCGGAGAAAAATTCAATGCTTGAGAAAATCTACTCCCAATCTTCGGAAAACTCAATAAAATGCGAGAAGAACAATTGGGTCCAAGCAGCTATACGTTATACGAATCTAACCGTATATGTGAAGTCAGAGAGAAAGGTTCATCGAACCGTATCATTTTCCTCCGCTGGTATTATGACTAAATCGTGAGCGAAATTAATGAACATTGCATAAGATGCCACGCCACGATTACAAAATATAGCCCGCGACATGTTTAAGCATTGCAACAATAATTCAACGGTTTACGGAGAAAAATTCTTTGCTTGTAGTCTGTTACACGCCTTTCTCTCTAATTTCTCATCAATTATCTGCCTCTTATGCAATTGATGATTGACTGATTTTAGACTAGACTAAATCATCATATTTGCCTGATTCATCAAAGGAATGATAATTACACTTGACTGCTTCATAGACCTCTTGAATATCTTGAGATCTTGTCGTTAAATATTTGCCATCGGCAAATTCTCGTCCATCACTTTAATATTTTTGATGAAGGTATGCATATTAAATATTATGGAGATGATTGGGCTGTTCTATTAGACGATAAATGATTCAAATTGTTTAGGCTGTAAACCTGGAAAAAGTTGTGAAATCTTCACGCTCAACAAATTTCATTTCTCGTGTATAAATGTACTTACATGATCTAATATGAAGTCAACGAGTTCTTTAGCAATAGGTTATTTGTGTGCAAAATTTTTCTAGATGAGTAGATTGCGAGACCTTTATTTTGTAAAATTACATATTCCAAGCCTTCAATCTACCATTAAGCATCATCATCAATTATTCTAGTATCTACATCTTCAGTTCTCTCTAGTGTTGCTTCACATTGACTTATGATTTTCTATTTCATTTTTGAAAAAATCAAGAATTGATGTACTTGGAAATGTATACTCAATCTTGGCGAGAGATGCGTTTTTGGGGCTTCATTGAATTTTTCTTCGGCAAAGTTCTTATTTTGTCCGTCACAAGCCATGCCGAGAGCCATGCACACTTTTCTTTGAGTTCTCCACAGTATAATTCATTTTTTGGTAAAGAAAATACTCATTACAGCTCAGTCATTTTGATTCAACTAAATTTTATCACTGTCAAATCATCAGATATGAACCCAACAAAATATAGGTTGATCACAGATGAGTAATTCTACGAAAAAACGATCTATTGAAAAAGGTGGGCCTCAAATTCTTTTGGAGATTATTTTTCACTTCCAAGGGTCAAAATGTGTACCTCTACTCAAAATAAACATTCATCCCTTCAAACAGTTGATGGGTTTTTTAAATAAAGACGATTTTTCGATGATTTCATGATGAAGAGTGTATAAAAATTTGCCTTTTTCACAGTTTTTCGTCTTTGCCGTGATTCTGCCGGGGTTGGTCACTCAGAAGAGGTGAGTTTTATCGCGAAAGTAGAATAGGTTTTTGTGGATTTTTCAGAGATTTATTTTGGTGCTTCATGTGCCGGATCGGGATCAGTGAGTGAAATTTAAGTGGATGCGATCGGATTCGCATTAGCACGAAGTGATAGTGTCGGGCGACCAGCGGCGCACACTGGGGCAAGAAAGTCGAATTTGGGCACGATCCAGCCCTGCGCTAATTCTTGACGGATCGAGATGGTTGAAACGCGATTCTCTTCCTTTTTCTCAGCTCTACAAAATGCCTGTGCCAGGATTTTGATTTGGACATTTTTTGCGATTCAAACTGGGCGAAGTGTGAAACAGTAGACGAAGAGACTTCTGAATATTCAGTCGATGTGTTAGGGTGGGTTTTCATACGCCCAATAATCCGCAAAACGTTTTTGTCCACAGACTCAAGTATGTGGAGTCTGGAAAAATACCTATCCATTAACCATTCCAATCGTATCGAAATATACGCGCTCAGAGTTTCGTGGAACTGCGGAAATCTGTAAAAATGGGCAGCCGATCCATCAAGAATTCGCGCAGGGCTATGGCCCGTGCCCAAATTCGACTTTCTTTCCCCAGTGTGCCGCGCGGGCGTCTTCCTCGGAACCTACAGCACCTTGTGCTAAATGGCCACCGGCGGCTGGGGATTATTTCTCGATTGCTGATTTAAAGCATTGGCCCGACACACCGGGACGAAGATCAGGGCAGCCTACAAGTCCGGAGTGCAGGCTAATCTCAACATCGGCCATGAGGTCTCGAGTCGCCGCAACCCTTGGAGAACGACAGAAACGACCTGGGGGGCTAGGAGGGTCTTCGGACAACGAGGGATACATCGGGGATAAGCCATTTTTGATTATTAAACATTATTTACAGCTTCTTCGGTTTCTGTAAATCTGGAAGTATAGGTAAGTATGTTCACATTCATCTAAGAACTAGATCCGACCGGGGTAATTGAAAAAACTCCAGGAAAAAGTGCAAGCAATCCCAAGTTATGCGATATGTCTCTTCCTTCTGAGAACTCCACAGCGGCTGTTCCTCGTTTTCCGATGAATGAGAGCATACTTTCTCATAGATCTTCAAAAAATCTACATGGAACTTTTTTACACATTTTTTCATAAAACTTTTTTTTGTGTTATTACGATAAAATCACGAAAAGACGAAGAACCGTGGAAGAGGCCAATTTTGACACGCCCTTTATCATGGAAAAATCGAAACATCGGGTGTGTTTCAAAATCTACCAATAAATTACTTTGATTCTTATTGGAAGTTGATCGCAGAGACACTTAGAATCCCGCCACAGAACTCTTTCATTTAATTGGTTTATAACTTTCCGGCTCTTCCGGCCCATCATGGTATAGCCTCGTGCTAGCTCATATCACTCGTTTCCAGATTTTGTTGGAAGTCACCAAGTCCATTCTAAAAATTTACCCTTGATTTTTTGAACATTGTAACAATGATCTAGTGAATGAAATTGAATTTGGCCAGTGGTCAAGTTTGGAGGAACTTCCCTACGTTTTTTATAAAAATTACAAAACAGCGTTGTGGAAGTATGTTTTTTGCGAAGAACACTACATTCTACATTGAAAAATATGGCTCATTATCAATTTTCATGGAATCACCCATATACAAGCTTGGTGAGATGATGGCAGGGTTTTCAAAATGGTTTTTGTTACGTTTTTCACTAACTTTTCAAATGCACCTAGCCACTTCTCGCTATTTAATGGTATTTTTGAGTGATAACGATTCTAATGACGAATCCGTGAGACTTGTAGTTGAGCTTGTGGCAAAATGATCGCGACTTGGACCTCAAAGTCACGATAATTTTGCAAAAAATAATTCGATACAAAAATTTCCTTAGCGATCCGGAGTCGGGAATAGATTCTCTATTTCTCTTCCATGTGTATAGAGGTTCATATTTTTACCCATAGAACGAAAAAAATGACTTACAAAAATCTCAGACAAACCTTTTTCTGATGAAACAGAAATTACTCAAATCTGTATCTGAAAGATATACCGTGGTATTATGATGAGAAAAATTTACGAAAGCATTTTAAGTGTCATGGTGAAATCATGATACTGAATTACAAAGTAGTAGGAACGGTCAATTTTGATCACATTTGAAGTTAAATAGCATCTACATTTCGTACCTTGTTTGTTAAATATTTTTTTAATGGATAGAATGTCAGTCCCCTACTAATTACCTCTAGCATGATTGAAAGTGGTAACATAAGATATATCGCTACTAGTTTTAGCGTGCAAATCAGAAAGTGAGTTTCCGAACGATCAATATCTGATAAATGATCGGGGCCATCTAGAAACCAGTGTGGAAATCAAATCGAGGCCAATACAGAAACTACATTTCATCTCATCAGAGATAAGTAAATTTTTCCATAATACATAAAAAAAAAAAAAGAAACATCTCGTGAGACACTAAGCCTATAATCATATAAAAATCCCAATATCACCAAAGCTTATGACCGTCCGATAAATTTAGACTGTCCCATAAAACAAGTAAAAATTCTTAGATCGTAATTTGGAACCATGCAAGCACTCACAAACAGTTCTAAAACTACATTAAAGTAAAGTCATTGAATCTGAGAACCAAAACAACTTGAAAAAGCAACACATTTGTATATACCTATTACACTGAAAGATCGCACACAAATCTTGACACCATCAACTATGCCTACGATCAGATTACCGAAGGCCTGTGAGAAATTCCTATTTACTCTTCTTCCGCTACTATATCTCTACAGTTACATTTTGCTACTTTCGTTACAGTGAAAACTACATCCCGGACGAACAAACTATAGTTTGAATGTGAAATTCGGTAAATCACGCATTGAAGAAGAAAGAGTAAAAATTGTAGGTATAACAATGTCGACCGATGTAAACTCAACAAACGTAATTAACTTACACGAGCTGACTGTTGTCTGTGACAACATTTGAGAACAAATTCATTGTTCACCAGAGTCTTGTTTGAAAGAAAATATTGTCTTACGATTACCTACCTTGAGACTAGAGGTAAAGCATCGGAGGAATCTCATAGAAGCGATGAGAATAGGGGAAAGTATCTGTGTTTCAGATCAATGGTATGAATTTTCACTAAAATTTGTTCGACTATCAGTAATTTTGTTTCTTACTTTCTCTGAATTTAGAATGCAATTTTCACAAAAAAAATTTGTCTCTATTTTGATGAATTTGGTAATTTATCATCAGAGATTTGGTCGAATATATTTTTCATTATGCACGGCAGAATATTTTTGTTATTCTGATGCAAAATATTTTTTTCAAACATATCGTTCCACATAATTTAAATTTTATGAGGTACACGATAAAATGAACGATCCAGATATACAAAAGCTCTCACGAATATTTCAGCATTTGTAATTCAACCTGTTTGTGAATGAATGAAGCTTTGAATAGAATAACTTTTACTTTATAAAACTCTCAACAAAAGCTACCACACGTCAATAGACAGACAACGCATGAGTCTATAAAAAATTAAATCAGTTTCGAACAAAAATCAATGCAACGAGACACCATAAATTTAGTGAAAGTGCGAAAATTACTACTCAATAAAAAAAAAGTCCCATCACTGTACAATTCAGAAAATTTACGATCCCACCTATATATTCATCGAATGAATAACCATACATTTCCTTCATCTCTACACGCGGAAGCAAAAAAAAATAGATGCAGAGAAGAGTAATAAATATAGGTATTGAAGAGGTCGCTGCACTTGAATTCTCAAAGCCTATGGGATGCGCGAGAAGAGAGTGTCGGATGTAACGGTCAATTTCCACAGACTAGTTGCTCACTCTCCGAGTAAAAGGAAAAAACAATTCTCAACACATTATTTTTGTCCCTCATTTTACATATAATCATATGCATTTATTTTGAGGTTATAATGCTTGACTTTCCAACAGAAATTTGCGAAAAGAAAAAAAATTTTAATTTCTTGAGATGCTGCGATCATGGTGGTAGTGGCTAAGTTGTAATAGTAGTAGTGGTCATGTGTGTGATTATCAGTGAAAGAGTCTTGATTAGACATTGAGAGAA
The DNA here is from genome assembly GCA_029851415.1 of Eretmocerus hayati. NCBI lineage: Eukaryota > Metazoa > Arthropoda > Insecta > Hymenoptera > Aphelinidae > Eretmocerus > Eretmocerus hayati. The sequence goes on from CM056742.1 coordinate 21,255,122, forward strand.
ACTTGAGAGGCTCCTGAAATAATACATTGTTAACTCTAATGGTCATAAGAACCTACAACAGTAAGAGGAAAGAGAGTAACGTAATTGCCGAAAGCTCGACTTGTGTCTGAAATACCTACATAACTCTACATGTGTGTGTGTGTGTGTGTGTGTGTGTGTGTGTGTGTGTGTGTGTGTGATGAAAAATGACAAATACAAGTGTTTCTGTGCGGTCCAAGTAACTATTCATTAGTAATCATATCTACCGACATGCGATTCTCAGAGGTAATGATTTTACTAGTAGATTGATACTTTTCAATGGAATGAAAAGTGGATAAGGTGTATTTTTCTTGATCTGTTTCGTTTTGAAATCTTGGGCGTCACCTCTTGAGTTTGAGCCGGATAAGAATGAAAACATTGTATGTTATCAGTGACCACGTGATGGGAAAATTCACGTTATTTTGTATTGAGGAAATCCACGCGCTTGCTTAAGTGCAACAAATTATTTTGTGAATATTGAGACAAAATGTCAGCAAGTATTAATTTTGTTTACTTTAAACTAGTCAGATTAGTTTAAATCATTATTTGCTAATGAAAATAATCATAGAATTCATCCCTTGCCTTATTGTGTTTTTTGAGAATTTTCGGATTGAAAAAATTGAAAAAAAAAAATATTCGGAACCACTTGAACTCCATTGAGTAACAACTAATCAAATTAGAAAATTATCTGCATGATGAATAATAACTGTTTCGCTTCTTACATGGTCCGAGTGAGGAAATGTTTTCAGTCAAAGTCACACTGACATAGAAATTCTGAAACTCATGATCATTTCGTAATAGGCCTAAAAACATCAACTTTGAGAAAGTTGTCAATTCAATTAACACTTATCGCTTCTTTCATGGGTGAGGTGCGCCTCGTCCTTGACGTTAACCGATGCGCCTGACTGAAATCATGACTATCACAAGATTTTTAGAGGTTCAAACCTCTGGGTTGCTCAGATTATGCAATATTGATCTTTTACTTCAGCTGATTTATTGAGATCTAAACTTTTTAAGTGTCATGAATCAAATTGGTTGCAATACTAGAAAGTCTTTAGAATTTATCACGTTTGAGCTCACGATAGTTTTTCTTCCACACACGAAATCACTAAAAAAACTTTGTCTCCATCGAAGTGATAAATTTTGTGTGGAAATTTTGGACTAGTCGCGTAATTTTGAGCGATTTGCTGTCATTTTGAGCAGCAAGTGGAGAATGTATACATTATAATAGTTCGAAACCGAGGAAATTCGCGGGAGTCGCATGCATGGCATGTAGCGTATAATTTTGTAAGGAATTGAAAATCACAAAATTGCACCAATTACTTCTGCCGAATATCTCGATAGATTGATTATGCAATGTTCCTGAAACTACTATTTCCATGAAAATAGCCCCAAATTTCTTGGGAATTCAGATCTACTTTGTCAAAATACCACATCTCCACGTAATAATTGGAAATTTCTATAATCCCTCTAAAAAATAAGTAGTCTTTTCAATTTTTCTAAATTTTCGAAATTTTGGTGGTAACGAGCATTAATCTATGTTCACGCACTTTGGCCAACATTCTTATAAAATTTACTCTTCGTAGCTTTTATTTCAACCAAAAAATCTCTTAAACTATCTCAGATTCTTGAAGAATTGGAACAACTCATGCTCCCACCAAGAATCCAGAACTCAAGACCTCGTGCATCATTTTTCTTGAAAATAAATTGACCCAGAATTATTGATCCAGGTTACACCTTGATGAGTCATAATAGATTTACAACAGATACAGGTTGGATGAGCTTTGAGTAATGTTATATGAGCTCATTTTAGCACTCAAGTTATTTTACATGTGTACTGGGCAAACAGTTGCTGGACGCGGGTGACAAACAGAAGAAGTGGACTCACAAAATCTGAAATGATAGTTGGAATTTTTAAGAAGCTCGTCTCGATAGTAGAATCGAATGCTCCTGCAGATGACAAGGTCAATAACCAATGGCTTCGTCATCAATCGAGCGTTCTCCGGAGGCATCTCATTTTTCAAATATCCCCTTATCATCATATCTGTCACATTCAAGTATTCAAATTGTAAACCTGAACAAGCCCATTTCACGTCGGTTTCCAAAACTTGAATTGAGATGAAGGAGAATTGCCGATATTATCATGGTATTTTATACGAACAAGTATAATAAAATAATTTGCCACATTCACTCAATTTTTGTGTTTTGTATTTCATTTGTGGGTTTTTCTCCAATGCACACTCTCCCGACTTTTCACGTGTCGACCCCCCCCCCCCCCCAACACCTTGACGCGAAGATCATTGTCATGATTCCAGTTTTTCAGTTATTATTTTCCATTTTTCCCTGTCAGGTGAGTGCAAAATTTTGAACGGGCTTTATCAGAAAGTTGTTATACGTACGGGAATCCAAACGTCCTCGTGTGGTGTATTCGAATATAGTCTGATTTTTCCAAGGCCTATACTCGATACCAGTGGTTTCCATCAAATTAATGGCAGCCATTCAGTCCTTTCGTTTGATTTTTTTCCTGAACGGTCAATGACAGTAGTTTTAGCAAAGTTCAACGCTCGACACGACTGTGGAGAATATATCTCACCGATCCTCATCAAAGAGCCCAACCGGTCATTCAAACTTTTTGGTCCGAGTGCATAGCACTCAAAGCGCTTTGTTATTGTTTTTGGCGGTGTGCATACCGTATTCTCGACCAAGACAGAGATCGAGAAAATCTAAAGTGATTTGACCGGGATTTGAACTTTCGCCTATTCAAGCGTCATGTATCAGCCTCTGATGGTGAGAACGAAAGCCTCAACCGATTGAGTAATTAGACGTTCTCCACTTAATTTTTGTATTTTCAAGCTTTCCATTACTTGTAACAAGAATACCAGTCCTGCAAGACACAAATTTTTCTGAAAGTTTGAGGATTATCTCGGATGTTATATGATACAGTGAAGAATCTATCACGAGATGTATTAACCACTAAAATTAGCATCGTCTATAATTTGTTCATAGTAAAGAGTTGTATATAATAATAGATATATTTGTGACTCTAACATTTTTGGCTATATATTTAGATCGAGGGACAAACCGTTGGAAATACCTTCATTTCGCACAAAAACAATATTGCCCCGTAGATCTGGGGCTCTACTTGTTAGTGTGATACAATGCGCATCATCAATTTCTAATGATTTGTGATTATTTTCCGAAGGTGCACTGAAAAAATCCGAAATTTTCGCTAAAAACATTCTATAAAGTTTCGGTGAATACAACAAATGCATTGAAGTACCCATGAAAGAGATATATATTGATGACGCGTTGCTAATGAGGTAAATCAACTTTTATAGAGTGAAACAATTTCGCAATAACTTTGTAACCGTGAAATGTATTGTATTACTCTCTAATGGAAATTTAAATCAATATTTTCAACACCATGATAAACATAAAATGGCCAGCTTTCAACCCACTCTCGAGCCCACTGGTTAGAAATCAGTGATTTCATGGCTATTTTAAGATGTGTTACCCTAAAGTGAATATCTCTACCAAGAAGTGAATTGTTTGGTCTTTCTTGTCATTCAATGTCTTTTTCATATTTTTATTATTGAGCAATAAATAATCGACGACTCCTCTGAAATGACCAAAGTTAATTCAAAATTGCAGAAACATCTTGAAATGTGAGATGCAATAGATAACACATATGAATATTGCCGTGTATCGAACTGTGCTTTTTGACAAACTGTGAAACAAAATTGATAATCAGTACGAAAAAGTTACTTTCTCGCACAGTGTGTGGAAAAGGAGTTATTTAGACTAGCTGCAAAATCCGTGCCACTATTATACTTCAAAAAATCAACATATAAGACTCGGACATTTCAATGAAGAAACGACTGATTTTGAGGAATTTTCTCAATTAAAATTGAAGCTGTTTGCGATTTACAGATTGAAATTGACGAATCGTATTAACCTGTATGAGTCATGAATTGAAGTCAATTGAAAAGCATAAAACCAATCATAGGTCTTCCTATTATATCCTTTAGGTTTTTTTATTCAAACTGAGTTAAGGCCATGATCCAAATTTTTTCCTCAAAGTTTAACCTAGAGATAGATTATTTTTTCCGAGAATGTATGAGTTGGTATCCAAAAATCACACATTTTTAAATTGAGTATGCCTGGTATACTTAGACTCATAAATTAATGGAGAAATGAGCACACGTGCCGGGGCACAACCGGTTTCTCGGATACGATCTCACTTAATTGGACAACTTCAACAAGCAGCACTTCAAACAGGGAACTTACTCTATGGAAAATTTGGTGATCTAGAAAACTAAGGATACAGGAATTCATGAAATCTATATTTTGTTCTTCATACATCCAGAGTACACGCATTCATTGACCAAAGATAGTACAAAAAAACATTTTTCGCATCCTCGTTGTAATTCCATTCGTGATGAACCCATCACTCGGAATCGAAAAAAAGTTTTTACGCCCTTGTATCGAAATTTACTCCTCAGGTAGAAACTTGAACTCATACCATAGGATCTTTCGGACCGTTTAATGAGGCTATGGATTGAAAGTTCGAAAATCCATAGATGAATCATATTGAATTTGTCAGACTTGAAAAATTGCTTTCAAATTACAGCGAAACCTCTTTGTTCGAAAACCTCCAGACCATGGATGATTGAGTTTTCGCGGACATTTTTCCTGTGACCAGTGACTATGTTCGACGGGTGTAAGCATCTATATATATGAGCCATTTCGGAGCATTTCAGCAAGAGCCGTCACCAGGGGGGTCTGGAAAAAATCCCAAAAAAATTTTTTCTGTTAGTACCATGTTTCAATAGTACGAAAAATTTCTTTTGGGATTCTTTCAAAGCTTCCCATGGGCCTGAGAGCCCATAAAAGATCTATTTGAGGCCCCTTTTTAGCCTATTCTAGAAAAATCATAGCTCCGACTAGACTCAATATTTTTGGACGTACTTGGGTCCATTTTCTTTCTCAAGACTGCTACTTTCAAGAAAAAAATTGTCTAAGAGCGATAATTGAGCCTAGCAACTTCTAGGAGCTGCTCCCCCAAGTACCCTCAAATATGTGTCAAAACTTCCGGTGGCGAGCCTCAAGCCAGAAACGAGCTGGAGGTTCAAACCATCAGGTCCACAATGGGCATTATTTCGTCTAATTGGGGCAGGCGAGCGAGGGTTCGTTTTCCCGTGTTTCTGCTCACAAACGAGACGAATGGCTAAAATGGAATTCAAACATGTTTTTCCGACTCAAAATGACCATTTCAACACGATTCCGGGGTTAATTTGTGTCTAGAATATCACCCAATCCTTACACGGCGTTAAGCTCCGTAATAACAGGTTTTGCTCCTCTACTGCAAAATGACGATAATTCAGGACTCAATCGACCCCGGATTTGTGTTTAGATGGTCATTTTGAGTCGGAAAAACATGTTTGAATCTCCATTCTAGCCACTCGTCTCGTTTGTGAGCAGAAATACAGGGAATCGAGCCCTCGCTCGCCTGCCCGAAATTAGACGGAATAATGCCCATTTCGGACCTGATGCTTTGATCCTCCAGCTCGCTTCTGGCTTGAGGCTCGGCCTCCGGAAGTTCTTATACATATTTGGGGGTACTTGAGGGAGTAATTCGACCCAGGTTGGAGCACATTAACTCAGGTGGAAGCATATGCGAGCCATGCCTATGTTGGCATTTCAAGCAAAAAGTCATAAAAGGGTGTTTTAAATTGGCTGAATAAAATCGAGAATTGAATGGCCCACCCAGATTACTATTCTGATTGATAGTATTTGTATCGAAAAACATATTGGCTCAGGTTTGGGATCGAAAGAAGAAGAACGATTTTTTTAAATTGAGCTCAAAGTTTGGCATTTTCACGAAACTGCTCAACTTGTAACGGCTGTAAGTCCTATGAAAAGTCCGATAATCAACTTTTACAATTAGTCAAATTGTAGCTCTTTTCAAGACCTTCAAAACGCCTACCAGTAAAAGTCGATTATCTCATGTATAAGGGAGCTAGATTACTTTGAAGGAGGCCAAAAAATCGCTAAAATGTGCTCTCAGCAAATAGCTCCTAGAAGTTGCTAGGCTCAATTATCGCTCTTAGACAATTTTTTTCTTGAAAGTAGCAGTCTTGAGAAAGAAAATGCACCCAAGTACGTCCAAAAATATTGAGTCTAGTCGGAGCTATGATTTTTCCAAAATAGGCTAAAAAGGGGCCTCAGGGGATCTTTTATGGGCCCTCAGGCCCATGGGGGGCTTCGAAAAAATTCCAAAAAAAGTTCTTCGTGCTATTTAAACGTGGTACAACAGAAAAAAATTTTTTGGGATTTTTTCCAGACCCCCCTGGTAACGGCTCTGGCTGAAATGCTCCGAAATGGCCCATATACAAGGCGGGTACCTCTATATGACGAATACTTTTTTGGCGACCGAAGGTATCCGCTTTATAAAGGTTTTACTGTAGTAATCAGCTTCTTAGATGACCCAAAGAATCATCCACAACTCCTCATAATTGTAAGGAAACTTATCCCGAATGCAATTCCCGAGGCATTTCTCTCTCAAATCATCAGCTGAAAATGGGAATACGATGCAAATATTTATAAAGCTAGTATAACAAATATGATAATCTCGGTAATAATGAAATGAATAATAATTCAATGAATGGCCTTTGAATCATAAATGAAAAAAAGGTTGCTCGTTAGATCGAGAAGAGTGGGGCTTCATTCAATTATAATTGAACCTACGACCGAAAATTTCTATAATAATAATAGTAGCGTGATTCCTTGTAAAATTTGACTTTATTCTTTTTTGATTTTTTTTCGATTTTCTCCTAAAACCGATATCATCCAAACGTATTCTTCATTAATAGAAAATCTTTGTATTTCATTTTATGATCTCATCCTAGGACTGACCAAGATTACTTTTAAAATACCAGAAAAATAAAAGTGCATAAAAAGACTTCAAATCATCTATACAGACCACTACACTCTAGTCCATCTTCTTCATAACATACTCATGACAACTTGCACGAGACAAGATGAGCAATCACGCACTCAAGACGTCAGAAATATCGTTTCACGCTATAATATCATATCGCAAAGATGGACTGATAAGAATCGCAAAACTCTCGGACTTACTCGTCTTGATGCATGCGCAGGATAACAGAATAACGTTCACTCATCTAGTGCATAAATGCACATTGCAATCTTTATTGGGTCTGTAGGTTAGCCGGCTCTCTATATAAACATACACATGCCTAACTCAAAGAAGCATCAATTACTCGACGCTCGAAGCGAAACGAAGAGCTGCTTCTGATGGTTTACAGGCATCATCATAGTGTATATGATACCGGACTTATATTTTAATAAAACCATAAGAAGATCCTGACGCTCTTATTTCAAGAGTACTCACACTATACATATGGATAATTGAAGTTCTTCCCTGGCCTTTAAAAAAAAAACTGTCGTTAGTCACTCTCGTGTGACTTTGAAATCTGAATTCTTGCGTAGCCGTGACAAAATGGACTTTTGTAAAGCCTTATTTCGTGAGATTCGAAATTCTTACGAAAACATTTAGCTGATGATGCGTGAAAATTGCGTTTGGTTGAGGAAATTGAGAACGAGATCACGTACATGCGTCTTATTGCAAAAGAGATGGATTTTTGAGGAAAAAAATGGTGTGCAATGCCTGCAGCTATTATGGAACTACTGGACGAAAAAGTGTTGGCATTCAGGTTACATAATGGAAAAAGTTACACGTGAGTATGACATGGAAGAATCTGAGGAGCTGAGGCTGTGATGATACACAGTGAAATGGGATCTGAAGTATCTATACTTGTTCATCTCTTGATTATCTTTGGGTAATATTTGAAGAGTGTGATTTTAAAGATGAGCAATCGTCTTGACTGAGATTCAGGTGAGATAATTTGTTTGGTCTATGAATTATACTTGTCTCCAGTTTCTACAAATAAAATTTCGGAGGTCATATATGAGAGACGATGAGTTGGTAAAAGAGTACTTATCAATCATATTTCTTTGGGAGGTTATTGCTTTGGAAATAAGAGATTGATTGCTATGGTTTTAGTCTCTGGGTGATTAGCGAGCTCAATACAGATCACATTTCGTGGTTTCAGAAACATTTTCTGGTACGAAAATCATCAATCATTAGTAGCAAAATGACAAAAAATATCAAAATCATAAAATTGAAAATTATGTGGTTTTTTCACTTTTTTCCGAAACAAAACCGTGAACAGACTCCATTTTTGTGGTGATGTATTTTTGAAATTTCTAGCAATTCATCTAATATTCATTTAATATTATGAAAATTTGAATATTATTCAAATTTTCATAAAGCGCCAATCGAAAGTTATTACAAGTGTTGAGCTCAGATATGTGGCAAAATCAAAAAATTTTGTGCGACAGTTACTACTGAAAAAAGACTTTGTAGTTATACACCATTTGAGATTTTCCTCGTGACAGTTTAGGTTATAAATTACAATGAAACGTGGCAGAAGACGAATTAATTTTTCCCATGAAGTCAGTGATTGAATCTAACGATTTGAACTCGATTTGCTGGAGATTGTAGTTAACTTGGCTTGTACATGATTTCCGGTGACGGAGCAACTCCGATAACAATATAAATATTTCATCTCAATCGATTAATTTGTAGACTTTAAAAGTGAATTCTGACACTCACAACCATCATTCTTATGGTCAAAATATCGAATACCAGAGTCAAAACCGTAAAAATGTCCAAATTAGAGAGTCAACGATTTTTCGATTTCTATTTATTTTCTCAAAAATGGTCCACTAGTATGATTTAATTCTCGTGCCAACATAATTCGAGAATTTCCAAGAAATTTGTTGATATTTTGCAGATTTTTCTGCTATTTTCATCAATCGTTATCACGAAATATCGAAAATAGTGCTTAGCCATTAGCTAGCCGCTATTTTTACACTAGCATCTGATAGGTTTCATACGAAGAAGTAGTTCTGGATTCCGGAAATTAGCTTTAAAAAAATTATGCGGAACGATATTTTTCGTAAACATTCTGATAAAAACTTATAATAAGATCTTACTATGAATCTAGTGCTTGGATGTGGTTTCTCGATGAAAAACACATATTTTGGGGAAGATTGCGCAAAATTTAATTGCAACTTCAATTCATTCCAGTACGAGCACACGAATTTGCATCAATTTCATACAAGATCATCTAGAAAATCATGGGAATCGCGTGTCAAATGATTAGAACTGATCTTGAGGTGCGAAACAATCCTATTCAAACCAAATTCAAGAAAAATTGAACAATTTTGGTCGCAGGCATATTTTGGGATTACTGTTCTGATTTGAAGAAGTGATAAACGCTTCTCCGCCATATGTATTTCATTCAAAAATGAGTTATCAATGAAAAAAAGTTCTTACATCTGGTTATAATGGTTGTTTTCTTCCAACGTGTGAAATGGAAAAAAATGAAATTTCAGCGGATATCTGGTTGAGACTGAAGACACAGTTTCTCCGGTGAGCTCACTACAAGCTCCACAACCGTGAAATTTTTTCGCTATGGAGAGCCACCGTCGACAGCAATTTATCTAGATTAATGTATCAAAATTACCTCAAGCAGTGATAGTCTCCCATTTGTCACAATTCGTTTATGGAACAGATTTGTAAAGAGTAAAAGCAAAAATTTTATTGAGAAAAATGCCTAAGACAACTCAAAACTCTCAATTGCATTGGTAATGAGTTTCATTCATAATAATGCAGCACGTACTCAAATGATGATAAATTTTACGTTTCTTGAGCCCTCAAGAAACTCTCATAAAAAACTGATCAATATTTGATGAATATTTCAACAATAGAAGCCCCACATAAAGAAATTCTTTTCCTAGAAGACCATACACGCTAAGAACCTTCAACGGCATAATAATAGACGTCCGAACAAATCACTCTCTCAACCATTCTACAATTACCTACTTAATCATTAAAAGGCAATACTTCTTACTTTTGACAAACGTGAGAAGCAGTAGAATCGGTAACCAAGCGATGAAGATATGACCCAATTTCCAAGGAAAATGAAAAATCACTTTGCATCCGTGATGATGATGATGATGATGATGAGGCGTCACCGGTCGCTGCCAAAGTGAACGCGATCCGGTGGCGCTCCGCATAATTCCATTTGCTCCTAATCACATTACAGCTTCATCAAAATTCATCTTTATATGCATCTTTATCAACTCTCTAAAAAACTTTATATGAATAATTCACTAAAAATCACTGTTATCGTAACGCGCACCAAGTACATAGGAAAATGAAAACATTCGTCTTGATTTTTTAAAGCCAAATTTAAGCGCCAAGCGCGGGAAATTCAAAAGTACCGCGCTGATGTAGAATGAACGATATTCTCTCACATCTCAAACTGAACTGTGGCGGGCAGCGTTCCGCGTGTTTTACTGAGTAGTATTATATGAAAAAGAAGGTGGTACGCACCGCCCGAGTGAATCTACGCTAGATTTTCGCAGAGTGCAGCATGCGATCCCCTCCTGAAAATGACTTCGAATGCGTCCGCGATACGCTTTCACCGTCGCTGGAGCAAATCGGAGATATGTCGCGAACAGTATTAGTCTTTTTTTCCCACAAGCTCGATTTGTTTTTTTTTCTCGGGCATCTCCTTCCATGCGTATCTGTCACAACACTATTGGTTTCATTTTCTATTTGATTGCGAGAGTGATGATTGTAGTGGGATATATGCACAACCGGAGAATTTTCTTGGCTGAAAAATGAGAATTTTTAAGGAGGACTTAGGATTATATAAAACCCAGCCTTTCTTCCGAATTTTCAGAGGGACATTGATTGGGACTGTTTGATAAAAAAATAGAATTTTGATTCCATACTCAATGTTTGGCAAGATGTAGAATTCGATCGCCCGTGGACCATATGCATGTGACCACAATATTTTGTCCGAGATGTTATAGTTACATTGTGGAACCAATACTTTTCACTTTTTTCCCCAAATACAGTACTTCCAAAAATTCGTGAACGGTGGAATCGAATTCTCTCTTGCTCAAACGTCAATCACCGTACCCAGATTAATGTATAGGAGATTTGCAAAAAGCATTCAAAAGAAGAGAAAAATGTCAAATTTTTGTGATTTTTTCAACCCTTCTCGGTGGCATACAAGCAGCTGATGTAACATGAAGAATTTTGACAAGAAAATCTTTTTACCCTATCAGCTGCCGTTTGAATGCGGATGAAGATGGAGCATTTTTAGAAAAAGCGCCATAAAGAGCGGAAAAATCCCTTTCGCAATAATTTTTTGATTATTTCTCACGTAGTGCGAGGAAGAGTGTAAGAGCCAGCAGCGGACTGGCTAAAAGTAGCCAAAATTGTAGATTTCCGCCGTTTTTCCTCTGTTTTTCATTGAAAATCTGAGATTTGGCTAGTTTGAGAGCTCTCACACTTTTGCTTGCACAGCGTCAAAAATAATACGAATCGTCGCGAATGGGGATTTTTTCGCTCTTCAAGATGCTTTTCATGAAAATGGCTCAATCTCCACCCGTATCTAAACGGCAGCTGATAGAATGTAAACAATTTCATCTCGAAATTCTTGAAGTTATTTCAGTTGCATGTGCCATCAGGAAGGATTGGTTTAAAACAAATTTGTAACCCATGAAAAATTAAAATTGTTTTCTCTTCTTTGCATGGAATTTTGCAAAATTTCTCCACATTGATCTGGACCCTAATAGTCGACGTTTGAGTAAGAGAGGATTTGATTCCATCGTTCACGAATCTTTGCACAGGACTGTAAGTTCTGATACATTCTCATAAAAGTCTGCAGAGTCTACTGAAAGAGTTTTTTTATATGTATTGCCAGAATATCGCTTAACATACATGCCCCTTTTTCAAGCTTCAAAATTTTCACGTTCTACATTCATATCTTATTCACAATAATAATAACAGCTAGAATAAGACTGGCTGATCTGAAATCTGCTTGAAATTAAGGACAAAAAATTGTGTAGGCGGATTCAAACACTGGCTTTTGAATTTACATAAATTGAACCCTAGGAGAAGAATTTGGTTGGGATAGTACAGGGAATTGGGACAAAATTCGAATTAATTGTTTAATACCTGTTTGTTGCATACAGACTCTTTTATATTCTTACATCTTTTGCTAATACCAGGCCTGGCTAATACCACAAAAGATGAAATCATTTAGACAAGCTTGCAGAATTTATACAGAAATGAAGTAAAATTCAGATTTCTATGGTATTTTGGAAAAATAGTCACAAACTCTTTTAACATGAAAAGATACTCATTCAACTTATACTATATTGAAAAATATGTTCTGTGCATAGCGCCAAGTTGATGTCTTGCAGAATGCTTTTGCCACGGGGCAAGGATATTTCTTGAGACACTCGACAAATGATCGATCACAATGGCACAATTCTTCTGCGCATTGCTTCGATGCTGCTGTTCGTCCAGGTTTTGATTGGTCCTCTGTAATCAAACATGGGCAGTTCTTCTTACTATATTGAAAAATCTACTTGCCAAAATATGTAATACGAGTGTATATGGGCATTTTCGTGTGAAATCACCCGACAAAATGAGACATGTCTGCGATTCTCTTGGTGGTATTTTCTAGTACATGAATACGCCGACTTGCGAAAATGCGATATAATTCCGCGACAAGTGATAAAAACAAAGTTTTCGACAAGAGTCGTGGAAATTCGCCATTCCGGAACAAAACGTATAAAAAATTCTATGGAGTTTCGGATCCATTTGAGATATAAAAGACGCAACTGAATCAATCGGGAAATCCTTTAGAAAATGTGTCAATGTTCAATTTGTGGAGTTCATGTTGCGGTCATATAGTTTCCCATACGCAAAAGAGGTAAAATACACAATAGTACATTAAGCAATCAGGGTGGGAAAGAGGATTCCCGCACGAGTGGCCGGGAAGAGTGCGAGAAAGTAACATTCTCGCACGATTCCATTTTCTCGCACGGTCATTATGTTGTTCTCGCGAAGCGAGAACAACATAATATCCGTGCGAGAATGTGGAAAAAGTGCGAGAATGTTACTTTCTCGCGCGGTTCCGGCGACGAGTGCGGGAACTTCCCACCCGTATTGCTTATACTATTTTATGTAACCCGTGCGGAAAACTGTGCCTCCACGGTATTTGAAGGCATTAGCCGATAAGATCATTAGAATTGTTTTTTGAAATTCTGTCTTCTATCCAATCCATAGACGATTCTATTCCGTTGATAAATCTTTTGAAATTTTAATCACATTGATTGACAAATAGTTTCCGATCATTATGAATGGACTGCTAAATTTCGACTAGTACACAAGACGCAACTATATTAACCATTATTGATCTGGTACATCAAGGCGAATCAGGGGGTAAGGGGGTGGCGTCGGAGGGGGAGGAGAGCGTGGTCCAGGGGCGGCAGGGGGCGAAGCCTCCGCCGGGGGGTTCGGGGGGCGGAGCCCCCCGACTGAAAAAAACGCCTGAAAGATGTATCAAAAAACGAACTTGCCATCCAGTACATTACGATGCTGCACAAATTGAAAAAATTCTCAATTTCCAGAAATTTCAAATTCTGTTTGATGAAATTCAGGTTCTAAAAAAAACTCAGTAATAGAACTTTTGAATAAGTAGATTTTAAGTGAATTCAAATCACAAATACTCATAAAATATACTTTTGTGAGTATATTGGCTCAAATTAAATGAACAGCACATTTTTCATGAATATCAACTACAATACAAAATGCATGAAATCATTTTGATCTAGTTGAAGAATCAATCTCCTCATATTGTTATGAACCAATTAAAATTTTTTGAGTTCAATTCATCTAGAGATATAAACAAAAAATTTTCTATTTTACGTGTGATCATGGGATTCATTCTCCATAACCAATTGTCAATTTTTATAAAAATATTGAGCTCCTGCTCATTCTGATTTGATCATCCAGTTGCCTATCATCTGTTGAATGACAGAAACATATCTAGAGAATATGAATAAAACATGTTCATCTTACGAGTGATTCTCGAATATATTCTCTAGCACCAATGGTCAATTCTAATGATAATTTATTGAGTCCTGCTCATTCTATTTGGATCATCTAGTTGTCAATCATCTATTGAATGACAGAATTGTATCTAAAAAAATTATTAGGCTTCCATCTGAAAAATGAAACAACTGTTGCAGCAATGTCATTTACGAATCGATCATCTTTGACAGAATCATTATCACGCTATTTACGTTGATTCGCTGCTGCGAAAAGTAATTCTGCAAGATATATCGATAAAAATTGACAAACTGATAGATTTTTACAAGTTTTCAAATTCTTATCAGAATCGTGATCAATTCATTATTGTACTGATCTGATTCTTTTAGAAACATAGTGCGAAAGTTACTTTCTCGCACGCTTAATCGTGCAGTAATGTCATATTCTCGCACGGATGGGATTTGGAACTGTGCGAGAATGCTTTTACGCATCACTTTTGGCACGGGTATCATGCATAAAAAGTTAACTTTACACACAGTTTTACGCACGGAGTTACATAAAAAAATTTATCTCTCGAAATCTTATTAAAGAAAAAGTTGCCAATGCGCGCTTTGCATGTAAAAATGTATACCTTTCATTATAAAAAAGTCCTAAACATTTTTCGCTTCCCGAGCGCATCCGAAGTCTATTTCCCGCCGTCAATCAGCTATACCATAGTTTCCATAAAGAAAAACGTCCGAAAACGTCTGTTATCTGCGCATATGCAGGAGTTTTGGTTCCGCAACTCTATCACATGGGAAAGCCATAGACATTTTTCTCAAAATGAGCACTTGAGTAAGTTATAAACGTTAGAACCTGTTAACTTAATTAATCGGCAAAGATTGATCTTCCCATGACTATTATTACTACTTTTTGAGCATATGGACACAGAAATCATCCGCAGAAAGATTTGAAAATGTTATCCTGGCAGATTGGAACTAAATTTACAGATTAACACGTTCGCTGCGACGGGTTCCACCGGTGGGACCCGCACGTCCTTTTTTGTGTGCGGCGGTGATCAAAATCCCATGAAATGGGTCCCATCGGTGGGACCCGTCGCACACAAGAAAGGAACTGTGATTTTCGGCGTCGCAGCGAACGTGTTAATAAGTGCCAAGTTACTTTCTAGACTCATGAATTTTTCTCTACTTCGTCGACTATAAAAGTTCACAAGCTCTGTCAATATAGTATGTTACGCAACTAGGGAGTAAAGTGGGCCTTTTACTCCCGGGTGTGTATTATCGCTGGAGGCACCAGCGTGGGGTAACGCAGTTAGGGCCCCGCGCCTACCAACACAAGTGCCAGGCTACGAGACGCGCTCGCTCACCGACACACATACACAACCCAAGCTCTCGCTCGCGCAAGCGTGCCAGCAGTCGAGCAGCCGCTGCACACCTGTTTTTCGACAGATTTGAGCCTTTCGAATGTTTTCCTGCCTTTTAAACGTCGGCAACATGCATATTTTTGAAAGACATTCCATTCGTCTATAAATAATGCATGCTTGGACAGTTGCTCGTTACGATAACACTGTTAAATTTTGAGGTATGACTCATTCCGTGGTCATCACCCATGAGACGCCGTGTTAAATTCCAATACTTTGACAATTTTTTTCTCAAAAATAAGGTCGGCAACCCGCATATTCCGAAACTGCAATAGATTCCTTGCATCACGGAGTATGTGCCATAATTTTTCCAAATCAAAATGACCTAAAAAGTTTGGGCGCTGGTGCCTCCTTGAAAAGGAAACTTTTTTAGACCATTTTCAGAATTTTTTCTCAGTCGGGGGGGGGGGGGTCCGCCCGGACCCCGCCCTCCTTCTCCAAGCCAATCAACATCCCGAGTTCCCTGTACATTGCGTGATCGTTGAGGCAGCTCAACGCCAGAAACAAGTGCGGGGGGGGGGGGGTACTTTAGTCCTACTAGGCTAAAAAATAGCATACCCTACTCAGGAGTAAATGTGTTTCTCCAACGAACATTCTTTCGAGTTTTTACGTGTTACCCCCACCGCCTTGGCATGGAGGCCGTTGTCACATTTCCAGTTTTAGTCATTTTTCCAATTTTCCCTATCAGGTGTGTGCGGACTCTATCATAGAGTTGCTACGAGAATTCAAGCACCACCGCGGCGTACTTCGAGTATGATCGGCATTGTATGCAGGCCCATACTCACCGCCTTGATCAGACTCGACAAGTATCAGTTGTTTCATCAATTCTATGCCAGCCATTCGGTCCATCCGCTGAAACTTCTGGACTGTCAATGACAGTCATAGCGAAGTACAACGCTCGACACGGCTGGCTGTGGGAGGACACCACCAACCCTTATCGAAGCCCAATCGTTCTTTCGAATTTTTGACCGAGTGCTAAGCAATCAAAGCATTTTATTATTTTTTTGTCGGAGCGCAAGGATTCGCGTTCTCGATTGAGTTACTCGGAAATCAATCCCGAGTAACCCGACCGGGATTCGAACACACACCCTTCGTTGTTTTAGCCTGCTCAAGGCATAAGGCCTCTACCGACTGAGCCAATGCTCAAACTTCCGTGTGTTTCTCGCTCGAGGCGAAGGCCCACTCACTCCCTAGTTGCGTATTATACTATTAAGAATTAATCTGTTATCTAGTTCAAGTATTTATTTAAGGATTTGAGTTATTTTGAATTTTTCATTGATTCTGTGATTACTGCTTGTAATCATGAAATTATTAAAGATTTCCAAAAACGTACCGCAAGCCAGCTCTCCGTCAAGACATCTCCAAAAGTATGCTTTCCGATATTCTCTCAAGACAGATCGACATGATGAGTCATCATAGCAATAATCGTGTTTCTGGCAACACCTGGATGTAGGTCCAATAATGAATTCAGAGAGAATGTATTATAAAGAGAGTTCTCTTGAAGTATGATCATCAAAAATATAAAACAATGTAAAAGTCATACTCATCAATTCCATCAACAGGCTCCCCGGACCCTCCCATTCCACAATAACATCCATATCCGTTGTACGAAAAAGGATCACATTTATTCGAACAAGAACTTTCCATCATTGCACGCAGTCCTACCAATGCTCTTTTTGTCCTGTAAATGGTCGTAATTATTGAGTATAGTCTCGGAATTATATCTAAACGATTCTCAATATGAGCAGAAGATAATTTTACTATTGTGGACGTTTTTCGCACACATGTTACGTCACCGCAACATAACTTTTAGATCATTGCGATACAAATGACTGAAAAGCTCTGTTACCTGATCAAAGGCCTGGAACTAGATGAAATAGAATTATTCAGGTGATGTAATTGTCGCCCGACATCATGTAAGCGAAAATTGTTACTGAGGTCGTCATCTTCATCAAGCTTATCAAATCCTGTTGTGCCAGTGACAAGATCGCTACTGGCTTTTTTATTGATATCTGCTTCATTTTCCAGACTTTTGGTGGTTTCAGTTTCATCTGGGAAATTTTCAATTGATATTCAAAAATATACACAAGTATCGCATTCTCCGAATCATTTTTATGCAAAATAACGCCCAATTAGAGGGTACTTTGCTTTGAGTATCACGGAGGAAATTGGAACCGCGTATTATCTTCCGTTGGACATATTTTTTTATGTACCTTTGGAGTCGATAAACGCTTCTAAGAGATTCACAGTGTAACATATGGAAGAAGTTGATAGTAAAATATGCACAGCATAATGACAACGAACATCTTTTACTAATGGTATCAATAGAGCAACGTTTTCGTGAAAAATTGTCAAAATTTATTTACCTTCTCCACCTGATACCGCAATAAGGTTGCTAGTACTGGCATACAGAAAAAATAATGAATACACCAGTCGAACCTCCATATTCAAAATTATTCCGAAAGTTGCTTTAATCGCTATACCTACTAGTATATATTTCCAGATTTGAAGTTTGATGCGCAGTTCGTGAGATCATAAAATTCTTTAAAAGACCTCAAAGTCTATCTGTATGCGTGAAAATCGTGGCTTTAGAAAAGTAGTCTGAGCTAACATAGTCATACCATCTCTGACATTATAATTCTTGCATTGCTTTCCATACTCGGATCGTCGTGCTTGATCGAAGAAGAAATATCTTTCCTCAAGCATTCCCAATGATTAGTTACTATTTTTCATCGAGATGTGTTGTGTGGTTATGCACGTCAATAATTCCACTTATTCAGCTGAAATTAGTTCTGCAACCCGAGAGAGATTTTGCCGATCTTCATATGATGTTTTCGGAAGTAGTGAAGCAATTGGCTATGATAATATTGATAAAGAGTCTAATTATGAAACGGAAAAGGTATGCAGATACTGAAATTCTTTGATCCAAAAATCCCCATCAGCTACACCGATCAGGAGTATGTTCCATGAGATCTTAGATCAGTGAAATGCATACTCGTACCAAGCGCTATTGCTCTCTGATATTCCGAAAAGTGATAAGAATTGGTTTCTCCACTGGTAGAATCTCACTGAAAAGTAAGTACAACCCCCCTCTCCTCACAGGTTTTCAAAAGCGGTTAGGAATTTTGAAAGTACAGGAAACCCGAGCCCTCTTATTTTTAAGGGGATGTCAGATGGTCATCTTGTTTTCTACCTTGAAGGTCATTTGCAAGGTAAATTGGAGGTCCACTCAATTTTCACAAGAGGAAACACTTACTTTTATCGCAAGCTCTAAAAAACGTGAAAAATTATAAACTTCGGCCGGAAAATGTTTTTTATCCGATTTGACCTCCGAGAGGAAAATGGAGGTCACTGCGAGTGGACCTCGGGGTTGAGAGTGACCTTCGTAGCTCTAAAAGTGAGCATTATATCAACGACTGTTTGGGATGAAAGTTATCCATGGTCGAAGCGAGAATGGGCCAGTGATCTTGGATGTGACCTCAAAGATCATAACCAAGGTCATTGGGGGCTCTACTCAATTTATCAAACACAACTAATCTCATGGACCTAAGCGAGGGTCAGATTTTGCCTCCGGTTAAAACCTTGAATGACATTTGGAGGTCAACCCTAACGTTTCTAACGAAATCGCAGACCTACTTTTCACCTCGGATTCTGAAAAAGCGAGAATCATTACGAAACTCTTGTCTGAAAAATTTTTCGATCCGACGTAACCTGACGAAATTGATAGGGGTCAATACCGGTGGATGGCAACCTCTGTGGCTCCTGAAGTGAGCAGTATATCAAGGAATTTCCCGCTAATGGCCTTAGCGTAGACTTTTAAGGTCATGACCGAGGTCATTGGAAAGTCGAATCGATTTTTCCAAGAGAACTCAATCTCATTGATGATGAGTGACCTTGAAAATTATCCCCAAGGTCAAAACATAAAGTAACTAGCTCATTTTCCCGTTGATTGTGGGCAAATTTCATTTCCAAACTTATCCGACAAAACTCATACTCTTGGAGCCAAACGATTGGCTTCGATTTATCTCGGCAAAGTCAAGTCGAGAACTGCACTGACAAAACTTTTGTGATTTTCCACGTACTTTCAACATTTGAGGTCAAAAATAGGCATTTTCAGTAGAAACCATCGAATTGACCTCCAAATGACCTTGAAATAGTATATTAAGCAACAAGAGCGCCAACAGATATTTGCGCACGAGTCACCGCAACGAGTGTGCAAACGCCTCATTTACGCACAGTTTCATCGTTTACGCAGTGTGCAAATGGCTCATTTGCGCACGCAGTGCGCAAATTAGCCATTTGCGCACTGCGTGAACGACGAAACTGTGCGCAAATGGAACGTTTGCACACGAGTTGCGGGGACGAGTGCGCAAATGTCGGCGCCCGAGTTGCTTACGATATTTTTTGTTATTTCTGTGAGCAAAAATGTAACCCGCCTCCTAAAACACATCAAAAAATTAGGGGATGCTGTGAGCCTTGGGCGTCGTCTCGAGAGTTTACGGACTTTGTTCCTTTTTCGCATTGGTGTGTACGAACTATCCGAGTCCTTTTTCCTCCTCAAACAAATCATGAACCATTTTCATTTGAACTACTTGGGATCCATGACGACTTTCTGAAAAATTTTGACAGTAGCGAGGAGTGACCGAAACATCACCTACAACGAATGATCAATGCATCTCAAGCATTCAGAGGAACATGGCATGACGGGGTCACAGGAGGGCAGAGGAGGGGGTCCAGGGGCGGAGCCCCGGCGGGGGTGCAGGGGGCGGAGCCCCCGCCGGGGGGTTCGGGGGGCGGAGCCCCCCGACTGAAAAAAAATTCTGAGAAATGTATCAGAAAAAACTCTATCGCCCATATAGTATGTTACCACGTTGCTCAAAACTGTCGCTGGTGCTCGAAAGATCGAAGTTAGATATTCTTCACAACTATGTATGATGATGATATATAGATAGATGATGGTATAGAGTGATCAGAAAACAACTCAAGTCCAGTGCGCAAACGAAATTTGCACAGTGCGCAAATGCCTCATTTGCACACTGTTCTTCGTTTACGCAGTGCGCAAACGAGTATTTGCGCACTGATGCCTCATTTGCGCACTGCGTGAAAAAATATTTGCACACAGTTGTGTCGGAATAATGTGCAAATTGGCTATTTGCACACGCACACTTGCGTCTAAATGGCCATTTTTGCGCACAGAATAACAAAAATGATTTTAACGTCGTTCCCGGGTTTTTGGAAATTTCCAACCATTTCTGAAAACTGGGGAGCGGGAGAGTCACTGGGGGTGCTCACTTTTCAGACACTCTACATATTTCATCCGCAAAAATATTTTGCATCGTTCATTGTATCGTGTATTACGTTCTGTTTAGGATCATTATGAACTTTGCTTACACAAAAGAATGGAGCTAAGGGTTACATTCCGTCGTGAGAGTCAGAATAAGTTATCAACTGAATTTTGTAGTTATTTTGATGAGGCTTCCAACCCCATTGATAAGTAGAGGTTGTTCAAATGAAAAATGGTTGGAATCAAATCATGCTACAGAAATTTATTCTATACATGCATTCATGAATTTATTCATGGGTGTCAACGACAAGCAACGTCAAGATATTCTACCACGCGTTTCATACGTGCACTAGCAAGAATTCCCTTGAAGGCGACTCTGACGATATGTCACATTCAGTAGAGAGTGATATGAATGGCAGAGTCAAGAAACAAATCTTTGTTTGCTGGGATCTTTTATGTAGGGATAAAACTTTTGAATACAAGTACTTGATGAAGGCGTGGAAAGAACGCCGGACTCAGTAGCGCGATCTCTATTCAATAGAGAAGCATGCATTACTTTTGAGTGTCCTCTTCCAATAACAGTGACAAAAATATATTTACTCAAGAGTTTGTTGTCCCAGTATCCATGCAACGTTTGCAACATAATCAAAGCCACAACTGAATTTCATGTTTCATGATTCTACGCTTCCTCTAGATCTGGGATCCAAGTGACTCTTTTATACGTACATGTTTTCATTGGAACCCTCATATAAGTTTGCCATTTTTAGGGATTTTGCAGCTTTCATGGATATTTTTGAAAGCCGATATTACAGAGATAGTAAGTTTCTCATGGAGGTAATAGGACTATGGCCATTCCAAAACCAAAGAACAAGAGTCACCTGTCATATTTTATTTTACCTGATCCACGTTTCTCTGTTTGTGCCAATAGTAAAGTATCCGTAGGATACCAGAACCTTTGTCATTGCATTCAACACTCTTAAAAATTTGATTTCTAATCAAGGTCTTGGCTTTGGTGCAAACAAAAAGCGTAATCACTCAGTTGGAGAATTTTGTCATTGCAATATTTTTGATGCTGAGTCTGATGAAATATTCAATTTCATTTTTCAATCGTCCTAAAGTGAGTACCGTGCCAATTGAGCAGGATTCATAATTTCATAGTTCCTATTGATCTACTGAACTACTTTCTATTTTGTAGTTTGAGATTCTTCTAGGACAAATAATAGAAGATTGGAGTGCGATCAAGAACACCGAAGAGCTCAAAATCTTACACAAAACTAGCGAAGAATCTAGATTCTTGGTTATTCTTTACATATGTGAGTTGAGAATTGAAATGTCTCATTGTAAAAAGAAGTAACTCACTCCGCATGTTCAGCATCTCGTAGAAAAATATCGGATGCATTTATGAAAGGACCCCGCTCCGAGAGATAGGATTTTGGCTTTCGGTTAATTTTGTCGGGGAAGAAATATGTTGTCAAGCACAAAATTCTGAACAAAAAGTTCAATGGGCTCGAAGACGGAAAATGGCTAGTTTTTTCAGTATAAATCAAATAAATACCAATAAATGGGAGGTTATGAGGTTATCTAGAACAACAACAAAGGCTTGTCTGCAGCGTTCGAATTTGAATTGAAAATGTACAATTTGAGTGTGATGTAGCTAAAAGGTCATCACTTTGGCAATTGAAACATTTTATCTGAAACCTTCGATACAAGAAGCAAATAAATGCATGCAAAAAAGTGATAATGCGCGATTGACAAAGAAATCATATCGGCTTGTATTCTCAACAGTTACATTTCATTTCAATCAATGTAGCAGCTAACGCTGGAGCTGGATCATAAGGCTGTGCTGACTCGATGCAACGAGTACATGATCTCGAGAGCCCAGATATGGGGCGGGAGCGGCTTTTTGACATCAACATCATCGCATAGCATGAGGCTCGCGCTTTGAGTAGTTGATAAAAGGTGTCCGATGGTGCATGGCTGCAATTAAATTATATGGAATGAATCAAAATTAATCTTGGATCGCGTGAGACTAGTGTCTGCCAAATATTTCGAGGATATGGAGATCGAATTTCATATTGCCGTATCTCGAGATCATATCGCGTAAGAGGCTGCGGGGTCGAGAGCAAGCGACTATCAAAATCGAGCTCGAAAAGTCGAGTGTGGGTTGTTTTTGAGGTATTTCAAGGTCGCTAAACACGGATATGACATTGCCTTGCCTCCTAATCGTGTTGCGTGGGCGGCTGCGGGGGCGGAGGCGCGAATTGACTGAGATCGAAGCTCGAGACTTGAGTAAGGGTGTTTTTGGGGTATTTTGGGGTCGCTAAGCACGAATTCAAGATCGTCCAGACTCCAAGTCATGTTGCGTGGGCAGTTGGGGGGGGGGGGGGGGTCGAGTAGAGGCACAAATTGACCAAGATTGGAGTTTGAGTGTTGAGTAGGGGTTGTTTTTGGAGTCTTTTGGCATCGCTGAGCACGTATTTGAGATTACACAGCTCCCGAATCGTGTTGAATGGGTGGCTGCGAGAGCAAGGACGCGTGTTGAACTAGATAAAACTGGAAGAGCCGGCGGGGGGCAAGTCCTTGATATCTCGAGATCACTGGACACAAATCTCAGATCACTCAGCCTCAGAGCCGTATTGGGTGGGCGGCTGTGATTGTGAATTCGATGTAGTTTTTTGACAATGATCATTTCCTGAGATAGAATCTGACCAGGATTGTAAGCCGAATTAAGGCATCGGGACCAGAACACGAGCATACGCCAAGTATCTTCATTGACCGAGGGGTCGAGCGATATCCTGTTGATCGGAATTCCGATTCACTAGGTATGTAATCACAATTTTTGATCACGGAATAGGACACAAATAGTTTCAGGCGTGAATCTGCGAGAGAGTGGTGACTGCAAGGAGATTTGAGAGCTGAATCTCTATTCTGGCCAATTTTCCAGGCGGAGTCTCATCTCATCATGCGCGAAGCATGACCACTTCTCAACGACCATGACCAGAGCTTGATGTGATAGCAGCGGGATTGGGTAATGACTTAGGGAGTGTGATTCTGAAATCTCAGCTCTGTAACCGGAAATCTTAATGAGCAGTCGATTCTCATACATTGACGGGCGAAAATCACGCATACCACGAGCCTAAGCCAACTGTGTTTGTGGGATGGAGCACCGGGCAATATCCTAGGGATTCAAACTCTGATCCTCTAGCTATGTGATCATAATCCTCAATGACGTAATGGACCACAAATCGTTGCGGGCGAGAATCTATGGGAGGGTGATGACTGCAAGAAGATTCAAGCGTTGGATCTCTATTTTGACTGTTTTCACAAGCGAAATCTGATCTCATGTACCGAGAAACATGGTGACCATACAACCACCCAGAACTATTACATGATCCAATAGCTCAGGGATCAGGAGATATCCCAGGATGTGCGATTATGAAATCTTAACTCTGTGATCATAAATCTCGAGGAGGGGCCTATTCTCATAGATTTACGGGCGTGAATCTACTTCTCGATAGTAACGGTTAGGAGATTTGAGTTTTCCCTTGCTGAATCTGGACATCCCCACGGGTTAAATCTGAACCCAAGTAGTGGGATGACTTTCGTTATTCGGTCACATTACCACGAACCTAAGCATAGTGTGTTCAGTGGCCGAAAATTCGAGCAATATTCTGGGCACGGGAACTACGATCCTCTAGCTATGTGATCACAATTATTGATAACGGAATGGACTACAAATCTTTTCGAGCGTGAATCTAGGAAAAGGTGTTGACTGCAAGGAGATTCCAGCATTGAATCTCTATCCTGGCCATCTTTACAAGCAGAATCTGATCTCATGTATCGAGAAGCATGGTGACCATACAACGGCCCAGAACCAACACGTGATCCAATAGCCTAGGGATCGGGAGATAACCTCGGACGTCCGATTCTGAAATCCTAGCTATGTGGTCAAAAATCTCGAGAAGGATTCGATTCGAATATATTGGCGGACGTGAATCTACTACTCGATACTGACGGGTAGGAGATTCGAGTGTTTCTTCGCTGAATCTGGACATCCCCACGGATGAAATCTGATCCCAAGTCGTGGGAAGACTCACATTAAATTCACCTGATTATGCTAGTTCGGAGCGCTCGGAGCGCTCCTACACCCAATTCTCTCTTTTCAAACGCAATGAGTAAGAGAGGGAGAGATTGATTGATTGATGTCCTTTATTCGTCATAAGACAAAATATAACCCACATATTTTTACATATGTTGCATAATTCTAGAAATAATTGAGTATTCAAAAATTCAAAAATAAAAAGAAAAGGTGTAAAATATATATAACACAAGCGATTTGGTCAAGGACAGGTACATATCACAAATTGTGACTAGTCATTACAATTGCGAATTCGCGTATGTCTAAAATCTGAGAGCATGGGTTCACAA
This sequence comes from Eretmocerus hayati, assembly GCA_029851415.1. Taxonomy (NCBI): domain Eukaryota; kingdom Metazoa; phylum Arthropoda; class Insecta; order Hymenoptera; family Aphelinidae; genus Eretmocerus; species Eretmocerus hayati. Next base: position 21,280,280 of record CM056742.1, read on the forward strand.
AAAAGAAAATATCACAGTTTGCTTCAGTCAGGAGACAGAAGGTCACGTAAAACTAATCGTAAGCTGAAAATAAGAACCCAAGCCTATCATAGATTAAAATAATGCTTCTTCTCCACATCAATCTTCTGAGGAGTCTGTGTCATCAAGAGATCTTTTAAGGCCCCTTTAAACAACGATATCTTCCCCAGCTGCCGAAAGCCCGGAGGGAGAAAGTTCCACAAATGCGCACATTGAACCTGGAAAGATCTTCTTCCATACTCAAGTCTCATATTGGGAACTTTGAGTACCCGCTCTTCTGTATCACCGCGTGCGGGGCGTTCGGATTGGTACCTGGTAAACATCGCAGCAAGGTAGCCAGGTTCTCCCAAATGCATGATCTTATGCATTAAAAGTGCTGCGAAGTACATTCTCCGCGAATCAGTACGTAACCAACCCAATCGCTCCCTAAACGGGGTGATGTGCTCGTCTCTCCTAAGATCAAAGATGAATCTCACACATGAATTGCTCAGTCTCTGTATCCGTTGCCGCTGTTCGTCCGTGGCGTCGAGGTACACGACTGTGCAGTAATCTAGATGCGGTTGAACCAATGACTCTCTCGAAGAGAGAGAGAGAGAGGGAGATCCCAGAGTTCGGAGCGCTCCGACCAGCATATTCGAATAAACCTGTTATCTGACACCATACCTCGAGACTAAGCCGAGTGTGTTTGGTGGTCCAAAGATCGAGCAATTTTCTAGGGATTGAAACTACGATCCTCTAGCTATGCGATCACAATTCTTGATATTGGTATGGACTACGAATCTTTTCGGGCGTGAATCTATGGGAGGGCGGTGACTGCAAGGAGATTTGAGAGCTGATTCACTATTCTGGACGATTTCATAGGGAGTATCATCTGATCCTGCGAGGAACATGACTACAATACAACGACCGTGGCCAAAGCACGATTTCAAAGCAGCTTGATCGTGTGGTGTTTTAGGGAGTGTGATCCTGAAATCTCAGCGTGTGATCAAAAATCTTGAGAAAGAGTCGGGTAGATTCTTGAGTTTCTTGCCACAGAGCTAAGATTTCAGAATCGCACGTCCTGGGATATCTTCCGATCCTTAGGCTATTGGATCACGTGGTGATTCTGGGCATTGTTTGGTCATCGTGCCTCTCGGTACATCCAATCAGATCCTGCTTGTAAAGATGGCCAGGATAGAGATTCAGGTCTCAAATCTCCTTGCAGTCACCACTATCTCGCAGATTCACGCCTGAAACTATTTGTGTCCTATTCCGTGATCAAAAATTGTGATTACATACCTAGTGAATCGGAATTCCGATCAACAGGATATCGCTCGACCCCTCGGTCAATGAAGATACTTGGCGTATGCTCGTGTTCTGGTCCCGATGCCTTAATTCGGCTTACAATCCTGGTCAGATTCTATCTCAGGAAATGATCATTGTCAAAAAACTACATCGAATTCACAATCACAGCCGCCCACCCAATACGGCTCTGAGGCTGAGTGATCTGAGATTTGTGTCCAGTGATCTCGAGATATCAAGGACTTGCCCCCCGCCGGCTCTTCCAGTTTTATCTAGTTCAACACGCGTCCTTGCTCTCGCAGCCACCCATTCAACACGATTCGGGAGCTGTGTAATCTCAAATACGTGCTCAGCGATGCCAAAAGACTCCAAAAACAACCCCTACTCAACTCTCAAACTCCAATCTTGGTCAATTTGTGCCTCTACTCGACCCCCCCCCCCCCCAACTGCCCACGCAACATGACTTGGAGTCTGGACGATCTCGAATTCGTGCTTAGCGACCCCAAAATACCCCAAAAACACCCTTACTCAAGTCTCGAGCTTCGATCTCAGTCAATTCGCGCCTCCGCCCCCGCAGCCGCCCACGCAACACGATTAGGAGGCAAGGCAATGTCATATCCGTGTTTAGCGACCTTGAAATACCTCAAAAACAGCCCACACTCGACTTTTCGAGCTCGATTTTGATAGTCGCTTGCTCTCGACCCCGCAGCCTCTTACGCGATATGATCTCGAGATACGGCAATATGAAATTCGATCTCCATATCCTCGAAATATTTGGCAGACACTAGTCTCACGCGATCCAAGATTAATTTTGATTCATTCCATATAATTTAATTGCAGCCATGCACCATCGGACACCTTTTATCAACTACTCAAAGCGCGAGCCTCATGCTATGCGATGATGTTGATGTCAAAAAGCCGCTCCCGCCCCATATCTGGGCTCTCGAGATCATGTACTCGTTGCATCGAGTCAGCACAGCCTTATGATCCAGCTCCAGCGTTAGCTGCTACATTGATTGAAATGAAATGTAACTGTTGAGAATACAAGCCGATATGATTTCTTTGTCAATCGCGCATTATCACTTTTTTTGCATGCATTTATTTGCTTCTTGTATCGAAGGTTTCAGATAAAATGTTTCAATTACCAAAGTGATGACCTTTTAGCTACATCACACTCAAATTGTACATTTTCAATTCAAATTCGAACGCTGCAGACAAGCCTTTGTTGTTGTTCTAGATAACCTCATAACCTCCCATTTATTGGTATTTATTTGATTTATACTGAAAAAACTAGCCATTTTCCGTCTTCGAGCCCATTGAACTTTTTGTTCAGAATTTTGTGCTTGACAACATATTTCTTCCCCGACAAAATTAACCGAAAGCCAAAATCCTATCTCTCGGAGCGGGGTCCTTCGTGTTGGAATACCAAACCAAAAGTAATAATCTTCTAATTACCTTGTTAGTATCATATGAGAATCTTCTAAGCCCGACATAAAGATCGAAGGATGAAATTCAAACGTAGGCTTCGAAATGCATACAAAGCAAGGAGAAAATAGCGCCAAAAACCGTGTATCTCGACTCCAATTCCTAACTTTCACTTATTCTTACGGATAGATAAGTGCAGTATTGAATGCACTGAACTATTGATGGGAGCATGACATGAAGTGCAAGTCGAATGATTAAATGAAGATACAATTTATATTCTGGGACTGGTAGAGAGGAGATGTGATCGGTATGAGTGCCGAGTCGAGACTGGCTTCCCTCTGGATTCGTCATTAGTCCCTCTGCCGAGTGTGTGAGCCCCGCGGCCCTGACAAAGAGGCCTATGCTATGATGACGAAATATCAATTTTGCCTATGCAACTGGATGTAAGAGCAGCTCAGTTGAGTTGCTCGACGTCCCCATTCCCCTTGCTGAGTATATTTCACGACTGACGAGTCGGAGCATGCATGTTGAGAGAATCACGAGGAGGCTATGATCCTGGACTTTTCTAGAAAACTCGTGCTGCTCTCGTGTCACTCTGAGACTCTGAGGTTGCTTTCATTCAGGCTTCCTGACCGTATTCGCGTCCTCGCGAATGGGTGGAGTCCGCTTCTTGCTCCTAGATGGATTTAGAAGCGAAGCCTGTTCAAACATACAAAGAAAAACTACGATAATTTCACTCACAATCGAACGATTTTGCTCACTCATGCGTTTAGAAGCTGGTGTTAATTATGATAATTGCATTCCAAAGTATTTTGATCGTCTACGACACTCACACCGCGGATCACCGTAGCACGCTCATATCCATCCTACCGAAGCGTGTAACCGCCAGGGGTCGCGGGGTACGGCGCAGCTGTCGTTGCTCGCGGCGACGAGCGAGCGAGAAACTGAATTTGAAATTCTTGGATAATTTCTCGTTTTTGATATTCTTCTAAGGTGTTTATACATCCTAGTACATTCTCATCGGTTGTGTGACGTAGTGAATGGCTTTATCGCGGGCGTGCGTAGATGTGTTCTTCTCGCGGTGCGAGAAGTTCCAAAGTGTGCGTGAATATTAACTTCTCGCACTCGTTTGGCAACTTGTGCGGAAATTGACCTTCTCGCACTTGTTGTGTAATATACTATTATCTCTTTGACCGCAGACTAGAATTTCCAGAGACTAAAGGAGTTTTCTACATTCGAAATGCTTAGAGTGCCTTGCGAATTATAAATGAAGTAATGCTAGACATTTGATGAGACATTGACTGTCATGGAGCTCACATTCTCTCCTCAGTGCATGTTAATATTCTGTGCCTTGGTTCAGAACTTGCTCGACGCATGGGAAATGAAAAAGAAGATTGACGCAGTGAGCTATTTCATTGCAAGTAAAGGCCTTATTTGTTTCAACTAGAATTCATTTGTGCTAGGGAGCCTGATTTCTGTCGTTACTCTCTAGCATCACAAACACCGTATAGTCACATTTAACCACATTTCATGATTACAACCATCATAGCATTATAGAAGTGTCAGGAATTTGAGTCCGAGATACATATGTAAGCGTCACTCATTGATTCAGAGTAGCAGCTATGATTATTTGGCCTCTACTTTTGGCAAGTGGTCTGTTAGATCATGAGAACGGATGGAGCAATTATGATATAGCCCATGGGTAACAAAGCTATCTGATATGATTTGACAATAGCTTGTGATTCAACTCTTGATCATAAGTAAATTCTGCGTGGAATTCTGAATGGCTTATGAATAGCCATGCTAAATTTGATAGTTCTCCACCAGTTTCTACGGGAGAGCAGATACATCTTCCAACATGAATTGTCCAAGATGGTCGTGTCAGATATTGGAATATTATTGAGTGATTATAACCATATACACTAGTGCATTGGCTAGTGGAGTGAAGGAATATTTCTATTTCTTCTCGATTTCTGGTATAGAAAGGGTGACAGAATGCTCATGTATATGGGAAAAAATTTGAATCCTACACCATTAAGAATCTTATATAAGCTTCGCTGGTGATCAAGAGTTGGGTCACAAATTAATGTCGAATCATATTAGAAAGCTCTCTCACCCATGAGCTATATCCGTTGCTCCATCCGTTCTCATGATCTAATAGATCACTTGCCAGAAGTAGAGGCCAAATAATCATAGCTGCTACTTTGAATCAATGAGTGACGCTTACAAATGTATCTCGGACTCAAATTCCTGTCACTGTTCTATGATGTTGTGACTTTACCAGGTACCCACCCCATATTCGCGAGCAGATCGGCTAAGTCAAGCCAACGGAGCCCATCGACATCACGACCAGACAGCTCACGATTAGCCCGGTGCAGCTCGGTCTGCGATTAGCCTAGCACGCATGCATACCAAGCCCTGACGACGCCCCTCCACTCTATTCCTGCCATGCTCTCCCATTCCCTTCGCGAGCGATCTCTCCCTTTTCTTCCCTTCCTCTCCCTCCCACGCCTCGACCGCGAGCTCCCCTTTCCTTCCCTGTCTCTCGCCCCCGCGCGGCCACCGCTGCTGCGCGCTGATTGGCTCGGGGCGGCTCGCCGAAAGTGGCCAAGCCAGGCTCATCTCGGCAGAATCGGCAGAACGGGTCCAGGAGCCGTAGCGGTAGATCGCTCTGGTTAAAGCCCAGCTTGCTGAGCACTCCCACACCTCCGGACAGGAATATTGGCTTTTTTATACCGGGTCCCATCCTTTCGGCTCAACCCCGTTTGCCCCCATGGGCGCGGGGCAGGGATACGCCCTGCCAGCGCGTCGGGTTGGAGGATGACCAACACCGAGCCAGGCTCGGTGATGGCTCAGTCCTCCGCCCCGACTACCGACTTTCGGGCACGGCCCCAAACACAAGGCCGATGCCCACCCATCGGTGGGGGGTTTTGGGACTCTTTGAGGCTTCCTGAGAGCCAAAAGAGTCTCTCGGGATAATGGATGAGTCTTACGGGCTCGCATTGTTATCGCCCGAGGGCGATCTCAATTTGAGTCCCTAGACTCACCCACTCCCGTGGTGCCGGATGGAGATGTGCGGTCTCCTCGCTCCGGCGGGCGGTAACTGAGGCCGGAGGGTCATCACGCCCCAGGGATGAGGCGCCATGCCCCAACCCCCCTTGCGGTTTCCGGGAGAAGTGGAAGCGCCGAGCACCAGTCTCGGAGCCAGTCTTCTCCCTACCGGCTTCGGGCCGAAGCCCAGATACGGTTTCCCAGTAACTGGGGCTGGGGGTCGGCACACCCCAGGACATGATTACCCCCTTGCGGTACCGCACCTCCGGACAGCCCGGCTCGAGCCCCGCTCGCCAGCTTCTGCGAGGATATCCTGCTGCACGAACGATTCGGCTCTACCTTGGTCGCCAACTTCTGCAGGAGCACTTCCAGCGTCACCTTTGCCTGCTAAAACCGGTCGCCGCATTACACCCCGGAGAAGCACCGTGACATCTCCAGCGCCACTTTCTCCCCGCTGGGATCCGGCCGCCACGCTACGATCCGGAGGAGCACCGTGACCGTATCAGCGCTGCCACCGGCGAAGGCCCGGCCGCTATGATATCCCCCGGACGAGGGCGCGGCCCTGTATCAGCCAACTAACCCGGCCGCCACGTCACAATCCAGGTTTGCCCGTGATAGAGACTGGTCCGCGGCTCGCCGTAAACCCTGGCCTGCGGCCCCCGTCTGTGCAGTCCAGCGCAACCACGGGCACGCCCCTGCCATCTACCATCACGCACCAAGCTGCAGTCATCGCTGGGCTCCTTCATCGCGGGTCTCTGCAGCATAGTGGGTCGAGAATCCTGTCCCCCGCGGAGACCGGGTGGTGGCGAAGATCCGGCTCTCTCATCTGGACTCCGTCCAGAGAGAGCAGGCAGAGCGACCGATTCGAGAATACTCGGACCTCTTCTACCTGGAGGGTGAGCACCTCATCACCGCCGATATAGCACAGCATCGCATCCCGACAACCCACGACGTCCCAATCCATGTAAAACACTACCGCCTCCCTCATGCACTGAAGGGAGAGGTAGACAAGCAGATCGATGATATGCTGCGCAAGGGAATCATAGTACCTTCAACTAGCAGTTATAATCTCAGCCTATGGTGCGTACCCAAAAAACCAGATTACGACGGCAACTCCTAGTGGAGAGTGGTCGTAGATACGCGCCCGCTAAATGGCATAACTGTCCCTATGGTGTACCCGCTGCCGATCATCGTAGACATCCTCGACCAGGTCGGGTATGCGAAGTTTCTTACCGTCATGGATTGTAAGTCCGGATTCTACCAGATTCCGCTGCATCCGGACGATTCTAAGAAAGTAGCTTTCTCCCCGCATGATGGGCACTAGGAATTCGCTCGTATGCTCATGGGCTTGATGAATGCTGGCTCGGAGTATCAAAAAGCTATGAACAAATACCTAGGCAAAGGGGTCTTCTGCTACATGGATGACATCGTAATCTACGCGCGGGATCTGTTGGAGCACGAGGAATCGCTCACAGGCGTGTTCGAAGCGTTGAGGGCTGCAAACTGGAAACTAGAGCCAGGTAAGTGTGATCTCCTCAAGGAGGATAGTCACATACCTAGGTCATGTCATCAGTGCACGCAGGCTTCATCCTGACCCTAGAAAAATATAGGTCGTTAAGCGATTCCCGGTGCCAGAGGGAGTGAGGCAAGTTAGAAATTTCCTCGGCCTGGCCGGCTACTACCGCAGGTTCATCAAGGACTTCGCCAGAATAGCTAAGCCCCTCACCAAGCTTCTGCAGAAAAACGAGTCTTTCGCATGGTCAACCGAGACCAGCGAAGCCTTCTCGACGCTCAGAGATGCTTGATGCTCGACGCCAGTTTTGGCCTTTCCTGACCCGTCTCGCCCATTTATCATCACCTGTGATGCATCTGGGTACGCCATTGTAGGAATCCTATCCCAAAACGTCGACCCGGCGCACGACGGCGACTCGTCGGCTTGCGGGCGACAAAGGGACAACCCATCGCGTATACGTCGCGGGTATTACGTGAACCGGAACTGGGGTATGAGGTCTACGAGAAAGAAGCTCTCGTGGTTTTATTCGCCACGAAGTGCTCTGCCCATACCTGTACAACCGTAAGTTCACAATTGTGACGGACCACCAACCCCTAGTTTGGTTTAAAACCGCGGACTTGATCACTCGTGTCCAGAAATGGAGATTCAAGGTGTCCGAATTCCAGTACGATATCGTGTACTGTCCCGCTAAAAGCAACGCTCATGCAGACTGCCTCTCTCGCAACCCGATCCCAGTGCAGCAGCTCAACGCCGTCACGCGGCAGAGACCGGGCAATTGACTTGCAGTGCCCACAAAACGTGGATGAGGATCGTCTCGATCCGATTGACGACGAGAGCCCAGAATCCTCTGACCCCGAGTCCGACCCCGAGCCTGAGACCCTGGAGGGGGCCGCTCAGGGCGACCGCGTTACGGTCGTGGAGTCCAAGGAGCTCCTTGAACACCGATGCGATCACAAAGTCTACTTCATTGACTGCCACGGAGAGCCATGCGACACAGGCGCCGTCAAACTCTTGGAAGCGAACAAGATCCCAGCCAATCAGTCTACGCCATTTCGGGGGATCAGCATCACCAAGCATTCCAATCGGAAATTCTTGTTTGGTTTGTGCATCCGCTCTGAGGCCGAGCATTCGCAAATGATCGTCCCCAGCAGCGTCTATAAAACACTGATTGAGTTGCAGAATGCCCTATGTGACCGGAGCATCAAGTAGTTCAGCATCGCGAAGAGTATCAGCATCGAAACGTGCGTTGGAAGGACATTCGAGACACGATCTCAACCGTCTTTAGGGGCATTGTCATGGAAGTCGTCATCTGCAGAGACACCCTGATATACGTGCCGGAGGATAAGAGAGACGACATATTCTACGAGCTTCACGACTCACCAATTGGCGGACATCGAGGTGTATCAAAGACCTAAAACCGTATAAGACAGGCCTATTTCTGGGAGGACATGAAGAGAGACGTGCAGAGGCAAATCCAGCAATGCCTCAATTGCCAGCTGAGGAAGCTGACAAGAGTCAAAACAAAGCAACCGATGATTATCACGGACACGCCCGGCACTGCATTTGAAATAGTGGCCCTCGACATTGTTGATCCCCTGGAGACAACAGAGGACGGCAACCAATTCATTCTTACGATCCAGGACCAGTTATCGAAATACAGTTTGGCGATCGCTCTACCCGATGCAACGACTGTGACCATTGCTGACGCGTTCGTGAAGCGATTCAAATGCGTGTTTGGTAGCCCTCGCGTCATCCTCACCGATCAGGGAAGGAACTTCCTCAGTTCCTTAATGCAACAGGTAGCAAAACGATTCCGCATCAAGAAGGTGCACACCACGGCCTTCAATCCTCAAGGGACGCCTCTTTGGAGCGTTCGCATCACGTGCTGACAGAATTCCTGAAACAATACGCCAGCCAAGACGCACACTGGTACCGTTGGCTTGAGATAGCCTCCCTGAACTATAATTCCTGCGTGCACGAATCTACCCAGCTCACCCCCTACGAGGTGGTTTTTGGACACCTCGCCCGCCTACCTTCAACAGCGGCGCTTCGACCCGCAGACCTGGTGCCGACGTATGAGGGTTACATGCAGGAGCTTGTGACCCGATTAGTAGGTATCCGAAAAGTTGCTTATGACCACCTTGTGGCATCGAAAGTCAAGAATAAGCGGCTATACGAGGGAAGCTGTACATACGCAATTCCCGAGTCGGAGACTTCGTCTTCCTACGAAAGGGCCCCAAGCCGGGGAAGCTGGGAGATCACTTCACGGGACCACACAAGGTTTTAGAGGTGCTGGACAAGGGTAACGTCAGCATCCTGTTCAAGAACAAGAGCCGCGTCGTGCATTCCAACCGCCTTAAGGTTTCTTATATCAACTCTCAAGGCGATTCCAAGACCCAAGCCACCCCAGACGCTAGATGAGCGTACTGATCGACGCACCTATCACCATCATTGAGCGCCCTCGCCTCACCGGACGCCGGTGCTGCTACACCGGCTATACACAACTAGATACAAGCAGTTTCTAAGTCAATCGCCTTATGCGATTATCATATGCAATTTTTAGGTCCATCGCCATATGCGATTTTGCCATGATAGATGATAAGTACATGCAATTTCTAAGTCCATCGCCTTATGCGATTCTGCCATCATAAATGATAATTACATGCAATTCTTGAGTCCATCGCCTTATGCGATTTGATTTTGCAGTTTCAGGTATCTTTACGGCATCAGATTCGACGCCATAAACCTTTCGCATTATTCCAATCTCAAGGATCAGGATGGCGCTGCGTGCGCGGGACCTCCCGGGAAGCCTTGTGATTATTCAGCGTACGGCAGCCTGTGAGCTTCGCTCCCAGGCAACCGTTTTACGGGGGGGGGGGGGGGGGGGTGTGACGTCACCAGCCACCCATCCCATATTCGCGAGCAGATCGGCCAAGTCGAGCCAATGAAGCGCATCGACATCACGACCAGACAGCTCACGATTTCTGCCATGCTTTCCCATTCCCTCCGCGAGCGATCTCTCCCTTTTCTTTCCTTTCTCTCTCTCCCACGCCTCGACCGCGAGCTTCCCTTTCCTTCCCTTTCTTTCGCCCCCGCGCGGCCACCGCTGCTGCGCGCTGATTGGCTCGGGGCGGCTCGCCGAAAATGGCCAAGCCAGGCTCATCTCGGCAAAATCGGCAGAACGGCTCCAGCAGCCTTAGCGGTAAATCGCTCTGGTTAAAGCCCAGCTTGCCGAGCACTCCCGCACCTCCGGACAGCCCGGCTCGAGCCCCGCTCGCCTGCTTCTGCGAGGATATCCTGCTGCACGAACGATTCGGCTCTACCTTGGTCGCCCTCACCAACTTCTGCAGGAGCACTTCCAGCGTCACCTTTGCCTGCTAAAACCGGTCGCCGCATTACACCCCGGAGGAGCGCCGTGACATCCCCAGCATTCCCACCAACTGCTGAAATCCGGCCACCACATTGCACCGCGGAGGAGCGCCGTGCGACTCCAGCACTGCCACCAGCTGCTGAAATCCGGCCACCGTATTACACCCCGCAGGAGCGCCGTGGCATCTCCAGCGCAACTTTCTCCCCGCTGGAATCCGGCCGCCGCGCTACGTTCCGGAGGAGCACCGTGACTGTATCAGCGCTGCCACCGGCGAAGGCCCGGCCGTTACAATATCCCCCCGACGAGGGCGCGGCCCTGTATCAGCCAGCTAACCCGGCCGCCACGTCACAACCCAGGCTTGACCGTGATAGAGACTGGTCCGCTGCTCGCCGTAAACCCTGACCTGCGGCCCCCGTCTGTGCGGTCCAGCGCAACCACGGGCACGCCCCTGCCATCTACCATCACGCACCAAGCTGCAGTCATTGCTGGGCTCCTTCATCGCGGGTCTCTGCAGCATAGCGCACTCCTGATCCAAGATATTGGCTTACCTGAGCGAGAAATGAAAAGTACGAATAAGGACAACCTTGATTTGAGTTGATTCTTGCCCATCTGTGGAAATCCATAGGAGCATCCAGCACGAGAAGTAGGGAATACCATCGGTGTAAACAGGAGAAGCGCCGAGCCGCCTTGTCCTTGCGGGACAGGTTCGCTTAGCCGCTGCCTGGTTTTACCGTATCACGACCCGACTGGAACAGGTCTGCGCATCCTGGCTCCCTCGTCTCTCGGGAACTGGTCTAGTCGGATTGCCGCCTCGTTCAGCCGGGCCAAGGCGCGAGCCCCTTTGTACGGGTGCTCTGAGAAACGGCGTGTGTCACCTCCGAGCGGTCAGCGAATCCCGAGCTCTAGGCGCACCCGCGCTTGGCTCAAATCAATTTTGGTGCTGCCTCACGGCACCGGAAGTACCTAACCGTTTCATCACAATGCTATGTTGGTTGTAATCATCAAAAGTGGCTGAATGTGACTATACGGTGTTTGTGATGCTAGAGAGTAACGACAGAAATCAGGCTTCCTAGCTCAAATGAATTCTAGTTGAAACAAATAAGGCCTTTACTTGCAATGAAATAGCTCACTGCGTCAATCTTCTCTTTCATTTCCCATGAGTCGAGATCAAGTTCTGAACCAAGTCCAGGATATTAACATGCACTGAGGAGAGAATCTGAGCTTCATGACAGTCAATGTCTCATCAAATGTCTAGCATTACTTTATTTATAATTCGTGAGGCAAGGATTTCGGATGTAGAGATTTTCATTAGTCTCTGGAAGTTCCAGTCTGCGGTCAAAGAGATAATAGTATATCACGCAACAAGTGCGAGAAGGTCAATTTCCGCACAAGTTGCCAAACGAGTGCGTGAATGTTACTCCTCGCGAGAGTTGGCAACGTGTGCGGAAACTTCTCGCACGTGTTGCGTATACTATTTTCTGCAACTGTGCGCGTAGTTGTAATTGAATGCACCACTGTCCGAGCAAGATTGTCTTGAAAACGAAGTTTTCAAGAAAATCCAAATCCAGGGGGATGACGTGACATCATATTTTGGAACTGTGCGTGAATGAAAATGCATTAGAGTGAGAAGTTACATTCACGCACACTTCACCAGTGCGTAAATGTAAAACTGTGCGAGAAGTCATTCACGCATTACTTCTCGCACTGTAAATAATGAAGAGGAGTCTCATTTTTTCACAACTTCGCGCACACAGTTGCAAAAAGAAAGTTATGTCTTTGATTTCTGCTCCAGCCCTTGTTACAAATCCTATTTCAAATGATGGAACAGAATCGAATATTGTTTGGGAGCAAGATGTGCTGCTTTCTTCAATCTGAAACACAGAAATCATCACAGAGTAGCTGCATTTGAAAATTGCAGCAGCATCCAGCCAGCATTGCATCAGAGAGGTTATTTGGCAATCATTCGTTCTCTGGTCCTACAGCCCGACTAAAGTCATTCACTACGTCACACAATCGATAAGAATGTATTAGGATGTATAAATACCTTAGAAGAATATCAAAAACGAGAAATAATCCAAGATTCCCAAATTCAGTTGCTCGCTCGCTGCCGCGAGCGACGAAAATTGTCTGCTCATTTGTCACCGGGAGCGATGACAGCTGCGCCGTACTCCGCGACCCCTGGCGGTTACACGCTTCGGTACCATCCGGTCTCCGTCGTAGCGCAGCCTGCCACGTGTAACTCATTTTCTCTATCCCATCTACGGTCTCCGTGACGCTCTCGCCACAAGGACCGAAATCGCCATTGAAGCACCCATTTCATGTACACTAGCATGTAATACCGAGCAACTTGGTGAGTTAGCTTGCGGCTCCGAGCTTTTTGCAGAGCTGCACAGATCTACGATACTGCCGTCGGGAGAAAAAGGGTCGTTAACTACAAAAATGGTTGATTTTGAGTTATTTGGTTCGAATAATAGTACTGTAGCTCCTCTACAATCTGGCATACTCAGATTGAAGTAATATCAAATTTCTCGTCTAGAATATCAATTCAAAGAGTTACGACTTTCCATTTCACTAACTTTCCATAAGCAAGAAAGCCGTAAGTCCTTGTTACATCTCTGGTTACCCATACATTTTTCATAGCAACGGGGTATTAATGCTTATTTCCAATGAATATTTGAATATATTTGTATTCGAACCATTTCTCCAGCTGGATCCATTGTTGAGGCCAGTCCTTAGTCCCCGCGCAACAGGCAACCAGACATGCACCGGAGTACACGCAGGTTTTCCAACAATATCTAATTTTTGAATAATTGCAAACACAATTTGAATTAAATGATTGAGTCAGCGTGCTTTCTAATAAAATTTCTAATCATTTGAGTTTCGTTGCGTCTCAAAACTCGCGATATATTTTGTAGCATTTGGAAATCTGCAATCTTGAGCTGCGCTGCTTCATCATAGGAACCACGCTGTCATGCACGATTATCATTTTCCAAATCTCGCAAAATATACCACGAGTTTTGAGACTCAACAAAGCTCAAACGATTAGAAATTATATTGGAAAGCGCGCTGACTTAATGATTTGGTCTAAAAAAAGTTTGTAACTTTTAAAAAAGTGAATATCGTTTGAATTATGCCATGCAAATTACCTTGGCGGTGAAGTCTTCAAGTGGAATGATCCGATGATTCATGATTCTTCAGGCCGATTTTGCATAACGTCCTCCGCATAACTGACGATGAAATTCATTTTCGGCCGTAGGAAGACCGAATCCATAGGGGAACACTTCTATTGATTACCATTAACCACGCATTAACCGTAATTTTTTAGCTCCGCTGACATTTGAAAAGATCACCTCTATAACCCCGTAATAATTGGCTTCTACGTCCATGAAGATTCTCCAGGAGCGGACGTCTGGCCACTCTCTTAGAACTCCGTCCGGGTAAATGAGGTTATGAAAAAGGAGCCTATGCGGAGCCTTTTAAGAATCCCTTTGGGAGTGTGTCGTTGACTGGAACTATCGTTTGACTGCTACCTCCATCGAGAGACCCCTTTCATCGTCTCGGAGAAGCTGTTCAACACAATCCGGAGCGCAGGCGTGGCACTCGATGACCGTTTCCCTTGGGGCCGGAGTATGATGCGAGCGTAATCTCGATCGGTGGTATCTCCGTGCGCTGCGGTTGCGAGGTTCGCGAGAATTATCTCTGCGCTCGTCACGGTGGCGTGATCTCCGCTCTCTGTCTCTTTCATAAATACGGTTCATGTTAGACCCACCTGGTTTAAAGTGCAGCAACAGTCACAAAAGCTGACTATTTCTTCTCGGCGCCCTTGCAACAACGACCCATTGCGGTGGTGCCTGTGCCCCTCGTTAGCGTAAGTCTTTGAGTAATGACCGTGGCACCTCTGCAACACCACCATATTACGTGAGTGCTCTTGGTGTACAGCAGCGCTGTGACTCTTCGAAGACTCTGCAGCACACCTTCCTGCGGAGATCTTGCCGGTATCACACTACACTTCCACTCGCGACTTGTGGACCAGCATTCGTGCGCCGAGTACTGGTCCCACCTCTGATTTGTTAACGTTCACTTGTTCTTATGTTTGGCTAAGTGCAGTATCAAATGCGCTGAACTGTTGATGGTTGCATGCAATGAAGTGCAAGTCGGATGATAAAATAAAGATACAATGAATATTTTTGACTGGCAAAGAGAAGATGTGGTCGGCATGAGTGCCCAGTTGAGACAGGCTTGCCGCTGGATTCGTCATCAGCCCCTCTTCCGAGTGTGGGAGCCCTGCGTCCCTGACAAACAGGTCTATGATGGATAAATATGATGAAAACCCATGCAATCTGGTGTAAGAGTAGCTTTCTCAGTTACGTTGCTCGGCGTCCTAGTTCCCCTTGCTCACCGGGTGAATTTCACGACCGACGAACCGAAGCATGCATGTTGAGAGAGTCACGAGGAGGGTATGGTCCTGGACTTTTCTAAAAAATTCGGCTGCCCTCATGTCCTCTCTAAAGTTGCTATCACAATCTTGAATGATCTGCGCTTGAAAGTCGGAACCACCAAGTGTGAAGCTTCTCCGGAATACAGCAGATTGGAAAAATATTTCACATACTGACTAAGGTATTGGGGTTTCTCTCTATATACATCCTTTCACAAAATTGCAACCCTTCTGTTATGATTATAAAACTTCCTCCAGGTTAATTGATACCCATTTTACATAGGTACAGTTACAACAATTGTATCATAAAAATTGAACGCCAGTTCAAAATTTGTCCGTCAGGATCCCGCGTATCGGGTTACCTACATTGGAGGGCTGGGGGTATAATCGATGGCCATATGGGTCATGGATGGGTCGGTAGGAGAAAGGGTTGGTGAGTGGTTGAGTAAGTGGTTAGGCCGATGGATGGTCTGGTCCGGTTTCAAACGGTTTGGAACGGTCCGATCCGGTCTGAAATGGTTTGATACGATCCGGTAGTTTAGAAAATTCCCAAACAGTTTGGTACCGTCTGGTACGGCCTGGGACGGTCTGGTACAATCCGAAACGGTCTGGAAGGGTCTGAAACGATCTCTTCTAGGCTAGGCTGGGCTTGGATGGTTAAAATATCGTACGTAGTCGTGTGGGTTATTGGTGGGGCGCGGGAGATGCGGTATGTGGGTCTAGGTTGATGGTCGCGTGGACAAGTTGATGAGAGGGTAGGTAGACCGGCTGGTGAGTAGTTCAAAGTGTTAGCAGCACCAGTTCAACAAAATGTCACCTCCGCGAACTCCATAAAAAACCTCTTGTCATTACCATCAACTGGTCATTGCTTATCATTTCACAAAAATCATTTTCGAGCTATAAAACCCAAGGGGCGGCTTACCAGGGAGTAGCCGTGGCCAATGCCGGCTAATACGGCTAGTTTCGCGGCAAATGCGCGCTACTGCGAGAGACCCACCACAGGTGCAAGTAGACAGAAGTAGACAAGAGTGGTCTCGCTGAGACTTGAAAGAGTAGCATTTGTGGGGCCATTATCTACTCCAAACTACTTCACAGCCACTGGAAGCTACTTCTGGCTACTGTGGACCAAACAAGCGACCGACAGTAGTCATATAGTAGCTCGAAGTAGCCACGAGTGGTCCGTACAGGGTGAGACTAGTTGGAAGTAGCTGATATTAGCGCGTATTGGAACCCAGCGCAGAACAGCGCTACTCCCTCACCCTTTACGGACCACTCGTGGCTACTTCGTGCAACCATTTGACTACCGTTGGTCGTTTGTTGGGTCCGCAACACAAGCTCTACAGTAGCCAGAAGGAGCATCCAGCGGCAGTAAAGTAGTTTGGAGTAGAACATGGCACGACAAACTCTTTCAAATCTCAGCAAGGCCGCTCTTGGCTACTTCTGTCTACTTGCACCTGTGGTGGGTCTCTCGCAGTAGCGTGCATTTGCCGCAAAACTAGCCGTATTAGCCGATATTTGCCAGGGCTACTCCTTAGTAAGCCGCCCCCTGATAAAAACATAACAGGGAACTCTGAATTATCAAGAACATTTACAAGGCAATTGAGCATTAGCGAGAGAGGCAATAACAGTATACTCTAACATAGACAGGTTTTGAGTCTCATGCCTTATAATCATGTCCAACTGCTTTTCCTTATTTTTTAATTGGCTATATATGCTGTAACCGAGGGTTTCTCGAGGCAGGAAATCGGGTGTTGAATTGAACAGACAATTGTTGAAATAAATAAATATATATATATATTTACAAATAAACAATGAAGTATCAGTTACAACAGAGGTATATTGGCTCTTAACAAACAAAGTTTACATGGACTGCGGTAACCCTAAAAACCGGTACGTGAAATACATGTCAGTTGAATTTACGTAAACGGAATAATTACGGGAGGCTGGGCGGTTCACCGCGAGAGCTCCTCGTGGTGGACAGCACTGTGACCGGATGGTGAATCGATCTGACAGTGGACTCCTGCCAGAGACATTTGGTGGCGCGCCCAACAAATGCCTTCACCCTGGTCTAGTTTCGCGGGCGGGTTACGCAGGTGATGGTCTATACGGTCATTCGCATCTTGGTGCTCCCAAGACGAGACGACCCGGGTGAACTGGTATCCGGAGCTCCCGGATAACGTTACTCCGCTGGTGCTCCCAGGGAAGACCTATCACGGCTCTAGAGCTCCTAGAGTCGAGATGGGTCAAAAGAGCTAAGGCTTGGAGCTCCCAAGACTATCCAGTGAGTTGGACTCGAGCTCCGAGTCGACTGCCTTCGTGCTGGTTTCCTGGCCCTCTTGGTTGCTGGTGATGTCTATTGCGCATATGGATGACTTGTGCAGGTAGCCACCTGGCGGATTAGTTCTGCGAGAAATCCCCTGGTTCGCGCCAGTGACCGGCAATGTCTCTGCGCAAGCATGCCTGGCGTAAGTAGGGTATCGGTCTGACAGGGATGCTCGTCGCATCCCCCTCTTCTTTCGGAGAGTGAGTTTTACCTCACTCTTACGGTCAGGAGTACTGGTTTTGGGAGTTCATTCATCATCTGATTCCTGCCCTGGTTCGTTAACTGGTTTCCGGTACGGTTTCAGATCTTGCACGTGGATATGAGGGATCGTCTTCCCATGCATATCAGTGAGATCATAAATAACTGGTGAAACTCGGTTTACTACTGTGAATGGTCCGTCCATCTTCTTATCCAAACCTGCGTTGTACTTCTTAGCCTAATTGGATAATGTATGGAGTTTTTTCAATACGAGGTCTCCGATTTCCGGTTTCCAATTGCGGTGTCGCAAATCGTAGTAGCGTCGTTGCTTTGAGAAACTCCTTGCTAAGTTAGTTCTAACGAATTCTATTGTCTCGTGCAGACGTTTGTGACGGATGGCCATTCCTTGCGAATTCGAGTTGCCCACCTCCTGGCTCAGGGTGCCTGGTGCGGTGAGTTCTCGTCCGTAATTTATATATGCTGGCGAATATCCGGTTGATTCATTTTGGGCCGAATTGTAAGCAAAACTGATTTCTGGTAGTCTTTGATCCCATGTCTGCTGTGATTCCTCGCAGAATTGTCGAATCATTGTTTTGACGACCCTATTTGTACGTTCGACAGGGTTGCAATGAGGGCTGTAAGCAGGTGTTCGCCGGTGTTCGATATTGTACGTTCCTAAGAATTTTTGGAATTCCTTTGACCTGAATTGCTGCCCATTGTCGCTGACTATTTTCCTCGGGCAACCGTGACGTAGGATCACTTGCTCTTTCAGCGCCTGGATTGTTTTAGTTGTTGTTGCTGCATTCATCGGCTTCAGTTTTATCCATTTTGAGAACCGGTCTTGCATAACTAGAAGATACGAGTTTTTATTTCTAGATCGAGGTAGCGGGCCTACAAAATCTATCGAGACCATTTCCCACGGTTGGTTGACATGAGTCGCGTGCATCATTCCAGGGGGCGTCCGCTGGCTTGCCTTGTGTTTCTGGCAACTTTCACAATTCCGTACGAATTTTGTTGTTTCCCGGAGCATTCCTGGCCAATAGTAGTGTCTCGATATCCTCGTCAGCGTTTTTGCTAGACCGAAATGCCCTGCCGTGGGCTCGCTGTGACATTCCCTTAGGATCCGTTCGCGTTCGTCTCCCGGTATGCATAGCTTCCATTGGTCTGTTGCTTCGTCGTCATTGAAATCTAATGTGTGTAATATGTGTCGGTATAATCGTCCATTTTGTATGCAGTACTCAGGGTTCTCTGTCGGATGGTCTTGCACTTTCTGCATCATTTGGTTGTACCATTTGCACTGAACTGTCTTGTTAATTTGCCCCACTTCCATCGGATGTCTTGACAGGATATCAGCTACGACGTTTTCTTGTCCTCTGCGGTATTTCAGCTCAAAATCCCATTGACTCAATTCCATTGCCCACCGGGCTAGACGTCCTGGTGGGTTGTCGATATTGTTTAACCATTTTACAGATTGATGATCAGTTATTACTGTGAAGTGATACCCTTCCAGGTAGTCTCTCATCTTCCATATCCCCCATTTGACTGCCAGGCACTCCAGTTCGGTCGCGCTATAGTTTCGTTCTGCGTTTGTTAGTGATCGGCTAGAATATGCGATGACTCGCTCACCTACACCATCCCCTTGGGTCAAAACTGCCCCCAAGCCCGTTTGGCTTGCATCTGTCTGAAGGGTGAACGATTGTGACCAGTCAGGATAAGCTGAAACGGGTGTGTGTGTGACATCTGGTCTTTTAGATCTTGGAAGGCTTTCTGTTGTTCCTCCCCCCATCTGAACTTTGTTCTCTTCCGTAGAAGCTTATTCAGCGGAGCTGTTAATGACGAGGCGTTTTTTATGAATCTCCGGTACCATGATCCCACTCCCAAGAATCTTCTCAATTCTTTCACCGATTTTGGTGATTCTAAATCTCTTATTGCCGCTATTTTGTCTGGATCCGTGCGCAGACCATCTTTGTCTATGATGTGACCTAGGTATTTTAAGCTTCGCCTAGCAAAGTGACATTTTTCCCAATTAGGTCTGAGATTAGCCTCTTTGAGTCGTTTGAATACTTCCTTTAACCACTTGATATGTTCCTCAAACGTTTCAGATATTATAATTATATCATCTAAGTAGGCCATTACATGTGGTGCCATCTCTGGTGTGATAATTTTGTCCAGCAGGCGCTGGAAAGTGGACGGTGCAGCGTGTAACCCGAACGGCATGACCACGAACTCGGATAAACCTCGGCCTGGTACCGTGAAGGCTGTGACCTTACAACTGTCTTCTGTTAAGGGTACTTGCCAGTATCCATTTTTCAGGTCTATTGTTGAGATATACTTAGCTCCCCGGAGTTTATCCAACGTTGCATTCACTTGTGGGATTGGATAAGCGTCCTTCACTGAGTTGTTGTTTACCTTACGAAAGTCAATGCAAAATCTCGGTTTCCCGTCTTTCTTTCTTACAATGACGACAGGTGAGCTCCATGGGCTGTTGGACGGTCGAACAACTTCCTCTTCTAGCATCTTATCTAGTTCCGCATACATGATTTCCTGTTTGGCCGGATTACATGGTCTGTGTTTCTGTTTTATTGGTTCTGATTTTAAGAGCCGAATTTGGTGTTTAGTCAATGGCGTTTTACCTTTTATTTTCGAAAATTCCTTTTTTTCCTCTTCAATGAGTTCCTCCAACTGTTCCTCCTCTTCTTTTGATAGTTCCGCCAAACCTCTTGCGTATGTTACCGAACATACTTCTGGATTGTTATCTGGGCATGGTTGTAGGATGTTTCCGTTTAACACGATTTTCAGATCTAATCGCCTCAATATATCCATTCCAAGTAGGATATCGCATCCGAGCGTATTCATTATGTGGAATCTATGTTTCAACTCTCGCCTGAGAATTTCCACCGTTCCTATCGTATGTCCAGCTAAGCTGGTGGCGGATCCATCGGCGAGACCTGCTGTACCCTGTTCTCCCGAATGTAGCCATTCTCCTTCGAGGCATGTTTCCAAGGTCTTACCACTGACGTATGAACTAACGGATCCTGGGTCAACTAGTGCGAGGAATCGGCGATGCCCTATTCGTGTTTCAACGTAATATCTTGGTTCTTCTCGGGCCGGTTTCGTTGTTGTCCGGCCCCAGGCATGTTTCCCGGTCTAGTACAGGTGCAATCCTTTGTGAGCGTGTCGTCTTTACCACACCATGAACAGAATTTCTTTGGCTTATTTCTGCAATTGAATCTATCATGACCTCTCTGTTTGCAGCACCAGCAACATTCTTTTCGAATGTATACTGGTGTAACGGCCATAGTACTGTTTCTGCTCTGGAGCCTCGTATCCTTGTTAATTTGTTTCATTGTATCATCTAGTTCTTCTGTCATTTGTAATAATTCTGTAACTGATGTTATGTCCTTCCGTCGTATGTGGAGCCTGTATTCCGGTTTCATCTGGTAGTATAGTGTATCCAATTGTTCTTCAAGATCGTATCCTCCCCTGCGTCTCATCAATGTCGACATTCCTGTCACGAACGTATGCATGGTTTCCGACGTGCCTTGTTTCCTATCAGCTATCTGTCGATCCAGGTTGCGTAGCTTATTAGGGGAGAGAAAGTATGACCGCATGCTTTCCTGCACATATTTCCATGTTAGCTGGTTATTTGATATATTCCTGAACCACAATTGTGCTTCTCCTCTTAATAATTCCGGCAAGCCAGTGACGAGATCTTTGTCAGACATCTGGTATGCGCTCTGCAGTTCCGCTACTCATTCCAAAAATGCGTAAAGATCCTTACCATCGAAGTGACAATTCCATTTCCGCATGTTCTCCAGCGTCTTGATGTGCGGTGGAGTCGCTTGTTCCACAACCACTGTACGATCCGGTAGCTGTATGTTCGTTTTTGGCGTCTGCGTATTCTCCGGTGATTCATCCTTAATTTGCGCGGCCCGTTCGTCGAAGCCGAGAGGATCTTCAGGATGCTTGGTGAACTCACTTGCATTTTGCCGTACATATTTAACCAGGCGTTGACGTAAGACGGCCACGGAGCCTTCAGTGTCCAATTCGTAACTGGTGAGCTCCTCAATGAGCTGTGATTTCTTCAGGTCGTATATCCAAGAAACGGCGACCATCTTGCTATCTACTACTTTTACAAATTTTTCTAATCGAAGAGTCAATATACCCCTGAGAACTGTCTGGGCGCCATGTAACCGAGGGTTTCTCGAGGCAGGAAATCGGGTGTTGAATTGAACAGACAATTGTTGAAATAAATAAATATATATATATATACACTGTGGCTAAATAAGAATGTACCCCCCTTTAATTTTTTTTTGCAATATTGATCGGGCAACGAAAGTTTTTCCGAAGTTTTGGGACATTGCGAATCTAATGCCGATGTCGGCGAGTTGAAAAAAATTGTTGGTAAAAAATTAGAAAAATTATTTTTGAAATTTGTAAAAATATCCGGTCCGGACGTTGCTAGATAGAAAGCCCGTCGAATTTTATGAAATCTAGGCTATTTGCGCATGTGATTTGGAGCTTGATTCGTTTTTAAATGTAATTTGTAAAAGTGCAATTTTGAGGGCTCGTCCGGGGTGTCGTAAAGATGACGCGACCGTGACTTTTGAAGTCACGTACTCGCAGAAGTGGTGGTTATGTTTCCCGCCGCCACGTGTGTGACAGACCGTCGTGTTGTTAGTCATTTTCGATTTCGGGTCTGCGAAGCACGGACATGCGTGTTGAGTTATTTGTCTCGAGTTTTTTCGAGAGGCAGGTGTGTGTTGTGATTAAATTTTCAGTGTTACGTGTACTGTGCAGTGTAAAGCAGACTCGGTCGTGAAGGATCATCGTCGGCTGCCACCGCACATCTGTATTGCGTTTCCGTCGTCGTCGCTGCATTAGCGGTGTGCATCGATTAAGCATTGGCGACATCGAGCGAGTGCCCATTTCGTCAATCAAGAGTCCAAAAGTAGTGAAATTTTGGTGTTCGAGTGTTGCGTGCTTGGGGGACTTGCCCCAACATGAGGTGTGGGTCTGGCTGTCGGCTGCTGTCGGATGATGAGGACAACATGCTCAGTGCATTTTGAGAATCTGTTTTCAGTCAGATGAGTATTATTTTTCATTACATAATGTTAATTTCGTAACAATTCATTTCAAGTGAAGGATCAAATTCTTTGTGGCGTGTGTCTTATTTTTGTTACAGGTCGTGAAATTCGTTGCAGCAAATGAGAGCCAACTGTTGTGGAGCCCCAAGTGGGTTTTCTTTGATTCACAAAGAAACCATTGGATCTTGACTGTGGATTATTTTGCAGCTGATGATTTATTTGTAGTGTCTGATCCGAAGAAGGGATTTCTCCAAGTTCCAACAGCAGGTGATGGTATAAATGGATTATGCCAATCCTGTAGAATCCACCCTTGAGTTTGACTGGTGCTTTAATTTCTCTGTGGATTGATTGAGCACACCAACACTTGAGGACCATGTCTTTTTGTCTCGAGCCAAATAATTGATGATTAGTGAAACTCTCATCAATTATTTGGCTCGAGAAATTACAGTGGACTATTATTCGTTTATCTGGAAATCGATGCGAGGGTACTTGTTTGTGGCTTTAGCAGGCCATTTGTTGTTGTTATAATCAGCATACTACAACATCCAACTGCCTACTAGAGTAACTGTAACCACTTTTTCCAGTTGCTGAATGAACGTATTAGATTCTCACGGACACAAAACACATTATACCGATTGTTGTATCAATCGATTGCCAGCTTAAAAATGTGCCTCCTAATTTCCATTTTTCTTTACCACTTAAATATTTGTGCCACTTTTCTCCAAATGTTAACCTTCACCAGATTCTTTTTTATTCCAATAGTAAGTGCTCTGGCACCGAGAAATGCTTCTAATGCACTAATTTTTAAAATATGATTTTGAAAAAGTATATTTTGCACTGGGTTCATGAGGTTGTAGCTCGCTTTTGAGCAACTGACATTTTTAATAGAATGTTTTCTCGGAAGCGAGGAAATTCATGTGAAGGGCGCAACAGGTCTTTCTCGCAACTCTGTATGCCCACAATGATTAATTGCGAAAAATGATATCTATCATATTTGTAAATTGCACAACAAGGATCTATTTTACTATAGGGGTCTTTCTCTGGACTCATTTTCTAGATCTTTTTCGACGGCATTACTTAGTTTTACCATCACAAATCATGATCAATCAAATTGACGAGTGTCAATTTGGTCCCGTATCGGTGCCGAGCGGGTGTCGAGCTTGTCCCGTATCGGTCCTGTACCGGTCTTTGGCGAGAGTCGATGTGGTCCTGGAACTAACAGTCACCGACGAGTGTCGATATGGTCCCGTATCGGCCCTCGGCGAGTGTCGATGTGGTCCCGTAACAGTCATTGGCGAGTGACGATGTGGTCCTGTTACAGTCATCGACGTGTGTCAATCTGGCCCTGTAACAGTTATCAGCGAGTGTCCATTTGGTCCCGCATCGGTCCTGTACCGGTCATCGGCGAGTGTCGATCTGGTCCTGTACCGGTCCCTGGCTAGTTTTGATGTGGTCCTGTAACAGTTATCGGCGAGTGTCCATTTGGTTCCGTATCGGTCCTGTACCAGTCCTCAGCGAGTGTCGATCTGGTCCCGAATTGGTGACCGGCGGGTGTCGATCTGGTTCCGTATCGGTCCCGCACCGATCCTCGGTGAGTGTCGACGTGGTCCCGTTACGGTCATCGTCGAGTGTCAATTTGGTCCCGTATCGGTGCTCGGCAAGTGACGATCTGGTCCTGTTACCTTCATCGGCGAGTGTCGTCGATCTGGACCTGTATCGGTCCTCGGCGAGTGTCGATGTGGTCCTGAAACAGTTATCAGCGAGCGTCCATTAAACCTGTCAAAAGTCGGCTCTCATTTGCTGCAACGAATTTCACGACCTGTAACAAAAACAAGACACACGCCACAAAGAATTTGATCCTTCACTAGAAATGAATTGTTACGAAATTAACATTATGTAATGAAATAGTATATTACGCAACAAGTGCGAGAAGGTCAATTTCCGCACAAGTTGCCAAACGAGTGCGTGAATGTTACTTCTCGCGCGAGTTGGCAACGTGTGCGGAAACTTCTCGCACGTGTTGCGTATACTATTTTTTGCAACTGTGCGCGAAGTTGTAATTAAATGCACCACTGTCCGAGCAAGATCATCTAGAGAACGAAGTTTTCAAGAAAGGCCAAATTCAGAGGGATGACGTGACATCATATTTTGGAACTGTGCGTGAATGAAAATGCATTAGAGCGAGAAGTTACATTTACGCACACTTCACCAGTGCGTAAATGTAAAACTGTGCGAGAAGTCATTCACGCATTACTTCTCGCACTGTAAATAATGAAGAGAAGTCTCATTTTTTTACAACTTCGCGCACACAGTTGCAAAAAATAATACTCATCTGACTGAAAACAGATTCTCAAAATGCACTGAGCATGTTGTCCTCATCATCCGACAGCAGCCGACAGCAGCCGACAGCCAGACCCACACCTCATGTTGGGGCAAGTCCCCCAAGCACGCAACACTCGAACACCAAAATTTCACTACTTTTGGACTCTTGATTGACGAAATGGGCACTCGCTCGATGTCGCCAATGCTCAATCGATGCACACCGCTAATGCAGCGACGATGACGGAAACGCAATACAGATGTGCGGTGGCAGCCGACGATGATCCTTCACGACCGAGTCTGCTTCACACTGCACAGTACACGTAACACTGAAAATTTAATCACAACACACACCTGTCTCTCGAAAAAACTCGAGACAAATAACTCAACACGCATGTCGGTGCTTCGCAGACCCGAAATCGAAAATGACTAACAACACGACGGTCTGTCACACACGTGGCGGCGGGAAACATAACCACCACTTCTGCGAGTACGTGACTTCAAAAGTCACGGTCGCGTCATCTTTACGACACCCGGACGAGCCCTCAAAATTGCACTTTTACAAATTACATTTAAAAACGAATCAAGCTCCAAATCACATGCGCAAATAGCCTAGATTTCATAAAATTCGACGGGCTTTCTATCTAGCAATGTCCGGACCGAATATTTTTACAAATTTCAAAAATAATTTTTCTAATTTTTTACCAACAATTTTTTTCAACTCGCCGACATCGGCATTAGATTCGCAATGTCCCAAAACTTCGGAAAAACTTTCGTTGCCCGATCAAAATTGCTCTTAAGAAAAATTAAAGGGGGGTACATTCTTATTTAGCCACAGTGTATTTACTAATAAACAATGAAGTATCAATTACAACAGAGGTATATTGGCTCTTAACAAACAAAGTTTACATGGACTGCGGTAACCCTAAAAACCGGTGTGTGAAATACATGTCAGTTGAATTTACATAAACGGAATAATTACGGGAGGCTGGGCGGTTCACCGCGAGAGCTCCTCGTGGTGGACAGCACAGTGACTGGATGGTGAATTGATCTGACAGTGGACTCCCGCCAGAGACATTTGGTGGCGCGCCCGAAAAATGCCTTCACCCTGGTCTAGTTTCGCGGGCGGGTTACGCAGGTGATGTTCTATACGGTCATTCGCATCTTGGTGCTCCCAAGACGAGACGACCCGGGTGAACTGGTATCCGGAGCTCCCGGATAACGTTACTCCGCTGGTGCTCCCAGGGAAGACCTATCACGGCTCTAGAGCTCCTAGAGTCGAGATGGGTCAAAAGAGCTAAGGCTTGGAGCTCCCAAGACTAGCCAGTGAGTTGGACTCGAGCTCCGAGTCGACTGCCTTCGTGCTTTTTTTTTTTTTTTTTTTTTTTTTTTTTTTTTTTTTTTTTTTTTTGGTAGGCCGGGAAGGGGAAATCTTCATAGACACCCACAAGAGTGTGGGTAGTGTCGGATTCACCCGAGAAGACTCGGGTACCTACCGACTAAAACCCCTCCCCGGAGGGCGCCAACCCGAAGGTTATAGTCCCAGAAGAAGGAAGGAAGGAACAGAGAGTAGAGAAAAGATGAAAGATACAGGGAGGCTTGCGAAGAAGCGGGAGCCCTGAAGTGGTCCAAGATGCCACTCAGGGCTCATACGCACTGAGGCGGACGAGGTGGTGATAGCACACACATGGGTGCTGGGGCTGAAGACTGGGGGCGGGGGAGTTGTCGTGTGCTCCCGAGATACTAAGATCTCCCTTGCCGGAGGACTGGGGCCGGGGAGTGCGTCTGTCTCCCAGGATCAACTAAGGATCCTCCTTGCGGAACTGGGGCCGGGGAGTCGTTACTCTCCCAAGATCCGAAGATCTCCCTTGCGGGGTGCCTTCGTGCTGGTTTCCTGGCCCTCTTGGTTGCTGGTGATGTCTATTCCGCATATGGATGACTTGTGCAGGTAGCCACCTGGCGGATTAGTTCTGCGGGAAATCCCCTGGTTCGCGCCTGTGACCGGCAATGTCTCTGCGCGAGCATGCCTGGCGTAAGTAGGGTTGCGGTCTAACAGGGATGCTCGTCGCAATGCCTACTCCCATGCAAGCGATGTGTCTGCAATTTCATCAAAGAATGACCGACAGCTTTCACATCATGGAAGATGTTATATTTCAACCTGCAGGTGTTGGTAAGATCACAACCAAAATGTCGCTGGTACGGAAAAAAAACTAACAAAGTAAGAAGTGACTAGCTTCAATGAAAATTTTTATTAATTGATCGGCTTGCAATTGAATAATCGCGCTTATCATGAATAGTCACGAAGACGGAAGCTGATTCATTATTGTGAAATTCTCATAAAAGAAACTATTTTTCCAGGTGTGATGTATCAAGCTTGGGCAGTCTACAATTGTATGCCGTTCTTCCCGCCTCTGATCAATGTAGTATATGAAATATCAGATTCCGCATATTACGAAGTCGTACCATTCTATGCTGATTATATATTCATTGAGCAGGCTGATTATCATTACCAAATTTGTGCCCATGGTGCACTTGTGTTTCTATTTTCAACAACGGTATTCACTGCAATCGATTCAGTGTACTTAGCAACTGTAAAACATACTTGTGGCCTTTTTAATATCATATGGTAAGCATTGAACTAATAAATTTGGGACAATCTATGAATACCGAGGTAAGTATGCCCAACTAGCTTCACTTCTCCCACAGCCGTATAGTTAATGAATCTAGCGTATCTCAATATTATTCATCGTACCTCGATTGAACAATATTGTAACAATAAATAATCAATACATTTCAGTTCTGACGAACCAAAGCCAAGTCATCTTATAATTAAAGAAGTGTTGTATGATACTTTCCGAATTAAAAATATAGGAGTAGGCGATGTACTGCAGAACATCAATTCATCGCCAAAGAAGAACAATCAGAGTGTTTTTATCCATTCATAGGTTTCGACCCGATTAACGCGTTTTGAGAGTTGATGTATGTCATACTGTACATTTACTCGAGAAAAATCCAAGAGAGTCAGTTTGCTTGCTAGTTCGGTATTCATTCTGGCCATGTTTCACATAAGCAATATCAATAAAAAGATTGTGGAGAATGTTTAACAATGTCAACAGGATATGATTTAAAGTTACAGATTGGAGAACATAAGTAGGTATGATTCTATCCAGATACTTTCATCAACCACGGATACGAGTCATGAACTTCATCAAATATTTATCAAGATTGTTGAGTCCCATGAAAAAGCAATTCAGTATGTTCTCGTACTTCCTATACTACCTCATTATTCTTAGTTGTGGATATTTGAAAATTCTAGATGTTGCGGTATGCTTGAGAATTCTTTTTGCTTCATCTATCTGATTGTTCAAATACTCGTGATTCTAATGATAGCTGCTGGCGCTCACGTCGTAAGTATCCCATATAGTCCATCCAGTTATTTTCCCAACAATATTTAGCTACGAATATATATCTACCAAATCTATACAATTCAGAGTTTATGACACTATGCAGACCAAAACCATTCAATTTTCGACGTAAAGAATGACGATGTTTGATGATTTCATTGAACTCAATTCAAAAGATTGAGTTTCGAAGCGTAACTCTTGATTTGATCTTTTTTTTTTTTAAGTCCAATTTCATCCTCCAAAGAAAAAACTGCCACTTTCACTTGAAAGGGACAACACAGATATTTACGATGAAGGAACATTTTTCCACATATCTAAAGCTCCATCACCCTGGTGTTTTTCACAAACCTGAGTGAATTTTGGACTATCAGTCGTTTCTCCCCACCGCCTCTCAAAATTTCAAAAGAATGTCTAAAAATGATGCAAAGTTGAAAAGTCTCAACAGAAATTCTTCCCATCATACGCCTAGTAAAGTGGTGAAAAGTCATTCTACACATATCTCGAGCAGTTTTGTGTCAAAATGGAGAAACCTATTTCAACCCTATGATATCTTATCAAAAGTTCAACACATACCCAACTTTTTTCAGATCCCTGCTGTATTTGCTGTTGACCATATCAGAGCCATTCGGCTCACATCGTTTTATTTAGGGGGCTGCATCCACTTATTGTACTTACATTGGGTTGGCCAGCAGGTTATCAACAACTCCGGACGCGTTTTTCACTCTGCGTGCGTACGAAATTCTCAAAGTGGGCAAATTGTACTTTTCCTAGAATATCTTCCAATATTCTTAGTGTGACCCTATTTGGAACAGTGTGAGCTCTGATTCTAATTAAAAAGTCTTGACACCTATGCATATATCATTTTCACTTTCTTTCTATTCCATTTTCACATTCAAATTTAGCTAAGGAGTGAACTGTTGCTCGAGGGCATAGTAAAAAGTACTCTTTCAAGCTATCAATTTTTACTCATAACTTAGATATTTGGAATGTTATATGCAATCCGTGATTTTTGTAGGTATTGCGGTGAATGGTACCACATCTCTTTGAAATACCGGAAGAGGCTCGGATTGATTTTATCTGAAGCCTTCGAACCTCGTCAGCTCACCGCGGGAAAATTATCGTCATTTTGTATGGAAAGTTATGGAAAGGTAGATAAACTGTACATTGGATTATAATTGTTGTTCATCATGATAGGAGATGATAACCACCTTTATTTATTTCAAGATAATCAAGACTTGTGTGTCATTATTCACACTTATAGCATCACTTGTCGAGGATAATTGAAACTACTTTTGAGGTGTATACAATATTATTGAATATGGCAACGTCTGGTATGAACCCTGAACCGTAATATGCTTGATTCTCAAACTCGCATATTTCATCACTCTTCAATTCGTCTTATAATCATTGTGATGATGTTTTCCCATGGGATAATGATTTAATAATTGCACCCATAAAGTGCGTTCCTCGGTCAAAAATGGTATATATTACTCCCGATGCGAGGTCCGGCTATTTTGTTGCACGGGGATAGTTTTTCCCCGAGTGTAACGAAGGAAAAATATTCCTCGTGCCTCAGCCTGCCGAGCGAAGGACGTATGCTATTTTCTATCATAAGGACGAATGAACGCCTAGTTCGCATTAGGGACTTGAATTGGCCCTTTAGTTGCCCTAAGCTAAAACAGTAATTCTGACGTTGAAGGTCTATCAAGTATTTTTCTAGTCACTAAGCTAGGAGGATTTTGTCTTTGTACTGAGTCTGTGTCAGAAATTCTTTCAAATGAGCTGAGATGAATTTGCTTTGGACAAAATTGATACAGAACCATCCCAAATATCCAGAAAAGACGATATTCTCCGACAAACTGACGAAATATTGGTATCTCGGTACCCAGACGTCCTAATGAAGCCATCTCTCACTCATTTCGTAGATTTTTCAAAATTTCAGATCCTGCTGAATAAAATATAGGAAAGTCATTTTTCCATTAAGCCGTGGCTTCTTTAGCACGTAGATAGGTTTTATCATTTGATGACTGTTCCCAACTAACCTATGATCTAGCCTTCATCATTTCTCCGAAAGTGGTATAATAATCATGTGAGGTAATTGGATATAGATGGTTATTCCTCCCATAAATCATTCCCTTCAGCTATCTATATGTTCAAATATCCCTATCAATTATTCAAGTTATTATAAATAAATCTCATGAATCAATTCCTCAATAATCTCTCTTTATTCCATTAAACACCTGTCTTCCACGCAAAAGTTCATAATGGAGAATGCAATTCATTCTTGGTTTACGGGAGTCAAGTACCTACTCAGCTACTTATTCATTGTAGAGTGCCATGTTTGTGATCATTACTGATGTGCCACAGTCTCATGAATTTTCAAGAATCTTATTCTGATGAACTTGAGGCTATTTATTTCGTGGAAGTCGCTTATTTAGTTGATCTCAAAGTCAATCGGCTTACAAGGACAAAATCTCACAAATTTTTTTCGATGCGTCATCATTAGCTCTCTCGATTATTCAATCAATTCTTGGTCTCCATCGCAAGTGATAGTAACCGAAACACAGTCTGTAGTCAGAGATATAAAGTTCACGACGTTATTAGATGAGAGGATTCCATTTTCAACTTTCCAATGAGCAATAATTTCCATTCTGGTTTCGTGAGTACACATTTTTATCTTATTAATCTATTGGATCTGAGTATTCCCTAGATTTTATTATTGACTCCACTGAAAAAGGATTATGGCTCACCTTTTAGGAAGTTGAGAAATTCTCTTGGAATTTTGCAGGTGTGATGGATATCTTTGATAGCATATATTACAGAAATTGTAAGGTTTTGATGGAGTTGATAGGTCTGTGGCCCTTTCAAAAACAAATGACAAGAGTGATTTGTCATATTATTTTCTACGTAATTCACGTATCGCTCATAGTACCTATTGTAATATGCTTCAAATCCTAATTACTAAAATTTTTGTCACGATATTGTCAGTTCCACAGAATTTCTTCCTTAGGTATTTGCTATGGTAAGAGCCAAAGAACTTCTCATTGTGGTGGAAAATTTTGCTACAGCAATGTTTTTAATCCTGAGCTTGTTGAAATATTCAGTTTCATCCTTCAATCGCAATAAGGTATACAAGACTTTTGGTAGAATGAGAAATTATTACCTCTAATAAATCAATATTCATATGTATTTTTCCCTTCTTAAGTTTGGATTGTTACTAACTCACATTGCAGAGGATTGGGAAACGATCAAAATTGAAGAAGAGCTCAAAATTTTACACAAAACTAGTAAACAAACTCGATTCTTGGTCACTCTTTATATAAGTAAGTCCTAAGCTCTATTCATCAAATCGTGACTATTTCATTTTAACAATGTATGATTCAAAATTTTGTTGTGGGGGTTTAAATATTTGCTATTGCGACTATTTTTTTGTGCAGTTTCAAGTTTTCATTCCTAAGCTCAGAATGAAGAAACTTTAGATATCTCTAAGATTACTCATCCAAGGTACAAAGATTCTTATCGTGAGAAAAAAAGCAGCCTATCGGGCATCAATTGAGATAGTACTATCGTGGAGCGGTTGACCTGAACCATTGGTATGAAATTATTACCACACCTAGTAACTGGCATGCCGATCGCTCAGATTAAATTTTAGAGACCTAGATGGCTTGTAGAAGAAGTTGTGTACCGCCAAAAAGTTGTAATTTTAACTTGTGGTCTTATGAAGTGTGTGTGTGTGTGTGTGTGTGTGTGTGTGTGTACATAGATACCCCAACCATTTGGTGGAATTAGACGTTTTGTTTTCAGAAATCTC
This sequence comes from Eretmocerus hayati, assembly GCA_029851415.1. NCBI lineage: Eukaryota > Metazoa > Arthropoda > Insecta > Hymenoptera > Aphelinidae > Eretmocerus > Eretmocerus hayati. The sequence goes on from CM056742.1 coordinate 21,312,515, forward strand.
ATTCTACAATCGGGCTAGCCTTTTGGCCAAGAAGCGACGGGGGGCCAGCCCGATCGTATTGGAGGTTCGTGATCGACTCGGACGAAGCTCGGACACATACTAACGAGCATACTAATGTCGCCGAACTTGGTATCTTGAATCTGTAAATGAATCGTTTGTAAAGGATAGGAGTTGGAATGAGTCATATAATATTCATTTGTAGTGTTTTGAATTTAATCTTCTGTCATACTATGGTACAAACTAGAGAATTGATATATGGGCAAATCTCACGAAGTATGCGGTTTGGACGAACAGGCCTATTTTCACGTTGTCAGAAGAACAGTCTTGTATCTCCCGCCGCTCGCATTACATCATTGAAGAAGATCCACTCATATATAACAGTTCTGCATCATTCAGAAGCCTATTACTTGCTATAGAAAGTCACTGGGAGACGCTTCTTTGTGACAAAATCGCAATTTTCGATCGAACAGAGGCATAATTCTGTCACGCCTTAGCTCGTGGCAGGCGGGGTGGTTCACCGATCGGTCTGAAAATTGGATATGTGATGGATTATGATGTAAAAAAACGTATAATTTTCGCCCGAGGCTGTGCCAATTGATGCGTTAGAGTGGCGATGATTTGTTGGAGCGAACTCCGATTTTACATTTTTTCCTGTACTTGATGGATGCAGCACTCGGAGCGGTGAATATTTCGTATCTGTAGAAACGACATCTTATTCTACATCCAAAAACCTACAAATCTAGCCCAAGAATGATAGTGTGCCCGATTCCGCACGACGATGCGGCTTGCAATGAAAAAAAGTTAGCTCTGCGTAAATGGGGTCAAAAAAATCGTTTTTCGTGTAGCACACGAAAATTTCAATTCCGTTGGTATTGAAACCACGTGTAAACTGATATTTGTACCTCGAGAAATGACTATGAGTATCGCCCCTACTAAAGCTTCATCTCGGTCGTGATGCGAGGCTTGGGGATTGACAAATGACGAAAATGAGCGTTTTGGCGGCTTAGGCACATCTTCATTCTGTACCACAGACCTTCAGATGACACTGTTGACTGTTAAACGTATCTTTTTTCCTCTATTCCAACACCCAGGATGCCATATATTCACATTTACATGTGCCAATTAGAATGACGGAAATACCAGGGTCCCATCCAAATACATGGGAAAATCTTCTACTCCCTCACAAATCCACGGCGAAGCTCCAAAGTGATTTACGCAAGTATTCCATCATTGTTTGAGCATTACTTGGACCAAACAGAAGATCATGGGAGGTGTCCTGCCATTCTGGAAATTCTCAAAATTTCTAAGTCGAAATCGCATAGTTGCTGAGATTTGCCCATATAGTTCTTCATATATAAGATGATTGCAGAATGTAAACAGTCAAACGCCTCGTCGATTCTGCATCATCAAATCGGACAGGTGATCGTAACCCTTTTTACATCTTTTTTGCCAAAATCTTGATGCAGCCCCGGTTTTCCCAATAGGCTATACAGTGGAGTGAATTTTTTCTTTGGTCGATGGTACATTGACTCACCTCTTGAATATACTGTCAAATCCGTGGTTATTTGCTGGTTTGTTGGAAATTTTGATAGTACTCTTCAATTTCAGCATGAAATTCCTCTTTGAAACGAGAAACTGCAGCTGCATTATCTACTTGCTCTGTCATCTTGGAATTTAGATGACACAAACCACTCGAAACAATCTCTACACCATATACAAATCGCGGTATTTAGCATTTCAATGCGAGCTTGCGTATGAACCTATTGACATAAGTTGATCAAGAACGTTCCATACGATCGGGCTGACCCCCCCCCCCCCCCCTCCCTTTCGCCTCTTGGCCAAAAGGCTGGCCCGATTGTAGAATGAAATTTCTGGGGAAAAACGGCGCAGTTTGGCTAAGTGGCTAGCCTTTTGGCCAAACGTCTAATTCTACCAAATGGCTGCGACATGTATACTTCTGAGCCATTTGTGAATGATTGGGACTATGACTAATCAGAAATTTTCTTTCAGTTGTAGTATACCAAGCTTGGGTTATTTACAATGGAATGCCCTTCTTCCCACCTGTGATAAACATATTTTATCCAATATCAACTAAAGCTTATTACAGAATAATACCTTTCCATGCTGATTATCTATTCGCTAAGCAGGGTGATTATCACTATCAAATATGTGCTCACGGTGCTTTCGTATTCTTCTTTACTTCAACCGTGTACACAGCAATTGACACCATGTATTTGGTCACTGTGAGGCATGCATGTTGTCTCTATAATATCATATGGTAAGCATTAAAGTACAGATACTCTCATAATTTTTGAATACTAATAAGGTAAATAGATCAAGACTATGCCTTAGCACGTGTCATAAAAACGGTTGCAAAGGTCTACCTCTCGCGAGGTCAGCCTTTTTTAATGTTACAAATCAATTCCTGCGATTATAGATCTATACTCGTGTGATTTTTGACGACATGGGTATTATCCTTCATGGGTAAATCGTTGTCAGTAACAATGTTTCTCAAGGAAGTGTTCAATGCGAGCAAGGGAATACCCACCAAAAATCATGTCAAAACGGTGTCAATCGTTCATGCCGGTCGAGTATCAAAACATCTGCAAAGCACTTACATGAGTCGAGGATGCTCACCACGCAACGCATCATATGAGTGATTCCACCACAAGTATTAACTTTGATGTCCGGAGCTGCCATTTTCGAATGCAAGAAGATAAGTCCAATCTGAAAGTTGGATGCATTAGCTACTATCATATAGGACCTAGCAAAATAGGTTTGAGGTATAATGCTCGATGTTTTTTATACTCCCAAGGCCAATTCATACTAAAATATACGGTTTTTTGATTGTCCTTTTCTCAAAACCAACCCTTCAAGCTCGTAGTCTCACTACGTATCGGTAGCTTTTGCATACTTGTGGCACACCATTCGGAAGCTTATACCTCAAAGAGTAAATTGATACACATATGCAAGTCTCCATTCGAATTTTTCGTGATGTAACCAGCGCGGACATCTTGTCCTGGAAAATCGTGTCACATTCCGTAGCGCGACAAAAACACTGCCCCAGCATTTCTGTGTGGCCTAAAGCTTCCGTCCCGAAACCATTTCGTTTGTTTTGGATCCAACTAGAAGTTCTCGGTGCGCCGCGGCCCTCTTTCTGAAGTAACTCGGCGAGCGCAGCTGATATGTGTCGATTTTTTCGAGAAGCAAAAAAAGATGTCACATCCGTGGCACACGGATTAGAGCGCACAAATGACTCGAATGACTCAATTATAATTTTTTCTGGTGTAGTTTGATGGCACTAAGAGAAATATATTCGGCCGAGTCGATCCGAATCCATGCGCGCTCGTACGATGCTCACAAGTCGAAATTTCACAATCCGTGGCACACCAGAAATGTCACATTCCGTGGCCAACTATGGCTTGCGATGACTGCGACTCTACAGCGTATCTGCGCGGGTCCAGTTGTGATCTACAACTTGTTTGGATATGTAGTTTTGATTCTCACAACCCCCGAACACTTATCTAGCTCCAGGAGGAGACGCCCAGCACTGAACGAGCACGAAAAATTCGGAGAAGCGGCTGTATATGTATAGCATATACGCCACATGCATATAAGCCATATCAGCCATTGTTCTCAGAATTTCCCACGCTTGTTCAGATTAGCGGAAAGGCTCTTAGAAAGAGGAATAGATGCATGCTTTTGTGAGTCGAATAAACAAATTGATTTACATTCAGTACATCAGTTAAAGCTAATCACGAAGCTCAGAAAGCCGCCGAAACGTTTCGATTTGGATGGATATGGAGACCGCATTGCCGCCTGCGTCTCCGCTTGTTCTTGCTATTAAAATAAAAAGCGCGTCTGTGTTTAGGGTTATCCGAATAGGATTATGCATCTATTATATTGTTGTAGAATCGCATCTTTTCCAAATATCTAACTGAAAACCTCGATTCCAGCACTCGAATGTATAGTACGAGAGCTTCCTTCAATCAATAATATTGATAATACTTTTTATACTGACTGTACGGGAGTACATCGGGCAATGACAGAGAGTTGAAAGATTGATTGATTGATATCCTTTATTTGCTCAGAGGCAAAAATTAAGAATTCTGTTACATATGGTACATATGTCACTCATAATAAATATATATCACATTCATGAAATTTGTCGTTTTGGTCAAGGACATTGTATTATCACATCAAGTGACTAGTCATTTTGAAGCACTGCAAGGTGCGTAGAAAGTCAAATTACACTATTTCTTATACAGGTAAAGATAGCAAAAAAGGAGCAAGAAAATATAAAACATTTTTGTACATATAAAAGGACAGTGGGCTCGGAAAATTATCACAGATGTTTCAGTCAATGGCGGGAAGGCCATGCATAACTAAGTTATAATTAAAAGCCTAATCGGAAAGAGCCCAAGCCTATCAGAGGTTAAAGTATTGTTTGTTATCCACATCAATCCTCTGGGATGGTTGTGATAAGAGAAACTCTTTCAAAGCTTCTTTGAAAAATGAGATCTTCTGAATTTGCCGAATGCCTGAAGGGAGAAAGTTCCAGAAGTGAGCGCGTTGAACTTGGAAAGATCTTCTTCCATATTCAAGTCTCACTTTGGAGACTTTGAGTTCCTGCTCTTGTGCATCTCCCCGCACGGGGCGCTCGGATTGGTGCCTGGTAAACATTGCAGACAGGTAACCAGGTTCCCTCATGTGCATGATCTTATACATGATAATGCCTGCAAAGTACATTCGCCGCGAATCAGTACGCAGCCAATCCAAGTTTTCCCTGAACGGAGTGATGTGCTCATCTCTCCTAAGATCAAAAATGTATCTCACAAATGAGTTGTTTAGTCTTTGTAGCCGTTGCCGCTGTTCGTCTGTGGCGTCAAGATACACGACCGTACAATAGTCTAGATGGGGTTGTACTAACGCCTCGACCAGTCGAACTCGGAGAGTCCCGGTGATGCATGCCCTGGAGAACCGCAAACCGTACAGGGCCCTGTTGACTTTCTTCGTCACTTGATTTATTTGCGGTTTCCACGAGAATTCGCTGTCTAATACAACACCGAGACTCACGACTGTGTCACTGAAAGGAACGAAAACTCCATCCTGTATCTCAACACCTGGCAAATCCATCCTTTTCAGATCCTTGACATTCCTCTCGGAAGAGAAAAAGATTGCCTTGGTTTTACCAGCGTTGAGACGCAGGCCGGAGCCCATAGCCCAATCAGCAACCAGTCGTCCGATTTCTCCCAGTCGAGCGATGCCCTCCCTGATCTTATTTTTCTCGATTTGGAGATAAATTTGGAGGTCGTCAGCGTAAAAGAGATGATCTACCGACTTTCCGTTCAGTAGCCCAGGCAAGTCATTGACGTACAAACTAAAGAGTAAGGGCCCGAGAACAGAACCCTGCGGAACACCCAGATTGGTTGCGAGCCAATCAGATTTACCATTCTTGGAGGTGACTAGCTGGGTGCGACCTTGTAAATATGATTTGATCCACAGGAGTGCCGAACGCGAGAAACCAAGTTGTCGCAGTTTACTCAGAAGTTTTGTTGGTGATATCGTGTCAAAGGCTTTGCTGAAGTCGAAGAGTAGTAAAAGGGTGATCTTCTTCCTATCTATACCTAGTCTGATGTCATCAGTCAATTTCAGCAAAGCTGTCTGGGTACTGTGGTGTTGTCTGAAACCAGCCTGGAAGCCATCTAATAATTTTTCTTTCTTCAAGTACTCCGTGATTTGGTCGTGTGCAATCTATTCGAGAACCTTGGAGAGGAAGCACAAGAGCGCAATAGGACGGAAGTCCGAGACTGATGATGGAGCTACGGTCTTTTTTAGCGCAATCAGCTGTGCTTGCTTCCAAGTCTCAGGAAAGATGCTGTGAGCGAAAGAGGAGTTGAAAATGATAAAGAGTGATAGTGTGAATAAAAGCATAGCGCACATTATCTTGGAACCATAGTATAGTACATAATATATCATTCATCGCTCTCCTCTTTCTGCTCTCATGTTCTCTCTTTCTCTCTCTTCTCGCCTTTCGAACTATTTCTCGCTCTAATTTCAATAAACTAATAATCACTGTACTTTTAGATTCAATACTATAATCTGGTCTCTAGTCACCGAATCAACAAATCAGTCATTCAAATCGTTCATCGTCGATCACCCTCACGCTCTGTTATCTCGCGCTCTTTCCTCTTTCATCCTTCAACTTGCCTCTTTCTAGCTTTCCCCCTCCCCCCTGCCCTAGCGGATCATCGCGATCGATCATAATTCTGATTAATCTCAATTTTGATATTTCAAAGTGAATTGAAAAACACAAAAGAATTGTTTGAAAATATCTCGCACACTCGAATTGCAATGTACGCAAGCCCACCTCCTTTAATCTCGAAATAATTACTCGGGTGCATGCTCGAGACGGCAATGAATAAGCTCCCAATAAACCGATTTTCACCTAAGATGGGTAAAAAGTTGTTGATTCATCGAGAATATTCTGACTAACAAACACCGCTTCCAGCCATCAAGATTCGTAGAAGCTACGCCAATCTTGACGCATCTTCCGAATAGAGCCAGAAAGACTGTGAAATAGTACCCTAATGCTCTCCCCCGTGCCTTCGATTAATAATTCCCACGCTCACATTTCATGATCTCCGTTGATCAAGTTATCATCTTTGCGATTATAACACATCAAAACTTGAAGCGCAGGTGACCTTTGGATCAGTTATTGAGTCTCAGAACGTATCAACCGGTTCAAGATGCCATATCCTCAGGATTGTGTCACATTCCGTGGCACGCAGAATCAATAAACCAGCTGTAGTTTTTTCAGGAACTAAAAATCACGTGTGCCTAGCTTGACGATCGCTAGGCCGGATTGGACACAATTTTACCTCCGGACACTTTTGAGGCCAAAAGTTAACACTTCTCGGGGAACCACTCATATACTTTTATTTTGGAAGGCCTCCGATCGACTGTCTCACCCTAGCCGTGATTCCACGTCTCTCATGGACAGGCCTTTACCTTCCCTCCTCTATATGTAATACCTCTATGGATGCAAGTCGTGTCAGCCAGGCCCAGTTGTCCTCATCAGGGGCATCGAAGCTAGCTGCACGTGCGCCGCAAAGTTAAATGTAATTCAAGTAAGAATAAAGAGCAACTAGGACGAGATTAGTACAGCAAAAAGGACCACCGGAATAAGAAGTGCTGCAGTGACATCCCAATGGGTGGTTGCTGGGAGTGTCACAAGGCTCGACATGAATGAGAAGAATGTCGTTTGAATTGGAGTCGCGGGGGGGGGGGGGGGGAGGGGCAAGTCCAGGAGTTTCCGGATCCAACGAAATCGGGAGAGGCGATCCTTCAGAAGGAGACCTCAAAGAGGACCTTGATTGACGGCACACAAAGGTCACTATCGCAGTAGTGGCTCCGCGTGTAGTTCCCGGAGTCTACGGCGTTGAAGGAGGCGATATCACATGGAAAGACATCAAAGAGCGAACTGATTGATGGAACACAAGGACCGCTGTCGGGGAAGTTGCGGGAGTGGCCCATGTGGACCCCGGAGTTGATATCAACTTTCTCATCTCCGATCTTTGGGCCAAGATAAAATGTACTTCTTTGAAAAACTTCAAGGGAAAAAGGCCGACAACATCTGCTCGCTACCTTCGGCGGAGGTATCGCAATGGTGCAAGGCAAGGTCACCCATCCGATTACAATGGATGGCACGAGGTTCAATTTGGAGTACCGTGCCGTCCCCTGGTGTACTCACAGGGAGCAAGTAGTTGTTGAGAAACCGAGAGTGCGCAAAGTTGACGATATCATCCTCGGAAGATACAGGTCAACCTCCGCACCCCGACTACCCGAGTCTTCCGTGGGTAGTCGCATATAAACTAATCAGAAGGAGAAGTACCGGGCCCTCGGGGAGGCTCCTGCGGAATATGCTAAGGAACTCCGGATTAGAAGACACAACTACAATCCAAGAGCAGAGAAAATAGCAACGGTTCAATTAGCTATCGAGGTATGCGACGAAACCTCAATCCATCGTAAATATCATGCACTCGTCCCCTTGAATAGAATACTTACAAGGGGAGTCCGGAGGGTCCGGGTCACCAAAGCTCACCAAACTCTTTCCACAGTCTCGTACCGCCTAGAATATGATGAATCCAGAGCAACTCTGTCAAATGGGCCTCCCGTTCAGAGCTACAGCCTATGACATCAGCATTGCCCATATCAGCCCATGTAAAAAAGTGATATATATATAGATATACTGACAATGCTAATGTTTTGGCTTGTGGCTCTGAAAAAAAGGCCCATTTGGCGGAGTTACTCTAGATTCTTCATATTCTAGGTAGTGCGAGACTGTGAAAAAAGTTTGTCGAGATTTCAGGACCCGGAGACTCCGGACTCCCCTTGTTAGTTTGAGATTGGTTGAACGTCGAGGTTGTCAGATCATACACAACGGAATAGTCGAGGTAATGTTCCTGTTATGCGCAAGAAAGGTGGATCATTCGGAATATGTGTTAACTACTATAACCTCTGATCAAGAAGATGATCAAGGCGTGCACCACAATGCCTTGGATCGGTAATATCCTGAAGAGTCTCGCCAGTGACAAATATTCCATCACATTGGGTCTGAAGAAAGGCTTCTTCCACGTCTAGGTCGCAGAAGATAGTCGAAAATACACAGCATTTATAAACGAATCAGCTCATTCGAGTTCCCAGTAGTACCAATCGGGTGAGCCACTTCGCCAGCAGTCTGCGTATGGTATCTGAAGTACATTTCTCGCTCTATTTCTTTTTTGGGAATGATACTCATATCCTTGGATGGTAAAGCCATCAAAGGTAATGCTATCACAGAGGTTTTAAAACTCCCGGAAGTTCTTGGGTCTAGCAGCGGGTTGTGGCTTGGTGATTCTCTGGAAAATATGCTAGTTATTGCGCATTTGAATCGAGTTCTCAGGGTCTATGATGGAAGACGGTAGAGTCTTACCCTCTCCCATCAAGACAGAAGCTTTGGTGAGCTATCCTGAGCCAAAAACCGCTGTAAAGTGCAAGGCCTTATAGGACTAGCGAGGTGTCTTCGAGAATTCATCGAAGATTACGCGACAATTGCTCAGCCCTTCATCGATTGGTCGAAAAAGAATGTACCGTTTCGAATTCGGGAACGAAAAAGTGTAGCATTCCATCAGCTCAAACAAGCCATTATCAACGCTACGGTGCTGTAACTCTACCATCAAGATCGTCAGTCATTATTGCACTCCGATGTCTCGAACGATAGATAAGGGGCTATCGTACTGAAATCCGTTATGGGGTTTACGAATACCACTCCCTCCAGTATATGAGCCGAATGATGGCGGTGGGAGAGTGTGGCTGCAACGAGCAAGATGGATGCCTTATGGACACCAGTTTAATTACTGGCAATGTCTCGGGTATATTTATTTCTAAAAAATCTTGGGTATATTTGTTTGTAAAATGCGATCCTCTACCCAAAGGTGTGACTCAGCGTGATGCTGCATTAAAAAAATACAACAAGGTTGTAATGAAACGAGTCACGTCCAAACAGATCACAGCACTTATAGATGTCCTTACACAGGGCGCATACCAATATGCTAATGAATTCGACCTGCATAATCGGAAATTTTCATTGAAAGTACACTTCATCGCATTCAGAAAGGATAAAAAATTGTCTATTTCTCTCATAATATAGGATGTTGCCTATAATATTTATATCTGACAACTGTGTGCAAATCCTAATGTATCTCTATTATTAATGAAATTTGTTAAAAGATAATAAAATCTCAATTTTTCTCCTCTTGCCATTATAACTGACATGAAATGATGATAATGCGTTTACGGTACACTGGCATCGAAAGCCTATGGTTTCCGCCCCGATCCCGGGGCAGAAAATGCCGCAATGCCGCCCAGGCTAGAAAACGAGCGAGCATGCGCAGTAGCCCTCGGGCTGCGCCCTCGGGCCACTACATTGCATGCTCCGACGTTTTCTAACCTGTACGGCGGAGCGGCATTTTGCCCCGACATCGCGTCGGAAAGCATAGAATTTCGATACAAGTGTCACCGAAAAACAGTGTACGCACCTCGGGCCAAAAACAACCCATCGCGGCCGCGGGTATGCCGCCCTCGCCTATACCGGCTCGTGCGGCAAACTACCCGGGCCGCGATGGGTCACTTTCGGCCCTTGTCGCGTAATGTACTATATTTTCGGGTATAAGAATCACCCGCTTACTGAAATCAAATCCTTTTGGACCGAAGTGATCACATTAAGCGGAACCTACTGTACTCCATTTGGTGACATTGGCAGTAATTAAACTGGTGTATATATGAGGCAACATAAGGTATCTACCTCATCCGTTGTAACCACACTTTTCCAGCGTTTTATACCAAAATTTTTCGAACGGATTGTTATTTTTCGTGAATTGGTCAATTTTCGCTACAATTATTGGTAGGTTTTGGTTCACTAAGACCCTTAATCCCTGATTCTAAACGAGGCTCATTTTCGAATTCTAAAGGTGATAATTCATGAAAAATAGTAGTCAGTATGATGATTCGAATGCCAACGACGTTCCTCGCCTTATTGGATCAGTTTTTAAAACAACGTCAAAATAGGACATTCTCTTTACATTTTTGGAAATCTTCAGGACTTCCACTCGGACGCACAATATTCATTCTCAGTGCCGAGCGAAAATTTTATCTAAATGTAAGAACACAACTTTTTCTACCCCATCAGTGTGAAGATCTAAAAATCATTTCACCGTTTCCGCCCGTTCTACCGGCCACATTTCCATGTTATCTGTTTCGAGTCGGAACATTATCATTCAAATAGAAAGAAATGTCTCAATAAAATGACATCTTCATTAAGATCAGTTCCAAGATAAAAATGTTGTCATCATCAGCGTGAGATATTAAGTTACAGGTTAGATAACATAAGCAGACAAGTTCCTGACTACATTTCACCACTTGAAGAGGCTGAAAAAAGTCGTGAAAAGTTCATGAATATTGTTCAATGCCACAATAAAGCTACGAAGTATGCCATCATAGCTGTATGAAGAGGGTTTCAGATACAGTTATAATTTCAAGGCTAATTGAAATTTTTCAAATTTCAGATGCTGCGATATGCTTGAGAATTCCTTCTGCTTCATTTATTTGATTGTCCAAATGCTCATCATTGTAATGTTAGGAGCTGGTGCCTTCTTTGTGAGTAACACAAACATTCAATGACAACTTAGAATTGCTTGAAAATTAACTTTTGTGTGAATGATATTTTTCTTTGTTATGGGATCCCCAATACTCCATAATACTCAAAATCAATCCTTTCTGTGATATTTAGACTACTGAAAACATCTGATTAACCGTGGTTCATAAATTTTTCGTCAACGGAAAAGAATCTGAGGCACTCTCCGAACTTCTTTGTTTCATATAAATCTCTCTGTTTAAATTTTTCCCACGAATTAGTCTAGATTCACTGCTGTAAAGGAATGGTCTTAAGGAGATCACCAGAAATGATGAGGTCTAGACTAAGAATGAACTGAATCACCTCAGATACTTTTATCGTCATATTAGTGGAGTAATGTTCATCCTAGACGATGTATCTACCATGTATGTACATATTCAGAACCTTGTCATGAGAAAATGAAAGCTGTATGGGTGATTATTGCAGTCATTTGATTTCCTGAGCATGCACTCGTATCCAACGACCAAATATCATGGGCGTAATGACTACTCCTGGTGTATTTTATAGTAAAGGAGATATATCAATAAATTTAGAAGCGAAAATGAATTTCATGTAAGCCCACCAAACGCGGTCAAACCACATTTCGGAACACCAGGTCACATCAGTCAAACGTCAAAATTCGGTTATGTAACGTTAGCATCGTGAGCAAACTTTTACCTGATCTCACTTCACGATACTTGAAACACAATCAAAATTTAGTTTCCCACAATCGCCAAATTTTTTGACACTCTCGTTTTTCTGCAATACTTTCATAAACTGGGCCAATCAGTGAGTCATGGAGTATAAGTTAGACAGTAACAGTGATTCGACAGTTCATCTCAACCTTTGCACCATCAAAAGTTCAAAGTTCATTAACATAAGATATGGAAGAAACTCCACGGCGGTATTGCATGGCTACCGCATGCCCTTAAGATGACATTTTGTTGAACTGATGCCGCTAATAATTATGACCCCCCACTCATCAACGTGCCCCACACCCGCCCGACCATCAACCTATCCACTTAGGTACTTGTCCACTTATACTGGGATGTTCCAGAACATCCCGGACAATTTTAGAAGATCACAGACCGTTCCATACCATTCTTGAACATCTCAAAATCACCCAAATCATTCCAGACCACCCAGGCCATTTTAAGACGTACCAGATTATCCCAGATCGTCCCAGACTATTGTACACCATTCCAGACCATTCCAGATCTTTCGTCACCGTCCCCATCTCCCAACTCCAATCTTCCAACTCCCAACTCCGATTTCTCATCTTATATCTTCCATCTCCCACATAGGTAACCCGATACGCAGGATGCAGACGGACAAATCTCGACTAGGCGTCTAATTATTATAATTTCAGATTCCACTTGTGTTTGTTAATGACCTCATCAAAGGCATTCGACTCACATCCTTCTACTTTGGAGCTTGCGTTCATTTACTGTATTTACATTGGGTTGGACAGCAAGTTATTAATAATTCTGAACGAGTATTCCACTCTGGGTACGTATATAAATTGTCGAATTTTTGAAAAATTTTTGCTCTAACGTGTAACTTTTGAACCATCAGAATCAGAGATGATAGAAATTATAGTAACTGATACCTTACTTTGGTCGTTGAAACAACATGATCAAAATAAAGACTGGTAGATTCACATTATGCGATCAGAATTTTGTGTAATGACATACAGGCATTCACTGTAAGAAAAAATTCTTAAAGTCAGTAAAAAATCGTACTGAATCACAACAAACCTCCTAACCTTGTAATGTCAATGTTCAGCCAATGAGACTGATTTTAAGAATTCTTTCTTACAGTGCTGTTCAAGCTTCGCAAGTCCATGCAATGAATTAATTATCTGAGCGTATATTATATCAAACTATACTTTCGAGTTCAGTATCTATTTTTTTAAGACACTTGTGACGTATGGCTCAGACGACACCTAATCGCATTTTTAATTTAATAGGTTTTGCAGTAAATGGTATCTAATACCTCCGAAGTACAGGAAAATGTTTTTGATCATTCTAACTAAAGCCACGAAACCTTGTCAGTTAACAGCTGGAAAATTATCCTCATTCTCAATGGAAAGTTATGTCAAGGTAAATGTTAATTCAGTGTTAAACGAATGACCATGTCCATTTGGCATCGTACAAAATGATACTAATTCACTCGATTTCAGATAATCAAATCAAGTGTCTCTTTGTTTGCTCTCATATCATCAATTGTCGAAGACGGCTGATATTCACTTTCAGCTCATACTCATGGAAATAGAAAAGATACGATTTCACTGCACAAAAACAACCATTAAACGTTGTAATTATAAGGTTTCAATTGTTCGCTCTTGCTGTTGAATTCTTTGCTCCACAACTCGGAACTGTATTATGTTAGAATCAAAAAAATCAGGCAATTGCAGAAGCGGAGTTGTCCGAATAAAAAAAATTAATGGATGTAAAACGCATTGTGAATGGTGCAGGATTAATGCTTGATCCGTTTGAATACTTTCAGTTGAATATGCCGTAATCCAGAAAGAAAGTGATGATTGGATGGCAAAAGCGTAGAACCATCGAATACTCTCTCGCAAGAAAGTCTATAAAAAATGACAATAGTGTATGGAAATCTTCTCTAGAAAGAATAGCTAACCACTTCTCTTTTATTCTCAAAAAATCAAAGGGCAGTGACTGGCTCATTATTAGATTCGAACCCTCCCTAGACTCCACGTCTATAATAGAGGCCTATTTCTCATAATATACAGAGTGTCCAGGGAGAAAGTACCCCCGCCCCATGTTTTTCCAGAAACGATTGGAATTTGCGAAAAAAGCCCGGAGCACGTGTCCCCTTAATTCGAGGGGGACATCCGATGGCGACCTTAGTTTTGACTTTGGTGGTCATTTTCAAGGTCATTTAGAGCTCAATTTGATTGTTCCAAGCTCAAATAGCTGCCTTTAACTCAGATTCTGAGAGAGCAAGGAAAATTATGAAACTTTCATCTGAAACATTTTTTTACTCAACTGGATCTTTGAGAGGTGAATGAAGGTCAATATGGTTGGATGGTAATCTCCGCAGCTCTAAAAGTGAGCGCGTTATAAAAAAATACTTGCGATAAAAGTTGTTCGTGATCAAAACAAAAGTGAACTACTGACACCATGGAGGTCATTCTCAAAGTTATTCGGAGGCTAAGTCGATTTAAATGATAGAATTTTAGTCTGGAACATTTTTGATTTTGATGAGGTAAATGGAGGTCGATACTGGACAATGGTGACATTTGTTCATCCAAAAATGAGCATTACATCAAAACATTTTTCGGATGAAAGTTATCCATAATCAGACTGAAAACGAGCTAGTGACCTTGGTTTCGATCATGGCGTTCATTTTCAAGGTCATTTGGAGGTCAACTCGTTTTTTTTTCAAATAAAAACGGCCACTCTTGTCCTTGGATTCTGAAAAAGCTTGAATAACTACGAAACTCAAGTCTGAGACATCTTTTTATCTGACTTGGCCTTCGCCAGGTCCAATTGACTCCCATTCATCTCGCCAAGGTCAAGTAAGACCAAAAATTGTTTCGGAAAAGCGTTTCATAGTTTCCTACGCAGTTCCAGAATCTAAGCTTGAAAGTAGGTGTTTCTATTTGAAAAGATGGAGTTCAACTCCAAATGACTTCGAAATTGACCTCCGAGGTTAAAACCAAGGTCACTTTAGGATGAACCTCTTGCAATAACGGGATGCATGTTCCGAATTTGCAATTCCCAACTGTTTCTGAAGAAAAAAAACATGGGAACCGAGTTTTGGGACACCCTGTAGATTCGATGAAGTCTTTCAATTGACTGTCGGAAATCAATCTGAGATATTTCTTAGCTCGTTTCGCACCTTTTTTCACACATTTTTTAAACTTCCCGAGGTTCAGTAGATGTATCCTTATGGAGTGGAAAGCTTTTCACCCAGCAGGCGTAGAAAAAAATATCAAAATCACACAGAGCTGCTATTGCAGTTTGATCAAAGGTCAAAAAAAGAAATATAAACTGGATGAAAGTGGACTCGTCCCTTTCGAATTCTGAAAATTGCGATTACATTCAATGAGCTAAGACTGTGGTTCCACGGCTATTTTTGAAGTATCATAATATGCCATCAAAGATGAATCAACTATGAGACCAGACAAAACAACTTTTTACGAAGATTGTTGAGTGAAGACATTGATATTAGATGATGAGACCTTCCATTAGATTTAATGCTACCATGATTTTATCAAGAATTAAATTCGTTAATCACTCATCATTTCACATCTGTACGCTTTTTTGTGTGATACATTTAACCCTCGCAGTCTTGAGGAGGACAACACTTGAGTTGGCGAAACGTCTGCCAAAAAGTTGGTTTTAATCAAGTCAGTCCAACTCGTTACACGATTCGACAAGATTATTTATTGTTACTCGCCGTCATGTAGATAATGAACATATTCATTTATAAAAATCTTTGCCCAGTGGACAGAGTGGATTAGATGTTTAGTGACTAGCCAATCAGTGGCCGCTATCGTTTGACCTTCGTTCCAGTATTGGTTCATCCGCGTGCCACTAGACATCCCAAGCAAAGACAGTGTCCCAATATAAGGCGAGTGTGCCTAATTCACCTCCACTGTTATTATTTTGCTCAGAAGTCTGGACTAGCTTGTTTTAAGACCCTCAGAAAAATCTACGGGAAGTTCTGTGACGTGGTGAGTCTCAGGCCTCCTGCCCGCGCCTCTCCTCGTTTCTTGACGATTCACCAGCGACGACTTCGCGAGCCGCGCAACGCCTGGGCGCTGCTCGTCGGCCGTCGCAGGTGCATCGTCAGCACCTTGACGTGGCTTTGCACTCTCCCCTTTGGCACATTTTCATGGAGATGCAGAGCATCGTCGATGACGGTGCTTGGCATGCTCGAGAGACCGCTCGGAGCGGCCAAGCCGCCCAGACCATCTCGGGAGCGCTTCGCGCCGCGATACACGCATACACACTTCCACTTTATAAGTATCATATAAAGGCATCAATAATAGTACATCGTGCCTATTTATTCAGATATTTCCCTCACATCTCACCTTATGTGCCGAATCCCCCCCCCCCTCCGCCCCCACGTCTCAGTTCAATTTCAACAAATTGGAGCTGAGCTCTTTGTGTCTCGCAAAAAAAGATTTTTTGCCAGTTTCCGAGAGGGTGTGCATAATTTGACCCCACATGTGGAAGGGGCCTAATTTCGAAATATTTCATATGGTCAGCATTTCCAAATGAGTCGTGCCCAAGCTCATTTTGCAGCTTTTTTACGAGGATGGATTCCCATGTGATAAAGGGCAAATTTAGAAAAAGGTTATGGGGGCAAATCAGTCACATTGCTCTCCATTTAGTATAATGGCCGCAAAATTGGTAGGGAATCAAATTTTGTAGTTCTGCGAAATGCGTTTTAGAGTTGAGATAGACACAAAAGTGCTGAAGTGCACTACCGGTCAAAAGTTTGTGCACACCTAAAAATAAAAATTTCGATTTTGCTCACTCGACTGCTCGGATCTCCTTGGTCCAAAATTACTCTACTTGGGCTCATTTTGTAGATTTTTTTTCAAGCACTCTGAGAGCTATTTGATATTTTTCTCCGCGCAGCTCGATAGATTCTTGCAAAATCTATCTGAAGCCTTGTAGAATTTCACAAAAATCGGATCATTACGCAAACCTCCGCAAGTCTGGTGGAAATTGATGGATTCAAGTGGTTCAAGGAGTTTATGAAAATAGAAGTCAAGAGCTTCAAATTCCGTTTCTGGAAGTTATTGTAGCTTGTTTCTGGTCCGAGCTGTGACTCTTTTTGTAGAGAATCATTGTTCTTGAAAAAAGGACCAGTCATTGAGAAATTTTAAATGGACTCACTTTTTCACAGGTATAAGCATTGATCTTGGTTCCTCTCACCAAGATTATAGAGAAACTTGGAAAGACACAAAGTACAGTATTATAACCTGTCTTGGAAAGACTCAAAGTAAGTAGTATAACCTGTCTAAGTTGGACACTTTGGTTCCGAAAGAAAGTGTCCAACATAGCGAGGTGTCCAACATACAGAAACATGCCAAAAAATCAACTTTTCATACCGTCAAGTCTTTCAATGAATAGATCTGATTATCCATGATATAAACACTAATTTATTGAAAAATTGATACATAACTGAGTCATTTTTAAACATTCAAGATGTCGTATTCAAATATCTGTATAAAGAAATTGAGCAAAGCAATTACAAATTACTTCGGCAGTTAACCGTTCATCGTTTCAAACCATCCAACGAATAAATCAAGATAATCTGTACTATGTACATTAATTGATTGACAAATAATGGCTGAGCCATATTCAAGAAATTACGATATCGTATTCAAATATGTATTGGTGTAAAAAAAGTTTCATCAAATATTTCATTCCTTCAACAAAAATTCATCGATTTTTGACTGTCTTGACAGAGCAATTTTCTTGTAGATCCTCTCCTCGACTTTGGACCTCAACTTCCGTTTCCTCTTATCGCTACAGTTAGCTTCCCATATTTTTATAATCTTTTTTCTGCCTTTTTCAATATTCGCAACTGTAGTCTTACTGATGCCAAACTGCTGAGCCACAGCTCTAAGGCTTGATCCTTGACTACGTAAATCGAGCACATTCTTCTTTTCATCAATGCACAATTCCACAGCATTTTTTCGTTTGTTGTTCATCGCGACTAATTATTTCGCACAATTGCAAGTGGAATATTGAAGTAAGAGCTCTACGAGCAATCAGCCGATACTGACTTTATTCGAAATTGAGCCAAGGCGTATATCGATTAACTCAGTACAAGCGCGGTTGTTTGCATCTTGAACACCATGTATGTGTATACATCACATTATCTGATGGTCATTAGGCTATACAAATATCTTCTCGTAAAGTCAGCTGGTGAAGATCTAGTATATGTTATATTTCCAAATGTCCAACTTTGAAGGTTTTCATACATTGAAATACTATCTTTGGATTCCTAGAGAGGGGTAAAACTTAGCGAGGTGTCCAACATATAGAGTGTCCAACATACAGAGAAAAATTCCCATTTGAACGAATGTAATTTTTTTCGGTTTCGATGAAAAGGGTAAAACTTAGTGAGGTGTCCAACATAGGGAGTTTCCAACTTAACAGGTTCCACTGTAATATCACTGTGAGCCCGATTTTTTCGTATTTCGTGGTTTTTGGGACTCTTCTTCGAGAAAAATCTCCCCTTACAACAACAGTCACAGCTCAAACCAGAAACAAGTTAGAATAATTTTCAAGAACGGATTTTGAAGCTCTTGACTTCTACTTTAAGATGGTTTTCGGATCATCTAAATCCATCAATTTCCGCCAGACTTGCGGAGGTTTGCGTAATGACCCGATTTTTATGAAATTCTACAAGGCTTCAGATTGATTTTGCAAGAATCTATTGAGTTGTGCAGAAAAAATACCAAATAAGTCTTGAAGTACTTGAAAAAAGCTACGAAATGAGCCCAAGTAGAGTAATTTTGGACCAAGGAGATCCGAGCAGTCGAGTGAGCAAAATCGAAATTTTTATTTTTAGGTATGCACAAACTTTTGACCGGTAGTGTACGTCAAAATTGATTGAATCAATTTCCTTCGGCACAGCTTCTGGCGACCAACAAATCAAAATCAATATTAGCAAAAACAGTACTTTTGTTCTAAAAAATAACGCAATGGCCATTTTGGATCACTGGAAACACTTAATTTTCTCATATTTCAATGTAAGAAAAATGAGAAAATTGTGCAGCGAGTTCTGCAAGTGCGTACATTCGAGATCTTGAATGCGGAAAAATTAGGCAATGTGGGCAAAGTAGGCACACTCACTTCAGAAACAAGATCGTACTTTGGAATTTCGATGTTATAAGGACTAATCTAGACGTGAAAGGTCTATTCAACGATCAAAACGAACTGTAAGGGCCATGTGCCACACATCGCCACTTTGAATTGAATGATTCTAAGCATAAATAATGAACCTTCATCTCATTATTCATCTCCAGAAAAATCGATGATATTGTATGACGCCTGATTACAGATATCTAATAGTATGCTAACACGCGAACATTTTCTCACCCGTCAATCTGCACTAACTTCGGCACACTGAATAACATCCCGATATTATTTGATTACTTCTGTTCTATAGATCTCAAAAGAGACTCTAAAATGAGCTGAGGTAAATTGTAAAATAATGATATGTGTTCAAGTTATGAGTAGGACTAAACTAAAGTGGAAAAATTAGGCTTATGAAACTCATAACAAACGTGGAAAGAATTTGAAATATAACACCAAACAAGGCCACTATAATTTTCACAAGCATAATTCGTGGGTCGATGAGAGCGTACATTCACACCAATCATGGATATTAATTACTCAAAACGCAACGGTGACAACCTGTAGAATCCACAAACCCACTCACCCTGGGCAACCAAAAATTAACCATCTTAGATCGTGACGATACTCTTATAGAATTCTACTGAAAACCTGAAAATCCTCTTAGCGAACATGGCAGAATAAAAAAAAATGATTGACATTGACCGAGAGTCACGTAATAAATCACCATACCACCCCACAATGACAGAAAATCCGTTGAATAAATTGCACAAAGCACAAAATCTCTTTAGATCTTCTGAACGATGTAGGATGATAGATATATAGAACCACGCTTATGCGTTTTTAACAGCAAAATCAAAGTACACACGTTCACCCCGTAAAAGCATGGACTCCCGTCACCGAGCGTGGGTGTAGTAAATTCTCATTCAGTCACCAAAAGCTACTACGACTTTCGCAACACCGATTTTACCCAACCTGAGAGTGTATGTATGTACAACGCTTGTTCATCCAGGCTCAAAAAAAAAGAAATAAAAGAGTGCTGACGGGTCACTTGGATGGAATAGATATAGCATATAGATATAGCATCGTAGATGTGTGCATGTACGTTTTTGAATGCAGGTTTAAAAAAAAGTCAGATGAGCAGTGTCTAGAGTTGCGGTGATGCAATTGAATCATCACCCGCATTGCGCGTAAATTTTGAAAAAGCCCACCAGATCGTTACAGTTCTAGGAATCGAAAGCAAAAGTTGACGTATGTATATATGGTGGGTGAACCGATCGATGCGCGTTATATAGAGTCGGCCGTGACTGTTGATGTGTATATGGGTGGTTCCACCGAAAGTAGGATCTTCCGAGTTCCAAGCTGCCCCAAGTTTCTAGGGCTTAGATAATGTGCATTTTAGCAATTTTTAGTATGTATTGTATTAGTGAGCAACTGTGTTAATAATTTATAAACGGTCCTAACGCCCCCGTATTTTGTAATGCTTGCCAAAGGGTCAAAATGTTAATTTCGTCCCCTGTAGAAACCCTAACCTTGACTTTTGAGTACTTTTGACTTCACCGCGACGCTTATGGGAAGTCGAAACCCCCCATGTGTAGCTATGCACTTCAAATCGTGTGGCTGTAAAGAAAATTATCCACCACTGTGGGAATCAAAATTGATTGCTCAGCTCACGCACGACTTTCCAGAATTTTGAAGATGGTCTTGCACCGAAACTACTTGCTCAACACTAATTAGCGCGGTAAAGTCCCCAATTGTTCATGGAGCCTTTCCAACCGATGTAGTTGTTACCAAGGTACCCAACTACACCTAATCAGTGTGTGACATTATCCGAAAACTCAATTCCGCAGCCAAGCGCACCTTATAAACGTGTTTACAAAATAGCATACAGAATTTTTCAGCACACTGGCATCGAAAGCCTATGGTTTCCGCCCCGATCCCGGGGCAGAAAATGCCGCAATGCCGCCCAGGCTAGAAAACGAGTGAGCATGCGCAGTAGCCCTCGGGCTGTGCCCTCGGGCTACTACATTGCATGCTCCGACGTTTTCTAACCTGTACGGCGGAGCGGCATTTTGCCCCGACATCGCGTCGGAAAGCATAGAATTTCGATACAAGTGTCACCGAAAAATAGTGTACGCACCTCGGGCCAAAAATAACCCATCGCGGCCGCGATGGGTCACTTTCGGCCCTTGTCGCGTAATGTACTATGTTGTCCTTTTCCTGTTCTTATTGTGCTCCTCCCTGAGGTTCATTCCTCCCCTGTCCGATTTGCCCCCCCCCCCTGCGACCCCTAAAACTTTTAGTATATTCTTGTCTGGCTTCAGTTTTGAGATACGCTCTAGATAATTCGTTTTCGTACCTAAACAAGTGTAAATCAAGTGCTAGCAACCATCGAAACTAATCTGGGGATTGTGTGATTTTTCGACCCAAATCAATCCTCGTGACGATTTTTGCCTCAAAATATTCCTTTTTCGGCGAAATCACCCATACACGTCTGAGTTTCGTGCAGAGCTTTGCGTTTGTCGCGGTGCATGAGTTGTTATATGGAGTTGAGCAAAGTTTTCGACGTGTGAATTCTCGGCTCTTGTTCGTTGTGGTTGCCTTTTGTACTTTACATGCGTTGCAATGCTAATCCGATTGGAAAGTTTCTTGAATTTGACGGGGTTTTTGGCAATACTCGTCGGGAGCTATTCTCACAAAAACATGGTGATGTGTCTTGGAATATTTGATAGATGTTGGTGAAAAAAAAATTTGTTTCACCAATCAGATATTTCCATTCTATCGTGTAACTCAAAACTTAGTATGAGCGAATCATTGAAACCAATCCAAAAGCTGTCAAAATTGCTTACATTTGTCATAGTTTTAGGATGAAACTTTGAAGTTATGAAATTATTCACATTTTCTAGGCCAACAGCTTGGGTAGACTAAAGTTGTAGGTACGCAACTTTGGAAATGGTTCTGATTTTTTGAGTACATCACCATTGTATAATGGTATCACCGACCCAAATATTCGATTTCTCTAGTTTGAACGTCGAAGCATAACTATCTAAAGATCGAGTAGCCAATTTCATAAGTTCAACGAACCGTATTTTGGATTAATTGTCGATGCTCATTATTGGGAAATCAAGTTATGTGAAGAAAAAATGTAATCCATCAGATTCAACTACCCGGCAGGCGCGGATACAAGTTGGGGGGGGGGGGGGACCCCTTTTTAGCTCAAATCGCCCCCCCCCCCAAACGCATTGAATCTGACGGAAAATTCATGTGTCCTGAGACGTAAATTGAATTTATTGTTGTTATAAATCCTAATAATCGTAAACAATTAACAATTATTGGAACGGAGTTTCTTTCCGCTCGTCTGCTTGAAGAGTAAAATCGTCGAACCGATACCGCCCCTGTGACGAGATTCGATGCAACCTGTCATACAGCTGCAACGAAAAATCGTCACGCGATATTGGGACTAAACATGCGATAAGCGCTTTTATCTTTCGTCCGTGTTATTCTTATGGAAGGTAACCCTAGCGCCGCCATATTGGCGCTGCAGTCCCATTTAAATTAACACGGAGGTTTACGCCCAATAGGTGTACTGACTGGGCTGGAGAACCGCGAGTATTTCCAACATATAATATCAGCATATCACAGATGCACATGTATCCGTGGCGTCTGCTATAGTGCTATCTGTCTGTCTGATGCTCCCCATGCATACATGTGGTGGCTCACAGCAACATGTGATTGAATCCTATTCTGCTTATTTATCGTTATCATATTATCAGTATTACTGCTTATGTTGCTGGTTGATAACTCCTAGCTGAATTTTCAATGCTAATTACGCACGGGAAGTGAGGTTGTGTGGTGATCATAAGTGCAAAATGTGTGTGGTCGTGGTGGGACTTCATATTCACGGTACATTGGGGTTTCTGAATTTTAATAAATTCTTCCTTACAAAAGTCCTACTCTATGAGAAATGAGAGTCTGGATAGAGCCTGGCGCTCTCCAAGCGACTTCATGTTCTGCTAAATTTCAACATAATTGAAAGGATCAAATGTGATACTGTTCATCTTTTTCAAGCCCTAATTGTGAGAAGTGTCTAGTTGAAGCTATCAAAACATTACTATTTTGGTTGCTCGTGCGACCATTTTCACTTGATGCATGTCAGTATTGTCACTGCAGCTACATCTAAATACACTCAAATACAGAAAAAGACTCATATACAATGTTGTGATTTTTTTGGTTAAGTTTGGATTTACTTAGAAGTTACAACAAGAGATAGATTACATCTCATTGATCTATCAATGGAAGTTTTAATTCAGCCTCAATTGTTGGATCAGAATTCATTCTGCTAAATTTCCTAAAGCATGAACCAAGTGGTATGAGCTGCAGGATGTTTTCGAAAAGCATTTCAACTTTGAATTGTGAAATAAGAATACTTATCGTCAAAACCCATTCGCTTAGTAAGGGAAAGTATGTGCTCTATATGTGAACTCTGATTGAACTAGTGGCATTTGAAGACAGGTTATCTGCCAATTTAATAGTGCTTGTGGGTATTACATAATTGCGTCAAATCATGATGAGCTATTTTCAATCTTTGGTCATCTTGTCCAAAAATCTGAATATGGGTTACGCGTATCACCTCTTTGACTCTACATATGGGTGGCTCCGGATCAGAACGGTATAAGTCCATTTTGGTGAAAATTGAGTTTTTGACGGAAAACGACAGAGAATACAAGTGAAAACATGTATGCACAACTCCGGCAGAAGAAATCCGTTCTGAAGCATCACATGCGACATGGCTGTTTTTGTCTCGAAAAAAGTTTCGACTTTTTTTCCGGACCAGAACGGTATAAGTCCATATTCCCGTTCAATGATATCGCTTTTGGGTCATCCACGTTTAGCTGTCGTGCTTTTACATGGAGTTAGAAGTAGTAGCTACTCCCAGAAAATACGAATTAGGTTTGCTATGTTGTCCAAATGATTGCATCGAGTGGTTTCGAAGGAGGTGGGCCGAAGTCCGATCACTTCTCTTTTACGCTTTTGGACACAGGGGAATCCTGTGAAAATGAACAACCTCCGGACAGTAATCTATGGGCCTGGAATTTTCCTCTTGGAAACTCTGAAGTCATTTTTCCTAATCTCTAATCATTATTGGTAACCGAGTTGTACAATGATGGTTCGAGAACCACAGTTGTGAGAGCGATCGATACTGAGCTTGCTAGGAAATTTTATTTTGCATCATGTTTTCAGGCATCTTATCGAACGAAAGATCAACTGCGTCTAAGATACGCCAAATTCAACTGAGCTGTACACTTCCTTCTCAGGAACAATGCCAAGGGTGGAGAATTTCTAGCTTCATTACAGTAATTCGGTTACGATTTCACTATGAATGATTGTGATCTATCAACTGGGATTCTTTATATTAACAGTCATCCGGCCTTCGGTTCGATCCTCCCGGCACTCGGTACGAGTGAACCTCATTTGGGCGAATCTCGTAGGTGAAGATACTAGCCTTCCTGAATTGAGCTAACTGCAATGAATTTCTACAGTTGATCAACAATCCTTCTTGGTTGTTGAGTGGGAATCAATCCGAATTTGCCGTTTGGATTCCCTGGTCGATTAAAATCTCTTCATTACGAATTTTCCCATACAATTTCAAACTGTCTCTGACTCTTTGAACTCAAGCGGCGTGCTATGTGGTCCCTAAAAAATTAAATTTTGGGACTGAGGTGGTTGAGTAAACTCTTCTTGACTGGATTTCCAAATAGACGCTTGTTGACCTCAATGTTGGAAATATATCCTTAGTCACGATATCCTAACTGAGATCTCTTTGCAAAAAAACAGTCTCGGCTGTGAATGAGATTCAATAGAAGTCATCCTAGATTAGAGAGGAGCTTTGTTCACTGTGAGAAAAAGTCGAGGATAGTCATTAAAAATCCGAAAAATTCTCAACTTTTACCGTTCTGATCTGAAAAGTTTTTCCACCTTTCTTCTTGCTAAAATAAATTGGTCCATGTAATAAGTCCATGGTTTCTTAACGTTTTTTGATCTCAAAGGTAGAAACTCATAGTTTCTCGATATTTTCGTATTCGAAACAGTAGAAATCCATAATATCAACTACTTCTCCCGATCTAAAATATTAAATGTAAATTTTTTTCAGAAATGGTGGACTTATACCGTTCTGATCCGGAAAAAAGTCGAAAAATTTTCCGGATCAGAACGGTATAAGTCCATTTTTTATTGCAAAATGAGATGTAAAAAGTGTAAACAATTGAAAATCAATACGCCCCACGCGAAAAATGACATGAAAACATACTCACTACACGGTAGAATAAGAATTTTTACTTCAAATGATAACTCGAATTTTCCATATCACAAAAATTTTGAAGCGCATTTTCCAGAAATGGAAAAAATGGACTTATACCGTTCTGATCCGGAGCCGCCCATATGTTGCTGGGCTTTCTCCAGATTCACATACACTTGATATCAATTCAAATATGAACAAGGAATACCAACAATGATCCTCTACCTATGCCCCTAAAATAGAGCAAAAAGTAGCCAAGATCACTAAGTGTAAGGTAGCGAGTAGTCAAGTGAGAGCATTCATACAGTCAAGAACTTGAGATCAGAATTAAAACTCCTTTGTTGATGTAAATTCATTATGGTTAATTTTAATCTTCATACTTGATTCAAGCATTCAAATAGATTCTCATGAATTTTTTAGAGCTTTGATTGAAATGAAATGAGTAGTGGAATGAAGAGTTTGTAGGAACATCACAAATCAAATTTGTTTCAGAATACACATTCATAATCAACAGCCCCAATCTGTTCAAATGAGATTATCGGTGCTCTCTCCAGGCAAGCTGAAGAGTCTAAATGAATGAAAGATTGCTTTTCATCTTATTTAGTGGGTAAACAGATTCATTGGATTATTATATATCTCAATGATTCAATGGAGCGTACAATGGGAGTGTCTTTGATTTTTCAGTTTTGGTGTTTTTTTTCCAGGAATAACTAATTGGTGATGATTGAGACTCATATTTGTTAGATGGTTTCAAGTTTTCTACCATAATCTTGAAAGATTCATCCAAGATCAGAAACGTATCATCTTATCTGGTTAATGCATGGTGTTCACCACTCTAGAACATTATGTGAACCATCTCAATTATTTACAGTTTTATTGCCGTGTATTTTTCTTTGTGTATGCTTTATGACGAGCTTTGGAAACTTTGAAGCTACAATAAAACTCTACCAAAGTTCTCTAAACATATGTTAGAGAACATATGTTAGAGAACTTTGGTAGAGTTTTTTATATACTTACAAGCAAATCTTGGAACTCCGTTCCTAACGCGTTTCTCAAACGCACACGAATTTATTATCCTTGATCAATCCATCTGCGGATGCATTTCAATGAAACTCTGCTTAAGCTCAATTATTTGAATTTCTATCGAGTGCGGATACATATATATGTATAGAATCGCCCCCCCCCCAAACCCGAATCCTGTATCCGCGCCTTCTACCCCGGGAAAAAAACTATGGGTAACTAGACCGAGCGTACGGCCCCCGGTATGCAACAACCTCTATGAAGGCCTTCTACCGGGATGTGCCAAAGACCCATTTTTGGGGGAATTGTCTTGTGCTGTGCTTGTGATTTTACTTGCGTCTATTCAAAAACGAAGGAATTAGTAGATTATGTACCCGAGTGCCGCAATCGCGTAATTTCCATGACTCGGGCTGCAAACGTGTTGAAAAGTGTGATCTTCAAGAGCAAAAAGAAACTTTGGAAATTTGATAAGAAAATGTATGAAGAGTGCCACTAGGTGGTACTTTTTCTGCTCAAAATTGTTTGAATATCCGTGAATACTCTGTTCTGCTCGCAGCATGAGCTTTCCCATGCAGCACTTTTTTCTTGTTTTAACCTCTGAAACCCATCCGAGGTGTCTCGATTCCAGAGGTTGGACATAACGAAGATACGCGAGTAAAAAGTTGTCAATCATCGTGTTATCTGTTTTTCCACAAATCCTGAATCAGTTCACTCTTATTCACCTCAGCATTATGCTATGTCTGATGTATCTTCGAGACTCCTGGCGCTACTCGGGTTATCTTTACCACTTTAAAATATCTACAAAATCACTCAAGAGAGAAACTTGAAATGGAGTACGCCCACGCCAATTCACCAATGTGTCGGCAACCATTTTCGAAAAATTTCCTTACCATTCTTTTCGTTCTGAAATCTTGAAATGTGATATATCTGACAATTTTAGGCCCGAAAGGATGTTTTGATCGATATAGCCCTACATTCGCATTTTCCACGAAAAATCGGAAATCGAGACTTCACTAGCACAATTTGCTCATATCCCAGGACCGTCTCAATCGACTCAAATTTTCTAATGATAATTTGAGAGGGGCTGTACAGACCTATCGACTGATCTTCTGTGGAACCTCTTTAGAGCTCCACTGGTTCCGCCAGCACTTCAGCTTTTGTAGAAAACAAAAATGAGTAATTCGCTTACGACTTGTCTGACGCCTATCTTAATATCTTTGGAAGGATGTTTCACTTCTTTGTCAAATGATTATCAAGCCACACAACAGTGTTCAGGCAGTTCTCTAGTGTTTCTAATCATTTAAGAGCTTTTTTAGTGAGCTGAAAAATCTTGAAAATCCAGAAATCACGGTTTCATTATTGGAATTGGCTGCCGGGAGCTTTGTAACGTACTCCAACGTATTCAGCGAGTGATTCCCGATGAGCATTCGTAACCATTATGCACCGTCTAGTCTAGCCATGAAAACACGTCAGATTACTGAATGAGTAACTAGCACTTCATATTTGGTATCTTCTACGTCTTTGGGACTATTTTCAACTGACAGTTGGTCCAATTTTCATCAAAAAACTTTTTGCTAACTAGTAGCGCCAGGAGTCCAAAATGCATTAGACATAGCATAATGCTGGGGTAAGCAAGAGTGAAAAGATCCAGAATTTGTAGAAAAACAGATAATTCGACGATTGACTATCTTCGCTTCGTCTAACCTCTGGAATCGACAACTCCGAATGGGTTTCAGAGGTTAAAACACGAAGAAAATGCTATGTGGGAAAGCTTATGTTCTGACTAGAACGGAATCTAGCAGAGAAAAATACAAAATGGCACTCTTCATACATTTTATTCAAGTTCTCAGGGTTTCTTCTCCGCTTGAAGATCACACTCTTCAGCATGCCGCAAAAATCTTCCCTGCGTTTTTGAACAGATGCCAGTAAAATCCTATTAGCGCAAGACGATTCCCCCCAAGAATGGATTTTTTGCACACCCCAGTGTTTATCTGAAGATGCTGTTGAGTCGAAGGCCTTTATAGAGTCTGTTGCATACCGGTGGCCCTTATAAGGGCTGTTGCAACAGTGGAGCCATGTGAAGGGCTCCACTGGACCGTGCGCCCGTAGTGCTTCCCCCGGGATGAAGCAATTTTTTCCGATTTATCACCCGTATCTTTATATCTTACAGATTTCTACATCTAATCACGGTTAAAATCAGTCACTCTTGGTGAGATTCTCTAGAATATAACGATAGTTCAACGAAAAATAGTAAACTTGAAATGTCCAAATTTTTCGTTGTTTATGTTTCCCTTGTCTCAACACCAGACTTTTGGAAATTTTGCAAACCTTTCCAATGGGTTACAAAGGAATAATCAGCAATTATTAAAAATGGATGAGAATTTTTGTCCATCATATTGGACAGTATAAGTGAATATATGGGTCGCATCGACGAGTAAAAATTCTTTCGTTGGCGAGAGTGACAGGAGGAATATTGTCTTCTGCATCCCGAGTGTGATGTTGGTATACTTCAAGGCTTCATTACCCGTTCTCAAAATGATCTTATTGCCATATACATATTGAGGGAATTTTTTGAGTCCAAATATGATTGCGCCTGCCTCTTTATCATTAAGGGCTCGATGTCTTTCTGATTTGGGGATAATTTTTGTAGCAAGGTTATAGGTTTCTCAGTACCGTTGTCGTATGTGTGTGATAATACTGCAGATATGGCAAGTTCCGTTGAAACTTTGGAATATTGTGCGCCCGCTTGTACGAACCCTTAAAACGCTTGAGAAAAAAATCTCAAAGGCCATTATCGATGTATTTTTTTGTGCTCTTTCTGGCGCAATCATCAGTTTTTCGGTTCGTGGCCACCCAAAAAAAGTTATCATCGAAAAAGGGGTCAAAATGTCAGTTCCGTGCGCCGTAATTTTTCATTTTTTCGACCCTTGCGAAAGTAAAGCGTCGCAGGGAGGCTCGTTTGAGATTCGGGCGGGCAAACTTATCAAATATAATGGTATTGAGCACCAAATCTCACTGCTACAAGAACTCAAAGACCACTTTTTGTGTGCATGACGGGCGCGTACATTTTGTGGCACAGTTTTGCCTAAAATTTCACTCCTTCAGTTTTCCTCGATAAAAGTGTATTTGCCTCATTCCAGGCCTTTCCGTACCAATTTATTCTCAAAGGAAATCGTCAGACGCAACTTTTCCACGCCTCAGAATTTCGAAAAAAATTGATTTTCATACTTTGCGGAGCTCTTTCCCGTGAAAATCTGGTTTTGCTAAATTTTTATATCAGGTCCGTGTGGTATTAGTGCGACCCTTAATCGCGAGACTACATAAGGTCCTATAGTCACTTTTTTTCAAAGTATTCAATGGTCAGAGCCTGGAATGTGTGTTCTTTCGCTCGCACTGCTTTTCAGCTTCTTAAGATCGCTGGAATCTGTCAAAAAGTGTGTGCCCGTCGGAAAATTTGACGTAGAATATCATCCCGACCTTAATTTTGATCTATCTGGTCACCATATTAATCCAAGATGAAAATACCCTGTCTAGGGGTTTTAGCACATCTAGGGATTTTTCTAGCTTGCGTTTTGCGTTTTTAACGTAAAATTTGATGATTCAAACGACATCGCCCTCAGTTTTACTGCAAAAGTTCTTCCCTAGGTACTTTTGCAACCCATAAATATAAACATAACTCGAAAACGGCCAGAGAACTGCCAGAAACGGCGTTGTTCCGAGTTTGGATTCGTGTTCAGCAGCTCAAAATACGTCTGAAAATACTTTCACTCTTTCTGACTAGAAAACTGTGATTTTCTTGTGGGGCCGTGTAATTGTTTCAACGCAAATTGGTAGGAGTGATATAAAAATACGTCTATGTCGATGCACTCTGACAAGAACTCATCAATCAATAATTCGCATGGCTTATGATCTCTTCTTTCTTAATAAAGCCCTGGTTGAACAATAGAACCGTAACATTGGCTTCATTGTGTTTTCCGGTTGTCACTTGTTGCGGCAAAATTTAATCGATAATGAACGCGTGGAAGAGCCTTGAGGGATGAAAATGATGAAATGAACATGGCGATAATTGGATGAAGGAACATCAGATTGAAACAACGCTGTACAGTTGGCTAAATCGATTTGCTTTATGACATCGAAATCATGCAAATTTCGAAAATTGATTCACATTCAGTCAATCATTATGATTCTCTTATAAGTGTACACCTTCTTACTCAACTCAAACGAGAACACATTCATGCAAAAATGGGAGTAAAGTTTGTAGTTGGAAAAGTGAGCTTTCAAGCAAAAACAATCATCCCGATGAAGCAATTTTTCTTGATATGGCGTGAAAGGAAGCGCAGAAACGTAGTGAAAACTTGGATCATTTGTTGTGAAAGAGGGAGATGCTACCTGACAGATCACTTTTTCGTAATATTCTCACAAAACTCAAACGAGAAACGAGTTTTAGAGGGGAACACTTTGAAGTTGCTATTTCTATTCTCACCATGTCGATAGCAAGTTCTACAGCCGATATCGATGAAAACTCTGCGTTAGCTTGATAGTCTTCAACAGGCAGCATTAGATACCTTGTGAGCTGTAGATATGGTATCTTTTCGTACCTTTTCAATGTTCCAAAATTTAATATCTTCAAATTTGTAAAGGTGATTCAGAATCTTCAGGAAGTCTGTTAAAATTCGGACGATTAGGTTCAGTCTTGGGAATTTCAGTCAAAAATTTGAAAAGTTAGAACGGCCTCATACGACGGGCTAATCCTAAAATCACTGCATTTGTTCCATTCATCAAAGTTCAAGAATGATAGAATTCCTTTCATAAAGAGATTCTCAACAAAACAGTTGCTATATTGAATCATCGCAACACATCCCTCAGAAGACTAGTGAAAGCTCTGAAGCCTCTTGAATGTTTTGGCCTGTAGAAAACAAAAAGCAACTTTGAAGCAAGGTCCATGATTTTTGTACACCGATTGAAAACGCACCTGAGCTACAAAAATGGCTGTTTTCATATCATGTATCCCAAATTACAAAAACATTCTGTAATAATGATTTAAACTCCAAAACTGTCAACCTGCATTACCTTCTGTACATTATTTGTTCTTCCAATGAGACTGTGGAATACGATGAGTAATTCATTTTCATGAAAAAAAGAGTATTGAGAAGCAGAAGTGAGTGGAGTAATATGCTACGTCAATATCGGCCTCGTGCGCTCTCTACTATACGGTCTTGTGAAAACACCGAGATAATCAAATAAGTAGATACCGAATGGAGAGCTCATATGTCGTCTCGATGTAATAATGCGTTTCTGGATTTTCATTTTTAGTTGTTTCAATGTTTCAAGTCCAGTCATTTTTTTTCCTACTGATTCGGAATGGATGTAAAATACAAATCTCATCTCATATATGAAGGCAAAATAGTACATTTTGACACAAGGGTGTAAAATAGTACATTATTGTCCTGGGCGCGTACGCTCAGTTAGGGAGCTAGGACAATTTATTTCTCTCGCAGGAAGTAAGTCCTCGGTGACCGAAATGAGCCCGCAAGCACGGAGCAGTTATGATTCTTCACTCGGTGATAACCCTGAAAATCATATTTAATAGCGGCATTTTTAGGTTAGAAGGATAAAACCTTTTTGAGTATAGGGCGACTAAAGCGCCACTTTTACTCCCGGCTGTGAACATAAAAGTTACGTTTATTCGCCCTAATGCAAAAAAATAGCATACTTGCCTCGCTCAGCAGGCTGTTTTGAGGCACGGGGAATATTTTCCCCTCGTTGCACTCGGGGAAAAACCATTCCCGTGCCCCAAAACAGCCTAGCCGCAGATCGGGAGTAATATACTATTTCCCGAGTCTGAATGATGGGATTCCGGCCCAAGCTGCACCCGAGGGCCGAAATCATCACAGAAGTCCGAAAATAGATTTCCTTCCCATGTACCAAACTATCTTTTTCCATAAACTGTGAGTAGCAATCAATAAACTGTAAACGATCAGGAGATTTGCTTGTCATTCTAATCATCTGGAACAACGTAATAACTTGCTGGGATTATAATTGACGGCTTATCATAG
The DNA here is from genome assembly GCA_029851415.1 of Eretmocerus hayati. Classification (NCBI taxonomy): domain Eukaryota; kingdom Metazoa; phylum Arthropoda; class Insecta; order Hymenoptera; family Aphelinidae; genus Eretmocerus; species Eretmocerus hayati. Next base: position 21,344,951 of record CM056742.1, read on the forward strand.
GAGAAGTCGTGAGAGGAACATTCTATGTAACGATCTTCCCTTGTAAATACGTTCTGATTCCTGTCTAAAATGGATGAGCATTTGTGGCGAAATTCGGCAGCATCAGGATTGCTTGTCAGATGCCGACAACGCATCGAATCCCGTACTATTTTGACAGGTTACGAAATTTTCTTCACAATTTCATGTTAAAGGTACAGTCAAGAATTGTTACACCGAATGACAAGCTCATTTCCATAAAAAATACACAAAATGCTCTCGCATCACCTGAAATGATTTTTTAGATTCTAAATCGCTATAATCGGTGTGGGTTGAACAAAATGTTGATATTTTGGGTTATTTGAGATAAAATTATCTACGCATCATTAGTGCATGAAATTTTGACGACGTTTCTCTCTTTGAACAACCAAGGTAAGTCTCGTCTATAATTCAAGATTATTATCGCGAGGAATGTTCAAGTTCATGTTTGCCAACCCACATATTATCAGTACCATCTGTATTCACGAAACGCATGTAGAGATGTGCCCTCTTTTTTTATTCGAGGAAGACACGAAAAAAGACTTTCTATTTATTTTCTGATAGAAGACAAACTTCATCAATAAATCACATGGGCATGGGATGTATGATGAAATTTTCGAAGTTCTCATTTTCTCAAACATTATCCTGATTTCTGGAAACCAAGCCAGTTATCATCAATTATGAGTCTGAGGATGATAAGTGACATACACTCTCAATTTCATCTAGATTTTTTGATGGAGCTTAGTCTCATCGAAGAAAACCAATTTTTCTCACCGGGGATATACCCAAAGTTAATTTTCGAATTTTTATACATTTTGTATTTTGCAGTTATCAGTTGTTTTTGTCACGAAATTATTTCGTAACCATTTTGATTATGATGAATTCAATGTTTATGATCATTCGAACTAGGAATCTCACGAGAATTACAGCGAAAACAGTTAAAAACGAATCAAAACAAAATTTTGAGATCAAGTCTGAGTTAATTGCGGGCTCGGACAGACTATAAATGATGTGAATCTCAGGAACCCTGAACGGAATATCATAAGTAAAATTCAAAACCCAATTAATAGAAAAACTTGATTGTGAAAAAATGTAATTTTCCATCTCTTGGAAATTTTCTTTGGTATTGCCAATTCATATTATCTACAGGTATAAAAATTTGTAGAAGAATGAGAAAGTTTGAAGCTCTCGCTCCTGCATTGTAAAAATTAAGTGATTGCACAATCAAAGTGATTTAAAATTCAAACTTACAGTACCTTCCAAAATTAATGGATCATGCATGGTCTCACTAAATCCATGATAACTTCGAATCCCTTCATCGTATGGAAATTTTAAAAAAGGATCTTCAAGATCACAAAAAATCTATCGATTCACGTGTTTCAAATATTTTTCAAGTGCTTTTCAAGTGCCCGTAATCGACATTGGAAATCCAAAAAAATTCTTCTTCAGTGGATCACCTACAACTTTGACGGTAAAGGTCGGATCACAACAATTTTCACAGGATCTTGTAGATCGTTCAAAAGTCTAAAAATTTGGTTCCTTGTAGAATTTTCGTGCGACTCTTCCCGTCTGACTTTCGAGCTCCGAAAGAAAACTTTGTATCAACATAGGGTGCTTATGGAGATCCCGAAGCTACTACCTATTTCGTTTCGTCTTGCTCTACTCTAGTGCGAAAACTCATCAAAAATACGCTGCTAAAAGTGATTAGCAGAATGCTTTCTCACGGCGTTATATGATGATAATTTTAACGAAAAAGAAAGTACCCTATATTTTGAGTTTTTCTTTTGAGGAAGCATTCCAGAGAGATTTGGGTCATCTAAAAGAAGGTTTTTCTAACAATATCTATTGTTTGATTGAGAGAAAATTTTGATATAGTCGGTTTAAAGATGATTAAACTGGAGTTCTTTGTGAAAATTCCCTTCCAGCGAAAGAATCTTCATTTGAATAATGTTCTACGGATTTTATAAAAATTTTGTATCAGCCACTCATTTCAGAATGGCGTATAAGTAAGTCTTTAGGTCATTAGAATTGAGATAAATGAGTCGTAAAGGATGATACGAGGGAAAAATGAATATTAATTCTAATTTTCTACTATTTTTTGAGTTATTCAATTGAGGAAGCTTTTTAGAGAGATTTGAACCATCTAGTCTTAGGTTTTTTCGATGATATCTATTATTTGGTTGAAACAGAATTTGGATGCAGTAGGTTTAAAGAGGCTCAAAAAGAAATTTTTGGTGAAAATTTTGATTTTTTTGAAAATTTAAGATCTGTGGAGATTAAATGAACTTTCGGTATTAACCAATCGATAGATGATGCAGAAAAAACCATAGTTTAGGTCATTGAAATTGAGATAAATGAGTCATAAAAGAAGGTACAAGGAAAAAATGAATATTAAGAAAAATTTCTCATTATTTTTTGAATTATTCTTTAAAGGAAGCTTTTTAGAGAGATTCGGGCCTTCTAGTCTGAGGTTTTATAACAATATCCATCGTTTGGTTGAAACGGACTTTCGATGCAGTGGGTTTAAAAAGGCTCAAAAAGAAATTTTTGGTGAAAATTTTGGTTTTTTTGAAAATTTAAGATCTGTGGAGATTAAATGAAATTTCGGTATTAACCAATCGATAGATGATGCAGAGAAAACCATAGTTTAGGGCATTGAAATTGAAATAAATGAGTCATAAAAGAAGGTACGAGGAAAAAATGATTATTAAAAGAATTTCCCATTATTTTTTCAGTTATTCTTTAGAGGAAGCTTTTTAGAGAGATTTGGGCCTCCTAGTCTGAGGTTTTTTTAACAATATCCATCGTTTGGTTGAGACGGAATTTCGATGCAGTGGGTTTAAAAAAGGTCAAAATGAAATTTTTGGTGGAAATTTTGAATTTTTCGGAAATTTGAGATCTGTGAAGATTTTATAAAATTTCGGTATTAACCAATCGATAGATCTTGCAGAAAAAATCATAGTTTAGGTGACTCAATTCGTGGTGAGACCATGTGAGAAAAAGATATTTATGTATTAAGAGTCGAAATTTGAGCTGTTTTGCTCTAAAAACTCCATGGATCAAATTTGACTGGGAGCTGAAAGCTGCCAAATCACTGGGCTCTCAGAAATTGGATTCTGTACAACTCGTAGAAAGCCAAAAATTGATATAGTGGACAGTAAAAGAGAAAGCGTGTCCGATAGAAAACAACACACACACACACACACACACACACACGGACAAAGGGGTGCAAAGATGAGTCTCTGACGGATTTGGGAGGCCATTAGGAGGAAAAGTGTTACCTACAATTGATAGATTTTGGCGAGAGGAAGAGAATGGTCTAAGGCTTTTTCAGATAAACGAAATTTTCTTGAAGAAAATATTGGTTTCAGTGGAAAATTTGATCAAAATTTTGCTGGGGTGAAAACAAAGCTTTCTCTTTAGAGAAAGCAAAATATCACGCCACATGATTTTGACGTAAAATGATCTCATCTTTCTGAATATTCCATCAGATTCTGCCTCAAATATAATATGGACGGCCAAAACATGAAATAAATCAATTTTCACAACAAAACTTGAAAAATTGTTGTCACCTCAAATCTGAGACAAAATCTGGTACATTTTTCTGGAAGATGAGATCATTTTACGTCAAAATCATGTGGCGTCATATTTTTTTGATGAGTTTTTGCACTAGAGTAGAGCAAGACGAAACGAAATAGGTACTAGCTTCGGGATCTCCATAAGCACCCTATGTTAATACAAAGTTTTCTTTCGGAGCTCGAAAGTCAGACGGGACGGGTCGCACGAAAATTTTACAGGGAACCAAATTTTTAGACTTTTGAACGATCTACAAGATCCTGTTAAAATTGTTGTGATCCGACCTTTACCGTCAAAGTTGTAGGTGATCCAGTGAAGAAGAATTTTTTTAGATTTTCATTGTCGATTACGGGCACTTGAAAAGCTTTTGAAAGATATTTGAAACACATGAATCGATAGATTTTTTTTGTGATCTTGAAGATCCTTTTCCTAAAATTTCCATACGATGAAGGGATTCGAAGTTATCATGGATTCAGTGAGACCATGCATGATCTAATAATTTTGGAAGGTACTGTATCTCATTACCCTTGCTTCCATATCCTTTTTCGCCGCATCAAAAACTGATTCGTACTACTGATATCCTCAAAACTCCAATAAAACACTTTACGCCCTTACCCTACGCCTAGATTACACAAAAATTATCAATTCATCTTTATCACCGATTTTATCAATATCTACATTTTCCCCGAAACTACACCCTCACCGTCACCAAAATAGAAAAAAAACGAGTCGAGACGTCACGAAGTATCTATAATAAAAAAATGTACCGCGTAAAAGCTCGTACATACATTTCGAATAGTATAAGATCATAAAAATATATAAGCATTCGTAAGCATTCAGAGGAAAGGAAGGATGAAAGGAAGGAAGGAAGGAAGGAAGGGAGGCACAGCAAAATCAGAAAGCCAGAGTTGTTGCGGCTATATAACGCTTAATGCGCGGGCGCGTCGAATCGCCTGAATAGAAAAGCCATATCGTACTGAGCGCAAGCCCCATTCACGCGGCGGACCGACGCGCGTCCAGTACTACTTATTCATAGAACGGAGGTTTATAACAGTCGGACGCGGTTTTTTGCGTAAAATCTGTATTTATTGGAATTAACATCGTGAGGAGAGCTGAGTTGGCTGGAACGATCGACACTGTCACCTGGTGCGGATTTGAAATTTTTTTGGTTTCAAGGGTTCTTGTTGTTGTAGTTTTGGAATACTTGCACATCTATCTTTGAGGCAGATTTTATTTTGCACTATGTGGTTGTTGGTGTATTAATCTTTGATGGAAGATTGGTTGTTTGATGAGAATAAGATTTTTGCAGAAGTTCCTAAAGAATATCACAATTTTTAGAATTCTGATTTGATTGACATAGAAATGAGTTAGAAATTTCTAGTGTTGTCTTCATCGGGTGAAAATAATACCATATAAAATTGATCCACGCTATCTGGACATTGTAAGTCGATGGTTCAATGAATTTTCTGCAAATCCAGTGGAAACTCAAATTCTCTGAAATAGGTTTCTTTTTCTGTTATGTTTTTCACTAATCTTTCTCCGAACATCAAAAGTTCAATCAAGTTTTTTTTTCGCGAAGAATCCATTCAGAATGCAGATTTTTACGGACCTCCATTATTCTCATTTCAAAGAATTGTATTGCAGTGAAATTTTTTGTCTGGTGTCGCAGACATTTTCCATCGTGAAATTTTGAATTGATTACCAAAAAATATTTCCAGAATTGAAGATTTAAACACCAAGGGGTGAACAATTCGTCTATTTTGAAACTGCTCATCGGTGAAATCGCAGCTTGATAGGACTTGATGATCAAAAAGTTTCATTCTCTCTGATTTTGCGAAGATCGGCGTTGCAGCTGACTGGACCAAAGTTAGACCATAAGCAAAATTTGGTATCATTTTATTGGACAAAAGTTGAGAAAATACATTCAAAATTTGAAATAACTTTAGTCAACATTCTACATTTTGAGATATTGATATCGAGAATCTAGTTTATAGAATTTTTCCTGACTCTATTTGGGTCTTGGAGTTCATCTTGTTCGATGGACAAGTAATTATTTTGAAGAATTTCATTGAATCTTGTGATTTCAGATACTTTCCACATTTATAATCTCCTTCTTGGCTGTACAATGCAATCTCGAATTTTTTCTACTTTTTCCTTATTTCTTCCGCCAGTAAACGTAGATATTTAGAATTCTACTCATGCAACGTGCATGATAATTTAAATAAATTGTATTTGCCGGATATACATCTCACAGATAGATGTATTATCCAAAAAATATCCACCTATATTTTACCAGCTCTCACCTCAAATTTTTCATCAAATTTACGTGAACAATACTTCGTTTGTATCTGTGAAAGTTGTATTTTTTGTTCTATGAGTAGTTTTCCCAAATTCACCAGTTCTCATCAAATTCATTTTTTAACCTCTTTTGAGTTTTGTCAAAAAAATATATCATACTTTTGAATGTCAATAGTATCATTAAGATCGTATACAGTACCGTTGGGGATCTAAAACTAGTAAAAGCCTCTGAATCTCATTCCAAAAGTTTTGCTCAAAAATGTATGCAGGTGATGAAGTATATTCAATTCACATCTAGTTTCGCTCGTTGAATGAGCGTAAACATTTTTGGTATTTCACAATTTTCTGCTAGAAAATATCTGCGTGGAAACAAAATTCACTCTACCCCCGCTTGTTCATGTGGAATGTGGGTTTCCTAAATTCCATATCTTATTCGTACTCCAAAAGAATCATTTGAATCTCAAAAAGTTAGTTAGTTCTGAATTGAAGTTGATAAAAACATCATGGATGAAAAGTTGTATCCTACTCTGGTCATGAATCAATGAAATACCTGCATTCGATTACACTAGTGATAAGATGGGCTCAAATGTCACGCAAATTATTGAATTGAATCAGCACTGGAGCACATTCATAGAAGCATTGAAATTATTAGAATCGAAAAAGTATCAAGACTCAAGTGTTCAAGAGCTAATCAAAAGTTTAATTCACGCTTTGGCTGAAAAACCGTTAGGAAGTTGATAAATACTCTTGTTGCTGTATCATAGATTAATCATGTTTAAGATTGATTCCAATGACACGCTATTCATATAGAGTTTTTTTACATGACCGGAACTATAAGGTTTGATATTTTATTCATTTATTGATCTAGGTACTTTTGAATAATAATTTTGCGACGTTGTTCGATTTTATGAAACTTTCAAGATAATGATACATATGTCTTCATTTTAATGGACAAGTTTCGCAAAACAAGAAATACAATCAAATTAAATTCTTGATCTGAGTAAAACCGTAGTCATTGATCATGAAATGAGCTCTCACCGATCATGGGTGCACTGGACGTGCCATCAGAATAGTTGGTAGTTAGAGAAAATAGTAAATTTTGATACGATCACGAGATCGGGAATATTCGTTTTCGCACAGCGCGTGATATTTTTTTTCCAGAATTGAAGGCGAGAACGCGGAAACGACCCCACTCAAGTGTCGACACTATTTTTGTATTGTTTGTGCGAAAGTATCTTTTTCGCACGTATTTTCCACTTCCTCTTGGAGTTTGTCAAAAAATATAATTCGATACACGGGAGTAAGACCTATTTTTTCATCGCTTGTGCGGGAAAGAGCCATTTTTGCACGGAATTTTGATTTTCTTTCGCTTACCGACGATGAGAACAGTAGATTTCGCACTGAGATTATGAGTTTGTAGCTCGCTTCTGAGCGATTGGTTTTTGACCCGAGCCGCAGTCGAGGGTCGAAATAATCGCTCGGAAGCGGGGAACCTCATGATCGAGGCGCGAATGCTATTTTATGAAATTTTGTAAGCACCCAAACATCGGAAAATGTCATAAAATAGTTTTTGACACACTGTGCGTGAAAGTAACTTTTTCGCACTAATTTTCCACTTTCTCTCACAGTTTGTCAAAAGGTAGTACTCGATACACGGGTGTAAAACTTATTTTTCGCATCCTCGTGATGATTCCGACCCTCGCCTACGGCTCGGGACGAAAACCCGTCACTCGGGCGCGAAAAAAAGTTTTTACACCTTTGTATTGAAATGTACTAATTTGACACTCGGGCACGTTAGTTTCCGCTTCGGAACGATGATTCCGACCCTCGCCAAGGTTCGAGCCGAACAAACATCGCTTGGGCCGCGGAAACCAATATTCCCGCCCTCGTGTCAAAATTTACTATTTCGCATTCTCGTGATGGCAACCCTCACCTTCATCTCTGGCCGGAAAACATCACTCGGTGTGAGGAAACCAACATTCCCACTCTGGTATCGAAATGTACTATCTCCATCGACTATGGAGAAAGGAGATTGAGAAAACTGTGCAAAATTGTAGATTCTGCACCGAGTACATAAGGTTGTAGCTTGCTCCTGAGCGATTGGTTTTTGGCCCCAGCCGCAGGTGAGGGTCAAAATAATCGTTTGGAGGCGGGAAACCTCATGAACGAAGCGTGAAAGTTATTTCATGCAATTTTGTGAGCTCCCAAACGTCGAAATATTGCATAAATGTGATTTTCCCACACACACGATGAAAAATTCATTTGTGTAATATCTGGGAAATCACTTCCTAAAACCTTGAATTTCTTTACAAGAAGAAACTTCTAGAGAGAAAATTTTATCACTATATCACCAGGTTTGTCAAGCAGAGAAGAAGCTCTAACTACTTTTGGAGAAGTTAAAAAGAAGTCGAAGGCAAAATGAGGGGAACAGTGATCAGCCCATCATCAACTTCATCAGTAATGTTATTAGCAATCCTTCTCATCGCCTCATGCAGCGTTGGAATTTCCGCAAAACGTGAGTTCATTATCTGTCGTTGTTATACACCCCAATGTTTGCCTCTGTTCGTTAATTATTCATCTCAAACTTTTGATGGCTATCATTTTATGTAAATCGTTTTGAGCACAGTATATAATACTATCCTCAAACTCCTACGCGGATACTTTATATAAAACGTTTGACGTATTCCATAGCTTCAGTAAAGGGCTATAATCGCTTCAATCCATCTGGGAAACGAAGTGCAAATACTCGGTATGTCGATGTAACTGCTTTACCGTGGATATTATTGTGGATTTAGCTATGATGGAGTCTTGCAAGAATCACTTTTCTTCCAATGTAACTGATTTCATTTTAAATTTGATGCTTCAGGGTGGATTTGTATGAGGGCTGAATACGATGAATTTCGATGAAAGTGTACGCGAAAATAATTCTTTCCATTTCGATACTTTTATGTATGATGAACTCAGTACTCGATCAGATTTATTCTATCTCCATTTTTAATGGATAAGACGCCGATCGATCGTGGTCCCTTTACACTTTTCTTCGTTCACGAATAATACTGTAAACCCTCTCACAATCAGTCCACAAAGTTCTCATCATTCCTGATCATTTCCGTGGAGAAATCACCAAATCAACGAAAATTATCTTTAACTTATGAATTTTAATTTTCAATTTTTCTCCCCGCATCTTCCACAATGTAGACAAATTCCAGCTGTTGTAATATATTATTGAGACCCTGCGCATATTTTTTAGAATTTCTTCAGATTTTCCTGAACAGTCTTTTACAAATCGGTCCATGAATATTCCGCGAAAGTTTAAAATTTATATTTGTCGTTTACCGATGAGATGGAGGGAAATGGTATTAAAGCTAGTCATATCACAACTAGTGCCGTCGTCATGGAAAGTAAACCAAAAACTCACCATATTCGTACGAATTTTTTTCTTTCTCGACCCACATCAAGAGGGTCGAAAGGGATTATCTCGTACGATATTATTTCTCCATCTACGGCAGATATATTGAAAAGTGAAAAAGATCATAGGTGAAAATTCTCAAAAACAAAAAAAACAAAGAGTTTCTCGTAAAACCATCAGGACGTAGAGAGAGGTACCCTACATCTGCTTATATGTTTTGACTTTGCTGGCCGTATGGCCAAAAATCGTTTCTGACAATATCTCACAACTGTTTTCGCTCCACATTTTCACCCCGAGTACATTCTTGTCACTCTAGATCAGGATACAAGTGCTTCTGCGGAGCGATATTTTTTCCATGCTTTTCGTATAGAAGCAATGTTGTCACCACTGTAGTGCTATAAAAGAGAAAATTTACAGTACCGGGTTTGGTCGTTTTAGAATATACTTTTCAAGTATGAATGTCTTCTCACTTGAGAAGCAAAACCAATTCGAAGACCTCCAAGATTTATGTTGAATACGAATGTTAACAATATTACAGTGTAAGTCTCCATATTAAGATTTTTTACTCAATTTTGCGCAATTCAAAGTTCATCCTAGAATGAGATGAATTTTGTCTAAATTCGACACACTGGAACTGAGATAATATCTAATTCAATTCTGTGCGATCTTAGATGTGGTTAGCAAGGTGATAAAATATTACGCATTATTATGACTTGATATACGCAAACTCAAACTGTAGCCATAAATACGCAAGAAAAATGTCCTGTAACGATCTCTCTAATCAAATCATCGTAATTTTACGCAGTGCCTACATGAATGCTTATCTTTCTGAGGTCAAAACTGGTTCGGAAATCTCGTCGGAAATAGAAAAGATTGAATCTTTCTATCGTCATTCAATCGATTTTTTTGAAAGCTCATTAGAATGTTTCCTGACGTAGGTAGGAAATTCCTTTTTTTCTCGGGCAAATTTTGATGTCACAAATTGAATTTCTCAGAAAATCGATGGGGTGGTAAAATTAAAAAAAGCCGCGGGATACGTAGAGTCGTCGTTTTGCTGAAAAAATCATTTTAAAGTCCTTTATCGTATATTTATCGAAGATTTACGAAAATTGTTCTGATGATATTTCGGTGTACCAAAATACCCTTAAAATATAGTGTATGGAATATGAAGTACGATGGAGAGATTGTGAAATTTCGAGCATTTTGAACAAGGGAGCCTCATAGTTCGAAATAGATGGATTATTTGAAATATTGTCAAGACATCTTTTTCGTAGATCTTGAGTAGCCATCCAAGAAAATTCTGTCCACATCTTTTGATGAACTGAATGATTTTCGAGTTACAAAGGTATACTAGTGCTCTATAGCTAAATCATTACATTTCCTTCTATGTTGATTATACAGAGAAAATCCATTTCACTCGTCATTTTGAGGAATGAACCGATACGATTCGGGTTGGAATGGAATCATCCCGAAATACACCCCATAAGCAAATTTTTGTGGAATTTTCATGACAACTATTGCACTTTTAACTGAGTAGTGTATCATACTTTTAAATGACGTGCATGATTTCATGCAATTATACCGCATTTTTGCAAAACCAAATCGAGCAATAATTTCTCTAAGAAACACCAAGGAAAGTTTGAGGGGAAGCACACCCGTACGTTCCATTGGAAGAAGAGAAAAAAAGATTGAAGAAACAAAGCGGACATGCATTAGGTTAACTGAAGGGAGTGAGAGTTTTTTTTAAGGCTCGTTAATGCATATCTTGTTTACCTTGAGCATGAGACGATCCAATATGCATCAAAACTTGACCGGAAAACTTTTTTGTCAAGCCTTGTGATGTAATGTCACTTATCACACGGAAGAGGGAGGGAAAATTCACACATTATACTCAACTCCTAGTCATGGCGATCAACCAACAAGTTTTCTAATCTACAAATAGCGATCCAATACATTTTCATACTGTTCTGTGATATTCTTCTCGAAAATTTTATTGAACATATGATAAAATAATTTCCTTCTTATTTTTCTGATGAATAATTTTGGTGTAATCTCTGTCAAACAACGTACCGAGTTTCACCTATGGTATGAGTTTTCCCCCGAAAGTGAGCTCGGCCGAAGAGTACGGGCTTATGAACGGTATTTTACCCGTTTATAAGTCCTTTTTTTCAAATATAAGCCCGGTTCTAATGAGCCAAAATAATCGTAAATCCGGCATTACTATGGGACAAACACACAGCTTTTGCCGTTGACGATTTTGGAGACTGAAAGATGTCTTTGAAGATTGTTTTCGTCTGAAGAGCAAGTATTAATTCATGAATGCAAAAGTATATCATGAATTTTCTGACACTCAAATCTAAAAGCCACGAATACAAAAATATCTGGCTCCTATATTGTATGACGATCCATCTTGCACGTGCTATTATAATATTATCTCAAGCTGAATCTCATATAATACGACCGAGAACTCTCGTTATATTCCGCTCAATCGTGATCAATATCATAATTTAATAGCTCAAGATGAATAGTCAATCTCAGGACTGATGACTGAAATATCAAGTGCTCGCGAAAAATATAATTGAAAACTGCCGACACTTATATCATCCATTCATTCATTCATTCATTCATTTATTCACCTAACTTTGACATCATCATATAACTAAGATTTCATCTATTCATGGCCTGCGTCAAGATCGTTTTCTGTTACCTATCCACCTTTGATGAGGAGCAAAAAGTTAGTCTTAATTGATGAGTTTGCTCGAGAGTACGAGGCGTGTAACCATTATCAGTCTACACTATCGATCGTTTCAAAGAAAAAAGTTCGATGTTTACGTACACAAAGAATCAATCAGTTCACAGATTGATGAACTTTGTGATGAACTTTTCTTGAAGGAGTATACCTTTGAAATGGACTTTGAAAAAAACTCATAAAGTGGGTCAAAACGGTTGAGAAAAGCACTTTTAGTACCTGTGAATTGAACATTACCCGATATCAAAAGAAAATCAAGCCGATAGCTTCACTAATAAATTTATCATTCTATTTCTGATCATATTGATCAGATTCTGACAGTGTAAATTTGAAATTTTTCACAAGATTAAGTTCTAGTAGAAAATAGTTGCGAGACGCTTAGAATATCTCAATCCGTTCATTTTGGACCCTACCTTTCACCTTTGGAAAGATTTTCAGATACGGAAACATTCAAAAACTAATTGTAAGATGACGAGAAATGGCAGAACCACAGTATTGAAAATTTTTGGTTTTTTCCATTCTTCCACAAAGTAGAAATAGAGACTTCATTGTTGTCATGAGCTCTTTCAGTCAGCAGATGAGATTAATTGATGAGATTGCATTATCTTGACTCTCCCTCTTCAGATAATGAATAATTTTGAAACTCTACTAAACTTTGCTAAGTAATACATTCATCTGCAAAGTCATGCTATAAGAACTTTTGCAAACATGACCCTCTTAGTCCTCTTGAATTGATTCAAGTTCCAAAGTTATATTGAATTGTCGACAATTCGAAAAAATTTCACGTGTTATATCATAAAATTCCTAGAAAAACCTCAGGGCCCTAGTATTGAATGATTCAAAAGTAAGTATTTGAAATAATGTGCGCGATATAGTTTCCTACGTTGTATTACTATGGAAACTTATTTAGTGCCAAAAACTAGGAACAATTTTTCGGACAGCTCCAGAGTATCTATTTACAATCTATCTACATACTCCTTATCTAAAATTCATTTTCACCCCCTAAAAACTTTACCCAACGATTCACGAAATATTCAAATATCCAGGTTTTTCTTGGAAACTTTCAAAAGAATCTTGGAGAGGGTTCGAGAAATTTACTTGAGGAATTCTATTAAAAAATTTTAAAGAATGGAATCGTTTGTTTTTTCTCTCAGAATTTTCTTCGCATCGCGTTCAAGAGATTGGTGACGTTACACAGCGTATGGTATACGTCAGATTCATCTTTGTGTGAAATTCTTTAGAAAATAGTCATAGGGGCCTAATTGTGAGCCATCCTCATAACACAGGAGATGTGGCATACATGCAAAAATTATGCAACAATATTTGCCTAAATTTTGAAATCATTAACTCAAAATCACTGATGAATAGCAAATCCTCAAGGTATCTTCAAGGTTTATATCATACGTATGGAACTTTCCAAAAGCCAAAGTTGTCGAGAATCTTTCCTGAACCAAAATGAAAAGTCCATCTTCTAAAACAGGAATTGAGCCCGAAAAGTGATCAGTGCAAATTTTACTCGAATTTCATCACTGTGTACGAATATATAATCAAACAGAGCCTGGCCTCAAGGGCACCGGCTGTGAATTCATCGTTTACTCGTATCTTCATAATTTCATCCAACATAGAAAAATGGTCCATGTTTGACAAGGTGATAAATTCTGCTGTACTCATTTATTTGAATGTAGTCCTCACAATTTCATTGGAGGGGACGTCCATAAACTATATAAGGGTCAAAATCGGGTTGAAAGGGACGTCCTCAGTTTTCTCAACTCGTTCAATGCGACGGACCCTACCGATGTGATCCACGGTTTTTCATTTTTCAATTTCCACCGACTCACATTTTCTAGACTAATTTTTCCAATAACAATCCATCATGGTTGTTTATTGCGCCAGAGACATGAAAGATAGCCCAAAGAGAATTTAATCTGACACAGATATATTTGCCAGAATAGCCTTTTTATACTATTCTTTTACCAGATATATTTACCAGAAAGTCTTCTTCAAAACCGAAAGAATTTTCGAAAAACCAACATCGCAGTGAACGTATTACCTGTACCAGATTGAGACACTTTTCTTTAGACCATACTCCATTTTTTTGCATAGTCAAACACCATGATGAATTGTACTGGGAATATTTTTCTAGGAAATGATATGAAAAATGTAAAACCGTGGGTCCGAACGGTGGAACCCTGATGAAGAAAAAGTACTCACACTGAGGTGAAATACTGAATATGATCTCTAGTGGTATTTTTCTAATCTAAGATACTACTGGAGGTGACATTGCCCATATCCCCTAGAAAAGCTGATGAGCCAGAAAACTTGAATGAGTCCGTAATAATGTGGAGCATGCAAGTCGACGTCGACACTCATTACGTAGCTGACGTAAGAACATCCCACGTCTCAGAGATGCCATTTTTCGATAAAATCTCAGATACCTTCCAACTCATCATCCAGCTCATTCCTGATGAGACCTTTGTTATGCCAAAGAATCTTCTAGCAGTTTATACATCTCAATCCGTGAGAAATAATTTGCAATTATCGAGCTGAAAGTATAGAAATAGCTGTCATTTATAAAAATTTCAAATCAGAAACGAACAGCAAGTATCAACGAGATCCATTTTTTTGAAAATAATCGTAAAGTCATCTGATATAACCTTAATAGAGATTCTCTATTTTGATGTCAATGAAATACGATACAGGAAGAAACTAACGATTATCAAAGCGCAATGAAGGGGGAAACGCTAAGCCTAATACCGTTTGAAAGCAAAGAGCTGACGCGTATCGTGGATATAGGATAACATATAATATCCCTTCACTAACGCTAAATCCCACGCGTTTAACGCAAGAACTGAATTGGCAGTCTCTACCTTTTAAGTGTATATCTCAGCTGAGAAAGCGAAAACAGGCAAATTAATTCAACCAGCTTTGAACACTTCAAAGATTTTGCGCAAAGGAAACTGGCTCAATGAGAAGAGTATAGTTTTCGAGTGTAATGAGGATCCTCAGGTGTTTACGATTTCGAATTTTCTCAGGGATCTTTAGTTTTAGAACGATGTAAAATATGAAATTTCGATAATCTTACCACAGGTTACATGTCAAAGAATGAGAATTTTTCACTAGAGTTTCTCATTGCCAGTGATTGGTGTTAGTTAACATTTTGATACACATCTCATGTTGGAGGAGTATTCCTTTCGATTGAGTGGAATGTACCTCATATTTATTCGATAAGCTTTCCAAGTAATCAGACCCTAGTGAAAAGTGATCTACGAATGGTAATTTTTAAAAAAATGATACTGAGAGTTATCATCACTCTGATAATGAATGTTGATATATTGGCCTGTATAGTCAGCTATCATGTCAAACTCTCATCACGTTTCATCGGTCAATGTTGAATTGTGGATTTTCTGCAAATGATTTATCGACTAATTTCAACAGAAACATTGTTCTCACAATTCAGATTGAATTAAATTTTCAATATTCGATAAAATACACATTGGTTTTGATGAAATATCATTCAGGAACTATGCATGCAGTCTTGTCACTTTCTTCCACATCACTGAAGATGCACAACAGTTTGAAATATTTGGTCAGAATAATGAGAGGGGAGCATATTTATTTGACAAGCGCCATTGAACAATTACCTAACGAAATCGGTGGTATTTATTTCCTGTCGATTTGTTATACGGTCAATCAACTGATTGTCTTCTGTCTCGGGAACTTTGTTTGGGATACTGACAATCAAAATTTCCACATCTGGATATCAAGCTGTGAATATTATCAGAAAGAACCCCAACGAGGGGAAAGAAACCATGACACACCCAATCATATTTGCCTGTCTAGATCCAGCATATCGTGTGGCCTACGTGGAGGGGAAAAGTATAAGTGGCGGCCGTATGCGTCATGGATGGGCAATAGGTGGATGGGTTGGTGAGTGGTTGGGTAAGTGCTGAAGTGGATGGGTGGATGGACGAATAGATAGTGTGGTCTGGTCCGGTATTGTTCGGTCTAATATGATTATAGTTCTAAAATCATACGTAAGTCGTACTAGTACCGTACTAGAATTACCATGCTACAATCACCGTACCAGCACCGTAGTCGGAGTACCGTACTAGAATTATCTTGCTAGAATCACCGAACTAGTACCGTTCAAGAACTACCGTAGTAGTGTCATACTAGTACTGTACTTCAATTGCCGAATGCGTACCGTACTAGAAATACCCATACCAGTGTTGTCTAACAAGGAGAGTATTGGGTCTGCAGAACACGAATCTTGATAAAATTCTGGGAACCAATTAGTTTCAGTGAGAAATCAAGGTATCTCCATGGGTTTGATCCGATCGGTCTCCTATCCCGATATACAGACATGAAAATTAGCATTGTTCGTATAAGCCCATGTTAAAAAGTTGTCCATATAGATATACTGACAATGCTAACCTCCATAGCTGTTTTTCGGGATACGAGACTTATTGGATTAATCCCTTATAGATACCTTCATTTCTCACCGAAACGAGATGATTCCCAGAGTTTCACTGGGTTTCGTGTTCCGCAGACCTGTTGCTCTCTTTGTAGGTACCACTAGATTTGACGTACTAGAGTCGTACTACTACCTTGATAGAACTGCTGTACTACTCGTACTTGTACCGTACTGGAATTGCCGTATTAGTCCCGAACTAGAATTACCGTATTAATACGATCTCAAGCTGTTTAAATCGGTGTAATACGGTTCTAGTACTAGAATCATACAAAAATTGTACTAGCACCGTACTAGAATTATCATGCTATGATCACCGTACTAGAACCGTTCTAGAATTACCGTACCAGCACTGTAGTAAAATCGCCGTATGAGCACCATACTAGAATCACCGTTACTAATGTCGTCTGAGTACCACTGGAATGGCCGTACAAGAGTCGTACTAGTACCGTAATAGAATTGCTGTACTAGTGTCGTACTACTAGTGTCGCACTTTCACCGTACTTGTGTCGTACTAGTGCCGTACTTGTGTCGTACTAGTAACGTACCAGAATTGTCGTACTAGTACGAAACTAGCATTACCGTAATACGATCTGCAATGGCCTAATTCGGTCTAATATGGTTGTAGTACTAGAGACCCCTGCTAGAATCATACAAAAACCGTACTAGTACCGTACTAGAATATCATGCTATGATCACCGTACTGGTACCGTTCCAGAATTACCGAACTAGTATCGTACTAACACTGTACTGAAGTTGCCATACGAGCGCCGAACTAGAATTATCGATACTAGTGTCGTCTAATTATTACCAGAATGGCCGTACTAGAGTCGTACTGAAGTACCGTACTAAAATTGCCATACCAGTACCGAATTAGGATGGACGTAGTACGATCTAGAGCGGTCTAGTTCGGTCTAATACGGTTCTAGTACTAGAATCATACGAAAATTGTACTAGCACCGTACTAGAATTATCACGCTATGATCACCGTACTAGAACCGTTCTAGAATTACCGTACCAGCACTGTAGTCAAATCGCCGTATGAGCACCATACTAGAATCACCGTTACTAGTGTCGTCTGAGTACCACTGGAATTGCCGTACAAGAGTCGTACTAGTACCGTAATAGAATCGCTGTACTACTGTCTTACTTGTGTCGTACTACTAGTGTCGCACTTGTACCGTACTTGTGCCGTACTAGTATAAAACTAGCATTCCCGTAATACGATCTGGAATGGTCTCGTTCGGTCTAATATGGTTGTGGTACTAGAGTCCCCTGCTAGAATCATACAAAAATCGTTCTAGTACCGTACTAGAATTATCATGCTATGATCACCGTACTGTTACCGTTCTAGAATTACCGTACTAGTATCGTACCAGCACTGTACTAAAATTGACGTAAGAGCACCGTACTAGAATTACCGATACTAGTCTCGTCTAAGTATCACAAGAATTGCCGTACTAGAGTCGTATTAGTACCGTACTAAAATTGCCGTACTAGTACCGAACTAGAATTGCCGTAATACGATTTGAAGTTGTTCAGTTCGGTCTAGTTCTGTTTAACTCGTTCTAATTCGGTCCAGTTTGGTCTACTTCGGCCGAATTTGATCAAGTTCGGTCTAATTTCATCTCGTCTTACTGAAATTATCTGACCGTGTGGCTTAATGTTAAAATTGACTAATCAATTGAACATTACCCATCATTTCAGAAATATCATTTTTTGAGTAGCTTTGCAGTTGCTGCAGCTGCCATAGCATCTCAGGAGCCTCTAACTCATCACGAACTTACCGAAAGAGTCAATAACGCTAGTATTAATCATGTGTTGCAAACGTTCTCAGTCATGGCTTTTTTCCCCTCGAAAATTGAACTCGTAGCACTCGCACAATTGCGTATTCTCCATACTTGAAAAGACTGATTGGTTTTCATGTCTAGATTTCCACATGATACACACACATGACAAGATAATGGAGAGTTGTTTATCAAATTTCGAGCTCGCTGAAGTCAAACTCCTTTCATGGTATTGAACTGTTATGTCCAATATTCGACCTTAACCATCCTCTTGATCTCTTATAGAATCACAGTATAGTTGCACGATTATGAGAAATTACACTACATAGAATTGACATTTTGTTGTACTCGAAAGACTAACTCACTGTACCGTCGGAAGTTATTGAAATCCAAGATAATGTGGGTTTCGTTTCTTAAACCCAACCTGATGTTGAGGAAGAAGAAATATTCCCAATTGAACATGCACAGTTGAGAATAATACTTCATTGATGTAAACGACAATTTAGTCGAAAAACAATCAATTTTTGGTACAAAATCATAAATCGTCCAAAAAAGTATTGCAAGGTCGATAAAATTTATCACAACATAAATCATAGAATTGAAGTTTCAATCGTACCAGAAAAAATACTTTCCCTTCAAATTTCAAATTTCGGGAAGTCAACATGCCTCCACAGTATGTATTTGCATAACTTATCGATAACGAGCCACCAAACTTGATCGCATTTAATCAAAAGATCCATGAATTTACACGATATTCTGGAATTGGTTTGTTGAAACGTAGTAGACAGGTGAATATAACAGTAGAGGCCACAAACACTTCTGCGCATACCCGCAATGTCATTTTCGCGGAGAACCGTGAAATTAAGCTACAGCTCTGAAACAACTATATAGGTGCGAATTGCCTTATAGACTCGATATATAGCTGCCCTATTAGACGAGTTGTGGATCGTTCGACCAAGAAATACGTAATTTCGGATGCAGTTTACGTCCTGCGGACTTGTACATGGCTGAAATTCACATTCGAGTTCACATTGAAACCGAGGTCGTCGTGTAAACGGAGCATCGATACTAAGATGGATTTGAACTTTAATGAGACTTGGGAGATCTTTGACACCTCATTCAAACTGTCAACAAGTTGTCCAATACATGCATGCAAGTGATTTGGAGAATTATGTTAGCCAACAAAATTTTCCATGCTTGAATTCTCTTTTTGCTACAGTGTGCGTAAAATTGTACTTTGCGAACATTTTGGCCATTGATAAAATATAGTTCAATACACGGGAGTAAAATCTATTTTTTCCATACTTGAGATGATTCCGAACCTCGCCTGCACTTCGGGCCGAAAACCAATCACTCGGTCGCGAAAAAAGTTTTCACACCCTTGCATCGAAATGTAGTATACAAATTACGCTTTTCGAACTTGAATCGTCCTTTTTATTGAATCGATGATATTAAATTCGTAAATCGACATTTGGAGGACTAATTTTCGTTTCTCTATTAGTGACCTCGGATTTGAGGCCATTTTTAATGAGAAATTATCGATCGGGGTTTGATCGTCATGATTTTAATCGAAGAAAGAATGCATTTGAATGACATCGTGAAAAAAATGCCTGGACCCAGGATCGAACTGGGGGACCTTCTTCTCACCGGGAAAGACACTTTACCAGCTGACCTATCTAGGGCTCGGCAGATCTTTGTCTCGATGTCACTCTTATACATTGACGCTAATGTATAAGAGTGACATCGAGACAAAGATCTGCCGAGCCCTGGATAGCTCAGCTGGTAGAGTGTCTTTTCCGGTGAGAAGAAGGTCCCCAGTTCGATCCTGGGTCCAGGCATTTTTTTCACGATGTCATTCAAATGCATTCTTTCTTCGATTAAAATCATGACGATCAAACCCCGATCGATAATTTCTCATTAAAAATGGCCTGAAATTCGAGGTCACCAATAGAGAAAATAAAAATTAGTCCTCGCCGATTTACAAATTTAATATCATTGAAATGTAGTTTACTCGTATGGTGTGACAATTTAGGAATATTGTGGTCAATGGTTGCCTCGTGGTCATAATTTGGCTGAAAAATGATCGTCCTTTGGTCTGATGAATGTCCAGGAAATAATCATTTAATTGGTGATTCCTGTAGCTTTAGAGTGATATTTCTCCTAGGGGTTTTTCGAGCGCTTTCACATCCAGCAACCGAATCCACAGTACATTTTGCTACTAAGCGTCAAAATTTTTTTTAATCACAGGAACAGATATCTCGAAAACCGAGTTTTCAATATTTCTTGCCACATATTTCAAATTGATTAGAACTGGTGAAACTTTTCTTTCATCGGATCAAGACTTGAGGAACTATATTTCGTTACGTATTCTTAGCAGTTTTGATTGGCTAGAATACGTCTGGACTTAGGTGTAAGCCAATTTTTCGAGCTGCCACAGATCAGAAACGGGCTAATCCAAATCGCAAGTCGTTTTTTTCCTTTCTTCTTCCGTTCCTGACTAGTACATTGCAGGAAAAAAAATGATTCGCGGTAGCTTGAGAATGAGCGAGTCAAGTAAATGCCGAATTATGATCATTAAAGAAAACTACGTTCATCATTATAGATAATGACGAAATTGTTCAATGTCCGATAAATCTATTAATGCTGAAAATAAGATATAAAAGTAGACAATGGCTAAAGCGTTACGGGATTTTAATTTTGGGTGGGTAGCTCACGTACATTCGCGAGTTGTGATAATTTTTCCAAAAATTCCTGTTCATGGTCTAAATTCACTATTTCAGTATCACTCTCAATCAGGTTTTCTGGTCCGAAAATCAACCACGTATTGCTCGAAAATTGAAATATTCTGAATAATAGAGTCCCTACCAAAATCAAGCTTCTTCCCTGATAGACTTTATGAAAATACGTGATAAGCCCCTTTGGAACATATCGTTACCCCTCTCCACGTGATTCCGGTAAAGAGCATTTCAATTAAAGAGATTTAGCGATATGCAGTTATGATGTACAGCCTCAACAAAACCAACATATGCTTCCATCATGTATTACGATGTACCCCACGCATGCACAAAGGCTTGTTGTTGGCAAAATTTTCACGTGTTTGAGTATCAAGCTCTTGTCGAATACGAAGGGCACTTGATGATCGCATATATTCATAAAGTGGACTCGAGAGTGGATGACACGCACACAAAAATTTTCAATCGGCCTGCGATGTACATACGTCATCAGAAGGAAAAAATTTTGTTCATGTAACTGGATTGAATTTTGATGGGGTGCAACGTGCGCGAGATATTCTTTTTTTTTTACGCTAATGAAGCAGACGTAACTGAACTGTTTGATTGGCTCGAGTGGAATCGTGGAAATTTTCTTTGAATTTGTTTTATGAAGGGGCTCATGTGAGTGACTCGAATATTGAATGTTTTTCTGAGAACTATTTAAAAAAATTTGTTGTCTGACTTTGGAATTTATGCGGGATTGATCAGGATGATTTTTTAGGCCAACAAGTGGAATACGGGTACTTGCATATTGCACTTCTTGCTATTCGAAATTGTGTCACTCAGTTAATCTAATGCAATCGGTGTCTGGAATTCCTAATTGCAATCGTAGCAAATATAATTTGAATTTTTTTAATCTTTAATTTACAGTTCAGATGTGATTTATAAACAAAATTGATGATGGTGGCTCTCCGGGGTCGATCCTATAGCTAACTTTATTCAGACTAAAATGCTCTCAACTCGGCTCTCAATACGAAGTTGCGAATGATTCAGTTGCAATACTTTTGAGAGTCCCTCAAACTGAGCTTCGATCAGTTAAATAGGGATGTGTCGTAGATTCCAAATATTCCGAGATTGATAGATTTGCTCATACAATTTTCAAAGAATAGGATTTTGAGAATCTTGAATTAATTTACGAGCTGTTATCATTATCTCAAAGTTGTGAGTGATTGACGGAATCCGACAGTTTTTGGATCCTAAAATTGAAAAGGAGCATGTGGTTACACCGAAAAATATACAAAATGTTGCATTTTTGGGATCTTCGGGATGGTATCCTTCCTGTCGGACGCTCGATCATATTGAAATTATCCTTGATGATTTTCTCATGTTATCAATTTTTCATTAATTCATCAGTAACGTATCAAGTGTAATATATCCGAATGAATATTTCAAATACCTTATTCAGGGGACAAGGGCAACAACCACAAAGTGATGCCGTACTCTTCAGAAGTAATATTACGCGTACCAAGTACAGGATTTTGTATCGCCTGATTCCACCTCATTATTTTGATACCCTTGTAGTTTATCCAAATACATCAGGTGTACGCTAAAAGATATGCTTGTTGCGGGTCAAGAGATTTGAAGTGCTCATGTCTGTGTTTTCTACTTTAACGAAAAAAACGAATATATTTCGCGAGAATGCTTTCAAAACACGTGCAAGCATGGAATTCCTGGATATAAAATCATTGTGTTGATCGAAAAAAGTGGACTGCATTTCAGTAAGAGTCGATTTTTCTGCAAAAAATGTACAACTTTCACATAGTAAAATTCTTTTAGAAGCATTAGGACTCTCAAACATGTGGAAAGCTTCAAAAATTGAGTTTATTTAAGAATATTACAGTTCAAAAATTTTGTCATTTGACTTTGATAAATTTTTCGTGTCAGGTTTTACTGAAGTTTTCAATAATCTTTCAGAAAATGTTCATTTGAAAACCTCACAGCGGCTGTTCTTCATTTCTGGATAAATGTGAACATATTATCTTGTAGATTTTCACAAAATATGCAAAAAAGTATGCTACATATTTTTCGATAGAATTGATCCTTTCCGACAAATTATAGAAAAATCGTAAAAGGAACGAAAATTTGCGATGAATAGAGTTATTTTCCTATAATCTATATCGGAAAAATCGAAAAATGACTTTATTTCAAAATTTACCGAAGAACGATTTTGATTCTTACGTGGAAATGATCCTGGAGGTACCTAGAATCATACTCCACAGGAATATATTATTTGCCTCAACCTTCAACTTTCCCGCTTTTCCGTGCCTCCTTGTTTGAGCAAGAAAAAATACGAATTTTTAGAGGGAGGAAAAAAACTGACCTCAAGATCTAGAAAGGCAGTTAGACACGCAAACCCCCGGATGCTCGGACCAGCAGATACTCTGTCTGGGAAAATCTAGGGAGTCAATCAAATCTCGGATCAAACCCGCAAATGCCCGGATATTTGGACCGGATTACTTGCACGTTGCACACGAATCCCAAAAGGATGAAGGGGAGGCAAAACCTTGAATACCAACCTACTCAGGCCAGGTATTCTGCAGGGAAAAAAGAAATCCTAAGACTAAAGACTGCAATTGCAAAGCCGGAAATGCCCGACTAGTTGGACCAGATACTGTGTTCGGAAAGATAATTAGTTCCGAAAACAAAGAAAGCTATCAAACCCGCAGAACGCCAGAATGTCCGAGCGGAAAAGTATATTAGAAGAAGCCACCGCGGCCTCGTGGATAAGGTCCTTGTCTTCCACGCAGAAGGCTGGGGTTCGAATCTCGGCCAGCACCAATGTGAATTTTCATAAGTGCTTTTCGGTGGCTTCGGTGGTTCGGAACCCACCTTAAAGTGTAGGTCCCGCAAAATAACCTCAAAAAGAGGTTGAAAATGCGTTAATAAAAAAAAAGTCCATTAGAAGAAGAATCACTCTTCCGAAGGGCAATCAGATCCTCAACTACCTGCCAGGTTCAAAATTTGATAATGAGCAAAAGTAGATTTTTCCCCCAAGTCGAGCTATTTTTTGGTTTTCGAATGCGATCGCATGTGTGTTCGACTGACTTCTTGAGTTTTGGTAATGTTTTTCTTCTGGATTATAGTTTTCTGACAAATATCCCATTCGAAAATCCGGGTATTCGGGAAATCGATTGCCTGTCTACGTTTTGGGATTCGTCTCTGTATGCAAAATATTTGGTCCAAGCATCTGGGTGTTTGCAGATTTAATTGTTTTCTTGGAATTCGGATTTGGTTTGTTCTCCAACAGGATATCTTGTCTGAGCATCCGAACATTTGCGAGTCTGATTAGCTTCCTAAATTTCAGGATTGATTTTTTTCTTCCACGGAGATTCCGGTCTGGAAGTCTGGACACGGAAATAAATTTCATCCGGTGGAAGATATTCGAGCTTTCAGAATTATAAAGTTTTCCCGAGATTTGAAAGTTGATCATCTGAAGAAATCTCAAACAAATTACCTGCATGAGATCGATTACGTGACCTTGCAAATCTTCGAATTGACTTGTCTAAAGCCTATCAGAATAAGCTCTCCGAGCATTCATTCGAGTCAAGTTGTTGAATCAACTGTAAAAGTATCAACACTACTCGATTGGAACTCAGTGACTCCAAAATCCCACGTGTTTACCTTTTTCAAGTAGATCAGATCGTTTTTCTATCAATTCGTTCCAAGAAAATTTTTGGAACAAATATGAGGATTGATTTGGGTGTAGCATCTTTGAAAATTCCTCAAGTACGAATGAAACGAGCCTCATTCGTGTAAAACGGTAATCTATTTTTTGAAACAAAATCGTTTACACAAATTCAAGACCATTTCAATTCCTACCTTGTCTCATCCTCGCAAAATATCCAGGTCACCATCTGGCCTCGCCTACTCTGAACCCCCATTCTACAAAAATTCACCACATACAAAACATTCCCCTAAGGTGCGATATCACCCCTCAGATAAAACATCTCTCTTCCAAACGATAAGCATACTCTTTTTCTCGCTTGCTTTCGCTCACTTGGTCTTTCTAAAAAGACGTTTCGCGACAAAACGAGCGTCTCGAATCGGCAATTTAGCCATATAAACGCAAATCTATGCATAATGCACCACCTCACACACAGACACACAGACACACACACACACATACTCAGCTTCATTGAGAGTATGCTTATATGGCTCGAAGCCAATATACATATATAGGATATGACACAACATGGGAATATAGTTGTTGAATACCCAAAGGATCTAGCCTCCTTCTATAATATTCCCTTGAAATGATGATGCAGTTCAATACGTCACATTTCAACACTACGGCCAAAAGCAATTTGCGCATTTGCTCAATTTTGTGTGGAGGCGCGTTTCCCTCTCTCACACAGCCTCCCACATTTATATATATGTATATGTGTATATATCAAAAGCTGAATCATCCCAAGAGATGAGCAAAATGTACGTGTGGATTCTAGATGCCCATTAAATGCTTGGCATTTTCATTTTTTTTTTTTTTTTTTGCAACACATTAAGCTATGTAGGATGGTGGTTAGAACGTGACATGACGCCCAAAAGATGGTTCTGGAATTACACTGATGGACATTTGATTGCCCCTCGATTGCATCATTTGCGATTAGGGTCAGGCATGGCAGCTTTCCGTTTAGTAAATGTGGCTTTTCATCCTTCGATACTTTTTTTTATGTCTGATGAATTGTATTTTTAGGGTTGTATTGGTTATGTCGAAGGTGGATAAGCGTTGGTGGAAAAATATTTTTGGTGCGATAGAAATCAGATAATGAGGAATGAAAATTCCAAAACTCATTTTTAACGATAGTTTGGAAAGGATGGCCAGTTTTATTATGCATGTGTGATGCGTTTGTGGGTGGTTTTGCATACTTTATACCGAATGGTCGTTTGGAATGACGCAAAATTTCACCCAATGAGCCTTGAATTCGAAATTGAGAAATGCTAATGTTCTTTTCATACATACACACACACACATATTTATGCACACGGAAATGAAGACAAGTGCGAGTAATTTTTTTGGAAATGACCTTGAATTTCATTCGCTCTCTTTTCTTCGAGACGGAAATAATTCTTGATATGTTTGCTGAGACTTTACTGAGCGGGAAAAAAGTGGGTGTGCTCCCAAAAATTGAAGGCTTGTGTGAGACAATCTCACCGAATAATCCGTTTGTCTTTTCATGACGTCAAAATAAAATTGCTTGCTTTTCGATTATTCATTTCTTCAAGGGCAATTGCTGAGCTTGAATTCCTCTGGCTCATCAAAAATTCAAATTTCACCACATTCCCTGTGACAATATTGGCAGGTGTATGCAGTGATAATATTATTGACAATTTTTGAGACATTGATTAGGAGCTTTGAATTCTTGAAAATCTCGGTAAGAATCCTTGGTCTTGACAAGACGATCTTCAACAAAATATGAATTCCAAAATTTTGACAGGGGCAAAATATGATCGACCATACCAACGATACTTATCTTCGACTGAGATGAACCAAGTTCAACCAAATTATTTCGCACTTCTCAAACTATTGAGTACTGTAGGATCGGATAATCATGACTCCATGCATTATGTCGTGTCACATCCTATAAATTCCATGATTTTTTTCGAGAATAACTTGAAGTCGATTGATTTGGGATCAGATTATCTAGCATATGAGGGCTTCCATGGAACATTTGACTATTGACCCTCTAAAATAAAAAAAAAATTTTCTCATCGCACACGTTTAAAATGGGTTTCATGTGATTCTTATACCTCGAAAACATGTGAAAAAAGTGGTGCCACTCTCTTCCAAGCCGAGGTATCTGGTTCAGAACGAATTGTACGGAATTTCACACTTGAAACATTCGTGAATCAACTTCAATCGAACAGATTCGATTCAAAACATTGTCTAGACGATCGATACGGATTATATTTTGCCTGACTTGACTTTAAGATGAATTTCATCATTGATTTCTCCGAAATTCGATGTAAATTTCCAAAATCGAGTCAAGAGCTATGAGTCTCATTTCAATTTCTAGAATACACTGTGGTGTTATTTTGTTCATATTTCAGCCGTATGCTATGTAAAAATCAAGAAAATCGCGATACCATCACATTTAGAGGCTTATTTAGCTTACCACGCGGATTCAAATATTTCTCCTCAGCTTCTCACAGAAATACCGATCGACAATCGCAACTCAAAACAGTGCGGTTATATCCCTTTTGCGATGAAGAAAAAAGAGCACAACATTCCAATCCTGTGCTTTACGTTTCCTGAGTACGCCATCAAAAAATGACCGTTTTGAGAGCCAGTGGCGCGATAACTTTATGAGCTTTGAAGCTTTATAAAATTTGTCCGGATCAACGCACACTCACAAACCAAACGGGATTCGATTCGTCTTCTTTTCAACTTCGAAAACTCATTGCTAAATTTTCCGTTTTGCACAAGGTATTTCATCAATTTCGTAAACAATAGCCAGAAAAAGTTTTCCCACAAAACTCAGTTACATCGATGAATGAGAGTTAATATCATAGCCAAATCAGCGCACACCTCTGAATCAAAGCTTTTCTCAAAATATGAGATTAGTGGATGGATATATCATTCCACCGAAGTAGTTGAGGCATAGGTATTTTAGTTACAGCCTTATCAATTCAAAAAATCGCGTTGGTACGTTTGTAAACTACCCAAAAATCATCCTTTGCGGTCTGCTATTGACAAATCAGGATGCGTTTCAACAAAAAAGAATTTAGTCCATATTGAATGATGCCAAATACTATAAAATGCCACTCCTGCGCACTCCGAATAGTTCAAAATACTCTTGGAACACTGCAGTAACACAAAAGTTAAAAGTTCCGTGGAAACTCTCATATGTATTCGCTCAAACTTTTCCCTAGTTTGAGGACTTTTTTCTGGTCTGTTGTGCTCTCAATCCTCATTGCCAAAGTGACTCACTTTCAGATTCATCGTTCACAAAGTGTATGGATATCAGAATCTTAGACACAAATAATTCTTGGACGCAATATGCGATAACTTTATAGATATGTAGGCTAATTTTTAGGTCACATTCAAAACTTGAAATCTTGCAAAAACTAACAACAAATTGTTCCAATGAAAACCTGTATTCTTCCGCAATCCTGTCATCAGGCCAATCTCGATGTCAACCCACAAAGAACCCCGAATTTTTATTTGTTATGAATAAACGAGGTAGGTTGTGATGAAGTAGCTTTCTTGTGTGCCAAATACGTCTATTGGATTGATTCTCACGATTGGATAACAATTTTTATTGTTCCTTATGTGAACATTTTTACATATCAGGCATCTTGATTATCACAAGAAAAATTTTTTTGTTCCTTCATTCAAGACGTGAATCCTCGATTCGGAGTAAAGAATATAAAGAAGTGGATAGGAAATAATCAAATTGTTCCTCGGATATGTGGTTGAGACTATCAAAATTCCGATTTCTAGCGTGATATTGAGGAGAGAAAGGGGTGCCTTGGTCCACTTCATTAATCTTTCGAAAATCTACATTTTATTCTACTCACGCCATGAGCCGAGGAATATTTGTATTTCTCGTCTTCCTTGGTCAGTTGCTGAACATCAGTACTGATTATTGGGAAAAACGCCAAGAAAGTGATGATGTCGTACATAAAGAAATTGAATATCCAGAACACTTTTGCAGCCTCAGTTACGTTTAATTGTGCAAACTCACGACTTCACCGTGGAAAATCTGCCTCATTCATGATTCAACTCTTTCAGCTCCCATTTTGTAAGTCTCTAGAATTGTACACGGTGCTCGGGAAAAGACGATAGGTTGAACGAAATTGTCACCAAAAACTGAACACGTGATGATTTAGTACTATGCCCGAGGATCAAAACCTCGTTTCAACCGAAATGGAGCAATCCCCTTTTTTGAAATGCGAGCTTAACTCGTATTTTTACATGTTAATCAAATGGAGCTTTTTTGAGCAACATACTTGACGAAACAAAATCGGCTCCCAAAGCCCATAACTTCAATGAATCTCAATATTTCCCAACGTACTTCAACTTATTTTGAAGCTTATTCAAAGATCTTCAAAATGAGCTAATGTGAGCTCGAATTCAACACAGTAGACTCGAGCTATCTCCGGAGATAGGAGCTCGAAAATTCTCAAAATCGTTAGAAGAGGAAATCTCGGGTATCGATTCAAAATGAGGCTCCTCGACTCTAGTTTGTTGAAATCAAACTCACTTCAGATCATCTTGAAGATTTTAGAATGGTCTGTAAAATGAGCTAAAGTACGTTGAAAATAATTCGGATACGTTTGAGTTATGAGCTTTGGAAGCTGTTATGGTCTTGACAAGTAAAAGTCCTGAAACAGCTCCATTTGGTTAACACGTAAAAATACGAATTAAGCTCCCATTTCAAAAGAGGGGATTGTTCCATTTCAGTTGAAACCGAGTTGAATACTCGGTTGAAACGGGATTTTGATCCTCGGTCATAGTACCACATCACCACGTGTTCAATTTTTGGTGACAATTTTGTTCAACCTTTCCCTCTCCCGAGCACCGTGTGTAGAGAGATTCAATGTGAAAATCTTCAGCGTATAATTGTGGAATAGTATGAAGTAGACGAATTTCCTAACATCCATTTACAATATCTCTGTAATCTTTGGGCCAAAGTAACTTCACAAGCAAAAATTGTCTAATATTTCCTGTAAAAAATTAGTTGCAATTCTACCACATTAGATTTTTCAGATAAGCCAGAATTATTCTTTTTATTTTTATTTATCATCCAGTTGTACGGAACCTCTTCTTATTCATTGAGCAGAGTTGACATCACAATCCGAAATATAAAGTTCGATTTTTCATTGAACATTCTTAGAAAATTGTAACCAAAGCACCAAAAAATAGATTATTCTCCCTACCAATCGATACTCTTATCTGTTATGGGTACTGTGGAACCTCCACCTCATTTCTACTCAACTATCTATCTGTATAACATGTAACAAGAGTCCCAAGAAAATCAAGTAATTTTCATGTTTTGAATCAGGATGAATTCCAGTTGAATAAAGAAATATATATATGAGTGATTCCGCCGAAAATGAGATTTTTCGTGTTCCAAGTTCTTCCAAGTTTCTCCGACTTAGAATGTACATCATAGCAATTCTCCAGGGAGTATTCCATCGGTATAAAACTATGTTAGCCACATTTGAAACGATCCCAACGTCCCCGTATTTTGTACTGCTTGCTGAAATGTCGCTTCCGCCCCCCTCTGCAATCCCTCAAACTTGACATATTTTATGTCAGGGGTCAATTTTGATAAGTGTGTCTCCAGATACATTCTTTGTGTGACCAAACAAGTGGAAATCGACTGCAACGAGCCACCGAAACTCGTCTGGGGCTGAAATAGTATTTTGAACCGCATCACTCCTCGTGACGATTTTAACCCCAAAATATCCTTTCTTAGGCGGAATCACTCATATATCCAAAGGAAATAATATAAAAATCCCCTGATATCACTAAACGATCAAAAGGACTAGGATATAGTAATCTTTTCATTGAACGACCAAGCATGAATGAAATCAAGAAAGTACAAATCACGATAGATTTTTATCTCGAACCTCAAAAAATGTCTCTAACGCGTATAGAAGATCGATTCTCAGTCCTTGAACCCATAGACCGATTAATCGTAAATGAATGGCATTCCTATTCATGTGATATCATCTACATACTCAAATTCATACACACTTTGAGTTGTTCCAATCTAACTCTCTCTCTCTCTGTTTGAATTTGCCATGCCCACGTAGTGTAAACCGAGGGTCGTAAGTCAAGAGTGTAACGAAAAGGGGTAGGACTAAAAATGACTAAGAGTATCCGGTAAAGGAAGTATGGACAGTGATTTTCTAGAAATAAATCCAACCGACACTAGTTGCGCTATTAAATCGATTTGATGTCCAAAAAATATTCTGCGTCAGACATATATTAGAAAGAAGATACTCAGCTACGATAGACACACTAAAATTTGGCTTGGGATTGAAATCAAAGTTTTTAAATATTTTCTGATTCAATGAAAGAAAGAAGGAATCTACAGCCTTGCTCTAGACAGTATAAATCGGTCAAGGGCTCGTTTGTTACAAAGTTGTACGATATGGCCTTCGGTCCAATTGACATCTCAATCAATTGCACAAAGGTATGTAGAATAGTAAATTCACAAATTTAATGAAGATCATTTCGTTCAATGGCAAAGTTTATAATAGAGATAGAAGTACTCTTCTACAAACCAATTTTATGCACTCTTCAATGTAGAGAAGCTCTCAGTGGAACGAGATCATTTGAGAGAAATAATTTCAGTACTTATCGAGTGTGTTCATACTCGTGAATTAATGATGATCATAATGATATTTTGATGTATGAGTAGCTTGAAATGAAAGGGAATATTTTGCCAGATTATTGAGTAAATAATAAACATTAAAATGATGGTGAGTTTCAATATCCGAATTTTTTGTGCTTTGCAAAAGAGTCAAATATTTGCGATTCGAACGATTGAAAAAAAAAAAAAAAAATTGAAAATGTCAGTCTGACAGCATGATAACGAGTTTGGTACAAGGCATTGTGTACGGCAGTGGAGAAAAGTATGTATTGGATCGATGACGGTATCACTTTTTGTTTGCCTCGGGGCTTGATGTGCTCGAAATATCAAGTCGATTCGATAGTACACTCATATTCTCTCATACACGTTATACACACACGTAGATTCAAAAAGTATTGCATTAAAAGTTCGTAAACCGTCATTGTTTGCTTGGGATGTACACTCACATGTTCTTATATTCTACGTGGGGTACAGAGAATTTTTGACGGAAAAGGAGTAAGGAAAATGATGTGAATCCATAAATTGTAGTTATATACAGAAAAATTTCAATGTAGGGTTGAGTATTTCAATGATGAATTCTGGAAATGCTGGCTGGCAGATTTTGCGAGGTAGCTAGTTTGATCTGAAGTATTGACGTTTTGTCCGCGAAAAATTGGTACTCGGTTACAATACTCGAGTGCTCTTAAAGTGACACTGGCAGACTTTCGTCATACAATGTTTGTATCAAATTTCTTTCAATTTTTGTGGATTTTTTTACAACATTTCTTCTGATGTCTGTTTAGTATTTTGTTCGATCAGAAAACGGGAATTGATTGTAAAAATGTATTTCTATGGGATATATTGATTCAGTACGAATTACATTAGATATGATCAAGTCGGTTATTGTCGTTGATCGTTTCACAATGAATAGTGAACCAATTTTCTATAGTCAGAAATAGGTGCCAATTATTTCATGATGTAGAATTGATTTTTGATGAAACATTATCGCATTTTGAATCCTCTATAACCGATTGAGTTTATCGCGAATGAAAGAATACATAGTTCCAAAGAGATTCATAGGAAGCTCTTTGGAGGTAATCTAAATCCTGGATGTTTCAAGGAGAAGCTAATTTATCTGATTTTATGATACCTCACATTTTCAAAACCACATTTTTTTGTAATGAAGCAATAGAAAATATAGATCCCAAATTTGAATTTGAGTGAGTTGGTCGTTCAAATTTTGCAGGTTACAATGAAATTTTGTTCTCAAAAACCCATTCCAGAGAAATTCAATATTCGTCATAATCATCTAGACAAGAGTTGATGTTGGAATCGAGGAGAGAACGTTTTCTCAAATTTGTTTTACTTTTTATTGCTCGCGTGTTCGGTACATTTTGACAAATATTTCTCCATTAATCATTTTTCTAGGGGACTATTCGTCTGCAGCACTCGTTCGAGATGAACAGTGATGTCCATAATGTCTGACAAATCTTGCGTGATGGTTCAGAAACTCTAGAACTACATGCGAGACTTTTCGGGGCTAGAGCAGTAGTACATATCAGTTTTTGATCAGCCAATTGAATGGTCATAGCATCGTCTCATGACTTGACAGGTACAATCGTTAGTAAAAAGAATGGACTTTTCACATTGTCAAAATCCGGTTGAATTTCAGTTTAGATTGCACTGAAAATTAATTCAACTATCAACGTAGGCAGGGTGAAGGCTCTTTTATTTACCCTGTTGACGTTTTGTTCACTTTTTATCGACGTTTTTCCCAAATTTATTTGTCACTTCATCCAATAACTTCCAATTCTGGTATCGAGTGGTATGACGATAAGATAACGAGCGCTTTTTTTTATTCCAATACGTTCTTCGAGTAGGGAATTGAATAGTTATGGGATCAAAATTTTCATGAATTTAAATTCCTCATACAATCTGCCCGAACCATTTTCTTTTCTGCTTTCATTTCTTGCCAGATACATTTTTTGTATTCAAAGAAAAAATATGTATAAATACTCCGACAAGTTATCAATGTGCATCACAAAAAAACCTAACATATGTAAATTTAAATAAGCCATGGATAGTAGTTACTCGTGACATGGCCATGCAAACTTCTATAGATCATGTTTTGTGAATTTGTATATAATGAACGTCAATGATGAGTTTTGAAACAAATTTTGGATCTCAAAATGTTCATGAGGTAAATTTGTAGACCATCAATTTTAAGTTTCTGCTAATCAACAAACTGGAGTACATAATCCAGAAAGTCAATTAGTGTCTTTGAAGGTTCGTGTGAAAATTGGAAAGAAGACCATTTTAATAAATGGTTTGAAACCGCTGTAGTGAAGTGAATTCATATTGTTTGTCATGAAAGATAATGCTCACACTACCTTGATCCTCCTCTTTAAATTCTTCGCTTCAAAATGCCTTAGTTCATCACACTTGACACAGACAAAATCCTATGGTCAGCCGTTTTTTGGGTTAACGTGGTTTGGTGAGAAAGTTTTTTATGAAACATCAGTTAACTCTTGTTATAATTGATAAGCATAATAGAAAACGGTATCTCATACGAATGATTCATATTTAAATTTTCTTACGAAAGAAATTCATCTCATTAGTCTTCCACACCAGTTTTCACATCCATCACATCCGTTTAATAGACAAACAATAAACCATTTCGATCAGTTCGAGGTTATATCCTGTCGGGATGTCTGTCACCGAATAAACATTTACAGTACAAGACTAAAAAATTCACTTCCACTCTTCTCAAACAGCCAATGAAAAGGCAACCGTAAGAGGAAGCGCTAATCAAATTCAAATGAGTTGCGAGTGTGTTGTTACGGTTTTAGCGATCGATGACCTCGACTTTTTCAAAATTCAATAAGCTATTAAGTTGGTCTCTTCAACGAGTTGCAAATCATCCATTGCAGTGAACTTGAGGAAATGACATTAGCAGCGAAGAACTTGGCCGCCACTACAGCTTCGTAAAACACAGAGTATTCGCTCTTCATTTTCCATCGAAATGAAAATACGAGGGAAAATCAGTAGTACATCCCGAGAAAACGAGTTTTCTACCTTGTCGAGTTTTCATTCCTTGAGACAGAGTTTCTTTTTAGATCAGCGCACTGGTTTACATTGAGATATTAGATGAAAGCGAATATGAAAGTGGATATTTTGCTTGTGATCCATTTGCAATTTTTAATTTGTATCCTTTGTCGAGAATGACATCATAACAATTCTCTTAAAAATCACTCGTGAATAAGCTGGCGAGAAAATTTTGTCCTCCTACATTAAGCATTGATCCACCTTTCATCAAACTTTACAGCATACATGCATACAACAAAGTTCTCATCGAACACTCACTTTGCTTTACGTGATTTACAGATGACATCAATAGCTATCCGAGTATTATTGTGAAAAACCTTATTAAGCCTCTAACTATACCACTCGTTCGGCCTGTGAGTGTTCTTGATAACTGATAAGATGCCTCTGAAATGTTTTTGTTGTTCAAAAACTATATTTGTAAATGATAGGTAATTATCGAACTATGGTATGAGAGAGAGATTTCTTATGAAGCTCGTAAAGATGGTATTTTGTTAGACTGGTACCGCTAATGTTTACAACCACTCACCAGCCCATCTAGCTACCTATTCATCAACCAATCCACCTACCTAACCGTCTATCATCCTACCCACCTACCCGATCTCCCGCGCAGCCACCCACAACCCTCGTGGCCACGTAATTTTATTTTAGCTAGCCCAGCCCAGCCTAGACCAGACCAGACCGTCCCAGTCCTTTCCAAACCATTTGCGAGAGCGTTCCAATTAGTACCAGACCGTTTCGAACCATTCCATATTAGATCAGACCATCCTAGACCGTTCCACAACCATCAATTTATTCAACCACCCATCCACCCACCCATTCATCCATGACCCATATTGCCACCCATTATACTCTACCCATCCTTCATAGGCGACCCGATACGCAGGATCTGGACGGACAAATTTTGGATTGGCGTTCAAAAATTATATTTTCAAACTCAACGAAAATTTTAAATACTTCGATGCAATCAGGGTGGTCCTGGATATTGGGATACCAAATGAGAATTTTGAAATAAAAATGTCCCAAAAATTGTGATTATAAGAATCAAACATCTGATACCATTTCTTCGTTCATCGCCCTAAGAAAGAATTTTCAGTCAGGTAGAAGTCGCACTAACCCCCTAATCTTGTAAGATTAATCTGGTATCAAATATTTCTTCTTACAGCGATGATACGAATCCACCTTAGTATTCTGTTAAAGTCGTTGGAATTTTCCTCGGCTTCTAACATAATCATGCTTGTCTACAACACTTTTGATACACGTTCGTACAAACTGGACTCTTTGATTTTGATAGTAGCCAAATATCGCCCATAAAATTTCTTCTTCGACAACAAATTAATTAAAAATTTTTGCAATAACTGGATACATTTTTAGTTATCGTTGTGGAAAATTTATTGAAAAAACTTCTGCCAGTTGGTTGAATTTTCAATGGCTGTGAGTTCCCGGATACGAAAGCCACTACCGATCTGCTTAGGTGGTGGTCTTCGGACGACATTGTTGAGTCAGAAAAACGAATTTCACGCACGAGCTGAGCGTGGGAGCCCCAGTCGAGCGGTCACCAATCCGGATACTGAGTCGCGAAAACGTCGCTTAACCTGATTTTTTCCCGAAAACGCTCGCGGGGCTGCCGCTGATGTTTTTCCCCATTTGTTTATGAGAAAACACAACAGAACTTGATTTTCTGTCCCAAAAATATCTCCCGATCATCAACATCTATCAATCTCGTGGGTCCCGTATTATAACCATAATAATAGAATCAGCAAATTTTCCGCGCGAGCTAGGCGTGGCATACCCCGACCAGTGGCCACCCTTCCAGATAGATCACCCACAAAACATTTTTTAACCTGGATTTCCGACCGACATAGCTTGGAATTTAGTATTGAATGTTATCACTTGGTTGAAAATCCAACCAGACTCCGGAAAAATGGAAGCAAAATTCGATCGAATATCTGATAAGAACTCATCCAAAATGATTTTTCGATTCCAGGTGGCTGTTCAGCGTTTGGCCATTCTTGTTACGGGGGTCACGGAAAGCGATCGTCATACCCAGAAGCTTCAGAATTGGACTTGGTCAGAGGAAGCAAGGAAGAAGTTCCAATGGAATACGATCCAAATAGGCCAATCGGAGATACAGTCGCACTCGAGCCACCTTCCATGACACACGAGTATAACGTACACTCACCTCGCCCTTCCAATCCGCTAACCGACTATCCTAGATGGTATTTACTCCTCAGGAAGCTGGTAAATAAGTTTTTTAATTTTCCAGTAGGTTTTATAATTTCTCGTTATCATTTGTGCACATTAATATTCAATTTCATCTTTGGAAGAAGAAAATTTTTTTCAAGATAAACTCATAAGTACACATGCAGATCGCCTCTGATTAAAATGGTGCAATTTGATTTTGGATTCTCAAAAAATCGTAGGAATGCGTGACCGAATATATTACTTACAATACTTCAGTGAATCAAGTTTACAATTTTTTTATAATTTCCTCAATCAATAATAACGGAATAGAATTCTTGATGTATATCACCAAAATTTCGTAGGATTAGGAAATTGATTCACAGCACCGTTCCAACCCATTGCCTTCTATTATGAGAATCCCAACACTTCCATACAATTATCGAAAAGTTTATTTCGATACACTGTGCGTAAAAGTGCACTTTGCGCACAGTTTGTCGACTTTTACTCACAGTTTATCGAAAAGTATAGTTAGATACACGGGCGTGAAACCTATTATTCGCATCCTCGTGATGATTCCGACACTCGCCTGCGGCTCGGGCCGGAAACCCATCACTCGGACGCGAATAAAATGTTTTACGCCCTTGTATCGAAATGTACTATTCTCAGAGATTCAGAATTGATATACTCCAATTTTGTATGAGGAGTGCCACAATGTGCACTCACCGGACGGAAATTCTGCACAAATCTTGAGAAGTTATTCATTATATTTTCTCATAAAAATCAGTTCAGACCAATTTGGGATGTTCGAGTTCGGAAACTCTCCGCTCCACTTTTACGATCAAGATCAAATTTTAGGATCTTCACTATCAACTCCGGGATAAATTTTTTTTCACAATTTGTACAGAATTTATGACCGGCTAATGCACATCTCAGATGCCAGAAATCAACTGAATGAAATTCGACTGTGTCAATTCTGACACATTATGATACTTTTTTTTTATGAATCAAATGAAAAATACCTCTGTATTTGATATCTGACACTTTCTTTCTACAATCACGAAATTGACATATTTCACATGAAAATCTGTTCGATTTTAAACCTACAGTTTCTCATTGTCTTAAGTATGGAATCATACTCAAAATCGCGAACTAGAATTACCAATAGAGATATAAGATTCCATTTCACCGATTTTTCATTTATGGATGAGATTTAATTCAGTGATCGCAATCAAGTTTTTTCTTGGCAATCTCATCCAGAAACGTTGATATCTATCATTCGAGTCTCTTCAAAAGTTTCTCCGATAGTTTGTCAATACATGAAAATATCATAGAGCGATATTAATCAATTGTTCCTTGTTTTACAGCTGATTCCACCTCGTCATCAATCTGTGGCGTACCCTCCAATACAAAAGTAAAATACATGTCATAGCTGAGTTATCTGAGGACTGTTGCTGAATGTTTGAAATCTGGTGATGGTAAAAACGATCTTCGGTTTGAGGGCTCCAAGAATAATTTTAGCCGATCTCTAATCGTATGATTGAAATCGAAATTATTAAAACTCTAGTCCAATTTTTAATTTCTCAAATCCAATTTTTCCCCGCAGAAATTCTATTTTTCAACTGAATTCAAACTTATATGTTGACAGTGTGTCTGTAGGAATTTTTTCGGCTCTAAATATAGTCCATTGATAATTGCGATATAGCAAACCTATGATCTTCCATTTAGATTTTCATTTTCTGGTCAATCTAGTCGTGATTCAAGAATCTATCTTGTAGTACACATATCATGTGGTAATGTACTTACGTTTAATTGTAAGCTATGAATATTGATTGTAGTTATAGATCATTCTGTTCATTTTCATTTAGAGAATGTTACATTGAATGCTCATCAATCAATTGATGTGCCATAATCTTACCGTATATTATTCATGTACAAATTAAAAAAAAATTAATGCGTACAATAAACAGGAGATATCAAGACTAATTATAAATCGTTCAATGACATCAAAAGTCACTGCTATACTCTGATACGTATTTCTCGTCTCAATGGATAGTTCCAGATTTTTCGACTTCTGAAATCTTTGAAAGCCAATGTATTTTTGCTTCAAATTTTTGCCAAAAAGTGTAAGGGTAACTGCTTCTTCAGTTCAGAATTCTCTCGAGAATTCTAGACTGAAAAATTGGATTGGGCTCAAGATCTACACTTATATGTAATTTCTCAATACAGAAATAATTGCGAAATGAAATTTTAAGAAAGAATATTTTTCGACTTGTTTTATTTTGTAATATGGACTCCTACAAGGGATCGTCGAGACCATATGAAATATCGTTCAAAAATGTAACAGGTACCAAAAAAAAATTTAGACCAATTCGTTGAGTTATGTGGGACTCATTACAAAATTTTTCGAGTCAAAATTTTGAATTTTCTCATTGAAGTATCTCACCAGAATACTCATGTGGTTGGATGGAAAAAAACAAATCGGAATAGTGATGAAAAAGTGCATAAGTCAAGAAAAAATATTATCAAGAAATCATATGATTATTTCTTTTCAATTCCAACAAGTTTTCCGACCACTTCACTGTTCTCTTCTTCACTCCAGCAGAAGAGTATATCTTTGATTTTCCGCGAAATTCGATATTCGTCTATATATGAGATATTTGGACAAAAAATCCAGAATTATGAGCAGAAAAATCGGACTAGTCCTACACAACTTGACGAACCGGTCCAAGCATTTTTTAAAGTACCCGTTTGATTTTGAACAATGAGTTGTACGAAAATGACGATCGACTGTGGAGGTTGCAAGATACAAAATAAAGTAAGTCAAAAAATTCTTTCCCTCAAAAATTGTGTGTACCAGTGGTTTTTGAATCTAGAGAATACATACAAGGGTAAAAAGCCCAAACAAGTGTAGATCTCAAGCCCGGAACAATTTTTTAGGCCCGACTTCAGATTGTACTTTCCCCCAATTCAAACTACATCTGGTGATGAAAAAATCGATTATTGCCCCCTAGAAGCTATACCAAGAATTACAATAAGATGAAAAGATGAAATGAGATCCAGTATAGATTGATGATGTTTTCGAGATGACAGTTGTATGAAAAGATTCAAAAATATCATCCGATGCAAGTGTGTAATACGATTCTCAGATGATATTTCAAGTTATTCCCTTGACACACTCTAATGTCAAAGACCTCACCTCTCATGAGTTTATCCCAAAATTCGCTTCTTACGCTGATGATTGCATGAAATTACTCTCCCACATTTCGCTGTGCATTTTAATTGTCATTGGATGGGGCGAAACCATCGTCTCAAAGTAAATGTATCAAATACTGTCAATAAACGAATTCTCTCTTTCTCACTCGATTGCATAATTTGTCATTCGAATCATTCCTCGAAATTATTTGTTGTTACCACTTGTTTCTCCCCTCTCGTTTCTCCACATGACGATATGATATGCGAAGTTGACTCTCGATTTTGTATCATGATAAAGAATTCAGTTGCGAGATTAGTCCAAGAGAAATATGTCGTTGAGCAAAATATCAATATAGTGTCAATAGACGGAGAAAAATTCAAAATTCCAGCTATAAAATTTATAGTGTTGAACCCATTATTTGTGCGCCTAGACAAGAACTTAGCTGTGTAGAAAATTCAACAGGTTACGATTCATTCACATCCTGACTGGAAAAACCATTTTTAATGATCCCCTCGGATCTGATACCCCCTATGAAATTCGATTTTATATTTTTTTTTTCTGGCTTGATAGAGCTGATGGGATATTGATCAGATCAAATTTCGAGTACAAGACTCTCGAATACCACATTCTCATTCTGACGATGAACTAAGAATTTCACAAAGCGATGAAAAAATTGACAGATCAATCTTTTGTTTCATTAATTTCAGAAAAATAATCTGACCCTACATGGGAAAACACTAGACTCCAACTAGCATGCAAGGTATATTGATCACAGAACTGATCAGGATCGGTATCTGGCTAATATAAAGGTTCAAAAATGAAAGCCTTATTTATTCTGTCAGAGCAACGATGTACATCTTGATATCGATTCGAAAAATTGAAATCTATGAATGCTCTTTCTTGTTCTCAAGACCGATTGGAAGAAATTTTACGAGGGAAAACTCAGCAACCAAAGGATGTCATTATCCGATCACAGAAAAATATTTTGGCACGAGAGGTAAGTATAGAGTTCATGAGCATTTCATAGCAATCCTGTGTAGCGACAATATGTTGAATAATTACAGTGAGAAATCTCTATCTTACACAGGCAAATGTCCAGCCCCTACCGAAGAGCAATATGTGAATATTGATTAATCCTGACAGTTTCTGATTGGAGTGAAGATCATTGTCGTCTAGTGACGCTCACATACATCACATTTGTTTTGAATTGGACTTCTGTATCAACTAAATAGACCCGATTCTGAGTGATCCAGATTCTGTACAAACTTTCTTCTTACAAAACATGTTTTTAACACACTCAAGAATAGAGGATTTATATTGTATTGTTGCCCTTGTGTTTATTGCAGTCAACGTTCATTGTGCTAATGAAACAGGTTCGTATTCAATTTGCGAATAGTTTTCACGTATGAACAGCTACTTTTGTTCTGGACAATCGATTAGTCAGCCAATACAAAAACGTGAAACTATTTTCGAAAACGTCATCAAGAAAAATCATGTTCACAATAGTAATTATATGAATGAGACATATAGTGGTCGGGCTGCCGCCATACAGGCATTTTCACCTCAAGGATGGCCACCCTGGAGAATAGATTCGGCATTGGTTGCATGGGGTTCCATTGTGTCATAATAATGAGTTTCTAGCACTTCCCGGTCATCAAATTTCCATCAAATGCGAGTCAATGCCAATCATTCGGGTCAGTCACCCGATTCCATTTAGCCCAATTGGTATTTGGCCCAAGTGGAAAGTGGCCCACTGGAAAATGACCCGACTAGAAAATTCTCCGACTGCAAAATCTTCATTTCACTGCTAACTAAATTCAAAAATGTGTAATGTTTTCGTAGAGTCGATATATTTTCATCCAATTATCAGTCTCAAGTAAATGCCAGGATGCAACTTGCCTACGACCATTCGAAATATATGTCATTCCAGCCTTCACTAGAATTGTTAGTTTTGTGTCAGCCCTGGGCAGTGGCTTCGTATACTGATTCCAAAGTTTAACAGGATACAGAGGCTGTATTATACGGGTAGCCCATGACCTGGGTTAAGAACAAGCAAGTTCCGACTACGTACTCATTGGGAACTAATGCCAACGCCATTATCATATCGTCGGCCCCTACGAAGACTAGCACATTTCAACCTCCCTACGAAGACTAGCACATTTCGACTTTCCTACGAAGAGTACGACATCTCATCAAGGTTAAAGCATAAGAGGAATGTGTCAGTCTTTATGGGGAAGTCGAAATTTGCTACACTTCGTAGGGAGGTCGAAATGTGCTAGTCTTCGTAGGGGCCGACGATATGAATGTGTTTTCTGATGCTGTCGTTTTCTGGATCCCAATGAGCGGTCTGTAACCTTTCTAATTACTCTCTCACATAGACTGACTGGGACAGATGGTAGAAGAAGCAGGAGATCTCTGTTGCCAGAGACACTAAAACTGAGCTTAGGGCACGTATGATGAATAGAGAGATTTGTCAAGCGTTTGATGATCTACTGGAGGAGATCGGCAAGGGTCATATTCACGTGTCGTCTAACACACCTGTCATTCTCGGTATGTGTGCACTGTCCCCAGTATAATACACCTTTTCCTGGGAGGAAGGAGTATATTCGCGCATACATTAATTTTGCAGATAGACAAATCCACAGTCGGGCAATTGTCGAGTCGGGGAATTTTTATTCGGGCCACTTTCCAGTCGCGACATTTTTTGGTCGGGCTGAATGTCAGTCTTGCAAATGACCAACCGGGTGATTCAAATCGGGTGTTCGGAGTCGGGCAAGTAGGCGGGAGCCATCAAATGTCCATCGAATGCATGAGTGAGTGAAATAGGCTCAAAAATAAGTATTTCTTGCCAGACTGAGTGAGTTTAGCCGTAAATAAAGCAAAATCTTTAACCCTGCCAATGCTAATTTCATCTTCCGTAGTAGCCATTACGTGCCTGTGCACAGGCAACCCGACAACCATGTCCAATTCTTATATCCGTATATGATGAATTCCACGCCAAAGCGACCTACGGAAAGGGGTCATCTCTGATTCTTTTTTAACCTTTTTCATTCGATTCTATGGCTCAAAATAGGAACTTCGGACCACCTATGGGGCCCAAAAAAAATTTCTCCTCTCCATTGCACGCATATCCGTCAACAGACCGAAAATTTATCCTGTAAAAATCGATGCTCTTTTATTCACGAAAATGGGAATATTTCGAGTTTTTGGATAGCTATCGATTTGCGAGTTGCGGCATCTGAAAGGGCATCAAAAAACCTATCGAAAACGTTGTTGAAAATTCCTTCTCTGTGATTTGGGGGCCTCCTGGAGGCAAAAGAGTGTTTTTTACTAAAATGTTGGTTTCTCAAAGAGCCATTTTTTTATTTTTTTAAACTCAAATTTTTGACGTAAAATTTTGCGTTCTTTCGAAAAAAATGGGTTTCAGAGAAGTTTGGGGCGATCCAAGTGACTTATGAGCCATTTTTTGAAAATTCGATTTTTCCGGTTTCAGAACAAGGCGATTTTCTGCGCATGCGCACAAACGTTGACTTTCGGCGCCACTTCCAATGGAAAGCTGACAAAATTTCCTATGAAATGACTACCCGCAAAGTTGAAATTCATGCACTGAAACGCGATCTGCAAGGATTAATCATGTCGAATCAAAATCACATGAAAATTCAGCCCATTAACGCCTTTGTAGCGCCTGCTAAGATGACACATTCACGAGATCTTATCGGGACTTGATTTTGAGTACGAAATTGAGTCCCGAGAAGATCTCGTGAATGTGTCATCTCAGCAGGCGCCACGAAGGCGTTAATGGGCTGAATTTTCATGTGATTTTGATTCGACATAATTAATCCTTGCAGATCGCGTTTCAGTGCATGAATTTCAACTTTGCGGGTAGTCATTTTATAGGAAATTTTGTCAGCTTTCTATTGGAAGTGGCGCCGAAAGTCAACGTTTGTGCGCATGCGCAGAAAATCGCCTTGTTCTGAAACCGGAAAAATCGAATTTTCAAAAAATGGCTCATAAGTCACTTGGATCGCCCCAAACTTCTCTGAAACCCATTTTTTTCGAAAGAACGCAAAATTTTACGTCAAAAATTTGAGTTTAAAAAAATAAAAAAATGGCTCTTTGAGAAACCAACATTTTAGTGAAAAACACTCTTTTGCCTCCAGGAGGCCCCCAAATCACAGAAAAGGAATTTTCGACAACGTTTTCGATAGGTTTTTTGATGCCCTTTCAGATGCCGCAACTCGCAAATCGATAGCTATCCAAAAACTCGAAATATTCCCATTTTCGTGAATAAAAGAGCATCGATTTTTACACGATAAGTTTTCGATCTGTTGACGGATATGCGTGCAATGGAGAGGAGAAATTTTTTTTGGGCCCCATAGGTGGTCCGAAGTTCCTATTTTGAGCCATA
The DNA here is from genome assembly GCA_029851415.1 of Eretmocerus hayati. Classification (NCBI taxonomy): domain Eukaryota; kingdom Metazoa; phylum Arthropoda; class Insecta; order Hymenoptera; family Aphelinidae; genus Eretmocerus; species Eretmocerus hayati. The sequence goes on from CM056742.1 coordinate 21,389,215, forward strand.
GAATCGAATGAAAAAGGTTAAAAAAGAATCTGAGAGATGACCCCTTTCCGTAGGTCGCTTTGGCGTGGAATCCATCATATGTGAAAGCGGTGTAATGATTCCAACTTCATCAGCAGAGCATTAGAAGCTCCTATTTCACCAGCAACTTTCTGAACCACCAATTTCAATTAGGTGTAAAAATCAATCATACCATCCGAAATTCGAAGGAAGAATCTCTTGGGCTCTTTGTGTAGTAATTGTCGTTTCCCACTATCGAAAAAGGAGCTAAAATGGAAAGTTGATGAATATCTAGATTCAAACAGTTTGACAAAATTTCACCACTATGTCTCATATAAATGATAACTCACTAAAGTATTTCAGGTTTTTTAAGCGAGATAGTTGAATTTGAAAATGCATTATTGGACTTCGTATCTGGGAAATCTCTTGATAAAGTAGATGAATTGATCAAAACCCCATCACAATCATTTGAGAACGGAACCATGACATCTCAAAATCCTGAAAGCAGCGTAGCTCACGAAACACCAGGTGAGTTGATAATAATTTTCATGCTCTTTGTCGTCAGGAATAGTTTAGAATAAAGACCGATTCCATATGAGATCGTGCAGCGAAAATGGTCCGTGTCATGGATTCTTCTGGCGATGCAGTATATGATTCTACAGCCAAATTGAGCCAACGCATATTCTTTTGTTGAGCCCCAACTCTCTTTTTTCAAAGTTACGCTCAATATAAGATAATCGTAGACAATACGATGTTGGCCATCTAAAATTGGAAAAATGGGTTTATTCCGAGCCCCCTTTTTATCCACTTGAATCTTAGTGGATTTAGTTGGTGGAAGAGAGATACATGCATGGGAAATTGTCGTGGGCCTATGAAAATAGAGCCTACTTCCGTGGAAACCCAGGTTTTGGTCTAAAATCGCCAAAATTCAATACCCTCAACACACCATAATATTATCGGCTGAACTTTTTTGGGGACTACCTTGATAGTGAGGATTACGAGGGAGTTGGCCCGATGTACACTTTTTTATTGGTAATCGATCTATGAATTTTTTGACGTAACATTCATTATTCTCCGCGTCCTTTACGTTGGGATTGAATATTTTTCTTACAATGCATCCTGAGCCAATCCTAGTGGCGACGGTAACAAGCTCAAGTTCAAATGAGAAGCTCACACGGATGTGAATCAAAGCTCAGACGCCAACATAGACACCACATGACCTTCTCTCTTAACTTTTCCGAGTGAAATCTCACTTGGAAAGAGTGAGTTCTGACTCGGAGTTCGGAGTGAAATCGTGGCAACTCGGTACCGAGTGAGTTCCACTCAGAAAAGAGAATGAGATTTTTCACTCGGGGAATCCGAGTGAATCCAAATGTTATTTGGCTAAAACTGAATATTTTCGTTCAATCAATACGTTGCGGGCTATAAACATAATAAATTATTATTAATCATCCCAAGGTTGAAATAGAAGAAAAAAATCAATTCTGCCTGTAGCTGCATGGTCACTTCAATATTTTTGTAATTTGGGAAGTGCGGGGAATCGAGCTCGGTTGTCTTGATTGTAAATGAACTGCTTCTCCACTGGGCTACTGCTGCTGTTGACTTCTGAGGTCCATAGCACCCTGTTATGGAAATGAGGCACTGTGTAACTTTATACGTGTCGTAAGCGGAAATGGAAATATGAAAACTAGCTATTGTTTCGGGTGAAGAAATAACGAAAGTGAAACCTACTTTTCCCCGGTATGCAGGGCATTGCTTCTATATTAATAGGATTGATTAATTTATACGTAATATAATATAATATTGGTCCGTACATGGATTCATAAAACTTATGGAAGAGGATATTGACATTTCTTAGCTCAGTTTTTCAACGAATATTACAGGAAATCTACTATTTTTCTCTTTGTGAGCTACGTATTGTACACTCGCCGCACGAAATATCTGTACAAGCCAATCAGTGATTTCTACTTTTTGGGGTTGGCACGGCCTATCTCATTCCGTGCTAAGGAAACGCGGAAAATGGAACGAATGCATGGCGATACCAACCCAAAAAGTGAAAATCACTAAATGGCTTGTACAGATATTTTGTCCGGCGAGTGTACATCAGTAACAAACGTGCGGCAAAACATAACCTAAAATTTCCACAACGAGGTCCATACGCAATTTCATGCCCTCCGAGGTATAACCGAGCCGTGACGAGCCCCTGTGCTTATGTATTGAGGGACATAAAATAATTCCTGACGTTCTGGAGGATTTGAGGACTAGGATTCGGAGTCAGCGTTAAAAAATATGTAAGGAGGTCATTGACTCGCCTATGTGACGTCCCGCCTTTAAAATTTAGATGTACACTGTTATTACCAGGCGTTGTGCATCGGATACAAGCCTTGGAAAAAGGCGAACGGGGGATGGATACAACCAATATATAACCAAACAAAGCTCAATTCAAAGATTCATCAGAGAAGCACAAATTGAGTCATTTTGCTTTTTCTAAAGAGAAAGCTTTGTTTTCATACCAACAAAATTTTGATCAAATTTTCTACTAAATCCAATATTTTCTTCAACAAAATTCCGTTTATCTAAAAAAGGCTTAGACCATTCTCTTCCTTTCGCCAAAATCTATCAATTGTAGGTAACACTTTTCCTCCTAATGGTCTTCCACATCAGCCAGAAACCCATCTTTGCACCCCTTTGTCCGTGTTCGTGTGTGTGTGTGTGTGTTCCTTGTTTTATACCGGACACGCTTTCTCTTTTACTGGTCACCTTATCAACTTTTGGCTTTCTACAAGTTGTACAGAATCCAATTTCTGAGAGCCCAGTGATTTGGCAGCTTTCAGCTCTCAGTCAAATTTGATCCATGGGGTTATTAGAGCAAAACAGCTTAAATTTCGACTCTTAATACATAAATATCTTTTTCTCACACGGTATCACCACGAATTGAGTCACCTAAACTATGGTTTTTTCTGCAAGATCTATCGATTGGTTACTACCGAAATTTCATAAAATCTTCACAAATCTCAAATTTTCGAAAAAATCAAAATTTCCACCAAAAATTTCATTTTGACCCTTTTTAAACCCACTGCAACGAAATTCCGTCTCAACCAAACGATGGATATTGTTAAAAAAACCTCAGACTAGAAGGCCCAAATCTCTCTAAAAAGCTTCCTCTAAAGAATAACTGAAAAAATAATGGGAAATTTTTCTTAATACTCATTTTTTCCTCGTACCTTCTTTTATGACTCATTTATGTCAATTTCAATGACCTAAACTACGGTTTTTTCTGCATTATCTATCGATTGGTTAATACCGAAATTTTATAAAATCTCCACAGATCTCAAATTTTCGAAAAAATCGAAATTTCCACCAAAAATTTCATTTTGACCCTTTTTAAACCCACTGCATCGAAATTCCGTCTCAACCAAACAATGGATATTGTTAAAAAAACCTCAGACTAGAAGGCCCAAATCTCTCTAAATATCTTCCTCTAAAGAACAACTGAAAAAATAATGGGAAATTTTTCTTCATTCATTTTTTCCTCGTACCTTCTTTTATGACTCATTTATCTCAATTTCAATGAACTAAACTATGGTTTTTTCTGCATTATCTATCGATTGGTTAATACCAAAATTCAATTGAGTCTTCACAAATCTCAAATTTCCGAAAAAATCAAAATTTTCACCAAAAATTTCATTTCAACCCTTTTCAAACCCACTGCATCGTAATTCCGTCTCAACCAAACGATGGATATTGTTAAAAAAACCTCAGTCTAGATGGCCTGAATCTCTATAAGAAGCTTCCTCAAACGAATAACTCAAAAAATAGTCGAAAATTGGAATTAATATTCATTTTTCCCTCGTATCATCCTTTACGACTCATTTATCTCAATTCTGATGACCTAAAGACTTACTTATGCGCCATTCTGAATCGATTGGCTGATACGAAATTTTCATAAAATGCGTAAAACATTATTCAAATGAAGATTCTTTCGGGGGAAGGGAATTTTCACAAAGGACACCAGTTTAATCATCTTTAAACCGACTATATCAAAATTTTCTCTCAATCAAACAATAGATATTGTTGGAAAAATCTCCTTTCAGATGACCCAAATCTCTCTGAAATGCTTCCTCGAAAGAAAAACTCAAAATATAGGGTACTTTCTTTTTTGTCAAAATTATCATCATATAACGCCGTGAGAAAGCATTCTGCTAATCACTTTTAGCAACGTATTTAAGAAAAAAGCGTGATGACGGGCTTAAAAGATGGCCCAGTTGCAGAGTATATGTCGTAAACAATCAACGTTGTGAGTAGGATACGGTTCTCAATAGTGCAAATCAACGGAAGAGCAGACAACTATTTTGAAAATAGCGCTGATTGGAATCAATATTTTGAACATGTCAAAAATGCTCTTGGCTGGCACAGAATCCAATATCGTATGCAAACGATACGTTTGTCACCTGTAACACGTTCGCTGCGGCGAAGCCCACTGTTGGGCCCCGCGATTTTTCATTTTTCAATCTTTACCAGCCCGAGATGATTCAAAAAACATCCTCAATACCGATCTTCCGAGGTGATTCACTCTGCCTAGAGCGTAAACAACAAGCCAAAAAAGAGTTTGATCCCATCTAAACATACTTGCCAGAATATGGATGTCCAGTTCATGACTGGAATAAAATTACGAAAAATCGTCTCCGCAACGAACGTGTTAATAATGCGTGGGGTACTTCAATCACCAGCCTTTAATTTGGTTTTGGCCTAAGGCTTGTGCGCTGATATATGCCAAGTCGTATAAAATAATATGTTTCGTGATCAGGTGCTGGAGGAAATTTCATCCAAGATAATTGAATCGAGCCAATGAAATCATCTTCAATCCAAAACACATGGCTACGTCTTTGACTTGTACTCTGAAGTACTGAGAATCTTACCCTTCATTCTTCCATAGATGTTACTTGTGGCGCAGACACAACAATCACTTCATCTCGCGCGACCTGTCAAGTCCTTGGAAATTAGTCGTTGAAGACTAGTGCTGAATCGCATCAGTGCATCAAGTCACCAAAAGAATATTTAGGGGTATAGTTTGTAGACTATTCATTTTCAATCGACCTTTGGTACATACATAATCTCCTTGTGAGGTGTATGTACATACAATTGCGGGGGTGGGTGGAAAAAGAGCGTAACCGCCATTATGCCCTTTTCCCGGACATCGGTTTTTTGAGCCCCTATACCAAGATCTACCACCCCCTGAAATCCGTTTTTTGTAAGACCCCAAAAACCGTCTAGCAGATAAAAGGGCGTAACCACCATTACGCCCTTCCATCTGCACGATAAAAGGGCCTTAAGTGCAATGATAGAATGTTAAAAGGGCGTAACTGCTATGATAAGACGTTAGAAGGGTGGAACTGCTGTGTTATCATTTCAAAAGCAGGGCTTCCTTTTTTGCTCAGCCCAACAGGATTTGGAAAAAGGGCTTAAGTACCTCTCTAAACCTGTTGGAGTCAATTTTGACTCCAAGTGAGTCAAATTTGACTCACTTGGAGTGAAATTCAAGTGAAGCTCACTCCAACGAGTTAAGCATGACCTGACTGGAAAGATTCAAAAGGTCGTAATTACTCTGTAACAGGGCGTAAGTGAGGGCAGATATGGAAAAAGGGCCTAATTACCGAGGAAAAATTTTATAAAAATTCTCCAGAGCCTGGAAACGCTTCTCCACCTAATATGACGATGAAAACATGTTGTTTCACCTTCAAATTGAGTGTTTTCACCCTTCCCTAGTGAAAAAAATTTCTCGTCATTTTCACACAACTGATGGAAGCTTTTCGTGTCCATAGAATCGTGGAGCATGAATCGAACCACCCTATAGCAATCAGATATCTTTCAAAACATGCCCAGGAACACTCTCAAAAAATTTGGAGATGATTGAACTTGATCTCGAGTTTTGATTCCACTTTTTATGAGGAAGAAGGACCGAAATTTGACCCTGTATTCAGAAGAAGGGCGTAATTGCATTTTTTGATATTGCTGAAAAAAGCTAGAAATCAAATTTCATCCCCCGGTTCGGGTTGGGCTAATTCGAGAATGCTATATTCTTCGAAATAAGTAAGCTCAACTCGTCCAATTATGTCTCTAGCGGTTTCTATTAAGTTTTTATTGATTTTCTCAAAATGACCATTTTGCAGTTACGCCCTTTTTCTACCCACCACCTCAATTGCACAGCCACTTGGAATAATTCTTTACAGATGATATCAACAGTTTAAGTATCGCTCTTCACCGCCTTTTTTGCCATTTTCATCACAATATTCCGTCATTTTGAGGTTACAGAGCTACCCATCCGATTTTTTCATTTCCCTGCAAAAAAATATTTCTTGATTTCAGTCATCTTGACCGCTCTGAGATTTCTTTAGACGATGCAGAAAGTTTCAAATAGGAAAAAACTCAACACCAGTATAATTTTTTCTTTCCCATAAATGGCGTGAGCATGTTTACTGTTCCTCAGACTGATGTTGAAAGGGTCTGAAAGTTGATGTGGGCCCATCTCGGGAACCACATCAACTTTGACATTGTTATTTTTTACTAATGGCTAGTTATTAAGATAAAACGAGAACAGATTAGTTATCAATGTATTCTAATATACTTTGATGAGTAAGACATGAATCTTGCAATAATTCTAAATAATTTCTAAATTTTCAGAAACAGGTTGCCTCACGTACGGGCATTCTTGTTGGGGGGCTCATGGGAAACGATGACCTTCAAAAATCCGGAAATGTAGAGTCAGACCGGAAGCTGCCAAGATCTCTACATCTTTATCAGACAGTAGACTCCAAGAAACAATAAGAATTAGAAATATCTGCTGAGAATGTGGCTTGTATCCGGTATAGGATGCATAGAATCACAAAATGGCGACTGCTGAAAAATGCAAAACACTAGTATTATGTAAATAAATTGAATAGTGGTAATTATGAGCTGCTACAAACGTTTTCATACATCGCTCCGGTTACTTGCTTCATAATATTTGACAGTTAGCGTAGCAATTACTGAGATTATATTTCTTTAATAGCGACCCTCAATTTCTGTCCACCGACTGAGTTTCCTCATCTGCTATTAGTCAAGAAAAGACTGCATTACTCTATTACATTTGTATTAGCATAGTACTCAGCTAGGCCCGATAGATGGCACAAAAATGAGCAATTGCCAATTTAGTATTATTTTCAAATATCAAGATATCGCGTTGAAATTGGATTAAAGCAATGCCCTCCTTGAAATTGTGAGCTTGGTCTGTGAATCTACATATTAATAATTTGGAGCACTTTTCAGCACGTCTCCTAGAAAAGACAGAAATCGCCTCAACGTCGATAACTCAAACTCATCTCAATGTTTTTCAAGGTACCTTAGCTTATCGCAAAGCTCATTCCAAGATCTTTAAAGCGAGCCTCATCGTGCTCAATTTTGACAAACCAAAACCAAAATGTCTCAGTATTTAGAAGCTCGAAGTCTCAAATTGATAGAAAAGGAAATGTCAGGAGTTGCATCGTATCAAAATAGGATCGCTCCGCTCTGATTAATTGAGATCAAATGCATGCGTGTTCATAAGCTCCAAAATGAGCCATGATATGTTGAAAAATGTTGAGATGCGTTTGGGCTATGGCAGTTGGAAGCCTCTGTGTAAAAAAACCATGTTTGGCTCGGTCTTAGGGTAACTTTCCTTTTCAAGTTTGGGCCAAACTTGACCCACGAGACTGACAAGGGGAGTCCGGAGTCTCTGGGTCCTGAAATCTCACCAAAATTTTTTTACAGTTTTGTACCACCTAGAATATGAAGAACCCAAAGCAACTCTGTCAAATGGGCCTCCCGTTCAGAGCTACAGCCTATGACATTAGCATTGCCTATATAGGCCCATGTTAAAAAGTGATATATATATATAGATATACTAGCAATGTTGACGTTTCTGTCTGTAGCTCAGAACAGAAGGCCCATTTGACAGAGTTGCTTTGGATTCTTCATATTCTAGGTGGTACGAAACTGTGAAAATATTTTGGTGAGGTTTCAGGACCCGGAGACTCCGGACTCCCCTTGTGAGCCGAACTTGTGCCGACCCATCAGCCCCCGAGGAAGTATTCAAATTTGATGGCAGAAGCTTTGCACGAAGTTTAGCCAAACTTTGCCCAATTTTGGGCAAAGTTTCGGAAAACTATAGAGTCTGATCTTAGGGAAACTGTGGCTCAAATGTGGAATAGCTCTATCCAAAGTTTGGCTCAAGTCTGGGGTGAGGAATGTCGAACTTTGCCCAAACAAACTACTCGCAGCATGTACTCGAGCGAGTGTGATTAGTTTTTCGGAGAGCTACAAATTCGAAAAATGACATTATGAAGAGCCAAAAATTCGGAGGGATTAGAATGAGGGATCGTAAATATTAGGAAGGGCAAAGTTTAGAATCGTCAGAATTTGGAGGGAAATTTTTCAGAGAGTCAAGAACTAAATACACTCTCCCATACCCTCCAAATCCTTGGCTATTTATTGGGCCTGAGTAGCTGCGCTAATGACTTTCCAGATGAGCTTAAAAAAGTGCAAAATTTTCTATACTGCCACACAAGTTGGCTTATCAGCTCGGATCAGACTAGAGTTTCAGAAGCCCGTTTGAATGGAAGAAATCGGACCATATTTGATACGCGCTAATGGCTTTTCGAACAAATTTGAAAAAATGCGAAATTTTGCAATCTTGCTGCACAAGTCGGCTTATCAGTTCAAATCAGATTGTAGTATCAAAAGCCCGTTTGAATGGTAGAAATCGGATCGTATTTGATATCTGAGATGATATTAGAAAATTTTTCGAGCTATCAGCCCGGCTATCAAATATGGTCCGATTTCTTCCATTCAAACGGGCTTCTGAAACTCTAGTCTGATCCGAGCTGATAAGCCAACTTGTGTGGCAGTATAGAAAATTTTGCACTTTTTTAAGCTCATCTGGAAAGTCATTAGGGCAGCTACTCAGGCCCAATAAAACTGCGGACGAGGCAGACTGATCATCCGTTTGGAGCTGCGGTGGTTTTCTCTACGAATTTCGGGGACCAGGCCCCCCGCTGTTGTATCGGGCCCCCGCTGTTGTACGTTCAGTTTAGCTTGCAATTCGAGCTCTCGCTTGAAATTCAACTTCATGATTCAGTTCTTAAAATTTCACGTACAACAAGCTTGTCTCGTTTCTTCCACTTTCCTCGACTCTTGTGCTCTTGACGTAAACTCTTGCGCAAACCTGTGCGCACGCGTGAACTTCAAAGTCACAAGAGTTTTATGTACGTGTCTAAAATCACACGTACAAGGCCACCATGTTTCGGCCCTATTCACTACAAACTATCGCATCACGTCGAGAGTGAATAAGGAGATGTATTTGTAAGAACCAGAAACAGACATAAATGTCAATAAGTTTATTGGTCTTTCCTGCTAAAATTGCACAATGCACCTAAGTGCGACGTTTCGACCGTTATATTACGGCCCTCATCAGACTAAAAAGTAAATATTATATTGTATATCACGCAACATCACCAAAAATCATTCAGAATGATAATCCAAATGATTGTAAATACCATTTAGAAATTTTTTTGGTTACAATGCTGAGGAATCAGCTCACATTCATCCTTGATTTCGAGGAATCGTCAATATCTCTTTTATATACGAGTAACATGATAAATTGCATGTAGCTATCCACACCTACGGGAATGATATCATTCATGACAGAGAATATTTTTCTATGGCACTAAATTTGCTTGATTATTGAGAGACTTACTTGATTAGAAATTTGAACAATATTCGTGAGTCCTCGATTCCTCAGCTCCTGGGGCATGAGATCGATGGACTATCTCATGGAGCCACCGATGTTATCGTGGCTAAAACCCAGGGTGGACTTGGGAAACGAGGACGATCGATCGGATCGATTGAGAAATTAGTATTGACGAGAGTGACTTTACCTACCGAGAAGTACATCGATCTCGATACGATTCAAATCTATCTATTGAATGTTTGTAGATGACTTTCAGTCCTTGCACATCTTCTTTCCTATTGAGTATATGTTTGTGTGAATAAATATTAAGTATCTCGGACAAAAATCTTGATCTGTACTTATTTTCGGTGTCCAGAATTTGAACGTTTTCATCAATCAATCAATCAATGTCATGTTGAGTACTTTTATTATGTCAAGCCAAAACAGAAGTTTCTGAACCTTTATCTACGTAACTTATATGTTCTCTAATACTTTTTTCAAGCTTCCTTTTTGTAGTTCCAATGTACGTGCTATCACAGATTTTGCAGTTAATTTTATAAACTACGTTATGTCTTTCCTGAAGGGGTATGGGATCTTTTCCCAATTGAATGAAACTACTAAATTTGTTATGAGAGGTGCAAATGGGAGATATAGAATCTTTCTTAAGAATTTGAGAAATGTGCAGAGAGAGGCCTTTCACAAACGGAAAAACGAATATTGGCAAATTTTCTTTCCGGGCCGCAGCCTGGCAGTTAGTCTATGTGTAGCTTCGCTCGGGTGAACATATACCGCACGCGTAATTTCTCCGCCCCTCAAGTAGCATACGTTTTATGCAGCTCGTCCCGTAGCGAGTGCTTAATTGAGTGAGAGTCCGAGTGCCTGAGGTTTATTAATAAACCACTGTCTTATCAAAGTGTTTCGTCATTTCGCAAGCTCCTATCCGATCTCGATCCCCACATGATTTCATCAGTGAAAATTAGAAATCTTTCATCAATCAAGCTTCGACCGTAATATTAGTTTTGTTGATCTAGATTCGATCCCATTTTCATAGCAAGAATTCTCATGTCATTCCGATTCCACCACCACACCGACAATAAGCCACTTGATTTTCTCAAATTCTTGACATCTCAAGCACCACGTGAAATTTTCGATTAGTAATACTCCTGAAATTCCAAATATGTTCACCAATACTAATTGAAATATCCGATCACTATGATTTCAACTGGATAAATGCTCCACCATGTGCAAGCCTGCAAGCCGTTATAGCGCTTTTCTGAACTACTGTGGATTGGAAAACCATCCTACCATTCTTATTATCCATGACCATAAAACTCAGTATTTTCTTGTGAGTATTCTCGTCCTTAATTCTCAGAGCTTTCACTACGTCTCACACCACTTTTCACCTCATTTGATGAACTACGCTGACTTCTACCATGATTTATATCATCTGGATCTTGATTACGATTCGAAAAATTTCCATCGTGGTCGTTCCTAAAAAAGTTTGGACTTCTACTATCATAGTTTCATAGAGACAACTCCCAGTGCAAGTATAATTAGAATAATCTGCAGATGATAATCCAAGTATCTAAGAATTGAGTTCGGACAAACTATTAATATCCATGATATGATCGAAACTTCCCTCAACCCTGCATCTCGCCTGCACACTGACTACTCGCAACTTCTAGATCTTTCCAAGACTCATATCTTATTTCAATATTGATTGATCAAGACCCCGCGTGGTTGTACGACGATTGCTTGATTGACAATTTACTGTATCTTAGGTTTGTTAATAGCGTGTTGGTGAATTTTCGATCAGTATCATGAAATGTACAATACGCATCTCTGGTGGAAGCTTTCCACCTATAAGTGATGCTTTCTAACCTTGTCGCTACGCTAATGCGCCCTGGCAGGATCAAAAGCAATGCCTCTGATCTATTTTATGAGAATCCTAAGATTTATGACAAGATTATTTGAATTCTGCTGACAGCAGTTCGAAGACTCGATCGAGCTTATTATCATTCGGCTACATGAAATTCCATGATGAGTATTGATGGCTACATCGGTCATTAATTAGTCGTATTTTATCATCAAAGTCGATCATAATCATCCATCATGATTATTTCATATGTACACTGCGAGGCTATCAATCCGACACTGCTGAGCCAACTGACGCACGTTAGTCCCAAAACATATTTTTTTTTTGCTGGCAACGTTGCTACAGCTAGATTTTCAAGATTTTGGGATGGTTCAAACGGGATCCTCTTCGTTTTTCAACCAACTCCCTAATGCCCTGGGCTGATTTCCCCCTAGGAGCATACAGATGACCTGTATACCTCTAGAACTCTCAATGAATATTCAAAATAGAGCACAATGAGGAGGGTTCCCATACGAATCGATGCCGGGAGTTTTCACTGTACAGTTCTAAACAGAGACTAATCATCATATATAGTCAACACGATGTGAGTTTCTATGACCAGAAGCAAATCTGAGCATCACAGAGATGTTCGGATGGTCTTGTCAGAACGGATTCTCCTCCATTACGCTCCAACGTAGATTTCCATAGAGTATTCTGTGGGTCTACAGGCCATCCCCGTGCTTCTACGAGGAGAACAGGGTAGTATATCCAAAAGTTGGTAGCATAAAGAAAATAGTCCTCTCTGAATTACTCCGATATCTCAAAATTCAGCTGAAGCGAGGTTGTCAGGAAAAAGTTGTATTTTGAGATCGATGTGCGACGAGTCATCGTTTCATTTGAACAATAATTGATTAAATTATTGCCCATTATCTAATCGTTTGTCATTATTCTGTTGATTTTACACAAGGATTCGACAGTGTCCATGTAGGTATTGAGTAACGAACCACCTCGGAGTGATGGCCAAATCACCAAATTGTCATAAGCCGATGCTATACACGATCGACGTTTATACTCTAGAAATAAGTTGCTTAAATTTCTGCTTTAACATGGACTGAATTCAAGTAAAGAAGGTTGATAAGCACTTCAGTCACACTGTATGTAATAACTCCACAAGGACTTTGGCATTTGAAAGCTAGGAAAATTCTAATAGAAATGTTCGAGTTGATCCAAGTCCTGTCCAGCTAGGATCAGAATGCGCTTGGACGGAAATTGTGACCTTAGAGAAATTTGAGCGAATGGACTCTCGTCGGCTGTTCTGGGGATTAAAGACATTCATGAGACAATGTTACAACAAGTATGGCCGGTTTAATTGCTATTGCAGATGATGACGGTGTTATTGCACTTTGTTGCGCGAAGACGCTACGATAGAAGACCCTGAGTGGCACCAATCCTAGACACGGATCAGAAGGACGCTCGCCTAACAGAAGGGTATGGAAAGATTCTCTAAGGCGCCACTCAACGCTTCTAGACGCGCAATCAAACGCGATACCATGCACTCTCCACTGGGTCTTCTAGGAACCCAGTCGAGCTCGTTCCACGGCAAAGCCGTTTTGAGCCAATATCTCTCAGCTCTTGACGAACTCGTGTCGTGGAATCATTCGCATATTGTACAGTCTGTCTCTTATTAATATACTTTGGATCTAATAAACATAGCTTACATGTAACTCAAGATTTATTAAGACCACCGCCCATTTTCCACACACCGTTCTGGTTAGTCTTTGAATTTGCTAGGCACAGTACCAAAGAATCCACTTCGGGGAATCTCGTCACACCACTCAGCAAGAGAATGCCCGACTCGGTCCAAGCCATCGCTATACTCTCATGTTCTAGACCATATACGATAGAGATACCCTGTATTGACAATGTCATCGCGTTGCTTCTAACCAGCTTCCGGTCTACCCCCTTCGGAACCAGCGAGGCCATTGACGGTCCGTCCAGAGTATCCACGTGGTTTCACGTATTGTGCCAGTGTTGTGCGGCATCGTGTATTTGTATTGCACTCGCTTATTTTGCAAACCCTGCACATTCACGGGTAACAACAGAGACTGAGGATCGTAGTGATCCCCAACTATACTCTGGCCGTCCCTCTATCCACACCGTTGGACGCACCCGGTCAGCATGGGGGAGTGCCATTCAAAGACTTTTTATGATCACTTGGTGAATTGGATGGGCGTAAATCTGTCACTCGTGTGCCGGGAGATCTGGGAGGATTGTAGCACACTGCTTGAGATGTTATTTTCATCGCTGGTGCAAATATGGTTGTGGTTTGATTGATTATGAAATTTGTTGGATTTATTCTGATACAAAATTACACTTGAGTTTTCAGTTCGTGAAGCGTAGATTCAAAAGCTCTCACGACCCTTTCTGAGATATCACAGTTCAGTGTAAAATGCAATTCTTCAACTGTCTCAGGAATGCTATTAGTAAAATACATCATATGGAACTGGAGATCACTGATTTCAATGTAAGCGATCCTTTCTGTAAATAGGCGGAAAGTGAAGTCATCGTCTCGTTTCTTGACAGATACATTATCGGAGTAATGTGCGGTGCTGTGGGAGTACTCTTCATAATGTAGTTCGGTGACTTCGAGGTTTTCGAAAGATGGGAAGCGATCCTTCAACTGTTGGAGGAGTGATTTTGGTATTCATTCGCTGATATCACTCTTTTATTTGTGTTCACCGCTTGACGGTGATGAACTTGTAACTTTGCAGAGAATCGAGAAATCGCATTTTTGCAATTTGAACTGATATTGAATTATTAAAGATATTCAAGCAATCAGATGAATTATGCAGGGGGAACATAAATCGAAGTGTTTTCGATGATGTGACGACAAAAAGTGAAGGCGATTCTCCTCTTTCGTGGAGTCCATATAGCAGTCGAGCCTTTTCAAATTCAAAGCCTTATACTAATTTTTGAAACATTTAGAACCAACATACTTTTGCATGATTGACAAATTATACTTATTTGAGATGAATGTTGATAATAGAATGATATTCAAATAGCCATGTAATCCGTAACAATTATCCGTATCTTCCCTAGACATGTCGCGTGATGTAGGATGTTCCATCATTACATTTGAGCCTGATGAGGATCGTGATGTAACGACCAAAACGTTGCCCTGGTGTGCTGTAATTCCTAGAAGGAAAAACCAATGAAGCTTTATCATTGATCGAATTGAAGAACCTGCAATAAAAGCTCATTTATGAATGGAATGAGACCCTTTGCTGCTGTAAGTAGTGTTAAATCACTGCGTATAAGCAAAACATCACCCCTTACTTATGGAAGAAGTCGAGGGTAATAGTTGTACTCCTGATAGTATGAGTACTTTTACCGCGATGTAAACGGCATTGACGCGTAGAATTATTAATTTCTGCCTATACCTTTGAGTCAAATTACTCAGAACATCGGGAATAGAATTGGTGCACTTTGCATCTAAACAACTCGTATCAAGGGCCTATCTTCCGGTGATGATTGGCTATGTTTCAACTCATAGATGTGATGGAATAGATGAAAGAACTATGCTCAGTATCCGTCGAACAAAATCATTGGAATCATTACAGGCTCTGGATACCATCGAGGTGGAGTATAATCTATTCCATCTCAGAGTATTACTAGCGCTAGGTGGTCCACAGGAAATGTTTGGGAACGTTGCAGAATACGAGATTTTGCACACGTGAGACTCATGACTCGTTTTTCGTTACTATCAATCATGCTCAAAATTCCAGATCGATGAATGATGGATGATGGATGATCAATCATTAATGTTTACACAGACATGCTCGGAATCCAACGGCTCATTCCAATAAGTTTTGGTCGATTCGCTCATGATTGCTTCGGCTGAAATTGCAATAGATGATTCATGGAACAATATTACTCCCTAGAGTTTTGATTGTCGCTGAATTCATCATATTTTTAATAATAGATAATTATCTTTGAATGTCACTTTTCACACATACATAATCATTATTCTCTGGAAACATCACTCATAATTGTCAAATGAATTCCGTATCAAGTTACTCAGAAAATAATCTTTCAAATCAATTATGATGCTAGCCTTGTCAATTTTCACCGTTTATGATTAACTCATTACTGCAAAATGTAATTAATGATTATACGATTCACCTGGCTCATGACTCATTGAACCATCCATATAATGGTGTTTTTGACTAATTCAATTTCAATCTTGATTACATTTAGTGAATGATGTGATTACATGATTTACTATACAAGATAATATCAATAGTCATGGTTGTACATGATAATTATCATTTTTCATCGTCTCACAAAACCGAATGCAAACTACAAATGGAAAAACGAACACGCAAATATAGAATTCTCATGAACAATCCTCCAAAACATTTGATAGTATCCCGAAAGACATTTTATTCTCGAATCATCTACGCTTTACTTTTCCCCATTCTCACGCTGTAGCTTCTTTGTTGGATTCTCACGCATACAAGTAGTGACGAAATTGAGATTTTCTTAAGACTTCCTGCGAGACTTTTTCCAAGTCTTGATGAGTCCCATATACCAAGTGACAAACATAAGTTGGCGGATTTTTTTTGCTACCGATTTTGGTTTGGGAAATGTTGAAAATCGTTTGGAATCCGTGCGGCAAGTACATTTCCAACGTGAAAATTCCTTGCAAAGCGATTGGGGTGCTCAAAATTACGATATCTCTTTTCGTTGCGGGATTGTGAATGAATTTTCAGAAGCATGTTTTTGCTATCTCGGCGAATATCGATCGGAGCAAAATTTCAAGCACACCATCAGAAAGATCGCGAAATTTTCAGTCGGAATTGGTTGTTTCCGACTTTGATATTTGCATCATTTCATGTAATTTAATCAACGAAAAAACTTTATGTGGGTTTTGTAACGCTTTCTGTAACGCTTGTAACGCCAGTGTTGACATTTCGTGTTTCCGCGCGTCTGCTGGTTTGCTGCTAGTGTGCCACGTGAGTGCAATGTGTGAGTTTATTTTTAATGACCAGGAACGAGTAGGGGCAGTGAATTCGAGTGTAGTACATGAGTAATCTCTGCCGTGCGATTTATTGTTATTAAGAGATACACAGTCATTCAAAACTATAGGTAAGCCCGGAAAGGGGCTGAAGATCTTGCTCGCCCGGGCTCAATCAATTAGGATTGGGGCCCTGGGGTCATTTTGAGAACCAAATTTGAATGCCGTATGTGTCGAAGATTGCTCGTCGCATTTACGAATTGCAATCGAGCAAAAAAGCAGCCTGAGACGCGAGACGCGGGACGCTATGCGTACATGATGGGGGTTATGGTTTGCGTGTATCTTCCGTTCGTGGCTCCTGAATTTTCTTATTTAATTCTAAATCGTAGATAAAGTAATCTCGCCTCCGAGATGCATTTCTTGTTGGCAATTGACGCGTCACTAACTATAAGGACCCTAGCTGGCACATGTCACGACATTGGACACTGCTGTTGCGGGTCTCGCGGACCATACATGTACCAGCACAGTGGATCACAGTGCAGCATATCCAAGCATATCCAGCTTAAATTCCAGGATATTCGGATGCTGTTGGTGTATTCCCCACTGCCACCTAAGAACTGTTGAATGCGGGGTTTGGTGCGCAGAAAGAGAACAAAAGCACAAGCTCCGAGATAGCTTTTTTGCGATCAAGTGTCTTATTGACTTCAGCATCTCAACAGTTTTAATCAATTGATCAGAAAACAGTGAACCTCAAACCTTGATCTGTGATTCAATTTGATTGTGCATTTATGCATTACATTATGACGTGAAAAACAGAATTCACCTTGCTCACATCTATAGCTCCTCTTAGTGTATCAAAAAAGGTAGCCCTCACTGATGGTGTAATTCATCATTCTACACATAATTTAAAGAGTCCTGTATTAGTTATCGGCGATCTGGACACTCGTCGATAACTGTTACAGGACCATATCGACACTAGCCAGGGACCGATACAGGACCAGATCGACACACGCCGATGACTGTAACAGGACCACATCGTCACTCGCCGATGGCTGTTCCGGATCACATCGAAAGTCGCCGAGGACCGGGAGAAGACCGATACTGGACCAGATCGACACTCTCCGAAGACCGATACGGAACCAGATCGACACTCGCCGATGCTCGCCGAGCACCGATACGGGACCAAATTGACACTCGCCGATGACTGTGACGGGACCAAATTGACACTCGCCGATGACTGCTACGGGACCTCATCGACATTCGCCGAGGACCGGTACAGGACCGTTACGGGACCAAATGGACACTCGCTGATAACTGTTACAGGACCACATCGACATTCGCCGAGGACCGATACAGGTCCAGATCGACGTCACTCACCGATGACCGTAACAGGACCAGATCGTCACTCGCCGAGCACCGATACGGGACTAAATTGACACTCGCCGATGACCGTAACGGGACCACGTCGACACTCACCGAGGATCGATACAGGACCGATACGGGACATCGACACTCGCCGATGGCTATTATACTAGATTATACGCCGGGGACCGGTACAGGACCGATACGGAACCAAATGGACGATCGCCGATAACTGTTACGGGACCACATTGACACTCGCCGAGGACTGGTACCGGACCGATACGGGACCAGATCGACACCCGCCGGTCACCGATACGGGACTAGATCGACACTCGCCGAGGACCGGTACAGGACCGATACGGAACCAAATGGACACTCGCCGATAACTGTTACAGGACCACATCTACACTAGCCAGGGACCGATACAGGACCAGATCGACACTCGCCGATGACCGATACAGGACCAGATCGTCACTCGCCAAGGACCGGTACAGGACCGATACGGGACCAAATAGACACTCGCTTATAACTGTTACAGGACCACATCGACAATCGCCGAGGACCGATACAGGTCCAGATCGACGACACTCGCTGATGACCGTAACAGGACCAGATCGTCACTCGCCGAGCACCGATCGATTATCTGCCAGTTACAAATAAATCTCATTACGGTCGATATTGTTGTGAGAATATCATACTCCTCGAAATGAGCAACCTGCATTTAATTTGAATCGCAACCGCTTATCAGTAATATTTGTTTCAGACTGCTATGTCGAATAGAGTTTGATTACTCGTTCAAACTCCATGTTTTGAAATAGAAGAATTTTGATTCTGAGCTTTTCACTATGAACTCCGTCTGTGATTCTTCAAGTAGAATTCCGTACTCTGCCACTTCCCAAATACTATAGAGTGTGACCCAGGCTGGATGGGTGGATACTTCTCGATTAAAACCCTCCAATACGCACCCGTGGACTGCAATCTCAAAAATATAATCGATTACGGTCGTAGTACTCCAAATGTAACATATTCGGTGAGATCTGTCGATCTAAACCGATTATGATTCATGAACACTGGTAAATATCTTCACCAACACCTAGTAATAAAAGCTACCGGTCGACATTCTGAGAAAAAAGCATGGACTTAAACCATTCTGGCCCCCAGAATTTTTCAACTTTTTAACGCAAAAAACGGGTCAAGTCCACAGTATTTCGACGTTTTCTAAAGCGAAAGGGTTCAAATCGACAATTTTTTAATATTTCACGATCTGGAAGTCGACTAGTTTCTTTACTTCCCCCGATCCAGAACGGTATAATTCCACTTCAAAAAAGATGATGGACTTATACCGTTCCGGTCCGGAAAAAAAATCGAAGAAATTTGGGGACCAGAACGGTATAAGTCCATTTTTTATTGCAAAACACCTGATATAGAATGTAAATGGCCCGCGAGACCCACAACAGCTGTGTCCAATGTCGTGACATGTGCCAGCTAGGGTCCCTATAGTTAGTAACGCTTCAATTACCAACAAAAAATGCATCTCGAGGAAGAGATTACGTTATCCACGATTTAGAATTGAATAAGAAAATTCAGCAGCCACGAACGGAAGATACACGCAAACCATAACCCCCATCAAGCACCCATAGCGTCTCGCGTCTCAGGCTGTTTTTTTGCTCGATTGCAATTCGTAAATGCGACGAGCAATCTTCGACACATACGGCATCCAAATTTGGTCCTCAAAATGACCAGGGCCCCAATCCTAATTGATTGGGACCGGGCGAGCAAGATCTCCAGCCCCTCTCCGGGGTTATCTATAGTTTTAAATGACTGTGTATCTCTTAATAACAATTAATCGCACGGCAGAGATTACTTATGTACTATACTCGAATTCACTGCCCCTATTCGTTCCTGGTCATTTAAAATAAACTCGCACATTGCACCCACGTGGCACACTAGCAGCAAACGAGCAGACGCGCAGAAACACGAAATGTCAACACTGGCGTTACAAGCGTTACAGAAAGCGTTACAAAACCCACATAAAGTTTTTTCGTTTATTAAATTACATGAAATAATGCAAATATCAAAGTCGGAAACAACCATTTCCGACTGAAAATTTCGCGATCTTTCTGATGGTGTGCTTAAAATTTCGCTCCGATCGATATTCGCCGAGATAGTAGAAACATGCTTTTGAAGGTTCATTCACAATTCCGCAACGAAAAGAGATATCGTAATTTTGACCACGCCAATCGCTTCGCAAGGAATTTTCACGTTAAAAATGTGCTTGCAGCACGAATTTCGTAAGATCTCCAACATTTCCCAAACCAAAATCGGAAGCCAAAAAAATCCGCCAACTTATGTTTGTCACTTGGTACAATACTTCCTGCAAGACGTTCAACGAGACTTTCGACGAGACTTGGTTTTTTTCTGGCTCATGATGTGCAGTCGTCTGGTTCTATACTGTAGGGATCTTAGATAACTCTCCCACATTGCTTCTAATGGTAAGGTAAATGTCGAGGTACTCAACGGCCGCAGAAGCGCGCATAACGATAAACTCCTTTTTGAGTCTAAAACGTGACTCACCCGCGCACTCAGATTTTTACGGCTGGAAACCCTCGCGACAAAATGTTCCCCTTTGCAATGATACTAAAAACTTGTATTCAGTCCGTGATATTGAAAAACTGGAGTACCATACATTTTTCGGTGATGAGCGTCTATATTTTTATTAATGGATGTAATAGAATAGAAAGAAGGACCATGCCAAATATTTCTCTAACGAGATCATTGAAAGCATTACAGGCTCTGGTATCCTTCACGATGAGGTGAATTTATTCCATCTCAGGGTAGTACTAGCGCAATCCGATCTACATACAATACTCTGGAATACTAGGGCATGTTAGTTCAAGAGAATATTGAGAGAATTCAGGAGCCTTGGTTGTTTCCGATAGGAGGAATGAGACTTCCCAACTTCAGAATTATAACATGCGGGGTTTGATTCAAAATATACTAGACTTCTACTGTGCTCTACTCTTTGCGTTCCATCATTCTTCTCTATCAAGGAGAACAAATCAAAAGTAATGTCGACATTTATGTAACATCATCATTACTTATCGTGATCGTTTTTCCATACGAATAGATACGAATAATAATCGATAAATCACCCGTTCAGAGCTCTCAGGTACGTTTGAAGTACTGTTCACTCTACCAACCCCACCTAGGCACCTCTCTCATGGTTCGAGATCCTGATGGTATAAATATTAAGGAAGAACTCAGGTCAGACAGTTCGTTCTGAAACTGTTTTGTTGAAAATACAGATTGCTATCAGAATGTGTCGTTTGCTACCTATCATATTACTGCAATTCGTGCTCCTCGCTCTGTCAAGTGGACGGAGCTGCCCTCCCCTGGATGGTATTTGCCCTGGGGAACCCGGTTATTCTCCCCCAGAGGTAGATAACCCTGGAAACCCAGTTCAACCCCCGACGGGGGGAAATTACCCCGGAGAGTCAGTTTATCCTAACCCGCGGAAGGAATACCCAGAAGGAGGAGTTTATCCCCCGAGGGGGGGAAATTACTCTGAAGAGTCAGTTGATCCTCCCCCGAGGAGAGACTACCTTGGAGGACGAGTTCGACCCCCGATGGAGGGAAATTACCCTGAAGAATTAGATTATCTTACCCCGGGGAGAGATCACATTGGAGGACGAGTTCAACCCCCGACGAAGGGATATTACCCTGAAGAATCAGATTATCTTCCCCCGGGGAGAAACTACCTTGGAGGACGAGTTCAACCCCCGACGGAGGGAAATTACCCTGAAGAATTAGATTATCTTCCCCCGGGGAGAGATCACATTGAAGGACGAGTTCAACCCCCGACGAAGGGATATTACCCTGAAGAATCAGATTATCTTCCCCCGGGGAGAGACTACCTTGGAGGACGAGTTCAACCCCCGACGGAGGGAAATTACCCTGAAGAATCAGATTATCTTCCCCCGGGGAGAGATCACATTGGAGGACGAGTTCAACCCCCGACGAAGGGAAATCACCCTGAAGAATTAGATTATCTTTCCCCGGGGAGAGACTACCTTGGAGGACGAGTTCAACCCCCGACGAAGGGAAATTACCCTGAAGAATCAGATTATCTTCCCCCGGGGAGAGACTACCTTGGAGGACGAGTTCAACCCCCGACGGAGGGAAATTACCCTGAAGAATCAGATTATCTTCCCCCGGGGAGAGATCACATTGGAGGACGAGTTCAACCCCCGACGAAGGGAAATCACCCTGAAGAATTAGATTATCTTTCCCCGGAGAGAGACTACCTTGGAGGACGAGTTCAACCCCCGACGAAGGGAAATTACCCTGAAG
Source organism: Eretmocerus hayati (assembly GCA_029851415.1). Lineage (NCBI taxonomy): Eukaryota > Metazoa > Arthropoda > Insecta > Hymenoptera > Aphelinidae > Eretmocerus > Eretmocerus hayati. The sequence continues at coordinate 21,411,538 of CM056742.1, forward strand.
AATCAGATTATCTTCCCCCGGGGAGAGACTACCTTGGAGGACGAGTTCAACCCCCGACGAAGGGAAATCACCCTGAAGAATTAGATTATCTTTCCCCGGGGAGAGACTACCTTGGAGGACGAGTTCAACCCCCGACGAAGGGAAATTACCCTGAAGAATCAGATTATCTTCCCCCGGGGAGAGACTACCTTGGAGGACGAGTTCAACCCCCGACGGAGGGAAATTACCCTGAAGAATTAGATTATCTTCCCCCGGGAAGAGATTACCTTGGAGGACGGATTCAACCCCCGACGGGGGGAAATTACCCTGAAGAATCAGATTATCTTCCCCCGGGGAGAGATTACCTTGGAGGACGAGTTCGTCCCCCGGCGGGGGGGAATTACCCTGAAGAATCAGATTATCCCCCCACCGGGAGAGATCACCCTGTAAGATCAGTTCATGGTCATCCAGGAGTAGGATATCCCCAACCACCAGTTCATTCTCCCTCTTATTCTGGATCACCAAATTATACTCATCCGGATGTGGGATATCCCCCATCACCAGTTTATCCTTCCTCCGAAGAATATCATCACCCTGAAGAACCAAGTTATCTCTTCCCGGGAGATAATGATCCTGTAACAGCAGCATATGGAGAAGGTAAGCTCAAGTTTCATATTGTGAGAAATTCCGAGAGCTCATATCTCCCATCTGACATCTTGATGTCTCGGGAGGCATCTGATACGACACAAATGATATAGTGAGTTCCTTTCCTTTTACTGTTTAATCTAGATGATCCCGATTCTCCAAGCGAAGTTCACGGCTACTAACCAGAGGAACCAGGTAAGCGCATGAAATTTTGCTCAGTACAAGAGCGATGTCACACTGTGTCCAAGTCTGTGAGCTCAGATCGTTTCATTCAAACGTCAGCTGATGCATTCCCCATACGAAAGTGGAGGGATCAATCCTTCCAGAAATGAATCCGGCTGGTTGTTGTTAGCGCCTATTAACGTTGCCACTGAATATATATGAGATGGAGAAAACTTTTATAGCTTAATCTCCGCCGCAAATCGATTATGGATGCTTTTCGGTGATTTTGGATATTTACGTCATTTACTCAATCATCCTTCACTTAGAGTCTGTGAAGTCAAAAAAGAAGAGAGTCCAGACAGTAAATCTGTCAAAAAAATAATATTTTGGAGATCTGGAAAACGAGTTTGGTTTAGAACTTGCGAGAAAATTTTTTTGTTCGTATAATCTTTTTCTGAACATCATGTTCGGAAAATTTTCATATGTATGAGGAAAATGAGACTATCCCGCGCTTACCTGGCTCAGGCACTTTTTCTGAATTTTGTCAAACTTCTCCTGAACTTTCGCAAAGAAGTTGCGACAACTATCCATTATTTTTGACGTGGCCGATGCAGAATCAGGCCTTGCACCGTGTATACGGCGCATTTAAGAAGAAATGCCGCGATGCGGAGCCCCAGCTGACCTCACAACTCGGCTTGGTAATCATCGCCAAGCGTTTAAGCACGACCGACTCGTCTTTGCAGCTCCTGCCGCAAGCCTCATCCTGTGCAGTCGAGCTGGACATACGCTGTTTCTTCCCTGCAAGAATGAAAATTCACCACAAAGTATCATGCTGGGTGTGATCGAGAAATAGCATTCTTTTAATATATGTTGCCCAGGAAGTTCAAGACAAAAAACAATTGATGTTACGCAGGCTCCCGGAGAGGGTTATGCACAGAAATACTCATCTGAATAGGAGCAGCTCAAGTGACGCTACCGAACTCTTGTCCACGCTTGGATCTCTTCTCTTCATCCGCAAGCTCATTAGCTCCCTGCAAAAATTCCACTTACAGGAAAGCTCCATAAGTCCACACGAGCCATTGTTGAACAGGTTACGGGCTAATGATGTTGCTGGTTGGCAACAACCAATGATATTGATTTCCCTGTTGGGTATCAACAACACTGCTAGACCGTGAACTGTTTAACAGCGGCTCGTGCGGACTTTCCTGTTCGTGGTACTTTTTGCAGGGAGCTGATAAGCTCGCGGATTAAAAGAAAGAATCCAAGCGTGGAATGGAGTGCGGTAGCGTCACCTGAGCTGCTTCTATTGGGATGAGTACTCAACCCCTTTCGTGAATATAGCTGCAGAGCTTGCGTAATCTCAATTTTTCTTCGTCTTAAACTTCTTGGGAAACATTTTTCCAAGAATGCTATTTTTCGATCATACCCAGCACGATACTTTGTGGTGAATTTTTTTGTTGCTGGGGAAAAACAACGTATGTCCATCTCGACCACACGGAATGGGGCTTGCGGCAGTAGCCGCGAAGATGAGCCGGTCGTCGCTAAACGCTTCGCGAGGATTACCGACCCTAGTTTTGGGGTTGGCTGGGGCACTGCATCAAGGAATTTCTTCCTTGGAATGCACCGTATACACGGTGAAAGGCCTGATTTAGCCACGCTCAAACTAATGAACAGCTGTCGCAACTTTTTCCGAACCTGATCTAAAGTTTGCCAAATTTCAAGAGAAAATTGATAAAGTTTAGAAAAGTGCCCGAGCCAAGTGCGGGATAGTCTCATTTTCTTTGTTCATATGAGGTTTTTCTGAACATGATGTTCAGAATAAGTTTACATGAAGAAAAAAATTTCACGCGGGGAGTTATGACTCATTCTATCCCTGGAAGGATATGAGCTTCATCGCGAAAATTTCTACACTTTATCGGTTCAATAGGCCACGGGGATCTACGTAGCCCGAAGGCTAGGCGATCGTTTCCGGATAAAACATAAAGGCAGACTCTACAATAGGGTGGACCGGAAAGGGGAACTTTCGAGAATCAATACGCCTTAGCGTGGAAATGTTGAGTTTAGATATATTAGATGTGAAAAAAATCTTGCTGGACGCTGAGACATGAGGTTTTAGGTCCCAGCAAGATTCATCAAGCTTTTATCAAAATTAACACAGGTTACAATGGGAACAAGTCTGATTTGACGCATTTTCCTTGCTAACTTAGTGGTATTTTTGGTGCATCTGAGCATTTCTTGACGTACCTGAGCTCATTTTGAAGCTTGTTCCAAATCCTACGGATAGACTAGAGGAAGTCCAATTTCAACTGACCAGAGCCAATCCATTTAAATTTTTCCAAAAAGTGATCATTATTAGAAATTTCAAAAATAGGGAACTTTCCTTCTCTAACTTTGCTTGTATTTCTGGCGTGTCTATTTCTTTTTCAACGTGTCTCCACCTATTCTTGTGCTTGTCTCAAAACCTACGGACTGAGCTCACTCCCCCCTCCCTCCTCACTCCTCCAAAAAGTCGAACTTGGAACTTGACGGGAATGACTGACTCTTTCTTTCTCCATTTCCATCTGATTTCAGATTACCAATTGCAACTCTTAAAAAACACAAGGAGAAAATGTTGAACAATTCTGTAGCCAAATCTGTACTGGTTGAAGGTTCAAAACGGCTCTATATGAATCAAGTTCAGGTAGTCTAATTCAGATTTGGCAACAGAATTGCTTAACATATTTTCCTCGTGTTTTTCAAGAGTTGAAATTATTAATCTGCTTTAGATGAAAATGGAGGAGGAAGGGGACGGTCATTCCCGTCAAGTTCTAAGTTCGACACTGGAAGGAGAGAAAAGAGAGGGGAAGTCGCTCATTTTTAGAATTTACAAAATCAATGCGCCAGAAGTACAAGCGAAGTGACAGGGGAAGTCCCCCATTTCTGAAATTTCCATCATGATCTTTTCTGGGAAGAATTGAGATGGATCGGCTCTACTCAATTGAAATTGAACGTACTTCAACTCATACTGTAGGATTTGGAACAAGCTTCAAAATGAGCTGAGGTACGTTAGGAAATGCTCAGATGCGCCAGAAATACAAGCAAAGTTAGCAAGAAAAAGGTGTCGAATAAAGCACATTCCCATTAAAACCTCTGGCAAGTTTTATAAAAGCTTTATGGCTCTTGCTGGGACCTAGAATCTCATTCCTCAGCGACCAACGGAAATTTTCCCATGTCTATATACAGAAACACAACATTGCCACGCTAGGCCTTATCGATTTTTCTAAAATAGCCCGTTCTTCGGGCTACCCTTAGTCTAAAATACTCTACGACCTTGTGCTGCACGCGGTGCGCTGGATTTCGGAGTTGAAAATTCACCCGTGAGTATGATTATATGAATATGGGTTATATGATTTCATGGATAGGTGGTGGTCTCCCAGTGAAGTTACAGGATCAGAAAAACGGGTTTTCTCGCGTTCTCTTGTAAACAAATAGAAAAAAACACCAGCGGGGGCCACGCGAGGTTTTTCTTTGAAAACTCCAAGTTAAACAACCTTCACGCGATTCAGTACTCGGATTGGCGACTGTTCATCCGAATTTGCGAAGCCTATCATTTGTTTGGGATTAAGAGCTAGGCAAACTTGAGTGGAACGGTCACTAACCAGGATCCTGAATCGAGAGAACGTTGTTTGATCTGGATTTTCGACCAAAAAGGCTCTCGCGGCCACCGCTGATGTTTTTTTCCTATCTGTTCATGGAAAATCGTGGCGAAATTTATTTTCCAACCAATCTAACCCAAACAGCCACCAGGACACGACCATTGACCAATCTCATGGGTCCCATATTATACCCGTGATGAAATAGTGGGAACTAGTGGGGGTATTCTTCAGGCGAGCCAGGCTCAGCATACTCGGGCAGGTGGTCACCCATCCGGATACGAATTGCGAAAACGTTGCTTAACCTAGATTTTAGACCAAAACAACTGTCAGCGCTGCCACCATCGTTTATTTCTTTCTTTTCACGATGTATATGAAGAAGCTTACTTCCGTATCCTGAAATGTCACCCGAAGTCCACCATCTATCCATACAATCATGAATCCCATATTCGTATAACGATATTCAAGGGTGAATTTTTAATCACCAAATTCAGCGCAGTGAGTGCAGTGCGAAGATTGCAGAGTGGGCCAAAACCTTTATGCAGCAAAAAGCATGCGGTTCCGGATCTTATCACGTGGTCCACACCTCAGTACTATAGATTGGGTCCTTGCCACCATTTGACAAAAATATTTGCTTGGCCTAAGCTCCTGACCAATCCTCGCCCTACTTGTAGCTCATTCCATCTTGTATGGATCATACATTTCCAAGAAGCAGCATCTGATTTCATACCGATCGTTCCTGAAAAAATTGCTACGGAGCTCGCAGAGATCTTCTGCTCGTGAAACCAATTCCCTAGGGTACATGAACATGTGTACGCGTATCTCTGAGATTATCCACAAATGCTTGAAGAGTCTTCGCTTGACACGATATTTCAGCTTGGAAAATATTCGATTTTTGATTATATGTCCGCAGGTGGGTTGGAGTCTGGGAACTAGGACCAACTCAATTAGTGCGCTCCTCCTCACGAGAAGATTCGGAGAATGTATCGACCGGGCCTCATGCCATCTGGCCCTCGGTGCGGTGTCATCTAAATATTTATCTCAATCAAATAAATCGGAATTACCTGCAATCGAGAGGAGGAAAGGAATGAATCTTTGTAATTCCATTATGAGATGTACATTTTCTTGAATAAAATGAAACACATACCAGGACTCAAGTTTTCAATCTTCTATCGCTCGTGAGAGTGATCACTCAAAATTTGAACAGATCCAGAGGAATCCCAGTAAAATCTTCGAGTTGACTGGAGTAGCCCATTGTATATTTGAAGCGGATTTGCTGTTATTTTCAGAATCTTTTGTGAAGGCTAGTCCGGAGTTCCCGTAAAACCGCAACCAGACACGCACCGGCGTACTTTCAGGTTGCAGCTGCATGCAATGATTCTGAGAGCGGTATTATTGTTTATACGCTTTTATTGGTACTGAATGTGTTACTCAGATAGTAGCCCACCTGTGCAATCTTATAACACGATACCATGCAAAGTTTCATGGAATTTGTTCATTAGAAACGAAAAACTTGAAGCCAATTTTTTGGTGAGGCAGAGCGCGTCCTCGCCTATTCCGATTTATTCCTCAATAACAAAACAGTTTTAGCCAATATCAGATAGTAGCCCACCGTGGATTGAAATTTCCTGTCGAATGAGCCCTCCCGCGCCCGAAAATTCTGAATCTAGCTCGCATAAAACTTGAAGTAGTGTGAGCATCGAGCAGTATAACTTACTCAGCGAGCCAAAGAACTACGACTTTCTGGAGATATAGAATGAATCCTTGGGTGTTCAACAACTCATTCGATGGGAAATATCATGGTGTTTCAGTTGCCATATCTCGTTTGGGTCGGAAATGTGAGGTTGAAATACTATGAGGCAAAAAATTGGTTTATAATCTCCCATCGCACATGCAGTACGATCAAAGCGCCATCTATCGGGCAAAATATCCAGACCCTCTACGGACTAGCCTTAAATCGAGGTGTGAAATCTTCTACTATCACATGATTACAAGTATTGGAAGAGTGTAGGGACCTACCATGTTCCATCGATATTCAAAACAAGATCACAACGATCAATTAACATCTCCAGATTCCCCCCCCCTCCTGCCACATTACTTGCAATTCCCGTTTCTATAAAGCATCAGCTGGGCCGAGCTTAATACACACAGCAATATGACAAAGGCTCAAATTACTCTTGAAATAAAATGGAGTGCTCAAAGGTCCATAGGAGAGAGCAATCGTCATCGTCATTTCGATAAAGGACCCCGCACCCAGAGATAGGATATTGGGTTGCGGTCAAATGTTTTGGGGAAAAAATATGTTGTACACGCACAGAACTTTTCGATAAAAATTACGAGACCGGTACAGGATATATTACCCTACATGCCGGCAATCGTGGGACGCGCCACCTAGGAGCGCCAATTTTCACGGGCATGTAGGGTAATTTTTCCCTGTACTAAGGAGATAGTTTTTGTCATGCCACTTAGCAGTGATATTGCTCTGTTCAATAAATGAAGATGATTGAACAAGTTCCAAATGGTTTCATCAGTTTGTATGCATCGACCTCGAATCAAAATCCAGGCATCTCCATCAGAACGAATCAAATAATGTTCTTTCATACCGAAATTTTTGTGAGGTTAAGGCCAGGCCATAGTCAGTCGCCATATTGAATGTAGCTCTGAATCCGTTCGGAGGATATGTCGATTTTTACCCAACCAAATGACTAGGGATTTTATGCGCATCTACAGAATGTATGTCTAAAAGGGGCTACGAATCCAAGCTTGTCAATTCCCTACGAAATTGTATACAGACGAGGTGTAAACTAACGTCGTCTGCTAATGAGAGGCAACATACGACGTCTCGAGCAAACCTCGTCTGGATACTTTTTCGTGGGAAATTGACACAATTGGCTTCGTAGCCCCGTTTAGACATGCATTCTGTAGATGCATATGAAATCCCAAGTCATTTTGTTGGGTAAAAATCGACATATATATCCTCCGAATGGATGAGCCCGCGGCGCGCGCATGCGCACCCAGCTCAATTTATACTGGTACGGTAAAAATTACCCTACAAGTACCCGCAAAATTTACTCAACTTCACCGCACTTTTTCACCAAATTCGATACAATTTTCGACCTGAAATAAAATTTACCAGACAGTATAGGTAATTTTTCTCGACACTCATCCGCAATAAGTAGGCTGAAATGTCAGACGTCCCACGATTACCCTAACTGTACCCGTGATTTTTATCGAAAAATTCTCTGCGCGTAGAACGGAAAATTCTGATCAAGAAGTTCAATGGACCCGAAGCCAGATAATGGACCATTTTTCTGCAATTAATTAATCAACTATCAAAAAATGGTAGGTTATGAGGTTATCCTTAACAACACCACGTGCTTGATATACTGCAGCGTTCGAATTCAGGCAACGTTTTTCGGATAGATTCATGTGGAACGCGCATCTACTCCAGAATATCGAGATGATTGATTTTAAAATCTTGCAAAGAATTACCTGGGAAATGTAAGCAATGGAGAACAGCCTTACCGAGTATCCACGATGACATCGCATTCATAGCGGCAAGAAATCGTGACTGAATCAACGCTTGTCGTGGGCAGCCGCAGGAAGCGGGTTGGAGAACTTGAGAGATGAAAATATTATTCATTTCATGGGTATTTTCAGTCGCTAAACACGAATATGCTATCAGCCAGCCTCTGAATTTGATTGTGGGATGTAAGAGAGGTATGACGAAAGATTGAGTTGGAAGAGTTAAGAAATCGTGCTTTTTAGGATATTCCGAGGTCGCTGAATACGAGTCTGGCATCAACCAGCCTCTAAATACTATTGCTTGGGCGGGTGCGAGGGTGTGGGTGCGCGATGACCTATATCGAGTTGAAAGATTCGGCATATGGTGTTTTGGAGGTATTTTGAGGTTGCCGAACACAAATCTGGCATCAGCCAGTATTTACGTCTAGTTGTGTAGGTAGAGGTGCGATTCTAACTGAGACTCTACCGCGTGGTGAATGATCATATCGACGCCTCTTACGAAGATAAACACCTCTTTTCTTGTGACTGACGAAGATTAACGTTTATTCGTTGTGAACACGAAAATTAACGGATTCTCCTTAGGTCCGCGAAAACTAACACTTACTCCTTAGGGACACGAAGATTAACGCATTCTCGTTAAGTCCACGAAGACTAACACTTACTCCTTAGGGCCACGAAGACTAACACTTACTGCTCAACGGCCCATGAAACTAGCACTTCCTCTTGAACGGTATGAAGACTATAACACACTTGCACAAGTTCTTGTTCAAAGGGACGGAGACCATGTATTTCGTCTTAGGGCCACGAAAAAAAACACATTCTCTTTAGCGGCACAAAAATTAATGCATCGGTAGACTTCATTCATGGAGGGACGGAGACAATAAGTATTTCGTCTTAAGCCCACGAAAAGTAACACATTTTCCTCTACGCCACGAAGACTAACACATTCTTCTCGATGGAATGAAAAACAACACATTCTCTTTGACGTGACGATGATCGGTAAGTGATTGTGTTAGCCTTCGTTCCGCTAAGAAGAATGTGTTACTTTTCGTCGGCTTAAGACGAAGTACTTATAATCTCCGTCCCTTCAAGAATGGAGTCTACGAATGTGCTAATTTCCGTGCCGGTAAGGAAAATGTGTTACTTTTCGTGGCCTTAAGATGGAATACTTATAGTCTTCGTCCCTTCAAGAAAAAAATACGCGAATGTGTTAATCTTCGTACAGTTTGAGGAATAAGTGTTACTCTTCGTGGCCTTAAGCAGTAAGAGATGATCTTCGTGGCGCTGAGGTGTAAGTGTTGATCTTCGTGGCGTAAACAGTAAGTGTTAATCTTCGTGGCCATAACAAAGCAAATGCTAATCTTCGGCCACCGTGTTTTTCTTCGTGGGCGTTAGCGGATGTGTTTATCTTCGTAAGAGGCGTCGATATTATAGCTTGATTTTCACGGTTTAGGTTTAATTCTTCTCCCTTCCAATGTATTTCCATATCACACTCCTTGTTTAGTTCTTTTTACTGAATCACGCTATATGACAAAGCTATTTCATGAGAAGGAAACAAGTTTGTCGGATCTGCATCAAGCTTGGTAATCAAGAGGCATCTTTGAGACAAATATCTCAAAACGAGGATCTCCTCGGAGTTCGCGGCCATGACATCTCTTCATCAGTTCGCCGAGATCTATTATTTGAGCCCATTTTCATCAATAATTACCGAGAGCCAATTTCCTTACAAGTATGCGCCCTATGGAACCTTGCGAATGGCCTGTAAACCTACAGAATACTCGATGAGAATCTACGTTGGAGTGCAATAGAGGAGAGCCCGTTCTGACAAGACCATCCGAACATCTCTGTGATGCTCAGATTTGCTTCTGGTCATAGAAACTCACATCGTGTTGACTATATATCATGATTAATCTCTGTTTAGAACTATACAGTGAAAACTCCCGGCATCGATTCGTATGGGAACCCTCCTCATTGTGCTCTATTTTGGATATTCATTGAGAGTTCTAGAGGTATACAGGTCATCTGTATGCTCCTAGGGGGAAATCAGCCCAGGGCATTAGGGAGTTGGTTGAAAGACGAAGAGGATCCCGTTTGAACCATCCCGAAATCTTGAAAATCCAGCTGTAGCAACGTTGTCAGCAAAAAAAATATGTTTTGGGACTAACGTCATGTCAAATTTTATCATAATCAACTGCCAGCCCTTGTTACTGATGATATTTTTGTAAATCACTTTTCTTTTCTTTCTTTTTACTTTTTTCGAATGACTAGTCACGACTGTGATAATAAATCTTTGATCAAAATGCAATTAATTAATATGTAAGTATATGTACATGTTATGTAAATCATTTCTATATTTTTTTTTGCCTATGGGCGAATAAAAGGATATTCTATCCTATTCTATTCTAACGTGCGTCAGTTGGCTCAGCAGTGTCGGATCGTTTGCTCCGCAGTGTACATATAAAATCATCATGATGGATGATTATGATCGGCTTTGATGATAAAGTACGACTATTTAATGACAGATGTAGCCATCAATGCTCATTGTAGACCTTCTCGTAGCTGAATGATACCTAACTCGATCGATTCTTTGAACTGCTATCAGCAGAATTCGAAGAATTTCGTCATAAATTTCGGGATGGTCATGGAATAGATTAAAGACATCGCTTTCGATCCTGCCAGGACGCATTACGCCCGAGGAGCGTAGCGACAAGGTTGGAATGCATCAGCCGAGGGTGGAAGGCCTCCATCAGAGTTGCGTATTGTGCACATGATACTGATCGAAAATTCGCCAACACTCTATTGACAAACCCAAGATACAGGAAATTGTCAATCATGCAAGCGTTGTACGGCGGGGTCTTGATGTGTCAATATTGAAGCACGATATAAGTCTTGGGAAGATTTAGAAGTTGCGAGTAGTCAGTCCGCAGGGGAGAGGTAGGATTAAGGCCAGTCCGTAGTCCCCGCAATACTGCAACCAGACACGCACCGGAGTACATGCAGGTTTTCAAACAATATCTAATTTTTAAATAATTGCAAATACTTTTCGGATAACATCATTGAGTCAGCGCGCTTCCCAATAAAATTTCCAATCATTTGAGCTTTGTTGCGTCTCAAAATTCGTGGTATATTTTGCAGGATTTGGAAAACCGCAATCTTGAGCTGTCGCTGCCGCATCGTAGGAACCACGCTGTCATGCACTTTGCCATTTTCCAAATCTCGCAAAATATATCGCGAGTTTTGAGACGCGACCAAGCTCAAATGATTGGAAATTTTATTGGGAAGCGCGCTGACTCAATTATTTGGTCCAAAAAGTGTTTGCAACTATTTAGAAATTAAATATTGTTAGAATTACGCTATGCAAATCACCGTGGCGCCATCTATGGAGTAGTGAGCAAGTGTAAGCACTACGGACTGGCCTTAAGAGTAGATTAGAACATATCGTCGATATTAGTTTATTCAAACTTGAGTTTTAGAGACTTATCTACAGATGGTCTGGTTTATCTACAAATTATCCTGATTATTTAAGTACGTGCTAGTAATGGTAAAATGAGTGCAAGAGTAATTAGTCGAGGGAGCGTAGGGTAGAGGAGCGAAGCCCAGGAGGAGAAGACCTTGGTGACGAGTGTGAGGCGGAGCCCTTCGGGGATAAACTCCGATATGTGTGAATCACAGAATGGAACTTCAACCGGAATTGAGAAGGATTGAGCTCCGACGAGATGTTTTCGATCTTCTTTTCGGATGATCGCCGCAGTCTTGATGCAGGCGGCGATCTTACCCTACGTCTCTTTGTTGCGGAGCATCGATGGCACAAACTTCTCAGGAGTGATCTGAGTCCCAAACCCGTCCGAGAGCTCCGCTCCCTCTGTGGCTGTGTTCCCGCGCTGGAAAGGTGCGTTCTCCGCATCGTCCACCTCTGCACCACACATTTGGCAGGCCAGAGTCTCCCTCTTTTGGAACAGTTCAATATCTAATTTTGGCTGTATTGCTAAACTCTTCGAGTGTGTTGCAACAACTTACCTGGATGATTTATTGTCTTCCAAAATCAAAGAGCAGCATGGCTCCACGAAAAGAAAGTCTACGGTTTTCAATCTTATCATTTCCGAGCATTTTGGGTCTAGAATTTTAATGAAAAAATAAGAGTCCATGCTATATACTTTGACTCTTCCACAGCTCTCGACACTGTGAACTTTGAACGTGTCTTATCGTAACTGTGAAGTCTCGGCGTCCGAAGGTCAATCTATGATTGGATGGAATCGTACCTTAGTGGTAGATCTCAGAGAGTAATTATTGGAAATGATCTCGAGAACGAGGTGACCTGTAATGGCGTGATGGTGGGTGGCCGTTTGAGATCTGTCGTCTCTCTCGCGCTCAATGGGTTATGGAACGAATGCGAATGAGATGACAGATACCGAAAGGTCACTGACCGTCACAGCCATCGCAGTTCACCTTGTTCCCGGTTGTACATTCCGTGAAACGATTCTGAACCCCCTGGAGTCGCACAGAGATCTCATTTCAGTCGACATTTATTCCCTGTTCATAACAATGATCTTCCGAGCACTATCACACATTGTGAATCCCTCTTCTACGCTGACGAACTTGAACTTCATTCGATTGCTCATTCAGAGATTGGGATTCTGGGAATCTAAGTGGACTTGAATGCTATTGTTCGTTGTTGTAGAGACGATGAACTTAATATCTATGCCAAATGTGTAGCTCAATATCGTTCTATCGAGAAACTAGACCATTGATATTCGACTACAAGCCTGATGATACTCTGCTGGATGAAGCTTTCGTAGTCAGAGATTCAGCTATTTGTCATGATATTAGGATGGATTTCGACTGCTTGCTATCAGTATCTCTACTTCTACCTGGAAGCTTCCTTGGAGGTTATGTCATGACTTATTAATCAACAATCTCATGATCTGCCACACTTGATGAAGTTTGGGTATCCATGGTCCATTTGGCTACCTCCGCAAGTCACCAGATGACGCCAAGAGTCTCTCACCACGCAGAGTACCACTTCATCATCTGAGTGACTTGTTTTGTTTCTGCAAGTTTGGAATTAAAATTCACGATCGTGTCTCTGCTACAGCTTCGTGTTGGCATATTTTCCTCAGACTGATCCGGAGATCAGTCACTCAGCCAAAGGACGTGTCATATGGCACGTTCCTTTACCACGGCAGCGCGCAAAGCCCTAGTCACGTGGCTGGCGTATGAATCACGAAGTCAATATCGAAAAAAAATGCTTAATGACTCCTGAAGTAAGACTGTTTCGTATCTTCCTCCCTCTCAAGCCCAAATATACACATACGTGAGAATTGGGATGAATTCTTGTCTCGGTCGACATGAACAATCGGGACTTTATCGCTCGCAGGAATTTCAAATCATATTATTACATGACTCGGCTAATGCAAGCTAATTTTAATCAACGGATCTGTTGATTAAGTGACATAGATCGATATTGAATTACTCCAATTTGATCTATGTACCTTCAAGGCACCTCGCGATTCAGTGTCGCAACTCGAAAGATTTGGATGGAATTTCGAATACATGAAAATGAGATGAATAACGAAAAATTTTGACTCTGCGCTGAATGTTGGTACGTTTCGTCTCTCCTCTTCGGATCAGACTCTTTAGGGAGGCTGAAGAGATCCGATTAGAGGTTGGCCTCCGACGCAGAGTGGGGCGGAAGAGCTTTTCGTTAATTTGTCTTCGCGTGAATTTGTAACCAACAGATATGTGCGCAGACGCAAAGGAATGTTCTGATCCTTCTAAAAGTTGTCCGCTTGCGGATATGTTGATTGGTTGCCAATTAATGTAAAAACGATTTATCCAAAAACTTCTTTACCCCATTGTGCGACGTCATCGAGCCACTTCGGCTAGATTTTCCTCTTATATTGTGCCCAAATCCTCGTGAAAGTATCACCGGGGACAGAAAAATGACACGAGAATCTGTTTTGTGTATTAGTTGAGGAATAGATTTGCGCAGAAAGGAAAGCTGATATTGATCTTGTGACGAGAATTCCGATCACAATGGTAAATGGTCCATTCCAGCCCTCGAAATTATGGAACGCTAAGGCATAAACTCAACTATTCTTGGATGAATTCATCGATCATGCGTTCTGAATCTTTTAGTGAAAGGATTCTCAAACCTGCAAAAAAATTCACCTCCCTCCCGATTTCTCTGATATTTTGTGAAATTATCCTACCGATGCAGGCAGGTGATGATCAATGGTCTCCGAAGACAGTAGAGATATATGTATGTGTAGAGACACCTTGTCTGTTCTGAGACCAGTGACTATACGATTCATGATTCTGCTATAATTCCCTTCTCCCCCCCCCTTAAAATGCTCCCATTGCAATATTGATATGTGCAGACCATTGAGACTATGATTGAATGAATCTCGGGAATAATGAGATGACGAAACCTTTCCTCATCTCGCAACCCTTCAGATCGTCTCGCGCTTCAACCAGGATGTCTACTCTCATCTCCAATCGATACCAATCCGAATCTCGAACGCTTATACTCTTCTCGGGCCTTGTCAAGATCTCGATCTCGAGATCAACAAGTAGGTATGTCGAATTTCAAAAACTTTAATACTCCGGCCTATCCCATAATTACGTGCATTAGATGAGCACGGAAGGAGTTCAAGATGAATTAGGTCAACACGCTCTAGTGAATCATTCCCAGGGCCATTCAGCACTGAAGGACATAGAAGGAGTATCAGATAGGTAGCTTGTGAATACATAACTCATTTTTACCCGCCAATACCATCGTACGCATGATGATGTGGGTATTGAAATTTACCCACATCGAGATTTGATTTCGAAAATCAGCATATGTGACATGGGCTGCGACGCATGTGAATACGGCAACTGATCCTGAGTCGCAAGTCAAGCACATTTACCGCATCATCTGGAAGGAATTTTGATCGAAAAAGACCCCGCACCCAGAGATAGGATATTGGGTTGCGGTTAAATTTTTTGGGGGAAAAATATGTTTTAGAGCGGAAAATTCTGATCAAAAAGTTCAATGGACCCGAAGCCAGATAGTGGACCATTTTTTTGCAATCAATTAATCAACTATCGAAAAATGGTAGGTTGGGAGGTTATCCACAACAATAACAATACCACGTGCTTGATATACTGCAGCATTCGAATTCAGGCAACGTTTTTCGGATTGTCTTATGCGGAACGCGCATCTTCTCTAGAATATCGAGATAGTTGATTTGAAAATCTTGCGAGAAATTAGCTGGGAAATGTGAGCAAAGGAGAACAGCCTTACCGAGCATCCACGATGTCATCGTATCCATAGCGGCAAGAAATCGTAACTGAATCAACGCTTGTCATGGGCAGTCGCAGGAAGCGGGTTGAAGAACTTGAGAGATAACAATATTATTCATTTCTATGGGTATTTTCAGGTTGCTGTACACGAATATGCTATCAGCCAACCTCTGAATTTGATTGCGGGGTGTAGGAGAGGTATGACGTAGATTGAGTTGGAAGAGTTAGGAAATCGTGCTTTTTAGGATATTCCGAGGTCGCTGAATACGAGTCTGGCATCAACGAGCCTCTAAATACGATTGCGTGGGAGGGTGCGAGGGTGTAGGTGTGCGATGACCTATATTGAGTTATAAGAGTTGCGATATGGCGTTTCGTAGGTATTTCGAGATCACTGAACACGAATCTGGCATCAGCCAGTGTCTACGTCTAATCGCGTGGTTGCAGGTGCAATTCGATCAGAATTGATTTCTGCAACTCACAGGACATGCTTTTCAGGGAATTCCGAGCTCGTCGAACACTAATCTGGCATCAGGAATGACTAAGAGTGGTTCGAATGGTATCAAGTTCTGCATAGATATTTCGGTTTCCGTAAGCCAAGTGTCCACGGGGCGCATACTTGCAAATTCTTGCGCACGCGACAATTTTCCGGTACCCATGTATGAGCTCTTTCGCGTATGCGATCGATACTTTTTTTTTTTTCATACACGAAAATCTTCCGGATTCTGTCACCAAGGTTTCCATGAGGCACATGCCTGCGATATCTCGCGAACGCGAGAAAGACACTCTTCGCGTACGCGACAAAATCCCAGTTCGAGTACGTGACAATGTCTCGGTTCGCGTTCGCGACGCTATTCCCGGTGCCCAAGGTTGAATATTTTCGCGTACGCGAACGATTTGGTCCTTCGCGTACGCGACAATTTCCCGGTACCCATGCTTGAATACTTGGGCGCACGCGAATGATACTTCTCATCGGGTACACGAACACTTTCTGGTTCGCGACGTAAGCCAAGGTTTCCATGAGGCGCTTACCTGTAAATTATCCCATACGCGGAAATAATACCCCTTGCCTGCACAAAAATTTTCCGGTTTCCATAAGCCAAGGTTCCCATAGGGCGCATACTTGCCAATTCTCATGCTAGACAGAGAGATATAGCCAATATTTGTAAAAGAAGAAGAAGCAAATTCTCATGCAGGCAATAAAATACCTTTGTATATACGGGAAAATTCTTAAGTTCGCGTACGCGAAGCGAGGTAGCCAAGGTTTCCATGAAGCGCATACATTCTCGCATACGCGAGAATTCCTCGGCGCCCATGCTTGAACACTTTCGCGAACGATACTTTTGTTCTCGTACGCGAAAATTATTCGTTTTCTGTTACCAAAGTTTCCATGAGGCGCATACTTGTAAATCCTCGCGTACGCGAGAGAAATACCCTTCGCTCACGCGAGAATAGTCCTGTTCGGGTACGCGAAGCTATTCGCAGTGCCCAAGCTCAAACATTTTCGCGTATGTGAATGATACTTTCCTTCGTGTACGCGAAAACCATCCGATTCACAAAAGCCGAGGTTTCCATGAGGCGCGTACTCATTCTTGTATACACGAAAGAATACCTACGAAATTCTTTAGGTTCGCGTACGCCACCCCATTCCCGGTGCCCAAGCACGAATATTTTCGCGTACACGAATGATACTCTCTCTTGCGTAATCGAAAATATTCCGGTCTCCGTGAGCCGAGGTTTCCATGGGGTGCATATTCGCGAGTCCCCACGCACGCGAAAGGATACCCTTCTCGTACACGGATATTTTTCGGTTCGCGTATGCGAAGCTATGTAGCCAAAGTTCCGATGAGGCGCATACTTGTAAATTCTTGTAAACGCGAGAGAATACCTTTCGCATACGCGAACGCTACTTGTCTTCTCGTACGCGAAAATATCCGATTTCCGTCAGCCAAGAATTTCATGGGGCGCATACCTGCAAATTCTCACGCACGCAGAAGAATACATTTCGCCTACGCGAAAATGATTTCGGTTCACGTACGCGAAGCTCTTTAGAAAGGTTCATTTCAAATAAGAAACGCTCTTGGTGGGGCAGCACTCAAACTTCACCTAGGTCCCCGAAAATTTTTTTCTCGCAGTATTTCACCAAATGATTAGGTTGTGGGGGTAGGCATGGGTGATCGGGGGAACTTGGAAAATAACGTACATCTATTGGCTATGTTTGAACTTGTAGATGTGATGGAATAGATGAAAAAAACCATGCCAATTATCTCTCGAAGAGGATCATTGAAATCATTACAGGCTCTGAATACCATCAAGATGGAGTGATTTTATTCCATCTCAGAGTATTACAAGCGCAAAGTGATCCACACGAAATATTCGAGAACGTTGCAGAATATGAGAATTTGCACACGTGAGATTCATGACTCGTTTTTCGTTACTATCAATCACGCTCAAAATTCCAGATCGATGAATGATGGATGATGAATGACACAGATGTGCTCGGAATTCAACGGCTCATTCGAATAAGTTTCGGTCGATTTGCTCATGATTGCTTCTGCTAAAATTGCAATAGATGATTCATGGAACAATATTATTCCCTAGAGTTTTGATTGTCGTTGAGTCCGTCATATTTTTAATAACAGATAATTATCTTTGAATGTCACTCTTCACACATACATAATCATTATTCTCTGGAAACATCACTCATAATTGTCAAATGAATTCCGTATCAAGTTACTCAGAAAATAATCTTTCAAATCAATTATGATGCTAGCCTTGTCAATTTCTACCGTTTATGATTAACTCGTTACTGTAGAATGTAATTAATGATTATACGATTCACCTGGCTCATGGCTCATTGAACTATCCATATAATGGTGTTTTTGATTAATTCAATTTCAATCCTGATTACATTTAGTAAATGATGTGATTACATGATTCACTACACAAGATAATATTAATAGTCATGTGTGTACATAATAATCATAATTTTTCACCCTCCCACGGAAAAAATGCAAATCACACATGAAAAAATAAACACACGAATATATGATTCTCATGAACAATCTTCCAAAACGTTTAATAATATCAATACCGAAAGACATCATTCTAGAATTGTCTAGGCTTCACTTTTTTTCATTTTCACGCTGTTGCTTTTGCGTCGGATTTTCACGCATGCGAATAGTGACGAAATCGAGAGTTTATTACTCGCAGAAGCCAAATTTCACACTCGGTATTTTTTGATACGTATGGGAACGAATTCATTAGATGTGCGCAGTCTTGATGGTGAAGATTCGAGAACAGCCGTTGGAAAAGATTCGACGAGCTGGATAAAAATCTCGTCCGAGCCTGAATGCACTTTAGGAACACCCAAATTCTGACCGAGAAAAAAGGGTGTTATTGAAGGTCTCGTTGAAAGTCTAGCAGAAGTCTTGTATATGAGGCTCATCAAGACTTCCCCAAGACTTTGGGGTCTTGGAGAAAGTCTCGCATAAAGTCTTGGGGAGGGCACATATTTGTATATGTATGTTAGAAGAATTTTCAAGCAAACTGTGGAAGAAAGACGCGGAATGTATGAATTCAATCCCATGTACATGATAAAATCTAACCTAGCATATCATCACACCCGGCACTTCACGTTCTGCATTTACTGATTCCGAAAGAACTTACGCCTCAACATCAGTCATTGTTGATTGAATGCAGGAATTCACGAGCTTCACACCCATTCACGGTATGAGTTTGTCTCAATTAAACATACACTGCGTATGAGCGCGCTTGGCTAGAACTCGAACCTTAGTATCGTAACAGACATACATAACTGGAAGTGTCAACAAAGTGAGATCATCTTAGTGAATTTCTAGTGAATATCGAGTCAAGACCACTGAAGAAAATGTATTTGAGCGCCACGCAGTAGCACAAGATGAGCTTATTGGACGATCTTGTCAACTGGAGCCTAATCGCAGCGATGAAATACAATTTCGAAATCAAACTCTATCGGTTTTTCTTCATGGTTTTTCCTGATCGAAGTCCAATTCGCTAGGAGAATCAGATTACTGACGAACAGCTAATGCCGAATGTGAATTCTTTCCGAAGAATGATGAAGAGGGTAGAGAGCCGGATGTGATGATATGTTGAGATAGATTTTCTCGGGTACATTGGACTAAACTCCCAATGTTCCGCGTCTTTCGTTCTGAAAATTGCTTGAAAATTTTTCAAATATACAGCGATATACCTTTTCCATGACTCCCTGCAAAATCTTATCCAAGACTTCGAAGTTTTGGGTAAGTCTTGATGAGTCCCATTTACGAGAGTTTCGGCGAGACTTTCAACAACACTCTCGACAAGACATGTTTTTTCTCTGGCTCATGACATGCAGGCATCTGACTCTATACTGTAGGGATCCTGGCAAACTCTCTTGTATTGTTTCTGAGGTGGATGTCGAGGTACTCAACGGCCGCAGGAGCGCGCATAACGATGAACCCGTTTTCGAGTCTAAAACGCGACTCATCCCCGCGTTAAGGGTTTCACGGCTAGAAACCCTCGCGACAAAACATTCCCTTTAGCATTGATACTAAAAACTTGTATTGAGTCCGTAACACTGAGAAACTGAAGTACTAAACATTTTGTCGGTGATGAGCGAGTAAGTTTCGATTCCTGGATGTGGAATGAAATGGAATAAATAGAAGCACCATGCCGATTATCAATCCAACGAAATCATTGAAATCATTACAGACTTTGGATACCATCAAAATGAGGTTTATCCATTTCATCACAGGGTTGTACTAGCGCAATCAAGTGGCGCGATAGCGCCTCGCTGGCGAGTATGAGCAGACAAAAAAAATCGAGCGAGGCGCTGTGCCTTGTATACTTTGAATTGGGGGTTTTCTAACCTCACACATTTTCCCACCTTACTTATTTCAACCACCCGGGTGCACAAACATCTCCTGCCTCTCTATTCGGCGCTGTTTTAATACGGACTCACTATTAGTGTCATCTATTTTCCGATTCTGACCGCTGGGACTTTTATTTCGCTTCGCCAATTTTCACCACCTCAAAAAAATTGTCCATTCGATTTGTTTAGACCTCGAATGCAGTTTCGATTTGTTTAGACCCTCGAACGCACAGCTTCGATTCGAGAGTTGTCGACGAGCGAGTGAGAGAGAGAGCAACAGAGAGAAGATCCGTCTGCTTTGTTTACATCGCCATGCATCGCGGTGCCGCAATCTCAATTAGTGCATGCATTATCTTGTTTGGACAAAATAGATGCAAAATGTGTATGTTTTCATGGAAAAAGCAGCTATTGAGAGTAAGGTATTCTTGAACGCGGTATATTGAGAAAACCTGTGCAAGATGTATGCTGGGATTCTTTGCCCCATCAGATTATGAGTTTATAGATGCAACTTTGAAGTCTTGTATGTGATGCAGTGCTCAATGTCTTCAGAAGAATCAAGGAGCGTTTGCCAAGTACATGAGAATATGGCTTTGAGGTCCAATAAGTCACTTCATCTGCGTTAATACTTGTGATATTGCTTTCCAAGTTATTTTTTCTAAACATTCAGTCAAAAGTTGGATGGGATAAGTTTCAGTGATTGATTATATGTTATTACGTGCATACACTGAATAATCTAAATGAATAGAGATTGAGCGGTCATTATCTTACTCTTGGTCTATTGATATTACAATCCATAGTCGATATCGCTGTGAGGACCAGACAATACATTTATCATTTTGACTGCTTCTGAGCTGATTCTTGAGTTCTGCTCATTGGTGTCATCAAGTAAGAAGTTTGAGAGCTGGTATGTGACAAGAAATATTGGCAAGTGGTCAAGCGCATTTGATAGAACTACCACATACTTCCACAATCTTTCAGATCCAGATTAATAACTCTTTCATCGTCACAATCATACATGCGACTCATGGGTCCATTTTGTATTACTAAAGAGTTCTAGCAGAGTTATTGCTGCTCCAAGAAAGTTTGAAATCATGTGTTGTAATTCATGAGTTGAGATGTGATGTAAAGAAGATATTCAAGCGCTCCATAAGATGGGAATATGGGTTTCTGGACTTTATAGGAGTTGAAGCTTGAAATTCTGCTCACA
Source organism: Eretmocerus hayati (assembly GCA_029851415.1). NCBI lineage: Eukaryota > Metazoa > Arthropoda > Insecta > Hymenoptera > Aphelinidae > Eretmocerus > Eretmocerus hayati. Next base: position 21,432,860 of record CM056742.1, read on the forward strand.
ACTTTTGACTATCAGGGGATCAAATATTTATATAGGGTAGCAAAACCTATGTCACTCAAATTTTCTTGTCACCAAAGTTGACTTGGAGCGGCTTTTGCTCCTCTTGTATTATTCCTCAATACTATTTCACTCCAAATATTGATATCATGTTTGCAACCAGGGATATGCTAATTTTCTGGTTCTAAAACATAGCCTGAACAATGAGGAATCAGGAGATTTCTAATCACAATCATAACATCCCAACTTTCACTCTGAATGAGGAATGTCTAATATTGTTCAAGCATTGATGTTATGATTGTGATAAGGAAATTTTCTGATTTCTTATAATTGAGGTAAGTTCTAGAATGAGATAAAGAGAAATCTCTCGTTCAAAAATATAGAATCAATACTTGGGTGGAATATATTTTGGGGATTTCTCAAGTATATCAAGAGCCGCTCTAAGTCAACTTGATCAAAAAGATGATCTGAGTGGAATAATTATTTATATTCTAGAGGGATATGTGATTAACAGATTCTCAGAAGCTGTGATCAGATGAGGAAGTTGATTTCTTCGTTTTGATTTTCATAAGAAAGAAATTAGATCCTTCCCCCCTCCATTCACTTTTTTCAAAAGTATAACTTGGCGAGTATGAGTTTGTTCCTCAAATTTTATTGATTTTTATCAGGTTTTCACAGAAAAAATGATGATTGATTCAATTCAGCTGTATTACATAGTTTCAACTCTCGAAAGGAATGAAATCAAAGAAACTATGTCGAGTATTTCTGTAAGTTTGAGAGACCAACCATTTTCCGGGCAAAATACTTATGGCATTGTTTCAACTCGTGAAAGGAATGAAATGAATAAGAAACCATATCGAGAGTTGTTCGAACAAGTTTGATTGTATAAGGTGATGGATTTCGGAAATTTTGCACGGTCTTTCTTATTCGTTGTTTATCAAAACCAGAACTTGAATTGGAAAAATTGAAGAAGTCAAATATAGTTGATTAAAGAATCACGCTAATTATTCTCGAAACTGTAGATTTTTCTTTGAAAATGTGGAGCGAATCACTCGTTGCTCTTATATGATAATTCATATAATACATGAGAGAGCAACGAGTGATTCGCTCCACATTTTCAAAGAAAAATCTACAGTTTCGAGAATAATTAGCGTGATTCTTTAATCAACTATACTTGACTTCTTCAATTTTTCCAATTCAAGTTCTGGTTTTAATAAACAACGAATAAGAAAGACCGTGCAAAATTTCCGAAATCCATCACCTTATACAATCAAACTTGTTCGAATAACTCTTGACATGGTCTCTTATTCATTTCATTCCTTTCACGAGTTGAAACAATGCCATAAGTGTTTTTCCCGGGAAATGGTTGGTCTCTCAAACTTACAGAAATACTCGACATAGTTCCTTTGATTTCATTCCTTTCAAGAGTTGAAACTATGTAATACAGCTGAATTGAATCAATCATCATTTTTTCTGTGAAAACCTGATAAAAATCAATAAATTTTGAGGAACAAACTCATACTCGCCAAGTTATACTTTTGAAAAAAATGAATGGAGGGGGGAAGGATACGATCTACATGGAATATTTGGGAATACTACGCAATGGTAGTTCAAGGGAAGATTGAGAGAACTCAGGAGCCTAGGTCGTTCCGACAGAAGAAATGAGACTTTCTAATCCCGGAATTAAAAGATGCAGAGTTTTGATCAAAGATATAGATCACTCGTGCTGCACTCCTCGCGTTTCATCATTCTACTTTGACAAGGAGAACAAATCAAAAGTAATGTCGACATTTATGTAACATCATCATTACTTATCGTGATCGTTTTTCCATACGAAAAGATACGAATAATAATCGATAAATCACCCGTTCAGAGCTTTCAGGTACGTTTGAAGTACTGTTAACTCTACCAACCCCACCTAGGCACCTCTCTCATGGTTCGAGATCCTGACGGTATAAATATTAAGCAAGAACTCAGGGCAGACAGTTCGTTCTGAAACTGTTTTGTTGCGAATACAGATTGCTATCAGAATGTGTCGTTTGTTACCTATCATATTATTGCAATTCGTGCTCCTCGCTCTGTCAAGTGGACGGAGCTGCCCTCCCCCGGATGGTATTTGCCCTGAAGAACCCGGTTATTCTCCCCCAGAGGTAGATCACCCTGGAAACCCAATTTCTCCTCCCCCGGCGGGAAATTACTCTGGAATACCAGTTTTTCCTCCCCCGGGGGAAAATCACCTTGGAAAACCAGTTCCTCCTCCTCCGAGGATAGATTACCCTGGAAACCCAGTTTATCCTCCCCCGGCGGAAAATAACTCTGGAATACCAGTTTTTCCTCCCCCGAGGGAAAATCACCTTGGAATACCAGTTCCTCTTCCCCCGAGGGTAAATTACCCTGGAAACCCAGTTTATCCTCCCGCGGAGGTAGAGTACCCAGGAAACCCAAATCCTCCTCCCCATGGGGTACATTACCCTGGAAACCCAAGTTCTTCTACCCCGGGGGTAAAGTACCCTGGAAACCCAAATCACCCTCCCCATGGGGTACATTACCCTGGAAACCCAGGTTCTCCTCCCCCGGGGGGAAAGTACCCTGGAAACCCAAATCACCCTCCCCATGGGGTACATTACCCTGGAAACCCAGGTTTTCCTCCCCCGGGGGGAAAGTACCCTGGAATACCAGTTTCCCCTCCCTGGGGACTAGATTACCCTGGAAGCCCACTTTACCCTCATCCAGATGTAAAGTATCCTCAACCCCCTGTTTATTCTCCTTCTTATCCTGGATCACCAAATTATCCGCATCCGGGTGTGAGATATCCCCCATCACCAGTTTATCCTTTCCCTGAAGAACCAAGTTATGCTTCCCCAGAAGATTATGGTTCTGTACCAGCAGGCTGGGAAGAAGGTAAGCTCAAGCTTCATACAGTGAGATTTTCCAAGAGTTCATATTTTACATTTGGAATCTTGATATCCTGGTACGCGTCTGATATGAACAGATGGTATAGTGATCTCTTCTTCTTTCACTGTTTAACGCAGGTGGTCCCTTATATTCTGATGAGGAGGACTGGTAAGGAAAATCAGGTAAGCGCATGAAATTTGCCTAGTACATGAGTTATGTCAAACTTTGACCGAGTTTGTGGGCTTTCGAGCGTCAGCTAATAATTTCCTCATACGTGAGTGAAAGGATCAATCCTTCTGAAAATGGATCCGGCTAGTTGCAGTAACTACCTGTCAATGTCGGTACTGGATATGCATGAGATGGAGGGAATATTGATAAAAGGTTTTCCGCCCCGAATCGAATCTGGATGTTCTTGGTTGATGTTTAGACTCTTACGTCGTTCACATAATCATCTTCTGACTGGCTGAGAATCATGTCAAAAATGAGAGAGGCCAGGCAGTGAATCCGTCACGAGAGCGGGGTTCCAAGCATCTCCAGGATAAGTTTGGTTCAGTCTCATAGTTCATCCCTTTCCTGAAGGGATTTGAGCTGCATCACTGGCACTCTTACAATTCATCTGTTTTCAAAGTCACAAGGATCGACGTAGCACTTGTTCATGAGATATCTCTTCTGAAACGCCGAACTCGTTGAGCAAAAATTGCGACAAAATATTTATCAACCTATGTACTACGCTAGGAGGTTATTACCGAGTATGGCACAAAACCTTGATCACATGTATCAGAAAGCACTCGATTCCAGATCTCATCTCACGGTCCAGATCTGAGGATTGTGAATTGGTTCTTCGTCAACATTTGACGAGAATACTGACTTCCTCTGAATTTCTGACCATAATTATCCCCTGCTCTACTTGTAGCTCATTCCGTCTTGTATGGGTATTCCATCTCAATCAGCGTCTAATTTCGTATCATCTTCACTGAGAAAATTGCTACGACAGAGCTCGGAGAGATCTCTTTTTCGTTGAACTCATTCCCTGGGATACATGATACACGTTCGTGAAACTCTAAGATTATTCACTAATGCTCATAGAATATTCACTCAAGACAGTATTTTAGCTTCAGTAAGATTTGAATCTTGATTATATGTTTGCAGGTGGATTCGAGTGAGGATTCAGAGAGTCCATGGACAGGGACCCGTGGCGTCGGGCCCTTCGGCTCGAAATAATCTAAAGGTTCATCTATTTGAAATGAATCCAAACTATTTGCAATGAAGAGGAAAAAGGGGATGAATCTTTGTGATCCTATCATTGGAGATGAAGTTTCTTTAATAAAATGAGTTACATATCAAAACTTGAGTTTTCAACTTTCCATTGCTCATAAGAGTGAACAAACAGAACTTGAACAGGTCCAGAGGAATTTCCGTAAAATCTTTGACTTGACTAGAGTAGCCTTACAAAGATTCGGAGGTAAATTTTGCGTTTACACAATGTTGAAACGCGAAACTAATACGAATGCACGCGAAAAGAAATCATTGACCCGCTCACACATAGATTTCGGTGACAAGATTCCGTCCGGCCGCGGCCGAGTGCAATAAAAGCGGATAAAAATGTAAGCTGCCAGTAATTCCTCTAAATATCTTTTGCATTTTTCCGATGTTAGGGTGCTTGAAAAATTGCACAAAATAGTATTCACAACTCATTCATGAAGTTTCCCGCTTCCAAACGATTATTTCAACCTTCACCTGCGGCTCAGGCTGAAAACCAATCGCTCGGAAGCGAGCTACAACCTCATCAACTCGGTGCAAAGTGTACTATCATAGAGCTCAACGTAGAAACTCCTGAGATAGCTCGGAACTTGTTCATTAGAATCGAACGTACGTATTCTCACTCATCTTGAAGGTCTTGATATAAGCTTAAAAATGAGCTGAGCCACGTTGAATTAAGAGATTGAGATGAATTTGACTTACGCTCAAATTTATAGTCGTTGGTATTGGTCATGGTTTTAATCATAACCAATACCTTGCATGGTAATTGATTCAAGAATGAGTTCGGAAAATAAGTTGTGAGTCAAAAGTTTTGGACTAGTGTACGAAATGTGACTACCTCTGTCACTACAGCTGCTATTCTGTAGAAAACTGTCTTATATGGACAAAACTTTTGATTCGAGCTTTTACGAGAGTGCCAAGAGTGAGTTGAGACCAAAATTGTATCAAACGTGCATTTCACTAAATCTATGCATGAGAGACAGTTTCCAACACTGGTATTTCGACAGACTAGTGGCTGTAGTCACATTTCGTGTGCATTAACCCAAAAATTCCGACTCAAAACTTATCCTTTGACCTAATTTCTGAATCGCGTACCATGCAAGGTTTTGGTCATGAACAAAACCGTAACCAATCCGGGACTCGGACGTTGAGAGCCTATTATCGTCTTGACAAATGTGGTTATAAAAACTCCACGTCGTTGTCATGTAAAAACACGGATCAAGCTCGCATTTTCAAGATGGAGATTGCTTCACTCTGACTCCAACGGGATGTTCATCTTTGAAATTGAGGCCCCCCAACAAAGTATATCATTCGTTCCAATCGTGAATTCCAGTGCAATTACTAGTCACATCGATCATTCATGTCAACATTGAATAATGTAAACATACCTCATACCTGGAGCAAACAATCGATCTAATGTGTAATGTTATTCATCACCTAGGTAAAAATGAGGACACTATGACCATGTATGAACATGGTGTTCTGGAACATTGTGTTGATATTTGATCGCATAGAAAAACAAAATTTAAATTTTACGCAATGCCGGTAAAATAATTAGTACAAACTGATGTGCAGCTGGTACTGCACTAATACTTGATGATGTGTGTTGTACACGTCTTAAAAACAGTTTTAAAGAGTTAATCTTTGAGCCTGAAAAAATTCAGAATTCAGAGAAAAAATCCAAGACAAGTATCGATTCTTCTCGGGATAATTTATTTTTTCAGAACCCTCTTTGGGAGCTTTTTTAGTGTACAATCAACATCCTCTGAAGTATTGATGCTGAAACAACTGTAGATCCCTGGGTTAACATTTTGAAAATCGTCAAATTTGCAAATTTTAATTGGCAATATATTGCGGGAGTATTGCAAATACACTCGGCAACACTTCCGCAACACTTTGCCAAACCCCATTCACCAATATAGCAAACATATCGCTAATTTTGATCTCTCAGAATGATTTGGGATCCAAGGGAAACATTGAGAATATGGGGAAATTCCAGAAACTTTTGACTTTTGCTGTCACTCCATCACGATTTCGGCTGTGTGACGTGTAATGAGGCTTAACCTGTCAAATTTTCTTTGTTTGGATGTCCTGAAGTGGACACCAAATTCGGAGTGGACTGGTGGATGTGTATGAATACTAGAGCTAATCAAGTGCGAGGAAATACCCGAAAATCGACAAAATGAGGTGTCACTCGAACCAACTCTCAAAATTCGTTAAGCTCTCAGGGTTTTAGCATATTACAGCAGGTCCTGTAACTTTGCAGACATGTTTCTTCATGATCCAAAGTTATGCTTTTCTTCTTGAAAAAGATGTACATCGATGTACTCAGACGTGACACGCATAGGGCAGTCTATCACTCCATTTCGATGAAAAATCATTACTCCTGTTCTTAGGCTCATACACTTTTCAGTAGGGCTGCCGCGAGACTCAAGACCAGCATAGGTCTCGGTACCGAGACTCTCGAAAGCCGAGACCGATGCCCGATACCGATCCCGGGTGATACTATCGGAAACCGAAACCGAGTCTGACTCCCTTAATTAGTCTCGGTCACGATACGAGTCTGCCTTGGTCGGACTCGCAAGACTCTCGCTCTCATCCATAAAAACCATCAAATTAATAAGCCATGCAAGGCTGGAATACTTTCAATCGAGGTTCGAGAATTAATGAGACAACATAAATCCAATTACATTATTTATAATGTTTTAATAATTTATCACGTTCTGCCTGAAGCGCTAGTATTAGCCTCTCGTCACCATCAGGTCGAATTTTGATCGATTGTTCCTTCCACTTCATTAATCATTATATTCAAGGCAATCACAGCTATTGGTGAATTGGCTTTTTTCTCCACTGATACAACATCGCTAACTTGACGAAAATCTATAAAAAATTCACTGATTCGTTCGATAAGATTCCATTTACGATCGCTCAACTCATAATCTCTCAATTCTTTACAGTTATGACAGATTATTTGTAAAGCTGGCTTCAAATTACACGCAACCTCTAACATGTCAGATGTTGATAATGACAAATCAAGAGGCGCGGTAGCGCCTCGCTGGCGAGTATGAGCAGAAGAAAAATCGAGCGAGGTGCTGTGCCTATCTATACTTTGAATTGGGGTTTTTCAACCCCACACTTTTTTTCCACTTGGATTATTTACCTCATTAACGTTGCTCATACAGCTCTGCCGTGCTCTAACGAACCCTTCTAAATACGATCCAGGGTTCTGTACAATTATTTTTGCAATCCGAGCTCTGGACGCGTTTTATTGAACACCGCAAATTTCATGCTTCGTTTTACATCTCAGTTCGACTTCTCCAGTCCCGTGCTTCGACTCGAGAAATATCGAAACGTCTCTACTACACATGTGTTGGATGGTGGTCGAGGAAGACAGAGAGTGAGAGAGATACAGAGAGAGAACACAAAGAGAGCGCGCCGAGTTGGATGGATGGCTGGGTGCTCAACTGACACCTGAGAACCTCGTCCCGTACTTACTTCGCAACCAGGAGACATGGGATAGAGTTACCGGATACATCAAGCTGGTGATGACCCGTAAGGAGGAGAAAGAGAGGGAGGTGAGGCGCCTCGATGCCGGTGAATTACAGTAAACCTGCCGATTCAAACAGAAGAGGTCCAAATGGTTCCAGGAGGAATATGATGGACTGAAGAGGGAAGGAAGAAGAGAGAAGATCGAAGGAAGAAGAAAGAAGAATGAAGAATGAAGAGATGGAAGAGGATCGAAGAAAGGGAAACAACACCTGCGAGTCGTGAGAAGAGAGACGCTCGATCCTGAGCGCGAGACGCCGCCGGCCCTGAAGTAATGCTCACGTGGTGCCGGGGCCGGATTGGTAAGTTGGTGGATCTCTCCCTTGTCCAATGGCCGGCGCCAACGGAGAAGGAACAGAGGGTTTACCCGGTTCGGATGGCCGTATCGATGCGGATTCCAGCCCAGGACTATTGGGGAGGTGCTGGCCAGCCGTGTTGGCTGACCGGTGCCTCTCCTTCGTACGTCGCAGCGTATTCGCCCTACAAGCACCTTAAAAAAAAAAAAAAAAAAAAGATGCAGAGAGAGAGAGGCGGAAGGAGTTGGAGGAAAGGACCAACGCAAGAGGGAGATAGACCTCACCCCAAACAGCAAGGAGAGAAAGGGTTTGGGTGAGAACGCGGAAAAACGAGTGCTAAAGCAATCGAAGCTCACTTTTCCGGTCCAACTAGGGAAGAATGCGAAGGTTGCAGCAGAAGCACAAGAGGTGGCAGAAAAGCTGCTGAGGAACAATTCCGCGCTCAGGATCCAGGTTACGCAACCAAGCAACGGAGATGATGACGCCGTCAACTTGAGCTCAGACTCGAGCGAGTCCGACTCCACTATAGGGTCCCAGGGGAACGGAACAATCGTGACGCCCGGAATCGGTGCGCTCGATAAGAGAGTACACGATGGAAAGTCTGATGGGATGGAGATTGACCCTATCCTCTCATCCGGAGATATGGCACGACTAAAGAGTGGAAACGAGGCAGGCGATCTCATGGAGTCATGGGAAGAACTGAAAACGTGCCGGAAAGAGATGGAGGAAAAGACATATCTCCTCCTCGAGCACTTCAACTTGGTTATAGGGTTAGCCGAGTCTGTTTCCAGCAACCCAGAAGAGACCAAGGGTGACATGGGAGAACTCAAGAAGATAGGCCAGTCGCTCGAAGGCCTACTCGCGACAGACAAGGTGAAGCGGGCTGCTTTCGAGACAACGCTCCTCGAAAGACCCTGAAAGCGAGGGGGAATGTGCAGCCTCCGGTCACAAGAAAACCGGCCGCGTCGGGTAATGGCTCCCAGGGAAGGGGGGTAGGGAAACCGGAATCGCGATCGGGGCAACAACGCGGTTCGAAGGGGACGCGATACGGACCTCCACCGGGAGGTCTCGGAACACCGCGCTTGACATCAACGCCCAATCGGCCCGAGCAGAATGGGCCTTGGAAGGAAGTGGTGTCAAAGAAACGAGCAAGAACGGCAGAGAAGAGCGGTAGATCGGACGATGCCGCCGGAAAGAGAGCGAAAATGAAGCCGAGAAGGGTGAAGCCCGAAGCCGTCCTCGTTACGGCCAAAAAAGATGGGCTAACCTACGCAGACATGCTGCACAGGATAAAAACGGATGACCTCAATGAAGAAGTGGGCTCTAAGGTCACGGGCTTCCGCAAGACCCAAGAAGGCCAAGTCCTTCTTGAACTCAAGAAGGGCACCGATGTCACCGCCGTCAAGGCAGCCTTGGCACCAGTCATCGGGCAAGAAGGAGCTGTCCACTGTCTAGCGAACAGCACGACCCTCGAGGTGCTCAGAGTCGACTACGACGTCGACATAATCAAGGTGCGGGATGACCTCGCGGACCCTACCAGAAAACGAGAAGGGTGCCGTTGTAGTCAAGTCCATCCGGAGTGGCTACCGCGGCACCCAAACCGCTGTTGTCTCGATTGCAACGAGACTGGCCCACCATCTCCTCGACTGGAAGGAGCCAAAGGTTGGATGGGGCAGAGTCAGAATCCGCGAGAAGGGTGGCATCCCACGGTGCTATAACTGCTTAGAGTACGGCCACAAGGCCTCGGGGTGCAAAAAAGAGAAGGCAGAGGAACGGAAACCAAAACTCCGCTTCCAATGCGGCGAACCAGGGCACCTTGCCGCGATTTGCAAGGAAAAACCAAAATGCCTAAGCTGTGTGGTAATCGGGTTCAAATCTGACCACAGATCTGGGGCCAGCAACTGCACTGCGTACCAGAAGGCAAGAGCCACATATAGACGCAGGAAGGAAAGAAATGGCTAGCTTCATCCAAGCCAACTTCAGGAAGAGCGGGGACGCAGACGATCTCCCACACGCTATTGCCAAAGAAGGAGGGATCGATGTTCTGATCATCGCCGAACGACCTCGAAAGTGCGAATTCTCTCGATCCACATTCGATCACTGGAGGACAGCCGTAATCCAAATCATGAATCCTGCGATCCGTGAGACTGGACCAGCTGTTAGTGGCCGCGGTTTGGCTCGAAACACCACAGGGGGCACAGCAGTCTATAGCTGCTACTATTCGGTTTCGGCTTAGGACTGGCGGACAGAGACAGGCGACACGCAGACCGTGGCCGACGGGGTGGCAGGTACGCAAGCTAGACGAGGGAAAATTCCGGAAATCGATAGAAACAGCTGAAGATCTCCCGATGAACTCCACCGCGGGAGAGGCTGTGGATATGGTAACGACTACCATCACAAGAGCCTGTGACGCATCCATGCCTCGCAAGACAACACCATGCTTCTGGAGGAAACCAGAGTACTGGATCACAGATTAGATAAAGGCTCTACGAAGAACGAGCAACAAGAAAAGAAGGACCGCGTGGCGATCAAGGAAGCTGCAGCGGCCATCGCTGGCGGAAGATGACAGAGCGTACAAAGAAGCAAAGAAGGCTCTTGTTCTAGCTATCGAGAGAAACAAAGAGAAATGCTGGGGTGAATTGTGTGACATGGTTAACGGAGACCCTTGGGGCAAATCATACCGCGTGGTCATGTCAAAGGTCCGAACCCGGAGGGGCAACCCAGCACCGACCAATGCAGCAACCTTGCGCAGCATCGTGGAAGACCTCTTCCCAGCAGGAGAACCGAGAGTGACATTCCCTCCGGAGAGCGAAGATCCCATCCCACTCTTTACTATGCAAGAGCTACTCATAGCGGCAAAGAGGCTGCCAAACGGCAAGGCCCCTGGCCTGGACGGCATTCCAAACGAAGCTCTGAAACTGGTCTTCAAATACAAGCCAGATTTACTCCTCGACCTCTTCAACATCTGTCTGAGCGCGGGAAATTTTCCGGACAAGTGGAAACGCCAGAAGGTGGTCCTGATACCTAAAGATCAAAGAGGTCAACGCCCTCTCAGCATGCTCGACAATGTCGGTAAGATGTACGAGAGGATGGTGCTCAACAGGGTGGAGGAAGCCTACGAAGAGAGCGCTGGGCTGTCACCAATGCAATACGGGTTCCGGAAGGGACGGAGCACTGTGCACGCGATCGAGGCGGTCCAAGAACGGGTTCAAGCGTCGGTAGGGAATCCATACCAAGGAAGAGGAGGATTCTGTGCCATCATTGCGTTGGACATAAAGAACGCGTTCAACTGCACGAGCTGGGAGCGAGTCTATCAATCCCAAGCAGGTAAGGTGCCCCCCTATCTACTAGCCGTCACGGGTGACTACCTGCGGAACAGGACCCTTGTGTACGACACCGACGAGGGACAAGAGGTTTGGGTACTGTCCGCCGGAATCGGACAGGGATCGGTTTCCGGGCCGTTCAACTGGAATACCCAGTACGACAGCTTACTGTCTATCGAACTGCCAGAAGGAGTGATAATAGTGGCTTTCGCGGACGACGCGGGACTCATAGTATGGGCCGACAACGAGGAACTCTTGGGTAGACGCGCGAACGGAGCGCTGGCCCGAGTCTACGAGTGGATAATCAGCAGGCTTCTGGAGCTCCCTGTCAAGAAGTGTGAATCAATCGTGGTCACAAGGCGTAGGAAGTTTGACTTGACCCGGTTTTATATCAACGGGCAAGAGATCCCACGGAAGACAGAGCTGAAATACCACGGTGTATGGCTCGACGACAAGTGGTCGTTCAAGAAGCACATCCAGGAAGCCGCCCAGAAGGCGAGCAGGGTCGGTGCGGCGCTCCAGCGGCTTATGCCGAATATCGGAGGACCCAAGGAAAAGAGGCGCGCACTTCTCAACACCGTCACCACCTCCATCATGCTGTACGGTGCACCCGTGTGGGGAAAGAAAGTAGAGAAGACCATCATCGAGAAGAGAATGGGGCCTGTCCACCGGAGAGCGGCCCTGAGAAGCTACCGTGCCTACCGCACCGTGTCAGGAGATGCGGCTCACGTATTGGCGAGTACACCGCCCATCCACTTGCTCGTCGCGGAGCGAGTGAGGATCTGGGACCGCCAGAAAGTGATCGGAGTCAAACGAGTACTCACTCCGACGATGAAAGAGATTATCCGCGACAACGAGAAGGAAACCACCCTCGAACAGTGGCAAACTGAGTGGGACTCGCCATTTGCGAATGGCAGATGGACGCACCGGTTGATCCGTGACGTAGCCAAGTGGGCGGAACGTTCCCACGGAGAGATGGACTACTGGACGGCTCAGGCACTGAGCGATCATGGTTGCTCCGGTTCCTATCTAACCAGGTTTAAGAAGAGGACGACCCCAGCATGTCAGTCATGCGGGGACGACTGGGATGACGCCGAACATGCCCTGTTCAAGTGCAGCGACAACCGGAGAGAGCGCGCCGAGCTGGATGAATGGCTGGGTGCTCAACTAACACCTGAAAATCTCGTCCCGTACTTGCTCCGCAACCAGGAGACATGGAATAGACTCACCGGATACATCAAGCTGGTGATGACCCGTAAGGAGGAGAAAGAGAGGGAAGTGAGGCGCCTCGATGCCGGCGAATTACAGTAAACCTGCCAATTCAAACAGAAGAGGTCCAAATGGTTCCAGGAGAAATATGATGGACTGAAGAGAGAAGGAAGAAGAGAGAAGATCGAAGATCGAAGATCGAAGAAAGAAGAGAGATTGAAGAAAGAAGAAAGAAGAATGAAGAGATGGAAGAAGATCGAAGAAGGAGAAACAACACCTGCCAGTCGTGAGAAGAGAGACGCTCGATCTTGAGCGCGAGATGCCGGCGGTCCTGAAGTAACGCTCACGCGGTGCCGGGGCCGGATTGGTAAGTTGGTGGATCTCTCCCTTGTCCGATGGCCAGCGCCAAAGGGGAAGGGCGAGAGGGTTTATCTGGTACGGATGGCCGCATCGATGCGGAATCCAGCCCGGGAGCTTTGAAAAGTATCGGCCAGGCATAACCGCCCGTCCGGAACCTCTCTATTGCTACGTCGCAGCGTATTCCCCCTACAGCCACCTAAAAAAAAGAGATTGATTGATTGATTGAGGAATTTATTGAGGGCAGAGGGTAGACCCTATTTGCCCTAATTGTGATACATATGTTAACAATACATATGTTAACAGTACAGTATAATGAATAATATAATAGACCAAGAACGTTGCTTAGGTTTTGCTGAGTATACACTGGGAGATGCAGAAGGTATGTTCCATGAAAGCTTGGATACAGAAATACGTGACAAAATATCATTGACTATGCTAAAAGTAACAATAATAAACTAAACTAAGGGTATCGACTTTCTTACACTACTCCAGGGAGTGTAAGTTTACCTATCAATGCCGAGGGGATTAAATCAAGATGTTCTTTTTGAGCTCCCAGGATCCAATCATGCGCGTCGCGCTCCATGAGTGTCACGCGGAGAGAACGCTTGAATCCGTCAGGGCTCTGCTTTGCAAAATCCACATCAGAATGTGTATTAAAAAGCTTCGACGTGACGTAAGTGAATGACTGGTTCAAGGCTTCGGTACGGGGGGTTTTGTACGTCAAGATATGTTTGCTGCGGCGCTCTGATTGGCGTAAGGATGGGTCATTTGAAACTAACTTAAAGCGCGGTCGCAAGAAAGATGAAAGATTATGATGGATTATTTAAAAGGTCAATGAGCCAATGAGATATTCTCTCCGTCATGCGGCTGATAACTAACCCAGGGCAATACGGTACGATGAAACATGCGCGCGTCGAGGCACGTTGCCATGGGCGAACCTAACACAGGTGTTCATGAGTGTTTGAAGTTTCAGCATTTGAATTTTGTCGAGGCCGGTCAGGAGTGTCGCGCTGTAGTCAAAGTGGGGGAGTACGAGGCTTACTGTTAGCTGTTGCCTCGAAGGGCGCGAGAGTGCTCGACTCATCATGCGCAAGGAATGAAGGGAGCCATGAATTTTCCTAGATAAGAGATTGATCTGCTTTCTCCAATCGAAGGAAGAAGAAATTGTGAGCCCAAGAAGCTTGATATTGTCAACGTAGGGTATGGTAGTACCATTGATACAGATAGGGGCAATGCGTTGCAGGTCAATAGTCTTCAGGTACAATTTGCTACCAAAAATGATAGCAGTGGTCTTATACGCATTTAATCTGAGACCATTGTCTAAGGTCCATGCCGCTACTGAATTTGCGTCTTGATTGATGAGACTGATCAGTCTGTTGATATCAGATGGAAGGCCATACATGTATATGTCGCGGGCTCTTGGTGAAATCAGCCTTTTCGTGAAAATCCTAGGCTCTTCATGAAGAGCCGGCCGATCGTGTCAGCGCTGATCCCTTTCACTTTGTTACACGATTGGCCTAGCCTTTTCGTGAAAAGGCTGACTCGTCCAGCCTTTTCATGAAAAGGCCAAGTCGGGCTAGGCCCTTCGGTGTACAGATGGGCAGAGTCATCAGTACCGCTGTCGAACAAAGTCAGTATCGCAGTCAAAGCTGTCGAATCAATTGCACTTCTCACAATCATATTAAATTGAATAATCTTATGAAAATTGATCGATGGAATCGGCTTGCTCAGATAGGACTTCCAAAGGTTAGCCCATTAAAACTGGAATGAAAATGTATATTGTTGCTCGGTGTGTGTGAAAAAATTGACTCTGATCTCATTTAGTACAAAGCTACATCAATCGAAGATTTCGAAGACTATCAAATATCTAATAGTCAATCAATTCACGTGAAAATTCTCGTCATCTAAAAATCATTCTATGATTTGAAAAAATTCAATTCTAACTATGGGCGCCACACTCGAGCCTACTTTGTGTTGATAAGAGTTGACATAATTGATCAACTATTAGATATTTGGTACGCTTCGTAGTCTTCGATTGATGTAGCTTTGTACTAAATGAGATCAGAGTCAGTTTTTTCACACACACCGAGCAACAATATACATTTTCATTTCAGTTTTAATGGGCTAACCTTCGGAAGTCTTATCTGAGCATGCCGATTCCATCGATCAATTATTATAAAATTATTCAATTTAATATTATTGTGAGAAGTGCAATTAATTCGACAGCTTTGACTGCGATACTGACTTTGTTCGACAGCGGTACTGATGACTCTGCCCATCTGCACACCAAGGGCCTAGCCCGACTTGGCCTTTTCATGGAAAGGCTGGACGAGTCAGCCTTTTCACGAAAAGGCTAAGCCGATCGTGTATCAAAGTGAAAGGGATCAGCGCTGACACGATCGGCCGGCTCTTCATGAAGAGCCTAGGATTTTCACGAAAAGGTTGATTTCACCAAGAGCCTGCGACATATATACCTGTGTCATCAGCGAAGATCTTGTGGGATGAGTGGCGAAGTACTCGAGAGAGGTCATTGATGAAAATGAGGAATAGCAGTGGACCAAGAACACTGCCTTGCGGCACGCCCCCATTAACATCAAGCCATGATTCATGCATCCCATTTTCACATCGGACTGCTTGAGTGCAACCGTTCAAGTAACTCGCAAACCAGCGTATGACACGATCTGAGCATCCGAGGTTACGTAGTTTTCCCAGGAGCTTAATGTGTGGAAGAGTATCGAATGCTTTGGAGAAGTCAAACGAGATAAAGATCGTGATCATACGCTTGTCAATTGCAGTGCGGACGTCTTCTAGTACTCCTAGGAGAGCGCTTTGGGTGGAGTGATGTGGTCAAAAACCGCACTGATTTGGGTCAAGTATGTTGGCGAGGGAAAGATGACTGAAAAGTTGCTCATGTACGACTCGCTCCAAAACCATGGATATTTCAGGCAATTGAGCTACTGGTCGGGTGTCAGACGGGGATTTGGGTGCTGAGTTTTTCGAGAGAGGGAGGATCGAAGACCGCTTCAACAGAGAGAGAGATTGATTGATTGATTCAACTTTATTAGCCCGGGGACACTGAGTCGCATGGGGCAAATTGAAAAAATATAGAAAAATACATCATTTTTGGAACACAAAATAAGTAAATATAATGTATATACAAATTACTCATCTGGATGTAGGGATATGCTGAGTATTGAAGACACAATGGGACGAAGACCTAAAGTTAAGTGTATCACTGTAATTATTGAGGTTTTCAAACCCTTTACTTGAATACTAATAGATAATTTGTGATTTTGGCCTCATCAGTATAAATATAAATACAGATATTAGACTACTAGACTATGTCTCGGCTTATTAGAAGACTGAACATCAACATAAAACATTTTGGAATAGTTAAAATAGTAAAAAGTGATGGAACAGATATACGTCGTGGAGTTTCATACACAGAACCCAGGCAGAGATTGAGTCATGATTCTTCATCTTCATCGAGACTGGATAAATAGATAAGTAGGTGTTTCTTGAACGCTTCAGCTGATGTTGTGTCTCGAGGAAGTGAAGTAAGAGCTTTAGGTAGGTTATTCCATAATTTTGCGGCTGAAATCTGAAATGAGTTCTTGAATGCGTTGGTACGTGAGGACTTAACAATGAGATCGCCCGTCTGTAGGCGCTCGGATCTATGGAGAGTTGTGTTGCATATTTCCGTGATATTACAAGATAGGTAAGATGGAATTCCGGTCTTCAAGATTTGGAAGGTTTGACTAGCCAGAAAGTACTCTCGACGCGACTGGACAGTAAGCCATCCTAACTGTTTACGGTATGGAGAGATGTGATCGCGCCAAGGGATGTTGCCAAAGATAAAACGTGTACATGCGTTCTGCGCTCTTTGAAGCTTAAGATTCAGTCCTTTATCAAGATTATGAAACACTAGGCAGGCGTAATCGAAGAAGGGCAAGATAAGTGATTGAACAAGGGTTTTCCGGATTGCAAATGAGAGTGCATGACGATGGCATCTGAGTTGGCGTAGTGTGCCGAAAACTTGTTGGCAAATGGACGACACTTGTTTTTTCCAACTCTGATCGTTGGCTATCCATATCCCCAAGTTCTTCACCTCAGACACATAGTCCACAGGAGTGCCATTGATTTTAATTCTGGGCAAATCACTCATGTTTAGAAGACGAAGGTTTTCTTTGCTGCCCATGATCATGACTTCAGTCTTCCCTAAGTTCAAAGTGAGACCGTTGTCAAAAGCCCATTGATTTATGGCATTGGCATCTGTTTCTACTTTTTCTAGAGTATCAATGATCTCAAAATGTTGACAGCTCCTGTAGATTGGTGTGTCGTCGGCATAGATCATGTATCGACAAAATTTGAGAACTTGAGGTGAATCATTAATGAAGATCGAGAATAGAAGTGGCCCTAGTACGGATCCTTGGGGAACTCCTGCAGTGATTTCGAGCCAATCTGATAGGGTACCTCCCCCATCGATAACGGCTTGGCACCTGTCAGCTAGATACGAAAGAAACCATTTGGTGGTGTGATTGTCGATTTGATAAGAGCGCAATTTCTGAATGAGGATGTCGTGTGGGATTCGGTCAAAGGCTTTGGAAACGTTGAAAAGAACTAATACGGTATATTGAGATTTGTCAATAGCGCGCCTCACGTCTTCCAGAACACCGAGCAATGCAGTCTGGGTGCTATGGCCTGTTCTAAAGCCAGCTTGACGAGGATCAAGCAAGTGGTTTCTTTCAAGGTGACATGTGAGTTGCTGAGCAGCAATTTTCTCAAGGATCTTTGAGCACTCTGATATGCGCGCAATAGGCCTAAGGTCAGACACTTCGGATAGCTCAGCTGATTTCGGGATCGGCGTAATGAGTGTTTGGTTCCAGAGCGAGGGATATGATGCGGAAGAAATTGATGAGTTGTAAATGTCTGTGAGAGGCAGTAGAATTTCAGGACATGAGGTAATAAGATTTTTTATGGTGAAACCATCAATACCAGACGACTTGGATTTAACTTCGAGCATTTCATAATAGATCGCATCTGGTGTTGTTTCTTGTAAAGTGAATGGTGCTATAGGTTGGCGATGTTGTGAGATGAAGTTGAGGAAAGGATTATGAGAGCTAATTGGTGCTTGAATACTAGAGATCGACGCGAAATGCCTATTCATAGCATTATGCGAGAAAATGGTGAATAGTGAGGGGGGTCGCGATTTGATCATGCCCAGTCTGTCGAGAGCACTCCAAAGTTTATTCATATCTTTCGCTGAGTTGATCTGGCTAGCACTATAACTATTTTTGGCTTTGTTCAAATCTGATTTCACTTCAGCGCGCAGAGCACGGTAGTTCTCCTTCAGAACGGGACAATCTAGCTCTTTGGCTCTCTTGTAAACATTATCTCGTTGTTTCATACGCTGCCTGATATCATGACTCACCCATGGTTTCTTGGAATCAGAAATTGTGACCTTACGTAGCGGATGGTGTAGGTCCAGCGCGGTTTTTAGTGAGGTAGTGAAAGTTTGTACCTTTTCCTCGAGACACATGTGATCTTTGATCAGACTCATTCCAGCGTGCAAATCGTTCAAGTACTTGGATCGGTCGAAATTTTTGAACTCTCGTTTGATGAAGGTGCGATTCTGATGACAGGGTGGCTGTAATTTTATATCAAGGTCGATCCTATCGTGACCAAAAGTAAAAGGTACTTCAGACTTGACATACGATTTGACAACTGTCATTGAGTTGACAATAAATAAGTCTATCCAGGTGTGAGCAAATTGCCTTCGCGCACTTATCGTATGATGCGTGGGATCAGATTGTACTACTTCAAGCGCAAGATTCTGTGTATGTCTCCGAATAAAATTAGACTCTGGGTCTATTACACACATATTAACATTAAAATCACCAGTCAAGACAATAAATTCATACTTGGGGAGAAATTTAGAGAGAACATTGAAGAACTCTTCTGGCAAAGAGCCATGTGGAGGACGGTACAGGACAGCAAGGAGAAGACGGTTATTGCCGACCATGATCTCTACGATTAAATATTCGGGCTGCTTGATGCGGGAGTTATCGGATCTAACTAAAATTTTGAAGGGTAAAGATTCGTGGATATACAAAGTGACTCCACCACCAGCACGGTTTACTCGATCATTGCGTATAATAGTGTAATTTGAAATATGCACAGATTTGTCTGTATCATGCAAGGAGAGTTTACTTTCGGTAATCGCAAAAACATGTTTGGGATTATCAAACAAGAATAATTCTATTTCATTAAAGTGCGTCAGAATGCCATTTACATTTGCGTGAGAAATGTTCACTGACGAGGAAGCGCACAGACGGTGACGATGATGATGGTTACTTTTGTCAGGAGTGAAGAGCGCCAAGGTCTGTATCAGATCTGATTGGAATATTAGAGGAGTTCACATCTTTGCGCATAAAAATTGTGTAGTCAACGATACGAGGTGGTAAATATTTGAGTTCTAGGCTTTGGCTCTCGCTTTTTTGAATAGTTCGTATAGAGGTTTTGGATATAAAGGGCGAATAAAAATCTTGCTGGAAGATGCCTCTCCGAACGCCTCGGCAGCAGTGAATTTAGCGGTGCCAATGCGCGTTGAAACTATGTAGTCACGTATCTGTGCGGATTTGAACTTTACAACAATGCTTTTTGACGTTTGTTTTGTTGCTGAGGCTACGGGTGCACTATTGTTGCTTTTTTTGAAAGATTCACGAGGGAAAATTCTCGCATCAAGTATGTCGCCAACAAGGTGAGCTAGATTCAGCGCTATCAGAATAGATTTTTATCAGATTGAAAGGAGTTTTATCAACACTGTTCGAAATACCAGATGCAATCAGCTCCGCTTCTTCCTTGAAGGCGACGTTTGCAGAGTTCATGGGCGTAATGTTATTAGATGGCGTATTATTCTGCATAACTCGTAGTTCATCACGTATCGACGAGAAACCTTGATCCATCTTGTCATTCAAATTGCTGATTTTTTGATCGTGTTCAGCCAGCTTGGTGTGAATGGCACTCAAATCATCAACACGCTTATTCAATGCATCAATCGATGTGTGGAAACTGGTCTCTAAAACTTGAAGCCGTTCTTCTTGTCGAGTGGCAAATGCGCTCAGTTGGCGTTCAATCAGTGCAGAGATAGACGAGAGTGCAGGGTCGGGTACAGCCGGCTGTTGCATGCCAGTATATAGCGGTGTAGATGGGCTTGTATTGGTGGCAGCTATGGTATGTACGCCGGCGAATGTGGTGGTGAAAAGCGATGTACCCGTATTGACCGGCTGCTGCGATGTCATTGCTGCGAGCCCCGTGCCGCCCTCTAGTGAGAGAATTTGATTCTGCCCGTTCTCTTCCATGCCGACACTCTTCCGATAATGTTTAGAGCCCGTGATAGAGAGCGCGCAGCAGGGTTTGGCGGATCGATATCCAGCGTACGCACGTGCACAACCCAGATGGAAAGTGCTCGTGCAGCTATCAGAGTCACAGAGGATGAATTCACCCGCGATAGGCTTAAGGCACTTTGTACACGTAGGCATTCGGCCCGCAGCAGGTGATCGGAGGTGCCGAGTTTGAATGGGGATCAGGTGCGCATGTGCCTTCAACATGAATTTTTGCCGCGTTCCGCTGTCTGGACAAGATTGTTGAAGCTACAATGTTTGTCACAACACTCTGCACGCACTGGTTTTGTTTTGTTTTTGTTTTGTTTTGATCACTGTAGTCACTGCACTTCGATTCCGCACAATACAATACTTGCAGCAAGCTATGAGGCTATTAGTGAGTATGTAGGTCCGCAGCACGCAGCAGTGTAGCAGACGACAAGCGTTGTGTGCTGTCTGCACAGCTGTGAATTGCCCGCCAATAATGGCACTCTCGGCGATGTTGATGAGACTTCAGTGCAATCTTCAGCGGTGGACAGCTCTCCCAGGCTCGAATGAGGAGCCAATCAGTGTATGCTCCAAGGGCAAGAGCCTGTAGGAGAGGTCCACCCTGCAAAATTTTCCACTCGGGGAAGTAAAATTGTCGATTAAATCGTTGTTGTATGGAGAGCAATACGGAGTACGTGTTGTTTCAACTCACCAACGCGAGAGAGAGCGAGAGAGAGAGAGAGAGAGAGAGAGAGAGAGGGAGAAAACAGAAGAGGTCTACTCATAGCGGCGAAGAGGATGCCGAACGGCAAGGCCCCTGGCCTGGATGGCATTCCGAACGAGGCTCTGAAACTGGTCTTTAAATACAAGCCAGATCTACTCCTCGACCTCTTCAACATCTGTCTGAGCGCGGGAACTTTCCCGGACAAGTGGAAACGCCAGAAGCTGGTCCTGATACCCAAAGGTCAAGGAGGTCAATGCCCCCTCAACATGCTTGACAACATCGGGAAAATGTACGAGAGGATGGTACTCAACAGGGTAGAAAAAGCCTACGAAGAGAGCGGCGGGCTGTCACCGATGCAGTATGGGTTTCGGAAAGGTCGCAGTACTGTTCACGCGATCGAGACAGTCCAGGAGCGGGTCCAAACGGCGGAGGGAGACCATACCAAGGGAGAGGGGTTTTCTGCGCGATCATCGCGTTAGACATAAAGAACGCATTCGATTGTGCGAGCTGGGAGCGAGTGTACGCATCCCAGGCAGGTAACGTGCCAACCTACCTGCTAGCAGTCACGAGCGACTACCTACGGAATAGGACCCTCGTATACGACACCGACGAGGGATAAGAGGTTCGAGAGCTGTCCGCCGGGATCGGGCAGGGATCAGTCTCCGGCCCGTTCAACTGGAATACCCAGAACGACAGCCTGCTGACTGTAGAACTGCCAGAAGGAGTGATAATAGTGGCTTTCGCGGACGACGCGGGACTCATAGTGTGGACCGACAACGAGGAACTCTTGGGTAGACGCGCGAACGAAGCGCTGGCCCGAGTCTACGAGTGGATGATCAGCAGGCTTCTGGAGCTCCCTGTCAACAAGTGTGAAGCAATCGTGGTCACAAGGCGTAGGAAGTTTGACTTGACCCGGTTTTATATCAACGGGCAAGAGATCCCACGGAAAACAGAGCTGAAATACCACGGTGTATTGCTCGACGACAAGTGGTCGTTCAAGAAGCACATCCAGAAAGCCGCCCAGAAGGCGAGCAGGGTCGGTGCGGCGCTCCAGCGGCTTATGCCGAATATCGGAGGACCCAAGGAAAAGAGGCGCGCACTTCTCAACACCGTCAGCACCTCTATCATGCTCTACGGAGCACTTGTGTGGGGAAAGAGAGTAGAGAAGACCATCATCGAGAAGAGGATGGGGCCTGTCCACCGGAGAGCGGCCCTGAGGAGCATTCGTGCCTACCGCACCGTGTCGGGAGACGCAGCTTGCGTCTTAGCGGGGATGCCACCCATCCACTTGCTCGTCGCGGAGAAACTGGGGGTCTGGGACCGCCAAAAAGTAATCGGAGCCGACCGAGTGCTCACTCCATCGATAAAGGAGATCATCCGGGTTAACGAGAAGGAAACCACCCTCGAGCAGTGGCAAACTGAATGGGATTCGCCATTCGCAGATGGCAGATGGACGCACCGGTTGATCCGCGATGTAGCCAAGTGGGCGGAACGCACCCACGGAGAGATAGATTACTGGACAACGCAGACACTCAGCGACCACGGTTGCTTCGGTGCCTATCTGACCCGGTTCAAGAAGAGGACATCCCCAGCATGTCAGTCATGCGGAGACAACTGGGATGACGCTGAACACGCCCTGTTCACGTGCAACGACACCCAAAGAGAGCGCGCCGAGTTGGATGAATGGCTGGGTGCTCAACTAACACCTGAGAACCTCGTCCCGTACTTACTTCGCAAGCAGGTGACATGGGATAGAGTCACCGGATACATCAAGCTGGTGATGACCCGTAAGGAGGAGAAAGAGAGGGAAGTGAGGCGCCTCGATGCCGGCGAATTACAGTAAACCTGCCGATTCAAACAGAAGAGGTCCGAATGGTTCCAGGAGGAATATGATGCACTGAAGAGGGAAGAAAGAAGAAAGAAGAGAGAAGAGAGGAGAAAGAAAAAAGAGAGGGAACAATGAAGAATGAAGATAGAAGATGCCGACAAGTGGCCGAAGAGAGAAGATGGAGAAGAGGAACGCTCGCAATCGAGCGCGAGACAACAGAAGAGGTCCAAATGGTTCCAGGAGGAATATGATGGACTGAAGAGGGGAGGAAGGAGAGAGAAGAGAGAAGATCGAAGATCGAAGATCGAAGAAAGAAGAGAGATCGAAGAAAGAAGAAAGAAGAATGAAGAGATGGGAGAAGATCGAAGAAGGGGAAACAACACCTGCGAGTTGTGAGAAGAGAGACGCTCGATCCTGAGCGCGAGACGCCGCCAGCCCTGAAGTAATGCTCACGCGGTGCCGGGGCCGGATTGCTAAGTTGGTGGATCTCTCCCTTGTCCAATGGCTGGCGCCAGCGGAGAAGGAAGAGAGGGTTTACCCGGTTCGGATGGCCGTATCGATGCGGATTCCAGCCCGGGACTGTTGGGGAGGTGCTGGCCAGCCGTGTTTGGCTGACCGGTGCCTCTCCTTCGTACGTCGCAGCGTATTCGCCCTACAACCACCTTGAAGAAAAGAAAGAGAGAGAGATTGATTGACTGATTGATTGATATCCTTTATTTGCTCAGAGGCAAAAATCAATAATTCTGTTACATATGGTACATATGTCACTCATAATAAATATATATCACATTCGTGAAATTTGTCGTTTTGGTCAAGGACATTGTATTATCACATCAAGTGACTAGTCATTTTGAAGCACTGCAAGGTGCGTAGAAAGTCAAATTACACTATTTCTTATACAGGTAAAGATAGCAAAAAAGGAGCAAGAAAATATAAAACATTTTTGTACATATAAAAGGACAGTGGGCTCGGAAAATTATCACAGATGTTTCAGTCAATGGCGGGAAGGCCACGCATAACTAAGTTATAATTAAAAGCCTAATCGGAAAGAGCCCAAGCCTATCAGAGGTTAAAGTATTGTTTGTTATCCACATCAATCCTCTGGGATGGTTGTGATAAGAGAAACTCTTTCAAAGCTTCTTCGAAAAATGAGATGTTCTGAATTTGCCGAATGCCTGAAGGGAGAAAGTTCCAGAAGTGAACGCATTGAACTTGGAAAGATCTTCTTCCATATTCAAGTCTCACTTTGGGGACTTTGACTTCCTGCTCTTGTGCGTCTCCCCGCACGGGGCGCTCGGATTGGTGCCTGGTAAACATTGCAGACAGGTAACCAGGTTCCCTCATGTGCATGATCTTATACATGATAATGCCTGCAAAGTACATTCGCCGCGAATCAGTACGCAGCCAATCCAAGTTTTCCCTGAACGGAGTGATGTGCTCGTCTCTCCTGAAATCAAAAATGTATCTCACAAATGAGTTGTTTAGTCTTTGCAGCCGTTGCCGCTGTTCATCTGTGGCGTCAAGATACACGACCGTACAATAGTCTAGATGGGGTTGTACTAACGCCTCGACCAGTCGAACTCGGAGAGTCCCGGTGATGCATGCCTTGAAAAACCGCAAACCGTACAGGGCCCCGTTGACTTTCTTCGTCACTTGATTTATTTGCGGTTTCCACGATAATTCGCTGTCTAATACAACACCAAGACTCACGACTGTATCACTGAAAGGAACGAAAACTCCATCCTGTATCTCAACACCTGGCAAATCCATCCTTTTCAGATCCTTGATATTCCTCTCGGAAGAGAAAAAGATTGCCTTGGTTTTACCAGCGTTGAGACGCAGGCCGGAGCCCATAGCCCAATCAGCAACCAGTCGCCCGATTTCTCCCAGTCGAGCGATGCCCTCCCTGATCTTATTTTTCTCGATTTGGAGATAAATTTGGAGGTCATCGGCGTAGAAGAGATGATCAACCGACTTTTCGTTCAGTAGCCCAGGCAAGTCATTGACGTACAAACTAAAGAGTAAGGGCCCGAGAACAGAACCCTGCGGAACCCCCAGATTGGTTGCGAGCCAATCAGAATTACCATTCTTGGACGTGACTAGCTGGGTGCGACCTTGTAAATATGATTTGATCCACAGGAGTGCCGAACGCGAGAAACCAAGTTGTCGCAGTTTACTCAGAAGTTTTGTTGGTGATATCGTGTCAAAGGCTTTGCTGAAGTCGAAGAGTAGTAAAAGGGTGATCTTCTTCCAATCTATACCTAGTCTGATGTCATCAGTCAATTTCAGCAAAGCTGTCTGGGTACTGTGGTGTTGTCCGAAACCAGCCTGGAAGCCATCTAATAATTTTTCTTTCCTCAAGTACTCCGTGATTTGGTCGTGTGCAATCTTTCCGAGAACCTTGGAGAGGAAGCACAAGAGCGCAATAGGACGGAAGTCTGAGACTGATGATGAAGCTACAGTCTTTTTTAGCGCAATCAGCTGTGCTTGCTTCCAAGTCTCAGGAAAGATGCTGTGAGCGAAAGAGGAGTTGAAAATATGTACAATAAGATCACCAATCGCCGGGAGAGCTTTCGCGATCACGCTTTGAGGGATTCCATCTACCCCGCGAGCCTGTGAGGAGAAATGTTTTATGGTAAGGACTACTTCATTCAAATTGGTTGGCTTGAATTCGAAACCCTCCTCTGGAGCCACCATTACATCGTCCATTGCTTCTTCTATATTCTCGCGAGGTGAGACAGAGACTCCCGCAAAGTGAGCGTTCAACTCGTCCGGGGTGAAGCCGTGAAGCTCCTCCTCTTTGCTCTTGGGCAAGAGGCCGAGGTTACGCATTTCCTTCCAAATGTTTTTATGTTGATCAAGAGCGTCGGAAAGGTGACTTTGAATGAAGGAATTTCGCTCTTTCTCAATACGCACGTCGACCTCTTCACTGAGCCGGAAGAACTCATTCTGAAGATCAGAACACTTGCGCTGGTTGCATTGGTTTCGCTACCAGCGCCTACGTGTTGCATCTCGCTTCTAAATGAGTCCTTTCAGCTCGGAACCAATCAAAGGAGCGTCGCCTTTACGAGGGCAAATTGTTTTTTCAGGCGCTAGTTCATCTAATACAACTTTCAAGTTTTCATTGAGGCAATTAATCGCATCTTCCAAACTAGTTTCAGCGTTGTTGAGCGCTGTCCAGTCACAGCGAAGCAGGCGATCATTCAACTGCTCCGGAGTGATGTTACGGAAATCTCTGTATGTGAAGGAATTTTTAGGCGGAGCAGGAGTGAAGACGTTGATGGTGACGTCGATGACCACGTGCTTGCCGAAACTGGGCAGTAGTCTGTTTTGTAAGTCGGTGACGGTGTCATTTTCATCTACGTACATATGGTCGATCCATTTATGAGACACATTGGGGTTGTGTTGATGAGTCGCACCGTGCTGCACAATCTGAAGGGACAGTTCTTCGGTCAGTGCGGTCAATGTCTTTGTGTCAGAATGAGCCGTGTCCAACAAGTCTGCGTTCAGATCCCCCATAATAACTTTGTGGCTAAAATCTCCACACAGTCGGCGTAATGAGCCGAAAAACCCATCATCCTTCTGCATGGCAATCTTTGGAGGTCTATAAATCACACCTACTAGAATCGATGGCGAGTTACCCTGCTGTACGCTGCAAAACAAATACTCGGGGATGCCAGGACACCCCGGACCAGAAGTATTAGACGAGGCAAGCCTCTCCACTTTGAAATCATTACGCACATACAGAGCAACCCCGCCACCGTTTCTGTTACGATCTTGCCGTAACAGCGAATAACCTGGGACCTGAACAAGACTGTCATCCACAAACTCATCGAGCCACGACTCAGCTACCCCGAAAAGATGGTAGGAGGGGTCGGCAGCGACGAGCAGGCGCAGGTGCTCAATCTTATCTGTTAAGGAGTTAAGGTTGATAAACCCCGCCTTTAAGGAACTACCACTCCCTTTTGACTCTCCGGCAGCCGTATTTAGTCAGGGAGTCCCCGCTGATGCTGCTGTAGAATCTGTAACCTGGTCTGGAACGGTTGGACTGTTCGGGCTACTGTCCGATGACTCATGATCTGGTCTTGGGGCTGTTCGACACGCCGTTTGAATGACATGCAGTTCAGTGAGGGACTCGAACGCATGCGCTCTCTCGCCATTTCTACGCCTGACCCAAAAGCGTCCACCGCTGTGCCAAACATATTTGAAGCCTAGACCTCGTGCAAGTGGCCTCAGCTGAATATATTCCTTGTATTTGTCACGAGGTAGCATTTCATCGATGTAAATCTTTCGGTCCGGCACATGGGCTTTCGCTTCAGGGTCAAGCAATGTGGGCTCGATGTTATGAGTTGTGAAACAATTGTTGGCAATCGAGCGCTTGGCTCTAATCACCTCCCTGACTAGACGACTGCACGAGAGTTGGACTACGCAGGATGGAACAGAACGTGAGCGGATGACCGAGGCTCGGGGCGATGAATCGGGTGATCTGTAGTTACGTTTCGGACCCGTCCTTCCGGACACGTGCCCGGGCTGCAGAACACGAACATCAGAAATGTTCTCCCTCTCCAGCGAGGGAAGAATGGACTTGAGTACTGCGAAGGAAATATTACGTACCTCATCCTCCGAGGCAGTAGAGTCTTTTTTCAAAGCACCAGTGATAATTAGTGATAATTAGTTGGGTGCAGTCAAGACCTCCACCCCTGAGTTCAGTGCTCCGCCGCCCAGCACGTGAATGGTTAGAAGAATCCGTTCGAACTTGAGGATCTGGCCCGGAGGATTGATGTGGAAGCTCAGAAACGGAAGACTTAATTTCATTACTAACATTAGATTTTCGCAGAGTGCCCTGGTCGTCTTTCAAAAGATCAGTCAGATGTGAGATCTGGCTTTTCATCAAAGTATTTTCCTCAAGAAGCAGCTCACGATCTAGGCGAAACTCCTCCAGCTTGGAGTTTTGCTTCTCTATGAGTTCCTCCAGAGACGACATGCGCGCTCAGTCAACCAACAGTTGAGCACTCTCCGCACTCACTGCTGGCGTGGGTGGCGGAGAGGAGATGGCAGCCTCACATCGGTTTGAGAGGGACATTATTTCGTCGAGCCAGTGCTGAGTTTGTTGAAAAAAGAGATCCAGAGCACTCTGCGAAATCAAAACCCACTTATCTCTAAGAATTCCCGGTGCTGGCGTTGTTGCTGGAGTGGTTGGCTGGACTGGTGTTCTGTCGTTCCCGTCTTGGGATATCCCACGACCATCCTCAGAAGATGTTGATAAGAGTAATGGCTGGGATGCGCCGATGGCTTCTGTTTGAATTTGCGCGCCACGAGCGGTAAGCGCTGAGGTGCTGCCACCGCTGCCAGTTGGTGGTGCAGCAGACGACATCCGCTGTTCATCGGTCCTCCCGACGGGAGTAGAGCCACTGGTGGTAGGGGGCTTCTCGCCGCGGCCGGTGGTAATGGTGCGCGGGGCAGGGGGAGATGTTCCCACCTTGCTGCGAGAGCTGAGCCGAGTCTGTGTAGTGGTAGACAAGCCACTCACACTAGTGCGCAAGTCGATATTCTCCATCTCTCTCTCTGACGTGCTTCGTAGTGCTGCGCCGAGCAGACGAAGCCGTCTGCTTAATGGCGCCCGGCGACGCTATTTTGTATGATTTTCTGCTCACCTCGTGACACGCTATGCAAAACCACTTGTTGTTCGATGCTTTTGAACATTTTATGTGTGAGAGGGAGAGAGAGAGATTAGATTAGATTAGATTATTAATGGTACCTTGGGGTATTACCCTATGTGGTACAGGTAGAAAATTCAATTCACATAACAATAAAATTACATATTGAGAGAAGTATGAATACCAAATCTAGGATATGAGTGTACATAACGAATGAATAATTACAAAAACTCATGATTTCACTGAGTCGAGAATAGTATAATCACCTATTACTATGGTTGCGAGGAAATAATGATTCATTGACGAGAAAGCTTCAGGAATCGGATCGAAAGCACATATTGCGTAAATTGAGTGAAAATATCATGATCTGAAAACAAATCTGATTAGGTAGATTGTAATAACCAAACGTGGGAATGCAATTCATACGCAGATGAACGCTCTTAAGATACAAAAATTCGAAGTGAAAAAGGATTGGCAATGCATATTTGAATCGAGGAAAAGTGAAGATCTAGCTCTACCAGAATTTCATTTCTTTTTATTTATTCATTTATTTAATTATAAACGGTTTACACCTTTTTACACAATACGATAATGTAGATAGAGCTCAGTAGATTATTCAACTAAAGCATTTGTAATATAACAAAAAATCTAATATAACAAAATTATAACAAAAAGTTTTTTTTTATCCCAAGTTATGGGAAATTGATCATCTAGACAACCAACATAATAATCTGCAATATAACAGCAAAAAATGCATGATATTGCGAGAATAAATCAGACAAACCAAAAAATATCGCTTATGAGTAATTGAAAATTTCAGACTTGCATAATTTTTTAAACATGGCAATTGACATCGATTTTAAATCTAGCCAACTTTCTGTACATAAGCATGGGCCCAATTCATTTGCAATATAACTTGCTCTTTCCAAGGGAGATCTAAAGTTATAAGACTTCATATCAAGTTTGATAGGATTTAAATCCGGTCTCAGCCTGTTACTAGGTACTTTCAAGTCAATCTTTTCCAGTAGCTGTGGAGTATCTGAATAGCCACATAGTATTTTGTAAATAAATAAAAGATCTTGATACTTCCACTGGGACTCCAACGAGTTCATATTAAATTTTCTTGCTAATTCAGTATAATCATGTGAAAATACATGCATGGGCATATTAGTAAATTTAGATAGGAATCTCAAGAATTTGTGTTGAACTACTTCAACACTGTGAATTGCATTTTTATATTGAGGAACCCATACTGGTGAAGCATATAAAAACTGGGATCTGACAAAAGAGTTGTATAGCATACATAAAGTTTCTGGCCTTTTAAAATCATGCGTTTTTCTACGGATCACTGCTAACATACGCACAGCTTTGCTCTTTATATGTCTCAAGTGGACATCAAAGGATAATTTCGGATCCATCAACACCCCTAAATCCCTAATTTCAGTGACCCTCTTGAGATTATGTCCACTCAACTTGTAGGCAAACTCAACCTGTAACTCCCTCTTCTTAGAAAAAGACATAACACTGCATTTTTCAAAATTAAAATTGTGAACATTTGCAGTACACCAATGCCCAATAGCATCTGCATCATCTTGTAATAATTGAGCGTCTACAGCACTTGCTATAATCTTAAAGATCTTTAAATCATCAGCAAATAACAATATTTGAGAGTGCTTTACAACTTTGACCACATCATTAATGGAAAGATTGAAAAATAACGTTCCTAGATGAGACCCTTGAGGTACGCCCGAATGAACTTCAAAAAAGCGAGACATTTTACCATTTACTCTGACTGCTTGTGTACGATTTGTGAGAAATGACTTTATCCAACTCAGCATCCTACCATCAACACCATATTTCTTCAGTTTCTCCAACAAAATTTCGTGATTAACTGAATCAAAGGCTTTGACCATATCTGTATATATTGCGTCCAATTGCAGTCCATTATTAAAGGCATCTACCACAGATTCCGTGAAAACAACGAGATTCGTTGTTGTAGATTTATGAGGCATGAAACCGTGCTGTTGAGGAACAATCACAGAGTGTAACTTTGATGATAACTTCTTTTCCACAAGTGAGTCAAAAATTTTCGCAAAGATACAAGATTTTGAAATCGGTCTATAATTATTCACACTGTGGAGATCGCCTGATTTCGGAATAGGTGAAATCCAGCTCTTTTTCCATAATAATGGAAAGTAGCCTTCATCCAACGACCATTTGAATAAAATATACAAAGGATCTACTAAGTAACATCCACACTTTTTTACAAACTTTGCATGAATACCATCAGGCCCCAGCCCTAGGCTCTCTTTTAAACTATGCAATTCTTCCATAATTTCATATTTTTCTATTGCCAAATGGTGGATATGATGGTGTGATTCTGATTCTAATATTTTTGGCATTTCATCAACATCAGTTTTTTTATAGAAAGACGAGAAATAATCAGCAAAAAGATCAACAGCGCCATGAACATCATTTGATGTCTTATTACCTAATTGAAGATTTATCGGTATACTATTTCTTGATTGTAAAACCGTTTCACGAATAATTGAAGCACGTAGTACTCTAGTTATTAAGACGGTCGATATGTTTTATACTGAGCTTGGAAATTTTCGAGGTCACGCTCGGAGAAAATTGGTACAAACGACTCACTTTTTGGAGATTTCATACAAACAGTAAGATTCTTTACAAGAGGTTTCTGACATTTCAAGCGCACACTTACTGAATATGCTTTTTTAAGCAAATCGTGAACTTCTTTAGGCCACAATGGGCTACAAAATATGTTCGAATCATTTCCATAACCAAAGATATCCTTCACAGTGTGCTTTTTCAATCTAGATGAGTTTATGATAAGTTTATCTCGAACTATAGTAGATAATAATTGTACGACGATAGCTTTAGAATCAGATTTGTTTGTTTTGGGAGAGCTCGAAGTAGAAGTTGAAACTGATGGATGCACATTGTGGAAGTGGGGACCTTTCCAATCTCTCACATTGACAACGAAATTCTTAAGTTCTGGCTGATCCATAACATCAAAAACTTTAGAAACTATCTCAGTTTTTAGCAAATTAAGATCGCAAGGAATTCCTGATAGAATGACCTCAGCTGAGTCTACTAGAATTCTCTGGTGAGAAACTTTAGAAAAATGATCACGAATCTGAGAGATATCATTTTCAATCGCAGTGATTCGACTTTCTAGTCTGTTCTCAATTTCACTCAGCTTTGAAAGAACTTTTTCTTGACAAGCATTGAAATGCGCAATGGAAATTCTGAATTACGATGGCATGTCATTCAAATGAACAACATTTTCTGAGTTATTAGTAAATTTAGATGATTCATGCGCAGTTGTATGATCTTGTTGTGATAGACTCACTGTGGGCAAATTTGGTGCCATTGTAATGGCGGGATGGAAACGTAGATGTAATACAGGGTCAGATCAGCTGTCAGGCGCAAGCAGACGTCGATCAGGTGGCTCAGTTGAGATGAACTATCAGGGTCGAGCAAGTGCGAATCAGGCTTTAAAATTGATAGTGTAGAGATCTGTTTGAGAGGGCTGCCATCTAACGCCCAACGTCGGAACTATGATGATCTGTCGAATGAGGCACGAAGCACGAGGCACTAGGTGGTCTAACCTCAAATTCCAAAGCGCGCTTGTAGAATATCAGATGAAGGTTTTGCAAGATGCGAAGATCCACAACGATTTATGGGTCTATCGAATTCTTGCAAAATTTTGCGTGCAAGGCTCTGTAAAAGAAAATCCCGGAGGCACTTTGGGGCAGAGAAAAATAGTGAAACACAGAGAGGCACTAGAGAGGCGTGTGATGAGACTCACCGAGAGAGAGAGAGAGAGAGAGAGAGAGAGAGAGAGAGAGAGAGAGAGAGAGAGAGAGAGAGAGAGAGAGAGAGAGAGAGAGAGAGAGAGATAGAAGCGCGTGCGCAAGATCTTCCTGTCCGGTTGACGGCAGTCTGCAATGAGGCTGTCTGCTGCGTACCGGGTAACGCGGGCACCGAAGCTGGTTTGTGATCGCGGATAAATGAATTTTCAAATTATCTGACTTTCTCGATTCTATAATTATTGCATCAGATGTTGATATTCGAAACTAGCCACGACTAGAGGTGACGTAAAGATCAAAGCGCCATGCGAGAAGGATAGGGAGGAGAGATTCGTCTGCTTTGTTGTGTTTTGTGTGTTCATCGCGGCTCCGCAATATTGCTCTTGCCTGTAGCTGCATGGCTCTCTAGATTGAACTGAACAAAATATAGGTACACTGATAGTAGTGTATTTTTATGGAAAAAATGACGGAGCCGTGTGTAAGGAATTCTCAAGCGCGGTGGGGACAAGTGCTTGGGAAATTTGTGGTTACCCTTGGATTTTTATAACCAAGGAGTGAGATCCCACCCCCCCCCCCCCTCATTCACTTTTTTTTCAAAAGTAAAACTAGGCGAATATGAGCTTTAGAAAAGAACCATTCATCTCCAGTACATCAAAACTTCAAATTTTATAGGACATGGTTTAAACTCTTGGAAGGAATGAGATCTAAAAAAACCATGTCGAGTATTTTTTGAGCCGATTCGTCACGATCAAAATATCGATAGCTCCTACGAAGAAT
Organism: Eretmocerus hayati; assembly: GCA_029851415.1. Lineage (NCBI taxonomy): Eukaryota > Metazoa > Arthropoda > Insecta > Hymenoptera > Aphelinidae > Eretmocerus > Eretmocerus hayati. The sequence continues at coordinate 21,465,935 of CM056742.1, forward strand.
AACACATACGCTAAACGTCCGCGAAGAGTAACACTTGCGCGATATCCTCCGGCGAAAAGTATTACTTGGGCTTGTCGCCGACGAAAAGTATCACATAGCGCGTACCACCGACGAAAAGTAACACATAGCGCGTACCACCGACGAAAAGTATCACTTGGCGCTTGTCGCCGACGAAAAGTAACACATAGAGCTTACCAAGCCACGTCAGCCAGATGAGTTTTCATGGTTTCCGGTTGAGAGCTATGTGATACTTTTCGTCGCTGACAAGCTCTATGTGATACTCTTCGTCGGTGGTACGCGCTATGTGATACTTTTCGTCGGCGACAAGCGCCAAGTGATACTTTTCGCCGGTGGTACGCGTTTGTGTTACTCTTCGCGAATGACAAGCGTACGTGTTACTCTTCGGCGGCGGCTAAGAAAGTGTTTTATATGAGGGGTAACCATATGATTCCTTACAGCTCGCCAAGAGGGGCTTTTCACCACGGAAATGTGGGAAAGCGTTAAGCTCGCGGTACCCACATGGGTAGCCAAGGGCAGTGGTTTTCTGATGCCTCGAACACAAAACCGGCTCGATTACGAGGGAGCACCAAGCTCTGAAGTACAAGAGCCTCCTCAAGACACCCCGATGGATTTTTCGAGACGAGGTCCTCGAATTAAACAAATCCAACCGGTGCATATTCCTCTGCTAAATCTCGCAGCCGAGTCGTCCAGCCCAATAGCGGACAACAATGGAGGAGGTCAGGCGCCGACCTCGAACACTCCCGGCCCTGCAATGAAAGATTCTAGCAATGTCAACTCCGAAATGTCTGTCCTCCGGGGGGGGGGGGGGGGGAAGTTCGTAGCATGCTCGAAATCCAACTAAAGTCGAACAAATCGCTTCACGATACGGTTCAGAATCATGCTAGTATGGCCTCATCCAACTGTTCATCTTTGAATGATTTGAGTCTCCGTGTCCGCAACTTAGAGTCAGCCTTGGCAGCCACCTCATCATCCGCCTCACAGACACAAACTTATGAATCCACAGCTCAGACTCATATTATAGATCTATCCTTGCTCCCACAACAATCTCCGTCGACTCAATCAGACCCTTCTACTCCTCAGCCCCAACCATCACCTCTTGCGCCTACAACTGTCAGCTTTGAGCCTTCGCATGCAGGCATTAGCGCCCTGAAACCACGAAACTTGATCAAGCGAAATTATTCACTGACCAAGGACATAAAATGGGATTCATTCATGGACAAACTGCAACTAGAGTTAAAGTCTCATAACATTTACTGCCTGGATAGGAATTTAAAATTAAATGGACCCATTTCCGAGATAGATAAAGATTTCATTACCGATATCACTTTTAATACAATCGATGAGTGTTACCAAAATAGAATCACGGGCAAAACCGATCGGATTGAGATACTGACAATTTTGAGGAATGAAAAACTGGGCGAGAATAAAACAACTGACGTGTCGGCAAAATACAAGCTTTACCATCTCAGATTTGAACCTAGTAAAGAGAGCGCTGACCAGTTTATAGAGCGTTTTGAGGATCTTGTTCGGGCTCACGATTCTTTGCCAGGTGTCACGCCTCTGACTGAGGAAGATAAGAGACCTGCCTTTTTCGCGGCCATCAGCCATCATTGCCCGAGTGTAAAAGAAAGAAATTTTGAGCACGAGGAAAATTACCGAACCAATCACCCAGATGATCCCAAACCTAAAGGACAGCTATGAGGCACTGAAACGGTACATTCGCGGACACGAGCTCAATAAACTCAAGAATGCCGATTTTCATCCGAAGGCTCAATTGGCTCATAATGAGAACAATGGGTCAAATTCCAACTCGACTTTCCGCGGGAATTGCAATATTTGTGGTGTCAAAGACAAACACCCAGAAATTAACTGCCCACATAAGAACTCCGGGAAGAGAATCTGTTTCAAATGCCGTCAAATGGTTTCAGACCATAGCCCGAAAAATTGTCCCGGTAAAGTAGAACCCCGAGGGCAGACATACAGTAAAGGGCGTGGCAACCCAGGACGGGGCCAGAATCACAACAAGGGTGTGAAAAGAGGTGCCGATGAAAGGTCATCCGGCAAGAAACACCATGCCTCACATCGTGGTCGAGGTCGTGGCCGTGGAGGCCAGAGAGGTGGTCAAACACCGTACCAAAATCAGTGGTACCAAGATCCGCAGCTGCCTTATGCTAATGCTGCCTCTGTGGGTCAACCACCGCCCTTTGTCAACGCTGCATTCGCAGGCCAGCAGCCGCAACTCGTTTATCCAGCCGTAGCCGGTAATTTCGCTACACAACCTGTAACTGGTGAGTCTCATTTTTCAAAAACTACTTGTCCTGAGTTGAGTCACGCAAAGCATGGAGGTAAAATCATTGAAAAATACATTGCTGATTCAGGCGCTACTGAACACCTCACAAATTCCAAATTGATTTTTAAACATCTCGACGTTGCTACCACAAGTGTCATAAGGTGTGCTAATAAAGACTCATCGGCTGATATTCAGACAAGTGGTTTTGGTGTAGTTGATGTAATCAATAATGGCAACAATTTTGAACTTGACCGAGTCATGTACGCATCAGACCTTTTGGAAAACTTGCTCTCTCTGAGAGGATTTGCCGAAATGGGTCTTGGAATTTATCTCGACAGTCAGAAAATTCAAATCCTTGACCCGATCTTGCATGAAACTTTTATAACTGGGATATATAAAGAACCCTTCTGGATCATCAATCTTGAAGTTCGTGACCGACCTTCTGACATTGGAGAAATTTCAGCCAAGCAATACCAAAATATAGCTTTCGTGAATCTCACAGATGCAAATAGTCCACACAATCCTAGATACTTTACTCGTAGTGTTACTTCCCAATTACAATCAAATATCCCTGAATCAACAACTATTGATGAAGTCGAAGTTGTATCCCCAAATGGAGTCAAAAAGGGAGTGATCCATGAACATTCCAATTTTGACACAACCATCTGGGATCGACCGATCCACAACGTCGATGAAATGCAAGTATTTGATCCTCTCGAAGTAGATTCCCCTTTTATAGAAAAAGATGACAAGTTTGTCAAGAATAACAAGGCAATGTTATGGCATGTTCGAATGGGTCACGCATCTGTAGAATATCTCAAGGCCTTACAAAAACGTTTTCCGTTGAACAAAGAGTTGCAGAGTGCAATTTTTGATGATTCTATCCGCGAATGTGAAGTTTGTTCTGTTTCAAAAATGAATAAGTTACCTTTCAACTCCACTCGTAGAAGAGCTACAGAGCCATTGCAAATAATACACTCGGACACTATGGATCTCATTAGTCCGAAGTCTCATCCAAAGGGCTACCGTTTTATTCCAGTTTTCATCGATGATTATTCGAGATTAGCTATGGCATACCCCATGAAGTCTAAGAGCGAAACAGGTCACTGTTTAGAGTCATTCGTTCGAAGTGGAAGAAATTTGCTAGGAAAAGATGCAAAATTTTGCTATTTGAAATGCGATCAAGGTGGAGAGTACACTGGTGGCTACACCATCGTGGTCTTAGATAAATTTGGAGCAGAACTTCAGCTAGCTTGTCCCGATACTCCAGAACATAACGGAGTAGCCGAACGATTCAATCAAACCATTCAGAAGAAAATCCGATGTCTCATGTATGATTGCAAATTACCAGAGAACATTTGGGACTTGGCCCTAGGAGCAGCAGTTTACGCGTATAGTAGAACTCTTCATAAATCAAACGACATGATCATTTCACTACAGAAATTTTCACCTTCTCACAGCTTTGATATCAATCAGATAAAAAGATTCGGTTGCTTCGCTTTCATTAAAGTTCAAAGAAAAACCGGTCCGAAATTCCGTTCGGAAGCAAGGAAAGTCGTCTTGATAGGATATACGCCCACAGGTTTTCTGTTCCTGAAACCAGAGGAGGGTAAATATTACGAAAGTCGACATGCTCGTTTCAATGAAAAGTTAGTTTACGGAGACAAATACGGGAAAAATGCTATCAAAGATTGGCCGGTCGTATCTGATACCATCGATGAAGAGAAATGGTTTGTCGAATTTGAGGTCGAAAATCAGAGTTCTTCGAGTCACTCCTCTGTACAAATTCCGACAGAATCCAAGAAAACGGAGGGAGAGCCAAAGCAAAAGCGAGGCCGACCCCGCAAAGTTCAAATCACAGCTACTGCACAGATTGCTAATTTGAGTCGAAATTTCACACAGATCCCTGTAGTCAATACCGGTAATTTCTCAAGTCCAAATAGCTCCGTGAAGCATGAAGATCAATTCTTGCATGCTCTGATCTCGAGAATAAATGATGATCCAGGTTCATTCAAAGAAGCAATGAAAACAAGTGAAAATGAGAATTGGATGAATGCTGTTTTGAGTGAACTTGGGCAAATGGATAAGAATGAAGTGTGGGAGTATGTTGATAGACCTACAGTTGGCACAGATGGCAGACCACCAAATATGCTTGATTCGAGGTAGGTTATGAAAAGAAAAGGAGAACCAGACGGGCAGATCAAGTACAAAGCTCGCCTCGTCGTTAGAGGATTCAAAGACAAAATCAATTATGATTTGAAGGAAATATATGCTCCAGTCTCTCGTTTACCTATTGTTTGAGCGGTCCTCTATTTCGATATTCCCCTGTACCTCTTCTACTCACCTAAACTTCGGGTCATTTCAGCGACAATTAGCTAGTAAGAAATTGTCAAACCACCACTATGAGGGTGAATTGAAAGAAAGATTTGATTGGAGGAAAGTGGCTCTAGTCTCTATCAGTGATGATATGTTGATCGTGACAAATCGGCTCAAAAAATACTCGACATGGTTTTTTTTAGATCTCATTCCCTCCAAGAGTTTAAACCATGTCGTATAAAATTTGAAGTTTTGATGTACTGGAGATGAATGGTTCTTTTCTAAACCTCATACTCGCCTAGTTTTACTTTTGAAAAAAAGTGAATGAGGGGGAGGGGATCTCACTCCTTGGTTATGAAAATCCAAGGGTAAACACAAATTTTCCAAGCACTTGTCCCCACCGCACTTGAGAATTTCTTACACACGGCTCCGTCATTTTTTCCATAAAAAAATACACTATTCTCAGCGTATATTTTGTTCATTCAGTTCAATCTACAGAGCCATGCAGCTGCAGGCAAGAGCAAGATATTGCGGAGCCGCGACGAACACACAAAACACAACAAAGCAGACGAATCTTTCCTCCCTGTCCTTCTCGCATGGTGCTTTGATCTTTACGTCACCTCTAGTCGTGGCTAGTTTCGAGTATCCGCATCTGATGCAATAATTATAGAATCGAGAAATTCAGATAATTCGAAAATTCATTTATCCGCGATAACAAACCAGCTGGTCGGTGCCCGCGTTGCCCGGTACGCAGCAGACAGCCTCATTGCAGACTAACAGGAAGATCTTGCGCATGCGCTTCTATCTCTCTCTAGTCTCTCTCTCTTCCTCGACCATATCTTACATACCCAACACATGTGTAGTAGAAACGTTTCGATATTTCTCGAGTCGAAGCACGGGGCTGGTGAAATCGAACTGAGATGTAAAACGAAGGCATGAATTTTGCGGTGCTGAATAAAACGCATCCAGTGCTCGGATTGAGAAAATAATTGTACAGAACTCTGAATCGCTTTAGAAAGGCTTTGCTAAAGCATTGCAGAGCTCTATGAGCAACGTTAAGAGGTTAATAATCCAAGTAGAAAAAAAGTGAGAGGTTAAAAAACCCCAATTCAAAGTATAGATAGGCACAGCGCCTCGCTCGATTTTTCGTCTGCTCATACTCGCCAGCGAGGCGCTACCGCGCCTCTTGATATTAACCACAATATATTATAATCCATTATAATATATTATAATATATTATAATATATTATAATCTATTAATCTTTTTTACTCGGGTTTGCAATTGCTTCTACACCAGATGGGGTTCCACCCAAAGGTGAAATAAAGAACATACACACATACATACATACTCACAATAAACCAATTTGACCACAAGATAGCGCATCGATCAGTTTCGTAAGCCTACTCGTAAATTATGAATTTTCATTATTTGCAATCTGACTCAAATGGCCTGTTTACAAGTTTAGGTTTAGGAGACTCGAATCGCATAAGGCCCTTATATTTGGATTGAGCGTTCCAGTTGACCTCTAAATAGTCATGAGCTGGATCGCTGGCTCAAATAAGTTTTAAAAAATTGAAAATGATAACGGCGTTCCATGACAATATGCAAAGCTCACTCTTCGGTGCCCCATCTGCATACCTGGGGAAGACGCCTTCATCAGATTGTTTTGATAGCCCCTGTGTAAGCAGAGCCGTTTACGCCACGGACAATGATTGCGGATATTTTTCGAGCCAAAAAGTAGAAGTCGGTAAAAATAGAAAACAAAAAATCATGGGTCCCACCGGTGGGACTTATTGCATTGAACGTGTTAAACTGGTATTCACTCAACTCACCAGCTAATTGGGCCAAAGCAAATATAAAATATTCCACACTAACATGGTATATTTCATGGAATTCTTTTTCTTTCAGTAAATTTTCGAGGAAAGATGGAAATTCTCGCCAAAAATTCAAGTCATGCTTTGCATCAAATGCGAGCTCTTGCGTGTATTCATCAAAGAAAGAGAACTTCGTCGTGACTGTTATGAACCAGTGAGTCAGTCAATTTCTACATTCGTATTCCAGTGCACAATCACATTTTTGGGTTAACTATTAATAAAGGTCAGTGTCGTGGATTTAAAAAGTCTGTGAATTGATTATGAACATATTATGAGATACTTATGGAATTTCACAGAAACGCGGATTGTTGTTGAATTTGTCAGGTAGATATAGTGTTCCAGACCATCAATACGTATTTAAAGCTGAAAATATTCCATCACTCGGCTATATTTCGTTCTACATTAGTCAAAATATTAGCGTTGAATTGTCTGCGACAGAAATAACGTCTGAACAAATATAAAAAAAAATTGTGGGCATCAAGTGTGATGTTATCACAAAGTTGATCAAGTATTAAACTACCGGGGTGTATTCTTCTGTGAACGTCATCACGTCTCAATACAGCGAGGCATAATTTAAGTTGAATATTTTCCGGGCTCTGAAAATGTGCTTATTGCGAGCGCTATTGACATACACCTGTTATGTTCACTTCAATGTCGAACATTTACGTGTGTGATATAGTTTATGGATCTTCATCATAATACGAATGGATTCAATAAAATTACCTCCTCGTTTTCCATAAATAATTGGAAATTCGGAAAATATCGTGCAGGGAAAGCAGTAACCTTTTCTCTTTCTCCCTGATCCTCCGTATGAGCTCTTCTAACTCACAAGACGTAAGTGAGAGTTGAGGGCCCTAGAGAGAGGTCGAGACACGGTGTTTTCGGTCCGCCATGTTTTGTCAAAACGCCGTGTTGTAACAACACCTATTTTCACGACTCCAGCGGTAAAAGATGTAGTAAATAACACGGCGTTGAGCAAAGTCTGGTGAACCATGTCTTAATCTTCTTCTAGGGGCCCAAGTGAGAGGAGGTCTGACACCCCTGAACAGAAGCATATTCTGAATATTATCCATGAAACGAAATGTTCCTATTCGACACATCTATCTGCATTTCGAATGATCTATACCTATAGAAACTATCAAATATTGTAGAAACTATCTGTCTTCTCCACCAAATACACGGATCGAGCTCGTATTTCCAAGAAGTGCATTGCTTCATTTCAATTCCGACCTCGATTCCGGCAGGATATTTTGCTACTTGAAAAGAGTACTAATTGTATGTCACCAAGTACTTTTTTCTACATCATAGCTCAACCTCTCGTATCCAATTGATGATTGTGTGGAATAGGTGCATTACAGAACACAAAAGTAAATGAGGTTCCCAGGAATTGCATCGAATCACACGTCTATCTCACACTGTGTTATTGTATTTGTTTCGCCGATCCATGAAGGTCAAATATGTCTTTTCATCTTTGATCAACTCAACAAGGAATTTTGATGGTGAAACGTGTTATTTAAAAAGAAAGCTCTTCTGTGTAGTATAGTATGAGAATATTCACACCAAATGACGATCATTCATCAAAACAGTCTCGAAAATTTTTTAGTTGAATTTACAATAACCTGTACGTAAACCACACAGATTTAGAGCCATTCGCGTGATGTCTATTGATGTTTAGTGTGCTTGAGTTTATTGTAGTTGTATGCTATTTGGTAAGGTCTATTCTCAGTCACTAAATATTTATCTTCGTCATGTTCCTGGGGTTTTACAATTTTTAGGTGTGATCAGTACACTGTTTTTTGCTGTCACTAAGAATGAACAGCATCTTATCGTGAGATGAACTACTCAATATTCATCTGAGAATGGGTAAAGGGAACGCAAAGCGTGAGAATGTGAGCTGCCAGTAATTCCTTTAAATAATTTTTGCAATTTTCCGATGTTAGGGCGCTTGGAAAATTGCGAAAAATAGTATTCGTAACTCGTTCATGATATTTAAATCGTACTATTATAGGGCTCAACGTAGAAACTCCTGAGATAGCTCGGAACTGGTTCATTGAAATCGAGCTTACCATCACCCGGGGTAACTTTGGAACACAAATTGTATTTTTTTCCTTAAACCTCGCGAAACTTGTACGTCCTGCATCAGGAGCGCATTGTATATGTAGTCTAATGAAAGCTCACAGTTTCAGCTTTCGATTGCGGTGTTTATAACGTCAATTTGGACATATCTGGTTGGAGCAATGAGCGCTGAAAGTCGTGTTCCAAAGTTGGACACGGACTAGGGTAACTTTGGAACAAAGATTGTTATTATTATAATAATTAAACGCCCAGCCAAATTCGGCCGTCCGGATCCTCTTATCGGGTTGCCTGTCTTCCAGGGGTTATATGTCATGAGTGGCTGTAGTGGTGGTCGTGGTGGGTGGATGGATGGATGGATAGGGATAGGGATAAGGACAGGGCAAGGGGTAGAGGTAGGGGTAGAGGTAGGGGTCGAATAGGAATATGAACAGGGACGGGGTAGAGATGGAGATGGGGATAGGAACAGTGATAAGGATAGGAACAGGGATAGGGATATGAACAGAGTTAGGGACAGGGATGAGAATGGGGACGGGGAGAGATCGGGATAGCAACAGGGATAGAATTCAGGATGATAATAGGAACAAACATAGGGGTGGGAACAGGAATAGAGGCAGAGGTGGGATAAGAACATAGATGAAGATGGGATATGGATAGGGATAGGGATAGGGACAAAGATGGTGATAAAGACGGGGATAGAGTGAGGGACAGGGATGAGAATAGCAACAGGAAAAGGTCTAGGGGCAGGGCTGAGGACGGTACAGAGATTGGAATAGGTGTAGGAATCGACATACGGATGAGCATAGGGATAGAAACTGCGATGAGGCCAGGACAGGAACAGGGATGGGAATAGTAACAGGGACAAGAATGGGGATAGTAACAGGGACAAGAGTGATAGTAACAGTCATGGGGACAAGGATACAAACGCGACAGGGATATGGCAGAGACAGAGGTAGCAACAAGGGACAGGGATGAGGTCAGGGATAGGAACAGGATTAAAAGCAGGGACAGTGACAGGGATAGTCATAGGGGCAGGGATAGAAACAGATCCAGGGATAGGGGCGAGACAGGGGTAGGGGCAGGCCTAGAGACGGGGTGAGAAATTGGGATAGGGTCAGGAATAGGGATAAGAATAGGGTTAGGAGTAAGGATAGGGATGGGAACAAGGATAGGGATGGGAACAAGGATAGGTATATGGTTAGGGACCTCGATAGGGGTAGGTCCGGGGATGGGAACAGCAATAAGGATAGGAACATGGATAGGGATGGGAACAGGGTGGGTGATCTGGAAATGGGGAGTACCGTACTCATACGGTCTAGTTCGATATAGCTCGGTCTAGTTCAGTGTAATAAGAAACAGGGGCTTTGACAGGGTTAGGGATAGAGATAGGCATGAGGATAGGAATAAGGACAGGGGCATGAGGATGAGAATAGTGATAGGGATAGGAACGGGGATAGCAGCGGGGATAAGGCTAGAGACATGGACATGTAGATAAGGATAGTGATAAGGATAGGGGCGGGATATGGATGTGGACAGGGACAGGAACAGGGATAGGAACAGGGATGGGGATGGGGATGGGGTGGGTGGTTTAGGGGTGGGAGATGCTCTACATTAGTACAGTATTGAAAAATACACCGTATTAACGGTCTAGTTTGGTGTAATTAGATTTAGTACGGGCTAGTTCAGCCTCATTCGGTCTACTCCGATCTAGTTGAGTCTAGTTCGATCTCGCTCGGTATAATTTGGTCTCACTACGTCCTCTGTGCTCAATTTGGTGTAACTAGGATGAGTCCTTCAAAAAATATTTATATATCCGACCCAGCCATTCCAAAAATTCAGAACAGTTACTCTAAATTCCCAAAAATGGTTCATCTATTAGCAGATAAAATCCAAGATGTAGTCATTTCTGTGAACTCCATGAGGAATTCCTTCCTGGCACCTCAAATTGACCAGCAATCATTCTTTTACCATCAGTATTGGACTACAAAAGCATTTCAGAGTCCCCTGGCTTATCGGGAACATTTACTAGCCGAACGAGCGGTAGCGAGGGAGGCAATAACCGCTAGTCATTTATTATTCGTCAATTAATTCATAAACCAGATCATGCGATCGATTTTCACTATCGGTAATCAAAAGCTGAGTGTCTTAGCTTTCCATTGATCCATTGTAAAAGTCCATTTGGTTGGATTCAACTTCTATATTCGAGCATAGAAACCTCCAGCACACCTCACTGCCCGCGTCGCGGCTAACTTTCGAGGAGGAAAATACCTTCACAGACGATTTCTGACGAAAGCTACCATAACTCGGCTTTCGTGGGTCCAAATGAGACGTTCTTTGGCTCATTTTGACGCTCTCATCGCCGACTACTCGAGTATGTAAGATTTGATGAAGAAATTGGGAGATAATTGAGAGTACATGAACAAGTGTTCCAAAGTTACCCCGGTTTCTGAAAAAAATACGTACTTGTCAGTTTTTACTTTACAATTTTGAAACTTGATGAAAATACTCCAGTGTAACAATGGATTCGTCCAGATATGCGTAGAGACAAAAACGCACTTCTGAAGAAGTCAGCTTATAAACGGATTAATAGCTAATGAAGGCCCTCACGCCAATGCAAAACATTGTTTATGCTTGTCCCAAGTGGACGGGACCGGTATTAAGGCCTCAGAATCATCTGCCTAGCCAACTGTGCGTGATGGCCGCTCTTTCATGGGTTGTTACAAAGTTACACCCGCCCCCCTGTTCCAAAATTACCCCGGTTGACGGTACGTGTTCTAACTAATTTTGAAGGTCTTGAATAGCTTAGAAATGAGCCAAGCCACGTTGAATTAAAAATTAGGTGCGTCCGTGGAACGCGCGATTGATGAGGCGACTAATGAAAGTTTGCTCGAAAGTACTACTATTTAATTGAATTTTCCGTAATTCGGTTGCCACATAATATATCTTTCCATTCATTTTAAAGTTAGATGATGATTGAGTTGTATAGATTCGAGGTGTAATCGAAGAGGGGCATTTTCTTGTTATTACACATACACTGCTTTTCTTGTTTCTCATATTTATGCATGAAACTTTTGATTCGAGCTCTTCCGAGAGTGCCAAGGTTATGAGTTGAGACCAAATTTGTATCAAACGCGTAATTCACCAAATCTATGCATAAGACACAGTTTTCAACACTGATATTTCGGCAGACTAGAGGCTGTAGTCACATTTAGTGTGAAATAATCCAAAAATTCCGACTCAAAACTTATTCTTTGACCTAATTCTTGAATCGAGTATCATGCAAGGTATTGGTCATGAACAAAACCGTAACCAAAACCAACGACTAGTAATTCGGGACTTAAACGTTAAAAGCCTATTATTGTCTAGACAAATATTCTCATAAAAAGTTCACGTCGTTGCTACGTGTAAAAACACGAATCAAGCTCGCATTTTCAAGATGGAGACTCTAACTCCAACGGGATGTTGATCTTTGAAATTGAGGCCGCCCAAAAGCATATCATTTGTTCCAATCGTAAATTTCAGTGCAATTACTAGTCACATCGATTATTGACGTCAAAATTGAATAATGTCAACGAACCTCATACCTGGAGCGAACAATCGATCTAATGCGTAATGTTATTCATCACACGGGTAAAAATGAGGACACTATGACTATGTATATACATGTTGTTCTAGAACATTGTGCTAATATTTGATCGCCTAGAATAACAGGTTTTAAATGTTACGGATTTCCGGGAAAATAATTAGTACAAACTGATGTGCAGGTGGCACTGCACGAATATTTCATGATATGTGTCGTACGCGTCTTAAGAAATGTTTCAAAAAGTCAATCCTTGAGTCTGAAGAAATTCAGGACTCAAAGAGGAAAAATCAAAGCGAGTATCGATTCTTCTCGGAATAATTTCCTTTTTCAGAACCCGGGACCGGCCCCTGGGGGGCTTTTTTGAATATTGTACAATCAACATCTTCTGGAATATTGATGGTAAACCAACTGTAGATTCCCGAGTGAAAATTTTGAAAATTGGCGATATGTTAACAACATATTGCGGATTTCAATTGGCATTATATTGCGGGAATATTGCAAATGCACTCGGCAACGCTTTCGAAACATTCCGCAAAACCCCATTTACCATTATTGCAAACATATTGTTAATTTTGATGTGTCAGAATGATTTTGGGTCCTACGAAAACATTGCGAATACGGGAAAATCTCAGAAACTTTTGACTTTTGCTATCACTCCACCACCTTTTGGGCTGTTTGACGTGTAATGAGGCCTAAGCAGTCAAATTTTCCTTCTTTGGATGTCCTGGAAGTGGACACCAAATTTGAAGTGGACTGATAGATGTGTCTAAATACTGGATCAAGTGCGAGGAAATACCCGAAAATCGACAAAATGAAGTGTCACTCGGACCAACTCTCAAAATTCGTTTAGCCCTCATGGTTTTAGCGTACCACAGCAGGTTAAGTAACTTCGCAGGCATGTTTCTTATGATCCAAAGTTATGCTTTTTTCTTTCAGAAAGTTGTACATCGATGTAATCAGAGTTGACACGCATTAGCCAGTTCATCACCATTTCAATAAGAAATCATCACTCCTGTTCCCAGGCTTATACATTTTTTAGTAGGGCTGCCACGAGACTCGAGACCAGCATAGGTCTCATTACCGAGACTTTCGAAAGCCGAGACCGATGCCCGATACCGATCCCGGGTGATACTATCGGAGACCAAGACCGAGTGTGACTCCCCTATAGTGTCGATCGCGATACGAGGCTGCCTTGGTAGGTCTCGCAAGACTCTCGGTCTCCTCCATAAAAACCATCAATTTAATAAGCCATGCAAGGCTAGAATACTTTGAATCGAGGTTCGAGAATTAATGAGACCACGTTAATCCAATTGAATTATTCATAATGTTTTATAATTTATCACGTTCTGCCTAAAGTGCTAGTATTACCCTCTCGTCATCATCAGGTCAAGTTTTGATTGATTGTTCCTTCCACTTTATCAATCAACATATTCAAGGCAATCACAGACATTGGTAAATTGGCTTTTTTTCTCTACTGGTACAACAGCGATAACTTGACGAAAATCTATCAAAAATTCACTAATACGTTCGATAAGATTCCATTCACGACCACCCAACTTGAAATCTCTCAATTCTTTACAGTTATACCACATCATCTGTAAAGCTAGCTTCAAATTACACGCAACCTCTGACATGTCAGATGTTGATAATGACGAGTTGCATTATACGGCCCATTCCGGACCAATACTATTCCACGAGACACTCAAATTCGAGTGTAACTCGAATTGGAATATTCGATCGTGATCTCGATCGTCGATATATATTTTTTTTTTATTGGAGATAGATGTTATCGATGGAGAAAATTGTGTGATACTAATTTATTAACATTGTCATAGGTGAATCCCACGAGTTCCTGGAAGAATCAAATTCACGTGACAACCGTAATGTCCATATCAAACAAATTTTACAGCTTGGCTGGTGGTGTTTCCACTGTTTACTAAATACATTAGTCGAATTGATTAATCCAAAATATATACCACGATATGCATGCTCTGTGAGCATCTGTTCGTCCCACATTCATATTATACATGAGTAAGATCGCCATATTTCGAACAAATCGTGCGCGCGACCCACACGGATCCTCCTGCCAATTTTTTGTGTGAAAGTAGATGCCAAAACTAGTACTTTTCCAGAGTTTCAGCTCAAAAAAAAAATTTTCACGCCCGCTAGAATTTTTTCAAGTTCGAAAAAAGACCTCTTTTAGCGTTTCTTCAGGAGCGTGCCAAATCGGTCAGGAACATCGAAGCGAGGTCTGCGGGAGCGCATTTTCTTCGTTTTGACGTCAAATTTCAGAAAAAAATGAGAAAAAAGTCTCAAAATTCAATCTGCTTACTCCAGACAATGAAATGTAAAGTCAATTTTTCGCGATTTTTGAGGCATATTGAAATAGCTGCTGTTTCGACGGATTCCAATATTTTTTCTCCTGGGTTGATTAGTTTTTTTGGTCATGAAAAAACCTACAATTTCCCTTTTCGAACGTGAAAATTGGTCGAGAGGCGTCCGAGCTGCGTTCATTCTACGATACGCGGTTTTCTGGAAAACACAGATTTGACTTTGACAGTACTCTCGTCTAACAGCCTCAATCGGGCTGTAATTCACCAAAAATATGCTTCAAGTTGTATAGATTCGAGGGTAAAAAGTTTTGGTCTGTATTTCGGGCCTATATTCGAGCTATGAATTAATAGAAACCTGCATTTTTGAGCGATTTCCGTGTATTTTTGACGGCTCAAAAGAGACGCCAATTCCACCAGTGACGATGTCCCTACTTGAGCTGGGTTACCTTGCTTCCTCAGGGCGTTCTCACTCTGGTTGAATAGATTCTCATGATCGTTTCAGTGATTCGTCGCTCGTGAGAAATGACAAACAATACGGCGAGGTGCATAACGATCTATAACGTATAAGATACAATGGGCAAGGAGATGTCGAATTTTGGTTTTTTTATCGCACCAGCCACGCAGGGTACCATGTTTATCACAGATAACAGCGGTCATCATGGTGATCAAGTTCCAAAATTTCTAATGCGATATAACGTGATCCACCTTGGTTCCGTGGACCTAGAGAACAACGCAATATCTATCTACAGCAAATCCATCCTTTTTTCCCCCACAGAACAGTCATGGAACGTGATTCGGATCTGGGTATCTACAATATCTTGATCGTGGTGCTACGGGTATCTGAAGAGAATGTCTTGAATTCTAAAAATCCGTTTGGTTTTGGAATGCAGCAGTGGTAGTCTCTTGTTCCCGGGACAGTTTCTACACTAGCGTGGAGCTTGTTCAATTTTCTATTAGCTGCGTTGATGTCCTTCGCACTGACCCACAAAAACCTGTAAAATAGTATTCGTGGCGGATACTAGCAAAGTGATTTTATTCGTTTACAAGAATTCTTGATAGTGGGCTCATACTTGATTCCTTTGATGTTATCAGAAGCAGCTTCAAACATGTCCCTAGCATTTGCTATTGGCTGATCTACAGGTCTTCGCAGAGCTATTCTAGTGATTTCTCTCTTAGCTACTGCCCCAATCCCATCACAGGGGCTTTTTCCATGACTTGTGGCGAAGAAGTTGTAGGATTTTATCTTTAATCCAAAATCTCTCTCGTGCACGCACATGTTTGCGAAGTTGTTTCTGTAAAATAGAATCCAGAAGTCATGGTTTTAGATAGAGCTTCCAGACTGTCGATATATTTTTGCCGAAATGGTTCGTTACAAGTAATGGAACCAGGGCAACTCACTTATTTTTATATTGCGTTGGAGCACCATCTGAGAAGTACATAATCCACTTGATGTGTGGGAAGTCGGCCTTTACTTGAGCAGTAAATTCCTTCTGGAAAGCGTAAACTGTTGGCGCAGTGTGCTGGGTAGAATCACTAATAACGCAGTAGTTGGCAACTTTTATCTCACCGTCACTGGATTTATAATAGACAACTATCGGATGAACTGTTGCTTGAGTATTATTATTGTTGAAATACCATGCCTGCACCGATCGCTGAATTATAAATGCATAATTTTCTGCAAAATCCATTAATACAAGAATGGTGAATTCATCTAAATTTTGCTTGCAATAATCAAGGAACTCCTTCTGCATTTCTGCAATATAATGATGAGTAGTCAATTTCACAATATCTTCACTCAACTTTCTGATAAATGTATCAGTAGTTTGTGTTTCGGACTGCACAGACATGGCACTACTTTTTCCGCTTCCACTGTTACCTCCTGTTGTCCATGTTTTGAAAGTGATTTGACTTTCTCCCGTCATTTGGACTATATCTGAGAGATATTCCACAGCTCCATTGACACCAGGGCAATGTTTACAACGTTTTAACATGCAGTTCCCATTTTCAACATCACATACTACTCTTTCCAGGATATCTCTGTACGTTATATTCGCTTTGAGAGCATAAATCTTCATTTTGATATTTTCATGCTGTGCACACACACAGATACTGTGAGTTCCTGGATCTCCAGCAGAGAGACACTCTTTTGGTCGAAAGCTTTGAAAGAACGTCAATCCTGGAAGTTTTGGCAGATGACTATTTTCTCTCTTCCATCTTTTGTACAATTCCTGGATTGTATACAGTAAGAGCCTCTTTTGACGCTGTTTTTTCTCATTAGTGTCACTATTGAGGACTGTGAGATATTGTCTTGTTCCAGGACATATGTAGCAATTTTTCTGGTCCATGTAATAGTCTATGATAGATTTTTCGACATCTACAGGATACATTTTTTGTGCCTTCCGAGGATCATGATCTGGAAACCAAATTAAAAGAAAAATGTATCTTGGGGGAGAGAGAGCCTTCAGAATATTTTAGTATCGACCATTGCTCTTTTCCCCCTATATTTTCAGATGAGTATATGTAAACTGTCTTTGTTGCACACATTTCCATAAAGATAAGCGCATTAATTTTTGCAAATGCTGGAGACATGGTTCAATTTTCAAAACGTGATGAAGAAATGAATGTCCCTACGCAAGATTTGGACCAATTTAATCACTAGTTAGTGGAGGATGGATCCTCAACGAGGTAGAACTGAAGAAATATGCAAAGTGAATAAATCTACGTGTAAAATTTTAGTGCTTGGAGCCAAATCCATCATGTACAGTAATTATTGGCATAATACTGTTAATTCAAACCATAACAAAAACAGTATACAAGCTATTCCTAGAAATTTGAAGAATACTACATATTGTACATCAAAATCTTGTTGTTCTAACTCCTGTAGATGGGCATCGAATGAGACTAACAGATTCCATCTAAGGAATATACCATCAGTCTCCATAGAGCCATGATATTACCACCCCTGTTAACAATGTAATCGGATGAAAAACATGAATAATAATAAAAATCCTCTAGACTCCTAACTACCAGGAATGACTAATTGTATACGCTGGTATGGTTTCACATATTTCAACTTGCCCAGTAATAGGTATGTGAATCTCACTCCTCCTGCATGGACACTCACCCATACTCAGCCTGAATTTCATCATCTTGTTGAACATATACCTAGTACATTGGAAATGTTCTTTTGCATTCTTGACTGTCCAATCGGTGGGCAACAGTGACAGAGTTTCTATCTTTTCTCTGATGGTATTTGCACAACGGAATCTATACTGCAAGTTTTGAATCATTTGAGAGAAATATCTGTCTTTGGACAACAAATCTTTGAGGTCAACTTCCTTGTCGGTGACTTTACAATCAAATGACTTCTCTACTGCTTCAACAATTCTATTCTGGATGGTACTGATGTTATCTAATGCTTCTACTCTGAAACGAGCTCCTGTTAGTTTTTCTCGTTCCAAAGGAGGAACCTCAAGAACTTCATAGATTGTTGCCAATTTCTTCCTTGACTGGCTGCCAATACTATATGCTGAGGAGGAGGATTGAGAAGCATGGACAGATTCAGAGAACTCAGATTGTTGTGACGTTCCAACATTTTGTAGAGCAGCAATTTCTTCCATTTTTGTGGCATTTTTGTTGGCGCCTTCAGCAATCTTGAGTCGAACTCTACTAACACAATTAGTGCACAGTTTCTTTCCAGGAATCGATCGGATATTTGATACATCATGGAATTGATCACTCATTTCCAGAGTTATTTCCCTCAATTGATTGTTCACACTCTTCTTATGAACTTTATCTGGATCATCACACTTGCGTTGTAAATTCGCATAACCTGGTCCAAGGAACATGTATGAATGATGATCGCAAATAGTTTTCACATGATCTTTTCCATCACCTTGGGAATTCTCAATCCGATGCATGAGCAACACCTGATCACTTTGATCCAAATAGGATAAATCATGTATCTCATTCTTCTTTGTATAACACTGTTTGTGACAATCAGTCTGAGTTATTGCACCAATATCACATATTTCCAACTCCATTTTTGGTACACATGCATTGGCAGATTAGGTTCACCAATCATTCGCCACCCTGGAGCGAAATATGTTTCGGATGGATTATCGGCACGGGGATGATAAAATTTCATCTACTTATCTGATTTTATTACGTTTGTGTATCCCTCGCTACTGCGAATTAGTGACATATACCTGTTGCGTCTCCAATGGTGAGCAGTGCAACTCGATCGCTAAGGGTTCTCTTACAATCACTGGCTACCCGTTACGTGACCCGTAAATGTCAACGTATCATAGGGTCTCTAGGGGAGACTAGAGTCCCTAAGGTAGTGGAAACATATATGATAGCTTTGAGGGATGCTGCAGCTCGAGTGAATTCACTTTATTAAAGTGCGGTAGCCGTTGGGAAGCAAGGTTAGGGACATCGTCACTGGTGGAATTGGCGTCTCTTTTGAGCCGTCAAAAATACACGAAAATCGCTCAAAAATGCAGGTTTCTATTAATCCATAGCTCGAATATAGGCCCGAAATACAGACCAAAACTTTTTACCCTCGAATCTATACAACTTGAAGCATATTTTTGGTGAATTACAGCCCGATTGAGGCTGTTAGACGAGAGTACTGTCAAAGTCAAATCTGTGTTTTCCAAAAAACCGCGTATCGTAGAATGAACGCAGCTCGGACGCCTTTCGACCAATTTTCACGTTCGAAAAGGGAAATTGTAGGTTTTTTCATGACCAAAAAAACTAATCAACCCGGGAGAAAAAATATTGGAATCCGTCGAAACAGCAGCTATTTCAATATGCCTCAAAAATCGCGAAAAATTGACTTTACATTTCATTGTCTGGAGTAAGCAGATTGAATTTTGAGACTTTTTTTCTCATTTTTTTCTAAAATTTGACGTCAAAACGAAGAAAATGCGCTCCTGCAGACCTCGCTACGATGTTCCTGACCGATTTGGCACGCTCCTGAAGAAACGCTAAAAGAGGTCTTTTTTCGAACTTGAAAAAATTCTAGCGGGCGTGAAATTTTTTTTTTGAGCTGTAACTCTGGAAAAGTACTAGTTTTGGCATCTACTTTCACACAAAAAATTGGCAGGAGGATCCGTGTGGGTCGCGCGCACGATTTGTTCGAAATATGGCGATCTTACTCACATATAACTAATTTTATACTCATTTCAAATACGAATAGTTTTTAGAAAATTTCATGATATACATAAAATCACTACCTTTCTTTAAACAATCGAACCTTGAATTAGTAGACACTTTTCGGAACTGTAGAAAAATTGCAACTAATCCTACTTATTTATCGCAAACATTTTATCGTATAAAGAAGATTAGTGGAAACAGAACTGCGATTCTGAAACAATCTACCATAATAAACTTTTCCTTATACGTGGTTTGACTGTAAACGAGAGATTTGCGAGAAAAAAATGTTCCCACACTGGGGACTAATAGACGCCGTTCACTCCCGCTTCGCGAAACGGGAGTGACGCGAGTTTTCAATCCCTCGTAGTAAAATTACGCAATTGGGAAGCAAAGAGGAGGACCACCCACTTTATTTCCTAGTTGAGTGATGTGCTATGACAATGGAACCCATAAACAGCAATGATGATTTTCAATCAGATAATCAAAAATCTAAGAGCATACACAATACCAATAAATATCAATATCAATAATATGACTGGGTCATTTCGGATGCTTAACTTGTATCGACTGAACCATGCATAAACAATACGATAATCTACTTTTTCCAGTGGTCAAGTTGTAGATTCTTTCCAGGCCTTTGAAATAACCTCTGGAAAGGTCGATTATCACTTTTGAAGTAGGAGGTGGATACCTTTGAAGGAATCCCAGAAATCGCTAGAATCTGCTCTCAGCAATATAGTTCCTGGAAGTGGCCAAGCTCAAATACCGTTCCAGGATAATTTTTTCCCTTGAAAATCCTAGTCGTAGCGAAGAAAATGCGCCCAGGAACGTCGAGAAAAGTTGAGTCTAATCGGAGAAATGATTTTTCAAAAATAGGCTTAAAACGACCTAGAACGGGACTTTCATGGGCCTGGCACCCATTGGGGTTCCGAAAGAATTCAGAAAAAAATACTTTATACTAATTCAACATAGTATTAATACTGAAGGATTTCTTGGGATGTTTCCTAGACCCCCATTGAAACGGTATTCGTCGAGATGCTCCGAAATGACTCAAATCTTACTTATTGTTAGAAACACAGCATATTCAAACAAAATTTTTGGAATTGGAGGAAATTCCCCATAGATACGTCAAAATTTTTATTGTGCATCTGGATTACGTGCATTTGGGAACAGCGAAAACATATCCAATTGCTCATATCGTGGTTATTTTTCGTTGTTCAAGTTGTAATAAACATGTGCACACGGCAGTTTCGGTATTGGACTCGATTTTTATGAGTTTTGCATGATCATCTTCTTTTACTCAATCATTCATCAATCACGTAAGAGCAATAGATAAAAAGTGGATTACTCATCCCGAGTTTAGCAATTTCCCGGACTCGAGTGATCTTCAATTTATGCGAAAGGGCAATTCGGGATAGATCAAAAATCGTTGGGTTATTCTAAGCACAGCCTTTGCTCCATTTTATCTGTACTATCATGCACTGTAACTCTCGAAAGTTGAACTAGATTCGAAATTGTTCTATTTGAATATCTGGTTCGAAGCACTGCAGACATTATTGAAACACGCCAATGAACCCGCAGCCTAAGATCACGTTTGGCAAAACGTGTCAGTTGCAAGCGCGGCAAAACCATGGTCACAATTATTTTATGCCTGAAACAAATATCGAGGTGCAGATCCTTCTAGAGACTGCAACCATTGACCTTAACGATTTGATTGATACTCTTCATCATCCTGATGAATATTCTCGCCGTTATATAGAAATTATTGCCCCCCCCCCCGTTATGGCTTACCACTCAGAAAAATGGCTGTCAACTTTGTGAGCAATGAGCCCCGCCGGTACGGTCCACAAAACTTCGTATAAAATCTGTATTTATATGCCAGAATGATGATTCTCCGAAAGATTTGGCTTCCGATAGAGCTAAAATGCACATTTGTACTCTCTCGCAATCTAGACCGGGAATCACGATATCCCCTTCGCAGTAAACGTGTTAATATTGACAAATTTCCGGTCTCCACTACAACTGTAGGAAATTGAATAAGTTAAAGGTGTTTAAAAACCTGTTAAAGGTGTTTTTAACTTCACTTTGAATAAGAATGGGTGAATCGTCATTGGCTATTGACTGATTAGATAACAATCATACATGCGCGGTTGAACAGTTATGATACAGCAACTAGTTGAAAAACTCATTTTCTTCGCTGAAAAGCAATAGTCTTCGTTCGGATGACGATACGCATCAGTCAGGAGTATTTGGGGCTGTTACCATCAGTGAATGTTACTGGGAGCTGAACTTCATCTAATTCTGAGATCGACCCAATTTCTAAAGATTACTTCATGATTCAGAAAATGTACTCATCGAGCTTCAAAACTGGAGTGCTAATATACTTCGCTGTACTCTCATCCCTCATTGTTGCCAACACTCTGTCTACCAGTCATACAGGTCTGTAGATGATTCGCAAGAAATTTGTGATAAGTTATTCAAAATGATTTGTAAGAAATTTTTACGAGTGATTCAAACTCGATAGAACTGTAGATGTAAGAATAATTTTTGTTTCATTTACTAGACGTGGAATTAAATTATCTTCCACTGATAGAATTGTGAGATCTAACTGCCATCGGGCATATCAATCAGTGTTTTCCGGATCTTAAATGACCGTACAGCTCTTTCGAGTCCTCGAGCTCATCTAGCATCATTATCTACGGAATAGATTTTTCGCGGTAGGAAAATCAAGTAGTTTTCGTAAGATTTCTTATCTACCAGTATAGCCCTTTTTGAACCATTGTAACAGTCTCAATATTTGAATTTTTATCTTGTCCAAAATATGTATGACATTTAAGAGTTATAGAAACTTTCTCATGTGGTTAAATGAGAACTGAGTAAATTGTGTCCAATCACACTGGTCCAAAATGAACTAATGTCTTTCTCCATCTCACAAATCGCTACGCCCTCACTGAAAATATAAAAGCGAGTGAAAAATATTCTGAAGGAACCATGCATCCACTATGAATATTATTTCGTAAGACTCATGGCTCTAACGCTTGTCGTGCATTCTTTGCTAGGAACGGAAGAGATATTTGGGAACAGTGAAGCAAAGATTGCTTTTAATTTGCAACATGATGAATCTAGGCCTAATATATTTGCGACAAACATCCTGGATAATCGGATTTCTTTCAGATTTCGTTGAGGAGCCGACAAAATGCGATAGCAAGCTATTGAATATCATATATCAGCAACGAGCTGCAAGAGCTGATCACTCGGCTGAGCCAACAAAAGGATGTCTGTGTAAAAATCAGACTGAGACATCCACTGCACCCAGGGAACGAGTTGAGAGAAGGAAAAGAGGTCAGAATAATCTCATTCCTATTTTCATTCTTACAGTCCACGTTTGCGTGCTCGCTTTGCTCGCCTTCTCTTGGCGTTTGCGCTGCAGCGAAGGTCACCGATCTTCTCGGTCAAGCAGTATGCTAACCTCCTTTGGAGCCTCGGTTGCTTTCTTCTCGGCATGGAGGCGTCACAGGCACGGGTGATGGCCCGAATGACTCTGGTTACCGTCCCTTCCAGCGAGAGCCCTTCTTCGGGGGCCTTTGCTTCAAGAATCGCTTACTTGAAGCTTTCCTCGTCAAGTTTACGGACTTGCCATCCCTCGATCTGCCATACTGTATCTGCATCTGCATCTCGGCTACCGTCTATTTTGAAGAGGATATGGTAGTGGTCGCTAACCGTTTCCGAGTCAAGGACCTGCCACTTATGACTCGTCTCATGAGCGACAAGCTAACAAACGTCAAGTCGAGCACGGAAAACGACCCCCCCCCCCTCTGTGCCATATCGCTCTCTTCATCTCATTAAGACAGACCAGGTCCAATTGAGCCATGGTCGTTCCCAGCGCGTGGCCTCCTCGTCCTTCGCCCCCCCCCCCCCGCTCCAGGCCTTGGAGTTGAAATCCCCCGCTGCTATCGCGAGGCCTCTCCGCTGTCTTAGACTATCCTCGAGTTCTCGCAGTCCCCGAAGGAAGACATTCACCGGTGCATTTGGTGAGTAGTAGCAACTATATCGCCGATGACTCTTCGGGCGTAGCCCGTCCCTTTGGTCGGCCTTCTTATCTCTCCAAGGCTCACGTTCCAGACTTGATGGCCAATCCCCTCCCAAGGTCTTCTGTGATTCGTGGTCACTCTTCTCGGAGATACTGCGCGGAGATGATAAGAACGTCTGCTCCCAGTCTTGAGGCCTCTGCTTCGAGTAGACTTTGAGCATCGTTGCTCCTGCAGAGATTCGCTTGCAGGAAACTAGCCATCATTGCGCCTCTTCCGGCCCTTCCATACTGCTCGCGCCTGCTGGTAGGCCTTGCAGCACTCACGCCCGATCCATGTTTGTGGTCCTCTTTAAGGACCTCGCAGCTCAGGCATTTCTGCTCTCCGGTTGCGTATGCCGTTGCTATGTGGCTTTCTTCCCCTCAGTTGAAACAACGTTTTGCCCGCCTCACCCGTGGCTTATCGCACTTTGCAGACAAATGCCCGTATTGCAGGCAGTTGTAGCATCTCGGGATTCCGCCTTTTTCCCAAACCCGCGCGTTAACGAAGTCTATCCGGACTTTCCCTTTGGCCAATACTCCATTCAGCGAGCCGCGCTAGCAGTGTGATCACCGCAATCTGAGTTCCTCAGTATCCTTGGCGGATGGTCTTATTCGAGATGCTGCCCGCATGCTCTGCTCCGAGCTCCTCCACGAAGGCTTCCTTAACTCCCTGGAATACTCACGTCGTCGAGGTCAAGCACATCCACAGCCACTGAGATTAGCATTGTTCATATAGGCCCATGTTATGAAATGATATCGATAGATATACTGACAATGCTAACGTTTTTGACTATAGCTCTGAATAGAAGGCCCATTGGACGGAGTCACTCCGGATTCTTCATATTTTAGGTAGTACCAAACTGTAAAAAAATTTTGGAGGCGATTGACGACCAAACCCTGTGGTCCCCCTTTGTGAGTTTAATGAAAATACTCCTAAGTTGGTATTCGCTACCATCATCACAATCATCATTGTGATCGCCTATAGTCGTTTTTTCCCATTTTTGTGTGTCTGAGTGTGTACATAATGTATAATGTTTCATATGTATACACACTTGATATATGAGGGTTTCCATGGAACATTTGACTTTTGACCCTCTAAAATAAAAAAAAATTTTTCTCATGGCACACGTTTAAGATGGGTTTCATGTGATTCTTATACCTCGAAAACATGTGAAAAAAGTGGCGCCACTCTCTTCCAAGCCGAGGTATCTGGTTCAGAACGAATTGTACGGAATTTCACACTTGAAACATTCGTGAATCAACTTCAATCGAACAGATTCGATTCAAAACATTGTCTAGACGATCGATACGGATTATATTTTGCCTGACTTGACTTTAAGATGAATTTCATCATTGATTTCTCCGAAATTCGATGTAAATTTCCAAAATCGAGTCAAGAGCTATGAGTCTCATTTCAATTTCTAGAATACACTGTGGTGTTATTTTGTTCATTTTTCAGCCGTATACTATGTAAAAATCAAGAAAATCGCGATACCATCACATTTAGCGGCTTATTTAGCTTACCATCCGGATTCAAATATTTCTCCTCAGCTTCTCACAGGAATACCGATCGACAATTGCAACTCAGAACAGTGCGGTTATATCCCTTTTGCGATGAAGAAAAAAGAGCACAACATTCCAATCCTGTGCTTTACGTTTCCTGAGTATGCCATCAAAAAATGACCGTTTTGAGAGCCAGTGGCGCGATAACTTTATGAGCTTTGAAGCTTTATGAAATTTGTCCGGATCAACGCACACTCACAAACCAAACGGGATTCGATTCGTCTTCTTCTTAACTTGGAAAACTCATTGCTAAATTTTCCGTTTTGCACAAGGTAATTCATCAATTTCGTAAACAATAGCCAGAAAAAGTTTTCCCACAAAACTCAGTTACATCGATGAATGAGAGTTAATATCATAGCCAAATCAGCGCACACCTCTGAATCAAAGATTTTCTCAAAATATGAGATTAGTAGATGGATATATCATTCCACCGAAGTAGTTGAGGCATAGGTATTTTAGCTACAGCCTTATCAATTCAAAAAATCGCGTTGGTACGTTTGTAAACTACCCAAAAATCATCCTTTGCGGTCTGCTATTGACAAATCAGGATGCGTTTCAACAAAAAAGAATGTGGTCCATATTGAATGATGCCAAATACTATAAAATGCCACTCCTGCGCACTCCGAATAGTTCAAAATACTCTTGGAACACTGCAGTAATACAAAAGTTAAAAGTTCCGTGGAAACTCTCATATATATCATGGGACCGCCCCTCCCAAACACGAGCTCTAGATCCACCCTTACCGCTCGCCTGCGGACCCAGAATCGCCACCGCGCCCAGAAAATCCGGTGCATCCAAACTACACTCACCCGATCGTTATCTCCTCAAACTGAAAAAAAATCTGTAAATCCTCGAATTTGAATTTTACGCTAAGATCCACTCCATAATCAATGTGAGGGTCATAACCCAATTTGAATCATCAAGATCCAATGATCACAACTTTACAAGCTGTTTTGACTTGATTGATCAAAGTCTCAACAGATCAAGTTGTAATCGTTCGATTTCGATGATTCAAATCGGGTTATGATCCTCGGATTGAGCATAGAGCGGATCTTAGCGTACCATCATTCAAATGCAAGAATTTGCTTCCGTCTACGTCAAATCATGTACCCGAGTTGCAGAAAAATCACATTTCCACAATGAGGTACATAGGCAATTTTATGTCCCCCGACGCATAAACGAGCCGTTACGAGCCCCTACGCTAATGCGTTGGGGGCATGAAAAAATGTCTGACGTTCTGGAGGTTTTTAGAACTAGGATTCGGAGTCAGCGTATGTAAGGAGGTCATTGACCGTTCAATGGGACGTTCCGACCCTACAGTTCTGTTGTACAGTGTTATTACAAGGCGTTGTGGATAGAAGCCTTGAAAAAAGACGAACGGGTGATGGAGACAACCAAAATATAACCAAACAAAGCTCGATTCAAAGGTTTGTCAGAGAAGCGCAACTTGAGTTATTTTTAAGAATTCAGTGCATCGCCGGGCCTAAAAGATGGTCCAGTTGCAGGGTATATGTCGCGAACAATCAATGTCGTCGTGAGTAGAATACATTCCTCAGTCGTGCAAATCAACGGAAGGGCAGACGACTACTTTGAAAATAGCGCTGATTGGCATCAACATTCTGAACATGTCAAAAATTCTGTTGGCTGACACAGAATCCAATATCATATGCACACAATGCATCGGGTATTTCAATCACCAGCCTTTAATTTGGTTTTGGCCAAGGGGTCATGCGGTAACATAGACCAAGTCATATCGAATGATATGTTTCGTGATCAGGCACTGGAGGAAATTTCGTCCAAGATAATTGAATCGAGACAATGAAATCATCGTCAATCCAAAATACATGGCTAACTCTTTGACTTGTACTCTTAAGGAGTGAGAATCTTTACCTTTATTTTCCCTTAGATGTTGCTTGTAGCGCAGACCCAACAATCGCTTCAACTCGCATGACGTCACGAAAAGAATATTTCGGGAATTAGTTTGTGAACTATTCATTCTCAATCGACCTTTGATACATACATAATCTCGTTGTGAGGTGTATGTAGAATTGCACAGCCACTTGGGATAGTTCTTTACAGATAATATCAACAGTTCAAATATCGTTCCTCACCGCCTTTACAAAAAATCGTAATATTACCGTTTTCATTACGATTTTCCGTCATTTTGAGGTTAAAGAGCTACCCATGCGATTTTCTCATTTCTGATTTCAGTCATTTTGACGTCTCTGAGATTCCTTCAAACGGTGCGAAAACTTTCAAATGGGAAAAAAATCAATACCAGTATAAATTTTTCTTTCTCATAAATGGCGTTAGCATTTTTACTGTTCCTCGGACTGATCTTAAGAGCGTCTGAAAATTGATGTAGGCCCATCTTGGGGACCACATCAACTTTGATATTGATATTTTTCACCAATGGCTAGTTATTAAAATAAAACGATAATGGATTAGTTATCAATGTATTCTAACACACTTCGATGAGTGAGACATGAATCATCCAATAATTCTAAAACATTACTTAATTTTCAGATATTTGCGATGACTACGGGCATTCTTGCTGGGGAGCTCACGGGAAACGATGACCTTTAAAAATCTGGAAATGTAAAGTCAGAAAGGGAGCCGCCAAGATTTCTACACCTTTATCAGACATCAGACTCCAAGAAACGATAAGAAAGAGAAATATTTGCTGAGAATGTGGCTTGTATCAGGCATTGAATGCATAGAATCACAAAATGGCAACTGCTGGGAAATGCCAAACACTAGTATTATGTGAATAAATTGAAGAGCGTCGATCATGAGCTGCTACAAACGTTTTCACTTATCGCTCCGATTATTTGCTTCATAATATTTGACCACTGGCGTAGCGACTCAGATTATATTTCTTCAACAGAGACCCTTAATTTCTGTCCACCGACTAAGTTTTATCGTCTGCTATTAGTTAAGATTAGACTACATTACTCTATTACATTTATATAAGCACAGTAGTCAGTTTGGCGTGATGGATGGCAAAAAAGTGAGACATTGCCAATGCAGGATTATTTTGAAAGATCAACATATCTTGATGAAATTAGAATCAAGCATGCAGTGTCCTCCTTGGGAATACGAGCTTGATCTGTGAATCTACATATTAATAATATGAAGCACTTTTTAAACACTTCTCCGTGAAAAGACAGAAATAGCCTCCAACGTCGATAACTCAAACTCATCTCAATATTTTTCAAGGTATCTTGACTTATCGCAGAGCTCATTCCAGGGTCTTTAAAGCGACCTAAGTTATGCTCAATTTTAACAAACCAAACCTAAACAATCTCAGAAGTTGGAAGCTCGAAGTCTCAAATCGTTTAAGGCGATGCGGTCACCGTGCACTGTGACCATGGACCTTGAAAATACACCTTACATAAAAAGTTTGATGATTCAAAGTGTGAATGGAGTTGTCGAGTACTTGTTAATGTCCAAATTGTATTCCTCAATCCGTCGCTTAGCCCAAATCATAAGAGAATCGGAGAAAAGTGGGAATAACTCGTCCGCGGGAACCTCCTAACCTATTCGCTCCGAGATTCAGCGGAGCGCCACGTAGTGGCTGACTTTGGAAGTACAACTGGTGTACTGCTCGGGTGACGCCCATAGAGGTATAAGAATTCTTATACCTCTATGGTGACGCCATGCTGCGCCATGCCAATGACAGAGTATTGGACGTGCACAGCGAGGCACAGCATAGGCGCAGACGGGGTTTTCGTGAATTTAGGAGAAAACCGTAGCTTGAACCTGCTAACAGTAAGGGACAAAGTTGTTGGAAATTTAATTACGAATATTTTGAGCTGTTCTGGATATCAATCAGAGCAATATTGAAAGATTCACGGAGCTCGAAATAATGGATGCGAGCCCCCGGCTTGAGTGGCGGCTGCGACGCCTATGCTAAAAGCACGCCAAATCTCGAAATCGCCTCAACTAGCTCAAATTTGCTCGGATTTAGGCTCACGACCACTCAAACTCTTCGTTTTTACAAGTTCAACAACTTTCCTTCTTATTGTTGCCACATTTGAGCGATAGTTTTCGAGTTTCACCCCTACGAAGATTCGCCGTCTACTGCACAGTACGCCAGTTGTAGTGAATGCGGTGGCCACGGGTCGCGCACAATCGCCCGTTTTAAATTTCAAAAGCGCGCGTCTCGGAGCGAATAATATACGCACATTTTCATTCCCAACTTTCTCAGATTCTATTGCAATTTGGGTTTAAGGAAGAGCAGACAAATCCAAGTTAGATAATAACAAATATTTGTGCGCTCGTCGTTTAGCCCAAATCGCAACAGAATCGGAGAAAGTTGGGAATGATTTTCAGCTTGCATGGTGAGCGCATTGCCTTAAATACGATTTTGGGGTAATTTAGCAGACGAATTTCGGCCGGTATACGCCATCCTCTTAAACTTGACTTAAAGAAAAGATATCCAAAAACCAAGATCTTCTAGATATTATTTCAAGATCTTCAAAATAAACCAGTGTTCATTTGAACTCAATTAACCAGAAACGAGCAATCCTATTGTGATATGATACGACACCTG
Source organism: Eretmocerus hayati (assembly GCA_029851415.1). Lineage (NCBI taxonomy): Eukaryota > Metazoa > Arthropoda > Insecta > Hymenoptera > Aphelinidae > Eretmocerus > Eretmocerus hayati. The sequence continues at coordinate 21,495,773 of CM056742.1, forward strand.
ACATTCCCTTGCTACCACTCGTGCTGCAAACGCCACCGTTTCCAATGCAGGAGACGAGGGTGGGGGTACATGGAAACAAGCCTATTACGCAGCGTCTGAAACTGTGAGATGTCGCGGAAACGAAGAGATTCCACATCACTTTTAATACTCCGAATATCCCTAGATTTCCACAGGCGTCATAACCTCAAATGCACACGAACATAACAAGAAAAGGCTGCTATGACGCAAAACAAACAACGAATGACTCATATGAAACGACTTCCAAATTGAAAATGACCCTTGAATGTATGGTTACTTTCCGAATCTGCATAGAACAGACAACTATGCAGATTAGAATGCGTCTTGAATGATTAATTACCCCAAATCTGCATAAAAATCACACCTTGAAAAAAAAAATGCAGAAATCATTATTCCAAAAAAAAAATCACAAATAAAGTACAAACAAAATTAGTCCCTTAACAATTGAGGGGGTGGGTGGAAAAAGGGCCTAAGTGCACTTGGGCCCTTTTCCGGCCTACCGCTTTTTTGAACCCTTGAACCATGATCTATCACCCCATGAAAGTTGTTTTTCCATAAACTTCGAAAACCCCATAGATCAGAAAAAGGGCCTAAGTACGCTTAGGCCCTTTTGTCGATTATATGATGGGAGTTATGCCCTTTTATTGATTGTATGATGAGAGTTAGATCCTCTGTCTATTATCTGAAGGCAGTTAGACCCGGCTAGACTCCTTGGACAGCTAGTTGTACAGTTTTGATGGGTAAGAACGAATCGCCTAACTACGATGCTGCACCATTGGACACGAATGGTTCGCCAATCATTTTGAAGAGAAAAGCATGACCTCACTATTTCATAAGCTTTGAGTGGGGAAAGAGCTTTCTAACGTCCCAAGGTCATCTCTGTGTCGTACGGTGTTTTTATACGTCCATACGTAGAAACAGCGTGTTTCTAGGCCTCCTCGCTACGCGAGGAGGCCTGGAAACAAGCTGTTTCTGCGTACAGACGTATAAAACTGCATACGCGTCTCGTGCGGAAACATTTTTCCTTCGGGAAAACCAAGCTGGACGGTGCCATCGCCCACGTCCAGCTTGGTTTCCCGAAGAAAAAAATGTTTCCAGCACTCGACGCGTAATGTACTATAAGTAATCCTCCAAAAAAGTTGAAAATCGGCGTTCCATTAGTAAAATCGTGTTCCGATGGATTTCAATGAAACAACCTGATTTTTTCAACATATCTTCGGAACTCGGACAAATAAGAGAGCAGTATTCTCATATCGACAATCTGTGATTGAGGCCTCTAAGAAAATGGATAAAACATAAGAATTGATTTCTAACCATGTTACTTGTAATCAAGATGTTAGTTAACCACTTCATCGTGTTTTCCGGGTCATGTTACAGCGAAAACGGTTTCGAAAATTATCAGTCTTGGTAGTGGAGAGTGGTCAAAAATCCAAAAATTATCTTTGAAACAAATTTCAATCCAGTATTTGCATCTCTTGTGCATGCGCGTCCTCTGATGTCTCTAAAAGTAATTTCAATTGATAGCCGCTTGGTGTAACTCACTTCAGAATGGTCACTCGAGGAAGTCGGTTTGACGCGTTAGATCACGAGATCTAGCTGGTCCAAAAAATGAAAAACTCCAAGGTATCGAGTCCGTGAACCCGCGGCTCCTCCAATGGACGCCAAGAATGCAAATTTTGAGTCGGATCGTTCCCAAGACGTGAACATATGTTTTTCGTGTATTTTTTGATGTAGAAACCGAATCCGTGGTCAGTTTCGTCCCCAACCTTCAGGATTATCTGGTAGGCTCAAATGGAGTAAGATAGGGTGAAGTAGGTTCAAGAAACGAGATCAAGTAAGAAATTGATTGGGCCCCATTCACTGTGGCGCCCGAAAATCGGACTCGCAACGGGAGTTCGGAGGGTCCGGGTCATCATACCTCACTAAACTTTTTTCACAGTCTCGTACCACCTAGAAAATGGAGAATCCAAAGTGACTCCCTCAAATGGGCCTTCTGTCCAGAGCTACAAGCAAAAACGTAAGAATTGCCCATATAGGCCCATGCCAAAAAGTGAAATATATATATGGGTATACTGGCAATGCTAGCGTCTTTGCTTGTAGCTCTGAAATGAAAGCCCATTTGATGGAGTTACTCTGGATTCTCCATGTTCTAGGTGGTACGAGCCTGTGGAAAAAGTTTGGTGAGATTTGGTGACCCGGACCCTCCGGACTCCCCTTGCCAGCGTAAGTGTATTTCACGGGCACGATTTCTTCATACATAGCTATTTTTTGGAAAATCATAACTCCGACAGATTGGATTTCTCATCTTATCGTTGTTTGACTGGGGGCACTAGACACCTCCGAATTCCCCTCAAAAGATTATAACAATGAGACTCCGGAAGAGAGTTTTGTTTAGGAATCGGATCTCAGCACGAATGTGACTACGTAAAAGGGTCTTATCACTGCAGAGAGAGGTACCCACAAAGTCACCAAGACCTCGAAGATTTTCTAAAAGAGCCCAAACAACAGGAAAATTTTGTTTGAAAAAAGGGCCCAAGTGCAAGGGTATTGTTTAAAAGAGCCTCAACGTAGAAGTACTGGTAAAAAGGGCCCAAGTGCAACAGTATTGGTGAAAAGGGCCTAAGTGCAACAATATTGGTAAAAAGGGCCTAAGTCACCGGAAAAACTCGTTCAAAAGGGCCTAACTCCACTATCGATATCGGAATAAAGGGCCTAAGTGGTGGGGTATTGGTAAAAAGGGCCTAATTTTTTACGAAAAAATTTTAAAAAAAATTAGTGCGTCCAGATAGAACGCGCAAAAGATGACGGAGTCATCCATGAATTTTCTCTCACATTGAGTTTTGCATAGTACCATAAGTGTACCCAACTTGTCTCAATATGCCAATCTTAGAAATGGGTACTCCTTCACCTTCCCGATAATTTTTTCACGTGTGTTGAACTAAAGTTTGAGAAAATAGGTGATGGGTTATACCAACCTAGAATCGTTTCCGCTTTCCTCAAAACACTCGAGATGGTTTTCTCATTTTTCGCGATTGTACAGCTAAGAAATCAACGAAGAAATTGAGTTTAGTAAAACCGGTGCAAATTCTTTCAGTTCGGTGGATCTTAAAGTTCTTAAGCGTGTTTGATATCTTGTTGTAAGACCTTCAAAACCCGGTTCTTAGAGTTGGAAAACATCGATCTGGAACATGCAAAATTTGGAGGTAAACAGAAATAGTGGTTAAGAACCTGCAAAAAGCTCCAAATATGGTTGCACGGCGATAAAAACATATAAAAACGATTTCATGCATTTTATCGCCAATTTACATCGTTTTGAATGATGGGGGCAAGTTGCTAGGCAAGTTGGGTACACACTTTTGTGAACTCCTGGAAAACACTTTCTGGGAAATTTTAAATAGCTCGCCTCCAGTTTATCAAAATTAGACCTACTCCAGCTCATTTCGAAGGTCTTGAGACAAGCTTCCAAACGAGTTGAAGTACGTTCGAAAATATTGAGATGGGCCAAAGTTATTGAGAAATTGGCTTGATGAGGGTACCCTACATTAGTTGAAATTACAAAACATGTATTCAATAACAGTGTGGTGCCTCGAAGTCTCATTCATATATAATCAGGAGATGGTCCATTACTTCGCCATTGTTCCTATCTTAGAAATTGGTTATTCTAAACTCAAAATTTTACTCAATATCTGGGAGACCTATAATGCGACGCTCTGAAATTGAGGACTCGCTTCTTCATCATATACGATTATTATAAAACGTATGATATGAGAGAAAAGTTTCCGATTCTATATTTATAGATATCGGGCTAGAGTAGTCTAGACTCGAGCTCGGTGGTTTATCAGAGTTTCGAGAATTGCGTTTTGTTGTCGCCTGATGTGAATTTTCCTTCTCTCAGATCTCAGACAAAGGTTTCTCTTGAAAATTCTCCCAATTGCTAAAAAGACTTCTCAAGAAAGTTCACATTGCAATTACTAATATGGATATGATTTCAATCTCAAACTAGTTCTCAAATATGTAATGCACACGCATTGCGAATGTCATCAAAATTTCCATGAACGAGTTGCCGTAATTTGTGAAAGAATACACACACATTCACACAGCAACGAGCGCGAGCATCAAGCCATATAAGTCGTTAGATATAGCACATATATACAGCACCTAATACAATGGTGAGCATACATTACTAATATAAAGTATAGCGCGGCACGCGGCGCCTGCGCATAACATAGCAAACGATCCCGTCAACTGAGAGCGTGTCCACATGGATTCCCAATCACGGATTCACTCGCACCGCGCCGAAAGATGACTCCGTCATCAAAAATTCTTATGACCTCCATATCTCTTTTATACCAATTCTGGCTATCAAATCATGTTCTGTGGCCTTCAAAAATGTATCTTCATGCTTGCTAAGTGAATATTGAATGACCTCAGTTTCACACACTCAATGGAACCATCTTTCACGTGCAGAATCGATGAAAATGCATGAAGACGTTGAATCGCAATCGGATATCTTGTGTGACATACCCATAGATATGCTGATGAAATTTGGAGGCCATTGAACTCGATTTCGCAACGTTATCCAACTTTTAGAGGACCAAATATCCCAAAAATTGACCCAGTATTGGTATAAAAGGGCCTAATTACATTTTTTGAATGGCTGTATACCTCTCAAAATCGACAGCTACCTTCCAATTCCTGTGCGGTTGTTTTGGGGATGCCAAAACCTTTGAAATAAGCCAGGTATGCGCATCGAATCATGCCACCGGCATGATATAGTTAGTTTTTATCGTTTTTCTCGAAATGGCCGTTTTGTAATTAGGCCCTTTTTCCACCCACCCCCTCAATTGATGGGTAAAAGAAAGTAAACCAGGTGTGAGAAGTACAAAATATAATTTCCATATAAAAATAGGTATACAAAAACATATAGATAATGAAATTTGAGAAATCAACCTTTCCACGGTTACAAAGATGAATATGGATGTTTAAACAGTTATATGAATTGTAAACAATCAACCTTCTTTATAATTATGAAGATGAATATGGATGTTCGAACAGATATAAAATTCCAACACAGCAGGGCCTAATCTTATTTCTTCAGCATCATCATTTGATACTGATGAGACACTACGTTCTGACAAAACAGAAGATGGCCGTTTATATGGGAATGTAACAGAAGCAGAACGTTGAAAAGCTTGCCTGGACCTTCTATGACGTACATGTACTGACCGTGCACCAGGTGGTGGAGAAAGATCACAAGGTTCAGAAGGGTTTTGGTCTAGATTCTTATCAGAAGCTTTCAACTGTTCTCCCTTAGGTTCAATCCCATTAGCACATGCATTATGGAATTCATTTGATTTCTGATCTGAATGATCAATTCCATCAATACGCGCAGAATGAATTTCAGCAGAATTGCCAATACTGGCATTAACTTCCTCATGCTTTATCAATAACGGTTGTACACATGAAGCTTCAGTTTCTTGTAGTTGGTGTGGAAATTCATCTTTGTCTTCACAACATTCTTGAGACAAACTATCTGGTTATGAAAGTGAAGAAGTGATCTTAACATCATCATCAACACGTTCAGATCCAATATCCGCAGGAGTTAATACACCATCACCATGAACGCATTCAGGTCCAATTTCCTCAGGAGTAAATACACTTCGAAGTTCAATTACCTCTGATATATACTTTCCCACAACAATGGGCGACTTAACTCTGGAATCTACTATCTCTGAATTGTCACAAACATCCTCATGTGATTCAAAATGTGTAGGAGATGGTGGTTTCTCTGATGAGAAAGGTGGCAATCCACTATCAACTTGAATGGAAACATCGGAAGAAACATTCTCTGCAATTTTCATTGGGATCGGAGAATGTGTTTCATCACACTGATCATCACCCCATGGTTGTTCAGAATCAGCATCAGAAACATCTTGACCATCAGAATAAGGAAGAGCTGTATTTTTCACACTGGAATGTATGATTATAGAACTAGATTCATCATCGGATGTATCTATAAGCATGTCTGCAAAAATGTCCGAATTTACTTCGTTGATGAGACAGGAACTTTGTGATGATGTAACATTCACTAATGGTCCATCAGTAACTGACTGATTATGAATTGACACAGCTTGGCTTGCCACAACTTGGCTTGAAGTTACATGGGAATCATTACCCTCCGATGTTAAATTAGAAGATGATGCTGGGCGTAGCAGAACATTAGAAATTATGCATGGAGTGGGTTTAGAAACAACTGCATTGTCAAGACGAACATTAATCCCAGACTCTTCATCAAAACCTTCTTGCAAAAATTCTGACAAATCTTCTTGTATAACTTGATTGGCAGGGTTCATAATAGACGTAGAAATACATGGTGCATGGGCAACTACTTTAGGCTCACAAAATGAATGTTTGATGGGGACAGCCTGATACTTAGATGTCACAGATTGCTGAATTACCATAGCTCCACAGGCAATAACATTCATAGGTGCAGTAGGTTTCTGTAAAACAGGAGTTGCACTAACCACACTTGACTAGGAGGTTGTCTGATGTTGTCCAGGTGGTGCAGACGTAGCACTTGACATGCCGCATGGTGAGGTTGTCTGATGTTGTCCAGGTGGTGCAGACATAGCACTTGACATGCCACATGACATGACAGAGCGAGAACCAATAGACGGTTTGCGTACAAAAGCAGCCAACTTAGCTCGTGTTGATTGAAAGGTATTTGTCAAAGAAGATGTATGACATTGTGGAGCTGCAGAACAATTACTCAAAGCACCAGAAGTTACAGTAGAAGTAGTGCATGTAGTTTGTTTAGGTACAGAATGTGGCACAAATTTTTTGGCTGTTTTTGGAAAAAATTCTGATGATTGGATTGTACAGTAATTGTTTGATTTTCGTTGGCTTGCTGAGGTGGAATTGCATTGGTAATTAAAGCAGACACTTTGTGACGCCTATAATCAGTATCTTCCAAATAACCAGAAGCACAACTGGTTGATTTCCATCGCCCATGAAGCTTCAATTCGGTATCAGTGCACCCTGACTCTGCATACACTGTTGCAGATGATCGTCGAATTGAATGACTGGTATCCCTCTCTGGTTCAGGCAAACCAAGGAACTCTGCAACAGTCTTGGGAACACTACCAATGGTTCTGTCACCACAAGCACTATCTATGAAAGTACCATTGCGATACAATAGGAAAAATCTGTCATTATCAATGTTCCTACGGGCATGTAAATAACGTTTGATGATGACATAAAATGGGCCAACAATGGAAAATGTATTGGGGGTATTAGTTTTTGTAACCTCAGCTGGGATATCAATGAGGATACTCCTCTCAGATACAGTTAGATATTTCATCGATAAATACACCAATTCACTTTTGCGACAACAACCAATAAGCCCAATGATTGAAATTACCTAAAAGAAATATACACCATGAATGACAAATTTTATAAAAAACAATAAACCAATGAAGACAAGAAATGAACTTACCTTAATCAGAAAATATTCTTCATCTTGAGCTATGTTACGAAAATTATGAATTTGTTCAGCTGTTAGAATACGAGCTTTCTTAGGCTTATGTGTTTTAGACGCTGTTCTCATGAAACTATTTACATTAACATAAGACCCAATATCAACGTCGTCGAGAGCTTCAATACAAGCTTTAGTCATAGACAATTGAGCTTTTATAAATGAAGCAACATAACCATCATCAAGAAAAAGCTTCCGTACATATACTAAAAGAGAATCTTCAGAAATGTGAGGAGTGCCTCGTGAAGAACCCCAAGATTTGTGAGCTTCATATTATTATTATTTTTTTTTATTCGTGCAATTTCAATCACTTATGAGATTATTTTGCTCTGTATTCATTTACATAAGTTATACAAAATATCAGTGATTCAGGTGCGTAATATTATCAACTATTTCTATGATGTACATCTTGTGATGGTTTCATTCATATTTGCAGATTACAGTTTTTGAAAAATTTGTGCAAAGTATTACATATATTTGTTGTAGGGTTAGCGAGGAGAACATTAATATGAAGCGGTAAGTAGAGTTTTTGCTGGAATAGATCTGACACAAGCTTTGATCGTTGCGCATCAAACAATTGACATTGCCACAGGACATGGTTGAGGTCTTGGCACGGATGACCACATTCGCATTGTGGACTGTTTACTATATTGATGCGGGCTAAGGAAGCACTGAGCGAATAGTGATCTGAGCGGCATCTGTTTATTGAGCTTATGATTTCTCTTGGAAGACTTTTACCAGCGAACCAAGGTTTAGCAGTCGTGTTATGAAAATATTTGAAATATTCTTTCCCTTTGAAATGACTGTCTCGGATGAGTGAATCACGAGTACTACTATATGCTCTTTCTCTAGCAGATTGTTTGAAGTCTGTAAATGGAATTTTAACAAGGGCAGATGCTTCTAACTCCGATGTTTCCTTAGCTCTGGCATCTGCAATTTCATTGCCTGCAATGCCCTTATGAGCTGGTACCCAGAAAAACCTGATCTCGCTACCATTTGGAGTTTTTTCGTAAAACATTTGTACCAATCTTCTTATCTAAAAAACATACGGGTTAGTTTTTATATCCATTTTGATATTTTTCAAAGATACCAGAGCGCTCAAAGAGTCGCTGAAGATTAAGTAATTCCTATACGGTTCCTTAACTGCTAGCTCAATGGCTTTCAGAATGGAAAATAGCTCTGCAGTATAAACCGATGCGAAATTCATCAAACTACTTGTGATACTATTCAATGGGATACAAATACAGGCACTCCCGACTGAAACAGAGTCAGGTGATTTATCTGTATATACGTCTACAGCATTGTATTTGTCAAGTAATTCACTAATGGTTTCGTGGAAATTTTGACCTTGAGTTTGGAAAAGTTCTGTGTCCACATTTAATTCGCGGATAAGCGTGGCGTACTCTGTTGCATACAAAGGATAATTTTCAGATCTATAAATATGATCTTTGGAATTTGAGACCTCTCTCAGGCCCGTTACAAAAAGCCGTTTGCACCGGTCTAATGCTGGATTTTTACTCATCCGCTTCATCAAACTTTCCATCAAAGTAGCAACATTCGAATTTCGATTTGAGAGAATCTTTGGCATGTAACAATGATATAGAAAAGTGGTTCTATCGAGAATGGAGGGTAATTTGGACTCTTCAAGCAAAACATTAGTAGGTGTCGAGTTACTATAACCGAGACACAATCTTATAGCTGCGTACTGTATTTTCTCTAGTTTTTTAATCCAAGCTTTTTGGGTCGGGAAATAGACAAAACTACCGTAATCTATAATAGAGTGCCCAAAGCTCTTGTACATGGTCAGTAAAATTTTAGGGCTCATTCCCCACCAGGTTCCTCTACTGAATTTGATCATGTTTAAGGATCGAGAGCATTTTCTATGAACTTCATCAATCTGGTGTTTGAACGTGAGCTTTGAATCGAAATGAAGGCCCAGAAACTTTACTGACGTACTATTTGGAATCGATTTATCACCAATTACAATTTCGTCTACACCCTCATCGATGGTGTATCGGCTGAAAACTATATATACCGATTTGATGGAGTTAGTATCAAGGTCAATTTTGTATAAGTTTAGAGACACGGTGTTAACAGCTTTTTCTAAGAGTCTTTTGCTGAATTTGTGATAACACCATAAAGCGACGTCATCCGCGAACAGAGATGCTTTAACGCTCTTCGGCACATTTTCTAAAATCAGTGCTGTATAAATACAGAACAAAAGGGGGCTCAGCACTCCACCTTGAGGTGCACCTTTATGAGCTACTCTAGAAGGCAAATTTGTATCGTCACTGTATAGTATTCTCTCATATGTCAAGAATTTCACGAATTTCATAACGCTCAGAGGGCATCCGATATCAGCGAGTTTCTGAATCAAAATTTCAACGTTAACGTTATCAAAGGCACACTTGACGTCTAAAAAAGCTGCTAACAAATCTTTTCTCTTAGAGAAAGAATCTTGTATTTGTTAAGTCAAATTGATTAAATTGTCGCTAGTGCTCTGGCCTTTGCGAAAGCCTGTCTGAGATTTTCGTAGAATGTTCTTTGTCTCAACGAAGTACTGTAGCTTATTCTTTACTAGAGTTTCAAACAATTTGCATATGCATGAGGTAAGCGCAATGGGACGTACGCTTTCACCATCACTTTTGTCAATGGAGTGAACAAAGGTCTCTTTCCATTGATCTGGATAGGTACCGCTCGCAAAAAGATCGTTGAAAATATCAAGAAGAATCAGCTTGTACTTTAAAGGAAGCTTCTGCAATACTTCATAATCTATTCCATCGACACCAGGGCTTGATTTTATTATCTTGGTACTTAGAGCATAATTGAACCCGGAAAAATTGAATGGTATTTCAAGAAATTCGTTCTCGACGCAATGTGGAAGAAATCCTGGATCCGTGGGACACCAGGGAGGACTGATTTTGTCTAGGGCTATTTGAATTTTACCACTTCGCTGAAGGTGTTCTGATGTGTGAGGAGGCTTTGTTTTATTCCATTTGTTTTGTGAGGATTTTGCATGTATCCCAAACGTATGACTGGCTCGATCTGATGTTAACACTTTCTATGAAATCCTTATAAGACTCAATCGAGTTCTTTCATGTACTTTAAAAGCAAGTGCGCGCTTTCGCTTAAATTCAAGTCGATCTTCTAATCTGCCCGTGATTCTAGATTTCAACAAGGCGGCTTATCTGCACCGCCTAGCTTTCCCACACTCGGAATTCCACCACGGAACAGAATTTCTGTGCATTTCGTCGCTAACAAATTTCCTTCTTGGAGTGCTGTTACGAAGGGCCTCAGACAGAACGTTTAGAAATTTTTTGTACTTTTCAACTGGTGTCGCAAAATCATAATCTACAGTGAAAAATTCATAAAAATTATCTTCTAGGTGCTCTTCGAAAATTTCCCAGTTTGTCCTAACTGATTTTAGGTTGAAACTTAATTTCCTGTACAAAAATTTCTCTGTGTTTATTTTGATCGACGAGGGAAAATGATCCGAACCTCTAATGTCACTCTCAACTACAACTTGGATGGAGCCCGCGAGCTTTGAATTGGAGAATATCAAATCGATGTTAGAAGTGGTTCCATTATATAAATCAAGATGTGTCAATGAGTCATGATTATGTAGTATTAAATTGCAGTTGTTCGCAGAGCAAAGCAATCTCTCTCCGTTCAAATCAGATTTTGAACAGTTCCAACTTACGTCAGAGCATTAAAGTCACCTACAAAAAGCGTACGATTCGTCCTGTCTGCGTTTTGAACGATTGCATCCCATTCATGCTGCGTGAGAGTGAGACCAGGGGGTCGATAACATGTAATTATATCGATTTGATCCTTAAAGTTCGTTAAAGTGACACCTGCTAATTCCGCTGATGGTGCTGAGTTTCTCAGAGACACAATCTCCTTGAATGCGATGTTGTTGCGCAGCAGTAGCAGAATACCTCCGCCTCGCCCGTGTAATCTGTCTTTTCGAAAAGTTTTGAATCCAGCAAAATGGAAGTTTTCAATTTTAGCATTCAACCAACTTTCCACACAAATCAGTATATCCACACCCTCAAGCACTTTACACAGCTCACTTTTCTTAGAGTATACACTTCTAGGATTCCAAAAGAGGATCCTCAAATTTTTTTCCACTAGTGACACCATCTCAGCACTGGGATGAGTCAGAGTCTGAAGGGTCTATTCCTTTCATCAGCTTCTCAAGTTTCTTCTTCATACGAGTCAATCGTCCTTTCGTGTCTTTCTCTGATGCATCGTAAATCGTCTCAATCACGTCGATGATACCCCGAGGATCGGTAGTATATTTTGCCACAAGCCCTTTAAAATCCGTGCAACCTCTGGACTTTTCAAAAAGTTCATCAAATTGCTCATGATTAAATAATCGCGGGGTTTTGGAAAACTCATTCAGCTCCGAGTCCTCATACTCAATATGTTTCTCTTGACTTTTCTTTTTCTTCAGCAGTGGTTTTTCTACTTCCGATCTTGCATTGGCTGAGGGAATGTCTGCTGGGGGCAGCATATCCTCAGCGCATTGCTCAATTTAGAGCTCTGAATTCCCAGCATCTGAGGAAGAGGTAGAATCCAGAGGTCTCTTCAGTGTTGGTGTCGGGTCTGTCACTCCAGCCTTCTGGTTATCAGGCAGTATATTATTGCTGAAATCAGCTGTCCGTGAGGTATTACCATTTGAATTGAGAGTCGGGAAGTTTTGTAGATCGATTTGAGACGGACACATTCTAGCGACGTGCCCTGCCTGTTTACATTTATAACAGTTTGTCAACTCAGTGCTGAAGTAGATCCAATAGTTGGTGTTATCGTGGTGTATTTGTATTGCCTCTGGTATCAGCGGTTCTTCTTCCTCTCTCACGAAAAATTGTCGTCAGAACGAATGTATATGAGCACGGCCTGGCTTCGAGCTGGCTCGTAGCTCGGTAATATTTGAAACGGGTTTGATGCCGCGTGTGTTAAGAGCATTCAAAATGATTTGATCTGGTATGACCGGGTTGACATTAGAGACCACGACTCTTTTATTCTTCTCAATTAACGGTTTTATGGCGAGCAGGTGATCTTTTACTTGTACATTCTTGGTTGTAAGTAATTCTGCTGTTTTCTTGGTGCTTAAAAAAATGCATACTCGATTTCCGGATACTTTGGATATGTAACAAATTTCAGCTGGATCAATCAGTAGTTCAAGCCCATCTATGTAGTCGGCGTTAGTGTAGCCTTCAATGGATTCAATTATAATTCCTTGGTCTTTTCCTGGTCGAGGTTTCGATGATGTAGCATTGGCGTAGGTTGGAGCTTGAGGAACTTTTGAGGTAGGAACTTGGTGGGTTGTGGGCCTCCATTTGCAGAAGCCATTGCGAAAAAAATCACCCGGCGAAGCAAACTGCAACCGCAGTCTGCTTACCTGTGATAGCATAGATTTTCCTGTGCCAGGGCACGGAACACTCAGTTACACACGTTCACTATGGCAATGTTTACGTTGCCTTTACGCGCGCGTATCAATAGTAACACGTCTGCTCGCTTCGACGTCTCAGACGGAACTCGTAAGCTTCATATTGCTTCAAATACTTTGTTCGAGAAACTGGAGGAATAGATGCTAATTTCGCCTCCTTGGCCTCAGCAGCGATATCAGCTGGGACTTTATGATTCACTGTAGGAACGGCAAGACGATTACGTCGCCGAGCCATAACCAATACTGATGACAATGAAAATGAATTAAGCACTAATGACAACGAAGATGAATTCAAAGCACATAATCAAAATCATGTATGACAGAAAAGAAATCAATACAACATCTAAATAACGGCGTGCACTCGCAAATCGCCACAGAAACACATGAAAGATTCCACGACAAAGCAGCACGTCTCGACTTGCATCAACACATACGAATACAAAGACATCGCTAGGAGAAATCTGGGGGAAGTTTCCAAGCCTCTATACGTCAATTCGACGCGTAAGAAATGTCATGTCGAAAAACTCAAAATAGCGACAAACAACAATGCAAAATTGCGAATAATAAACGATTTGGGGGGCAAAAAGAAATGTGTAGACAGTGGGGGGCACTCGTGATATAAAGTAGTATATGCAATTCGTGCTGGGCACTGCGTTTTTTTCCGCGGAACTCGTGCTGCACTCGCCGCGGGACACACGCAGTTTCCAGCACACGCTGCATAATGTACTATTTTAAGCCAAACTTGTGCCATCAGCCCCCAAGGGAGTATCCAATTTTGGCAGAAGCTTTGCATGAAGTTTAGCCAAACTTTGCCTAATTTTGGGCAAAGTTTTGGAAAAGTATGGTCTGATATTAGGGAAACTGTCGCTCAAGTGTGGGATAGCTCCATCCGAAAATTGACTCAAGTCTAGAAGGAGAAATGCCGAGCTTTTTCCAAACAGACTACTCGCAGCATGTACTCCATGGGAGTGTGGTTAGTTCTTCAGAGAGCTAGACATTCGAGAAATGAAATTTTGGAGATTCAAAAATTTGGAGGGATTGAAATCCGATACGCAAAATGATGGAAAGTCGAAAATCTCAAAACTAAAGTTCCGGGGGTACTGAAATGCTGAATGGAGAAATTCGGAGGGATTATAATTAGGGATCGTGAATATTAGAAAGAGCGAAGTTCGGAATTCTCAGAATTCGGAGGGGAATTTTCCCGAGATGAGTCGAGAACTAAATACACTCTTCCATACCCTCCGAATCCTTGGCTATTCGAAAAATTACCGTCCTGATTCTAACAGTTCCGAATTTTCCCTTGCCCGATTTTTTCAATTCCTAACTCCCGTCCATCCCAATTTCTCCGTTTCGAATTTTTCTATTTCGAATTGTAGTCCCTCCGAAATTTTGATATCCTAATTTTTGACTTTCGGCAATTTTATGTTCCAAATTTCGATCCCTCCGAAGTTCTAGCTGTCCAAAATTTGGCTTTCCGAAGAAATAACCAATCTCCAAAAATAGGGAAACACCCCGGTGTCTAGCCCCGTACTACCTGTCACCACGGCTCCTCATCGGCGCAAGTTTCAAATCGCGCAGTGGTTGGATTGGATACTCTCTGCTATTTGCCTGCAACCAACAGTATTCACTACCAAGTATCGCGTCGCGTCGAGAGTGAATAAGGAGAGGTATTTATAACAACCAAAAACAGATTGAAAAATTTCAATATGAATGCTCGATTTAGGTTGGAGAGGAACTGCGGCTGAATTTACAAGGAATTGATGAAAGAACAAAGACCTGGAACACTCATCTAAGAAGAGAAGCTGTGGTCATTCCACCGCCGAACTCTCATCCGCGCTGAGGCTGCCCTCCTAACCTACAAGTTCATTTAATTTTTGCTAAAAACTTCTCGTCCGTAAAAGGTTTCGAGTCAAAATCAGGCGCTGCTGAATGATGTCACAGGTTACACCTTGACAGCGTTGTTGGTTACCAACAGAATAATCGGTATCGACGGCCGTCGCACAGTGGGGCCAAAAACGGGAATTACCAAAAAAATCGCCTTTACTCGAAATTTCAACGGATTGACATGATACAAAAGAAATTCTCTTCGTTTTTTGATGCAGTAACAGCTGTGTCTGCGCGAAATTTCATCAGAGCTTTGCCCGTGCCTCAGGATCATGATGAGTGCAAATGTGAAATAATGCAAAATGACGAGTATTCGAATTGATTCACTGGTGTGCCATACCTGACCGAATTGATGCCACATCATATTAATATTGACTAAGAAGCATATTCGAAAGATTGGGAAACTTTTTCGAATCATTTTCGGAAGCCCCGTTGCCGCAAACCTTCCTTGGTCGGTAATCTAAGGAATACACGAGAATAAGGTGAGTGAAGGAGATATAACACGATTCTGGGTCATGAACATCATTTCTAAGCTCCTCTGCAATCACTAGAGTACTTTTTCCATGAGCGAATATGAGGTCGACACCATGATAGCCCGAGCAGAGCACTGTACATTCTTGCAAACGTGCAGGAGATCGAGTTTCAGGCCATTCTCTACGTTTTTTCACGTATTCGGATCACAAATACGATGAAATTCTGGATTTAAAGCTAGGTATCGCGACTTCTGCAGTATTGACAATCATTCACACCTATCGTGCTGTCAATTACCTGTCATTTGAGCCCATTTTTTCACTGCTTTGTACTATCAAGAAGATGAAGAATCCAGAGTAACTCCGTCAAATGGGTCTCCTGTTCAAAGATACAGCCATTGAGATTAACATTGCTCTTATAGACCCATCTTAAACACTGTGATATGTA
The DNA here is from genome assembly GCA_029851415.1 of Eretmocerus hayati. Classification (NCBI taxonomy): domain Eukaryota; kingdom Metazoa; phylum Arthropoda; class Insecta; order Hymenoptera; family Aphelinidae; genus Eretmocerus; species Eretmocerus hayati. Next base: position 21,511,579 of record CM056742.1, read on the forward strand.
TGTGTGTGTGTGTGTGTGTGTGTGTGTGTGTGTGTGTGTGCGCGCGTGTGTGTGTGTGTGTGTGCGCGCGTGTGTGTGCGTGTGTGTGTACTGCACACCGGCTCAAAGCCAGCGTACACTACGCACAATGTCAATAGTTCTGTAGAATCTCTCATATAGACCCATCTCAAAAAGTGATATATATATATATATACTGGCAATGCCACCGTTTTTGCTTGTAGCTCTGATCAGGAGACCCATTTGACGGAGTTACTCTAGATTCTTCATCTTTCTAGATGATACCAAACTGTGGAAGAATTCTGGGAATGATTGGCTATACTCGGACCCCGTGGTCCCCCCTATCAGTACTAGTGAATCAAGTATATATGTATACTTTAATCTTATTCCAAAACGTCCGCACCCTCCAGAACTTCTGATTTTGTATGCTCAAACCAACTCATATAACAATACAACAAATTTCCCATTCCTTGCAGGGAATTAAAATCAATCTTGATTCTCGAATGTTTTTGCTTTTGTACTACTAAAATTGAAACATCCCAGGAATGCACAACCTATCGTGGCATGTGTCTCAACAGAATCAATCAAATGTGACACGGGGATGTTTGTGTTGCCTATCTCACAAGATTTTTTCAAAATTCTCTGCCCTCAGTTACCTTTACTCAGCAGAATTCCAAAATCCGAACTAGAGTAATGATCGATAGAGCTGTGCTGAATTCGTCTGTGATAAACTTGTTGTAATCCTTTTGCAATTGCTCCTACATCAGACGGAGTTCCACCTCAAGGTGAAATAGAGAACATACACACATACATACATACTCACAATAAACCAATTTGACCACAAGATAGCGCGTCGATCAGTTTCGTAAACCTACTCGTAAATTATGAATTTTCATTATTTGCAATCTGACTCGAATGGCCTGCTTACAAGTTTAGGTTTAGGAGACTCGAATCGCATGAGGCCCTTGTATTTGGATTGAGCGATCCAGTCGGCCTCTAAATAGGCATGAGGTAGATCGCTGGCTCAAATAAGTTTTAAAAAATTGAAAATAATAACGGCGTTCCGTGACACTATGCACAGCTCACTCTTCAGTGCCTCATCTGCATACCTGGGGCAGACGCCATTATCAGATTGATCTAATGGCCCCTGTGTAGGCAGAGCCTTTCAACACTCATTTCCATTATTGTCAACGCGTTTACGGCACGAACAGTGATTGGGGATATTATTCGAGCCAAAAAGTAGGAGCCGGTAAACATGAGGAATCGAAAAACCAGGGTCCCACCGGTGGGACTTATTATATTGAACGTGTTAAGCTGGTATACACTCAACTCACCAGCTAATTGGGTCAAAGCAAATATAAAATATTCCACATTAACATGGTATATTTCATGGAATTCTTTTTCTTTCAGTAAATTTTCGAGGAAAGATGGAAATTCTCGCCAAAAATTCAAGTCATGCTTTGCATCAAATGCGAGCTCTTGCGTGTATTCATCAAAGAAAGAGAACTTCGTCGTGACTGTTATGAACCAGTCAGTCAGTCAATTCCTACATTCGTGTTCCAGTGCACAACCACATTTTTGGGTTAACTAATCATAAAGGTCAGTGCCGTGGATTTAAAAATTCTGTGAATTGATTATGAACATATCAAGAGGCGCGGTAGCGCCTCGCTGGCGAGTATGAGCAGACGAAAAATCGAGCGAGGCGCTGTGCCTATCTATACTTTGAATTGGCGTTTTTTTAACCTCACACTTTTTTTCTACTTGGATTATTAACTTCTTAACGTTGCTCATAGAGCTCTGCAATGCTTTAGCAAAGCCTTTCTAAAGCGATTCAGAGTTCTGTACAATTATTTTCTCAATCCGAGCACTGGACACGTTTTATTCAGCACCGCAAAATTCATGCCTTCGTTTTACATCTCAGTTCGATTTCTTCAGCCCCGTGCTTCGACTCGAGAAATATCGAAACGTTTCTACTACACATGTGTTGGGTATGTAAGATATGGTCGAGGAAGAGTCCTATCCGGTTGACGGCAGTCTGCAATGAGGCTGTCTGCTGCGTAACGGGCAACGCGGGCACCGACCAGCTGGTTTGTTATCGCGGATGAATGAATTTTCGAATTATCTGAATTTCTCGATTCTATAATTATTGCATCAGATGTGGATACTCGAAACTAGCCACGACTAGAGGTGACGTAAAGATCAAAGCGCCATGCGAGAAGGACAGGGAGGAGAGATTCGTCTGCTTTGTTGTGTTTTGTGTGTTCGTCGCGGCTCCGCAATATTGCTCTTGCCTGTAGCTGCATGGTTCTCCAGATTGAACTGAGCAAAATATACACTGATAGTAGTGTATTTTTATGGAAAAAATGACGGAGCCGTGTGTAAGAAATTCTCAAGTGCGGTGGAGACAAGTGCTTGGAAAATTTGTGGTTACCCTTGGATTTTTATAACCAAGGAGTGAGATCCCCCCCCTCATTCACTTTTTTTCAAAAGTAAAACTAGGCGAGTATGAGGTTTAGAAAAGAACCATTCATCTCCAGTACATCAAAACTTCAAATTTTATACGACATGGTTTAAACTCTTGGAAGGAATGAAATCTAAAAAAACCATGTCGAGTATTTTTTGAGCCGATTTGTCACGATCAACATATCATCACTGGTAGAGACTAGAGCCACTTTCCTCCAATCAAATCTTTCTTTCAATTCATCCTCATGGTGGTGGTTTGACAATTTCTTACTGGCTAATTGTCGCTGAAATGACCCGAAGTTTAGGTGAGCAAAAGAAATACAGGGGAATATCGGAATAGAGAAAATATAACTGAGTATGATATGAGATTTTAGTGAATCATCATAAGCACCAAATTAAACTCAATTATATTTTCTCTATTTCGATATTCCCCTGTACCTCTTCTACTCACCTAAACTTCGGGTCATTTCAGCGACAATTAGCCAGTAAGAAATTGTCAAACCACCACCATGAGGATGAATTGAAAGAAAGATTTGATTGGAGGAAAGTGGCTCTAGTCTCTACCAGTGATGATATGTTGATCGTGACAAATCGGCTCAAAAAATACTCGACATGGTTTTTTTAGATTTCATTCCTTCCAAGAGTTTAAACCATGTCGTATAAAATTTGAAGTTTTGATGTACTGGAGATGAATGGTTCTTTTCTAAACCTCATACTCGCCTAGTTTTACTTTTGAAAAAAAGTGAATGAGGGGGGGGGGGGGTTATGAAATACTTATGGAATTTCACAGAAACGCGAATTGTTGTTGAATTTGTCAGGTAGATATAGTGTTGCAGACCATCAATACGTATTCAAAGCTGAAAATATTCCATCACTCGGCTATAATTCGTTCTACATTAGTCAAAATATTAGCGTTGAATCGTCTGCGACAGAAATAACGTCTGAACAAATATAGGAAAATAATTGTGGGCATCAAGTGTAGTGCTATCACAAAGATGATCAAGAATTAAACTACCGGGGTGTATTTTTCTGTGAACGTCATCACGTCTCAATACAGCGAGGCATAATTCAAGTTGAATATTCCCCGGGGTCTGAAAATGTGCTTATTGCGAGCGCTATTGACATACACCTGTTATGTTCACTCCAATGTCGTGCATTTACGTGTGAGATATAGTTCACGGATCCTCATCATGATACGAGTAGACTGGATACAATTATCTCCTCGTTTACCATAAATAATTCCAAAATAGAAAAAAATTGCGCAAGGAAGGCAGCAACCTTTTTTTCCCTGATTCTTCGTATGAGCTCTTCTAACTCACCAGACATAAGTGAGAATTGAGGGCCCTAATGGTCGAGACACGGTGGTTTCAGTCCGCCATGTTTTGCCAAAACGCCGTGTTGTAACTACACCTATTTCCACGACTCCACCTATACAAGATATGCTACAAGATATACATGGATCAAGCTCGTATTTTCAAGAAGTGCGTTACTCCATTTCAATTTCGACCTCGGTTCGGGCAGAATATCGGTACTTAAGGGAGTAACCTCGGTACCGCGTGAGTCAAATGAATCGACTTCTTTCAACTTCCACAAATTTGCCTACAAGTGTGTCTTATGTGTTAATCAGATCTCAATACACCCTCACATAAACTTGCATAGGCATCCGAGTCACGAATCATGGAATATCAATCCCTAATTATGGGCGAATTTGTCTTAATTGTGACTTATTCGTGACTTCACGCTGAAAATTAATCAGAACTTTTTTCCCAGCTAACCAAAGCTTGAAAAAAAGTTGGAGCACGTTTTTTGTATTAAGATCTATGAGTGAACAAGACTTGAGCAAAAACTGATCGGTCAGTCTTTTATAGTCTAATAATCATCGCGGTGCCCCATAAGACAGCGTGTATAACCTCTAAAAATGTTTATGCTGATGGTTTGACTCAGGGGTAGCGAATGCTCGTGAAATTTTGACTGTGTTCAATTGACACGCAAATACATCTCTCTGCCAAGTTTGATCAAAATCTGATCGGTGGATCTTCTACCGAGGTTACTCCCTTAAACAGGTTCATCTGGTTGAGCAAAAACAGGCATCTTTTGCTGGGATCGCGAGTGCACATGCGTAATGATGATATAAGAGCTATATCCAAATTTGGAGACACGAGGGTACCTGTGAGCCGAGAAGTTGATTAGTCTATTTTGTCAGAATTGCCACGGTCGCTTATGGAAATCGCGTATTTTTTGAGCTCGTTCCATCATTCAAGATTTGTCCTCGCCGGTAGATTTTGATGAGAGTTAAGCACGTGATGAATTAAATACCAATGGATCATTTACGCAAAAAAAGATTTGAGTTGGGTGCCTGTGAGTCTTGTTACATTATGAAGTTTACGAAAAAATCCTGCGTCGACTCGAAATTATCAACAACACGCAATAGAAACACACGGCGAACGTAGAACAAAGAGGAGCACCGATAACGGGCTCGCGGCCATTGATGGCCAAGAGAGACTCTATATACATTCGAGTCGAGTTGTCGTCTTCGAGGGATCATAACAAGTACCTCATTTCTACATCATAACTCAACCTATCTATCCAATTGATGATTGTGTGGAATAGATGTACTACAAAACACAAAAGTAAATGAGGTTCACAGGAATTGCAGCGAATCACACGTCTATCTCACACTGTGTTATTGTATTTGTTTTGCCGATCCATGAAGGTCAAATATGTCTTTTCATCTTTGATCAATTCAACAAGGAATTTCAATGGTTAAACGTGTTATTCAAAACGAGAGCTCTTCTGTGTAGTATAGTATGATAATATTAACACCGAATGACGATTATTCATCAAAACAGTCTCGAAAACTTTTGAGTTGGATTTACAATAATCTGTACGTAAACGATATAGATTAAAAATCATTCACGTGATATCTATTGATATTAGAGTAACTTAAATGGGTTTATTGTAGTTGTATGATATTCGTAAGATCTATTCTCAGTCATTAAATATTTATCTTCGTCATGTTCCTGGGATTTCCCAGCTGAAAATAGACACGTGTTACAGCGCGGAGTACACCACGCGTCCTAGCGCATACCGGGGCGCGTGTTGTAGCGCGTGCCACAGCAGGGAGTATACGCGTCGAAGAAAACTCGTGTTCCAGCACGCGTCCCAGCACGTGCTAGCGATCCTCTGTACGAAACACTCATTTTGCCCGCGGAGAAACATGAACGAGTATTAGGATGTCGAAAAGCTACATATATGTGAGTATAGCTTGCGTTGCAATACGCGTCCCAATACGCGCTGGGACACGGGACCCAGCGTGTGTTGGGGCACGTGTCCTAGCACGCGTTGGGGCACGAGTCCCAGCATGAATATTGAAAATCAGTCTGATAATGTATGCTGATTGCGTCGTAAATGTAGAGGTCGGTTTTCGCAGGAATGTGTTCGACTATTTAAAGGGTACTACGTAAGACCTATTCGCGAGGGGGCGGTGAACGCGACGGATGCTATTGTGTACGAGTGATATGAGTCAACCTTTTGAAATTCCTTATATAGTAACCGCGGTCTTTCGCCGTCACTTGCGGGTAAGGTTCCTTTTCTTGTAGCCACCTAGGATTGAGAGAAGAACTTCAATCCACGGATGAAATTCATGTATTTTTACATCACCATATTATCGTCGTTTAATAACCATGGAGTCATTCTCGACTTTCGAGCTCACCCATGGGTACGGATTCTCGGGTTTTTCTGGAGCTTTGCGGGTCCGTTATATGTTTTGTTGCGGAATGAAGAATGGAATAGGTGAGAGAATTCTGTTTACGAATCGAGTATGCCCCTGTATATGTGGAGAGACGAGCAAAGTAAAAAATTTTATACTCCACAATCTCCTAGGGCAGATATAATAATTAGAGGTTGCATCTCTTCAGAAGCTTGTGTAATATGTCGAACTAATGCTCGTGCTCTTTGAAAACCAGAATACAAGTGTTCATTCCCTACAGTGTAAGGAACAGACACTCAGAATTTCAGAAAAACCCAAGAACTCGTACCGATGATGAGCTAGAAAATCGAGAATGACTCCATGATTATTGAACGACAATAATATGGTGATCAGGGAGACTAAAGAGACGGAGAGTAAACGGCAATGCTATTTGCTGCGAAAATCTTCCAGGATTTTGGGCGCAAAGAGAAAGGACCAAATAGACGCCTTGGTGTGCTATATATATCGGACCCTTTATATATAGTACATCTAGTCGCGCGGGCCGTCGATCCAGGTATACGCCTTGGTGAGCTATATATCTTGAGTCGCGCATGTATATAGCTCACCAAGGCGTATACACCTGCGTCGCTGTCATGCAAGGTGTACTATATATACAAAGGGTTCGATGTATATAGGACATCAAGGCGTCGATTGTTTTAATTAGTGAAGTTAGTTTAGCTTTGACTAATTCATTAGATTAGATGAACTTTTTGAGAAAGGAATCTCAGAAGACGGGACTCTTGATCATCTACAAGATCATGATTACGATGTTGCTCAGACTCACCAAGTCGTCAAAGAGTTCATGTCGGGGTATCTCGCATTCAAAAGCTCTAAGTTCACACAGGGATGCGAGAACTGTATTGCCACGCTTGAGACGTCCAACGAAGAGCTAAATTTTCAGTTTATCGACTTGATGAGTCGAGGAAATTTGAAGAGACCCACCCCTGGTCTCGTGCGTTTCCTGAGCGTAATAGAGGATAGCGTACTCGAAGTGGTCGGTACGCTTGGTATCAATATTGATACACTCTTCCAGATCTTGGATCATTTGAAGACCAAATCAATTCCACGCATTGGTTGTGCCAATCATTCTGAGGACCTGACGAAAAAACTTCTGAACTTTTACGTTGTGATGCGAGGTTCTTTTTTGTGTGATTCGGCGAATATGAATTGCTCAGAGAGGAATCGCATTAGCAAACAGAATCGCAAAAATTCCAAGCTGTGATTCCCGAGGTGTTTAGTCTACGACGTGATGAATAATGATAATGTTTTTATGAAATCTTCATTGTGTGCCAAACACATATTTTATATGTATTTCAAACGTGATTTTATTCTTGTGTACGAATTATGTATTATATGTATATTTCAAGTGTGATTCAGTATGTAATTGTGAAAGATTAGTCTTGTATCGAAATCAGATTCGCCGATTCGCCCCACTTTCGCCGATTTTGGCTTTGAAATACTTAAGTTATCTCATAATCACCCATCTATGAACTTATCTTTGGACAATTAATTAGTCAAAGCTAAACTAACTTCACTAATTAAAACAATCGACGCCTTGGTGTCCTATATACATCGAACCCTTTCTATATATAGTACACCTTGCATGACGGCGACGCAGGTGTATACGCCTTGGTGAGCTATATACATGCGCGACTCAATATATATAGCTCATCAAGGCGTATACCTGGATCGACGGCCCGCGCGACTAGGTGTACTATATATAAAGGGTCCGATATATATAGCACACCAAGGCGTCTATTTGGTCCTTTCTCTTTGCGCCTAAAATCCGGACATCTCTTAAGCATTGCGTTTACTCTCCTTCTCTTTAGTCTCCCTGATGGTGATGTAAAAATACATGAATTTCATCCGTGAGTTGTAGTTCCTCTTTCAATCCTAGGTGGCTACAAGAAAAGGAACCTTACCCGCAAGTGACGGCGAAAGACCGCGGTTACTATATAAGGAATTTCAAAAGGTTGACTCATATCACTCGTACGCAATAGCATCCGTCGCGTTTACCGCCCCCTCGCGAATAGGTCTTACGTAGTACCCTTTAAATAGTCGAACACATTCCTGCGAAAACCGACCTCTACATTTACGACGCAATCAGCATACATTATCAGACTGATTTTCAATATTCATGCTGGGACTCGTGCCCCAACGCGTGCTAGGACACGTGCCCCAACACACGCTGGGTCCCGTGTCCCAGCGCGTATTGGGACGCGTATTGCAACGCAAGCTATACTCACATATATGTAGCTTTTCGACATCCTAATACTCGTTCATGTTTCTCCGCGGGCAAAATGAGTGTTTTGTACAGAGGATCGCTAGCACGTGCTGGGACGCGTGCTGGAACACGAGTTTCCTTCGACGTATATACTCCGCGCTGTAACACATGCCTATTTTCAGCTGGGTTTACGATTTCAGGTGTGATCATTACACAGACTTTTGCTGTCACTAAGAATGAACAGCATCTTATCGTTAGATGAATTACTTATTATTAATCTGAAGATGGGTAATGGGGACGCAAAGTATAAAAATATGAGCAGCCAGTCATTCCTTCAAATATTTTTAGCAATTTTCCGATGTAAGAGTGCTTAGAAAATCACTCTCAATCTCTTGGAGGGAAAGAAGCCTTTAACTACAGGCTTTTTTCCCTTCAAGCTTACAGGGATTTCGGAATGCCTCTAACTGAAGGTAAATTTGCCTCCAATTGAAGGGAAGTTTGGTTTTGCCTCTAAGGTGGAGAGCTAAGCTCAAAATTAGTGTGAACAAAGGCGAGTTGTTTTGGCACAACTTGCGGGAGTTCTTTTCCTTCTAATAGGAGAGTCTAAAGGATGATCGTCCTTGATGAAATTCATAATGCAAATCAGAGTAATGTGGAATCGATGCGATGATATATCATGTGCACACGGCAAGCATGTTGAAACGTGTTGTGCGACTTATTGCTTCTTATAATTATCAAAATACGTCGGAAACGATGTCTTGGGCCAGCTAAAAGCTACAAATGTCGCTGCACGGTGATCAAAACGGATCAAAGTGATTTCATTCACTTTATCGCCGATTTACATTGTTTTAAATGATGGGGGCAAGTTGGGTACACACTTTTGTAAACTCTCAAAAATCACCTTTTGGGAGAATTCAAACAGCTCGGCTCCGCTTCATCCAAATTGGACGTTTCTTAGCTCATTTTAAGGGTCTTGAGACAAGTTTCAAAATGAGTTAAAGTACGTCTGAAAATATTGAGATGGGTCAGAGTTATTAAGATAATGGCTTAATGGGGGCAAGTTGGGTACACTTACCTTACCTAAAAATTATGATAAGCTAAGAACTACATGCGAGTCATGGGACTCACATCCGCTCCCAAAACTATTGGGATGAGATTATAACACCGGTTCAGGTTAATTCCTCTCGTGAAAGACCGTGCGCGGCAACGAAGGGATTCATATATTCCAACTCCGAGCTCAAGCATTGACATGGCTAGATGAAAAAGAGCTTTGCCACGCACAAGTTGAAACACGGTTAAAAGCATGTTACAGATACACCTTACAAAGGTACAAGATTTGGAAGTATGGTGATGCTGTTTTTTATGAAATGAGGAGAAATTCGTTTGAGTTTTTCTTACGATATCAAAGGAACCCAGAATATATCTCGTCATTTACCACTAGCGATTTTCACCAGTGACGAAGTGATTGATATCTAAATATTTCATTGCTCAAGTACCTATTGTGGATGCAAAAAGGAATTACAACTATATTGTCAATTCAATTTTGAGTGATAGAGTGGGTGGGGTTGTGTCACGTGCCCTCAATGAGCCCATGCATAGCTCGATATAATGATCAAATCAACGAATTTTCTTCCGAATCTCGACGGTCAATTGATTCAAAGCTGCTGAGAGAAAATTTCATCTCTCGTTACTCGGAGTATCTAAGAAAATTAATCGAGATTCGAAAGAAATTCGTTGATTTGACCATCATATCGAGCTATGCATGGACTCATTGAGGGCACGTGACACAACCCCACCCACTCTATCACTCAAAATTAAATTGACAATATAGTTGTGATTCCTTTTTGCATCCACAATAGGTACTTGAGCAATGAAATATTTAGATATCAATCACTTCGTTACTGGTGAAAATCGCTAGTGGTAAATGGCGAGATATATTCTGGGTTCCTTTGATATCGTAAGAAAAACTCAAACGAATTTTTCCTCATTTCATAAAATACGCTGCTAAATGAGATTAGCAGAATGCTTCCTCTTAGCGAAATAGTTTAAGAGGTTCACTGAAACTAATGAGAAATTTGCAAAACTGATCAAATTCCAAAATGATGATTGGGATTCCTACAAAATAGTTATATTTTTAAATCTAATTTAATTGCATTTCATATCACATTCACAATCCAATGATTGAATATAACCAATCGATATGGAATGAGGGATAAGTATCTCTCTAGTCCATTAAAAGATGGATAGATTAGTTGTAGAGGGAGATATGAGGATAAAATGAATTTTAGCTGCAATTTGCTTCTGATATTTTGGGTTATTATTACGAGATTCACTTTTAGGGGAATTAAGATGACCTAAACTGGGGTTTTTCATGGAAGATATGTGATCTGGTTGAGGGAAAATGTTGATATAGTTGGTGAAAAGATCATAAAAATGGAGTTTTTTGAAAAAAATTTGGATTATTCGGGAATAAATTGGATTTTGAATGTATTTAAAAGGATTTTGAAAAATTCGGTATCAATTAATCGACTTAGAACGATGAAAAAGTGTAAACTTAGTTGAGTAAAATTTGTATATATTAGTTTAGGGGGTGGGTAATAGCGGAAAATGAATTTTAGATGCGATTTCCTTCGAATATTTTGAGTTATTATAAGGAGATTGCCTTTTAAGGGAATTCAGATGACCTAAACTAGGGTTTTCCATGGAATATATGTAGTATGGTTGAGGTCAAATTTTAATATAGTTGGTGTAAGGATTATAAAAATGGAGTATTTTGAAAATATTTGGATTTTTCGGGAATAAATTGGATTTTGAATGTATTTAAAAGGATTTCGAAAAATTCGGTATCAACTCATCGACTTAGAACGATGAAAAAGTATAAACTTAGGGATTGTCCATAAACCATATGGCCTCATTTTTGGTCATTTTTGGCCACCCACCCACCCCATGTGGTTTAATATGGTCTCTGGACCAACCACCCACCTACCCCCTTAGAAGTCATATGGTTCGAAAAAAACTCTCGCTCGGAACACCGAGTAATATTCGAACCGAATTTATTGGAGTCACAATTTTCTGACAAATTTTCTTTCGGCAATATCATCAGACGTAGTAAAAGGTGAAGTGAGCCATACATGCAAGTCATCAATGATAGGGAATAAGTCCGACTCTTCTGTTTGAGGAATAGATGGTATAGAGTTGATAAGGTCCACTTCCGAATGCATCAAAATTTTTGTCCCAGCGTGACTTTTTTTAGAGACATAATAGCCCAGGCTGAGTGGGCGCCATCGTTGGGAAATTTATTCCGACGAGGTATCTCTGCGCAGGATCCTCTTCAGAAGACCCTCCTGATCATAGAAATCCATGTTGCCAGGTCGAAAAATGGTCACAATTTCTTCAAATCTAGTTTGCTTAAACCATTGAATAAAATTGTTTAATATCGCTTCAAACTATTCTTATCAGGTAGAATGATATATTTTGAAGAGAAACGGTCTCCTGTTATTTTTCGCTAAACTTGATAGTTTTCGAGTAATGAGCACTTTGAAAATAGAAAAACGCGAAATTTGCAATTTTTGACATCAAATAAAAGCAACAATGGAGTGGAAAATCAATGTTGCCATGACGGGGGGATCTGTTCACTAGAATATCCTCTACAAAATATAATGAGCTTATTCTCGACCCGATTTAATCTCGATCAGTGTTCTATCAAATTGAGAGTTTGCATATCCGATGACCAGCGAACACAATGGATGCTTTGATCATGAGCCTCTTTTATATAATATATATGGTGACAAAATATGGCCAGAAACGCAAAATGATAACATGAGAAGACGGAGCGTAATACATCCTCGTCTGCGATAAGTTGCTGATGTTGTACATTCGACAGGCAAAATTTTGCCTATGGTTAACTATAGCAGCGCACCGATTATGTACGGGTAGAATTTCGAATAAAGATTTGATAAGATATCGTCTCGATCTTCTCAGTATTCGCGATTTGCTCGGGTCATATGGCTTGAGGATTCACCACTCACCCACCTCATATGGCTAAATATGGTACTTTTCACAACCACCCACCCACCCTCGGCGGACCATATGGTTTATGGACAGCCCCTTAGTTGAGTAAAATTTGTATATATTAGTTTAGGGGGTGGGTAATAGCGGAAAATGAATTTTAGATGCGATTTCCTTCTAATATTTTGAGTTATTATAAGGAGATTGCCTTTTAGGGGAATTCAGATGACCTAAACTAGGGTTTTCCATGGAATATATGTAGTATGGTTGAGGGCAAATTTTAATATAGTTAGTGTAAGGATTATAAAAAAGGAGTATTTTGAAAAAATTTGGATTTTTCGGGAATAAATTGGATTTTGAATGTATTCAAAAGGATTTTGAAAAATTCGGTATCAACTAATCGACTTAGAACGATGAAAAAGTATAAACTTAGTTGAGTAAAATTTGTATATATTAGTTTAGGGGGTGGGTAATAGCGGAAAATGAATTTTAGATGCGATTTCCTTCTAATATTTTGAATTATTATAAGGAGATTGCCTTTTAGGGGAATTCAGATGACCTGAACTAGGGTTTTCCATGGAATATATGTAGTATGGTTGAGGGCAAATTTTAATATAGTTGGTGTAAGGATTATAAAAATGGAGTATTTTGAAAAAATTTGGATTTTTCGGGAATAAATCGGATTTTGAATGTATTAAAACGGATTTTGAGGAAATTCGGTATCAACCAATCGATTTAGAACGATGAGAGATAATCAACATAGTTGAGTAAAATTTGAATAAAGTAATTTAGAGGAGAGATATGAGGAAAGTATGAATATTGAAGAAAATATTTTTGTATATTTTGAGTTATTTTTTTGAGGAAAATAGTTATCGGGATTTGGGCTACCTAAAGTGAGGTTTTTTTAGCAAAACGTGTAATTTGGTTAAAACAGAATTTCGATAGAATAGGTCTAAACATGCTCAAATTGCTGTTTTTGTTGGAAATTTTGGTTTTTTCATAAAAATTTACGTTGATGGAGTTTGAATGGAATTTCGGTATTAACCAAAAGATAGATTGAGCCAAAAAAACCATAGCCTAGGTAATCAAAATTGGGGTAAGGTGAAGTTAGAAAAAGATATTTTAGTATGAAAGTACACAATTTCAGCGATTTTACCTCAAAAAACGTTTAAATTAGATTCGATTTGGAGAGGAGACCAGAAAAATCACTGGTCTCATCTCTGAGTGATTCTCTACAACTTGTAGAAAAGCAAAAATCGATAGAGTGGAGTGTAGAAGAGAAAGCGTGGCGCAAAAAAAAACAACACACACACACAGACACAGACAAAGGGCCGGAGAGATGAGTCACTGGGGGGTTTTTGAGGATTATAAGGAGAAAAGTGTTACTTACAATCGTTAGATTTTGGCGAGAGGAATAAGGTGGTTGAAGCACTTTTGTGATAAGATGAATTATGTTGAAGAAAATATTGAGTTGAATGGAAAAATTGATCAAAAATTTGCTGTGTCGAAAACAAAGCTTTATCTTTAGAGAAAGCAAAACAGCATCACCATACTTTCAAATCTTGTACCTTTGTAAGGTGTATCTGTAACATGCTTTTAACCGTGTTTTAACTTGTGCGTGGCAAAGCTCTTTTTCATCTAGCCATGTCAATGCTTGAGCTCGGAGTTGGAATACATGAATCCCTTCGTTGCCGCGCACGGTCTTTCACGAGAGGAATTAACCTGAACCGGTGTTATAATCTCATCCCAATAGTTTTGGGAGCGGATGTGAGTCTCATGACTCGCATGTAGTTCTTAGCTTATCATAATTTTTAGGTAAGGTAAGTGTACCCAACTTGCCCCCATTAAGCCATTATCTTAATAACTCTGACCCATCTCAATATTTTCAGACGTACTTTAACTCATTTTGAAACTTGTCTCAAGACCCTTAAAATGAGCTAAGAAACGTCCAATTTGGATGAAGTGGAGCCGAGCTGTTTGAATTCTCCCAAAAGGTGATTTTTGAGAGTTTACAAAAGTGTGTACCCAACTTGCCCCCATCATTTAAAACAATGTAAATCGGCGATAAAGTGAATGAAATCACTTTGATCCGTTTTGATCACCGTGCAGCGACATTTGTAGCTTTTTAGCTGGCCCAAGACATCGTTTCCGACGTATTTGGACGTGATAATCACGTTCTGAGTGGTAAAAAAAGCCATACTGCACGCCTTTCCGAGATAACCATCTGGGGGCATGTTGGGTACACTGCGATGTCGGCCTTCTTGGTTCTCGAACCATCTTCGTGTTTTGAACATAAAGCCGCTCTAAATCGGAGTTCTGCAACCCTGAAGAGCGAATTTTGAAGGTCTTGAGACAAGGAATAGAATGCACTGAGGTACGTTAAGATTAGTCAGATGAAAATAAATTTGCACCGGTTTAAGTGAACGCGATTTCCTCCTCGATTTCTTAGCCGTGCAAACACGAAAAATGGAAAACTCACTTTATATCTTCTGGAGAATGCAGAAATGATCCGGGGTCGATGAAAACTACGTATTCTCTCATATTTTAACATAACAAACGTAAAAAAAATTGCGGGAAGGTCAACGAGCGCCCATTCCTGAGATAGGCATATGGGGGCAAGTTGGGTACAGAGGCAAGTTGGGTACGCTTACCTTATATTCAGGGATATTTAGCAGCATGGAGCCTTCAAAACGCACCAGATATCGCAAAATATGCTAAAAATCGATTTTTATATTAATTTTGAGGTTATGCGCACTCTAAATCATCGAGCGAATACCTTGAATCATGACGACTTGTTCGTTCAATACATTACCGTCATGCTCCGGAACCAAGATCGCTTTTGCAAAGCTCCAGAATCGCGAATGTCTATGTGGGCATATTAGGAACACATTATCAAAAATTCGCAAAAAAATTTTTCTACAAAGATCAAGATAGCTCCTCTCCAATCCCTTGAAATCAAACGTACTCTAGGTCATTTTCAAGGTCTTAAAATTATCTTCAAAATGAACTGAGACAAGTTGAATAATATCTAGGTGAGCCAAAACTATGAGCAAAACAAAAGTAGTGGGGGCATATTAGGCACACTCACAGTACCCGCCAAAATGAATGGAACACGGATTCCTTCACTGAAACAGCGATTACTCGGACGTCCGTGGGTCTACGGCAATTTTACTAAAGACATTCGAAAGATGAGAGAAAGAGCTATCAATTCATGCCCTCCAAAATGTTTCTTGACGCAAAATTCATGGTTTTAATCGGCTCCAAAGAGTGAAAAAATTGTCATTCCAATCAATCATTGATCATCAATCGGAAAATCACGGTAGCGTAAAAATCCTTGCGTGATCTTGTAGCTCTTTTCGAGATCTTCTAAATGTTTCTTTCATACATTACTATGAGGTTTTTTACACTTGAGTTACAAGCGATCAAGTGAGAGTGAATTCACACGCGTTGAGGGTAGCCGAGATACAAAAAGATGCGTAATCCACGATTTCAACATAAAATCTTCTCAAAATTATAAAATATGAGGCAGTTATGTTTCAGAACGCACTCGAAATAACCTCAGACAGCTTGAAGAAGAAAAAGCTCATACCTCTAGATCACCAGTAACCTCGACCCGCACCAACTCCTCTTTGCCAGGATCACTCGTAACTCGGGTAAAAAAACCGTTGAGTAATGTATAAGAAAACGATTTTGGATGTCTTGGGAACAGCTACAAGATCCCGCAAGGATCTTTGCTCCATCATGATCTCCCGATGAATGATCGATGATTGATTGAAATAAAATTTTTTTCACTTTTCGGAGCCAATCAAAACTACGTATGTATTTTGCGTCAAAGAATATTTTGAAGGATATGGATTGATAGCTTTTTTCCTCATCTTTCGAATGCTTTTCGTAAAATTACCGTAAACCCAAGGACGTCCGAGTAATCGCTGTTATAGAGAAGGATTCCGTATTTCATTAATTTTGGCAGGTACTGTACCTTACAAATCGAACATCAAGTCTTACTTTAAAATATTTGAAACACAGCTGACATTTTGTCCTGGGATTCTGCAAATTTCCCGAATACTTCCCGATGATGCGACTCCGGACCTAAATCGCTTCAAACTGCTTTTAACTTTAGCGGAGTGATGAATTACGTGAACAGCCTCCCGCGCTGGAATTAAAAAAAACCTCGCGTGATGATTTATGGACAATTTTTCCGTTGCAAAATAAGAGATGTCTTCACCGTGGTCACTGGCTCTCAAACACTAATGCAAGATTCGAATCCGAAAATTTTTTTACTATCAATTGTCACCGTGAAAAAACTGTGTGTTCGAAAAAAAAATAACGATCCGTTTCGATTTACGCCTTTGAGATCAGTTTTTATGTCAATTGTGTTTACCGTGGTGAAAATATATCAAAAGTTGCTCATATCTTTCACGTAGATTGACCACAATATTTATGCCCGTCTGGGAATTGTTTTTGGATGCCAGATAGATTTGAAAACACCTATGGAAAATCATATTGCAGCTATATTTCAACAAGTCAATTTTTGGGCCAAATCCCGACATCCGCCGATTTTTTTGGCTTCGAAATACCTAAGTTATCGCCTAATCACGCATGTACAGATCCCTTCATTGCCGCGCGCGGTATCATTCAAACATATGCAACGCAATATGCCGTATCGCACACATGCATATGAGAATTCACATCTCACACATATGACGCACCACGCGTGCCCGCCCATGTCAGCGTTCACTCATGTGCAATCTTGATTTATAGGGGAGAATACATACGTACAAACAGACACGGACACGTACACAGACGCGTGTTGTGACAACTACAATCTCACAAAAGAGCGGACGTAAAAGTACATCACTAGATTACATCACTAGGGAAAGTCTTTTTCAATGAGAAATGAAGCCAATGCATCGAGTGTACCGGTGTATTTATGTGAATTTTAAAGGAAATGTCGCGATTGTTTTTGCATTATGTTGAGGGGGCAAATACAGGCCCTGATTAGTAAGCTGGAGTGGATTGGAGACGAACAAGGAGGAAATAAACATGGTTGAAATTTTTGGAGGTTGGGAAACCAGCCATTCAGCTGTTATACAATGTGATTGTAAAGTACTCGACCAGCCGGGAAATTTCGAAAGTCCGGCGCGTTGTAAGTTTTGCAAAATTTTCTCGAAGTTATTCGAGTCGATTTGGAAATTTGCGTGGATGTTGAAAATTATCAGATTGTTGTGATCAGATGGATCAGAAAAGGGATCAGAGGGATCAGTCGCACGAGGATCACATGGGATCAGTTTGTTACGCTGCCACACACGTGGTCTGGTTCCGAGGTTATGTGTTGGTGCGCCAGTCTCAGTATTCGCAGCCCCGAGGAGGTGGTTGTCGAATTTAGTGGCAATGTAGATGGTAAATTGTGCGACTGCCGTGATCTTTATCGTGTTCCTGAGCCTCGGGGTATCATGGGCCCGTGCCGTTTGTGTTTGTCGCGTAGCCGCTCGGGTGATTTTCTCGGTGTAGGAGTGCCGAGCGCGTTGGGGTCGATTATTCATTCCGGCCGCCGCTCTCATTCATCGTTCACCAAGTCGCCTCGCCCGCTGCACCAGGAAGCATAGCTCTTGCACTGCACTGAGACCAGAAAGCGGGTGATCAGTGCCGACAGCACAGCCCGCTGTTTTGTTTACTCACACAGCTTGTCCTGTTGTTTGTTGTTGAATGATGGAAACCTGACTCGGCGGCATGCAATGAAGAAAGTTTCCGATGAGTGTGATTTGTGAGAATAGTGCGAGCTGAATGATATGGCCCTTGTATTCTGGTCCTGTACCGGTCCTCGGCGAGTGTCGGTGAGGAATCAGAATCACACCTGTCCGAATACCGGTACAGGATCAGATCGACACTCGCCGAGGACCGGTACGGGACTAAATCGACACTCGCCGAACACCGGCACGGGACCAGATTGACACTCGCCGAGGACCTGTACGGGACCATTTCGACACTCGCCGAGGACCGGTAGAAAATCACATCGACACTCGCCGAGGACGGGTACGTGACCAGATCGACACTCGCTGAGGACCCGTACGGGACTAGTTCGACACTCGCCGAGGACCGGTAGAGGACCAGATCGACAATCGCCGGGGACCGGTACGGGACTAGATCGACACTCGCCGAGGACCGGTAAAAAATCACATCGACACTCGATGAGGACGGGTACGGGACCAGATCGCCACTCGCCGGAGACTGATATGGTACCCCATCGCCACTCGCCGAGGACCGGTGAGGGACCAGATCGACACCCGTCGAGGACCGGTAGAGAAGCACATCGACACTCGCACAGGACCGGTACGCAACCAAAGTGACACTAAGGTGTTTTTCCATGACAGGTTTGAATGTTCAGCTGAATTTTACTCTATCACAAAATACTGCCAGCAGGCAGATAAAGTGATCAAAAATGAACCCTAACCTAACTGCAGCAGGTGTATGAAAAAAATTCCTATGACAAAATAATACAAGGGCCATATCATTCAGCTCGCACTATTCTTGTAAATCACACTCATTGAAAAATTTCTTCATTGGATGCCGCCGAGTCAGGTTTCCATCATTCAACAACAAACAACAGGACAAGCTGTGTGAGTAAACAAAACAGCGGGCTGTGCTGTCGGCACTGATCACCCGCTTTCTGGTCTCAGTGCAGTGCAAGAGCTATGCTTCCTGGTGCAGCGGGCGAGGCGACTTGGTGAACGATGAATGAGAGCGGCGGCCGAAATGAATAATCGACCCCAACGCGCTCGGCACTCCTACACCGAGGAAATCACCCGAGCGGCTACGCGACAAACACAAACGGCTAGGGCCCATGATACCCCGAGGCTCAGGAACACGATAAAGATCACGGCAGTCGCACAATTTACCATCTACATTGCCACTAAATTCGACAACCACCTCCTCGGGGCTGCGAATACTGAGACTGGCGCACCAACACATAACCTCGGAACCAGACCACGTGTGTGGCAGCGTAACAAACTGATCCCTCTGCTGATCCCATGTGATCCTCGTGCGACTGATCCCTCTGATCCCTTTTCTGATCCATCTGATCACAACAATCTGATAATTTTCAACATCCACGCAAATGTCCAAATCGACTCGAATAACTTCGAGAAAATTCTGCAAAACTTACAACGCGCCGGACTTTCGAAATTTTCCGGCTGGTCGAGTACTTTACAACCACGTTGTATATAAGAGTCGTGAGGCAGCGATGCGCCATGCTATATACTTTCGCTGCCTCGCGACCGCGAGGCGTGATAGAGCAGGCTATTTCGAGATCTTTGACGATACACTTTATAAATTTGGAGGTGAACATGATGGGCCATAACAAAAATGCACAAAACTTGAGCTCCCCGGAAGAGCCGATGAACCTGTATGGCTTTTGAGACACGACTTCTGTAGGTGCCTGGTGGTTTCGCAGTAAACCTTTCGCCCGACAACCTGGAGACCGAGAATTCGCATCCCTCTTCGGTCAAAATTCTTTTTCTTTTTAATTACTATCATCATTTTATTATTACTTTTTCTACTCTATAATTATTTGCATATGATTTTGAATTGACTTCATTCGATCACTTCTTGAAATAACTCCGTAAGAATCCATAGTACAACGTTCGCGATATCATTAAGCCCAATAACATACGTTTTGATTGGAAATCTCAAATTTCGCGTGAAAAAATTCTGAGAAATATTCGTTATTTCGTCACTTCAACTGGAGACTTCATGCAGGATGCAAAAATGTAAAGAACAATTTAATTCCAACTATTTCAAGAACTAATAGAATAGCATGAAGTCGGAATCATATATTAAAAAATCTATAGAGTAGAAAAAAAAAATAATGAAATGATGATAATGATTAGAAAAAAAAAAATTCGACCAAAGAGGGATGCGAACTCTCGATCTCCAGGTTGTCGGGCAAAAGGTTTACCGCTAAACCACCAGGCATATACGAAGGTCTTGTCTCAAAAGTCGTACACGTTCATCGGCTCCCCCGAGGAGCTTGAGTTTTGGACATTTTTGTTATAGCTCATCATGTCCACCTCCAGATTAAGGCGTATCGTCAAAGATCTCGAAATAGCCTGCTCTATAATTATAAGAAGCAATAAGTCGCACAACACGTTTCAACATGCTTGCCGTGTGCATATGATATATCATCGCATCGATTCCACATTACTCTGATTTGCATTATGAATTTCATCAAGGACAATCATCCTTTAGATTCTCCCATTAGAAGGAGAAGAACTCCCGCGAGTTGTGTCAAAACAACTGGCCTTTGTTCACACTAATTTTGAGGTTAGCTCTCCACCTTAGAGGCAAAACCAAACTTCCCTTCAATTGGAGGCAAATTTGCCTTCAGTTAGAGGCATTCCGAAATCCCTGTAAGCTTGAAGGGAAAAAAGCCTGTAGTTGAAGGCTTTTTTCCCTCTAAAAGATTTAGAGTGATTGCAATGATATTGTTCGCAACTCTTTTATGAGGTATCCCTCTTCCGAACGATTATTTCAACCTTCGCTTGAGGTTCAGGCCGAAAATTAATCGCTCGGAAGCGAGCTACATTCACATCAACTTCGTGCGAAGTGTATTATTATAGGAATCAACGTAGAAACTCCTGAGATAGCTCGGCATTTGTTAATTAAAATCGAACGTACGTATTCTAACTCATATTTGAATTAAATCATCACTCGATCGATATGAATGATTGTGACTTTCTTGCGCGCGGGAATTGCAAAAATTCACATAATTTGAAATTCCCGCAAGCAAGAAAGTCACGATTGTTCATATCGGAGTAATTTCACATCAATTCAGCAAGGTTTTCTCCGACCATTTTTTCTATCCCTCCATATGTTTTTCCCCGTTTCATAGTCTCGAAAAAAAATTGTTTCAACAGTTCATAGAGCCAAAAAATGTTTATGCATCACCCAGGTCTATACAAGTGATTTTGCCATAAATCAAAGATTTGAAACATTGCCTCGACAATTTGCATACATCATTTGACCATCCTCACCAATCGCAATCCGGTTTACGGCATTCGAAAGTCCGGTTTACGGCATTCGAAAGAGGAGTCAAAAATCTATCGATTTACCATCTGCAAAACCTTCTAAAAGTCGTTTTGTCCTTGCCAGACTCAAAATAACCTTGATTCACGGTATAGCCCATGTCTTTTTTGGACCCCAAAAGAAAATATTTTCTAAATTTTTTTCTCAATTGATATTGTTCTAACCTACACGTGAGAAAAAATTCCGAGCATTTCTTCTGAGATATGGCTTCTTTGGAATTTTTTTTTGTGCGTAAAAATGCCAAAAAAGTGGAAAATGATTTTTTGTGAAGCCAGAACTCCCTGTAGAGCTCTAAATAGTATATTATATCATCCAGTGCGAAAGCTGCTACTTCTGAGGCATCGTGCAGGACGTCGGCTTCGCCGACGTCCTGCACGATGCCTCGGAAGTAGCGGCTTTCGCACGTGAAATATATACTATTTTATATTACGAGTACTGGAAAGTGCGCAACCAAGTATGTCATTTAACCATTTTTTAACTTTTTTTGCGGTACAATAAACTATTAATTTTCTTCGTTCTACTGTATGTTAGCAGACGTTTGCGGCGCGCGCATTTATTCTTTTGCATCGTTGTTCTATATATACAGCGCGCATCTATTCTTTTGCATCGTTGTTCTATATATATAAGTTGTTTTAGGTGATGGATGCGGGCGTGCGCATTCGTCGGTAAGACAGATTTCTTTCAAATAGGTACATGATATAGGGCATGGCAAATATGGTGACATACAGCTCTAATAACATAATAGCATATAGCAAGTACATGGAAAATGTCATTTATTCATAATACATGGGTCAATTCAATAATACCTTAAAAAAAATTACAAGACATGTTAACAAAACAATGTTGATCAAATTCTTTGTGGAATTGAAAATGATTATTTGTGGAAATGAAAATGAATGTTCGAACAATTTATCAGTTTGATTGTTGCAGAGCCAATTTGAATCTCTTGATTCTCTTCTTTCTGCTTGTTTTGGTATGAGGCATGTGCATTGGGTTCATCAATACAATCAGGATTAGAACCTTCAGTTTGATGAATTTGTGCACGAGTTGATGACTGAGTGGATGTTGATGTTCTTTTTCCAGGTTTGATATGAGATATTTTGGCAGCTTTTTGAATAGGATCTCTATTCTTTGTTGTTCCAATGGAAGTTGATGGGTTCTGTTCTAATTCATAACCATTGGGCACAATTTTTTTGTTTGAACGAGAAATACATAATGCTTTTTTCTTGGGTAACGGATACTGAGCAGTTGCTACATTTTCAGTGTCACTGGCATCTGAGGACTCTTCATCTATTAAGTCTGAAAAATGATCATCCTTATCTGAGGTATACGCTTCACATTTCATTGATGATTGTGATGCTTCACATGATGCTTCATTTGATGGTTGGCTCAATTTAGCATTAAGGCGTGCGAAAAATTTTGATGCTGAACATATCACATCTGTTACCTCTGGATCAGAATCAGAGTCATTACTATTTTTGTTACTAGAATTTTCTACTGATTCTGGTGTTGGTTTAAATACGTTATATCCCCAAGAAGTATTTGCATCAAATTCTTGGCCATCAAATGAAATACCTGAGTCATCTGCAATTTCATCTTCAATAACGTTTGATTGTTGATTCATTGTTTGTTCCTTAAGTTGTTGCACTTGATAAGTATGCACAGCAGCAGCATCTAATTTTAACAAATTCCTCTCGGTCAGAGTATGTTTCACTGGCAACAAAATTTTCACACGACCACTAGTAGAAGGTACAGGGTTATCTACTTTTTTTTTAGGCAGTTTGGTTACATGTTTTATGATGGGTTTTGATGGAGTTCTCACTTTGAATGCGGAACTAGTATTTTTAGAAAGCCCAGCTGAATCAATACTAGTACCTGTTGAAGGACATGGACATTTTGATGTAACATTTGTTGTTACGGCAGGAACCTGTTTTCCAATCAATGGTGGTGGAATGACATTTTCATTTTCATCAATGTTATTATGATCTTCATGTATCATCTGAGCAGCTGTAACAAAATTTGTGGGATTTGATGTACATTGTTGTTGGGTAGCAATGGAGGTCTCTCTGGATGTAGTTTTTCCAACAATGGCATCAGTAATTTGATGCGCCATTTTATCCTTTGTAAATCTTGAATCAGCAACATACCCTCGTGCACATCCTGGAGATTTCCATACTCCAAAGCGCATCAATTCCTCAATGTTTGCACCAGTATCTGCAAATATGGTTGCAGCTGTGCGTCTGATGCAGTGGCTGGTGTACAGCTTTATGTCGGGTAGCTTCAGGAAAGTTGCTATTACCTTTGGGACACGTCCAACTGTGCCAATACCAGTTGGGGAATTTATGAATGTACCATTACGAAAGGTAAGGAACAGTCGTGGACAAGTGAGACCCATTCTTGCATCCAAGTATTTCTGCAGTATATCTGCAAAATCTCCAACCACGGTGAATGAACGCTCCACATAATTCTTGCCCTCTGTGGGGATAGTTATGAGGAAAGTTCCATTATCCAACTTGAGTACGTTCTCAAGAAGTAAGTATCTAGCTTCAACCCTACGTAGGCAGCCACTCAATCCAGCAATGAATATAGCCTAAATTTATGGAAACTTGGTAAGATAGGGAATACTTATTATAGAAATTACATGATAAAAAAAAATACCTTAGTTAGCAAATGTTCTGGTTCTTCTGCTGTACTAATAAACTTATGGACATTCTCAATAGAAAAAGTTTTTGCCTTCTTGGGCTTATGCCCCCTGTGCTTGTTTTTGATATATCTGCGTACAGCTGAGTAATTGCTGATGTCAACACTATCGTAGGCATTAATGCATGATTTTATCATCGAATACACAGCCCATAGAGTGGATGAAATAAACTTTTCTTTTGTAAATAGATAATCCATATACATCAACATTACATCTTCATTGATGTAGGTTGGGATTTTGTTATCAACACACCATTTCTTGTATTTGTTGTACCGTTGTGTGTATAACTTTTTTGATCGCAATGGTAAACTTTCCAGACGAATTTTGCGAGCCTGTTCAAGTATGAAATCCATCACATCTACATCCACGGTTTCATTACCACCAATTTCATCTACACTATTTTCATCATCAGCATCGTCGTTATTCGCCATGATTGATATTTTAACAATGTCTAATTACAAATACGAATATTCCCATAAAATAGGTCGTCAATGCACACAGAAAAACACAATAATGGCGGTTAACAATAATGGTGGTTCATAACATACGACAGCAGGAATATATATAGAACAGCGATGTGCTAAGGAGGCATTATGGCAACGACTGCGGTAGTATATATAGAACAACGCATCTAAAGTAACATGCGCGCGCCGTTCATGCTGTTGTCTTAATTTCATCATCGTTTTCTGCTCAAGACGCACTGGAATCATGCACTTTACATGCGTGCTCAGTAACGTCACGACGCGTCGAAAACGCGCACTTTCAAGTACGAGTAATATAAAGTATTCTAATCGTCTTCACCAAGTTATTTTACATCGGAAACGTATTTTCTAAGAATCATTTCAATCATTAAAAGTCGTCAAAACCTTGAATAAGTGTTTCCAAGGCACATTTTGGAACAGAAAATAGCCTCCTCATCACACCCACTAGATTTTGGTGACTTGAAAGTATTCTAAAACAATAGCCCTTGATATTTCTTTCAGAATGACTTATTCTAGAAGTCTGTTTGATGCACTAGGAGTGAATTTGTAACCACTCGAATCAAAACAAGAATGTCAAGAATGAAATCTGTGAGCCTTCCGTAGCTCTCTCAAGCTTCAAGGACTCTTTGGCAGCTGTGTACCACATCATTCAACGAAATCGACTTTGGCAATAGGTTGTTTGGAAGGAAATTGACCCAGCTTTCGATTGCAAATGGTATTGAGAGCATAGAGATGGTCCCATGGGCAGGAAATTCACTTTTATGGAAAAGAAACAGAACTGTTAATTGAATATCGTTCGTTAAACGTGAATCACCTGCCCACTGGACCAACTCTATGCTCTCAATATCATTTTCAATCGAAAGCTGGGTCAATTTCCTTCCCAAAAACCTATTGCCAAAGTCGATTTCGTCGAATGATGTGGTACACTGCTGCCGAAGAGTCCTTGAAGCTATGAGAGGGCTAAAATTCTGCATCCCTGTCAATCATCGATCATTTATCGGGAAATTGCGATAGCGTCAAAATCATTGTCGGGTCTTGTAGCTCTTTCCAAGTCTTTCAATATCTTTTTTTTCATTCATTACTCTACGGTTTTTTGCACCTGAGTTACGAACGATCAAAAGAGAGCAAATTCACACACGTTCAGGGTAGCGGGGAACGAAAAATTGCGTGATCCACGATGTCGACGTAAGACCTTCTAAAAATCATAAAATATGAATCAGTTATGTTTTAAAACGCACTTGAAACGACCTCAGACAGCTTGCAGAAGAAAAAGCTCATGTCTCCAGATCACCAGTACCCTCGACCCGTACCAACTTCTCTTTGTCAGATCACTCGTAAGGCCCCTTTCACGTGACATTCTAACTTTGTACGTTACAAAGTTGGGAATTGCCGTAATAAAAAATTTTGTTCGATTTTCCATTTTCTCACTTTGTAATCCATTTGTCTTCGAAAATTTGCCGCGTCATCCCTGCGCGCTCATGACCTACCCCCATAAACGTGTCGTAAAATCTTTCCGACCATTTTTTGACTTATTGAAATAATTACAAATTGATGGTTTTTATTGCACAACTCGATTCTTGCCACGAAGAAGATCATTTAGAAACTTGAATGGGAAAAATCGGACGATTTTGAGTATCACTTTATCAATCAAAATGATAACGCCGCATACTACTTGTGATGCTCAAAGTCGTCCAATTTTTCCCATTCAAGTTTCTAAATGATCTTCTTCGTGGCAAGAGTCGAGTTGTGCAATAAAAACCATCAATTTGTAATTATTTTAATAAGTCAAAAAATGGGCGGAAAGATTTTACGACACGTTTATGGGGGTAGTTCATGAGCGCGCAGGGATGACGCGGCAAATTTCCGAAGACAAATGGATTACTAAGTGAGAAAGTGGAAAATCGAACAAAATTTTTTATTACGGCAATTCCCAACTTTGTAACTTACAAAGTTAGAATGTCACGTGAAAGGGGCCTAAGTCGAGTGAAAAATACCACGTTAGCATGACTTGCATATAAATGGCGGATGGTTGATTGGAATGAGAATTTTTCCAATTTTGAGGGTCAATTAAAGGCATGAGATTTCTATCAAAAAATTCTGTGGAACACATATAATTTGACAGATTGTTCTCTCATCTTTCAAGTGCTTTTTGGAAGATTGGCGGAGACCCAAACGCGTCGGAGTGATGGCTATTTTAGTACATAGAGGTATCCGTGTTCCGTTTTTCCTGCAGGGTACTCTAGTTTTTTGATAACTGATCGATGCTTGATTGAAATGAAAAAATTTTCACTTTGCGGAGCCAATTAAAACCATGAATTTTGCGGCAAAGAATATTCCAAAGGACATAAATTGGTAGACTTTTTTCTCATCATCGAATGCTTTTCGTGAAAGAGCCGTAGACACAAGGATATCCGAGTACTGGCTGTTTTAGTAAATGAATCCGTGGTCTATTTATTTTGGCGGGTACTGTACGTCAAGATTTTTTTTTGAGCATTTGGATTACGTGCAATCAGATAATTTTTTTGAGAAACCGACCACGCCATTATTTCTACCTCGAGAAACAACTCACCAAAATGAATCTTCAGCCCCCCGACTGAAAAAAACGTCTGAAAAATGTATCAAAAAACGAACTTGCCATCCAGTACATTACGATACTGCACAAGTTGAAAAAATTGTCAATTCCCAGAATTTCAAATCCTGTTTGATGAAATTCAGGTTCTAAAAAAGACTCAGTGATAGAACTTTTGAATGAGTAGATTTTATTGACTTGGAATCACAAATACTCATAAAACATACTTTTGTGAGTCTTTGATTCAAATTGAATGGACTGCACATTTTTCATAAATATCAACTACAATACAAAATGCAAGGAATCATTTTGACCTAGTTGAGGAATCAATCTCCTCATATTGTTATGAACCAATTTAGATTTTTTGAATTCAATTCATCTAGAGAATATAAACAAAAAATCTTCTTTTTTACGTGTGATCATGGGATTAATTCTCTATAACCAATTGTCAATTCTTGTAAAAATATTGAGCTCCTGCTCATTCTGATTTGATCATCTAGTTGTCTATCATCTGTTGAATGACAGAAACATATCTAGAGAATATCAACAAAACATGTTCTATCTTACGAATAATTCTCGAATATTTTCTTTAGCACCAATGGTCAATTCTAATAATAATTCATTGAGCCCTGCTCATTCTGTATGGATCATCTAGTTGTCAATCATCTGTTGAATGACAGAATTATATCTAAAAAAAGTATCAGCTTCCACGTGAAAAATGAAATTAAAAATCTTACACAACTGTTGCAGCGATTTTATTTACGAATCGATCATCTTTGACAGAATCATTATCACGCTATTTACGTTGATTCGCAGCTGCGAAAAGTAATTCTGCAAGATATAGGGGAAAGTGGAGCAAAATTGGATAAGTGAGATAGCTCGGTCGGAGGCGGGTCTAGGCTTTCGCCGCGCAAATTTTTTTCAAATACCTTCACAGACAATGGTTTTTAACGCGGTTAGACCTCCCAAAACGATACTGGGAGTCTACGCTGACATAGTAGTGCTTTCCGAGGGCCTCACGCAGATTATTTTCCAAATGCGAAAATTCACGCTTCTTCTGCAAAAATGGACGAGCTTAACCGCCGTTTGGGGGTCAAAAACTACATCACAGAACGAAGATTTTGAGCCGTCGTGAGCCAAAATCGGTTCACTTGGGCCCAAATGATCACAATTCTGCGAAAAAATGCCTGGGGTCATTTTTGGACGAATTGGTGTGGGCGAATTTGGACAATGCTAAACCCCATCTAGAATCGGTCGACCGATCGCGTGCCCATGTTTTTCGAGGTTAATTGCGCGTATCGAGGCGCGTATACATTTGTGCGAGTTTTTCGAAGCACGGGGGGTGGAAGATTAGTTAGGTTATTGAAAATGGGTGTTAATGGAGTAACGATGTTCAATGGCCGTCTTAGGAGTCAGATTAGAGATCAGAAGTCCCTTTAAATGTGTTCAAAGATAGTGCTCGATTTTCGCATTTCCACTGTCGCATTCGCTGATATTGGGTTGATTGTCGCACTCTACCATTTGGATCGTTGACTTAGGGCAAGTATGGGTACCTCCAATATGAAGAAAAAAGGAAGGAGGTCGACTCTTAAAAGCCGCGAGTCGATTACTGATTGCTAAGACTGTAGTGCACCAATGAAGCGCCTATTTCAATAATGCTGAAGAATGACACAAAAATGGCCCGCTTGCTGAGGCTATGGAAGGATGTAAGAGTCTCAGGCAGGTTTCCCTCTTGTTTCTGGGTTTTCACCACGTGATTTGATGAGCAAATGCGACTCGAATCGGCTATGCGACATGTGAGTTTCAGCGCCTCCGAGCGGCGGAAAACGGCATTCCACGGGAGGTAACATTCGAAGTTTTTGAACGTGTTTAGTGCGGGCTTTGGTCTTCTCATGCAAGTAGCTTAAAAACCGTAGCTCGGATGTGGCAACAGTATGCAAGGCGATTGTAGGGTTTTCGAAAACGAAGAGTTTGAGCGCTTGTGGGTTTGAATCCGAGCAGAATTGAGTAAACTAGAGCGAGTTGAAAATTTTGCCTAAGGCTTTCTGCAAGGGCTATGCGGTCACCGCTCAAGCCACTGATTCTGCTCCGACTCGCTCCGATATTTTTCTCGCTTCGGGCTCTGTGAATCCCTCAATAATGGCCTGATTGACATGTGTGATAGCTCAAAATTTTCGCAATTAAAAGTCTAACAACTTTCTCGCTTACTCCTGCGAGTTTCGAGTGACGGTTTCCTTAAAAATAAAGGTCAGAAATAGATAAGCAAAAGAGTGGCGCGGTGGCAGGGGTTTCCATTCATTTTCGAGAGAACCATCACTCAAACCCCGCAAGAGTAAGCGAGAAAGTTGTTAGATTTTTAATTGCGAAAATTTTGAGCTATCACACATGTCAATCAGACCATTATTGAGGGATTCACAGAGCCCGAAGCGAGATAAATATCGGAGCGAGTCAGAGCAGAATCAGTAGCTTGAGCGGTGACCGCATAGCCCATGCAAAAAGCATTAGGCAAAATTTTCAACTCGCTCTAGTTTACTCAATTCTGCTCGGATTCAGACCCACAATGGCTCAAACTCTTCGTTTTCGAAAACCTTACAATCGCCTGCCTACTGTTGCCACATCCGAGCTACGGTTTTTGAGCTACGTGCATGAGAAGACCAAAGCCCGCACTAAACACGTTCAAAAGCTTCGAATGTTACCTCCCGTGGAATGCCGTTTTCCGCCGCTCGGAGGCGCTGAAACTCACATGTCCCATAGTCAATAGGTAAGGAATAATGCCGTATACCTCAATTTTGAAAGGTTGTCCAAATTTGCCCCCAAAACTTGTCAAAAGTGCCCCCAAGCTCGGGGCAAATTTGGACAGATATTTGTTTTTCAACTTCAAGAAAAAGTACGAACGCTGAGACCTAGGGGTCTGAAAATTTTTTTACGATGTATTCAATAGTTGAACTTCAAAGTCCCATAGCGCGCCTAGCTGCAAGTATCGTCAGATAGCCCCACTGCAAAATCCGTCCAATTTCGCCCCACTCTCCCCTATCGATAGAAATTGATCAACTGATGGATTTTCACAAGTTTTCAAATTCCCATCAGAATCGTGATCAATTCATTATTGTACTGATCTGATTCTCCTTGAAACATAGTGAGAAAGTTACTTTCTCGCACGCTTAATCGTGCAGTAATGTCATATTCTCGCACGGATGGGATTTGGAACTGTGCGAGAATGCTTTTACGCATCACTTTCGGCACGGGTATCATGCAGAAAAAGTTAACTTTACGCACAGTTTTTGCGCACGGAGTTACATAGAAGATTTTACAGAATTCTGATTTAAAGCGAACACATAATTACAATTTTATAATTACAATTCTCATGGTACGTAATGTATACATATTGGTTAAATTCGTGAATTTCATTTTTATTTTCAAAATTTGAATATTCAAAATGTATATTTTACATATTTTTTAACAAACTACGATTGAAATTCCAACTTGCGATAACATAAATATTTAATTTCAATACCTTCAACCGTTAGAATAATAAATTGAACTTTGGAAATTCCTTCTAGGTAGAAATTCAATTACGCCGAAAATAGTTGCTAAAATGAATACTAAACTCATCGGGAACAGAGCTAAAATGCAAATTTGTACTCCTTCACAATCTAGACCGAATATCGCGATGTCACCTTCGCAATGAACATGTTAATATTGACAAATTTCCGGTCTCATTCGGAGAACTGATAGTCACTACAACTGTAGATGATAGAATAGGTTGAAGATATTTAAAAACACTTCACTGCTAAATAAAAACGGGTGAATCGTCATTGGCTATTAGCGGATTTGATAATAATCATGCGTGCGCAGCTGGATAAACATGATACAGCGATTAGTTTAAAAACTCATTTTCTTCGCCGAAAAGCAATAGTCTTCGTTCGGATGACGATACGCATCAGTCAGGAGTGTTCGGGAGTGTCACCACCAGTGAATTTTACTGGGAGCTGAACTTCTTTATCTAATTCTGAGTTCGAGCCAATTTCTAAAGATTACTTCATGATTCAGAAAATGTATTCATCGAGCTTCAGAGCTGGAGTGCTAATATACTTCACAGTACTCTCATCTCTCTTTGTTGCCAACACTTTGTCCACTAGTCATACAGGTCTGTAGATGATTCGCAAGGAATTTGTGATAAATTATTCAAAATGATTTGCAAGAAATTTTTACGAGTGATTTAAACTCGATAGAACTGTAGATGTAAAAATAATTTTTGTTTCATTTACTAGACGTGGAATTAAATGATCTTCCACTGATGAAATTGTGAGATCTAACTGCCATCTAGCATCACTATATACGGAACATATATTTTCGCGATAGAAAAATCAAGTAGTTATCGTAAGATTTCTCACCTATCAGTATAGCCCTTTTTGAACCACTGAAACAGTCTCAATCTTTGAACTTTCATCTTGTCCAAAGTATGTATAACATTTAAAAATTATCGAAACTTGTTCATGTAAATAAAATGAGAACTGAGTAACTTGTGTCCAATCACAGTGGTCCAAAATGCACTAATGTCCTTCTCCATTTCACGAATCGCTAGCACGCCCTTACTGAAAATATAAAAGCGAGTGAAATATATTCTAAAGAAACCATGCATCCACTATGAATATTATTTCGTGAGGATCATGGCTCTAACGCTTGTCGAGCGTTCTTTGCCAGGAACATAAAAAATATTTGGAAAAAGTGAGGCAAAAATTGTTTCCAATTTGCAACATAATGAATCTAGGCATAATATATTTGCGACAAACATCCTGAATAGTCAGATTTCTTTTAGATTCCGTTGAGATATCGACAAAGAGCGGTAGCAAGCTATTGTCTACATTATGCCAGCAACTAAATGCAGAAGATCATCACTCTCCTGAGCCAAAAGAATGTCAGTGTGAGGATCAGACTGAGACACCCACTGCACCCAAGGAACAACTTAAGAGAAGAAAGAGAGGTCAGAATAATTTCATTTTTATTTCCATTCTTATATTGATCATGAGATCCACTCCGAACAGGAGATAGAAATTTCTATCACATGTTGAAAACATGACAAGAGGATGATTCCAACAAAAACAACCAACAGCAGAGCCTGTTGAGTTCGTGTATAATCTACGAAAATTAGACTCAAACGGAGTCATCTTGCGGAAAGATTAAATCAAGAGTGAGAATATACCTAATACGGGTAGATGGGCTGACACTGATAGTTACCCTCAAAATTGCACCTTTTTTCCATTGGAACTAGCTCGGGCAAAGAATTCCTAAAGTTGGTAAAAAAAAACTCTCATGCAACGCTGTGCGTAAAAGTGTGCAAAACGTGAGCTTTTTATGCAAGGTACCCCATGTCGAATTAAATGCGGAAAGTCATTATCGCACAGTTAAGTGTGCGTGAAAGTGAAATCTGTGCAAAAAGGTATCCATCGAAATTCTCATAGGAAATTGAAAACTTAGAAAAAAAATTCAATGAGTCAACCTCGAAGTCAACCTTGCATGTCAATGTGTTTTTAGGAGGCGAATCCAAACCCTTCGATATCTCATCCTTTTATATGGATTATATTTTCATCTTTACTTGAAAAATACTTTTGGTGGATAAAAATATTCATGGATTCCAAAACCACTTTTTCAAATTTATTTTGATGATTGATCCTCATTATACATAGTTGTATGAATTACCAAAATTGAATTTTTTGAAATTAGGCGATATTTTTGAGCGACGAGGTAATACGCGATATGAACAAGAGGTTTTATTTCATACATTTTTCAGAACTTTATTCCAGTCGAAGCCCGCCCGGGGGGAGCTTTGCCACCTGCACCCCACCAGGGGCTCCCACCCTGGACCCCGCTCGGCACCCCGTACGCCCGTCCCGTACCGCCGACCTCCGCGAAAAGTTTGTTAATCGAGCGGCTGCGACGCATCGTTTCACACTCAGTGCCAAAAATTTGACTACAACATCGTCTGTGCCGACTGGACTAGAATTATGACATGCAGGAAACATGAATCGAAATCGAATTCTTCTCTTGCAAACTCGTGTGTATAAATTCATTGGGACCCGCTCGTTGCCTCGTACATACGACTATTTCATTCAAGTCCTGACCGTTAATTTTTTCAAAAATCGTGGAGGTACGGTTTTCTGCACAGGTTGCATAAAATAGTATAAAAAATGCTGGTGAAAAGTTCCCGCGCTCGTGTCCGGGACCGCGCGAGAAAGTAACTTTCTCGCACGGGTATTACGTTATTCTCGCAACCCTAAGCGAGTACAACATAATAAGCGTGCGAGAAAGTGGAATCGTGCGAGAATATTACTTTCTCGCATTCTTTCCGGACACTCGTGCGAGAATCTTCCTTTTCACCCATGTTGCTCAACACGTTCGCTGCGAAGCCGGTTTTTCATGATTTTATTTCTCTCATGAACTGGACCCCCGTATCCTGGTAAAAATGCTTGGATCGGAGCAAACTTTCTTTGGTTCGTTGGTGGAGCCCTAGGTAGAGTAAATCACCTTGGAAAGTTCTCACTGGGTATATTTTTCGAGTCATTGCGAACTAGATGAGATTGGAAAATGAAAAATCGCGGGACCCACCCGTGAGTCCCGCCGCAGCGAACGTGTTAATGTACTATTCTGGGCCTGTAAAGTCGAGATTTGAGTTGAGAGCAAAAAGTTCTGAGTAATAATTGTAGTGCTTCTAAGTTGACCTATATTGTAAACCATACCAGGGCTCTAAAATTCTCAATTTTGCGGTAAATTCCGGCAAAAAATACCGCAAAATTTGCCGGCATCGGTGGCGCTCTTTCAGTAAACCTGTATGATTTGCCGCATTTGCTGCAGTTTGCCGTCGCGGTTTGCCATATTTTTTACGGCAAACGCTATTGGCAACGCAAATACGGCAAACCGCGACGGCAAACTGCAGAAAATGTAGCAAATCTAACAGGTTACTGAAAGAGCTCCACCGATCCCGGCAAATTTTTCGGTAAAATTTTCCTGAAAAATTTAGAATACGGCCCCTGAGATTTGCAACACTCTTTGTTTATCCGTGATCAGAGAAAAAATACCGAACATGACCGTTCTTTCAACAACCTTTCTGTCGGGAAATTCGATTCGAATATTCCTCTAATGTACGAGAATCGATCACTCCCGATTTGAGACATTTGATGCATAATTCTTTGCGACTCGCCATTTTGCATACATTTTGCACTATTCCGACTGTTTATTAGGAAACCACAATAATTAGAGCTGATTTTCCAAGCTTTCAATAATCTGACCAAAGGATTCAGAAGCTGACGAGTTCACTGATTAGTAGTTCACTGATCGATGAAACTCTTTAGATTACACCTTTTGAATCTTTTGATGACGAGACCTCGTTCAGAAACAATCATAGCAAATTATCACTCGACGATTGGATGGAAAATTTTTGAATTGTAAGTCCCTTGCTGCCAACTTCGTCTATTAGTATCGGGATCAGACAATCCTAGCGGTAAAATTTTCCAAAGCTACCCGAAATGATGGTAATATTCCGACCCGTCGCGTTAACGCCAATCATTTCGGTACCGAAATAGCATTGTGAGCTCGGAGCCAATATATTTTTTTCAGCACAAGGGTCAAATTGCGCCTCAAAATGTCGATTTGAGGCCAGATATGACGTTGGACTAAACCAAGAGTGGTATACCGCTGTTGTATTAAGGCGATGCGGTCACCGTGCAACCCGGAAATTATATTTCATTTAGATGTACCTCAAAATTTTGATGATATGAAGTTTGAGGCCAGTTGTCCATTACGTATTATCATCTGAATTGTGGTGGAGAACTTGTCATTTTTCATTAAATCTCAAGACTATCGGTGATGAGCGAGAATAACTTACCCGCGGGTACTTCCTAACCTACAAATTGGCACATTTTTGTTCACAGAAATCTCGAAATCTTTTCCAATTTGGGCTGAACGAAGAGTTATCCAGGCCAAGTTAGATGATTACAAAGCCTGGATAATTCGCCGTTTAGCCCGAATTGGAAAAGATTTTGAGATTTCTGTGAACAAAAATCAGCGTGCACGGTGACCGCATCGCCTTAATCGGTATAACCACGCCGGTGAGACGTGCCAATACCATCACGTGGCGCGTGACATAATAACCCACAAATTCTTAGCGATTACCAAGTTCTATTTTCCATTATCATATACGCCTGACTCTTAATTGTAGTGAGTGGATGTTTGATGTTGTAACAAAGATATTCATAGAATACATCGTCGCCTCCGATGGAAAAAAACGCGTACTTATTTGAAAATATTTGTTCTTCGGGAGTGACGAAATGATAATTTTGCATTGAGCCCTCCTCGCTCTCAATCGGCGATGCGAAAAATTCGCATAACACCATTCGTAAGTTTTGGAGGTCGCTGAACTCAAAATCGATGGTCTTCTACCATTATACTTATGCATTCTACAATTTGTAGGATGAACAAACCTAAATGGACAATTAGATTATGGAATTGAACAAATAGCTCCTAAAATACATACTCGGGAAGTTTCGAGAACGCTGTTATCCGTGCGTTCGCGGATTCGATTGCTTCCCTAATATTTGGGATTAGTTGATACCCCGCAGAATTTCTGGCCCGATTATTTTTTGGTATCTGCGGTTCTGCTTGCCTTCCTTAGGTTTTGGGATTCATTATTCCCAGCAAAATATCTGGTCTGAGCATTTGGGCATTTGCTGGTTTGATTGTCTTTCTAGATTTTGGGATTAATTCCTATCCCCGACAGAATTTTTGACCCGGAAGTTTGTATTTTTGAGGGAAATCGATCGCTCTTAATGAAAGATACTCCAGCTTGAGAGTTGCAAAGCTTGCCGGGATTTCAACATTGATCATCTGAACAAATTCGAAACAAATTACCTGGCCAAATTGTACAGGTAACATATTAATATTAATTATAATATTGTACAGGTAATTATACCTTGTACATTTTCGAATGGACTCTTTCAGGACCTATCAGTTTCAGCTTTCCGAGCGTTTGTTCGGGGTGAAGTTGTTTATTCAAATGTAAGAGTACCCATATGACTCTATTGGAATTCAGCGACTTTAAATCCCTTGATTTAACTTTTCGCGAGTACATCAGATAGTTTCTCGATTAATTTGTGCAAACAAAATTGTTGAAACGAATACAAGGACGAATTCATGAGTAAAAAAAAACTCGAAATTGTTACGATTAGGATGTGAGAAAATTGTTTTTTTGAATGATCCAAAATGCTCATCACCCATGCACATTCAATTAATTAATCTAACTCTATTAGTTCAAAATGACTTGGAAGAAGCTGCAAACGAGCTAAGACGTCTCATTAAAAATCATGGAAGCCGAGATACCCCGGTTTCACGAAAACCCTGTGCATACTTTTGAGGATAGGCTTCTAATACACGCGGGGGCAAGTCAGGCATATCCGTTATGGGACCGAAAATTAGGATAGGTTGACTTTAGTTGGTCCAAAAACTTATTCTCACTCATTTTCTGAGCGGAAACAAACCAGTGGGTGCAAATTACGCACACTCGCTTTATGATTGTCAGCTATACTTATAAATCAGTCGCTGACATGAATCAAATTTTCTCTGCCCGATATGGTCATTACAGCGTTACCCCCGGAGCAGAAGAATACTTCTCACTGTTGTCTCATAGTGTTTTTAGATGAAGCGACGATAAGTTAAATGGGCGAATCTCAGCATTCAGGCGATTTTGGTTGGAAAATTCGACAATTTCAAGGTGACAGGATTTTTCCGGATAACTTTTTTCTCGATAAATCAGTACTCAAACAATGATATAATACTTGCGTAAATCAATTTTGCAGCTTCGCCCCGCCTATGCGGTCAGATAACGGATATTCCTATGCATTTAAATGTGGACCCCGTGGTACTATTATTCCAATGAGTTCACTCCCTCCTGGAGAAGAGTTGACTTTGGGGCCAAAAGAGTGAGAAAAGGTTATTTTTAACAATTGACAGTGCCCCTCAATGGTCTCTGATACAAAATGAAGGTACAGCTTACCTACAAAAATGTACGTTTTCATGAATTTTTAATTTTTTAAGCCTCGCATTACTCTTGAGATGGATCTATGATGAATACGATTTTTATATAAACTCCGGTCAAAATAAAGATCAAATTACACGTGGTTCCAGTCGCATCGTGGTTCACATTCTCGTGCAAAAAAGACATTT
The DNA here is from genome assembly GCA_029851415.1 of Eretmocerus hayati. Classification (NCBI taxonomy): domain Eukaryota; kingdom Metazoa; phylum Arthropoda; class Insecta; order Hymenoptera; family Aphelinidae; genus Eretmocerus; species Eretmocerus hayati. The sequence goes on from CM056742.1 coordinate 21,549,067, forward strand.
TTGTGATTGAATTACGCAAAAATAATTTTTCATTTCGCCGTGACCACGATCACCAGAATTCGACGACATCGATGAGACTGAGGCTAGATTTGTGGATCAACAACTTCCATTAGCTGTGTTATCTCGATAAGAACGGCCTTTAGGATAGTAGATTTCGATTCGATACAAGCTAAGGCGTGGACTTGAAAATCGTTGGGACAGCAAAAAAATCGAGTTTTTCTGCATAGCATGTTTTATGTCATTGGTCCCTAGCAGAATATGGACGTCAGAAGTCCTTGAAAGAGTTGAAAACGAGTGAATTTTCGAAATTTTTCGGTAGAAATTCACAGTTGTCGCAAACCATGGCTCCTACGAGGTAAAATGTGTCGTAATCACAATATCGCCCGAGTTCTGAGATTTGCCCATATGTGTACATGTGATTTCCAGGTGAATTTCGTTAATTTTTTTAATTGATAATCAATATAATTTTCATTATAGAGTGCCTTAACTATGGACACCCCTGCTGGACGGCTTCAGGATAGAGATGAGTACTTGAGCGTGCAAAGTGAGAAAACAATAGCAATCGTGAAGAATAACTCAGCAGCAATGTTGATTCAACTTGGATGTTTTGAGAGATGTAGGTTATGACAATGACGAAACGAGATCTGTTGTGCCTTTGTCTACTTTTCTGACTTCTGATACACTAAAAATATCATACGATGACAATGAATTAGAAGAATATTTCTTCACTAGTACAGAACATCAAGTAACAGTTCGAGGATCTGTCTCATTCCTACTCAACGCATAGATTATTTTGCATCAATATTTATCCCGATCTCCTGTAATATGACCTTGCGATCAAGTCCGCTATAGTATGAATCCATGTAATATTTCAAAGTATTCACAGAATAAAATATAATAAGTGATTGTCCATGAAATCTCAGATATCCTTCAAATCCGTGATTCTAAACCGTAAATAAGTGTTATGAAAATCTTCCTAAACGAATCCGTAGAGTAATTACAGCTCGATCTCGTGATCACGAGCTACTTGGATGACTTCGAACCACAATTTTATCGGTCTTCGATGAGCTCCCTATAATATAGGCCCCTGGAAAGCCTAGAACAGCCCGCGAAGGATTAGGTCGCGACGTAGTCCCTCACCTAAGAATGCGTTCGAACATGCACTGGCGAGGTGGATGATCGCAAAATTTGGTAGTTTGCAAATACACTCGGCATTCTCGAGTGGCAAACTACTCGAGAATTGACGCTCTCTGAACCGTCGCGCTGGCGGGGCGTATATACCTGTCCTGCCCCGAGCCCATAAGGACAGTCAGGAATCTGATAGAGCCAATGAGAAAAGGCTTAGGATATAAATCCCAAACATTTGCAGAATTCGTACTCCTAGAGGCAAGTAAGGATAAAATCAACCTGAGCAATATTGAAGTGAATCTGGTGAAAAGGTGTTTTGGAGCTGCAGCAAGTCGTAATTTTTCTTACTCCTGGACAGACTCATCTTTGATAAATCCACTACATAAAACCATGCCAGAGGCATGCATGAAGATATTCTCCGCACACGGTGCGCCATTGTGGAGTGGGCTTCTGACAACTACCTTAAACTCAATCCAGACAAAACCTTGATCATAAATATTGGTAGTGAATAAAATTCGCCGATTGTCCACCTGGCTACACGTACCGAGATTGTAATTTCTAGAGAGGCAATTCCCTACTCCGTGTCCAGGACAAATCTCGGGTTTCATGTTTGACTTACGCAGGGATTTGCTCACTGCGTTCACGTTCTCGCTGCCCTCCGTACTTACTTAGAGTTTATCGACACGCGCTCACTCAGGCAGAACCTCATTCGAAACTTGTCTCTCCCATACTTAAATTATGCTGCCACTTAGATTATTGAAAAATAAAAACTGCAGTGGCTCCAGAAGTCCTGTATTTGATTTATTACATTTTTTGGTACAACACCTTAGAGAGACCAACCAAATCTTTTCTGGATACCTCTTGGCTTGATTTCTATCAAAAGACAAAGATTTTACCTACTCAGTACCCTGACATTCAGAATCCTAATCCCAGGTAAGCCGGGTCACCTGTACTCCCTGTTTCAGCTCAAATCTGAAGATCAAGCTTCCACATCAAGATCAATTGATTTGCTCACCTACCCGGCGTGGTGCCTCGAACCGATGCTAGCGAAACAAATCATTCACCATCGTAGCCTCCAAGTTGCTGGATAAGCTCTCTCCGATATAAGTTTCCAGTTCTAGTTCGTTTACCCTATTCAAAAATAGATAATTCAATCTATATCTACTTGACAAAGACAAAATCGAATGAAGCGATGAACGAGGCGATGAATCGCGGACCTTTAATGTACCTTTAGTACCCCTACCCCTAGTAGGAACCCTTGACCTTTTGAGGTTATTTTAAAAATAGGCAGTTCTCAATAGATTAGGGCTAAATGCCTTCAAGACTAAAGCCACCTGGTTCGGATCACGCCACTTCATTCACTTGCTGAAAGGAATGAATATTCCGCAGCTTGAAATCGATGGGCAGCCCATTGATTATTGTGACTCAATAAAGCTCTGTTAGGTGTAACGTTGGACAACTGCCTCAGCTTGCGCGAGCAGTGTGTTTGCATATCAAGGAACTGTTTTTCTGCCTTGAGTAGACTTCGTAAGTGTAGTGAGGCCTTACCTAAAGCTACGCGAATGGGTCTAGTTAAATCCCTAGTATTTCCATACCTAGACTACTGCCAAGGCTTGTTCCTCAACTTATCTCAGGAGTTAACTCAGAAACTCTCACGGTGTAAAAACGCAGCCATGCATTTTGCTGTGTCGTGCAAGAAATCCGATCACATTACACCGCATTATCAGAATTTGAGGATCATGCCATACCTCTGAGACGAGATTTCCTATGTTTAAGTCTATTGGCCAAGATACTAGCCTCATCGAAGCCTGAATACCTACGGGAGAAACTCGCCTTCCGTCCACTGACTAAGCCTGAGTCCAAACGCCTTTCCTCGCTGGACATAATTGTGCCGAAGTTCGCTTCAAATATGTATGAGAATTCATTTCTAGTAAAGACCATTAAGCTATGGAATAAACTACCAGAGAAAATCCGTAATAATTATGGGAGCAAGTCCTTCAACTCCACCCTTTTTCTTCATTTGATGGAGGAACACTATGAGATTCAAACGACTGCGTTCTGAGATTTTTGGGTAGAAATCACGGTCTGGTCATGTTTTCGTTCGTCATAAAGTTTGTTGATTGCTGCGCAGCTGATGATACAGACTGATATCTTTAGCTTTGATGTTTCTATTTTTTTTTCATGTCAGATGTCTATTTGTTTAAGACGAATATGTTCTAGTCGATTGACTCTCTGATAGTTATTGGCATATGTTATCCTTGACCTTCATTTTATTTCTTTCAAATCTTTTTTTCCCCCCTTATTTTTTATAACAGAATGAGGGGAGGATATTCTCAAAAGCTGCTACTGAAATTGTGAAGAAATGTAACGCACGTAGCCTCGACTACACGGGACCTTGAGTCCTTAGCTCGGTCCTTAGTTGAATAAAACTCTACTCTACTCTACTCTAATATCAGTAATACTCTAATCTCAGTATTAGAGTCATTCACCACATAATTTGTTCTCATTCAGCCTGAACTCATCTTATTTTGGCCTAAATTGCTCCACGCGCCATTTTGTTTCCTAATATATTAACTCACTTTATGATTCAATCTAAATACACGACAATTTACAATAAGCTCGGGTAATTCCTTTTATTTTGACACATATTATAAGCTACAAGTGTAATTTCTCCTAATAGAGTTTGACACGGCTCTACCCCATGACTCCAATGAGTTGATATCTATCTATCTATCCGTGTACAGCCGAAAGCAGTTCAGACCGAATGAAGAGGCTTAGGTCAGATACCACTTTGATATCCAAAAGTCTATACAGTATATCTGTTTATCTTGAGCATATACTGATTCGTGAATTCATCCTGAATGATCATTTTGGTACATCGAAGTATGGAATAATACGTGATAAAAAAGTTCTCGTCTAAATTACAACTGTTCTCAATCATTTTCATAACTACTGGAATCAAACCTTTTTTGACAGTATAAAGAATTCAGATTACAATTGGTTCACTTGCTAACAGAACTATTACTCTCGTCAATATATCATTGAAATAAAAGTTAAGTACTTCGTATGGTTAACAGAGCCACTTTTTCAATTTTACCCGCATGGCGCTTATGATTTCGTCTTATTCGTCATATCAATTCATTATACTGTTTCTCCACTCATTTGTAAAGAACATTATTTGAAAGTGTTTCAGACTCAAGGATTCTGAAAGTTGGCGAGTTTTAGGGCCAATCTTAGATGTAACATTAAGATAACAAGCCTAATTGAACCATGCAAACAATTTCAAAAGATTACACACTATACCTAACAACATAGTAATACTTGTGACAAACAATCAGTTTTTGACAAGTGACTCCCGCAAGTAGCTGCCAGTACTGGAGATCTGAGTTCACACTATTTGAATTGGAATATCGACGGCCACCTGTACTTTCGCTTGCAGAAACGTGACTTGAAATGAAACTTCACGATCTGCCTGAAATTATATCATCTTCTCTTCCCACATTTTCAAATAAAGGTATTCTTATCAGCCAACCGACTATAGATCATCCACGGTAGTTTTCCATGGTTTCATTTTCGTCGTTGCGTGTTTAAAATATGAACACTCGCTTTAATCTGATTTTTCTCAGAATTGTCTCGGGAATCATGACCCTAGAGTGAGGGTAAATTCCAAGCTCCCAAATCGAAACGGTCGAAAGTCTTCCTTACAATCATTTGAAACGCTCAATTCACTTCTTTTCGGACAAATCTATCAAATTAATCGAGAATTCAAAATCAAAACTAAAAATGCCGTCAAAAAGTTAAAGTTCAATAACGGCAAACTCAGTCTCTTGTTACATTCAAATAGATTATGAAAGTTCGAATTTCCATCGCTCTGAGCTGAACTTTAAAAGGTTTATCTCTAATCCAACGTCGTTGTGAGCTCAAATCATTTTCGAAAATTTGGTATGAATCTGGATACCATCTCAAACGCTTTTCGTCCTCCAAATTTTGATTCGCTCCAAGATTTGTTTCCACTATGTCCTTGATCTCAAGATTAGGGAATAAGTCCTGCAGATTATAAATTTAATCTGATTACCAAGTGATTGTATTTTTACCATTATCAAACTATTCCAGAACTCATATGAAAGCTCATAGCTAATTTAATTAATAATTTCATTCACCTTTAGATCGATTTCAACTTGAGCTGAGTATTGAGAAGCTTCACGCTTTTCAAATAAGTGTTCCAGCCGCAGGAGTACTGTATCATTTCTCCAAGGTTCAAGTGTGAGGATGCGAACACTCTTGGGTAATCTTTTTTTCAATCCATAACCCTGCGGAGCAAAAGATGTGACTCACTGCCGAAATTGTTTTGTCACAAGAATTTACTAGTAGTAAATCCATGTGCAGTTCTGAGAAATGATAACGAGTCCATGGATTGCATATTTTTGGTCAACCATCGTCTGATTAGGTACTTGGAAATATGGCTGTTTGTGTTAAAAAATCTGATAGCTGTCAATAAACACTATGTCTCGCTCATGAATGAGCCTGATATCGATTAAGATCACACACTGAGAATAAAATATTGCCGTCTGAACAATACAACTGTATTGTTGCCTGGTATTGCCGTCAGACCAATACGGTATTGCCATCACAAGATTATGTTTTGTTATGACAACAATCTAGTATCGGTAACCTTCAAAAATCTTCGGATAGTCATGATAACCCCACCGATATCGTTCTGGTCAAAAAATTGGAAAGCTCTCGTAGCAAAATAGTTATAAAGTGTTTGTGACTATATCGAGTATCACGGTATTGTCTACGTGCATTGCTGTCGCTCCAAAATATGGATGTGCATGGATGCGGGGCTCGGAGAGTAGTATCCGAGATGTTGAAGGCTTGGGGCCTAGGAAGATATTGTGGTATTTTCAAGTGTACGTCTGATGGCAAGGCTCAATTTTGCGTGATTATCTCAGCCACTTTTGCATTCTCTGCTTCTCATTCTAACCACACATTCAAACTATTTAGTCATTCAGCATTGGTGTATAAAATCAGTTCGTTATTGTTCAACGTATGAAATCCTATTATTAATTCTCGGGCTATCTATGTCCTCGATGATTCAATTAGTTGAGGGTTTGACAGGGATATCTTGCTCTGAAATTTGACGGTTACTAAAGGAATGAGAATTTGGAATACGCATTCCAAGACATTATCGCGCAGGGTTGCGTTATTTACATTGCAATAATTTCGGAGGACTTAGGTATTTAATTTGATCGACTTGTTTTTTCCTTCGAGATCATAACCAAAATCTGTTCGCCCGCTTCTCGCAATCCAAAATCTCTATTGGCTATACGATTATTTAGTCATATTAACATTATTCATTTTGCTCTGACAGCAATACCAGATCGTTCCTGTGACTTGATGCGGCAACAAAATCGGTATCGTTGTCAGACCTTTATAACCTGTTATAAAGGCCAGCACGCTATATCATTTTGGTCGTACGACAAAACGTAAGGCCGTACGACCAAGAATTTTTTCTCAGTGCAGTTCAAAAGCTACGCCAAATTGAAACTTCGGGTTCTGAATATTCATACAAATCTCCGGAATGAAGTTTTTAGACAGTCCCGAACTATTATCCAATCGAACCTATAAAAACAGCTTGTGTGAGCTCATCCCATCTAATGCGAGATAGTTATTTTTTTACTCTCTACCTCAAATATTATACTCAATCGGAAAAAAAGAGAAAGTTACCGTCATGTGGTGGGTCTCTCTCCATTGCTCATAAGACATGTTAACAGGGGTGAAAAAAATCCAAGGTCGAAAGTTCAACTCGGCTGCTATCTCCTTTTCCCTCAGCATAGTCTCATCTGGTTCCATCAAAGAACCGACGATTAGTCGATGCTGGCCTCTTACCACCAAACCTCTACCACAAGCAGTCTCATTTAATCCTTCCATAACACCACGACCATCATCTTGAGGTAACCTTCTGTGCAACTTTGAAAGAATTGAATGTTTTCATGATCCTTCAAAACATGATAAAATCTTATTTGGCTTACCATTAGCTCAATTTCACCTTCATTCAAGCTAGAACCACCCTGAGATCGATCAGTCAAGACACTGAGTCGAATTTTCTTATGTTTATCCTCGATAGAAATTTTGGTTGTTATAGGGTAGTAATTGGCAGCAACTGGCTCATAGAGACTTGAATTCCATGTTGGTCTGTGATTCAGTTTGCGTTTCATCATCTCTCTTCCATTGCTATCTGTGTAAAATTCTTCTTCATTGCGTAAATTGCTCGAGTACCTGGTTATTACTTCCTTGCCAAGTAGATCCCTAAAAGTTTTTTATGATTTTTGAGTATTTTCCGAGTTTTCAGATTTACAGGAATTCATAATGAGAAATTACGACTCAACAGGAATAGGTCCAACAAGCCAGTCAAATTCTACATAATGCTTGTCTTTGTAAATCCTCACAACTTGGCTAATCCAGTCGTTTAGCTCGTGATGAATTTCTTCCACCAAGTTTCCTGCAAGAGCGAGCAATTTTAGCTTTGTAACATCGATTAATTTATTGAGTCCGTTTATATTATTGAATTTTGATGAATCAGTGGAAATATACGAGAGAATTTGTTCATAATCCAAAACTCATTCGTCAAGTTTGTCCAAATTTCTAATTTACCTTTGTAAATTTTTGACCTTTTTCCAGAATGGAGTGGTTTTGGAAAAGTATCTTTGGGTCTAAAAATATAAGCTCCTGACTTTTGTACCCTGTCATCACTTCCTTGGTAGAAGTGAAAAGATTGATTGATTACCAATGGATTCGAATCAGAGATTTCTATTATAATTTGTCCTTTTTCACCAACTTTCGCCTGCAAAGACTGACCACGCATACATTTAGATTATTTTCGCCTGATAAAAGGTCAAACGATTGAATTAATGGTTATCTCTTCTAACATTGCAAGTAACATGCTGTGTGCTAAACGAATCGTAATTTCCTACAGCATGAAGCATGATCCACTCAAATCTCAGTGAGACAAAATGAGGATGAATGAATGTCTGATTACACTCTCGAATAGCTAAAATATATGTTGGCATTAGCATCAAATTTTAAAATACCATCCGCTCAAATTGAATATCTCAAAAGAGAGACAGATATTTTTCACGATATCTGATGTTTTTTGCACGTATAACTCATTCAAAATTCATATAATAGGTGTTTTGAATAGGCACCTTTCAGTCCTTGAACAACATGTTATTCATGACTTTAAACTATCAAAAAAACGTAAACGGGTTCCTATTTAGTCCGCCCGTATTATGATAGAGATCAATGGATCATACCTTATAATAAGTATGTACATATTCCACATTAGAGCAAGGACAACTGGCGCTCATCAATAGCGCTCGCACGAGTCATTTTTTCAGGGCTCGGAAAATATTGATTCGATTTTATGCCTCGTTACCGTTATCATAGGTGGTCTTGATATTGAAACGTGACGGTATTCACAAAAAATATGGTCTGATGTTTAAGTCTGTGACCAACTTTGGCAGAATACCATACCTTATTCCCACAAATTTTTTCCTCAATTTGCTCAGATGTTCTCTTTGTTGCAGAAGATTGAACACTAATATTTTGACTGATGTAGAATGAAAGATAGCCGAGTGATGGAATATTTTCAGCTTTGAATACGAGTTCATGATCCGCAACGCTATCCCTACCTGGTAATCTCAAAATAGCCTGGGGAATGGGAACCATCTGAGTAATCAGCTGAGTTCCTGTAAAATTTCATGAACATTCCATGATATTTCGATCATAAATTCTCAGGTTTTTTCAAATCCAGAAGACTGACCTTCGTGGTTAGTTACCCCAAAAATATGATTCTGCACTGGGATACGAACATAGGAATTAACTGATTGACTGGTTGGATTGTATACAGTCACGACAAAGTTTTCACTCTCTGAAGAATACACGCATGAGCTCACATTTAATGTAAAGCATGACTTGAATTTCTGACGGGAATTTCCATCTTTTCTCGACAACTTACTGAAAGAAACAAAAAATGATGCCATGAAATACAACATGTTAATAGAAAATATTTTATATTTGCTTTCACCCAAATAGCTGGTGAAATGAGTGAATACCAGTTTGACACGTTCAATGCAATAAGTCCCACCGGTGGGACCCATGACTTTTCGATTTTTTATTCTCACCGACTCCTACTTTTTAATATCCCCAATTACTATCCGTGTCATAGAAGTTTTGACCATGGTAGAGTTGTACTGTTTAAGATGACAATCATGATTCAAACTGTTACTTAATTCAATATCTTGATTATTTTTAATCTACATAGTTAGAGTACGAGGGCAAGGTGTGGCACGGTCACAAAAACTATCTTGAGAATTTCATGCAAATGTTGAAACCACGAGTTGAATCGTAATGGGACTCCAAAATACTCTTACATACCTGGTGTGGAAAATGTTTAAAATAGTACGCGATCAGTCATGAGCGTCAATGATTGATGAACACTACAAAGGATTTCTCAAATGTATTGCACTTCTCAGAACTGATTCTTTCGGAATGAGAATAAAATTAACGTTAGATTTCTTCAATCTTGAACTGATTGCTCTAGATGAGAAATTCCCTCCAAATCATGAGAAAAACATGTGCTCAAGACATCGATTTGAGAAAAAATTCAACTTCTCGGAAGAATTGTTTTCGAATTGAGAAAATGAAAAGCTCGCACATAAAGAAAAAATTCTCTTCAGGCGATGCGGACACCGTGCACCGTGACCATGGACCTTGAAAATACACCTTACATAAAAAGTTTGATTATTCAAAGTGTGAGACGAGTTTTTGAATACTTGTTATTGTCCAACTTGTATTCCTCAATCCGTGGCTTAGCCCAAATCATGAGAGAATCGGAGAAAAGTGGGAATAACTCGGCCGCGGGAACCTCCTAACCTACAATAAACACACATTTGCATTCCCAACTTTCTCTGATTCTATTGCAATTTGGGCTTAAGGAAGAGCAGACAAATCTAAGTTAGGGGATTTTCAGCTTGCATGGTGACCGCATCGCCTTAAGGGCGCTCTGTACCTCCAGAACAACGATTGTGGCGCCATCTTGCGGTCAGATTGGTTTATTGTGAATATAAAATCAACCAAACAACGGAGAACGGCATGCGATGTTTACCCACGTGCGGATAATTTTTCTGCAGATTTAGAAAAAAGTTTCATCAAGATCAGTGCAAAATTGAGTTCATAAAGTTGTGGTGAAATCTTCCAAAACAGTGAGATACTTCGCCACAACTTCACGAGCTTAATTTTGCACTGATCTTGATGAAACTTTTTTCTAAATCTGCAGAAAAATTATCCGCACGTGGGAGAACATCGCATTCCGTTCTCCGTTGTTTGGTTGATTTTATATCTACAATATACCAATCTGACCGCAAGATGGCGCCACAATCGTTGTCTTGGAGGTACAGAGCGCCCTTATAATGTTTCCGAGGCACGGCACATTTTGCATATTTTTTTAGATGAGTTGAACACTGGGAGTTGAAAGCAAAATGCCGTTACCTCTGCGAGCGATTTTCCCCAAGTCAAATATCATGTGAATTCGGACCAAATTGCGAAATTGAGTCAGCACATCTCCGTTGGCGGATTGATCGTTGCCAAAGTCGCGTACAAGTTTGAAAATTTTCCCTTCGAAATCATCTTTTTGCGAGCCACCGAGATCTGTCACGGTGACTTCGAATCAAATTCGACAATGGGTACGTAGTTACTTGATTCTTGGGAACTGCTTTGTGCAATTCAATTGCTCTCTGTCCATGTGACTAACCTCAACCAACGTTGTTTTCATTGAGTCTAATACACTTCATGTCATTGAATTTCTTTGAAAAAAGGCACTTTTTTCTTGAGCTTCATTCAAATAAAAGAAGAAGAAGAAGAATAAGAATAGGTAAAAGACCATAGAGAGGGTAGTGACAATGAAGGAAACGAGTAGAGGAGGAAGGAAACACGGAGAGAGAAGAGGAAGAATTCAAAATAGAGGAAATGGATAGCAAAAGGAGAGAAAGGAAAGAAGAGGAAAAACTAAGAAGAAGAAATGGAGAAGACTAAGAAGAGAAAGAAGAAGACGAGTTAGCTGAGATGAAGAAAGAGGAAGAAGATGAAAAGGAGAGAGAGAAGGGTGAGATAGACGCAGCAAGAAAGGAAGAAGATAATAAGGCACCTTTTACGTAAAAGATTAAACAAAATGGAAAAATGAGAATGAAGAGAACGAAATAGAGGAAGAGAAGATGGGCAAAACTAGAGAAACGGGAATATAAAAAACAGAAGAAGTGAATACAGACGGGAAGAAAGAAGAAGAAATGAACAAACTATTCTTGAATGAAGAGCACAAGATATGCATGATAAAAATCCTGAAGAATAGCAAGATGGAACTCTCTTTTTGAGGCTTCTTTTCTGACAGAGTCTAGTTCCTGTTCACGGACTCTTCGACTAAAACGGAATAATTTACGATGATGCTCGAGTTGACTAAACCTTACAAGGAGAGTCCAAGGGGTTCGGGAGCTGGCTCTGGCTGAAACTCTGGGAATCGTCTCCTTTTGACACCAAAAGATGATACCCATGAGTTTGCAAAGCCGCAGAGTCATTAGACTGCTCAAGCGTTTCCGAGCTACAGGCACCCATGCATTACACTACATCTATATATACCATTTTTCCACATACATAGATATACTGTGATGCATAGGATTGAGGCTGTAGTTCTAAAACCCTTGAGCGTTGGACTCTGCGGCTTTGGGTTCCATCTTTTGGTGACAGAAGGAGATGATTCCCAGAGTTACAGCCAGATCCAGCTCCCAAACCCGGTGGACTCGCCCTGTTAGTTGACTAAACCTTAATATAGAAAGTTGACTAAACCTTACAATAAAAATATAACGCTGGATCCGTTAGGAGAATATATCGATTTTCACTCACCCAAATGGTTTGAAACTTCATGGATATGCATATTCATCTACCGAATGGATGCCCAAAGGGGTCTACGAAGTCGAATGTGTCAGCTTCCGAGAAAAAATTACAATAATTTTATTCTCAGAACGGATCCAGGGCTATATTTAACATGGTGTCTGAATACGCCATGGAACCCATTGAATCCGAGGTTGGTGAAATTTTCCTTCTTCGTTCGGGCTCCTGAAATACAATCAAAATATCAAGTGGTACCAAGGAGAAAACGCTCACCTAGTAGGTTCACGGGTGTTCTACACGAGGGCGTTGGTTAAAAGTTGCTTAAATGACGTTTTCCATTGTTAATTAACAAATTGAAATGGAAAGTAAAGCTTTTTTCAAAAAATTTTTTTTCTTCAACGATGAAAACGTATTTTAAAACGGTTCAATAGGTCTTGATAACGTGATCAGAGGTTGATCACGGTCCCTAAACTTAGAAAAAAATTCGATTTATGTGTCTGTGTCTACGGCACTCTAAAAAGAAATGACGGTCGAAACAGTGCAACCGTTGTGTAGACCACGCAATCATGCATATAATACGTGTTAGCATCTTTTGATTTTTGCGTTCTTTCACAAAATTCTCACAGAAAATACACTTATCTACACTACTTTCATCATCTCTGAGGGTACCCCACATGATAGAATCGATAGGATGAAAAATAAAAGTTTTGGTCGTACTGCCCTCATCGGGCGGGGGTCTATCGCAATACAAAAAATTCATCTGTCTATTTTGCTCACAGAAAAATGACCACCAAGCCGTTCGGACTGCGGCAATCCATTCTATTATTCGTGTGATTAATATTCGTGTACATGCGGGAAAATATCAAATAGGCTACAAAATCTCGTAAATCCATGAGTCTAATTCCATTTTGGAGTGTGAAGAACGTAATCACCCCTAATCACGTTTTTGAGACCTATTGAAACCTTAGACTATTTCAGACCAATGATCGTCAAAATAGGTCGACGTCGAGAAAAACGGTGGGGTGCTTTATTTACTTGCCTCACAACTAGAGCACTTCACATAGAACTAGCACACAGCTTGACCACCGACTCAGCTATCATGGCTATCCAGAGATTCGCGGCTAGAAAGGGTTTTGCACAAAAAATGGTTAGCGATAACGCGACTAATCTCAAGGGCGCAAGTCGGGAACTCATCTTAGCTTCCTCAAAATTAGATCAAAATCAACTTTCAAAATTTGCATTAAGGCGATGCGGTCACCGTGCACGCTGATTTTTGTTCACAGAAATCTCAAAATCTTTTCCAATTCGGGCTAAACGGCGAGTTATCCAGGTTTAATTATCATCTAACTTAGCCTGGATAACTCTTCGTTTAGTCCAAATTGGAAAAGATTTCGAGATTTCTGTGAACAAAAATGTGCCAATTTGTAGGTTAGGAAGTACCTGCGGCTAAGTTATTCTCGTTCATCACCGATAGTCTTGGGATTAAGGAAAAATGACGAGTTGTCCACCACAATTCAGATGATAATACGTAATGGACAACTGGTCTCAAACTTCATATCATCAAAATTTTGAGGTACATCTAAATGAAATATAATTCCCGGGTTGTACGGTGACCGCATCGCTTTAAAGAATAAATTTGAATGGAAATTCAACCTTCCTACCGCCTCCTATATGGGTGGCGCGTGGGAAAGACTTATCCGATCCGTAAAAGAACCTCTGCGCGCCGTCCTCAAAGATCGATCAATGTTTGAAGGAACGCTTCGAACTATTCTAGTATAAGTTGAGCACACTTTGAAATCTAGACCTCTCACCCACGTCTCCCTTGATCCTCAAGACGGAGAGGCTCTAACACCGAATCACTTTTTGATCGGAGACTCATCAGGCACATTACGTTTAATAGAATATGACAAGAATACCGTATGTTCTAGAAAACATTAACGTTTAGCCCAATATTATACAGATTTATATTGGCAGAGATGGCTCAAAGAATATTCACCCACTCTTGTGCCTCGTAAAAAATAGTTCAATTTAGACGGCCCACTTAGAGTAAACGAGCTTGTTTTATGTGATGATCAATTGCCACATAATGAATGGAGAAAAGGTAGAATTTTACGTGTATTTCCTGGTTCTGATGGACAGGTACGACGTGTAGAGTTGAAAACTGCCAATGGTATTTTGATAAGACCTAGTAGGAAATTGATTCGTTTCGGAAGTGTACAAAACGCGTAAATTTTGTTCAGGGGGAAGAATGTTCCCGATTAGATTTTATGTATAAATTGACTATTCTGAAAACATGATGAATGTGACAAAATTATGTAGATATTGTGAAACTTATTGTAAATTGGTTATTAATTTATGATCAAATTACACCGGCCCACAATCCGAAAAAAAAATCGTTTACCAAAAACGCGACCCACATAGATCGACGTAAAATCGAGCGCTGAATCCGAAAATGATGCCGGTTGAGCCACGCTACGTCACAATTTCGAGATAATCGTGAAAAAATTTTTTTTAACGGTGGTATCGGAATTTTGACCCCGGATTCTGAAAGTACAGATGATTTTACGTCCAAATATTGATTGAAAAAAAAATCGATTTTTTCACTCGGAAAACTGATAACCGTCATCCCAATTCCAATTTCATATTTCGGATCGAGTATTCGGAGAGAAATTCATGACAGAGTGCCCAAGGTGGTACTCGTGACGAAGTACTCCCAGTGGAATCCGTGACGAAGTACTCAGAGTGGTACTCGTGACGAAGTACTCGGAGTGGTACTCGTGACGGAGTACTCAGAGTGGTACTCGTGACGAAGTACTCGGAGTGGTACTCGTGACGGAGTACTCCGAGTGGTACTCGTGACGTAGTACTCGGAGTGGTACTCGTGACGGAGTACTCAGAGTGGTACTCGTGACGTAGTACTCGGAGTGGTATTCGTGATGAAGTACTCGGAGTGGTACTCGTGACGAAGTACTCGGAGTGGTACTCGTGACGAAGTACTCAGAGTGGTACTCGTGACGAAGTATTCAGAGTGGTACTCGTGACGAAGTACTCTGCGTGGAACTCGTAACGGAGTACCCGGGATGGTACTCGTAACGAAGTACTCCGAGTGGAATTCGTGACGGAGTACCCAGAGTGGTACTCGTGGCGAAATACTCAGAGTGGTACTCGTGACGAAGTACCCAGAGTGATACTCGTGACGAAGTACTCCGAGTGGAACTCGCGACGAAATACCCGGATTGGTACTCGTAACGAAGTAATCAAAGTGGGACTCGTGACGAAGTACCCAGAGTGGAACTCGTGACGAGGTACTCCGAGTGGAATTCGTGACGGTCCCCAGGGTGGTACTCGTGACAGAGTACCCAGAGTGGTACTCTCCACGAAATACTCAGAGTGGTTCTCGTGACGAAGTTGTCCGAGTGGAACCCGTGACGGAGTACCCGGATACCACTACCACTCGTCACGAGTACCACTCCGAGTACTTCGTCACGAGTACCACTCCGAGTACTTCATCACGAATACCACTCCGAGTACTTCGTCACGAGTACCACTCCGAGTACTTCATCACGAATACCACTCCGAGTACTACGTCACGAGTACCACTCTGAGTACTTCGTCACGAGTACCACTCCGAGTGCTTCGTCACGAGTACCACTCTGAGTACTTCGTCACGAGTACCACTCCGAGTACTTCGTCACGAGTACCACTCCGAGTACTTCATCACGAATACCACTCCGAGTACTACGTCACGAGTACCACTCTGAGTACTCCGTCACGAGTACCACTCCGAGTACTACGTCACGAGTACCACTCGGAGTACTCCGTCACGAGTACCACTCTGAGTACTCCGTCACGAGTACCACTCCGAGTACTTCGTCACGAGTACCACTCTAAGTACTTCGTCACGGATTCCACTGGGAGTACTCCGTCACGAGTACCACCTTGGGCACTCTGTCATGAATTTCTCTCCGAATACTCGATCCGAAATATGAAATTGGAATTGGGATGACGGTTATCAGTTTTCCGAGTGAAAAAATCGATTTTTTTTTCAATCAATATTTGGACGTAAAATCATCTGTACTTTCAGAATCCGAGGTCAAAATTCCGATACCACCGTTAAAAAAAATTTTTTCACGATTATCTCGAAATTGTGACGTAGCGTGTCTCAACCGGCATCATTTTCGGATTCAGCGCTCGATTCTACGTCGATCTATGTGGGTCGCGTTTTTGGTAAACGATTTTTTTTTCGGATTGTGGGCCGGTGTTATCAATTGATGGAATCTAATGAATTTTCTATGATTTGTAAGATATTGTCGGGAAAATTGTACACTTAACAAGTAACTTTTTAAATCATTATTAGAGAAGGAATACCTCTATTTTTGGGCAATTTGAGCACCGTGTTGTAAATTGAATTCTCATGAAAAGTACAACTAGAGGTTGCACCTTACCATCCGCGTGTACGCGATTCTTGGAATCGCGGAGCCGCATCGCGCTCCCCACCGATTTCGATCGATAATAGTGGAGACCGCGTCATGGAATGCGTAGAGGCAGACCACCGGCGCATGGTCGACCATTCAACTATCGTTAACTTTGGGTTGTCATGACATTCAAATCATTGTTTTTCTTCGTCACAAAATCTGAGGATCGTCTCACTTGGTCTCACTTACGATTCAACTCGCTTCCGCGCTAGACGTGTCCAATCATTCCGATTTTGAATCTGATTTTTATTGGTTTTGATTAGTTTTCAAGTTAATAAAGCTTTCTAGTTCCTCTTTTAAATTTGTGTCACGGTTCTTTGAATCGCAATAAGAATAGTCTGGCGAACACCAGGAGACTGAGAAAAAAGATGGAAAATTTCACCAACTTGGTACTTAATGGGCTAATCACCAGTCGGACAAACGTGTCTCATTTCTTATTAGTCTCGATCACCTCAAAAATATTTTTCGATACACTGTGCGTAAAAGTGCACTTTGCGCACAGTTTGTCGACTTTTACTCACAGTTTATCGAAAAGTAGAGTTAGATACACGGCCGTAAAACCTATCATTCGCATCCTCGTGATGATTCCGACCCTCGCCTGCGGCTCGGGCCGGAAACCCATCACTCGGACGCGAATAAAACGTTTTACGCCCTTGTATCGAAATGTACTATTTTGCAACTGTGTGCGCGAAGTTGTAAAAAAATGAGACTTCTCTTCATTATTTACAGTGCGAGAAGTAATGCGTGAATGACTTCTCGCACAGTTTTACATTTACGCACTGGTGGAGTGTGCGTGAATGTAACTTCTCGCTCTAATGCTTTTTCATTCACGCACAGTTCCAAAATATGATGTCACGTCATCCCTCTGAATTTGGTCTTTCTTGAAAACTTCGTTTCCAAGATAATCTTGCTCGGACAGTGGTGAATTTAATTACAACTTCGCGCACAGTTGCAAAAAATAGTATACGCAACACGTGTGAGAAGTTTCCGCACTCGTTTGGCAACTTGTGCGGAAATTGACCTTCTCGCACTTGTTGCGTAATATACTATTTTAAAATTATAATTAGATTGCAAATCGTGCATTCTTTGTGAGAATAACTGGTTTAAGGAATAAGGTAGCCGAATCTTGATGGTCATCACACTGTTGCGAACCATGGTAAATTGTTACGCGCGTTCACATGTATCGGTACAATTAATCGAAAACATCACACGTTTCACGATCATAAAATTTGACAAATTCTTACCAAAGAGCTGCAGAGGCTAATCTTTCGCCATCTTTCATACTGCGATATAAAGTAGCCACATAATCATCGGCAACATGTTGTCTCTCGGTTCCAGTTACAGCATCATGATGCTGCATCACAGCCATGGCTTCTCGAAATAATTGTAATTCTTCTCTATCCCTTTCATCTGTCAACACTAATAACTGCTTAACTATCTGGATAGTGATAAAAGTTCTACGTTGGAAAATAGTATGGAACAATGTGAAGTATCGATTTTGAAGTTTTCATACTTGTAGAAAATTGTTTCCTTGTCTCTCAAAAAATTTTAAGGAAGGCCTCGAAGTGTAGTAACCTGTCCAAAAAGTATGAGGGCCGTCGGCGTATGGGAAAAAATCCCCAGTTTCTACAGGCCACTCAATTTTTTCCTTGTTGAGTGATTTAATGTAGATTGATGGCGTGGAATAGAAAATTTTTATCTCAGGTCCTTTCTCCTCATTGATATATCTGAAATTTCGCAAATTCTCTTAATTTTGGAAGCTGAAATTTAAAAATTCGAATCAATAGTTATCCAAAACTTACGCGACCTACTTTATCAATTTATCCAAATTATTGAACCATTTATGAGCTTCTTCGTAGTAAAAATCATCACCCATAGTCAACATGACGTGACTTGTCCAATAGGAGAGCGATTGATTTCTTGCATATTGAAGTAGTTCTTCTGCCTATCAAAGATAATACTAACAATAACTCATATAGTGATGCATAGTGATTCATAGATTTTAGGTTCAGTGCATGGCAAAGAATATATCGTCGTCCCCAGAATCGAAAAAATTCGTCCCCATCCAAAATTACTTTGAGAGAACAATGAAAAATATTTCTCCTCATCAGGGGCGACGATGTGAAATATTACACAACTGTTGCATTGAATAGATTATTTTATCGCATTGAGCTTAAGTAGATTAAAATGCTTCACTGTATACACCTTTTCTTGAAGATTGTAATCTTCTATGTCATAATCTCGGCCTCGACAGTGAACATCGTAACAAAAACCTTTCGGATTTGTATAATGTTCGTAGAGTGTGGACGTAAATAGGGTTGAGCGTTGACCTAAAAAACCAATTTGATTCCATCATTGTCGATTTCTTCGAAATCCCGAAAAGCAATTTCATATCACCGAATAATTTCTGATCCTTTGGTAATGAGTATTTACAGCTTTGAACTATTTAGTGATTGAATAGGTGAGATCACGAAGCTCATATAGTGCATCTATACCCATTGCATAGAAGATAAGCTTTGTGCATCTCATTTTTATGATAATTTGATCATTAGCTCTAATAGAATACAAGTATCTGACTTTTGGAATTCCCAGTGAGCTTTTGGATGATTTGAGATGATATGAAGACTTCCAGTATTGGACCATCGAATTAAAGAAAATTCTTGAAGAGACTACGAGGGTGTATATTCTGTTTTTTCGGCGTCCTATCGATTTGAAATTTGTTTCAATTAGAATCAAATAATTAATCAAGGTTACCTAAAGTAGTGCTTGCTCTCCAAATGAATTCCATTCGTTTGTCTTCTTTGCGTTTAGCCTTATCCTCGTAATCAATGCGGGCAAAAAAAAGTCCATCAAAACCCATTTGGGCGAATATCGATGCCTGTTCTAGAGAATGGCCAAACGAATCAATTTGCCAACCAACTTTTGGTGTAACATTTTCGCCAAACATTTCGTTCAATCGCCTGTATTAAGTTGAAATTGACAAAGATTTTATTGATGAAAATAATGATCAAGTGTTAAATACTGATGAATTATTATTGACCTGAATCCCCAAGTAAATTGATCGATTATGGAACTGTAGTGCGTTACTGCTTCATCATTCATGCACCAACCACCACCAATTATTTCAAATCTTCCATCGTCAACTAATTTCTTCAAAATTGATCTTCTCGTATAGTTTTCTTCTTTCCACCATCGCCAGAGGTATGCGGTTTCCACATATATGAACCTGAGTAATTGAATGGCATAAATGCACATGTGTCAACATTATCCAAAGAAACAAAAAACTGTCCATCTGAGCTGAGAATTAAGCTCTTATGACAATTTTGGTTGTACATAAAATCACTGCATTTCACTTTACATGAATGGCGATCAAAGTTAGATTGCAAAGTTCAAATCTTTGACAATTTTCTGACACTCATAATTTGAAGTGACAAATGTAGCTCTTTGAAAAACTCAAGTGTCAGCAATATAAAAATTTTCCACACTCTGAATTAATTTTTCATAGTGAAACCCCTCTTTGTGGCAACCCCGAAAAGAGTGAGATTTACTCCTTCGTAGGGAAAATCCCACTCGTGGCCGAGTGAATCCTACTCTTTTCAAAAAATACCACGAATTGGAGGGTTCCACTTCAAAAACTTAAGAGAGCTTCATCAAGCTTTCTGGCACTTAGTTTTTCTTTTCAGAGTAGAAGAACTTACTTTCGTGATGAATCCATCAACAATGCGTCGATGACACTGTTGATAATACACCGGACACAAGCTCGATGAATATCCGGAAAACCTGCATGTGACATTAGTGAGATTATTTTGATAATGAATATGATTGACTAATGAGTATTTGAGGAGTGGAATACATACTGCCATCGTAATATTGGTTTACTGTCTTCAACCAGCCCACATCATCGTGTGAGTGCGCAACAATGTGAATATTTAGTGGTGCATTTGAACCATCCTGTTGAATGAATTTTTCAAAAACTCTTGAAAACTAGATGGTGCCAACTTATTCAACTTAATAAAATCTCTCATAGTAACCGATCATGATCAATCGTGCAGATCCTCATTAGGAAATTATATTTTGAAATTAAATTGAATGTCGTATGAAATCATTTTTGCAAATCCAATTGGGGAAAATACCATAAAACAATGTCGAGACAATCAAAACATTGCAAATAAAATTTGAGTAATCCAGATATAAAATCTTCTTCAGAAATTATAGTTGAATCAAGCTGTTTAAAGCAGCCAAGTAAGCATTCAAAACACCTATTTGTTCTGGAATATCGTCCAGAAGAAGGGGCCAAACTGGCGAGTAGGAGAAATTTCTTCCTCTCTTTGAATTCCCTCGTCAAAATTCCTTGGATCACATCATGTGAAAATCATACATCATTTCAAGAACTGAAGAAATTACAGTTTCAAAAATAACTGCAAAAATCTTTTAAGGTTTCTTTGAAATAAATTCAAGAAAATTGTTGATAATGTGAGCAATTGTTAAAATTTTTCCTCCAAAGTTTCAAATGAATGAATCCTTCCTTTTCCTCACAAAGTACATGTTAGAAAATTAAGTCCCAAAAAAGGAATGCATGATACAAGGTCAGAGTCAATTTGGTACGAGATATTGATACCTCATAGAGAAGGCTACATCGAGCAAGATAATAATTTGTTGAGACTAATGTTGTATATCAAAAACTCACATTTATTTTACATAATTTAGTTTATAATATCACGTAAAGAGTCATAAATGTTCATGTGTCAGGCTAATACTCGAAAATGGCAGTAAGTATGACGTACGGTACCATTGACACTTCTTCCTCAATCCCAATAATACTCTTATAGTACAGTGATTACTCATCGAAAAACGCAAAAACAGCCCAAGACCTCGATACATATTTTTTGTAAAATTTTTCAATAGTTTAGTAAAACAAGATCATCTTCTTATAAATTTCCATAATTGTTCTCGAGGTGTACAATTCAATCACACAATTAGTTTTGTGATTTCCTACTCGAGTGTTCATGAAAGAATCAATATGATTCATAATGAGCTATCTACGATAATCTATATACGATTACCGATGTTGTTTGTTGACTCACTTTCTTCATTTCATCTACTAAGAGTACAAAATAGATGACCAAATTCAAATCTCAATTTTTCTGTGTAGTTCACCCATCGGTAAGAAATTATTGGGCGCATGTGACCTCATTTCATTTAAATTCCAGCCATGAACTTTTTTTTTATAGAGTATAACAATTTGGTACCATTTTTTGGTATACCATCTTTTTAGCATAGTAAATCGTGCACAACATTCGTTGAGTTGAGAAACTTGAAAATGAGTTTCATGCAACATGCGTAAAGCTGTGGATCTAGTTCAACAAGTATTATAGAGTAAATACAATAATGAGATGAGATGGAAATCAGGTGAAAATATGGAGCAAAACAATAAAATTAGTCAACTCATGCGATCTGCATGCATTCCACAGAATTGCAATGAATAAATTCTATCCATTGATGAAAGTGATAAAACACTCGTATACGTCCCATGTTGCCTCATTATCATCTTCCTGTGCTGCAAGTTCATCGATCAAGTCTCAAGGTAGCTACAAATTGAGAGCGTTCCGTCACATGCTTCAGCATTCATGCAAGCTCTGCAACTAATGATGCGACGGACTATAGTCAGACTACAATACATTCCAAAGCATTCCCAATGAATTGGAAATTTTATTCGAATGTATCATGACAGCCTTTGAGGATCAAGAGCTGGGGTCCTGAAAATTATAATAATTAAAGGCCAATCTGAAATTTGTCCATGCGGATCCCACGTAGCGGGTATAGCCTATGTAAAATGAGTAGAGTATGATGGTTTGCCTTATTGGTCATGGATGGATTGGTAAAAAATTGAATGGATGGTCTGGTCCGGTCTGGAGCAGTTTCAGACGATCTGGACAGGTCCGGTACGATTTGGGACGTTTTGGTACGATCTAGGATGGTCTGGGACGGTCTGAAA
The DNA here is from genome assembly GCA_029851415.1 of Eretmocerus hayati. Classification (NCBI taxonomy): domain Eukaryota; kingdom Metazoa; phylum Arthropoda; class Insecta; order Hymenoptera; family Aphelinidae; genus Eretmocerus; species Eretmocerus hayati. Next base: position 21,571,606 of record CM056742.1, read on the forward strand.
TGGTCTGGTCTGATCTGGGATATTTTAGCACAGCCTAGGACGACCTAGTACGGTCTGCAATGATATGGTACGGCCTGGAATGGTTTGAGGCGGCCTGGAACGGTCCTAAGGAGTCTGGTACTATCTGAAACGGTCTGGTACGGTCTAAAATGATTTGAAACGGTCTAGGATGGTATGGCGTGATCTTGTATATGATCTGGGACTTTTTAGAACGGTCTGAAACGGTCTAAAACGCTTTGGTACACGGTCTGGGATAGTATGAAACGATCTTGTGCAATCTGGGACTTCTGAAAATTGTCTGAAGTGGTCTTTGACGCAATGGTACGGTATGGTACGGTCTGGAACGATCTCAAATAGTTTGGGGCGGTCTGGGACGGTCTAGTTTAGGCCGGGTTCAGATGGCAAAAATATAATATGGCTGTGTGGGTTATGAGTGGGGGCGCGGGAGATTCGGTGGATGGGTAGGTTGGTAGTCGAGCGGGTGGGTAGGCAGGTTAATGAGTGGGTAGCTGACCGGGATGGTGGGTTGTTATAACAATTAACGGCACCAGCTCAACAAAATGTCATCTATACGAACTTCACGAGGAACCTCTTGGTAATACGATGAGTTGATCATTGTGCATCATTTTACAAATACCATTTCTGAGCTACAAAAGCATTTCACGGGCCTCTGATTCATCAAGAACATTCACAAGCCGAACGAGCGGTAGCGAGAGAGGCAATAACGTTCGTCTCCAATTATATGTTTGTGGCTTTGACAGATACATAGATGAATTCTGTCAGTGGGACACCCCTTGCAAATTACGCGTGCAATTATCGCTTTTCTTGAAAGCACATCGTGCAATTTTTTCCGACCGTCTTCGAGTTGGAATTTCACAGTGAGCAAGGGATTAGCTATCGATCTGTACTATACAGTGCAGAGATTTGAGTTCCGTTGAACACTAATTGAGTAAAATTTTGGATCATCTCCAGATCTATATTATATAATTTCTATTATTTCTAAGACCTGGATTGAAACCAAATTGGCGAATCACATTGGTCTACCTGTATAGAATCTTAGTTTTGGTTGGCCCTCGAACCATCAAAATCATAAGCCCAAGGTGCTTACCACATTTTTTGCAAGGTGCCACTAAGCAGGCTATAACTTCATCGAAAACTAACCAATTTTCACTCATTTTTTGTCACTTGCAGATAAAATTACAGATTCTATTTGAATTCAAATTATTTCTATGCCACGGTAAGCCCAAGAAATGCCGTGAGTAACTGCTCATTCCAAAATGTTTGAAAGCCCATTCTCGAGCCCATTCTGGCGTGATTTCTATGAATTAGGGAATACGGTGCTCAAATTTTAAAACAAAAAATGGAACTCCGTGAAAACTTTTCTTTTTATTATCGATTTTTCTTCAATGTCCACTGACTTTGATTCATGGGTTTTTACCAATTTTCTTGACATTATAAATTGGATTGCGATAAATGAATACTGAGAATCATTTCCAAAAAATTGACTTATCATCAACGTTAAAAACAACACATTTAAATACATCTAAAAACACTCACCGTCGCATCAGCCAATCCAGAAGAGCTTGCACTTGACCCTGAACCACTAATATTTAAATTAAAGTTAGCTTCTTTGCCACTATTCTGCGTTTGATCATCTCCAAATAATAGATAAATTCCAACACCCACAACAGTAACCACAAGAATTGCCAAACCAATCAAAACTACCACAATCATTTTTCTCATACCGGGCTCAGCCCTTGCCCACATCGAGGTTACACTCATCTCTCGATTTATCGCCATATTATCGAAGCCCTCTTTCTATACCTAAATATACTTTTATGCACATGCACTTGATCACCCGCGAACCGTCTTGCATAGACTAACTTTATTGTACCAGATTGTGAACGGGATAAACTGTCGGACCTTGAATACGATGATATCTAAAACTCGTGTCGCCTGCGGTGAGATAATTTTTCACGAGATAAAAACGATTATCATCATCTGTTCGATTTACATCGTAAAATTTTATAGTGAAAAATGACCGATAAGATTTAGCTTCATAATCGAGCTCAGTCATTGACAAAAGGAAGTTCGTGTATTATGTGATTTACTTATCAGAATTTTGTTATGAGATGTGTTGAATCACAATCCAAAATTAAGGTCACGATGTTTTCGGTGGAATGAGTACGATGAGGAGCTGATATTTGGAGTACTTAGATTTTTCTTGATAAGATAAGAAGTAAGAGATATTTCTTAGCTAGATTTTATTACAAAATTGTGTAAAAAGATTCAATCGTAAATTACATCACATTTTAATTCATACATTTAATTGAAGACTGTTCCATATTTTTCACTCAAGTACGGTGTGAAAGTTTGACAACAAAGGTTCGAATTTCCATTGGCTTGATACGGACAATTATTGAATCACCTGCTACTTTCAAACTCTCAGTAACGTAATTATCTAAAGGTGGAACCTCGTTCGTTTCTGGATACCACTTCAGTCTCCGCACATCGTTGATCCACTGATTTACTCCAAGACTCGTTTCTTGGACCGATTGCACATTAAAACCGGCCAAAAGTTCCTATTTTAGGAAATGAAAAATGAAGGTAAAGAGTATCAACATACCGAAAGGAGGTTCTTATGGCTGAAGATTTAGATTATGTTTGATAATTTTGACTTGGTTGCCGGATTGACGATGAATAATAATACTTGATAAGTCGATTGGTATTTCCTGCTAATTCCATTGATTGCATTTGCAACGTTTCGGCTGTTACAACACAGCCCTCTTCAGGCTTAAAATTTGAATCGGTCTCGAGGTGAGGGATCACAAGTTCATCCCAACTGCATTGGAGTCGTTGACATATTTTTACAGATCTGAACGATCCAGCTTCCAATAAAGTGAATTTTTTTGCGGAGGAGTTGTTTTTGATCACCTCATTCCTGGGAATACATAGAGTGATAGAATTTTTTCCGATCGACTAGATGTTATGTCAATCGATTCCCAGTCCAGAATGAGGGATCAAAAACAACTCCTCCGCAAAAAAAGTTCACTTTATTGGAAGCTGGATCGTTCAGATCTGTAAAAATATGTCAACGACTCCAATGTAGTTGGGATGAACTTGTGATCCCTCAACTCGAGACCGATTCAAATTTTAAGCCTGAAGAGGGCTGTACTATAACAGCCGAAACGTTGCAAATGCAATAAAAGGAATTAGCAGGAAATACCAATCGACTCATCAAGTGTTATTATCTAGATTATGCTTGGGAACAAATAAAAAAATATGAAAATTCCCGTCTAATTCACAAATTTCCTCGAAAAATTAGACAAGTTGTAATGAAAATTACTTTTCTTTTTTAAAATTTCGATATGAATTATTCATTATTAGGCCATTAAGCAAGAATGGTGGAGATATCGGGATGACATGTAAATGGAGATGTTCAGATGTTTTCACGTTGTGATTAGAACCAACAGTTACTAGATCAAGTCAGATCACGGTCAATTATTTTATCTCAAATCAAAGTATTTTTGCGGGGAGGGGGGGACTATTATTACCTTGAGATCAATATCGACGGGTACGGAATATTTAGGTGACTCATTTGTTTCGAAAAGATGCTCTAACCGAAGCAAGACCTCTCCCTCCTTCCATGGTTCAAGGGTCATTATCCTTATATTTTTTGGCAGCTTGCCAAACATACTATCACTCTGTCAAAACGAGAAAACGATTTTCATCATCATAATATCGGAACAAGAAAATTAAGCAAAATTTCAAAATTTAGGACTCTGATAGGCTCACCCTCATTTTGTAATATTCGCTCCACTCATTGAAAGAGTCGGAAACTGGAGTAACAGTAATCCATGGTCGCAGCGCCAATTGGGTGGCAAGCTCTTTTTCTTGTAAAATCAATTCATCCAAATTTGTCAAGCTTCCACCAATTAAGTAATGTTGTCCTCTAGCCACCAGACCTTCGCCGTAAGCGGACTCATTCAGAGCTTCTCCTACACCAAAAGCATCGTCACTGAGGAGTCGTCTGTGGAGCTGGAACAAATTGGACATTTCGATGATTGATCCGCAATTTTTACGAACTACCTTTCTTTCAACTACAAATGAGACTTTTTCAAAGTCATTTTCAGCTCATTGAAAGGATTTTGGACTCTTTTCTCCATCATACATTTACCCAGTAGTAATGCTGAGTTGTCGATTTTCTTGATGAATTTCTCAGATATCGTAAATTTGGATAGTGAAGAAACCAACTCTAGGGTCTTTCCAGATAAAGAAAAATTGGAAAATTTTACAACAGACGAATGCGGAACCCTCCTCATCAATCGATCTCAATCAATAGAATACTATAAAGAAGCACCTCGTTTTAATATCCCCAAAACTTCCTCTAGTTTTGATGACTTTAATTTTGAATTTCATTGAAATTCCTCTCAACCCATTGGAATAGCTTATTGAAAAGAATCCTGCAAAATTATTGTAAATCAAGGCGCAGACATGACGGTTTTTTCGGATTTTCTAAAACTTGTAATGCGAACACTTTTTCATCATACTAACCATCAATTCAAGTTCACCTTCTTTCAAGCTAGATCCACCTTGAGCTCGATCAGTCAAAGCACTCAGGCGTAACTTATCACTCTGATTTTCAATCGATATTTTTGCCGTAACAGGGTAATAATTTCCAGAAATCGTTTCCGACAAAGTCAAATCCCACGTTGGCCGATAATTCAGTTTTCTCTTCAACATCTCTCGTCCATTGCTGTCAGTATAGAACTCTCCATTATTCTTTATGTTACTCGAGTACTTTGTTACTATCTCTTTTCCAATCTTATCTCTGCAATAAACAAATCACTCATCAAATTAATAAGAAATGCTGATTATTATATACTTTCTTTGATTTTGAATAAAATTACTGTATTGGTATAGGTCCAACCAGCCAGTCGAATTCGACATAGTTCTGTCCATTGTAAATTCTTATTACTTGACTAACCCACTCGTTGATGGTTTGATGGATTTCTTCGACGAGTGGTCCTTGAATTCAAAATAATTTTACTACCGTGGATAAGTATATATTGTAAGGTAGGCAGACAATTAATTTTGTATGCATACCTTTGAAAATTACGAATTTCCCAGAAGCTGGTAGTTCCTTTGAAAAGTTTGTCTTTGGTCTGAAAATATAGGCACCCGATGATCGGTTCTTGAATTCTCTGTTGTTACCCTCAGCACCTTCGTAATAGTGGAAAGATTGTTCAAAGTCCAAGCCACCTTCTGATTTTGTCGTTTGGATTTTAACTTTTCCTTGTTGATCCACACTTATCTTGTAATACTGTTGAAAATTTTATGATTAGCACGTTAAGATTGGTTGTATAAATAATTTTTTGCATCGTTTTCACTAGAAGCGATTTCCTTATCAGTTATCTAGCTGAGCAAGAACAAAAAAAGCAAAATGCACTTCAAATTTTCTGGTACACGCATAAATCATTCGGGGTCGGTCCAAACTATTTACTCTCTCATATATTAGCACAATGAACGTAAAAGAATTGGCTCGGAAGCCAACTATGACCCATTCTTGAGATTGGCGTAAGTATAGAAAATGTTGGGTGCACTTGATGTCGAATGAGGTAGCTTTGGAACACTTTTGACCACTTTTGATTGGAATTCCTCTGTAACTTTCAAGTCAGTCTCACAACAAAAGTGCAATGTATCTGTGGTCAATCGAAAGTTTACAGTTCCAACTTTCAAGTGGGGTTTTGCATTTCTTTTGAACCCCTCAAAAAGAAGTTTGGAAAATTTGTGCAAATGTAGTGTCAGAGTATTGCGCAATTGGGAAGAAATTTCAACATTTTTTTTCACCTTGCGCAAATTGTTCAACGTCAGTGAAAATGTGGCTTTCAAATATCTGCTGCACATGCCGACCCGTAGATTTTCACTTTCCCAGAGGTAAATAACTTTGGAATAACTTCCCACTAAAGCGTAAAAGATCAATTGCCTACAATGGGTTATGTTTGTACAATGGTGTGCAACAGACGCCAGCGCTCGAAATCAAACATTTGATCAAAATTTGACCAAATCTGCATTACATGTTTGATCATATTTTGATCCAATGTTTAATCAAAACTTGATCATCACATCAAACAATTTGAAGATTTTTCTAACAGGGTGCTACTATTTTGGATCATGTTTTGAAAGAGAAGGAAAGAAGAATAAGAGGTTTGCTAAATCCGAGCAAATCGAGACAAGTATTGTGAAATTGGAAAAAAATTACGAAAAATTTTTTTCGACTTGCGCAAATTCTTTGACGCCAGGACAACTTGCATCGCATGACGTCACAGGTATACAGTCGTAGACTTTCGACCAATTTGCGCACGATCAAAAATATTTTTAGGAATTTTTTTTCCCAATTGCACAATTTTTGTCTCGATTTGCTCGAATTTGCCAAACTTTTCTTTGGGGGGGGGGGGGGGGGAGTTCAAAAAAATGCAAGTGGCGGGTTGACGGGCGTTCAAGTTCATAAATTCCTTTGGATGTCCCATGATCGAAGCAATGAGTGTTCAAAGTAGTGTTCCAAAGTGAGACCCCCATTGGGGTAACATTGGATCAGTAAAAGTGAGAACTTTCGACATTGTTCCGCTGTACGGCTCTATATTTATCCATGAATATCAAAAATCCGATTCATTATGCCTCCAGTGTCATTGAGGCTCGCTCCCATGTATCATGGTAGACCTTGTGGAAAAGACTTTTGAACCTTGTTGTGCGCTCCCAGAATCATTAAGTGTTCCAGAGTTACCCCGCTCGGTATCCGAAAAAGCCTGATTCTCTTTGATTCTCTGAGATGTTCCCAAGTGACCCCATACCTCGAAAAAGCATGTATTTTCCCATTCGAGTGTTCCAAAGTTACCCCGATTTTCGAGAAAAATACAATTTTTTCAGTTTTTACACTACAAAAATGACTCATGGTAAATACACCAATGTAACAATAAAACCGCGATGATAATAATGGTGTGGTTTGGTGAAATCCAGCGCCACTACCCTGGATTCAGCCTATTATAAGTGCTCGAACGATACGGATTCCCAACATAACCCTCTAATGAGCAAAAGTGGTACTAGAACTGGATAGGAAGTTGATTTTCAGGAAGCCGAGATGTACGAAGTTTTACTCGAGTGTTCCAAAGTTACCCCTACTGTTCAAAGTTACCCAAGTTGACGATGCCTCAGTTGCCGCTCACGAAAAATAAGTAAACTTGACTAAAATCAGTTAGCTTATCGAGTAATCATGTCAAAAGACATATGAAATTATCGTATCTAAATTACTATCAAATTAATACGATTACATCGCCATTTACTAACTCATAACTACTGAATAAAAATACATACCTCTCCACCAATTGTCTGAACAAATCCTCGAAGTGGTTGATCTCCTTGCATCTCATCGATAGTATTGGAATTTTGACTCACATAAAATGATTGGTACCCCAAGGGTGCAATACTGATCGCTTGGAAAATTAGCTCCTTCGTTGCTTTGCTTGATCGTCCAGGAATTTTCTGCACTGGATCCGGAATTGGTACTACTTGAGTCACAATTTCCCTACCTGTATAGAAATCAATCAATAGAACAGGTATTCAATGGATTTTTTAGGTTTTTTACTGATAACAATATTATATCTCAAAAACTCACCACCAAAGTCTTTCACAGTGTATGTCAAGCCTGAAACTGGTACCCGAACATAAGTAGATAAGGGCTGACTCGTTGGGTTATATACAGTGACCACAAATTTTTTATTCTCAGATGAATAATCACAGGAGCTTACATTCAATTGTAAGCAAGTATTAAAATCAGCTGATTTCGGCGTATCTTTCTTAGACGCTAGTTTACTGTAAAAATTAGGCATATTCTTATTTCTGATCTAAGGTCAAGTCTTTCAAGAGACAAATTATACTCACTTTAGAGCTTTTGATACACTTCTCTCACCCCTTGAGAAACTTTTGAATAAAAGCCTTGCATAATCATCAGCAACATGCTGTTTTTCAGTACCCGTAACAGCATCGTGATGCTGCATAACACCCATCGCTTCCCGGAATAGCTCAAGTTCATAATTGTCTGCTTGATTCGTTAAAACTGACAGCTGTTTTACTATCTGTGAATAAAGTAAAATGTTAGCTCGATGCTGATTTCTTATTGCACGTCTCTAAAACTATAATTTAGACATTTTTTACAAAGTCTAGTGATTATACCTGTAGAAAATTATTTCCCACACGCTCGAAGTACTTGATAGTAGGCCTAGATGAAAAGTAACCAGTCCAAAATGCATGTGGGTCACTTGCATAGGGGAAGAAATCATCAGTCTTGACAGGCCATGTCAAATTATGTTCGTTCAAAGATTTGAGATAGCACGAGGGCGTCGAATAGAATGCCTTAAAATTCGTCCCATTCCTCTCATTCACATACCTGTGAATATCATAAGAAGATGATTGATTCAAATATCGTAGTGTGATATTGTTTTATTGATCAAATTTATTGCCATATCAAGATTTGAATATTTTTACCCATCATGGCCCAGAAACCTTAGGATTAAAATCGTTCCAATCATTTATAATAGCTCTACTTTGTAATATGACTCGAAGTTGGCAGACTGAAATATTCAATTGCGATATTCTACTTGAAACACGTTACTTTTGACTTATCAATTCAATTCTGTCATTATCATTATAATTGAGACCATCATTTGTCTAGAAATCATGCATTTAATCGAGATCTTCGTTTGATACTCCAACAAAAAGTTAGAAAATTGAAATAAAATAATTCAATCAATCTAACCGTGACAGGCATTGTGTGTATCGGTACACCAACTCTTCAAAAAATAAAAAATCTCAATCATGCGATGAATCTGTGTAAAAAGCTCACCTTATGAGTTTATCCAAATTACTGAACCACATATTTGCATTGAGATAGTTGAAATCTTCGCCCATTGTGAGAATTATATTATTCGACTGATACCCTGATGCTTGTTCTCTGACATATTTCAGGAAACTTTCAACCTACGATTTAAACTATTTGTCATCCATTACGAAACACATTTCATCGAATTTAAGATCTCGAGATTTTGAAACGATGGACGAAGATTTCAATAATCAATATTTAACCATTTTATTTTAATAACCAATATTTAACCATTTTTTGCCATATGATTCGATGCAATCAAGACCGAGTATAGCGTGACAAAGAATTTCATCGAAAAAGTATTCCAAGCGCGTCAAATAAAAATATTATGTCGAAATTTTTCAATGAAATAATAACTATTCTGGTTCGGCTTTGTGTGACTGCATAGAGTAGCAGTATCAAAAAATACTATAAAAGCTCCTGACCTTATGAGTTTGTCCATGTTTTTGAAGTACATTTCAGCATATTGATAAGTAAAATCCCCTCCCATCGTCAAAATCACGTTATTTGAGCGATAGTGTTTAGCCTGCCATTCAACTTGTTTCAAAAATTCTTCTACCTGTAATATAATTTTGGAAAACTGTATGAACTCGACTCCACCAAAGCCAGTCAATCAATATTGCAGTTGAGCACTATGCCAAATTTCTTTTTGCACATTATATTTTAATTCCCGAATAAAATAGTCAAAGTTGTCAATACGTACTCTTGTGTCTATATTATAATCTGGACTGTTTGCATCGTCAATCATAGGTTCTGAATCTTGACAAAGAATATCGAAACAGAAACCTGGAGGTGGTCCATAGTTATTGTACAGCATTGTTGTGAATAAACTAGCAGTTTCACCTGTGAAAAATGTTCGAAGGTTGTTAATAAAAGTTGAAATAAATTTTGCGTACAAGGGAGATTAGAAGATCTGATCCGGTAAGTATTGAACGTTCAAATCGAAACAATATTTGGTCTTAATTGTTTGTGAAGATCTTGGACCGTTTCGTAATTATACTTGATCTAATCAATTTTTTTCCAGATGAACCACATTCCTCAAGAGCTGTAATCTAATGAAAACTGACCTTTGTGCTGACGGAGTTCATTAAAATTCACAATTTCATACAAAAATGACTGAAATTGATCATGAAATTTTTTCGATATTATCTAGAGATTCTGAGACGCTGATTACTTATATTGTTTAAATTTTACGTAAAAATGATAATTTCAAGTCAATTTCAAGTATTTTGGAATGCCACGAGCCTGAAAAGTCAACTATCGCAAATAACGACCACGAAATTTTGGAGCCCATACACCGATGCCATAGAACCTTGAACAGCGAACTCAAGAGTGGACCCTTTCCGGAGCTCGATTCGATATCTGTTGGTTCTCCTGGGAACAAACCATTGCAATGGCAAACCCTTGCAATAGCAAACACTTTCTGGTAGAAAAATTATACAACCCTGTGTAATTTCACTTTGCAGTAACAAGCATCCAATTTTTTGAGAACCCTTATTATTTTCAAATATGATAAAATCATGGAATGTGAAATGTATCCTTCGCCAAACCTAAATCTATAAGGCACGTGGGTTATTCATTATTCCGAGATTCTTCACTATTTCAAGGTACCATCAGCTGTTAAAACATCCTATGTACATACAGTATGTCCAAAAAGTACCGACCGCCCCCCCCCGTATCTCCCCAGGGGTACATCCTGCAAATGTTTGATACAAAAGTTGTTGGATATTAGATGGAGGTTCGGGTGTGCCCCCCCCCCCATTGGCCCCATTGTGGTGAACTTAGAATTTTCAAATAAGGACCCCAATTTTTGACCTCAGATCCTAAAAGACTAGATAATTTACGTCCAGATAGGTCTTTGTGACACTGGTCAAGGTGACCTCGCCCTGCAAGGATGAATGGGTGGTCATAAAAACCTACGAAGTACGGGACCCTTCGTATCTCCCCAGGATTACGTCGTGCAAAAAAATGCTGTATACAAAAGTTGTTGGATATCGGATGGAGGTTCAGATGTCCCCCACCCCCAATTCCGACCCCCAATCCCGCCCAATTCGCCCCGTTATTGCTAACTTTGAATTTTTAAATGGAAACCCCCATTTTTGACCTCAGATTCTGAAAGAACGAAAAATTCTACGCCCAGATAGGTCTTTATGGCATTGGTCTAGGTAACCTCCGGGGGTGAATGGGGGTCATAATAACCTACGAAGCACGGACCCCCCCCCCCCCCCCGTATCTCCCGAGGGTCACGTCGTGCGAAATATGTTGAACACAAAAGTTGTTGGACATGGGATGAAAGTTCAGATGTGCCCCCCCAAACCCTCACAATCCGCCCCATTGAGGTCAACTTTGAGATTTGAAAATTCTAGTTAGCCACAATGGGGCGGGCAAATGGGGGGGGGGGGGTGTGAACCTTCATCCGATATCCAACAACTTTTGTATTCAGCATTTTTCTGCACGACGTAACCCTAGGAAGATACGTGAAGGTCCCGTACTTCGTAGGTTATTATGACCCCCAATCACACCTAGAGGTCAGCTTGACCAATGTCACAAAGACCAATCTGGACGTAAATTTTTCCGTCCTTTCAGAATCTGAGGTCAAAAATGGGAGTTTTTACTAAAAATGCAAATTTAGTCGCAATGGGGCAAATGGGGGGAATTGGGGGGGGGGCACATCTGGACCTTCATCCAATATTCAACAAATTTTGTATGCAACATTTTTTTGCACGACGTAACCCTGGGGGGTTAGGGAGAGGGTTCGATACTTTTTGGATATACTGTATACATACCTAAGCTAGGACTTCCTCTCCAAATGAATTCTCCGGTCTTGTCGTGAAGGCGCTTTGATTTATCTTGATAATCTAAACGCCCAAATAGCATTCCATCGAAACCAAGCCTTGCAAATATTGATGCTTGTTCTCGTGAATGACCAAACGGATCTATCTGCCAACCAATTTTTGGTCTAGCGCAACTGCCAAAAGTATCATTTAACCGCCTGAAAAATACATATTTTTTTAGAATAATTTCAGCATAGAGAATAGTGCACATGATGAGCATTTGAAGACATTTTTGTGCTCATTCAGATGATCATAGATGACATTCCACTCAAAGAACAGATACTATCAGTAGAATGATAAAATTTTGTAAAGACCTGAATCCCCAAGTGAATTGATCAACAATCGAATGATAATGTGTGACAGCTTCGTCGTTCATACTCCATGCTCCACCAATTATCTCGAGTCTTCCCTCATTAATTAGGTCTCTCATGAGTTGTCTCTTTTTTTCGTTCTGTTGTTGCCACCATTTCCAAAGGAATGCTGTTTCCACATATATGAATCTGTCGCAGAAATAAGTACATAATTATTTTCCACTAACTTCCATGAGAATCTCTATCAAAATCCATCGTTCTGACAACAATTTTTTCCCCCTATGATTTTGACAATAGTTTTCTGTACACTGTAGCATTTCGAATAGTACGAGACCTGATCTTCAATGAAATTAATTCACTTGACCATATAAGCATTCCATATATTACATGAATTTCAATTTATCATCGGAGCATTACGATTTCTCGTCTCGTACGACAAAAAATCTTATCATTGACCAAGTTTCTATGGTAAAAGTATATAATACATTCGGTTAGACAGACACAAACATTTGTAGCAAAAACTATTATCCGACTTTATCGCCAAGACGCTTCATCCAAGTAACGTGCCCCTCGACGTGCCCGGAATATTGCTTACACACCAAGAAACATTCGTTGTGTTTTATCTGGCCTGATGATGTGGTCATGCTTTCTTGCTCAAATTTGCTCACGCAATAATCAAATATTGTCACAACCTCTGGTTTTCTAAACTATTTCCCCGACTCTAATTCGAGCCAAAATTGAGTTGACTACACACTATAAGTAGACAACAAAAAATCCTATTCACAAAAAAATTTAAAAATTCATATTGCAAATTTTGAATGAGGTTGAATACTTATTCAATTTCAATAACCGAATACTAGGACGATCATTAGTAATTTTGCTCCACTCATAGAAATTTCATTGTGAGGTCGTAATGAAATTTTTTGAAAAATTACGCAAGACTGAGCTTTTGAGGAATCCACTTACTTTCGTTCAGGATCTTCAGCAAGCGCATTAACAACACTGTCAATGATGTATTGTACACCAGCCACCTGAACATTCATGCGACCTGATACAAAAAAAATTAATTATCTCATTGGAACGGTCTGCATCTTTCAGGTATCTTGTATAACTGATGAAGATATTTTGGAAATTAACTTACCCCCGTAATAATACTGATCGACCGTTTTAAGCCAACCAACATCATCGTGAGTATGAGCCACTAAGTGAATGTTCAGCTTATCCGGATCACTTTTCGTACACGACTAATTGGAAAGTTTACATTCTTATCAATTGGTTTACATAGATTCATACGAGATAAAAGATGAATTATTTTATCAGGAATTACAGGGACGTGCAAGATTGATCTCATAGGCTAGCTTTTTCAATAAATTACACTCATTGGATGATCAGATAAAAATCAATAATGAGAAATTCGTAGATAAAAGTAAACGATTTTATTCAACTGCTTGAATTGGTCAGGGAAAAAACCACTAATAGGTGCCAAACGAATTCGAAAAATACAAAAAATAATCACAATTACTGATTGTAAAAGATACGCATCGGTCTATTGAATAAAATAGTCGTGCCAGCAGTAAAGCATGAAACTTGGTTTTTGACAATTATTTTCTCATTCAGTTGTCAAAATCTTGTTTGCAATCGTGGTTAGCTTTATTGCACACATCTAAAAAAAGATTCACTATTTAGAAGATCTCTATATTTTTATTACTCAGACATTCTATCCCTAAACCTCTCAAATCGAATAATACTATTGGACTTTTTATGTTATAAGGGACAGAGTACTATTAGAATTTCAAACATTCAACTGTTCATAACTTATTCTTAGCTAAAAAAAACTGTAAGTACTCAAAATGATAAAACTGACCAATAATCGTATGACTTTGAAACGTGAATCTCAGGAATAAAAAGTATAAATAGGGGACGCTTATGAAAAAATGCAATAACATTATTACCCCCATTCATAACACCAGCCTCTCAGTGTTACAAGTGAATGAGAAATACTTACATAGAAGATAAGATCTTCAAGAAAAATGAGACCCGATGACCACAAAAATATTTTTTCAAAACCTCAACACTTATAGAAATTTCAAAATTGACTACTGACTCTTACGATTTGATTGAACTCCTCATTTTCACATAATCGTCCAATAGCCGAAAAAGACCTCCCACAGACTCATCATCCAATATAATATAATATCTCACTATATAGTTTATTCACCTCATAGCCGCAAGTAGATTTTGTCTCGGGTAACCTGGCCGCTATTGAAATTCCAAAAATCACCAGAACTACCAAAAATTGAAAATCCTTGGACAGCCTCATCTTTTCTCACCACATATGTGATTTCAAATTTTCTAACAAAATTTTATATGTGCAAGAGTGCGGCTCAATGCACTCACGCGCGACAACTAAAATGACCGAAGATCAACGCGACAGTCTATAGCTTCACACCGACGACGAGGCTTATACTGCATTATAAAATCTGGTCAGTGTACATTATCCGAAGTGGCTATATTATCGCGTGCGCGGATGCCATCAAGAGAGTATTATATAGCAACAACACACACTATACAAGAACCAGTTGTCAAAGTTGGTTTAAAAATATATACATACTGTAGAGTGTGTATTATCCGAGATTTGATACATTTTGAAGCTTCATGCATGAACCACGAACCGGTCTTTTCACTTATCTTGTATCAGTTTGTTTCTATATACACAGATGGGAGTCAAGATCGAGGAAACACTACTATCAAAAAAAAAAAATCTGAAAGGGGGAGATGATACTTGTAAAGAAAGAGCAAGGAAAGATATAATCCCTGCCATATGATGACTGAGAAGAGGAGAATTTTGAATTTATAAGTGATAACATGGAGAGGTCGTTGATCTATAACTGTGCGCGATTTTACTATTTAATGGTTTGATAGGAAATTGACGTCTTGAGAATTTATTGTTTATCTCTTTGCGAATGATTACTAAGGAGAAAATAGATGATTCTTTATATCAGTAGTAAGAAAGTAGATCAAGAAAATAGTCAGGTTGTCGTGTCAATTTTGGAAAAATGTTGCAGTTGATTTACGATTGACTTTCAAATCTTTGAAAGCTACGTTATGTTTTACATATTTTTCCCCCTAAAAACAATCAATGGTACCTACGAAACCATCATTTGAAAATTTCATTTTTTTCTCACTTTACTAGTTTGTGCGTGCATGGGGAAAAGAGAAATTGAAGGCCCAGGTATTGAGCAAATATGTGCAGGGATGCAATCTTAAGCGAGTGAAATTCCCATCCGAAGAGTTAGCGAAAGTAGCCCATCGAGTTTTACTTTGAGTTTTACTGAAAATTTCAGCACAAATCGGACTGAAGTAATCATCAAAAATAAACAATAAACTTGGCGTGAATTTTTAGAGGAACCATTCGTAATTTATGAAAATTCTCGTTGTATTCAATAGTTCTCTTGAATTTTTAATTGAAAATTCGAGTTATTTAAGCTTTGGAAGAAAGAAATAGCGAGAGATTTGATGTTTACGTGGCTTCAAACAACAATGCGAAATACTTCCAAAAGGCGTTCCATTTTAAGAGAGCACCATGTGTAAGTCCTAGTGGTATAGTAGTCATGCCTCCGGATTTCTAACCCAATGATCGACAGATCGATCCCCATCACACACTAGATCTGTTTACGGATATGATTTTTCAGATATTCCATTAAATTCTAAGCCTACATAGTACCTGTTGAGTTGATCGAAACTTTTTTTAGACGAGAAAATTGCCATTTTATCAATTTGGAAAGCTGTCGGTAAATAGTTTGAATTTGTAAAATTTACAGATTCAAATTGTAGATTAAGCGAATAAACTGCATCTGAAAATCAACAGATTCAATCTGTTCCAGGGAACAGTTTTCCATGTAATGTTTACAGTTTGGGATTTACAGTGTATAATTCAACTCGCGCACGGTTTTAAAAATTTCCACCCATCGGTACCATAAGGATAACACGTATAAGACGGTAGTGGCGCACGGAACCTGACATTTTGAGTGGCACACGGAACCTGACATTTGACACTAAAATTGATCTCGCGGCCAAACAATTCAAGCTACGGTCTTGAGGTTATGGGGTTTTCATTTGGCCATTAGATACTTTGAAAAAAACTGACTAGGGTCTCCGTAATCTCGAGTTTAAGGGTCACACTAGTACCACACGGAACTGACCAAAAAAGTTAGCAAAACCACATTTTTGCGGGAAAGAGCTCGGCAAAGAATAAAAATCAATTTTTTTCGAAATTCTGAGGCATGGAAAAGTTGCGCCTGACGATTTACTTTGAGAATAAGTTGGTGCGGAAAAGTGTAGAATGAGGCAAATTCACTTTTATCAAGAAAACTGAGTGAATATAATTTTATGTAGAATTGCGCCACAAGATGTACAGTACCGTCCAAAAGTTCTCGATGGGTCATCCCTCGAGTACCCTGACTTGCAACAGCAATAAGTCGAATTCTATGCGTTGTACGGGAATTTTTAAAAAAGCATCTTCAAGAGCAGAAAAAACACTAATTTTTACTGGTTTTGGATGATTTTTATCGAATATTTTTGAAGGCCCTACATGCTGATGAGAAAATAGAAAATCTAAAAATTTTTTACTTTCATTGAGACACTTACAGTTTTAATGCGAATGAAGATACGGCAATTCTGAAAGAAGCATCTTGTGGAGCGGAAAAAATGCTATGGATAGCTATTTTTTGATTATTTTTTACGTCCTGTGTATGAAGACGCGTGAGCTGTCCAAATCCCCAAAATCATGGTTTTTCACAGTTTTCTGTGCCGTTTCCGAAGATAAACAGTCATTTTGGGTATCTAGACAGCTCGTACGTTCTCACACGCGATACGTAAAAAATAATCAAAAGATAGGTACACATAGCATTTTTTTCGCTCTACAAGATACTTTTTTCAGAATTGCCGTACCTTCATTAGCATTAAGACTGCAGGTGTCTCAATGGGAGTAAAAAATTTTTAGATCTTCTATTTTTTCATCAGCGTGTAGGACCTCCAATAATATACGATAAAAATCATCCAAACCCAACGAAAGTTAGTATTTTTTTTGCTCTTCAAGATCCTTTTTTGAAAATTTTTTGCACAACGCATAGAATTTGACTTATCGCTGTTGTAAGTCAGGGTACTCGAGAGATGACCCATCGAGAACTTTTGAACGGTACTGTACATGCTCCGCGCACATATAAAAAGTGGTCTTTGGGTTCTTATAGCAGTGGCATTTGGTGCTTGATAGCATTATATTTGATGTATCTGCCCGCCCGAATCTCAAATGAGCCCCTCCGCGACGCTTCACACTCACAAAGGTCGAAATAATGGAAAACCACAGGGCACGGAACTGACATTTTGATCTCTTTTATGATAATAGTTTTTTTTCGGTAGCCCCGGATCGAAAAACTAATTATTGCACCAAAATGAGCACCAAAAAATACATTCAAAATGACCTGTATGAATTTTTCCCAAGCGTTTTAAAGGTTCGTATAAGTAGGCACACATTATTTCAAAGTTTCCACAGAACTACTCATATACTAAAGAAAATGATACGTAAGAGACTAGCGTTACAAGATTGATAAAAAATGCATGGGTCAGGAGCAAATGTATGTGTTCATATGAGGCTCATCTCGTCAAAATGATTGTGATGTTAATAAATTCACATCTTCAATTCTTTCTGCATATTTTTCTATAGAATCATTCAAAACTCGTTATTGTATCTGATTCAGCTTTATTCTTTTTCGAAATTCTTAATTTTTTCATTATCTACATCGGGTAGAGTAAATTTACATAGTCCTTTATTTATTCATCATCGACAGCGATATTTATCACATCTTGACAGAAAAATACTATATAATATCGCCTTATATAAAATTAATAACATAGATACAAGTATATCTCAATCAAGTTATCGAGTCAATCGATAAGACATGAGATTAAAAGTAGGGTGCAATTTTCTTTCTTATAGTTACGCTAGCGTTCTTTGCATATGATTGTAATCGATGCTGAAAAATTATTATCAGGTGTAAAACCATCACTACGAATTTTGAGTGTCGATTGGAGAAATGAGTCAATTTTAGAGACCTCGGTAGAGTTTCAAAAGACTGAACAGAACTTCCAATCGTTAATATTTAGAAAACATTGGATTTACAGGATCATTTGAGACTATTCATGAAGACTAGTCGATCAGCTGTTGAGGAATCATCCATTTTTATAAGAAATATCTATCTAATCATTGGGAAGAAAATTTAGGTGATGAGCTAATTAAGCAAGATCTACGGAAAATTTTTTTCATATTTGTAAATAGTATTCATCTATCGCCAGGATATTTGATGAAATGTTGCCAATTTTTCACTCATAAGAGTACTCAAAACCAATTAAGTGAAAACCCTCGAGCAGATTTTATCATATAAATTCTCACTATCCATCGAAATATTGTTAACGCATGAAAAAGTCTCCAATCCTCTTGTATCTGAGTTATAGAGTTACTAAGCGAAGCTTTTGATTTTTTGGCTCCAATTGAAATAATAAAACTTACAGTGAATAATTTTCTCTTATTGGAAGCATGTGAATTTGAGGACTGTTGTGAAGCGAACATAACTCTAAACTCATGGAGGTGCGAGGTGGCAAATGAAAATGATTATGTCAATTCTAAAATTAAAAGTCAGAGTAGGAGATTTTCACATCCTGGGGCTTCTCAAATCTGACGGGTCGATAAACTGGTTCCGAGCTATTCCAGCCCCTTGGCGCTGTGTTGTAGTTTGTTAAAGTTTGGTAGCTGGATATCTTCGGACCGTGGTATGCTCTATCGATGATCTTGTTTGCTGTTGGAGTAAAAGAACGGCTCGAATTAAGGTAATCGAAATTATAATAGAAGGGAATTTTATGACACCCTAGTTACTAAGTTGGAAAGGCTTAAAATTATTTCATATCACCAGGAAGACACACGAGTCAGATTTTGCCATTACTATAGTTTGTGACCAAATTGAACAAGACAAGCCCAGCTCGCTGTTTTATCGACCCAGAGTGCTGATCAAATTTTTTAATTATTGCAGATACTTGTTGGATCATTTGAGTAAATCAGCGTGGTTCTACAGAAATATTCTCAATAACTCGAATTTTGGTACAATTCAAAAGTCACGATACAGTTTGTAGAATTCTGACAATTACAATATCGAACTATCACCATTACGTCAAAGAAATCACGTGGTCATGCGTGATTGCAGTTTTCGAAATTCTTCAAAATATATTGTCAGTTCTGAGATGATAATGCTCAAATGTTAGGAAATTCTGTGAGGAACCGTTCTGATTCACTCACATGTTCCAGAAAGTATCAGAAATCGTTGAAAAACTAGATATAGTCGAAACCATCTCAGGTCGATAAAACAGAGCAGAATGAACTTGTTCAAAATCAAATTCATAATGAGCAAATGAATAAAATATAAGCGAGCCAAGCAAAGTGCATAGCAGTTAATAATTATTGGGACACAAAGCGGCGAGAAGCGGATACTTGCCTACTTCTACTGAATATTCCTTTTTGAAACACTCAGGAGTTGTGGTACCAGCAACAAGATTTTCCAATACAGGAGTATTTTTCAAACGTTTTTTCTTGTCAACTATATCCTCCTTAGCAGCAATGGCCGCTAACGCAGCAGCCTTGGATTCAGGTGGTACTTCATTATCGGGGTCTGCAAAATTTCCGCCTTCGTCAATGCCAGATGTAAACTGACTATTTGTCTGCTGCAAAAGTTGTCTACGATAATACTCGTCCAGAGTACTCATAGACGAAGATCGATTATTTCCTGTTGCATTTCCATTGTTTTGGGACATTATTCGTCGCTCGTCGACTCTGTAAAAGTCAACTGGGGAGAGCGAATCGTCGAGAGATTCGTCATCGTCGTCGTCATCGTCGTCGTCCTCATCATCACCAGAACTGCAAGCATAGCCATTACCAGGATGTTGGTATTGATTGCGTTGATCACCAGAGGGCCGCCTAGGTTGGTGTTGATGAAAAGCAACTTCACGCCTAGACTCGAAGTAACGAGATATGTCTCCTTGACTATGACTAGGTACTGCTGCTCTGTTTGGCATGTATTGTTTGAGCTGCATTACCGGCCGGCACGTCTTTTCAAATTCTTGAATCAACTGTTTTACCGGCACAGGTGTGTAATCTTCTTCTGGATTCTCTACGCCCTCTTCGATATCTTCATTCTGTTGTCCATGTTCGTGGTGGTAGCCGTTACCATTTTGGTAACCGTCGCCATTTTGATATCCGTTACCATTTTGATAACCGTCACCATTCTGATAGCCATTTCCAGTCTGGTAGCCATTACTATTTTGGTAGCCATTACCATTTTGGTAAACATTACCATTCTGGTATCCGTTACCATTTTGGTATCCATTGCCATTTTGATAAACTTTACCATTTTGATAACCATTACCATTTGGATAGGCATTCTCATTATAGTAGCCATTGCCATTCTGGTAGCCATTTTCATTCTGGTAGCCATTGTTCTGTGGATGATGATTACCGTTGGTTTGACGGTGGTGTCCTTTAATTTGTTGTTGAGGATAGGCTGGGTTATGACCGTTGTAACCATTTACATTTCTGGATTGTCCAGTGATGTAGCTGAAACCATTCATGTGATGTCCATGGTAACCATTACCACGTGGATGTTGGTAGCCATTACTTTTTGAACGCCCACTACGTCCACTTCCATGGCAGCCATTACTCACACTTGAGCCACAAGATCTTCTTGATCCATCGTAGCTTCCTCGTCTTTGTTGTTTGTTATTCAACTGCTCCGAGGGGTCGGTACCAACCGCAACCTCGCGTAAGTAAATCTTCTTAATCTCAGAGTGTCCACAGCCCCCGCAATCAGAATGTGCGCTACTAAAGCTTGCTCTGCGAGAGCGTTGGCGTTGGTGCGGGGCAAAATCTAGCAATATATTGGTTAGAAGCGAGCATTGTTGTTATTGCGAATAGTGAAATATACAAGCTATTAAGCATTCACAAATTGAGTTGTTCAGATGCTTATCGAGTGAAATTCCATAACCCAATGGGCAAAGAATATCAAGCTCATGGTGTAAGTAACACATGTCAAATTCATTCAGTCTATAATAAATTTGAAGACACCATGCTTGATGATGGTATAAAATGAGATCTTCGAATCGGTCTTTGCTACATCTCTGAAATGTGCAGGATCAGTTTGACTCCACTAATTCAATACTCGACCAACAGTCTATGAGAATCCAGAAAAAATCGGCCTCTGAAATTGCTCGAGGTATGCTTTATGATACACGTGATGTACATTACTTTCAATTCAAGTTCTGAATGTGAATTTTGAAGTCAAAATATTGTCGAAACTTTTGGTCATTCTTGTCTGCCACAGAATACTGAATACCAACTTATTTTGGTGTCATATAGTAAAGTTCTGATAGTTCAATATTATGATTAATCAAACAATGATTAACCACTGACCATTTCCTGAATGAATTTTAGCTTGAATAAAAGTTTTAGGCTGTCACAATAAAACACAAATATAAACGAGTCTCGATAATATTCAATTCATTGAATCGTATATTAATTCTGCTACTCATGTGAATTAAGCGGGGTGAAGCCAAAAACTTCAAAAATTAGCGATCACTTCTCTAATAGTCCCAGAATATTGAATGAAAAACTCACTTGTAATTGGAGGCGCCGAGTAATCCATAGGAATATCAACAGGGCAAGTGTTATAAAAGGCTTTGTTATCAAAGTTTACGTTCTCAATAATTTCCTGCAAAGAATAATTGAATCAGATGCTTGAACTTCATAGAAACGGTTGTCTTAGTGTGCACTTGTAGACTGTCATACCTGTTTCGTTGGATATGTCGGTTCCTGACCGTATCCGAAGCAGCTGGGGGACGAAGGTTCAGAGGTATCGACGACCCACTTTTCCGATCTTTTCCTGCGTTTTGCAAATATTTCAGCACCTACACAAGATGAAAAAATCACATCTGAATAATTTGAAATTCATCGTATACTTAAAGAGTACATCATGTACTTTTAGAAATTGAGACTGTATGTGTGTACATCATGCGTGTTACATTTTACTCATTAATTTCAGTTACTAAATACTGCATTCTTGAGAAAAAGGTAGGACCGTCAATAGAACCTATACTTGAAAATGTAGGTCGGTCCACTTCTTTAGCAATGTTTGACTATAATGATATAAATGTCCTTCATCTTAATTTCTTTGTATTTATGATGAGATAATAAAAGTTTAATCATACATCAACGATATTTCCAAACTGACTACCAGATGAGGATGGTACTCCAATTTCCACTTCTAAAGAGGACAGCACTTTTTGAACACAGTGTATTACATAACACTAAGCCTTGCTCAATTCTCAACACTCGCGGAGGAAAGTTGGAAATCACACGATGTTAAAAAATGAAAGGTCATCGTAAAATTCCTTAAATATACAGGATTGAGGGAAAAATCTTTACAAAAAAATTTTCAAAAAAGTGAGATTTGGTAGAACGCTAAAATGATTACTCCGAATGAACTTGGAAATGAACATTGAAAAACTGAATAAACAAATAATGCCAAAATACCAAAAAAGATCCTCACTGTCACTTTCCACGAACGTTACCCAGCCAATACAAAAGCTCAACTGCACGGCTGAAGCTTATTATATGTAAGAATTTTTGGCACTAATCGACCAGACGTGAAAAAGTTTGCGAAAAACTTTTCGTAACAGGCCAATCACCTCGACGAACGCGAACTAAATATAAACCCTCTCACCTAATCCATTTGTAAGGTCTGACGTAATAGTCAATATCTTTCGTAAACATTCTAAACACTCGCAATAACAACTACAAAATCTTCCCGAACCTCGAAAAAGTGATAGTCTATTGTTATAAGGCTGAAAAAAATCAGAAAAAATTGGAGAAAAAAGCTTTTTTGACTCACCGCGACCTTTGTGATTGTTCAAGTCTCGTACAATATCGAACAACTTTTCAGGAGGCTCTGGCTGTATATTCACTTCTTCTCCAAGAGCTTGAATACCATGGATGTCTAACACCTTCCCACTTGGATTCATCATACATTTTAGTGGCACTTTATCCTTGAATCACAGAATTTTTCATCAACTCACATCAACAAGTATCTGCATCAAAAAATTCACTTTAATTTCAAAACAAATCCTTTAGTTATAAATCACTGATCCACGATATGAGATTACAATTCCAATTGGATTCAAAAAATATACAGTCATGACAGTAGCATAGAAACTTAATTTGATATGAAAATTGAAAAAATAAAAACCAAAAAAGCAATGAGGATCTCTAAACATATTTCACTCGCGAAATTATAATTGACTCACTCTGTGTTGCGTAGTGACATCTTCTTCTTCTTCCTTGCCTGCTTTGATAAAAACAAAAAGAAAGGAAAATGATAATGAATGTAGGGGTGAATTTATAGATTCGATCTATATACAGAACAATGATATAGCTGTTGATAGTGTGAAATTGGTGTTGTTTATGAATGAGATAGAGAAACGTATAGCTGATCAAGAGTGCGTATCATTACTTGCCGTTACCGTCGTGAATCCATTTAACCGAGCGCTTCTTTCTGTTGACGTACATCGACTGTCCCTTGCTTTTTACGTTCTTGACGTCGCTTAGGGAATTTGAGATTCGCCGCGCCAGCTCCACCTGGTCCTCAACTGTGGGATGAGTCGGCGCGTAGAAGTACGACGAGGCGTACATCTTTCCTGTAGTTTTGAAAGTGAAAATATAGTTTTTGCAATTTCCAAAATTGCAAAAAAAATAGTATTTGCAACTCGTTCATGAGGTTCCCCGCTTCCGAACAATTATTTCGACCTCCGCCTGCGGCTCAGACCGAAAACCAATCGCTCAGAAGCAAACTACAACCTCATAAACTCGGTGCGAAATATACTATTCGTAGACACGGAATTCCTGACATATTTATTTTATCTGCTAATAGATCGATTTTGATACCGAAATAGTATTGATCCTTCCTCAAAAGAGTTTGAAAGTTTATTTAGAAAAAGGCTCTATGAAAGTCAAGAAACAAACGGAATGAAAATGTATGCTTCAAGAGTATGTAGATTTTTACCCGTTTGAAATCAATTTTAACATTGGTGTTCAAACGTTAGATGAGAATGATTTCGTCGAAAGATATTGATGCACAATGGGATAGAGTTCAACTCACTGTTTTTGTTTTGTAGAATTTCATTTGAATCGGATGCTGGAGTCAACAATTTTTGCAAGTTGATCGGGGTCGTGTTTCTGCTCTCCTGAAATTAGAAGGAAAAAAGTCTGACCGTGAACAACAAAATTGGGTCCAAATGGGTTATAATGGCAATTTTGAGGTGATCAATTTGCTGGACAGTTAGAAATTAGAGGAGCGTCTAAATTGAGAATGCAAATTACGACAAGACGAATACTCGAAAATCAGGAGTGTAGAGGAGTGCCAAGGAACTCAGATCGTTAAAAATCAGAAGGGATAAGGATTGGGAGTGCTTAAAAAGGCAGAAATCAGGAACGACTGGAAAGTTGAATGACAAAAATTCAGAACATTTGATTCGAAATTTTGACTCTCCGAATTGTTGCCGGTCCACATTTTGATCATTCCTAAATTTTGCCTTTCCGGCTCGCTTTCCGGGCATATGAGGTTTCCGGCATACCGAATTTCTACCCCTTTGTATTCCTCATTTTCGAATATTTATCCTCCCCTGCTTCTGTGATTTTTATTTCACATTCCTAACTCTCTGACATTCAGCTATTTTATTTCTTGAATCTCCGAAAGATTGATGAGATGCAATTTTGACAAACTCATAGTGCACCATGATTCAAAAATCTTAGTTGTTCAGCCAAGATGTCATCATCCGTACCTACAATAAATGACTCTTTTGAGATAACTCAGGGATTAGGGATACTAGTAAGGAATCATTCAAGGAATGATTCAATCGAAATGAGTGAGTGGAAATGAGTCATTTGAAAAATCGGGTTGAAAATAAATATTCTATGCCCTGTAATGTAGAAGGAAAAACTGAAATGAACATTGATTGTTGAAATTATTTTCAAGTTTTCGTAATGAGTCATTTCTTTCTCATGACTCACTTTGAATGAGTCCAGTCCGTTGGGACGTTCTTCAAACGAGTAATTTTTATAGTATCCCAAATCTCTGACTCATTTCAAATAAGTCATTTATTTCAGATAGGGACTCATTTCATCAGATACATGCTCAGGGCAATCAAAAGTTTCCCATAAGTGAGGTTATTGTAGATTGGCGTGCTCACCGACAATGCCTTTCGCAAAAATTGCAGAAACATCTTAGATTGTGAGGAAATAGCCCCATTTCTCACTCAGAGCTCAGAAACCCAGGTATGAAACTCAGAAAAACAATTTTTCACTAACCATATCGACGTGGAGAATCTTGGACGTGAGATTTTCGAGAATATTGCGTTTAGCAGGGTCGTGTCTGTCGGAGGGCTTAAACCCGCGTTGTCGAACTACAACATTGTCTGCTGAGACACTGCGCTGTAGAAAACTACTTTCTCGTGTACTGCTATTGCTATTCAATCGCTGAGCCTTAAATCCGCTACTACAACCATTCCTATATGCATTTTGAGCTGTGTTGGTTTCTCTAGAGGTGAAGATACTGTATGCTGCGTTGTTCAAAATGCTTCGTCTGCTCCCACCTGTCTGCCTACTGCAAAGGAAATTTGAAATTTTTGATCAGATAATGTTCTCAGGAAGCTCGAAAACTCAAAGTATTTTTTTGATTTATGGAATACAATGCCAAATGGAAAATTTTCAGAGATTTTTGCAAATAAATGTACGTTAGGTCGAAAGCTTCTGATGAATTTCCGAGAATCGAGAGTTTTGATAGCCGAGAAGATTTTCGTGGGTGAGAATATTTTTCATTCTCTGAGCGGTTTTGAACATGGCAGATGAAAGTGTCAGTGATCCTGAAAATACAGCGAACTTTCAATAATCCAGACTGACATTTTTGATATTTATTAACCTCGACGACTTAAGAACGAAGTATTTGCATGATAAATTGTACTCGTGGGTGCTCTGGACCATCCTTTATTCTGGCTACCAAGCTGAGGTCTTGATGTTTCCAATATCGGCCGCTTCAGGGCATCATCTATGTGTTATTATCATAATAATGAGACGCCAGTCCAAAATTTGCCCGTCCGGATCCCACGTATTGGGTTGCCCATGTGGAGGGAATATAGTACAAATGGGTGGCCGTATGGAGTCATGGATGGGTCGATGGGTCAATGTATTGGAGGAGGGGGGGAGGGTATGTGGTTGGATAGATGATCTAGTTCGATCTGGAACGGTCTGGTGCAATCTGGGACGTTCTAGTACGGTCTGGAACATTTTGAAACGGTCTGAAATGGTCTGAAGTGGTCTGGTACGATCTGGGACTTTCTTGTACGACCTGGAATGGTCTAGGATGATCTAGTACGATCTGTAACGATCTAAAATGGTTTCGAGATCATTTGCGTTGGTCTGGAATGGTCCAAAAAAAAATCTGATACGGTCTGAGACATTTTGGATCAGTCTGGGGTGGTCTAGTATTGTCTGGAATTGTCTTGGATTATTTTTTACGGTCGGAAATGGTCTTGTACGATCTGGAACGTTTAGGTACGTCCTGGAACAGTCTGGAATGGTCTGAAACGGTCTGGTGAATTCTGGTACGTTCTGGCACGGCCTAGGATGGTCTAGAATAATCTGATTTGCCTGGGGTGATCTGGAACGGTTTGAAACGGTCTGGTGCAATGTGGGACAGTCTAGCATGACCTGGAATGATCTAGGATGGTTTGGTACGGTCGGGAATGGTCTGGAACAAACTGGAATTGTCTGGAACAGTCTGGTACAATTTGGGACATTCTGGTACAATCAGGGACCATCTAGAATGGTCTGGAACAATGTGAGACGGTCTGGCATAATCTGCAATGATCTAGGATGGTTTTGGTGCGGTCAAGAATAGCCTGGGAAGGTCTGGTACGATCTGGGACCGTCTGAAATGGTCTGGAATAATCTGGTGCCATCTGGGATGTTCTGGTACGGTCTGAGATGGTCCAGTCCAATCTGGGGTAATGTGGAATGGTCTGGAACAATCTGGGGTGGTCTGGAATAATCTGGTGCGATTTGGGATGTTCTGGTACGGTCTGAAATGGTCCGGTCCGATCTAGGGTCATGTGGAATGGTCTGGAACAATCTGGGGTGGTCTGAGATAGTCTGGAGTGTTCTGAAACGGTCTGGTACAATATGGGGGACCTGAAATGGTCTTGTAAAATCTGGTACAGTCTGGAACGGCCTGGAGAAGCCTAGGACGGTCTGGGATGGCCTGGAAAGGTCTTAAATCATTTGGTATGATCTGGTCTAGGCTGGGCTGGGCTGGGCTGGGCTGGCGGCCATGAGGGTTATGGACGGGGGCGCGGGAATTCCAGTTGGTGGGTCTAGGTCGATGATCGGGCGGGTGGGTGACCGATTGATGAATCATAACTATAATCCATCAGTCACCACCCAGGAGTAAATATGTGTTCCCAATAGCTAACAAGGTGAGATTTGATTATTCTAGTTTTTCGCAGAATTATCACCTGTCCAGGCTTCATTTTGCTTTACGAATTTTCTTTCTTGATCTTGACTTATTACAGCTTATTCTTTGTGACACTCTAGTTACACATTTAGTTTAGAACTTTCGACATCGATTCAACTTTTTCGTCCTGAATATTTGAGCAAATTACTCTATCAAAGACTTCTCTGAAATCCCCTAGGAGTACTACCTACTTACACGTCCATACTTCCATACTTCCATTTTGTTATCAAGTGAAATAACTAGAAATAACATTGAAATCCCAAAATTGAACATCATTCCTCAATCAAATCCTTATCTATTTTAGATCTCATCCATTTCAATCTAGTTAATTCCAACATCTTCGTTACCATCATCCAGTGCAAACCAATGTATTATCATCTCTTGGAAAATAGTCAATTTCGAGAATCGAATTAATAGAGTGTGAAAGTCCAATCTGGACTCTCGTTAACGTGACGACTCGTCGTCGCCGAAACACCCAAACTTCTCTCTCTTCTCTGCATAAGTCACGTGTTTATAAATTGCATGCAGTTGTCCACTTATGCTCACTTTGGTACATCCTCAAATACATATCCAAATCCAAATCTATCTAGTTTGCTCATTTACGAAACATGCAGTGTCCATCCAAAAAGACCAATTAATTTTGTGTCACTTTTGCACGTTTATTATTGGCATCGGTACAACCGTGTCTAATGCACAACCAACATGCAAAATCTTTCGTCTCTAGTTTAGAAAAGCTTAACCTACTCATGTATGTAAATACATTTTCAGATCTGATTCTCAATCTTGTATCTCTTTTGAGTCTGGGTATTATACACCACAAGGCGTGAACTACACAGACGCTGTGGCGTTCTTCGTAAAAGAAATCGCTAAATTTATCTGTCGTAACGTAATACTCAGTGTGTAGGCCAGTATTACTGAGCATGTATGTATGTATGTATGTATGTATGTATGTATGTATGTATGTATGTATAGTGAGACAAGCATCGAATCAGGGACAGACTGAACAGAACTCATCTCTGATGCACTGGTTGGTAATCTACACTCGAGCTTATTGCCGTTGGGATACTTTGATGAGAGCTTGCGAGAGCTTTTTTGTTCGTTTTGGGGGAGATCTCATGGAAGTCTCTTTTTGACCAAGCTTTGCTTTGAGTTAATGCATTGTGTGATACTTTTGGTGTACTCTTGTTCTTCCGTTACGGCGCACGAGTTGCGTGCAATTGTCATTTGACGCTGATCCAACGTGTCTTGGTCAAGATAAAAAGAGGAACATTTTAGGTAGTTCCATTATTGTAGATCGTGATTTTTCTGCTACATGTTCTCATAAATGAGATTTATCTTTCATTGTCGCATCATCTTATAAGCTATAAACAATACTATAAAAAATTGGTTCAATTCTCAACCAAAATTTCAACCAGCTGATGAGATTTTCAACCAGTTGGTTGAATTTTTTTCCAACCAGATGGTTGGATTTTCAACTAACGAGGAGAGATCCAACCTTGTGGGTTCTGGATTCGACCAAAAGTCGGGGAACCATCTTATTTTGGTGAGAAATGAAGGTATCTCCGAGGATTTACTCGCATGGACCCCGTCCGGCCTGATAAATACTAATCTCCAAAGTTGGGTCTCTGCATAAGAGGTCCATGGGACTAAGTCTTTTGAGATACCCTCATTTTTCACTAAAACAAGACGATTTCCAAAGTTCCGGACGAATGCAGGACCCGCAAGGTTGGACCTCTCCTTGTAAGTGATTGAATCCCGAGTCACGTCGGTTGAAGATCCAGGTGAACACGTTCGTTGCGGCGAGGCTTACCGGTGGGCCTCGCGCGTCCTTCCCCCAGCGCTGAGAATTTTGGCCTTATGGGAAATAAAATTGAGCGAGGCCCACCGAGGGCTCCACCGCGCCTGGGGAAGGATCACTGATTTCAGCCTACGCAGAGAACGTGTCTAGCAAAATTTTGGCGGCGATCGTATCTGGATAGATGAACGCTGGCCTGGATCTCCCACGCTTAGCTCACGTAAAAAATTTACCGACTCTATTATGATTGGCATAACATATGGGGCGAATACAAGATATTTTGGGGTCAGAAAAACAATTTTCCTCATGTTTTCTCAAATAGAAGAAATCATCAGCGGTGAGCCTTTTCGGTCAAAAATCCAGGTTAAGCAACGTTTTCGCGATGCAGTGTCCGGATTGGGGACCACTCATCTTGACTTTGCCTAGTTCTTGATCCCAGACAAGTTATAGGCTTCGCAAACTATGATGGAGGGTTACCAATCCGGATACCGGATAGCAAAAACGTCGCTTAATTTGGATTTTCGACCGAAATAGCTCGCGTGGCTGCCGCTAATTTTTTTCCATTTATCTATGGAAATACGATGAAGAAACTTGTTTTTCTGATCCAATAATGATATCAGGGCACCATTATCCACCAATCTCATCGGTCCCGTATTTTACCCATAATTAAAGAGTGGGCGAGCTTTTTTGCGAGGCTAAGCGTTGCAGTCCCAGCCAAGTGGTCACTAGTCCGAATACTGAACTGCAAAAACGCTGCTTAACCTGAATTTTTGTTTCGAAAAAGCTCGCGTGGCCACCACTGATGTTTTTTCTTATTTTTTCCCCAAATCTTGGTTCATTTGAACCCAAGTATAATATGAAGGTCACCTAGATGAACATTGACACAATTTTTTCAGAGTAGTATCATTATTGCATCAAACTAAGTTCACTCAAAAAAAGAGCTACGTTAGGGATCATTGTTTACAAGGCGATAAATTTATGTCTTCCAGAAACGATCGAAATCTACAAGTTTTGAGGAAAATGCTCGTGTACAAAAACATCTTTTGGAATTTAGCTTTCCAACGTCGTAACACGATTGATATTAGTTCAACTGTCTAATATCAAGAAAAAATACCACCCTGACTTTCATAATTATCACAGTAATAAGTCTAAGGGAGCGAAATCGATCACAATTCTCAAGTTTCTGCGATAATACCCATATAAAATCAGGAATGAATGAACCACTCCATCATGAATTGAAAGTGCCACCTGTGCATGGAAAATTACTCATTCCAATAAAGATGGACCTTTAATGAATGTAAACCATTTCTTGAAACGTATCATTAGTGATGAATACTCGTTTATAATGGATCCGCAAATTTGCTCAATATATTTCTGTAACTCGCAGGAACGATTAATTTTAACCAGTCTAAATATTTGTTCTGTTCTTTCAAACGATGATACGAATGTTGAAGTTCAGCCGTATTACCCTCGAATAAAATGTAGATACTCATTATTTCTTATATTGATACGCCAGATCGATTAAATCACTCAAATGGAAAATGCGGGAATACAGACAAATATTTCCTCAGTTTTGCATCAATCAATTTATACTGAAATCATTTCAAACCAATGTAGTATTCAAAATTATGGCAAATCAGACAGAGATTGCTAGTTTGCAATTTTCACATGCATGCTCAATGAATAAAATCTGCATGGCAAGAAAATGATTCATAGACAAATAACAATATTGAAGAAAAGAATAGAGCAAAATCCACTAAGCGACTTGGCAAGATTGTAAATTCAAAATTGGTCCACCCCTCCTTCCCATGATTCACGAATGCTGAAATCATAGTTTAAATTCATCGTGTGGCTTACGATTCATTTCGCCGAAAACCATGACTAAATTAACATACTGAGGATTTTTCTTTCTTCGAAATAGCAAGCTCGATATTCTTCCCAATCCGCATTGAAACATTGACACGATTAAAAAAACATGACATGATAATTCAGTCACTTGACTATCACAATAATATTGAAATGGTACCGGAGCTTGAAGAAGAAGAGAAAAAAACAGGCGACGATTCGCCTTTATCGGCAGACATAAATGCCGTACTTCAAATACGTGGTATCAATGAATTCAAATTTTCGAATCAAAGATAAGTTTCTAGATCATCGCAATCAACCTGTATGCAAATTGGCTCGGACTTACACTACTTTTCACTACTTTGTTTATTTCGCACTTGTGTATTCTCTTTCGCCACACAACTATTTTCGCCTAAATCTCTTCATTCATCTCTGAGACTCCACCCTCGCATTCCCATATACATTAAATATATGTGTAAGTATATATGATACAAGGTATATTAGGCTTGGTTAAAGTTGCTAGCTCAAAACTTTTGGAGCGCGTCGGTGCGTAATTAGGGACATCGTTCTAAAGCTTTCACTATACTATACTGTAACTTTCTCGCCTCTCGTGAGATTTTCCAAGCTTTGAAGGTTGACCAACAGCTGTTTTGACTACTCGATTCGTTTTGCAGCGCGATGTTTGTTTTGTTTTCTCAATTTTCTTGGACGCGCAAAATATCAAGTGCAGCTCGAGTTTCTTTTTTTTCTTCTCGTTTCAGTCGGGTGCGCTCTTTTGTGGCTTGCCTTGATTTTCATCTGTTACCAATTTGCACATTCATCATTGATTGATTTTTTCAAATAATGATGATTTGCACCTGTTATGTAGAAGATTTAATAGTTTCTATCCGCTATAGCCAAAACCCAGTTGACGATAAAGACATAGTTCATCAATAACAGTAGATCAGGATCATTTCATCATCAAGACCCTTGTGGGTCAGTTTTTGACTGGTTTCCACGAAGATTAAGAAATTCTAAGATATTTGGGTTATCTTGTGACAAGTGAAAAATTGACTGTTTTATAGAAAAATTATTGTTGCATTGAAAAATATTCCAGAGAATGCAATAAAATTTCCAAATTTTATATAAAACACAATTAAGGCGATGCGGTCACCGTGTAACCCGGAAATTATATCTTATTTGGATGTAAATCAAAAAATTTTCACGAAACGAAGTTGGAGATGATTTGTCCATTACGTATCATCATCTGAATTGTGGTGGACAACTCATTATTTGTCACCAATCACAAGACTACCACTAATAAAGGAGAATAACTTGCCCGCGGGTACTTTCTAACCTACAAATTGGCACATTTTCGTTCACAAAACTCTCAAAATCTAGTCCGATTTGGGCCAAACGAAGAGTTATCCAGGCCAAGTTAGATGATAATAAAGCCTGGATAACTCGTCGTTTAGCCCATAATGGAAAAGATTTTGAGAGTTCTTTGAACAAAGTTCAGCATGCACGGTGACCGCATCGCCTTAAGGGAACGTCCATAAATTACGGAAGGGTAAATTTCATGACTTCAGACCCCCCTCCCCTCCCCAGTGAGATTTTTCTGATGGCGAATTGCTGACTTACATATGGAACGTAAGAAATTGGAAGATCCTCCCCCCTCCCTGAAACCCTTACTGTAAACTGGAGTGAAGGGGTCCGCTTTCTCTAAAAAGATTATCAGCATCATATCTTCTTACAGCACCTATAGCTTCTATAGCACCTACAGAAACCTGCCGAGGGTCATTTTGGAGCTTGAAATCTCTCCATCCAAAATAAATAACTTCAATTCCATGAAATGAAGTTTGGAAATGACTGGCCCCCAAAAGACAGGATTTTGTGGCTATCAGCGAATTTTGACACGTTAGCTCAAAATGAACCACGTGATCGCGTTTAGACGGTGATTTTGCGTTGGAAAACTATGATCAGGTACCCCCCGGAAGGGAAAATTTTTTGTCTCGTGATCTCAACACAGCAGGTATCATTGCAAATTAGGTTTTTATGAAAAAACAGTTCTGACATCGATTCAGTGCCTCGACGGCTAACGGACAATTTCTTTCTCAAAAGTATGTGATAGAACGAAAAAACTCTGACCTTGGACGTTCGAATTGATCTATTCTAGCCCATATTGTAACTTTTTGAAGATTTATTGCAAATTTCGATTTTTTTCCAAATACCAGGTGGACTAATTAGTTGGTATGACCACTGAGTTGCATTGTATCGTTCTAGAACCACCGGGATCATGTCCAGCGGGTCAAAATATGTAGAATAACGTGCCTTGATATGCATTCAAAATCTTGAATTCACGAGCTATGCACTTCAGGTGCGCAGACGCAGGCGAGGCATAGGTGGACACATTCACCCCTGTCGACGGAGTGAATGTGTCCATCCTGTTTTTTGCAGTTTTTGAAAAACCCTGGGGTCAAAGTCAGAATCTGAGGATCTTGTAGCTGAGCTGAAGACTCGAATTTTTACTACGCATACATTATGTTTTAGTGTGTAGAAGATCGGAAAAATTACAGTGTAAAGTCAAAAGTGATCCACCTTCACCCCGGTTTATGATACGTAATTTATAAACGTTTCCTAAGACTTACGATGTTCAAAAATCGAATGAGAAAAGTTACTTTTGTGTTACCTGTTGATACCCGAAACTATCAGAGTGCAATTTCCTAAGCTGAGATAAACATTCATTAGATATGACTCGACTATCTGAATATATCCAATGTTTCGTTCAACGCGTGAAACCATTTTGGTGCCTCGTAGCTTGTGATTGTTATTTAAATGTATTCCGAAAAACTTGGAAATTTTTAATATTTTCTATTCAAATACCCAAACCTCATCCGTAAGATAATGAGCACAAGGTACACGATTGTGGAAGGGAACACGATGATTTATCTGAAATTTTCATCAAATGCGTGGTCTGTGATGCTAATACGTTCTTTTTTTGCAATCATGTGCGTAAATTTTGTGCGTAATGACCATTTTTTCGATGCGTAAGGCAAAACTTTACGCACATCGAATTGCAAAAAGTATCGTACAAAATGACTTCGATACTTTACGCACTGTCTCATACGTTTACTAAACTCACCTCATACGTTTACTCACTCGCTAACGCTTGTGCGTAGAGAATCTCAACACTGCGTAAAGTTGTTACACTCGTGTGTGGAAATTTCAGGCAGTGCGTAAAGAACCGAAGTCATTTCTTCATATACTATTTTTGTTTAAACACACAATTCAAGTTATGAAGATAACAGAACTGTGTCAATAAGTAGCGGCTCGAATATTCACAGGCACAAAAGTGCACGACTTTGTAAAATGTGCTTCCGTGTAATTTCAGAAAACTGACCAACAAATTTTTTGGAAAGCTAGTAGTCCAAATAAATGTACTTTTCCAACACATTTTCATGATGAACAAATGAATTCTTACGTATTGTGTCAGCAAAGGTGGTCAATCTTTCCAGATTTCTCATAATAGTTATGAATAATATCACATTACCCAAACATTTTCACGAGAAATTTCCCTCTCAAAATTACTATATATATTTCTCAAAAAATTGTCACAAAGATGTTGAAATAATTTGCAATTTGAGATACAAATGATGTTTGAAACTTCCTCCAAGCTCCTAATCGTTCTCTGTGAAAATTTGCTTCTCGATGAAAAGCTTAATTTCAAAATTTCCCCATCAAAGTGCTGGACTCTCATTGAAATTATCCCTCGATATTATTTTCATTTAAAAAAGTGATACTTGATTCCTGGAATTTTGAGGCAACTTCATGAGAATCAACTCGATTGTTCCAAACTCAATCCAATTATTTCCAGTCAAGAATTACCAACAAATAGATCATTCCCATAAAAAAAAAGGCCCGGGTAAACAAGCAAGATGCAACACACCGCATGGTCGTCGTGCATCGTCGTCATTCTAGCTTTCGTCTACCTATAACAACACAAAATCTCTTGGCCAAATTCCTCCGCTATCGTCGAAAGAAAAACGAGGCCACGAACGCTGAAGAACGAGGGTCAAAGGCGCGTTGCAAGTCTCAAACACTCTCTGCATCGTATCTTCATCTAAAAGCTCAAAAGCTCACGATTCCACCACACTGCATCCACTTAAAGACTGTTGATAGGGAAAAAAGCTCTTCTGTCTGTTTCATATACGAGGTGTTCCGGACTGTTTTTGGCCAGTCATGGCTATATTTATAACTCACAGTCTGAAATCACACACACACACACACACACACACACACACACAGACGTAAATATCGGCATCATTACCTTTTTTCTCACAAACGTCTACGATGCCATTCATCTCAAAACTAATAAATAAAAATTGCATCTGACTATAGTCTCACGCGCACCATTGTATTATGGCCAGTAGTAACAGACGAGTTTGGTAGGACGAGTGGTTTCGACCAAATCTGTTCATGGCACAAAACTCCAGCGAGTATTTTTTTTTCTTTTGTTTCATCTGTGAGGCGATAGTTGCAGCTGTTTCTCAGTGTTCTATATGTGCATTTTCTTAATCATGAATGTGCATTAGTAGTAACAGACGAGTTTGGTGGGACAAGTGGTTTCGACCGTACATGTTGATGGCACTATAGATTCCAACGAGTATTTTTCTTTTGTTTCATCTTTGAAAAGATACTTGCAGCTGTTTTCTAGTGTTTAGTGTGCATTCCTTTGATCAGAAGTGTACATTTCGACAAAAATATATTGGATTATTGCGGCGTAGCGTATGAGAAAGATTATAGATTGGCGTCAGCCTCTCATCGGCATCAGAGAGCTTTGGTTTATTTCTGTGCTCTAATTTTCTCATCAATTTCACCAAGATATCGCTGTTTTGCGCGCAAATCTCGAAATAAACCAGCCACTTTGCATCTCTCTTTCACTCGATTATATTCTCTCTTCAAATTCTGCGCGGGAAATCAATTCGACCTTTTTTTTTTTACAATAATTTCTATATCCCCATGATGCACCAAAGAATCACTTCCCATCAAACTCATCACGGCTAGTCAGTCACCATAATTTCTAACACAATTTTCACGATTCACCTCTCCTCCATCACACAGATTTTCACCACCAAAAACACTATGGTAAGAGAACTCTTTTGCACATGAAATCTTTAAAAAAAAAAGTCTTACTTGTCACTCGGCTGCCCGAATCGGCTCATGCCTACAACTGCCCTATCTATCCCTATTCCAAAAGAAGCTCCTACGCGTCGATAGGAAAGCTCTGACCCGAAGAAATTGCGCGGGAAATTCAAACGGTTGTCAATGGGCGCTCAAAAAATACTGCAATATTGTAAGATGATATAGAAGTATAGATTGGTTCGAAAGATCTCGTCGGCCAAAGACGACGACGCTTGCTTGACTAACAACCGGGTGCTTTTTGAGCTTGCAAGCTTTCTCTCTCTCGGCACTTTTAAGTTTGTTATATATGTATGTATGTATGTATACGTCGTCGTCGTCGTCGTCAGCCAGTCGTCGATCGGCGCTATTGTCGCTTCAAGCGCTCTCTCAGATACAACTCTCTGCACACGATACACTTTTTGAGAGAACGCTGGCGGCCGCACCGCCACCGCAAGAGTAAATTATAACCGATCAAGCGTCTATACTCTTTTTCTCTCGCTCTGTTTTTTTTTTCATTTTTTTTTTTTTTTTTTTTTGAGGAAAAAAAATTATTTGGCTTCTTTCCGAAAGAGTATTCCGAAGCTTGAGAAAATTTCAGCGAAATTGTGATGGAATGGAGTGAATGTAAACGGACAGGACAGCTTGACGGACTGAGTGATTGATAGACCTTGTGACGTGCGAAATAGTGGGTTTTTCACGGGTAAAGAGAAATTGTGAATCAAAAGTGGTAGAAAAATTAAGTTGGCAAGTAGTAATGAGCATTTGGACGTCATTGGTAATGAAAATTTTCGTAATATTGTGAAAACTGAAGAACCACTCAGTGGCACTTTAGGATCTTTTCTGATGGCACTGTTTTTTGGGCAAATGAGTTCTGCTAGAATTCTGATAATGTACAAGATTTAGAGCGAATTTATGATAACAAGTGATTCTAATCAGGCCGTAAGCATGTTGAAACAAGCATGGGAGATTTTATTCATTTATTGTTTCGATCTTTATCAACAACGAGTTGAGGGTAGAATTTGGGAAAAATTATCAATCAGGGACTGGTCATTGAATTGGTGGTTAATGAACAGTGCATCCGACTGAATTCTTGAAAAATATTGCCTAGCCCCAGAGTCGAACTAAAAATCTTTTTCTTGCAAGGATAACCCAAGCGATTATTCACGATGTCAGTCAAATGCACAGCCCCGATCAATTCTTATGGAATCGAAGTCGAATCCAAGAACGATAGAGAAGTAAGAACTGATTTTCTAATACCGATTCACATATTCATTATCATTTTCTCGCAAAAAGGACCATTCAAGTTCCAAAATTTTAAAATGATTCGATACAAGGTCTATATGAAGATAATTAATATCTGAGATAGGTTTAAATGCATAATCATTCTCATAGGAATTCCCTTGGAGGGCTTATTTTATTTTTCTACAGAATCTCTTGTGTGTATTTCTAATCATGTGAGGAAGATCAGTTCTACTGAATGGGTTGATGATAAAGACGCAATGCAATCCTTTTCGTAGAATTAATTTTTTACTCGAGTCAACGGATCAGCGAACATTGCAATAACGGCACGCATTTGAAAATGATTGATGCAGCAAAATTGAGAAAAATTAATTGTGCAACGATGAATACTATAATTACAGACATTTATCAGATCAATGACCGCCGAAATCATAAAAGACCAAGTTCAAGAAATCTTCTTTTTAGCCTTCCGCGGGGAAAATCAAGCTATAAAAATATTTGACAAAAGATTACAGTTATTCTTGAAAGTCTGAACTATTTTTTCTTTAAAAATAGTCTCGACTAATTAATTTGAACCTATATGAATTCATTCGAGAATGAAGGACGGCTTTTTATAGCAGACGACAAGTTCACGCGAGTTTACAACACAAATTTGTCACACAACAAGAATTCCTCGATTAATCCTCCTTTCTCTTGATTCTATGACAAATGGTTTCAACCCGCAGATAAAATCAGTGGCCATCCATTAATAGTTTTAGGTAATAAGATTGGTTATACCTCAGAAATCAGCAGATACATGTAATAGGGGTCGCGCGAAAAATACCAACGGTACAAGCCTATTTCGATATTTTTGGAAATAGCTTCAAATTCTACCATTTGAAAGTTGATCGAATCGATGATTTGGACCTGATTTAATTATGACGTGAGAATCTGAATCGGAGTAGTTTTTTAAGGCTAGACACGTTTCCGTAATGAAAAGGACCAATTTCGAAACCGATTTTATTTATGATCATATATGACCATGGAATCCACGGATTCCATGATCATATATGTTCATGGAATCTTATGTTCTAGATGGGGGGCCATTAATACTTTGGAGGATTCTATCTCAGAAAGAATTTACAAATATTATGGATATAATTACTCGAGTGGGAACATATTCCAAGGCCTCTATTGATGCATTATATACCGACAGTCAAAAATTGTGTATAGTCTTAATCCTCTCATGATGATCTTTCGCGCTATCCCCAAACAATTTTGAGGTGAAACTTTTTTTGAAAATCAAAATTGTCTAAACAAAAGGTATTTTATTTTTTCTCGCGTGATCCAGGAAATTGTCTTTTGGAATAGGACCTTCGTCATCAATGATGATATTGCTAGTGGTTTCTGGTTTTTTTTGCAGTCGTTCATATTGATCGCTCTTATTGAATGATCAAAATCTAAGAAATACTATTTTTCCGCATGATGAATGAATGTATCGTGCGAGTTTCTGAGATATTAAAAATCAGTTGATCTATTACTTCTTCGAAAGCTCTCAGTAAATGCGTACACGATTCGTAGACGATGTAATCGAATTAGAAAGAGGAAAATTTCACGAAATAGGTGAAAGCGAGGTGAATTTGGACAAGCGAGATATCTCGGTTAAGGGTGAATCCTCGGGTGAATCTAGGCTTCCACTGCGTAAATACGCTTTCAGTATTACCATCATTCAAAGACAATAATTTTATTGCGGTAAGACCTCCTATAATTTCGATTTTTCAATTTAACCCTTCGTCAGTTACCAATACCGAACAATTCCTGCATGTCTCGGGGATGGGTTGATTAATTTTTATTTTTCAATTAATTCAATGCTCATATACAGAACATATATCCGCAAAAGTTTATTTCCAGGACGTTGCTGAGACGTTCCAAAAATGGCCCCATGGACGTCCACGAACGTCCGATGAGAACGTTCCTGGGTTGGAAATAATAGGACGTCGCCTGAACGTCGTAGGAACGTCGTAGGAACGTTCGTAATTTGTTTCAAATATGTCGCATGCGACGTCCCGAGACGTTCCAGGGACATGAAAATGCTAGCTGGGCTGGTTACTTACAGACCACGGTGGCACAATGGTGCTTTCTGATGGCTTCACGAGGTTTATTTTCCATGCAAAAATTCACTCGCCGTTTGGGAGGCAAAAGCTACATTACAAAAGAAAGCTTTTGAGACATCGTAGGCCAAAAAAATCGATTCAGTTGGGCCCAAGTAACAGCAACTCCACGAAAGAAACGTTCGGGGGCGAATCTGGGCGATGGGAAATCGCTGTAAGTACAAAATCGTGTTACGGGCGCGCGCCTGTATTTTTGCGAATCTGTTGCGGCGCCGAAGCGTCAAGGATGCATGAGTTACCTAAGCGATTGAGAATGAATGAGAAAATGGAAAACCTCGATTACAGCTTAGATTAGAGTGAAAAATCCGCTTTCAACGTGGCTAAAGCGAAT
This sequence comes from Eretmocerus hayati, assembly GCA_029851415.1. Classification (NCBI taxonomy): domain Eukaryota; kingdom Metazoa; phylum Arthropoda; class Insecta; order Hymenoptera; family Aphelinidae; genus Eretmocerus; species Eretmocerus hayati. The sequence goes on from CM056742.1 coordinate 21,611,862, forward strand.
GCTCGTTTTACGCATTTTCGTTCAAGCACTCGCTGAAACAATCGTTTCGATCGTTGGAATGGAGTGAGTATAGCATAAGTGATTTTGGTAGATTTTTTCGTCCTTGATGGTTGATATACAAGTTGAACATTTGGTCTCGTCGATCTTGAAGGACGGAAAGTCCTTCCGTCCTTCAAGATCGACGAGACCAAATGTTCAACTTGTATATTAACCATCAAGGACGAAAAAATCTACCAAAATCACTTATGATATCCAAGGCCTAAGATCGAAGAGAGGCCACCACCACCGTCCTTCAAGATCGACGAGACCAAATGTTCAACTTGGAGTGAGTATAGGTTCACCCAATATGATAGAAAACGACAACAGTGAGTTGCAAGTGGGTCGTTGGTTACTGAACACGGTTTTTCATCAATTAAGGACCTATTCAATAGTGTTCAAAAATTACATAAAAATGACTAGGCTCGCCGTGGCTGTGGAAGAATGTAAACATTGTCGCGGGTAGGTTTCCCTCTTGGTTTTGGGTTAAAAAATGACTCGAGTTTAACAGAATTTCCAAATTTACCCCTAAAGCTGTCCAAAACTGCTCCATAACCCGGGGCAAATTTGGAACGTTCTTCTCCAATCTAGAAATCAGTATGAAAGCAAAGACCCAGAGGACTGGAAGATATTTTTTAATATCGATTCTTCAATACTTGGACGCTTGATTCGGAGCGCACGTACACCGAAGTATGTATTGCTATTTAGAATTCACCCCGCTCTCCCTCAAATGTCTTCATTTTTATGTTTTGTTGGAAAACAGCCAAAAATCAGTGACGTTTCTTCAGAAATAAGAACATGAGTAGATTTCTCCAATTTGTCTCTCTCAACTTGATAAATATCGAATTTTCTTGAATTTTGTCCAACTCTCAACTAAAATGTAGTGCGAATTGTATAGGGGATAAAAATCCAGCTCTGTGACGAATTGCGATCTCGACAAAAACTTTTATAGCTTTGTTGAATTTGTATAGTTACTTTTCTATTCGATAGTCCAATATACTTCATATCGGCGTTAACAACCATCGGTACTTTTCCCCGGAGTTGAATATATTTTCCGAGTCCCTTAGATACTTTGACGATTTCTGACGAAGTCGAGACAAAACATTTCATTCTTGGTACAACTAGCTGTTACAAACATTGAAATCAATTTGATAAAATAAAACAATTTGATGATCAGAGTTGTTGGGGCCTCCAAAATCTGAAAATTACATCAATTCTAGAGTTAATGATTCTACCAACTTTTCCTCAGGGTTTGGTTCAGATTTTCAATAATCTACTTGAGCTTATTTTTCATCATCAAACTTCGTTGAGAACATCGATTGCGATCGGTCGAGAAAGCTTCCAAAGTACAAATTCTTCATTATGATCATAAATATTCATTATTGAGGATCAAATAATTTCTCTAACTCAACAATCCTCGATTAATGGTGTTATCAAAGTATTTCTGAAAAAATTCACCGAACCAATCATTCTCGCGATTGCAAACCAGGATACTAATCTTGTAACGATTTGAGGAGTCTGAAAATCGTTCGTAGGAAGTTGATCGCTTCATAATAATCATATTTCATCTTCCAACCTTCGTAATAAATTAAAATTTCAGGATTTCAGGATTTCAACAACTTTTTTTGTTATTCTGTGCGCAAAAATGGCCATTTAGACGCAAGTGTGCGTGTGCAAATAGCGAATTTGCACATTATTCCGACACAACTGTGTGCAAATATTTTTTCACGCAGTGCGCAAATGAGGCATCAGTGCGCAAATACTCGTTTGCGCACTGCGTAAACGAAGAACAATGTGCAAATGAGGCATTTGCGCACTGTGCAAATTTCGTTCGCGCACTGGACTTGAGTTGTTTTCTGGTCACTCTATACCATCATCTATCTATATATCATCATCATACATAATTGTGAAGAATATCTAACTTCGATCTTTCGAGCACCAGCGACAGTTTTGAGCAACGTGGTAACATACTATATGGGCGATAGAGTTTTTTCTGATACATTTCTCAGAATTTTTTTTCAGTCGGGGGGCTCCGCCCCCCGAACCCCCCGCCGGGGGCTCCGCCCCCTGCACCCCCGCCGGGGCTCCGCCCCTGGACCCCCTCCTCCGCCCTCCTGTGACCCCGTCATGCCATGTTCCTCTAAATGCTTGAAATGCATTGATCATTCGTTGTAGGTGATGCTTCGGTCACTCCTCGCTACTGTCAAAATTTTTCAGAAAGTCGTCATGGATCCCAAGTAGTTCAAATGAAAATGGTTCATAATTTGTTTGAGGAGGAAAAAGGACTCGGAAAGTTCGTACACACCAATGCGAGAAAGGAACAAAGTCCGTCAACTCTCGAGACGACGCCCAAGTCTCACAGCATCCCCTAATTTTTTGATATGTTTTAGGAGGCGGGTTACATTTTTGCTCACAGAAATAACAAAAAATATCGTAAGCAACTCGGGTGCCGACATTTGCGCACTCGTCCCCGCAACTCGTGTGCAAACGTTCCATTTGCGCACAGTTTCGTCGTTCACGCAGTGCGCAAATGGCTGATTTGCGCACTGCGTAAACGATGAAACTGTGCGTAAATGAGGCGTTTGCACACTCGTTGCGGTGACTCGTGCGCAAATATCTGTTGGCGCCCTTGTTGCTTAATATACTATTTTTGCACGATGTTCTCCGATCGAAAAATTCTTTGTGAAACAAAAATGGAAAAACAAATACAAAAATGAGATTATCAAAATAAAAGAGGACGTTCACCCCGCACTTTCTCCTGAGAATATTTTTAAATCTGAAAATGACATGTTGTAGCCCTGTGTTGATGACACGAGATTGTGACGCTGATGAGACTGTTCAGAGATGAAAAAAAATTTATGAGTTCAAACAATACGCATGTTTATTATACCCAACTAATCAAATGAAATTTAGCTGATTTTCTCAAATTTGAACAATATTTTATAAACATTCATGTCAAATCAAGACAAATCGATATAAATGCTCGTAATTCACTTCCGACAGAAGATATAGGGCGATGCTTGATTTTTGAGTTCAGACAGAAATCTTTCGTTGAATTTTTGAGTGTTAGCTTTTGAAAAATATATAAACAATCTAACAATGGATAACGATTATATCATGTTCAAGATAAATTTGATAATAGGTTTATTCGATTACGGCGGCCACGCCGGCGTAATCGAATAAACCTAATATCTATACTCGATTGATCTGCAATGATGACTACTGACATGCATGAAAATCACTTTTCATTCATCAAAACAAAATAGAAGGTATTTATTAGAAGTTGAGGCTTGTCTGTGGTTTATCCAGACCCGACCAAAGAAAACCTCATATGAGCAATGGAAACGATCTTTAATATTCTCTCGACAACAGACGTCCCTGTAAAACAGACATAAAGTCTATTTCGGTTAGCAAAGCGCTACGCCCGTTTTGCGAATGACAGAACACGCAAATTCAAAGCTTTCCAAGGTCTCGTATTTCATAATAGCTAAAAAGTTCAAAATAAGAGAAAAATAGACGAAACGTAACAAGCTTGTAGTGTAGTAAGATGTCAGCGACATTTCCTTTATAATTTACGCAAGTTGTAAGATAAATAAGTTTGTCATCATAACTATCCGGTGTTTCTGCAATGAAGCGAAAAAAAGATCGGCACTATTTTCCATCATTCTATGATCTTCAATTTTAGAATATTTTAGACCATAATATGAGACATCGTATCATCTTGAAGTTTTAAAAAATTACAATAGTTTTTTTTTTGCAAATAGTTTTATGAATACTGGATATCAGTCGAATCTGGAGGACGAAGAGAATCAAAATAGATAAATTATAACAATAGTGTGACGAAAATGAAAAAATCCCACAAGTCAATTTTTTTCAAAGAAAAAGAAGATTCTCAATTTATAGAAATACTTGAAACATATTCAAAATCATCGAAGTGGAAGGAAATTTCATTTTACACCTGCTATACTTCAAAAAGATCTGATGACTGCGTATTGTGTGCGCATCTTGATATTGTACTCGTGCAAATATTGGCAGTGCCAATGTATATCCGAAGCCAAAATTCTATGGACCATTAAATGCCAACCGGATAAGCATGGCAGCCAGCTATTATAACGTATGTACCAGAAACTAATCCCAAAGAACTTTTTGTTCATAATTTTTACCTGAAATCCAGACAAAAATAATCATGCCCTCTGTTTGCAAATTCTAAATGTCTAATGTCACACAAATTTCTAATCAAAAACACCCTCCTACCTATCCGAAAAAATAATTTCAATCATCTCACGCTCTCAGAAAGTTATTCATAATATCAATGTGTAAACCTCAGCTCTCATATTTTTTTAAACACCCATTTCCTGGAGTTTTTTCTGAAAACTACGCATTTGTAATTTCCAGATTAAATTTTGGATCTCCATCTCGATTCAAAGCACTGAATTTCAAATCAAGTAACACGTCCGTATAAATCAACCCTCAATAAAGACCCAAAATTGAAAAAGAGTTTGCAAGCTCAGCGATTACAGGCACAAGTATAACACACGTGGCTACAAGTATAAACATAATAAATATACACTGACCGGCACTACAGGGGCGCAAAACTCGCACATATCCCCACACATCATAAACTTCTACCTTCCCTATCAACAGCTCAAAAATCACATAACAAATTCAAAAAATATCTACATACGTGCAAGGTATCACACTAGATGAATTGTCCAAAATCTCGATATAACAATCTTCTTTCCTAAACTTTTGAAAAAAAACTATTTTGCGTCTGATCGTTGTATATTTGCGATGTGTCTAAGTCAGCGGTCGGATTTACTTTGGACTTACTGGTCCCTCTTCTTCTTTCTACCACTTCTCACGCATCGAACCAGGCAGTCAAAAAGCTTATTCTACCTATATATATCTTCATCTTTACAACTATAATACACTACATATATATATAGATAATACTATTCCAAAGCTCACGAAGAGTATAAGAAATTCGTGAGAGATTCGAGATGCGAGAAAGACTAAAATAGAAGGCTAGCACGGCCCTGAGCAACATTCGACCTGATGCTGATTTTAATACTTCTACACTCGTTGTCGTTCACATATCACATTGACGAGGTGCAAGCTCTGATGAACTCTAACAGATATCGACGAGATAAAATTGTATAGAAGAAAAGATTGGAGACTCTTATGTATGGTCGATCGGATTGCAATGATAGGTATTTCGTCTAGGTAAGTTTGAATTAAATTAGAGATGGTGTGGGCTGCAGAGAAGTGCGTGCATACGTAGATTCATTGGAAGGTGTACTCAGAAGTTGCGAGTGATCGGTATGTTTTTAGGTTCGTAGATATAAGCTCCGATTGCTATTCCGATCCATGTCGATCTGTGTGGGATGAAGAAGAATCGGTCGAACGATATGTGGTGAAATTTAGATGGCTAAAGTTGTGAGAGCAATTTTTACCTTTTTTAGTGATTGAGATCATGAATTTTCAATCAACATTTATGGATTTGAAGCTTTCAACAAAAGTTGGTCTACATGAAAATGTTGCTATCAAATCATTCCGAGACTCAGATATCTACAAATCTGATGGATTGTTGACCTTGAAAAAGTCATAACGAATCATACCTAAGGTCTAAAAATACAATTTTGAATTGCAAATCCTAGTTAAAAGCTTGAATCTTGCGGACGAACTGAAAGACTCAAGTTTTCGACTTCTGGCAACTGTTTCTTGAAATCAACGGGACGAGTCGTGGATTAGCATAGGCTGACAGATGATCGGCATTAAGAGGATGTCGGATACCGACATTGTCGATTTTCCGGATTTCTCGACGGATTTTCGAGATATCGGGATTCTACTAAGTAACGCCGATTCTATTTGGCTCATAGAATCGGCGTTACTTGTTAGATTTTTGATATCTCAAAAATTCATCGAGAAATCCGAAAACTCGACTATGTCGGTAACTGTACAATATTGATAGGACTCCGATACCCCCTTAAAGAGCAATCATTCAATAGCTATATGATTAAAATGTATATTTTTTGAGCCGGACAAAGAACTGCCTCGCTAAAATATTAGGTACCTAATCGCTCATAATTTGGAATGTTTACAATCGGCAAAATGTAAGTAATTTTCAAAGCTCGTCTCCAAGAGAAACATGTTTGTGCATAGAAAAAAAAAATCGGGGGAAATATGCTCCGCAGCTCATGTATGGAGCCCACTCGCATAAAAAAATCTTGAAAAATCGTGAATCTTGAAAAAGAAAATTATGAAAACCGATCGTTCAAGGTAAGGATTTCAAACTTCATCAAAAATAAATCGACATACTCTGGTAAAAAAGCTCACTTGGCGCTTTATTCAACGCTCAATCTACCTATGTACAAGTATAATCCAATGCACTCCTAAACAATTCAATCCCACTCGTCACCCTTGATATCCTCCACAATATCATCATCACCACTCGTAGGCAACTCCACCTCTTTTCCAAGTTTAGCCTTCTTAGTTTTATTCTTCTTTTCCTTCTTCCTCTGTCTATCTTTCTCCAATCTCCTTTCCATCTCTTCAACAGGAATATCATTATCACTATCTTCGTCACTGTCACGTGCTGCATTAGATTGCTGTTGTCTTTTCCTCTTGATTGAAGGAACTCCAAAATCAGCTGCATTAGCTTCGTTCTGAGTAAGCAATTTCAGTTTCTGAGACTGATGGACCTTTATCCACGAGTCGTAGAATTTGACCACTGGTGGATTTGCTTGCTTCATTCTTGCTTCCCAACACTCAATTGCTTGCTTATCAGTCAGTTCAAAGGTCTGTCGTGCTCGCTCATTAGCCAAATATTGACGGCCTTCTTCGATCTTGTCGAGCAATTGTTTCATCTTGCGGCAGTAGTTTGCAACGTGACATTTTTTCAGGAACTCCTTAAGCTGAAAATCAGATCAACATGAATTATTGTAATACATATGTTGAAACTATCTTTAATCGAGGTTCTCCCTCGGAAATTACGGTATAGATAACTGCTGTAACGGTTGTTTCACGATCTTTCTTTGAAAAATAATGATTAATTCTTGAAAGAGAGTAAAAATCCAGATCGGAACTAATAAAATAGATTATTTGAAGTTGAAATAAGATTCGGCGGTTTCAACATACGAAAATCGCACGATGAAATCTAGAACTGAATCTGCTACGCTTTCGAACAAACGATGTCAATTACCCAAATCATTGATTCTCGAAGTGAAAATCTCACGAAAAAATGAGCTAGAACGACTCATTGTACATACCTTTACAACACAGAGAACATACATATCAGGGAAGTACACATAGTGACTGTCTTTTGCCGCACACTCTAGAATAAGCTCATACATGTTTTCAATCAAAGCATCCTTGTAGGCGTTTTCTTTTCCCTGACTTTTTGATACCCTCAACAAACACATAAGTGACATTGGTTTCATTGAGACAACCTTGTGCCTCTTGTTGAAGTCGTAATCTTCCAATATCTGAAAAAGTCGTTCATGAGTGCATCGAAAATTTAGCGGTATTAGTATTTAAAATCGATCTCTTGTCCAACCTGAGTCAAAAACGGCAAAATTGGAATAACAACTCCTGTTTGTTTTGAAATGTTGATCAACATTTTGATGCAGTGGAACCTTAGTGGATAGTATTGCCAGGTTGGAATGAGTTTGATCACTCCTATGATTACCTATTGAATACAAAAATTCATTCAATGGTAACTTTGGGCAAAGGAACGAGTTCTTCTAGATTGAGTATCTGAAGTTTCTCACCTGAACTAAGGGATACAATAAACTACGCATCATCGTTCCCTGTCTGGTTACTGTGATGAGTTCTGACCAGAACCATAAAGAATTAACATATTGCCAATTGTACACAGCTTGGAAGTGCTCCTAAGGGAAAAATTGCAGAGGATATTCAGAAATTAATGACTTATATGCAGTACAGTTACAAACGGATACAGTGGCAATAAATTGTTTCAACTCACTTTTTTCTTCAAGGTCAAAGCATTTCTCAAATGAATTGCAAGCTGCCTAATGTACAGGAAAGCATTCTGATATGAAACTTCATTGTTGATAGAATAAATTTCAACAAGAGAACGTCTCATGAAGTTGATTCCAGGCAATGTGGTGGGTGAAACAAACTTGGAATTTTCTACATATTTAATATACATAGTCTGAAAAAAGAGATTATTCATTTAAGTTAACTGAGATGAATAGATTAGTGTGATCAAAGACTTAGGATCACAAAGCTCACCTTTGATAAGCCATGGAGGATTCCAACTTGGCTTGTACCAATCTTAACAATACACATAAAAGCTAGTACTCGAACTGTTTCATCTTCAGCTTTAGACCAAAACTTGAGCAATACACGCAATAGAGGCTTGCGTAATGAAGAAAAAGACTGAGTGTAAGGTAGCATCTGATGCAAGTGTTTCAATTGTACAGAGATTATATCAGCTGAGGATATATTTTCCAAAACCTATAAGAACAATTTTAGATTTAAAATAAGTTGCCAAGATATCTCAAATATTTAATAAAAACATACCCTAATCAAATCAGATAGGTAAGATTTGAGAAGCCTCTTCACTTTTGGAAACCTCTTTGCCTTGTGTGCCTCAAATCTGGTCCCTTCGCCAAGTTTCAGGAACTTTTTGAAAGCAGTTGGAAGTAGCATAACACATAGTTGAACAATCTCATTGAAAACTAAGAAAAATACAAAATTATAAGCAAGAAATTTCAAATCCATGGAAAAATGAAAGAGAAATACTTACTGGCTCCTCCATCTACACGGTATTTAGTCGTGGGCTCTGTATCACAAACCATTTCTAAGGCTGCATGGAAGGCTTCTACCACACATTTGATTGTCTTTGCAGATCTGTAATGACAAATTGATTGAAAAAGTATGATCATTCAAATAAGAATTCATAAAATATAGAATTATTACTTGTCTGTTTGAAGTTCTTCTTGCCATGTTTTGATAAGTTTCAAATTAACTTTGATTGCACCTCCTGATGTTTCCGTGGTTTCTCCATCTCCTTCATAATCTGATTCATCACTTGCCACCTATAAACTTATTAGCTTCAGAGAACTAGTTTAAATTATTTATAGGCAATGAAAATATAACTCACCTCAAGATCATCATCAGGTATATGTCTCATTTCATCACCACCAGCGGATACATCATCGTCATCATCGTCAATATTGAAATCCAATAGTTTTGAATCATGCGTTTTCAAATAGTTGAAGAATTCAGGATCAAAATCCTTCAAATTCATCAAGGATTTTTTGTGTTCATCTGGATCTAAATCACTTGCTCCACTGTCGGAATCGTTTGCATCTTGCTGTTCATCTGGATAGTCAGAAGGGATATTTTAGGTACAATTCAAGCTTGACAATTTTCTTTACAAATTTGCCATGAATAATTTCAAGAGCACTCACCAGACACCTGCTTTTTCTTCATCTTCTTGGCTGACTTTGTGATATCAGTCTTGGGATTTTTTGTGACTTTTAAACTCTTGGTTGGAACACCAAATTCTGCACAAACAAGGATATCCAAACACTTTTAGAAATCAGTAATAATACAATCAACCATATCAATATATTGACTCTATCATTGAGACTCGTCATTGAGATAAGAGGGTATGATATAAACAGTGATTGGGACTTACGAGAGCTCTTTTTGACCTTCTTCAGCTTAGTTGAACCATTTTGTGTTTTGGGCTTCTCATCATCATCATCATTCTCAAAATCTTGATTCATGAACTCATCTGTAGTGATTTTGGCCAAATTTTTCTTGCCTTTTTTGAGCACGTGTTTTTTTGCCATCTTGCCAATGACATTTCCTTTTTTCAACTTCATGTTTGAATTAATGAAAACCTCGATGAATTTTCACTTTCTGAACTACAAACTGCTGAAAAACACTGAAAAACCGCAACGCTAAACGCTACGGGAAACTACAGGTTAAAATCCAAAACTAAACACACGTGCACGCACGATGCGATGACGGCGCCGGTGTGGTAAAAAAAGACAAATTTCTACCTTACCTACCAATTTGCAGAAAACAAACAAAGAGCAGACAACATTCTGCGTGCGGGAATTGATATTGCGTATACAATTCAATTTATTCAACAATATCATCTTTTATTCATTCCAAAAAAAGTTCAAGTGAATAGAGACAATTTGAGAAAGTTTATCATAACGACATCGTGAATCCGACAACGATTTGAGGTGTGAATCGATCGAGGTATGAGATTTCAACTTAGGTTGTTTTGGGGTTATTTTGGAGGTACTATTTTGTGTTTGTGTTTAACTTCAATTTGGTTGAATTTGCTCTCGAGTTTGTTGAACGATCGTCCTGACTGTCTTGTTACTATATTATTTCTGAGCCCAATTGTTCTAAATCATGATCCTTGCAACTCTTGCAACTCTCTTTTTGACTACTTATTTTGTCGTAGCTTACTAACTAACATTGCATGTTTTTGAAATAGTGACTAGAAGTAGGATCATAATGGCTTATACAAAATAGAAATCTCCAATTTTAATTCCCATTCCATTTGAAATACCATTCTTCTACCTAAGTATGATGCACCTCAGTTTCAGCCACTACCAGAATTCTGTACGAGTGACTAGTAAAGTGGATGGAAAAATATGCATGTCATCTGCATGAATTTCATAGCAGTAGATATGTCTTAACCAAGTTCTACTTATCGCCAGTGTATACAACTCAATGCAGGAAAGGATGATTTCCACCATCTGTTATATTGTTCTACCGATCGTTGCTATTGCTGGACTGCTGAGAAAATGTAGAGAGTCTTCTTGGGGAAGATGCAAGAGTAAAAGCAATTTAGAAGGTAGAGTTTTCATTGTCACTGGAGCTAATTCTGGAATTGGAAAGGAAGTTGTGAGAGAATTGGCTAAGCGCAAAGCAACTGTGATTTTGGCTTGTCGTAATGTTGAATCAGCCAAGAAAGTAGTGGAAGAAATTCTTGCTTCAGCTTCTGATGCAAAACTGGTGAGTGTTGCAACCTCCTTTGGATAATGTATTAAATCTTGGATAAAATTAGAACATTTCAAATATTCTTCCACAACCCATTTGTAGATTCCTATGGAACTGGATCTTGCATCTCTTGCATCTGTGAGAAACTTTGCTTCACAAGTCCTGGAGAAGTTCCCACAAATCCATGTCCTGATCAATAATGCAGGAGTCTATGTACCATTGCAAAACAAAGATAAGGACGTCACCAAGGAAGGATATGAAATTCATTTTGGTGTAAATCATCTTGGACACTTTTTATTAACTAATCTTCTACTAGATAGATTGAAAGAAAGTGCTCCTAGCAGGTAAAGTTGCTATCACATTTCTCTTGTTGGAGTAAGCATCAAACTTCTTCAAGTCTGGATTTTTCAGGGTTGTGATAGTAACATCCAAGTTACTTGAATCAGGTGTTATTGACTTTGAAAATTTGAATGGTGAGAAAGGGCTGCAAGTTAAGGGTAGAATGAATCCAGGCTATTGTAATTCAAAATTGGCCAATGCCTATTTTGGTCATGAACTTGCCAAAAAAACGGAAAACACCGGTGTCTGCGTGTATTTAGTTTGCCCAGGTTTTGCTTACACAGGGCTATTCAGACATGTAAAGAGGAGCTGGTTCCATTACATAATGTTCTTTCCTGTAGCTCTCCTGTATTTACGCACCTCAAATCAGGTGAGATTATTCATTCGTGCCATGAGTTATGTGAGTAATGAAAAAATTTCCTTGGCGTCATATCAAAATTTTGTTCAAAATTTCGAGTCATAATTGATATCCATGCGAGCATAAGCAACTGCAGAATTTGATGATACCAAATAATAAAAATACTGTATCTAGATTCATTCTCTGAACAATGTATTCCCTATCCAGTTCAAAAATTGTATATATGGCCATCATTCATGAGATTTTATATGCTTCATATCTTGACTTCTAGTCCGTGTATCGATTGATTTCTCTCCAAAATGTCTAATTTCACTTGTCATTGTCGACGCCTTCTGCGATAGCTTTTAAATCCATCCTTGACTCTTTCCCACGTGCAAGATTCCTTGAATTGAAAAATCTCCAACCAATTTTTCTTCTTCATTCCGGTCTTGATCTTGAACACGAATGATATTCTACTATTATCCATTCAATTTTTCAGGGTGCTCAAACTGTGCTACACTGTAGCACAGAGTCTGACTTATCCAAGGAGAGTGGAAAAATGTACCGTGACTGTAAGGTGTACGTTCCGAAAAAAGAAGTGATACCCGAAGCAGCCGAACGTTTGTGGCAAGTTAGTGAAAAATTAACAAACCTTAATTAATCAGCGTGATTGTATTTATAGATGAAGACTGAAACATTTCCATTTATAATTCGGAAAATTTTACACCTCATAGTGCTCAAACCTCAAACTTGTACAATTCATTCAAAGAAGTAAGATTAGGTCATAGATGCCCCATGTAACAATCTAAATTTCATAGCGAGCTCCTTGCGTCTGTTGAAACGACGGTTCGTAACGCGATGGCTGTCAAAAATTACGTGACAATATGAGGACTTTTCACCCTCCCTTCAGCCTCAGATTTTTTCAATGAGAAATGTCAGGATAGGGTTACATCACCTAGTTTATTGAGGATAGTATTATAATTCACATCATTAACAGCCAAATCTAGTGATATAAATATAACTTTATCCTTGAATATGTCTTTCAGTGGTTTTTCGATTGTCCTCAAGTAGTCTCACAGAGATTTAAGTCTGTCAATTGAATGTAAATGTGATAGATAGTATAAAAAGTAAAACCTATACATGCATGAATAATTTTAATAGCACATCGTGATAATCAAAAATAGTTCATCCCAAGCAATTTCATCTTATTATTATGCTCTAATTGATTGTTTGAAGTTAAGAAACAGTAAGATGTAGTCATTAAAGTTATATAATATGAAACTGATCATTTAGTAGCAATACTCTCTTTTCCAACCCAAGCTCTTTACATGATATTCTTTTGATAGCTCACCCCTAGCTTTTGCCAAAGCCGTGTAGGTATGGCGACCTCACCTTTTAATACAATTCTTAAACGCCTGATCAAGTAAAATGTGTGGAGCTGTAAATTTTCGATAGAAAGATTGCTTCAGCGCTTTTGCTACGGTGGCGGAAACAAATTACGAAATTGCGAGATTGCAAATATGCACAAAACCTTGTCAAAAATTACAAGTTTGGCATATATTTGCACAGAAATCTATGATCCCAGCGAGATGCCCCGATGCACACGGTAAAGTGGAATCTTTCTCTTTACAGTGCGATGGGTACCCACTGATGGATTGTGAAAAAATTATCGACCGATCGGAATTTTTGTTCGGTGATGAGTATCATATCATCTTTGAAATTTTGGCATTCGTTTGATCCTAAACCTATTTAAAAGACAAGTGACGAAAAAATTTATCATCGAATCCGATATCGTAAATGAATATCGGATCCGGTGATCAATTTTTTATGTAAGTAATACTTTCGTACAAAAAACTATCTTATGATTTTTCTCTAGCTGATGAGAATTGCAGGGATCGAAATGCAATGTGTAGTATATATCTTGTCGCTTTTAAACATCACACTCCACATCCGTTTTACATTCTACATGAGTGTATATTTGAAGGCATCGAATATCAAAAGTTATCAAACTGCTTGTACCAGTTTCATTATTTTTTTATTAGTTTAAAACTGTTCCATAATCTTCGTCTATATCCAACGTATCTCCGGTCATTTTGTAGGCCTAAGATAGGGGCCTAGAGATACATACATAAGTCTCCGAGCTATTTGTTGAAATAAATTCAGTAATATTGGAAAAGGTTGTAATAATCGCAGTTTCTCTGTCATCTCGATAAGTTTTTACGCTCTAATATTGCGTTGCAGTTAGAAGAAGTTTTTTGGAATACGATTCGCGAGATTCAAACTGATATCGAAAAACTATAGCTCTCTTAACATCATAACACTGATGGGTAAGATGAAACAACTTTTTTATACTGAAAAATATTTGAGATGTAGTTTAATTAAGCCGCTAAATCCAAGTCCATTTCCAGATTTTCTTGATATCGATCGCGTCGGAATTTTGAGTTAGTTAATTAAAATAGCGAAAAATTCTGTTTTCGCCGGGACGAAGTACGAGTATGATCCTTCTCAATGAATGTGTTTATCAATTAATTATTTTAATCGATCTGTAGTAATGGCATAGATGAATTATCGATTTGAAAATAATAGATGATACAGATTTGGGTACAGATTTTTGAAAAACTTCGGCCGCGACAAATTGCGGAATCCCTACCTTACCTACATTTACAGAGTCTCCGAGACTCAGTCTCGAAAGTCGTCTGCTACAGATCTTGTCCTTGTCAACATTCAACATTCAACAAGCGAGTCCGACAAGTATTTTCAATCTTTCAAACCGCAAAAAAAATGGAATCCAGTCATAAATGTTGTTGTCAGACAGATAAGAATAATAAGGAACGTCGATGAGGTACAATAATTTCAAGATCTAGTATATATTGATGGATGCAAAATTCGTGCCTACTTATTTGGTTCTCAGGAATGAGTATCTTGTTTGTTGACCTCAGATTTTTCTCTCAATTTTCCTTCAATCACTTCGAATCAATATTGAGAGAAACAACTGGCAACTATATCATTTTTTATAGCTTTCTGCGGGTGCATAAGAATGCATCTATCTTCATTTTTTGAGCTTACTTCCATCACCATTGTATCTTCCCATCAAATACTGCATAGACAAGAGAGGAATGAATAAACTTGTTTATTGTATCTAGACAAGGTCTCATTCATCACAGTGAATACATCAGAATGCAAGAAAAAATAATACCAAGAATCACAAAAATCTTGTATATTGCACTACGAGTAGCAATTATTGTTGGATTGTTGAGAAAGTGTAGAGAATCTACGTGGGGTAGATGTAAGAGTAAGCATAGCTTAGAGGGTCAGGTGTTCATTGTCACTGGAGCCAACTCTGGGATTGGAAAACAAACTGTGAAGGAATTGGCTAAACGTAAAGCTACTGTGATTTTGGCTTGTCGTAATGTTGAATCAGCCATTAAAACAGTAGAAGAAATACGAGCTTGTGCTCCTAATGCAAAACTGGTGAGATATCAACTTGCTTGAATCAATTGATTTGATGAGTTATTAAGTATCAATATCCAGTCCCCTGATTGAGAAGCAGCTAAGAAATTCTTGAATGATTCACTTATAGATACCTATGGAATTGGATCTTGCATCACGGATATCTATAGTAAATTTTGCCTCAGAGGTTTTGAAAAACTTTCCTCAAATACATGTACTGATTAACAATGCAGGAGTTCATATACCTAGCTTTACACCTGTGCTGAACGAAAACAACAAGAAGACTTGGGTAGAGAGAAAAGATACTACTAGAGATGGATTTGAAATTCACTTTGGTGTAAATCATTTAGGGCACTTCTTATTAACTAATCTTCTATTACCTAGACTGCAAGAGAGTCGTCCTAGCAGGTAGAGTTGCTCTATATCTCTAATTCTTCTAAGATTGTCAAATTTTTTCAATACATGGGACTTTTTTCAGGGTTGTGGTTGTGTCATGCTCACTATTTGAGTATGGCCACCTTGATTTTGATAATTTAAATGGTGAAAAGAGAGATCTCTTTCGTAGATTCAGTGCTAAAGGAAACATAAACATGCTTTACTATCATAATTCAAAACTGGCTAATGTCTATTTTGCATGTCAACTTGCAAAAATAACGCAAAACACGGGTATTCGAGTTTATGCAGCTTGTCTAGATACTGCCTATACTCCGTTCTGGCGACATATCGATAAGGGAAGGCCATGGTTTCTTTACATTATTGCCTTCCCTCTAGCTATTCTAGGGATGCGCACAGCCAATCAGGTAATACTCCTAATGGACCCAGAGTAAAAAACAATGAGCTAAGAGAATATTGTATAATGTCGTCCTCTACTGTGACGTCAGTTAGCTCATTCCACAGAACAAACCAAGCCCGGTCATATTGATGAAAAATTCGAAATGAGTATTCACAAAGCTTGTGATCTTTGATCGAGCCGAACCTGCTGATCGCGGTGGGACGATTAAAAATTTAATTCGTGCCATTTATCGTCGTTCAAGTGATACTAGAGCTGGATGGCGGAAATTTACTCTACTGAATATTAGCAATATTTCATCTCAGTTTTCATCTGATTCATTCGACCAAAATCAGCCGAAACAACGACATGTTATAAAGATATAGTATAGTTGAGATTTTTATTCTTCAATTCAATTATTTTGCGTCTGCTCAAATTAAAATTCCAATAATTTCTTGATATAACCTTATTGTTTAATCGTCAAAGCTGAAAAAATTAGCGAATCTCGATGATGAGAGCCAATTTCATTCAAAGTCTATCTTTGTCTTTTTTCATGGCTCTCTTTAAATTCTCTTGACTCTGAGTCTATACAAAGGTGAATGGAATATTCTAATTTAATTCTATCTTTACAGGCTGCTCAGACTGTGTTACACTGTAGTACAGAACCTTCATTGACCAGTGTAACCGGAACTATGTATCGAAATTGTAAACTTTATAAAACAAGAAAACCATTGGTGTGCCAATTTGGTGAAAGACTGTGGCAAGTTAGCGAGCAATTATCACCAGTGCCGGCTTTACCATAGGCAAATCCAGGCACAGGCCTATAGGCCCCCACCACCAAAAGGCCCCCACCATAGCATGCGAAATTTTTTTTTTTTCAATTCTATACCGATAAGAAACGGGCAGGACTGAAGTAGTTCGTCAAAGAATCTGCTGAATTTATCATTAGAAGAATCGAAAGACATGCCAAGAATTTACTATAATGGAGGAGTACAATTAAAACTGGGATGAAGGTGTTCGCTTTCCCCAAAAAGATTGTCAGCATCATATCTTCGCTTCTAAAGCACCTTCAGAAACCTGCCGGGAGTCATTTCAAAGCTTGGAATCTTTACTTTTCAGACAAATAACTGCCATTCTATGAAAATGTACTTGACCCCTTCCTGCTCCATTTTCATCTGGAATCAGATGACCAATTTCAACTCCTGGAAAACTTGAGGAGGATATGTTGAGAAATTCGATAGATAAGTCTGAACCAGACTAGACTTGATTTATGAAGAGTTGTTCCAACTTTTTCCAGTTCAGATTTGGCTACAGAATTTCTCAACATATCCTCCTCAAGTTTCTCAAGAGTTGAAATTGATCTAATTCCAGATGAAAATAAAGCAGAAAGGGGTGAGTCAAACTCGTCGAGTTCCAATTTTGACTTTTGGAAGAAATGAAGTCGGAGGGGGAGGTCGCTTATTTCTGGATTTTTCAAAAATAATCTGTTTTTGAAAAAATTGAGATAGATTGGCTCGGGTTAGTCGGAATGGGAAGTACTGTAGCTCATTCGTAGGTTCTGTGACAAGAATAAGAATGGATTGAAATACGTTGGAGGATGTTCAGATACGCCAGAAATGAAAGCAAAGTTGGAAGGGAGAAGTCTCCTATTTTTGAGAATTTCAATAATGATCATTCTTTGGAAAAATTAAGATAGTTTAGTTTTGGTCGATTGAAATTGGACGTACTTTAGCTCATTTTGTGGGATTTGAAACGAGCTTGGAAACAAGCTCAAGTACGTTGGAAAATGCTCGGATGCGCCAGAAATACAAGCAAAGTCAGCAAAAAAAGTGTCAAATTAGGCACATTCCCATTCAAACCTGTGTTAATTTTGATAAAAGCTTGATGGCTCTTGCTGGGACTTAAAATCCAATTTCTCAGCATCCAGCAAAATCTTATTTACATCTATATATACAAATACAACATTTCCACATAGGGCGTATCGATTCTCGAAAAAAGCCCTTTTTCGGCTCATCCTAAAAAAATTCGTATATATCTGTATTAGTTATAATTTATGCGAAATTCCGACGTTGGGGTGAAAGTTTAATGGAACCTACTTCACGCAGAATCTTTTAGACCCTTCCCTCCTTTTTCCCTACATAATATCAGCAAATGTTTCAAGTAAATCTGATCCCCTTACATAGGCCCCCACCATCCAGTGCCTAGGGCCCTCGGTGGCCTAAAAACGGCACTGATTATCACATCTTGATGAAGAAACATAATTAGGTTCCTATATTTATACAAAGACTAAAACAGTTCTATCTCACAACGTTGGCTTAATTCCTACATCTTATTCATCTCGGACTCACATAATTTATTTGAAGAATTCCTGAATTTCGAAACTCAATGAAACATGAATTTGGCATCATTCTCATAAAATCTCTTTTAATAGAGAATTGTTACCAAAGACTGAAAACTTTATTTGGAGACCGTAATTTGTCTCCAAATTTAATGTATGTATATCAAATTTTAAGGCAAGCTTGACCAATTTCGACATACGACTAAACGACTAATTATCCTCGCCACTCGATTTCAAAGTTGGATTTATGCTCTAGTTTAACGTCCCGATCTCCTGGTGTTGTGTGCTGATTGATTTGATTTCTGTTGGTTGTTGACTTATTAAATTCTGACCTAAATAATTGTTTGATCATATTTGATTTCACGAAAGCAACGCTGAAATATAACCGCTCAACTTTATCTTACCGCGGCTCAACTCGACCGACATTCTTTATTTCTAGATCTTTGACATCTTAGTCGTTATCGGGAGTTGCTAAATTCGATCCTGAACATATTTTATGAGGATAACGCAAACACCAGCAATCTAGCACGAGAGACTTTTCAAGTGAGCCCCTCTCCTATCCTCTATCGTGAGTTTAGCAAATCGTCTCAAAAGCACTTTTTTCACTGTGCAATTTGCTATGTCTCATACTCTACTCAATTTTATCATGTTGAGCAAATTTGGTCTCTTCTAGGCCGAAACATTTTTTTTCACTAGTGTATGATGAGATTAGATATGCATTCCGCTCGGAAATGTTTTGCCGTCACCTTTATCATTTTTGCGAGCTATTTCAGGACGAAATGTTAGTTTTGTGTATCAGTTCCGAGACAGACTCACAAGCTGGTGACCGAAATATTCAATAGGACAAACACAGAAAGATAAGATTGTATCTCTTCCTACGTTCTATTGAAAATCATTATTCTCTACGTAAAAATGAATGAAAAAAGTCGCCATAGACACGCGGGGACTCAACTTTCAATTTCTGGATCTTTGGACGCAAAATGTGTAAAGTTTGCGTGATGATGTTCGTATACAAGACCGTGCAGAAATTCCTTAACGGTGGCATGATATCCTCTCTTACTTGAACCTCTATGCTTGCTCGAGACCACATCAAAGTTGGAAAATTTTGAAAACCTGCATTTTGAAGATAAGAAAGAATGCTTACTTTCTGTGGTTTTTTATTTTTCATTCAACCCATTCTGGTTGCACAAACAGCTGATGTAAATTCAAGAATTTCGAGAAGAAAAACGTTTTTACCCCATCAGTTGCCATTGGACGCTGATAAAGATAGAGTAATTTCACGAAAAGCATCTCGAATAGCAGAAAAACCCCAATTTGCAATTATTCTTTTATTGTTTCTACCGTCGTGCGAAAAAGACTGTGAGAGCTCTCTAAGTAGCAAAATCTGTAGTTTTTTGCCGTTTTCCCGGCATTTCATTAAAAATCCGAGAATGTGTCTACTTTGACAGCTCTCACAAGCTGTTGTTCACGCGACGTAAATATAATCCAAAAGTCATTGCAAATGAGATTTTTTTCACCACTTAACCTTTACAGTGCCTGGATGATAATCCTCGTGACATATCGGACGTTTCCATGAATAGAATTCGCCCTTCGGCTATACTAATTTTCTTAAGAAAAATACCGGCAGTCTAAAAGTTAAGATTCCTCGTGTGAAATTGCTCAATTTTTATCCGCGTCCAAATGGCATCTGATACAGTAAAAACATTTTTTCTCGAAATTCGTGAGATGACATAAGTTGTTTTTGCAACCAGGAAGGGTTGAAATGAAAATTAAAAACCACAGGAAATGAGAATTTTTTCTCATTTTTAAAATGCTTTTGTAAAACTTTTCTACGTTGATGTGGGCTTGAGTGATCGACGTTTGAGCAAGAGAGGATTTTGTACCACCGCTCAAGATTTTTTACACGGTACCTTCTGTATTTACTTACTGATCAGCTTCCCAGAATTCAAATTGGATGATCTGCAGCCCAATAATATTCCTCCTCACATACTCTGCGTGCCATAGACGAATCTGTAATTAAATGGATATATCAGGCCATTTGCAACGGTAGAGTTGCAAAATTTGGTATACTTTGCAAATTGCTAAAAAATCAGCGTCTCTTAAATTTCAATTGCTCTTGGATGCATTTCAGCTGATTTCGTGAATCTTGGAATGAGTTGCAAAATAGGCTGAATGAAATGCATAATTCTCAGTATATGTTCTTAAAAATTAAGATGCGCTAAAGTTGGAATCTTGAGCTTGGCCACACAATCGGGCTCAATTACCCCAAGTTTATCAAGTTAGTATCAACGTGATAACTCAAATAAGATCTAGTCTAACCATAAGAGTTTGGATAATATGTACCTCACTTCCGTTAATTTTTTCTGAAACCCAACTATTATCTGAACGAGTAGATTAATTTTTTTTTTTTTAAGCAAAAGAATTTATGACTTGAATAAATGAAGTACATGTATTTATGCCAGAGATTACTGATACTTATTTATATCACGATTATTATCACCTTCCGTATACCTAATCCTCGACTGAATCTCGTCTTTGATATTCATTACATGTATTCTTTGCTTGCATGAACACCTAATTATACTCGAGTTGTTGTAACTGAAAAGCGCATCTTGAATTTCACTCAACTTTTTTAATCACGTTCAGTTTAAAAGAATGCCAGTTCAGGAATTTCACCCTAATAAAAAAAATGTGATGATTACTTGTTTGAATTGGGCTTAGGTAAGCGTATAATAACTCTTAGATAACATGAGGAATTGTACGCATTGACCTACTTTCGATAAATCTTATGATTTAAAATTTTTTTCTCTAGAAAATATTCTCATCAAGATTGGAAGAATACTTAGAAAATTGATATGCATTGTTTGAATTTTTTCAAGATGACAATGTGTGTATTGTCAAACCCACTTGATTACCAAATAAGTTATACGAGGATACACTGAACAAAATATGTACGAACGTTTGAGATTTCATTATCACGAAAGTTTGAGATAATTTCATAACTTTCATTTTTTTTTCCATCACTGATGAGACTGCTGTTGTAGAGTAGCAAATATCGATTCTGCGGCGTGTTAACTATGCATGCATTGCACGATTCTTTGACAATGGATATCATAGAAATTGAGAGTATACACGCGAAGAAGAAATACTCAGATTTGACTAAGTATAATTCAAAGAAAATCTGCTTGAAAAAAATCAGAATCAAATATATAATTTTAGATGGAATCTCACAACGAATAGCAATAAGAGGGTATCCACCGATCCTTGAAACCCTTCAAGTCGCGCAATGCTGAATCTCATAAGCTAAAAATCTCCAGCACATTGAGAAAGACGAGCGGAACCCACCAGTGCAGGTGGGCTCCGCCGCAGCGAACGTGTTAAATGGTACTTGAAATTTCCTTATTTTTATACGCCTATACGTAGAAACAGCGTGTTTCTATGCGTCCTCGCGTAAAACAAGCTGTTTCTGCGTACAGAGTATAAAACTGCATACGCGTCTCGCGCGGAAACATTTTACCTTCGGAAAACCAAGCTGGACGTTGCCTTTGCCCACGTCCAGCTCGGTTTCCCGAATGAAAAATTGTTTCCAGCACTCGAAGCGTAATGTACTATTGTTGTATGATTCTTAAAAATTTTTCTAGCCGAATTCGATTCAGGGATTTTTTTCAAGCAAGCAGATATTTCCAAAAAAAATGAAGAAGTTCAAACAGAGTTTGAAACTAAAAAAGATGCATCACAGGAGCTATACTTGCTTAACTCGTTGGAGTGCCTATTTCACTCACTAGAAGTCAAATTCCTTTTTTTAGAATCCGATTTGGGAGATTTACAGGAATGAATTCGTAAATTATCCTGGGATTATACCCAAACCTATAAAAAACCATTTTACTCAATACAAACGGTTATGCAATTTTGACTAAATCGCCGACTAAATCGTCAAGTAAAGTGCGATATTGCTGTCATGTCACTCGCTCTCCAATTTCATTCAAGTTTAAGTAATTTTGATTTTATTCAAAATTTGAAGTCAAATTTGACTCCAACAGGTTGGGAGTATCCGTATTGCGTCCATCGCTTTTCTATTGCACTGTCTATGTGAATAATTCGTGTCTAGCGGTAGAATAAAATTTACCGTTAGATTTATCCCTGGAATTATGATTTTTAAACCTTGAATAGCCTTTCAAATACCCTTAAACCCTACAGGAAATATTCAGTATAGCCATGTCCTGCAATATTAACACGTTCACTGCGACGGCGAGAAACGCGTTCGGGTCCTGTGTGCGATGGGCCCCCACCGGTGAGGCCCATATAATGGGATTTTGATCACCGCCGCACACAGAGTTGGAAGCGTGGGGCCCACCGGTGGGGCCCATAGCAGTGGAGGTGTTAATCATCAAAAATGCTACTTGGTCTATCATTGAAACTTATACTAATTATATCACAAAACCAAGCGCGTATTGTGCAAGTAAAAATTTTGTTGCCAGTCGGAAAAATGAAAATGTACACGTGAAATAATTGAGAGACATGGATATGGAAATAACCGTATTCTAATTTTCATAGGTCACTTTGCTTATCTGAATGAATATAATGGTTTGAGCCAAAATATTTTAAGTGCTCTCTCCATTGGAATCAGTCAAAATCGCTCCCAACCACTGATTTGTAATGCATATGCACAGATTTGCAGTAAAATTCACTGCAAAACAGTGAATTGGAAGCAATTTTCACTGATTACATCGGAGAGTATACTCTTCGTGTTGCTTGGGACAAAAAGAATTTCATAAATGGCATTTTCCCCATGCCTTTTCTACACCGACAAAATCGACAGGATGAGATTGCTAGATACATTACTTTTGACATATGAGAATTTTATTTCATAAGATTGATTAAATTGTAAGTAAAATGGTGGTGTTTGAATCGCTCGTCAAGAAAGGAGCCCTTGTATGAGGACTGAATAAGCAGGCTAGTCGTTATTACCATGCACGTCGTATCAAATCCTTGATGATGTGTTGCAAGACGAATTTCAAGCTCCAATAGGCGAATGAAAGCTGGATTTTCGTGAGAAATTGAAGAATAATCGAAAAAAATTTTCAAAACTCCCTCCAAAGCAAAGGAAAAGTAAATTTTATCTTTTTTCTAAATTATCCTACTGAATCGGAATAACACATTATTAACAAAGGATCTTTGGTGAACAGTTTTTTCTGTGAACAGAAGATTAATCATTACGTAGCATAAAATAGACTACAATAGAATCCGTTATAACGAGTCCGTTTATAACGAGAATCCGGTTACAAGCAAATTTGGAAGATTTGGTTAGCCGCCATATAATGTATGGGCAAACAGGCCCGGATATAACGATCCGGATATAACGAGAATTCGGTTATAACCAGGGTTTTTAACGAAATCCATTTTCAATTTCGTTGAATTTCGTTGAATTCTATACAATGACCAATTTTATAACGAAATCCCACTCAAAACATCATAATCGTCATAATATGATGGTTATGATTTTTATGAGTGGGATTTCGTTATGGAATGGGTCATCAAATAGGACTCAACGAAATTCAATAAAATTCAAAATGGATTTCGTTAAAAACCCTGGTTATAACGAGCAAAAATTCTGGCAAAATTTAGTTTCGGCACCGGCTATACCGAGCAAATCGATGTGAAAGCCATTCAACTCTGAGTTTAGGAGTCCCAGACTCGAGGTAAATGAGAGTATGAAGGCGAATACACATGCAGTACGATTCTATAAAATAGATAGATCGAATACAAGGAAGAGACCTTTCATGACAAGTACGCTTTGACGCGAAATTAAAATTTTTCAGCTACAATTTTTTATTTTTCCATCATGTGTCTTTGTTTATTTTCATCTTTGAATTTATGACAACTGCAAGTTCCTAAATATTATATGTCCACACCATTATGTGGATGAATGCACATCTACGTCATCGTCGTCCTGTAATCGTATTCTAAATGTTATAGTTATTTGAATTCTTGATAAAGAGACTTTACGAACTCAAGATGAGTTTTTTTTTTGGTGGAATGTAGACTTTTTTTTTGTGCATCGATCAAGCATTTGATTTATTTTCATAACTGCGTACTTTGCGTACATTTCGCCCATCAAATTTACATAGGCCTCATCAGGGCTAAAGATATTTCAAAACACTCATCAATTATGTCATTACATGAAAAGATTGTTTAACAACTATAGTCTCGATAATTACCTCGTATGAAATGATCAAATTTCAATCATCGCAGATAGAACAATTACAACACTTTCGTTTCATATCATTCTTTACATGTCCGCAATTGTACTTTTGAATCATAGTCTCGAAGTGGTCTCCTACAAAATATTAGAGATCGGACGTCAGACGAAAGTTTTTCAGGTTAGATATAAATGATAGATCTATAAAATCAATTCTCACGTGTTGTGTACAATGTGCATTTGCTTCTTTGGTCGACCCGACCAGCTTAGTCAAGATTATTATTTTATTTTTTTCTTTCATTCATCAGGGGTAGTTATAAAGGAATCACACGAATTTAGGCCGATAACGAGTCCGGAGTCCGGTTACAACGAGGTCTGGTTATAAAGAGCATTTTTCTTTGGTCCCTTGGAGCTCGTTATAACCGAATTCTACTGTAATAAGTAGGTAAGTGTGATTGTCACCCCAGGAGAGCTAATTTTTGAGAATACTAATGTACTCATTCTTATTCAAAAAACGTTTACAATGCTTATTTACCTCGAATCCAATTAAGCCCCTTCCTTATTATTCTCCATTCATTGCGAGACGAGATGGTCAATCTTGACTCAAAGTAAAGAGAAACATCGAAAGCCGCAAAAAATAATTATCACCTAACGCAAATTAAGCCAAACTGATCACGATTCACATATCATAATACTCATAAAAAAGTGGCAACAACAAGATTTGATTCTGGCCTCATCCGAATAGTCAATAGATTAATCAGTCTATAATGCAAAGACCCGTGGTCAAGTAAAACGTAACTACTAACTTAGCGATTCGTTCGTGGTAATCCCTCTTTGCCTCAAAATATACGAACTCATCAAACGAACACTCCTAAATTCCAAAATATGGAAAAGTATTACGACCGATGATTAACTAGAGAACTACCTCTTGCAAACGGATTATGCACACGATTTTGGATCTTTAATCATAAGCCTCTTATTTTTTTCTAATTAATGTTTGCATGGATTAGAAACGGCTTATCGTCGTAAAGAATCCATTCCTCTGAATTCTGTGACGCTAATTGAAAAGTAAGTAATTGAATGAGCTATAACTGTCTCATGATGAGTAGTTTGAGAAAAATGCCGCGATAACAAATGAACAAATTTTCAGATTCACGCCTTATCACCGTGAGAACGTCTCTCTGACCCAAATATTGTTGAAATTCAGACAAGATAAAAATTCTTATGACTAGGGAACGCGTCTGAAATGATTCGAAATTACCTCATTACATGCCTCATCTTTTATAACAAGATGATAATGAAGAAGCTATTTCATTCTACATTCTTCGATGTTTTGTGTAGGTGAATATTGACGCTTTCTGTCATATATGTATAATGAGTAAACACCTTAGTTACATGTATTTCGATGGAATGACTTCAGATGATGATTTAGAGTCAAATTGACCCCGAGATCGCGTCTAGGTGGTTGTTTGTAGTCAGCAAAATATGTTGGTATCCTCATTTTAGCAGCTCGTCTCATTTGTGAGCTTAGAATGGATGAAATCCTTCTCCCGCTAGCCTGCGCC
Source organism: Eretmocerus hayati (assembly GCA_029851415.1). Classification (NCBI taxonomy): domain Eukaryota; kingdom Metazoa; phylum Arthropoda; class Insecta; order Hymenoptera; family Aphelinidae; genus Eretmocerus; species Eretmocerus hayati. The sequence goes on from CM056742.1 coordinate 21,637,890, forward strand.
CAAATTAATAAGATAATTTCAACTTTTGATTTGTTGAATAGAATCTCCAGCTCTCATCTGGCTTGAGGCTCACCTTTGAAAGTTCTTACATTTATTTGGGACTAGCTGGAAGAGTAATTCCACATAATTTGATGCACTTTTGTACAGATGGAGGCGTACGCAAGCCATATCTTTATGAGGTCCTTTTTAGAAAAAATTAAAAAAAGGCTCAATCCAAAATCAGAAATTGAATGTCCCACTCAGATTATTGTTCTAGCCTATGGTACTTGTGCTAAAGAACATATTATATTGCCTAGGCAAACATCGAGGCATAAGTTCTGATCGAGATTTTGATAGTTTCGAATCAGCCCAGAGCCATCTTAATAGGTGTAGTAGGCCAAGGCCTATTAGGGCACCGCGTGAGCATCGAGGCCGGTTACGAGGATTTTTTTAAAAGTTTGAAAGAATTAATTTTATTGATCTATGTGTTAATGTGCTCGGCGCTGGATTTTGACACGTCTAGCCGGAAATGAACACTCCCATTGATGATAACACGGCTCATGCACTGACGCACAAAGCCGCCTTATTAACACGTTATACACGTCGTTTAAAAATTGCGAATGTGACTCGTCCGCAAAATGCACTCCCTCACGAAACACGACCAGATTCCGGCCCAAAATCGGTTTCTGCGGGAGGGACTTGGGGCTTTCGAGATGAATAAAAAAACTTTTGCTCCGTATTCGCGTAGCTATTTCACGCCCGAGGGACTGGGGTCCTTCACTCCACTAGTGATTCCTACTGAAAATAATGTCTCATTACTACGTTCCCTAAGGCTGAGTCAGTAAATTGAAATTGGCTGATCAATTGGATCATTCATCGGAAATATTCGAGTATATCGAGATCAATCAAAGCTGTAGACCATGTGAACGATCAGTTATCAGCTCCCGAACAGTTTATGTGATGCATGCGTGCAGATCTGTTGGTATTTTACATGATCATTAAGGCACTGAATCACTGTGTTATACGTTCAAACAATTTAAATTGTTCCATTGATAGAGAAGTTCAAGATCTATAGTTATTAATATTCGATTTAAAATGGAATTACCCGTACAGGTTGCCCGCAACCCTCGTGGTCAAATTTTCACCTAAACTAGATTGATTGAAATGACACGACTGGATCTGAGGCTGAGGCTAAAGCTGAGGCTGGACTGGGGTTGGGCCGAGGCTAAGGCTGGGGGCTGTGGCTAGGGACGAGGCTGGGCTGCGGCTGTCGCTCGGGTCGGGGCTGTGGCTAAGGGTAAGGCTGGGTGTGAGGCTAAGACTAAAGCTGAGGCTGGACTGGGGTTGGTCCGAGGCTGAGGCGGGGCTGTGACTGGGGGTGAGGCTGGGGCTGTGGCTGAGGCTGAGGCTGGGCTGTGGCTAGGGATGAGGCTGGGGCTAAGGCTAAGGCTGGGGCTGAGGCTGGGCCTAAGGCCAGGCTGTGGCTGGGGTCGAGGCTGGAGCTGTGCCCGTATCTGGGCTGTGTCCGAGCTGATGCAGGGGCTAAGGCTGCGGCTGGGTCTGTGGCTAGGGTTGAGGCTGGAGCTAAGGCTGTAGCTGAGGCTGAGCCTGGGGCTGAGACAGAAGCTGGGGCCGAGGCTGGAGCTGAGGTTGTGCTGGGGGTGAGGCTGAGGCTAGGGCTGTAGGGCTGCGGCGAAGGGCGAGGCTGGGCTGTGGCTGTGGCTGAGGCTGGGATCAAGGCTGGGACTGTGGCTGTGCCCGTGTCTGGAGCTTTGTCTGAGCTGATACTGGGGCTAAGGCTCTGGCTATGGCTAAGGTTAAGGCTGGGGCTAAGACAGAGGCTGAGGCTGTGGCTAAGGCTGGGGCTGGGACCGAGGCTGGAGCTGAGGCTGAGGCTAGGGCTGTGGCTAAGGCTGTGGCTAGGGACGAGGCTGGGCTAAAGCTGGGTCTGTCGCTGGGTCTGGGACTGACACTGGGGCTGAGGCTGGGGCAGTAGATGGGCTCGAGGCTGTGATTGTGCCCGTGCCTGGGGCTGAGGCTGGGGTTATGGCTGTAGCTGAGGCTGAGCTTGGGGCTAAGACAGAGGCTGGGGCTGGGACCGAGGCTGGGGCTGTGGATGGGCTCGAGGCTGTGATTTTGCCCGTGCCTGGGGCTGAGGCTGTGGCTAAGGTTAAGGCTGGGGCTGAGGCTGAGCCTGGGGCTAAGACAAAGGCTGGGGCTGGGGCCGAGGCTGGAGCTGAGTCTGGGCTGAAGCTGAGGCTAGGGCTGTGGCTAAGGCTGTGGCTAGGGACGAGGCTGGGCTGAAGCTGGGTCTGTCGCTGGGTCTGGGACTGACACTGGGGCTGAGACTGGGGCTAAGGCTATGCCTGATGCCAGTCTGTGACTGGGCTCGAGGCTTATTATATTGGAAGAAACTGCTTTAGAAACGTATGTTTTGAAAATAAATTTCAGGGAGAATCATTTTGAAAAAGATGAAGTTGGGAAATAAGGTTGTTGGGAAGAAAATGTTTTGGAGTAAACTGATTGAAAAATATGATTTAGTTCCGTGTGTCGCCCGAGACGCGAATTTTCCACATTATCCATAACATAATTATATCATCTGCTAGTTCTAGATTGCGAGTTGAATATTACTCGTTAAAATCTAATATATCTCGCACGTGGTTTTGTTAACATAATATTCATGAATTAACGTTTGAAGAAGAATTGCGACTCATTGATAACTAGAAAAGCATTCGGGGAACTGATTAATAGTTTTCAACACATCCGAGCTTCCGAGGAGCTAGCAGGAAATTCCCGCGACATTTTTGAAAGTATTTCATGGGAATGAGTTTAGAGCATCAAAAGTATTAGTGATGAAATCAAACTGAGCTGGAAATTTGATGCTCCCCCGGGAATTCCCTCCGAGGACTCTCACAAAAGCTTTGTACAATTTTCTCGATTACTCCTTGACAATTCTCAGGCATAACTGTGTAGCCCTCTGGTACACATAGTTCATCATACAAATTTTGCACACGATTTTATAACGATCATTAAAAAAAAAAAAAATAGATATCATTCATATTCAGCAACGTGCGTAAGCATAGATTAGAACTATCAAAAGTCTCAGACAACACGAAGAGACTTTAAAAATTTCATATAATGTGGAATAAATAAACATCATATATGGTACAGAGGGTGAATCGAGAGGCGAGTATACTAATAAATAGTGTATAATATCATACAACATATCTACGAAAAAATGTATTTGCTCTCAATCTCATATCAAATGCAACACTTTCTTTGGTTTTCATCATTCCGCAAACCTCACGTTTTCTTGATAAACACACAATAATGTCACTTTCTCGATGTGACGAGTGCAAAAGTCTCATCTCTCTCTCAGAAAAAAAAAATTGTACACCGAATCCCATTCAAAACAATAGAAAAGACAATTGACAAACTGCCACACGTGATGACGAAGCTTTGAATTGAAAAAAAAAAAATAATAATAAGTGCCATCTCGGCGCTTACTCACGACAAGATATTATAATCCGTTGACCCCAACTTTTTACACATTCATACAATTTATATATATATATCCATAGGTACATAAACAAATATTTATTTTTATTAAAATATTTGCAAGATCGTAAGAAGTGACTATAATCTACACTCATCCCGCAACATCTCAATACAATTACGTTATGACTCGGAAAAAAAAATTGTAGAAGGAGGTATATAAGAAGTATCATTGTGTAAATAAAACTACATTCAACCAAGAGAGAATTTTCTGTGTCTTCAAGTATATATAAATGGAACTTTGCCACATTCGATACAACATTATAAAAGTTGACGTCCATCATCCCGTATATAGTAGTTTCATTCACGCGATCTTGCCGCAGAATCTCGCAAAAGAATACTTATATACTTACTCGGACACGAGATCGGTATAATCCTCGAGAGAGTACTTATATTGAGTTACGCGATCTGTTTACGTGGCCCCGTTAGTGAGATTCATCTGCAGATCAGATATATTATTGCCTCGTTTGTATAAGCCGTAAGATCTTAGTGAAGAGATTGAAAAACGTGACCACGAACACGTTTATTAATAATAGTTTTGAGATTTTTTTATCATCGACTTTGAAAACTACACAGGTTATCGTTTCCAGTTTTTATTATACTTTACGAATATATTCTGTGGTGTATCTGAGTGCAGAAATCGGTTGGAGCTACAAAGTGATTGATGAAAGAAGATTCGCTTTCGATAAAAATTACAAGGTTTGTATTACTTTATTTTAGCTTGAAGTAATTTCTTTAACATCCATTAGAGTAGTTCCACGCGAAAGCGACCCACGAAAAAGGGTCATGTTTCAGATCCTTTTGTAAACATTCTTATTCGATTCTATGGTAGAAAATATGAACTTCCCACTACCTATGGGGTCCCAAAAGAATTTTTTGGTCCGATGGCGAGAATTTTCGAAAATGAAGTAAAATAAATTTTCCTAAAATCCTAACAGCTTTTTTGCACTAAAATGCGAATAAGTCGAGTTTGCTCCCAGATAAAGATATGCGGCTTGCGGCATTCGAAAGGTCTTTCAAAAACCTATCAAAATCGCTATTGGAAAGTTGTTTTTGAGGTTATGGGCAGCCTGTACGAGCAAAAGTGTAAGAATCACTAAGCAGTGAGTTTCTCAGTTGCCTATTTTTTTCAATTTTTGAAAATCACATATTTGATGTAAAATTTTGTGTTCTTCCAGGAAAAAGTGGTCCCGATTTCCTTTTCCGACGTCTAAGGCCTGTTTCTTCAAATTTTCGCAAACCTATTTTTTAGGCAGTTTGGAATCGTCTGTTTACTGCGCATGCGCAGGAATTTGGACTGTTAGAACCAATTCCATTGAGAAGCCAAGAAAATTTCCTTCAAAATGACCACTTGGCAAAGTCAATTCCATCAAATTGACTCGGAGTTACAGCCTACAAAAGATGAAGCTTCAGCTTGAGTGCGTCAATAGGCAAACGATACATCGGGCCAGAGATCGTGCCCGGATTTTCCTACTATTGTCGCGGTGTCTCCGTCCACCTCTTGTTGGTTATCGAGATTCGGTGGTCTCTCAAACGTTGTAGCTCCGAGCCAAATTGATGAAATTGACTTTGCCAAGTGGTCATTTTGAAGGAAATTTTCTTGGCTTCCCAATGGAATTGGTTCTAACAGTCCAAATTCCTGCGCATGCGCAGTAAACAGACGATTCCAAACTGCCTAAAAAATAGGTTTGCGAAAATTTGAAGAAACAGGCCTTAGACGTCGGAAAAGGAAATCGGGACCACTTTTTTCTGGAAGAACACAAAATTTTACATCAAATATGTGATTTTCAAAAATTGAAAAAAATAGGCAACTGAGAAACTCACTGTTTAGTGATTTTTACACTTTTGCTTGTACAGGCTGCCCATAACCCCAAAATCAACTTTTCAATAGCGATTTTGATAGGTTTTTGAAAGACCTTTCGAATGCCGCAAGCCGCATATCTTTATCTGGGAGCAAACTCGACTTATTTGCATTTTAGTGCAAAAAAGCTGCTAGAATTTTGAGAAAATGTATTTTACTTCATTTTCGAAAATTCTCGCCATGGGACCGAAAAATTTTTTTGGGACCCCAGAGGTAGTGGAAAGTTCATATTTTGTACCATAGAATCGAATAAGAATGTTAACAAAAGGATCTGAGACATGACCCTTTTTCGTGGGTCGCTTTCGCGTGGAACTACTCATTAGTGATATGGTACATAAGGAATGTGGCGGGTGATTTTTTTTTTTAATTCTCAAAACCCATTTTGCTATGCTCAATAGGAATGTTTTCACTTCTCTTATAATTTTCATTGGGAATTCTGTATTTGTTCAGATGATTTTTGGAAAATATAAGGTAAATGTACCTAACTTGCCCCCACTGAGCCATTTTCTTAATAACTTTGGCCCATCTCCATATTTTCCAACGTAGCTTAGCTCATTTTAAAGCTTGTCTTAAGACCTTCAAAATAAGTTGAGGTACATTCAATTCGAGACAACTGGAGCCAAACAGTTTCAATTCTCACAAAAGGTGATTTTTGAGAGTTTACAAAAGTGTGTACCCAACTTGCCCCCATTAAGCCTTTTTCCTAATAACTCTGTCCCATCTCAATATTTTCCAACGTATCTTAGCACATTTTGAAGCTTGTTCAAGGACCTTCAGAATGCACTAAACGACGTCCAATTTGGATCAATTGGAGCCGAACTGTCTCAATTCTTCCAAAATAAATGATGGAAATGGGCGATGAAGTGTTTATATCGCAGTGTACGTATATTTGGAGCTTTTCACCGGTCCAAAACACTTTTTCCGACCTATTTTGACGTGATAAACACAATCTGAGTGATAAAAAAGTTGCACTGTACGCCCTTTCGAGATAGATATATGGGGGGCATAGTACACTCCGATGTTGGCATCCTTGTTTACAAATCGTCTCCGTGTTTTGCACATAAATTAGCTCCAGATCCGAATTTTGCAACTTTGAAGAACGGATTTTGAAGGTTTTCAAACAGGGAATCGAATGCGCTAACGTACGTTAAGATTGGTTGAACTCCAAAAATTTGGCTGATTTTACTGAACGCGATTCCCTCGGTGCTTTCTTGGTTAAGCAATCACGAAAAATAGAAAAATCACTTTAAATTTTCTGGAGAACGCAGGAATGATTCGGGGTCGACGCAAACTACTTACTTTCTCATATTTTAACATCATAACAAACGTAAAAAAAAAATTGCCAGGAGGCCAAGGAGTCCCCATGCCCGAGATCGGCATATGGGGGCAACTTGGGTGCAGAGTCAAGTTAGGTACACTTACCTTACATGATTAGTACAATTTGGATACAGGAGTGTAAAAAATGTCTCTCGAGCATCAAACTATACTTGCCCACCTTCCATGCGAGAATGTGACTTTTCCGAATGGGTTTTCGATGTTTTTTTCCTAACAGCTGATTTACCCTTGTCTGCGTCCCATGAGAAATCGTAATCTCGCACCAAGTTTATTAGGTTGTAACTCGCATCTGAGTCTGAGCGTTTGGCTTTTGCCCAGGAGCCGCATGCAGGCGAAAATCGAATTAATCGCTTGGAAGCGGGTACCTTCATCACTATTTTTTGTAATTTTGAACGCACCTAAACGTTGGAAGATTGCAAATTAGTGTCTTTTACAAACTGTGCGCAATAGCACTTTATTGCGCAGGATGCGCACGCTTAGTCCGGGAGCTAAGACAGTTTATTTCCCGAGTGGACCGAGGAAAATAAGTCTTCCGTGACCGAAATGAGCCTGCGAGCACAAGGCAATTGGGATTTTTCATCACGAGAAGCCTGAAATCGCGTTTGAAAGTGGCATTTTTAGGTTAAAATGATAAAAATGTTTGATTTGCGCATAATTTGTCAACTTTTACACTCAGTCTATCCAAGTTAGGTGCACGAGAGTAAAACCCATTTTTTTGCATGACAATTTCATCTCCACTCATAGTTTGTCAAAAAGTATCATGCGATATGCCGCCGCAAAACATAGATTTTCGCAGTTGGTTATATAGATTTTCAAAAAAGCCAATTGCCTCGAATTTCCGTACGCATTCCAACATTTGTACCCATGAGTCATGGACTCATTCACTTTTCATCATTCCCATAAATTCAGTTTCTTTCATTTTTTAGCCAACACTCCATGAACATATTCCCCTATTCTCCAACGAGAACCAACCGCCTTGTGATCAGACCAGATGACTTGTTTAAAAACGTTATCCAATAGAATTAGTCTCAACTAGCAAAAATTACATGTTCTGATGGGTAATTAATTTTATTTCCCTCCTTGGATCCTCTTTTCAAATTTTTTATGAGGAATATTTCAAATGTAGGATTGAAACACAGGATAATTCACTTCATTTCATTCATAGCATAATTTATTTTTTGTCAAAGTTTAGCACATTTGCTTTTTTATTTTATACCATGACTCAAAGCCATGCATTACGCCTCCACGATTTGGGATGTAACACTGGACACGAGATATTCCAAGACTGAGGAGATGGAAATATTCTCTTGATTAGATTCCACTTCTCATTACCCTAATAAAGATCATTTCTCTACTACATTACTGTAGAGATTTGTCAGCACATTCATGGAATTCCGTGTTATCGATGCATCATTCATCAGCCATAAAACTCAAAAAAGAAGGAAGTGCGTAAGTCTTCGTGTTAACAAGACCTAGATCATAGACTAACTCAAGTTCACTTATGAGACATCTCGTTATGCATTTGATGACGATTCAACTTCTTTGATAAGAATTTAAGAATCGTTATTCAAGCCATCGATGCAAATCAATTTTTAATATCATTGAGACTAATTTCACAGTAACATTAGATCTTTTTGAAATATCAGGTTCTTTGAAGTGAGGTCCAAAGTGAGTGAATTCCACCCCAGCCTCGGAGAAATTATTCTTGTCAATAACTAGTCACAAAACGACGAGAAATGGCAAAATTACAAAATTGGACATTTTCGGTTTTCTCCATTTTTCTCGAAAATAAAAGCATACACATATCCCATCGCTGTTGGAATACATTTCTGGCATTGCCCCAGATTTTTGAAGAATCTTTTTAGATATCTCCCACACGTAAATCAAAAGTTATCACAAATATCGATTTTCGGACATATCCATCACATATGTGGACACTTTTGGTTTTGTTTCAAGCTAACAAGAAAGGATTCGTAGAGTAATCGTTGAGTCTAGATACAAGAGCAATTTTACAATAATGCAAAATATTCTAGAAAACTTGACATGATCAGACATGGAATAGATTCATGTAAATAATTTAAATGCTTCAACTTATTATTCGATGCAAAGTATAGTAATTTATTTCCGTTCATTTATAAATCGGTTAATTAATACATATTATGTCATCAAGTTCAACCAGACGTTTTCCCTCCGTTCTTATCTAAGAGAACACTCCAGATTACAGAAGATAATCAAATTCTTCATTTTAGCGTTGCACAGGAGTTGAAAATTTCACCACACTAATTTCCACAAATAAATTGAGATTTTTGATGATATCATGATTTTTTTAGAATAAATTCGATGAAACTGAATAGATGAATGAATTACATCAGTTTAATTCACTCTTGACTTGTGGTCGAGCGTCAATCATTATTATCAAAGCAATTACATTTTTATAATCTTGAACAAAGACATTGATAGATCATGCTTTATAAGACTATCGCTCGATTGAATTTTCAAATATTCAGTGACGCACTGAATATTCTTGAATTTACAAATTTTATTCACGGAAAATTTTATTGCACTCAAATTCTCATATTTCATTCACTATGTTTTGTTCTGTTAAAATGAAGTGTGCTGTGAGTAATTAGCAACAATGGACCATAGTCTTTCTATTTCTCCAATAAAATGAGCAACAGTCACCAAAAGCCAAAAGCCTGATAAAATTTATACTTTCGAGTTATTTAGTTCAAAATTGAACCCTGCTAAGAAATTATCATTTGATCCGCTCTGCAGTGCTCATTTTCTTAATCAGCATTTTCGGGATTTCGAAGCTAATTTTTGTCATTTTTTGTATGCAGACCTGGCCCGCTTGAGGTTTAACACTTTATTGGACCCGTATTCTAAATTCGTCGGGAAAATTTTCTGGCAAATTTTCATAGAGATATTACGAATACCTCTATGCAAATTTTACAGGTTACCATCAGAGCGCCACCTATACCGGAAAATTTAGCGGTAAAATTTTTTAGCAAACTTTACCGCCAAATTTAGAATTTAGGCCCTGTAAACTTAGAACACTTGGAACGTGATGTCTGTGTCAAAATTATGTGTAATAGCGCCGCAGGGACTCAAAATCAAACAGAATTGTGCATTATTCTTCAAAGCCGCGATACTTTGAGAACTCTGAAAATTTCACCGTAGAAAGTATTTTCGTCATGCTTAGGTCGAGAATTTCTTCAAATTTTAGGGTCATATCTTTCGTCGCAGAGAACCCTCTCATAGTAATATTTCCGTCGATTTTCAGTAGAATTTTCACCATTTCTATCAGTTAAACGCTTCAATTTCCTAGCGAATTTTTCATTTTTCTTTAATCAGCGTAGACTTTTACCTCCATCTTTGGGATGAATTCCACTTATTTATCAAAAGCATTTCGTCATACAGGAAACATGATTAAGATGCGAAAAAAATTTGATCAAGATTCTCCGCCCAGTGAAAGATTTAGAACAATACCTTAAGGCAAAAAAACCGATATGTGTACTCAATTCCCGAAAAAGCCCACTATCAAAAAGTTCAACCAAAAATCTTTCAGGGTCAGCCTTCTCACCACCCTAAAAACCCTCTCAAGCACGAAATCGTGTGAAAGAGATCACTTAGGCACGAACTATTTTCAAATAACACAGACCCACACTCACGAAAAACCACTCACACAAACATTTTAATTCTGTTAATTCCGCAAATTTATAATAAAATAAGCTTGGCGCGCATTCTACATAGATAGTGCAAGCACACACTCACATATACACACATTACACACAAGATATAGTCAAAGAAGGCGGTCGCATAGCGGGCGCACGACTTCTTTATATAACCCGCGGTATACGAGAGTTGCACCCGCAGATATAGTCTTAGCATCAGCCCCTGCTCATCGTTAGTTATGTATTAGACGACGATAGACGAGTTATTATAGTAGCCCTCGTCGTCGTCGTCGTCGTCGTTGTCCGCAGTGCGGTCATTCATAAGTTAAAAGTCGATCATACAAGAATTTCATCTTTTTCAAAATTCTAATACCGTATAGAAAGTGTCAAATTTTTTAAATACTGTGACAAGTTGATTGTGTGTTTGCTGCAAGTGTTGAGTGACAAGTTTCATTTTATTACCGGACGTGTACGGAAATTTGTTGATTTTTAAAACGAGTTTTGAACGGTAAGGAGTGAGTTCAAGTGCAAGCTCGCCTATTCTTATAATATCGGTGCTTTGATATGGGTAAAAGTGTTAGACAAGTCTAGTGGTGCTTTTTTTTTATTTAGTGGTTGATTGCATTTTTGATTGATGCGAGTCCAGCCAGAGTCAAATCCCAGATTTTCGAGCATTGATGCAAAAAAATTACTTTGTTCATTCTATTGGTGACTGTAAGAGGTATTGACAGAGTTGCAGAGAAATAATTTCAATAAAAAATGCGAGAAAAGTGACTATCGAAAAAAGAGCTTTTGTAGATCACTTTTGTAGAATTATGAAACACAACAATTTAATATGAATTTCAACCTGATTTGGAAGTTTCGTATAATGTTGTCTCGCAATAGCAAAATATTGTCGTAGCATCATGCAATCTTTACAAAATAAAATGATTCGTTATGATACCAACGAATTTTCGGGATTCCTAAGGAGTCTAAAATTATCCATTTGAATAAATCAGTGGTACAATTTATCTGTAACGATTCAAGACATTCAAGAATTTCTGTGAATGTTTGTCAACGGTCTAGAGCATTTGATCACACCATTCAAATCTTACTGTGTTACAACAAAAATACACAGATCCAGAAAATGACACACAGGCTAACAATTTTTATTGTAAATATGCCAGCGCAACGTAACTTATCAAAATGTTCATCATCATATTTGCTGATGGTATAGGATGTAGAGGTCCCTGCTAATTGAGGAAAGATAAATGAGAAATTCAACTCGTATTCGCGCAGTGAATATATAAAATTCATTTGTTACTATTTTTTTTTCTCTTTATGAAGGGAACTTTAAAAAAATTGACCGACAATCTCAAAAATATCTCATCACGGTGGAATGAAGTAAACTCAACTCATTCAAATGGTACTAAAAGAAAAAAAAACAATTTCATCGGACATAACATTAGTAATGAAGTAAATTCAATCTATATTAATTTCTAACAAAATTTATCCAGAAATCAATTTTTTTCTCTCCTGTAATTAAAAGTAAAACCCTGCCTTGTATTATATGGAAAGCGAGATGAGTAAAGAGTTTATCAGTAGATCAAAACGTACACGAAGCTTGTGAAAATTTTGGCAAAGCTCCAAGCTCTTGACCGGCACGGTTAGTGTCACATGAAATTTTCTTGGACTATCAGAAAAACATGGTATCTAGCCTGTTCAAGGACATCGGCTTCGATTACAGAATCTTACAGTCAATTTGCATTTCTTGATCAATTTATTGCACATTTTATTACTATACGGATATTATTACACAATACCATCAATGATGTTGCAAAATTTGTGATGCGGGGAAAAATGAGTGAACTCTTATTTGATGATGATAATGAATTTGCGTAAAAATTGTTCTGAAAATGTGATCCTTTAATTTTTCTTTCTTCATTATTGACATGTGACAGTTTGATTACGACTCTTTATCTCTAACACATTCTTCACATTTTTTTCCACCCAAGTATAATTTCCATAAATACATCCTTTCACATGAATAACGAATAATCTTGAGTGAATAAACTCCATTCAAATCTAGCTCGAAAATCAAAACCTTTGAGAAAATTTCCATGAATCCCAGTTCACAAAACAGGCGGGAAAATTCAAATTTCAAAGCTCGTCGCAGCTTATTTAAATCAGCTGTAATTACTCTTTTCAGGCTCCAGCTACAAAATAAATCATCAAGTCACTCATCAAGAGCAGCATCAATCATTATCTCAAATCGAGTCAGAATAATTCAAGTGCCTCAGCTATAATAGATACAGTAATCAAGTGAAAAATAATACGCAAAAGTAGTGATTGGAGCTTGCGAAAATCGACTAGTCATTGTGACTCTTAGCTATTTCTACTCCTTAAAAACTAGCGAAAAATCGTTATCTGACTCAGTGCTATGTGCGATCGAGTTTGAGAAGCTGATTATACAAGTTGCAACAAACAAATAATAGACGATATTTGGAACACAATGGATTCAATGGAAACGATGGACACGATGACTACGATGGAAAGTATAAGAACGATGAATTCAAGCAAATATGAGGGTTACAGTGAATTTTTTGATGGTTTTAAACATGCTGGTATGCTATTGTACCTTGTAAATCCTTACGAAACTAGCTTTGAACATCACAAACAAGTTCCTGATTATCAGCTACAGGTGAGTGTAACTATTATTTTATTGAAGCATTTTTTGCAATAAATTTTCAGATTTTGATTTCAGACCTTAATTACCCTGGTGTAATATTTTTGATTTTGAAAATCTTGGAACATTCCTACGGGATGACAAAATGAAAATTCTATTGTTAAAATATCCTAGAGTCAAAACTGTTTAAAAGCATATTCGATCTTTTTTCGCAATTGATTCAGACAATTCCAGAGTTATAAAACTGAAGTGTGTCAAAATTCCACCTGAGTGATAAAGGGCTAGAGGAAATTTATTTTTGTAGCTTCGATCCCTCAAGATAACCTTCTGTCAAAAAGAAAGAGAATTCTCAATTTCGCCCATTAGATATAAGAGAAATGAATCAAATTCACTACATTCATACTGGAGTCGATGAAAATCATCATACCACCGCAAATCTAGTTTGGATAGCAACTCTTATATCAGACATTTGCAAATTCGCGAAAATGGTTTTGGAAATAAATTATTAAGTGAATTCTCAGAACTAAAATCAATCCTAATCACATCAAAATTGTAAATTAAAATCAAAGAAACCATGTGTCGGAATTGTTCTTCTTACCTATGCCAAGAATTCAGAACTCTTATTTCGAGTTTTAAAAAAAATTCTTCGGAATGATATTTTAATCGATATAAATCATTATCATCAAAATTTCAGATGATTACAGATTATCTGTATGCAAAACAGTATACAGCTTTTGACTTTCTCAAGGTCTTGTGACATTTTTTAAAATTAATGATTATGAGTTGGTATCTATGCAATTTTCGCACTCTGCTTATCAAAACAGTAGCAATTGTTTCCTGATAAGGAACATGAAATTAATCTTTGCGTCTCATCAAATAATGGGGGGGAGGGGAATTGACGACCAATCTATTCGAAAGGGAGATTTATCTTATTCGTTAAAATATTCATGAATACTTCCATCGAAATAACTGCTGCATTCAGCTCCATTTGTACATTTTAATACGGTGTCAATGAACACTACTTAGCACTTGTCTGACGGCATTGACTTTTTCTCATTGAAACATTTTTTGTGATGATTATAAAACATTGATTTTTCTACACCGGCTCATTTGACCACGTTCAAATGATTGAATTTTCAAAAGCCTCTGTAGCATAAAATACAAAATCCTAATTTCACGAATCGTTTATCCAATGAATCAAGGATTTCTCTCAAATTTCTTCAAAATTAAACTCCAAAAAGATTCTGAAAATTATTTTTTTAAAAAATCAATCTCTTTGTTCAACAGGTCTGGTTTTCATTCTTCGTCCTAATCGCCTTAGAAAATGCAATATTATACGCAAAAAATAAGAGCACATTTCGTATAAATGACCATATGACATCTATATCACATTGGGTCCTTCAAGAAACTGGACGGTAAGCTTAGGTAACACCATGCTATTTCTTTTATCCCATTTTCATTACTACGGTTACGTTAAATCAAGACCATACTCACATATATATATATGGTTATTGAATAAGTAACCTTTCTGATATTTTTCCTGATTGTATATCTTTACGATAATCATAAATCAAGTTCACTTCACTTTTGAATGTTTCAACCTCCCGAGTTCTTACATAAAATTGAATAAATACATTTTGTGACAATGTATTTCCTGCTATTTTCATTCGCTAATCACGAAGGTGAACATCTTCTACTTACATATAGATTTATAAATACCAATAAACAGAAAATCCACAAAGTGGGTCATTTTTTTTTATCCGAGCTCATTTTTTTATATAAAGCATGCATTTTATAAAAAAAGAATAAAATAACAGAAATCATTCAAAGATATATATTTAATATTTGTAGAGTACTATTTCGAGGAGCAGAATACTACGCTTACATACTAATATACGAAAATTTCCGAATATGGAATTTAGCATGGGATTCACCATGGACTTGGTACATTACAGCAATTGGAGTTGACTTTTGTTACTATTGGGTTCATCGAGCAAATCATGGTTAGTCTTATATTCCCTACCTATGACCTTAAAAATTCCCCAATATTTACATTTTTTTCACAGGAATTTGAAGCAAACTCAATTTTCTTATTTCAAAGTTAATTATGTAAGCAAATGAGGCTCTTCAAACAAGCCGTGGGGTCAAAAAAATGTCTTATCTGCTATTTCCGTTCTAGACTTATCTCAAGATAGCTCAATCTTGTGCCTTTTCAGATTTCTATCATATCAGTATCAACAAGACCTCATTGAGAAAGTTTGAGTCTTATAAGAATTCTGTAGATGATGCGATAACATCTTTTTTCTCTCGTTGTAATTTTCACACTTCTTGTTCAATTATGTTATCATGTATGGCCATTACCGTGAAACTAGATCGTGCATATTGAATCATCAACGAAAACATTGAAAAATTCAATTGATACTTTCATTTACAAGAGATTTGAGAGACTATGACATTCAAGTAGATTGATTCATGGTAAATATAGAATGAACCAGCCAATGAAGAACGACGAGTTATATATATCTACTTTCAGAGTATTTTTTTACAAAGATTAAAAAAAACAAATTTCATCGAATTAAGACCAAATTTGCGCTCAGGAGTTTAAAGCAAGAATTTCCAATCAATTCTTTGAGCACTAGTTTACAATCATCATTTGATGAAACTTTTTTTAACTTGTAAAAAAATTCTCATCTGATGGTGACGTATCGTAGTTCATGTTTCACTAATTGTTCGATTTTTAATTTGCAATAAACGAATCCCTTCCTAAAATATGGCTCATCAAAGTTTTTTTGAGCCTGAGTGGCACTCTTCAATTACACTTTGCAATGCGGAGGTCAGTTTCTCTCACTTGTATTGCAAATTTTATCCTGTTTAATTGATAAAGATTTCAATGACTTCCTAGTGTCTCAAACTCAAAATTGAATCATATTTTTGAGAATCATACATTTTGCCAGGTAGCAGATGTGGCTGGAATCAAGTTTCTAGAAATCGATAAAAAAATACTGATACATGATGAACAATTTCAATATCTATGAATATCTATGAATTAGTTTCCTACTTCCCTTTATGATCTATATGTAATATGTTCTCAGAAAATAGTTCAATGAATCATAATAAACTTTACAGAGGTACTATTTCTGTGGGCACACCATCAGGTGCATCACAGCAGCGAAGAATTCAATCTGGTGGTTGGACTGCGACAGTCAATCCTGCAACAGTGGTGTAGCTTCGTAAGTATTTTTTTTTTTTTTTTTTTTTTTTCTAACGCACACACCTTTTCAAACTCACATTCGATCTTCCATGTGGAAACAGATCCCTTCAACGATATAATATCCTCATGGTCTTACACATCTATCACTGGACAAGGCATTTAAAGCCAATCAGAACTCGGCAATAATTATTGTAGTCCTAAATATTTTGCAATGGACTGATGAAAGTCCAAGTGAATGGTATAACTTTTGGTTGAAATTTCCTCAAGATTCGGATTCCAGCTCGACTTTTTTCTCTTTTTTCTTTTTTCTTCTCATCGAATGCCGGATTTATGATTCTATTGTTAGAATAGAATAGACCTTCAGCGTCAATTTTTTAAAAATTCGTGATCCTTATCAAATTTTATTTTGTGGAAACTTTTTCTCTCAAATGTCATATCAGGTGTATCCAGTTGCGGTTTTGTCATTTTCAAATTTCATGAAAAATCGGAGCTTATTTGCCAATCATAATCGAGTTGAAAGGATTAGATCTATAAACTCTCTCATGAAGGATTGTAAAGAATCTTTTCCATTGCGTTCAAACTACATATCAAATATTGCATTACCGCAGATTATTAAGTCTCATATATGTGTAAGGATTAGACCTCGAAAGAAGCTTAACTCAACTAGGTATATTTACTTGTTGATTTCTCAAACTCTCCTTTTATGATCTCCGTCGTAGTCTCTGAAACTGTTACAAATCGAGATTAAGAATGTGGTACATTTTGTTAAAAAAAAAAAAAAAAAAAATTCTTTGAGCCAATGAAAAACGATTGCTCTAATTTTTCATGCAATTTATAAACGTTACGAAAAAGGTGGACCTCGTTGCTAAGATCTTACTGATTTAATAGTATATAAACTGGTCTACTCTTATAAGGCACGTTATATACATCTAAAACTTGATCAATGCAACGGTTACATAAAAGATAGTTGTTGAGGTGAGAAAAATATCTCATTGACCATGACTTTAGCTCGATATTCTATCACAGATATAGATCCCTACTCTACTCGTGCGTGAAAAATTGACTAATAATTCTATTTCCATAAACATGGATTTCTTGAATAATCCGTCTGTATGATTTCCTGTGTTTTCGTCATATTTGTTAACGACAAATAATAATGATTGAAAAATTTTTTTTCTTCATTTCCGCAGATGTTTTACTTGCCCCTGGCTTTATTTATACCACCTTCGCACTTCCTTGCTCATCATCAATTCAACTTGATCTATCAATTGTGGATACATACAACAGTTATCGAAGATCTTGGTCCACTGGAATGGATTTTCAATACACCAAAACATCATCGAGTGCATCATGGTAAGTTATGATTTTTGTTAGTTCTGAGCAAATGAGAATTTTAAAAAAGCCAGAAATGGTCAGCTGAAAGAACCAAAGTTAAATTATTTAATAGCCTTTTGAGGCTCCAAATCGATTCAAACTTGAATTTTAGGCTCGATTTTTACAATTTTCGACGATACAACAGGTGACAATGAAAAATTAACATTGTGCAATTCAAAACAAAGCTCAATACTGGCAGTAAAATATTATAATTCAATCATTTTCCTAAATTTACATATATGTTTCTGATTTGTATATGATTTACCTTTGTCTCAAACGGACACCGTGCTCACCTGTCAATTTTGCAAAATTACCGTTATTGGTTTACAAGTAGAATATTCGATGATGTTCGTCAATTCAAATTCGATTAGAAGTCTGCCGATGTTAAAACACAATCACGTGCAAATTTTTTTTTCCTTCTGACTAATAATGTTGCTCACGTGCGCAAACTTTGGTCACAACATCAGCAAATTGACACCTGAAAAGAATGTTCTTTATTCAACAGTTCACAGTCAGTACTCATTGCATTGATAAATGTCGATTACTAGTGTGTCGAGATTTTTACGTAACAATTTTGGTTCTCATTAGTTTGCAAAATCGTGTATGACATAACAGGTGTAATCCTTAATCTGTTTATTGAATGATCAAGAGTTTTTGAAGGAATGAAAGACAATTTTTTCACAAAAATGTGAAGGGATTATTGAGAGATACAACGTTTTTTTATAAGGTTTTCATTATGCATATTAATAGGAGCGTAAAAATTCTCCTTTTAGGATGCAACTTGTACTGTCTGGATACAAATTACGGTGGAGTCCTGATCATATGGGATAGAATTTTTGGAACTTTTGTGGAAGAACGACCTAAAGAAGAAATCATCTACGGACTGGTAGTTAGCCCACAAACTTACAATCCTCTGTATCTACAGGTATATATTCTCTATATTTACTGATCTATTCGCCATGATTAATACACCGTTTTTACAATCTCCCAATTGCATATTCATTCAAAAATGAAGTTTAACCCGTTCAGTATAGAATGGCACCTCGTATCAGAATCACAATTTTTCTCGTCAGAATGAGTTCTGATTTATTTTTCTTTTTTTCATCATTTCATTCTGAGATCCCATTAATGTTCCATTATGTTCCTTGTAGTAACAGGTATTTTTCAGAATTTTTTAAGATTTTTTAGTTGCAATTCAAGAAAACTATCACATATTATTGGAAATTGACAATATCCCTTGTAAAGTCCAAAATAGTGAACGGATTGAAAAAAATAGCTTGTCTATGAATTGAGATAAATTTTTTGGAGTTCTAAAATCTTGCAAATACGAGTGCAAATATGTATGAGGCTGAAGATATCAAAATTTCATGCGACACTTACTTTTCGGAAATTCATCAAAATAAAGATTGGTCAAATCTGTATCACACTTGAGCACAGGGATATTCTTATAGAAAAGGAGAAAAATGATCATAGTTCAAAAACCTTCATCGATGACCCATCCTTCAGTCCTACCAATGCAACTGATCTACACGAGAGAATCAAATTTTAAAATTGTTCTAATGCCAACACACCTGTAGTGTATCATCCGTAACGTTACAGATCAAAATAAACAAAACTGAAATCATGAGTGATTGAGAAAAAAATTTTCAAAACGGTATCAGAGATAGATTCTCTTCATTTTTCAGGTTTTCTATGCGGCTGGAATGGTTGGCCGTAGCTTGGGTATGGGTAACTTGAGAGATGCTCTCGCGGTATATTGGAAGGGCCCAAGTTGGCAACCTGGTTTGCCGCGGCTTGGCCTCGATGAATTCAAAGTGAACGTGAGTATCTTGAGTAGATTCTAACATATGCCACTATAACGAAGAGACGCACCTATCGTCTCACTCTCTGGATCAATTTTCTTGCATGCACGCAATCCCCACAAGGCCTCAAGATTTTTTTTTATTTCGAGATGATATTCCTGTTGAATTGTATAGGTTTATAGACTGAAGAACTTTTCAGTCAATTGCGTCAATTACAAAAAAAAAATAGTCTCTCTGTATAAAGTTAAGTACCCTGGGTACTTGACTTACGTGGGTCGACTCGATTAAATTTTTTCAAGCGTAGCAGATTCATTTACAAATTTGTTTGTACCTATCATTCAAACCCCGAAAGACTCTCACGTAAACTTTTATGAGAGTCCAGTGCTTGGATTTTAAAATATTTACCCTCAAAGATCACCGAGTTTCTTAATATACCCGTGACTTGTTCGTGACTCTACGATAAAAATTAATTACATTTTTACCCAAGCATACCAGAACCCAGAAAAATATGTGAAGATTTCCTTTACATAATTATCGACAAATGTAATTTGTCGTGATTAAATGTGATTTGGACAGCCTGTTGTGGTCCAAAGATAACCGCGATATCCTGATTCGGAAAAGAAAATTGAGTGATACGAAAATCTACTTGTTAACAAAATCTTTCCGAAATATCAGCAGTAGATCTCTTACCACGTCGAATTCTTCACAAATGAAGATCTATGTAAAATTCCACCATACCGAGGAAAACTTCGGATACAGTTCGCATTATTGCAACTTGAGTATAAAAAATTGAAGGCCCTAGTAAAATCATTTCACATGATTTTAGCAATTATATTCCACCGAATTTGCTCTACTGTGAATGAGCGATTTGCGTAAACTTTGCTTTCTATTGATCATCAATTATTACACATGTGGATTTTTCAATGAAATTCTATTCTTCAAGCATGATTATTCTTGCGTGAAGATTCAAACTTAGCTGGTCCATATCTGATCTATGTCCGTACTTGTAAATACAATCTTGTAAAGTGTGCGGATCTAACGTGCCCTATTTTAGCCAATTTTTGGCCAAAGTCCCGAAATTCTGGCCAATAATTGACTGTAATTAAGCAGTTAAACGCATACGTCAATAAGCTAGATTAAAAAGCTCGTAAAAAGGTTCATAATCCTCAACTAAGAAAAATTGTCATTCGAAACTACAGATTCTTGTCTTGTCAATGTGTTTCAGGTCACGTCGAGAATTAGGTATGATCCTCGAATACCTACATGGCAAACTTGCTACATTTTGTTGCATTTTTGCCTTGTCATCTACAACCATATGCAAATCTACGATGACAAATTTGTAAGTTCAACCACATTCGGATATTTAATTTAACACTAAGTATATGGTTTAAGGTGAGGCCGTAAATAGACGTAAATCTGTTCAGAGGATAAGTCGAATTTCACTTGATAAAATGACTTGGGATTTCACATGCATGTATAGAATGCATGTCCAAATCGCGCTACGAAGCCAAATATGTCAATTTCACTGAAAGAAAATGTCCAGATGAGGTTTACTCGAGATGTCGTAGGTTGCCGCTCTCTAGGAGACGACGTTTGTGTACATCTCGGTTGGATACTTTTTTGAATGGAATTGACATATTTGGGTTCGTAGCGCGATTGAGACATGCATTCAATTGATGTATGTAAAATTCCAAGCCATTTGGTCGAGTAAAATTCGACTTATCCTCCAAACGGATTTAGGGCTACATTCATTATGGCGGCGGACTACGGCCTGGTATTAGTTTATCAAACAACCAACTTACCCACTGATTTTCATTTCAGGATCCATACAATTTACATTCTGGAACGATGATTCTAAACAACATCTGTGCCTTGACGACAATCGGTTTACTATTTGATCGAAGTAGATTTGCTGGTCTATTAGAATTGGCTCGCTGTTCTGCCTATCTTTTTCTGCTAAGAGATCGACTAGATACAATCGGTTGTTCTATTTATCTAGCCTCGAGCTTACTTTGGCTTGGTGATGTCTTACGCGCCATCAGGTAGTACAAAATTCAGTTGCCAAAAATTATGAGATATACAATCAATTCGAAACATGTAACGCTTATTAGGGGATAATTTTGTGTTATTAGATTAATGAACCTCCGCACTTTTAGATGATGCGCTATGTAAATTTTCGACTTTTGTCAACGACTGTATTAAATAATGGATTCATGAAGACGAGAGAAACAGAAAAATTTTTGTAAGACCCATAACTCCTGTTGACTTTTACGCCATTTAGATTGAAGCAAATATTTTTGTAAAAAGGTTTCTTGTGCCTTCATAAAAGTTTAGATTCTGTACGGAATTGAATGGAGAAAAAGCTTGTTGATGATGAATTACCATCAATAAGTGAGAATAGCCGTGCAAATACCTCGGCAAATACGGTACAGAAAAATTTTTTATCCGGAAGGCTCCCAATCGGCCCTGCAGATATCAATTTTAGGCCAGAAGAATGAGAAATTCTTCCAAGTATACACCATTTTTTCATCCTCTACATTTGATAAGAATTGTACGAGGTATGCCGAAATGTTATTATACTCGTTATTATATAACCCCAATAGTTTCAAATGAAAACAATTCTGTCTTTCTCGATACGTCTAAACGAAAATCCATGAAAGCGAATTTGCAGGATTTGCATCTTCGCGGGGTGAAAAGTTGCAACGCTTAAATCAGAATATTTTTTGTTTTAGTTTATGATTCAAGTGTAGATATTTTCGAGAAATATTCATTATTTCAGTAGCGTGTAGTGATCATATTAACACGTTCGCTGCGGCGGGGCCCACCAATGGGCCCCGCGTGTCTTTCCCCCAGTGCTGAGAATTTTGGCCTTATGGGAAATAACATTGACCGGGGCCCACCGGTGGGCCCCGCCGCACCATATCATCGATTTCAGCCTCCGCAGCGAACGTGTTAAATATACATTTCTAGTCGTAGAACTGTATAATTGATTCTGAATGTATCTGGTTTGAGATTGTCAATTTATAAAATATCAGAACCAATTGGGAATAGTTTTTTATCGACGGTTTCGGTCAACTCCGAGATATACTCCATGACATCGATTTTATACAGACCTACATGAGATATTATCCTTTTACCATAGAATTAGAGGATACGACTACTCTTCTGTATCTGATTATCTGATACACATTTTTATGTATTAATATTGTAGATAGTTACTCTATCGAGTGTAAGATTTCCAACTATTTTATCCATATTTAATTAGTAAAATAAAGAAATATCCTGAACGAAAAATGTTTCATTTAACAATTAGCCTTACGATCCTTACGAAAATATCCAAGTTTTTTTCTATGAAAGAAAATATACATTTCAAATCCTCCGGTTGTGAGCTTGCATTATCAATTGCTAAAATTCACAAGTAAAGAATCGATTCCAATTAAAAATCTGTCACCAATAAAAATAGTCATTCCCCTGGTAGAAATTGTGAGCATTTTTTGACCAAAAAACTGGCCAAGTCTAACCTAATTGCATTGTCACTATATCTATATATTGCATGGGTGGCCAAAAAATTGGTCACATTTATACCAAGGTCTGCTTGGGACTATTAGAGTAATCTGCATTGGTATTGACGATAATTCATTATTTGAGAAACTGAGGGCTGTTATAAGGATGTCACGTGGAACATGTTGTTGTTATTCAGCGTAGGTGAGCCAGTCAAAATGCACTTTCAATTCAAGAAGGATAAGAACTAAGATTATATCGGATCCATCGTCTTATTTCCCCATGACGAGAAGATTTCCAAAATAAAAATTGTCCTGAAATCGATACATTAAGAAAATATTCAACAATATAATTCATCAATTATTGCTTGAGTATTGTGAATTGACTCAAGTCTCGAGTTCTCAGTTTTCCACTTGATTTTGACTTCAAAAGGACTGAATCAAGAAACTCGCGGTCAAAATTCAAAATACAACATTGTAAAATTTTATAAAAAGTGGGCTCTCAATTTAATACAAGAATTCCACTTGTATCGACCTATCTATTCCATTCTTTTCTGAGAGATTAAAAAATTTCGAATTTAAAATCAATCTAGGAGTTGACACAGACAAGAAAATTGATCGAAATGTTGTATTTTGAATTTTGACGATGAGTGTCTTGATTAAGTTTGTTTGAAGTCAAAATAAAGTGAAGAGCTGAGAACTCGAGACTTGAGTCAATTTACAACACTCAAGCTAACTGATGAATTATATTGTTGAATATTTTTTTGATGTATCGATTTCAAGGCAATTTTTATATAAGAAATCTTCTCGTTTTCCATGGGGGAAAAAGACGATCGAGCCGATATAATCTTAGTTCTTATTCTTCTTGAATTGAAAGTGCATTTTGACGGGCTCACCTACCCTGGATAACAAAAACATGTTCCACGTGTCTAACCTCCGATTAGAATTACCGGAAGTCACATGGTTTGGGAAGCGTACGGTTCGACACACTCGGAAAGAATTCGTTTCCACCAAGTAAACGGGAGATATTGCATTTTTGCGACACACCATTCGAAAACTTGCATCTGAAATAGTAATTTCATGTACCAAAGCGAGTTCCCTTTTAGAATTTCACGTTGTGTAACTAACACGGACTTTCTGTCTTGAAAAACCACGTCACATTCCGTGACACCCCAATAAAGACACCCTCTTGAGCTTTTCTGTGAGCGCGAAACACTTTCTCCCGAATGCCAACCCGTTCTATTTAGATACGGGTGATGATAGACAATCTGCGACGACGCGATTCTCGCGCTACTACATCGCACGACATGGTCCGCTCGCCTCGCGATTCATTCTGCTGAGCTAACCCGTCAAAGGATTTGATTCATTTCCGTAAACTCGCGACAGGTCCTATCAAATCCATCTATGCATCGTTGGGGCCAAGGATCGAATTCGGGACAAGATTCGGCGCCACGTGAATACTTAAACGACCGCCATGATTCGAACGGGGTTCCCTTTCTTATCGTTCAAGGGGCTTGAAGATTTTATCAAATCTTGATCAAGTTTTTTATCAAGACCTGATCAAGAAAAAAACTCCTACTTGATCAAACTTGACTTTTTTCTTGATGTTTACTTGATGTTTGGTCGTTTGTTTACCTCGTGGTGTAGACAACGCGAAGCAAAACGCGTCTGTGTTGCTTATTATTGTTATAGTTCTGTGGCCCCAGAGGAATTATAATTATTTGCAGCTTTTTGCAGACCTAGAAAAGACACGCGTGATGCTGTTATCATAGTATTATAATATTCTGAATAGTAACAGAGACTCCGACTCCGACAATCTTTTAGGTTAGGTGTCTTTAGGATATCTGTGCCTAAATAAGATATGGATGGACTAACTGCAAAGATCACTTGTCGTCACTTGTGCCTTATTGCGTTAATTGATTCAGTGATCGTTGATATTCATGAATAAGTGCCGTGAAAAATTCTTGTAATCCTTTATCACTCGAGTCTCGTGTTCCCAAGAGAGAGAGTCAATGGCTGCAATTATAATTGATAGAGTAGTCGCATTCCGGAATAGTAATCCTAGATATTCAAATATCGACCAAGAATTCCGCAGAGGAGTGAATTACAGTTCATTCTCAAATTTGAGTTCAAAATTGAAATATTGATGATGTCGGACTTGAGGTTAAGTTGAATTTCCCAACACATAGTGAACCTATAAATCCCTAGAAACTTCAAGTGAGAACGTTGAGTTTGATCAAGTAGGAGTTTTTTTTCTTGATCAAGGCTTGATACATTTGATCAAGCCTTTGACCAAAACTTGATCAAGGCTTGAAGTTCATTTTTAATCGGGTTTCTTCCCCTTTCTACAAGATGCATGTGACGGATCGGCAAGCTCGAGCCCATTGATCTGTCGCGCATATGAATAGGGTGAGACAATGTAAATGTACGTAAATGTGTGAATGAGCCAATCAGGCGTTTTCGATAGCTTTCGGCAACGCACTTTCTGTGGCCAGCCTCATTTCCGCGACACCGCGTAGAGATCAGATCGTCGCGAGCTGCCGCGACCGACGTCCGCAGAACGAGGGCGATCGCCGCCCGCACAGCTCTACAAGCATCCGGAACCCGTTCGCGGGGTAAGTTGTTATATTCTGTTCGTGTGTTTGGAGCCGCGAATCGCGTCAAGCATACGCTAGCTCATTGCCGCGCTTATAATATGTTTCAGTTCCAAACTTGGATACAAATTGAAATTTTGCCGTCAAGCATTGACCGTTTTATTGGCTCACCGCCTTCACGAGAATACGAGTTCATCGGCTCCGCGCATCGTCCTGCCACGATCGCAAGATTCACACAGAGCCAACCCAGATCGTTTGTCACCCAGGTCGACACCGTATGACATATTGTCGCAGCACATCCGAACTTGGCGCAGAGACGCTCGTATTGTGTCTTCATCTACAGCGAGGACTTCACATCTTGGTGAGATATTGATCGCGTGGACGTCCGTATCAATTTGCAACTAGGAATTGAAGCGACTAGCTGTCTGAATAGCGTTTTTAATTGCGCACGACGGTGCTGTTTTTGTCACCGGCAACAGTGACCAAGTTTGAGACTCTCGATCTGATGTATCGTTTTTGCGAGTATATGATTGGATGTGTGTGTGTGTTTCAAGTCTGTAATTCGAAATGACTGGCCAGTGTTTCTCGCAAATTGGCAAATTGATGCTATGATATTAATGTAATAAAGATTAACATATTTTTTCATACATATGCGTGTGTGAGTCAAAATCCACATTCCTCACGATCCCCAATTTTTCATAAAAAAGTAACCATACAAAATATCTTTTACATGCATTCCCGAAAATATAGATTTAATCGCCCTTGAGGGCCCAAAAATCGTATTTGGAGGCAATTTGATGAAAAGTTGAATATCGTGTTTTTATCTGAAGGTCACAAGTGGTGGTTCTTTGCCACGATCGTGTTCGAGTTCAAAGGAAGAAAGTCTTCAAATGACGTTATAGATTGAAAGTGACCCTTTGGAAAGACATTTTACACTCCCACATTGACGTATACCTCGGCATATCATAGATATAGATGATGCACAAACTTGAGGTACCGTCAACCGGGGTAACTTTGGAACACGGGGGGTAACTTTGGAACAACCCATGAAAGAGTGGTTATCGCGCACAGTTGGCTAGGCAGATGATCCTGAAGCCTTAATACTGGTCCCCTTCACTTGGGACAAGCATAAACAATGTTTTGCATTGGCGCGAGGGCCTTCATCAGCTATTAATCCGTTTATAAGCTGACTTCTTCAAAAGTGCGTTTTCAACCCAACAAACAGTCTCTCGGAAAAAGTGGTGTGGTTCCGACTTTAGTAGGTTGGATTCGAGGTAGCTGAGCTAGATTTCACTTGTCTGTACACATATCTGGACGACTCCATTGTTACATCGGAGTATTCCCACGAAGTTTCAATTTTGTAGAGTAGAAACTGACAAGTATGTATTTTTTTTCAGAAACCGGGGTAACTCTAGAACATTTATTCATGTACTCTCAATCATTTCCCGAGATTCATATCATCCTCGAATTCTACATACTTAAGTAGCCGTTGATGAAAGCTTCAAAATGAGCCAAAGAACGTCTTATTTCGACCCATAAAGCCAAATTATGTCAGTTTTCGTCAGAAACCGACTGCGAAGGTATTTTTCTCCTCGAGAGTTAGCCGTGGTACAGACAGTTAGGTATGCTGAAGGCGTCTATGCTCAATTATAGAAGTTCAATTCAACCAAATGGACTTTTATAATAGGTCAAAGGAAAGCTAAGACACTCAGCTTTCGATTACTGATGATGAAAATCGATGGCGTGACCTAGTTTATGAATCAATTGACGAATAAATAATGATAACGATTTCTGTTCTAAAGGTACCCCAGTCCGTGTCTAACTTTGGAACACGACTCTCAGCACTCATTGCTCCAACCAGATATGTCCAAATGGACCTTATAAGCACCTCAATCGAAAGCTGAGACTGTAAGCTTTCGTTTGACTACAGATACAATGCGCTTCTGATGCAAGACGTACAAGTTTGGCGAGGTTGAAGGGAAAAATGCAATTTTTGTTCCAAAGTTACCCCGGTTGACGGTAGCTGGGATAGATGCTGCAGGCTTTTGAAACTTTCCGATCGAGCACACGCATTCGCATTCATACTGTTTTGTGTATCATATTCATAATTTGAGCCCACCCGAAAGTCCGTATAATATTATAGATGAAGGGGTCCAGGATAAGGATATCAGGTCAATAAAATAAAGCACTTCTCAAATATGCGTTTATAGAAAATTCCAGTGCAATGGTAATACAAAAGGCTCGTAGTTGTAAGATGATGCAACCGTGATGCAATCGACCGACGGGCGTGCGCGACACTTGACTTTCCCAATCAAGGGCTAGACAAAGACTGACTTTCTATGCGTAATTCGGTGGCGAGGGGACCCAAACGCGATGGGTTCCATCAGAAGCTTCTCTCTCGATGACTCACACCTACACGTACCCACACATAAAAGCTCCCTCAGATGCGGTGCGCTCAACTCACATTCCCACAATATACTTCCATCAGGTTCGAGGTGACTCAAATTTAGACGAATCAGATGATCAAAGCTAAAATCACGATTACTACCAAACGTTTTTGGGCCTTGAGGAGCATCTGAATCAAAATATCCGGGAACGCATCTCTTAGCAAGGCAAAATCGGAGAAAATCTCGTTTGAACCATGTCGACCGGTTAAGAATTCGCGTGGCGCTGAATCTTGTCCCGACTTTGCTTTTTGGCTCCACCGTGCCGATGGTTGGGCTCACCTGAATGAATCGCGAGTCGTGTCGGGCAACGTCGTGCGAGAATCGTGTCGTGGATGATTGTCTGTCATCACCTTGAGGCAGAATTTAATGAACTTTTTTTCTTCCTAACTACGTCCTGGCATACGAAGTAAGACAGAAATACACACAAAATATAGAGGAGGAGCAAAAAATTTTTTCTAGAATATTTCAGGGCGGTGCGGTCGTTAATTTGAAGTGATCCGGCGAGTGGAACTAAGATCTGCAGGTTTTTTCGAAGGTACAAAGAAGACATTATCTGTGACATATGAATTAGATCGCAGCAATGATTCGAATCACTCGATTTGGTTTTTCCTACCGTAATATGGTGTCATTATGAGGTATATGTTTGGCCGAGGCGATCTGAAACCATGGAAACTTGTATTTCAAGGATCGATTTTTTACATTCCGTGACCCGCGAAAACTGTTACATCCCGTGACTTTCGAAGAAACACAATATCCATATAGCTTCGGTTGCATAGATGACAGGGGTACACAGTTGGGATCGAGATCATTTGTCATAACGATAGCTCATCCAATACACTCATCACTTTGACTCCTAGGTGGCCGGGGAATAAATGGAAATCGAATCACGAAAAGAGTACGTAATGTGCCAACTGACAGATTTGACCGCTAAAGTTCACAGTTTTAGCGGAATCACCCATATATCTCCAACAAAGAATGATTTAAGAATTTCATGAATAATTCCATATCCATCCCTCACTTCACAACTCAGGGTTGTGACTTCGGGTGATCCATCGTTTTCTTTCGGATAAAAATATCATCAATGACAAATTAAGATAAAAAATGTTTGAAGATGATAAATTATAATCAAGTCAGTTAGATATTGATGATTGAAGGTGGCGAAATGAATTTTTCGAATATGCTTATAAAATGTGCCTCTTTAATACAGCAGTAGTATTATACAACTTGAGAACATACAAATAGCATTTCAAAAACATGATGATTTACAAACGCGTTATTTTTTTAATATGAAACATTGACAATAAACAGATAAAACCACTAGGTGTAACAGACCTTTCTTCATTATTGATATTTTGTATCTGCATGCCCGAGCTTTGTCATAATTAAATTATTCAAAAACTATTCATCAGATCATCATTCATCCATTCATTCAAGCATCCATTCATACAATTATTGAGCTTCAAAAACTTCATATTGCAATGGCAGATACTTATTGTACGTTTTGACTTTATGAGTTTTTCTCCAATACATATTTCGTGGTAGTTTTTGTGGAATTTATCATTAGCGTTCAAGATTCATTCTATTTTTTAATCGCACATAAGCAAGAAGCAGAATAGCAATATTTGCTATCATTTTGCTTGCATGGATATTAACTTCACAATCGGATAATGCACATTGTAGGAAACCCTACGTAGAAATAAGCCAAAAGCTCGTACGCTCATTTTTGCAATTTTTCATACATAAGCTTCAGCATCCAACAATAACTCATATTTAAAAAAAAGCACAAGATTCCCTAAATCCATTTGAGATCTTGTACACTCGCTCATTTTTGGTGTGCACAGTCTATACAGTTCTTTTTGCATCATTTATACGCTTATAAAACTTTTAGAATATGCAATTACAGCCAGTATAAATTTCGAAACACTTAACTAAAACCATCGTAATATCCATTCACTTACTTTTTTTCCTCGTGTACCCCATAAACTATATATTTTGCCCTACTGAAACTGGAGGTTGCTAATATCTCTCGAGAAGAAAATTGAACATTTCTTCCATAATTAATAGAAATTTGAAAATCCTCCATAGTAAGCATTAATTAATTAATTTGTATCCGTTCAGCAATTCAAAATCAACTGTAACTACAATTTTTTTTAGCGACTCCCACGTAGACGATGCAGACGACTTATTTCACATAATCGACTGCACAAAGCTTCTCTAATATTGGTACGTTCATCGTACATGAGAGTAATTCTTCTCTATTTGACTCCGTGGTCCTTCCTCTGGAAGAAACAAAATGAAATCCTCTTAGCATTCTTATATTCATGACCGATATCCAAGCCATTTTTTTTCTCAAAAACGTGGATAACTCTTGTAGATTTCCCGTTAAAAAAGAGAATGGGAAATTGACTTCTGGTCAGGGGCATTATGGGTTTTTACCGTCATGAAACCAACTTATCATAACTCACAAATAGCTTCAAATGTATAGTTTTCGACACGCTATTCCACTTTCTCGCACAGTTTGTAGAAAAACACAGTTCGATAATGCAAGGGTGTCAAACCTATTTTTCGCATCACCCTCGTGTTGATTCCAACCTTCGTCTGCGGCTCAGGTCAGAAACCCATCACTCGGACGCAAAAATACTATTTTTCCATAGTCGGCGTGGGAAAGAGAATCAAAAAGCCGTGGGAAAATGGCTCTTTCTCGCACAGACGATGAAAAACTTATTTCTCGCATCCTTTTGATGATTCCGACCCTCACCCACGGCCCAGGCCGGTAATCCATCACTCAGACGCGAAATAGTATATTTCCGTACAGAGCGCGGTAGCCCATTTTGGGCACTAGGACAGACATGTCCTCCAAAAAGCTTATGTCCTGACAAATCGGTTCCCCCGGTGGACAAGGCCCCAGTTAGATTCTACGCGGGAAAATAATTTACCCCGGCTAACTTCCACGATATTTTAGCTTCGAACGGAGAAAAGTTTATTTTCGATACACTGTGCGTAAAAGTGCACTTTGCGCACAGTTTGTCGACTTTTACTCACAGTTCATCGAAATGTATAGTTCGATACACGGGCGTAAAACCTCTCATTCGCATCCTCGTGATGATTCCGACCCTCGCCTGCGGCTCGGGCCGGAAACCCATCACTCGAACGCGAATAAAACGTTTTACGCCCTAGTATCGAAATGTACTATTCCGAGCCATCCTCGCTGCCTGTGCCGGAAAAAGACACTTTCGCACGGAATTTTGATTTTCTTTCCCACGCCGATGACGGAAAAACAGTATTCGACACTCGGGCGGGTGTCGAATTTTCGAAGCTATGAAAATTTATACAAGGTGCTTTTGGAAAACTCAATGATTAGACATGAACATAAAGATTCCATCTTACCAATAACAAAACACCTGGAAATCTGATTTAACCCTCACTCGTGCTGCTGTCATGCTTGCTATCTATTTTTGTAGCATCTTGTAATTCTTGAGTTGAGAACTCAAGACTGTCGGATGATATCCGCCGATTTGGATCAGACTGTTTGTCTTGCTCATATTTGGCATCCCTGGCATTGTTGAGTGAATCAGAACTGAGGGATGGAGGAACGTGTATAGCCATTTTCAATTCTAAGGAATCTGAACTTCGGCACATGAGATTCTTGGTTCCATTGTCCTCGAGTTCCAGGGAATCTGTACTTGTTTCCATCAAATTGACACCACCCGATGTTCCAGGTACTGTTGTGACTGTAGCCGAGCTCGATTTTTCTGTAACCATATGATATGGTAAATATTATAATTCGTGAGAGAAGTATCTCTGTTCATCAGATACTGCTGCATCAGAAGTCGTCGTTCACAGATCATACATTGAAGCACTATTCTATGGACTGATAAAAAATGTCAAGGATGAAGTCAAATTATTTTGTGTTCTTGCAAATACCAACTATTTTTCTGTAAAAATGTCTTGTGGTTAAAATTTGGTCAGTAATATCACGTTCAATGTATCGGCCAGAGACCTCATGGAATGAGAAGAAATACATATAAGGACTTATTTCGCATAGTTTTTCTATACTTTCTGGAGTCCATGTAAAAGTGCTTAGAAAAGTTCAATCAGATTTCGTAAAATTACCCAAGAATTTCCTGTGACATTTTCAAGTCGGATCACGGATTGAAGAATGAGTTTATTGTCAAATATCTATAAACTAGGGCCAAAAGTGGTTAGAGCTTACTTTTTACCACTCACCTTTTGTCAAAGAAGAACTAGCCGTAACAACAGTGACAGCACTCGTGATCTGAGTAACGTCGCCAATAATATCCTCGTGTTTCTCAATTTTTTCAGCGCTAGCTTGCGCAAGTTTGATAATTTCATCAATTTCCTTGATTCTCTTTTCATAATCATCGGATCCAGAAGTACTTGGATTAAAAGAGCCCGCAGCAGGACTACCCTGACTTTCTGCCTTAGCTCTTGCAAGATTTTCCAATTTGTATCGATTTTCCGGACTCTCGTGATCAAGAAGATCTTCTTCTTCTCGAGCTCTCAATTCAATCATATGAGCATCCCTGCAAGCTTTTTCTAAAACTTCAAAATCTTTAACCGATGATACCGATACGTCATCTCCGTGTGTCGAATGGCTTGTCGTATATCTTCGAGGTAAACTTCCATTACTTGATGAGTCTTGAGAACTACTATGTTGCTGTTCGCGTTTTTTTGCATTTTCTGCAACAGCATTTTCTAAATGTTCAAATTCTTGTAATGAACTCAATGATACATTATCGTGATCGGTAGGTTTAAAATATCGTTTGGCAGTCAGAGCATCATAATTATCGGGAGTACTGCCAAAACTTCCACGAATTGAGCCAAAACTTCCTATTGATTCTTTTTGACTGCCCATACTCCCGATACGGCTACTTCCGGCTTCAAAATCTGCAACTTCCTCTTCTTTTATGTCCTCCAAGGGTCCGCGCTCATACTCCATGTCGTAAAGTCTGGCTTCATTTTGTTGGAATTGCATTTCTATCCATTTTTTACTTCCCTCAGCATATTGTTCCTCATCTGAGAAGGACTGAGAATATTGTTCCTCGTTTGATGATTGTCGTGGACTTTCTTCGGAATCAAATTCAAACAAATCCACTGGAGCATTCTTTGATGTTTGAGATTGTGTTTTAGCTGATCCTCCTTTTTCGACAATCAAATTTTCAACATCGCGATCGAAATTTTTACTGCTCGTGTATGCTATTGAACTAATACGAATTCCTTTGCCTGAAAATGTAAGTCACATATTATTATTTTCTAGAATTATTCGTTCGACCGAATCTTGTCGATTTTCATTGAATTTTTTGAAAAATGTGTATATGTATGTACGCCTGTCCAAGTAATTGCTTCAGTTTCAGCACATTCAGTCCATGATGCTAAGTAGCGCGCTATCAAATTCATTGACTGATGATATGGTTATTCCATTTTGGTTGCACAGGTAAAGCTAAATATTATATCTCGAATAACCTCTCTTGTTTCTATTACACAGCCTTTGCGGTTGAGACGTCATTTATTGATCGAAAAAGTCGATCCCAATAGAGATAACTCTCATACGTTTTCTCAATTTAAATCTCATATGTGACTTCCACCATTTTTGCCAGATAACGTATTTTTGCCCTTATATTTTACTTAAGAACTCACCTTCGGAATCGAATTCTTCAGCTTCTTTGCCAACTTCTTCAACCACGACAAAGTCATCAATGAGATCAGGCTTATCAACCAACTCAAACGAATCGCTATCTGGAGAATGGCGATCAGTATGCTCTTTCTCAATAACAGTTTCTAAAGAAACGCCAGACATAGACGATGAAGTCATGCTCAACTGCTGTTGCAATGTTAATCCTGAACTTCCTGTAAAAGTCTCACCGAAATTATCATCTAAATTTCCTGGAGGAGCATACTTCGTCTCAAGTGAATCAGGTTCAAAAGAATAACTTTCAGCTTTTGAATCGATTTGTTCGGAAGAGCTATGAGATTTTTCTTCAAGAGATTCATTCATACGTTTGGGAATAGCCCCCAAAACTGACGTTTTTGCACCATCACTACTCATGGATTCGGCTGTCTTGAAATCGCTAGAATCTGAAGCAGAACTTGATTGCTGTTTTCCTGGCAATGTCGTAGAAGATGAGCTTTTTACATCTGTACTTTTTCCTTCACTCCCCGGTTCTGGTGTGATCTGAAGTTCAAAAAAAAAAGATGTATCAAATGTCATTATTTGAATTTGAGACTATATGTAGATAATGGAGCTGAGAATATCCGCGAATCTGGATTCTCAGATAGCATCTGGTTTCACAAATTTGTTCCATAGTGGGGACCGACATATCTATATCACAATCCTCGTATAAATTCCGGATATTCGGACACCCGGATAGTTTGGATCTTTCCAAAATTTGGACAAAAGACCAAGCCCTAATAGGTAATAATCACAAGTTAGGGACTCGAACGATGGCTTAATTTACAAAATCTTGCAAACTTTTGGTATTTTACAGACATAACATCCCCTACTCACACTTCGACTCAAGCTCAACCACTCTTGACCATTTGAGAGATCTTATGGTAAGAGATTTGTTAAAACGATTAATTACTAGCAGTCTTGTATCAAATTTGATACGCAAATCATATAATACATAATCATGAATCGCTGGAAAGATTGTATGGTAAGATACTCTAGGTCATTCCATAATTCTCGCTAAAAAATATGACGAATACTCCCGACCTCTTCAATTTACCGATGACTTTCGGCATAGCATCTTCTGTTATCCTCGTAAAAGATCTCCTGAGATGTTGTTTGAATATTTTTAGTGGATCATACGTAGTGGATACAATGATTTGCGAACAGAAACCGCTACAATAGAACACGAAAGCAGATCTGCGTCCCACTCCGTCGTGAAAATCGAAACTTCCACTGATTGACGTATACAATATATTCACATGCGATCTATTCTAATCCATTCACATGAAACCTGTCATACAATCTATTCACCGAGTTATTATTGTACTGAGATTTGCATATCAAAATTTTATAGGAACCGGCTGTAGTAATTATTCTGTCAAACATCTTGTCAAAGCTTAATAATTATTTTAGAATCGAAGATATTATTTTTGTGGATTGGACGAACAATGAGTTTTTGATCGAATTGAATTCGATCATTATAATGCATCTGAGTTCCATCAAATATACATGGAAATTCGCAGGGCATTTCTTGTAAAGAAATACACAAATGAGAAAATTCTTCCGCAAGTGAGGCTCGAGCTCACAATCTCCCACTTGCCGAACGGGAGAACATAATAATTTGAGATACATAATAATTATCAACGATTATTACCGATGGGACCAGATGATCTATCATATGTTCAAGAATTGTTGGAATGGAGTCTGAGTTTGAGTCCAGGATGATGTGTTTGTGAATTATTGAAAGTTTGCAGAATCTTCTCTTGTAAACTGAGTTTCAATTTGCTTATCTATTGGACGAGAATAGAGCGTCCACGAGACATAGACTAGTCTCAGCCATGGTCAAAAATCAAACCAAAACTTGAACGATGAGATCTTCCTGAACCGTAACAATTGGCCAAGGATATGGTTTAAACAGTGGCATCTTTCGAGCATTATGAATGTTTGAGTCTCTCTAATCTTCTTGATGAATGAGAAGTAAATCGGTAAATTAGGTCTCACTGACAAATGTATTAGCACCACGAGTGAATAATAACACAATTATGACAAGTTTTATGATGGATATTGATCAATAGACTCACCACTTCGCTGAAGATCATTTCGCTTGAACGTTTCATCTTCGGGGGGCTTTCAGAATCAGTTCCAAATGTTTTAGCACCAGCATCTCCTTGACTCTGTTTGGCAGTTTTTGCATCATCATCGTCGAGGATGCACTCCAGATTATCATCGATTGCATCTTGTTCTATCTCAGCTTCTGATGCCATTAAAGTTTCTGATATTTCACTAGCACTGTCTAAGCTGCACATTTGTCCAGAGCTAATAGAATGATCAAACGATTTCATTGAGTCTTTCGAACTCAGTGTGCTAGCTGCGGTAAGATAGTCTTGCGAAGTTGCTTTAGAAGATGAACGCCCAAAAGAAACTTTGGCTGTCTCATATTCTGAAGAGCTAACTTGAGTACCAGACAATAAAGCTTCAACATCTGATGAGCAAGGTCGACTTCCAGATCCATATTCACACGATTGATAATTACTCTCGCTACTCGAAAATTCAGCCTCACTTTCAGAAGTACCTTGATTCGGCTTCTGTCGGCGGCGAGGAGCTGGTTGTGGTGGTTGAAGGGTAAAATTATCATCCTTTTCAATTGTTTCAGTTTCGATCGAACCAGATCTGCTAGCCGCTTTTGGTGTCACTAGAGGAACATCTTCTGATTTCATTCCGGATCGTTGAGCTGCATCATCTTCGACATGAGTTGTTACATTGCTCGTGACTTCGATAATACTCTGCTGATCAGTCAAGCCAGAATCAGATAAATTCTCATTGAGACTCTGAAGAAGTTCATCATGACGTCGAGGTTTTGCTATAGGCGAGGATGATGTTGACAGATTTTCAGAATCACTCACTTTCTCAAATGAGGGAGCTTTATATAGAAAAGGTAGTTCGTTGGGTATTGATTCAGGTTGAAGTTTGAATTGAAATTCAGATGGCGAATCTTCGATCTGGATCATGTTTTCTCTATTTTCGCTCAGTTCTTCAATTAGATCCTGCTTAGCTGCCTGGAGATTCTCCTTAACTTCGGCTATTTCCTTCTTCACTACCTGATCTAAGACTGTAATTGCATATCGAGAACTCATGTCTACACCTTGTAGATCGTCTCGCTTGGTTTTAAAGAGACTCGTTTCGGAATGCGAACCGTGAGACTTTTCACGTTTTTCAGCAGAACGCTTTTGATCTTCCCAACCTTTAGATTTCACGTCAAATTTGTTGTCTCGGTGAGCTTTATGTACGCGATGTGGCTCTATCCCAGAACGTATGTCGTCTTTCCGCGCTTTTTCTGGATCAACAGGTTTGTACGATAATAATTGTACATCGTCTCGACTCTCCGAAGACTGAGTATCAGACTCTAATTTGAGTTGCATCTCAGAGGGCTCTGGAGGTTCTTGATAATTTTCTAAATCATATGATTGCTTGACTTTTGTTTCTGCCAAGCTCTGTTGATTGACCCGAGTTCCACTCTGTGACTCTGTCGGAATTTTATCTGATCCAATTTGGGATATGATTGATTCTCCTACCTTTGTATCAACAATAGAATCACTTTGAACTTTGGTGATTGTCACGTCCTTCAATTCTTGGTTTGTCTTAGAGTTTTCCTCGTACAGACTTAGTAAATCATCATCTTTAGTTACGGTCGTTGAATCATGAGGTTTCTGAAATTCATCTAAGATTGTGAACTGATCTCTTTCGATGACATTGATCGCAGTTTTTGTTTCCAAAGGGATGTTAGTGGACTTGGATGACTCAAATTCTTGACTGACATTACTTTCCGTTATTTTGAATATTTCATCCCTATTGAGACCTACGTCATCCTTGTCAGAATTTTTGGTCGGTAAATCAGATGGTCTAGCTGTTATTTCTTCTAACCTGTCATCAGTCGGAGTTTTTGCATCATACTCTCTTTGGAGAGTGTCTATCAACTCTTGACAGCTGATGTCCAGCTTTTTCTCTACTAGATCTGTATCCATCTCAAGATCTTGTTCATTGACAGGCATGACAGTGAATTTTGACTTAGAGGAAGCTTGCGTAGATGACTCATCGGATGCTACTCTTGTTTCTTCTATACGTGGAATTTCAAAATCGGTTGAGCTCGAGTCATTTTCCTCCAATCTTTGTATATCTTGTTGAACCAATGAATTTTGGTACTCTTCAAGTTCCTTATCAAATGCTTGAGAAGGCTCTAGTGTATCAGAAACCTCAATTTTCTCATCTCCAATCATCCAGTCAACAGGTTTGATCTCTAATTCCCTAATTTTCGATTTTGGCGAGATCAACGGCGGACTATCAATTTCAAACGAATCTTTAGCCTTCTTTGTCTTTGTCAAATTGTGAATATCTGTATTCTGTCTCATGGAGCTATCTCGTGATAATGAGAGATCCATTGTCGTTGCTCCTGAGAAAGTGACGGAGTCACTCCTCATTGTTCCTGATGAAAAAACATGTGAGCCCTGGCGATCAAAATTTTGTTCTTCATTTGTGCCATGGTTTTCCAATTGAACTCTGATCTCATCAGTTTCAATTGACGGAACATCCATAGAATCTTGACGTGATTGTCCATCATCAGGCTCGAGAACTTCTAATACTCGAGCACCCGAAAATTCACCAATGCATTCAATATGGGCAGAAGTTGTGGAGGTCGACACAGTACTGTCAAAAGAGGAGAGTGCTTCTTTGATATTTGCTGCTGATATTTTCTGTCTTTGTAAAATTTTTTCATCTAAATCTCCTGATTCCACTCGTTCTGTCATGCTACATGGACTGCCTGTCATGTCTCTTTCAGTTGACTTCATTTGAGAAGAAGTATCGAGGAGTGATGGATCTTCATTCATCATTGAAATATCGCTAACATTACTGACTAAACTCGTCTCAGGGCTATCAGCTATTTCTCTCTTGGAGTGTTCTTGCAATCTCTCGGATTCCCCTTTCTCGGATGTGGTTCCGATACTTGATACAATCTTTGACTCAACTACTTGGTCAGTTATCACAGTAACAGCTTTCTCTAAGGCACACGTTTCTCCAAACTTCAAGGCATTCATTGTATCATCGGTCAAAGTACTACCATGCGTCTGGGGCTCACTCACCACTTCATTATCGTTATTTCGAGACTTCAGATCATCCTGCCCACTCTTCTTGGTGATTGCGACAGAACCGATCTCTTTTTTCATAGGCTCGATTTTTTTCGAAGATTTTATAGATGTCCTTGGGGAAGGCGAGTCACTCTTTGTACTGGATGATCTCGAGTCAGAGTCTTTTGAAGACCCTGCGTACTTGACAACTGGTTTTGATGGTTCATCCTTGGAACCCCTTCTTTTTTCCGATGATATTTTGGATGTATCACCTTTTGAAATTTCCGTTTTGGGTAAGGATTTTGAAGTTGAGGCAGTACTTTTGCTTGTCGATGTTCTTATTTCTTTAACGTCTCGAGTTTTGACTCCGCTCTTTATTGGGACGCTATCTTTCTTCACATCTGCTTTGGGGGAAGATTCGAGTTGAGTATCGCCTTTTTTCTGCGGCACTTTTGAGGTCTGATCTGACTTGGTCTCTACCTTTTTCGACGCCACTTTCGTGGTGATCTCATCAGTCGATTTTTCTTTCCTCAAAGAAGTTTTCCGTACGATTTCATCCCTTGATTTATTTCGCATTAATCCTATCTTCTCGAAAGATTCTCCACCACTTTTATCTTTTTTCGGTATGGAAGCTCTTCGTATTTCACTCTTCGATTTTTCTCGTTGCAGTTCAGGAGTTGACGGCGTATCATCTTTAGACCCTCGCTTCTTCAAAGTCGAACCAATAGAAAACTCTTCTTTTGATTTTTCACGTCGAGGTATCATCGATTTAGGTAACTCACTTGAAGATTTTTCGCGTTTCAAGATCAAAGATTCTTGAGAGGTATCTTTCAACGAAGAAGATTTGATGGAGAATTCATCTTTTGAATTTGATCTGACTGGAATCATGGACTTCGGAATTTCTCCAGAAGACTTTTCTCGTACAAGAGAGACGGATGACTCAACTTGTGAGATCGTTTCTCCAGATGACAACCGTCTTGATTTCTCTTCCTCGAACTCTATAGAGCTAGAGATGCTGTCGATAGATTTCTCCCCAATACGTGCAGATTTAATAGAGATCTCGTCTTTTGACCTTTCTCTTCGAGGTATCATCGATCTCGGAATCTCGTCCGAAGACTTTTCCCTCGAAGGTGGTGATTTCACGGGAAATTCATCACTCGATCGCTCTGTACGCGGAATCATTGATTCCGGAACCTCATCTGAAGTTTTGGACCGGGTGGGTGGAGATTTTAAAGAAATTTGATCTTTGGATTTCTCCCTGCGAGGTATCATGGACCGTGGAATTTCTCCCATCGACCCTTCTCTAGTGACTGATGGTTGTGCTGAACCCTCGTCTTTTGAATTCCTCTTAAGTGGCAGCGCCGATTTATGCAAGTCATCCATGGACCTCTCTCGCATTGGAGGAGACTTGATGGAAAATTCATCCTTGGACCGTTCTCTCCTGGGTATCATGGACTTTGGTATTTCATCGCGGCTTTTTTCTCGCGATGGAGGCGATTTGATTGAAAACTCGTCCTTAGACTTTCCCCTTCGAGGAATCATAGATTTCGGAATTTCATCACAGCTTCTCTCACGCGATGGAGGCGATTTGATTGAAAACTCGTCCTTAGACTTTTCCCTTCGAGGAATCATAGATTTCGGAATTTCGTCGCAGCTTCTTTCACGCGATGGAGGCGATTTGATTGAAAACTCGTCCTTAGACTTTTCCCTTCGAGGAATCATAGATTTCGGAATTTCATCGCAGCTTCTTTCACGCGATGGAGGCGATTTGATTGAAAACTCGTCCTTAGACTTTTCCCTTCGAGGAATCATAGATTTCGGAATTTCGTCGCAGCTTCTTTCACGCGATGGAGGCGATTTGATTGAAAACTCGTCCTTAGACTTTTCCCTTCGAGGAATCATAGATTTCGGAATTTCATCGCAACTTCTTTCACGCGATGGAGGCGATTTGATTGAAAACTCGTCCTTAGACTTTTCCCTTCGAGGAATCATAGATTTCGGAATTTCATCACAGCTCCTTTCACGCGATGGAGGCGATTTGATTGAAAACTCGTCCTTTGATTTTTCTCTTCGGGGTATCATAGATTTCGGTATTTCATCGCAGCTCTTTTCTCGCGATGGAGGAGATTTAATCGAGAACTCATCCTTAGACTTCTCTCTCCGGGGTATCATAGATTTCGGTATCTCACCAAAGGATTTTTCTCGCTTCGACATGCCGTGTAATGGGACGCCGGAATCCTTTGTGAGGGAAGATTCGATCGAGAATTCTTCTTTCGACTTCTCCCTGCGAGGAATAGATGATTTAGGGATCTCCCCTTCTGATCCTTCTTTTTTGACCGTCTCGGGACTGCCCTTCATTCCTTCAACAACTATTGGGTCTCTCACAGAGAATTCGTCCTTTGACTTCTCCCTCTTTGGTATCATCGACTTGGGAATTTCTCCTTGAGATTTTTCCTTTTTGGGTCTAGCAGACTGAACTTCCATTTCTCCTTTAGATTTCTCTATTCTCGCATTCGCAGACGAGCCTTTGTCATGTTCAGCCGTTGCTACCGACTTCATAGGGAGCTCTTCTTTTGATCTCTCGCGTTTCGGTATCATTGATTTGGGTATCTCTCCATGAGACTTTTCTCTCTTAGGTTTGATGAGTGTGATTTCATCTTTCGACTTCTCTCGTCTCGGAATCAGTGATTTTGGTATATCATCTCTAGATTTCTCCCTTACCGGTAAACCGGATGTGGGTCCAGTTTTCCTATCCTCGAATTGTGAAAGGTCGTCAGGTTTCTTCTTGTCACTTTTCGCGGCTTTACTAGTCTGTCCAAAAGAATCACTTTTTACTCCCTGAGCATTATCATTTGATTGAGCTGATGCCACCCCAGTCCGATCTGTGGGCGCAGAAGTTGATTTCCCAAGCTTCATATCCAGCTCCATCTCAAGTCTGGTTTTTTCCTCTACTATCCGCTCAATTTCTTCGAAATCTTCGAGCGACTTCTCATCCTCACTTGAGAGAGAGACTCCTGATAATCTCACGGCAGAAATTCTCGTAAGCTCAGGCGAGAAAAGAATTTTAGATGGATCTTCTTGTAAAGACGAATGTTTTCGAAGATCTTCTCTCATCGACTGTTCTGTAGACGGAACTTGGACTGAACCTGGATCTTCGGACGGTTTTGATATTAAATCTGTGTGATATTCTTCTTTACCTTGTGAACTTATCCGTCTCTCTGTTGACTCGCTAATTCCCAACCGAGATTCTGAAAGAGCGTGTGATGTGTCAGGTGCTTCTTCACCCTTACATGGATCCTGTGCTTTTTTATTCAGCGACACATTCTCAGAAACTATTGAATCCAAAGTTGATTCGATAGTCATTAGACCAGATACATTCGTGGGCAGGTGTTTTGTTTCAACATTGATTCTTGCTTTAGTTTCGTAATCTATTCCGTGAGTTTTTTCCGATACTCTTGCTCCTGAGGTACCCTCGAGAATCTCTTTCGCACCCAACTCTGTAGGAGAAATACTCATAAGCTTCTGTAATTGATCAACCGATTCCTCTTGTGACTCCTGATCGAATTCTCCGATCTTTGAAATCACAGTTTGTGATTTGGATCCGGATATATCTTCGTGCTTTGCAACTGTAGGGGCTAGAATATCTTTTTTGTCCCTTCCAGTCGATGACATTCCTGATTGGTCTGGTATAGGTTGCTCGGATTCTTTCTCTACCTTATGACTGTTTTCTTGCTGCGATCGTTTCTCCATATCTGGAATTGGGTACGGACCAGGAATGTCAGTCTTCTCAATTAATGTCGAAATTTTTTCCTTCTCTGAAGGAGCAGCTTTTGTTCTGATGTCGAGCGATATCTCATCCTTCGATATAGTAGAGACCGGCTTATCCACCACGCCCCGGTCAACGCCCAACTCCTTGATATCTTCAATGACACGCTTGCTGGTTGTACTATCAGAAAGTTCATGTGCCTCTTTTGTTTGCTCGATCAACGAACCAATGATGTCAGAACTGACTACAAACATACTCTCTTTGGACACTACTTCAGGAAGCTTACAAGCCCCTATCGATGAGTATAATTCATTAGAGCTTTTATCTCGTTCAGACACACCTGAAGATTCTGTTTTGACGACAGGTTCTCCCCGTTCCAAGTCCGCGAGCCTCGTCACTGGAGATGTTATAGTTTCCGGAGCACCGTAACGTAAACTTTCTACTCCCTCAATCATTTTTGAATCAGAGAGCAGTGAATCTTCTGTCATTGTCGTCACCCTTGCTACTTGTGATACGATAGCTTCTGAGTGAGCCTCAAAACTATCTCTAGGTTTTGAGCCGATGACGACTAGCTTTTCGGAATCTTCTTGGTCAGACTGAGGTACTTCTTTTCCATGGCTTCCTGTCATTGATTTAGGAAATGCATCATCGGTATCAATTTTTTTCTCGGTTGTTATTGCCACAGATTCCTTAATTTCTTCTGTGACACGCTGCCCGGTTGAACTATCATAGAGTTTATGTGAGTCAATTGTCTGTTCAATGAACAAATCCTCGGCGTGAGAACCGGCTATGGATTTACTCTCTCTGGGAACTGTTTCAGAATCTTTACAAATACCTGTCGAAGAGTTTACTTCATGAGAGATTTCATCTCGTTCAGACGTACTTGGAAGTGCCATTTTTACTACAGTTTCTCCCCGGTCCAAATCTCTGAGACCTGTCACTGAGGATTTCATAGTTGCCGGAGCGCCTTGACTCGTCGCTCCCTCAATCATCGTCAAATCGGAGGAAAAAGAACCCTCTGTCATTGTCGTGACTTTTCCTGAATGGGATACGATACTTTCTGACTTCACATCAACAGTATCTTTAGGTTTCGAGCCGATCAAGATTGAACTCTCAAAATCTTTTTGTTCAGGCTGATATGCCTCTCCTTCGTGGCTCCCTCTTGTTCGTTCGAATAACGCATCGTCGGCATCACTTTTCTTCTTGGATACTATTGCTACAGACTCTTTCTGGGAATGATCCCTACTTGATAGAGATGATGATCTAAAACCTGTTCTCTTCTCATCAGTGAGTCTATCTAAGGCATTCTCAGAATCTATTTGTTCTTCGGATTTGATCGCCAATGATCGACTGCTGTCCAGAGCAACTGTAGATGAATCAGACGATTGTATGGATCTTACAGTTGTCTCTTGAGCCGTGGAAATCTCACTCTCGGTGGATGAAGCTACATTTCGCTCTGTCGTGATACCACTAATGACAGTATCTTCTTTACTATGTTGGGTCGTGGTTTCCGGTATCGACTCAGTTAATACAGTTCCAGATTTGTCTGGAACTGTTCCCGCTTTAACCGATATTTCCTGAGTACTACTTGATGATACTTCAACTAACGAGCTTGTAATGCCTGGGCGTTCACTCAATTTCGATGTTTCCTGAGTAGATTGCACCCCACCGACTAAAGTATCAGAGATTCCTTTTCCAGCCACAGTAATAGGTTTCTCCGGAAGATGTTCCTCGTGTCCTGGAGTCACTTCGAACC
This sequence comes from Eretmocerus hayati, assembly GCA_029851415.1. Taxonomy (NCBI): domain Eukaryota; kingdom Metazoa; phylum Arthropoda; class Insecta; order Hymenoptera; family Aphelinidae; genus Eretmocerus; species Eretmocerus hayati. The sequence continues at coordinate 21,682,218 of CM056742.1, forward strand.
CTTTTGATTGTTTGGTTTCCGTGGGCGCAGTCCCTGCAACGCTCTTGGAAACTTCCGTGGGCACAGGTTTACTCGATACCGAAGAAGATAATGCGCTCGTTATACTCGCTTCTGATTGTATGGGAGTAGTTCGTTTTGATTCTGTTGGGATATCTTCATCCAACGCTTTTGCAGTTTGACTGCCTCTTCTTTCTCCTTTTGCAGGGATAGGTTTTTTGGCTCTATCTTGCATGGGATCTTTCTTTGGTGGGCTTTTCCCAAATATTGAGCTTCTATCACTTTTCGCTTGCGTTGATGCACTGGGAGCTGCTACTTTACTCTTTTCAATTTTCGGTGCATCACTTATTGATTTCTCTTTCTTCGGAGGAGACTTAGAGAGAGCATCCTCTTTGCTCTTGTCTTTCTTTGGTGGTGATTTTGACAGTGGTTCTTCTTTTGATTTTTGGCGACTTGGAATCGACTTCGCACCCGTCTTATCTTTTGGGACTGATGACCGGGTTTCATTGTCTTTCAATTGTTTCGAAACGTTCTCTTGCATCTTGGTAGCTTTCAGTTTACTCTCTTTGTCAGACTCTTTACTTACTATGGCTTTAGTTTTCATATCGGCCTTCTCCGGTCTTTTATTCAGATCTGATTTTGAGTCTTGAGCTTTTTTATCGCTCTTAGCCGTTACCTCCTTCGAAGAGAGATCGGATTCAACCTTGCTCTTGGACGCAGGCTCACTTGTTTTCTGATCTGACTTGGGAGCAGTTTTTTTGCTAACACTCTTTTTATCTACATCCTTCGACGACGATGCAGACTTTTCGTCCTTACTACTTCTCCTCAGATCCAGAACTTTTGTATCTTTCTTGTCACTTGAATCTGATCGAAGGGTATTTGACTCCTGAGCTTCTTCTTCGCTCGACTTTGGCTCGTCTTTCGAATCACTAATGTCTTTCTTCTTTACATTTTCCTCATCTTTCTTCATTGAATCAACCTTAACTTCGCTCACTTTTCCTTCGTTCTTCTCTCGACTTTCTTGTTGAACAACTGCTTTCAAATCTCGTACATCTTTTTCTTCGTCTTTTTTCTCATCTTTGAATTTCATCTCATCCTTGCTCTTTTCTTCTAAAGGTCCCCTACTTTCCTCAAAAATTCCGAAAGATTTATCATCTTCACTGGAAATCGATATACCTGACAATCTAGTCGTATTCTTGGATGATTCATACGATGATTGGCTTTTGATCACGCCCTTAGCAGCCGTTGACTCTCTTTGTATTTGTTCCTCAAAATAGTGTGCCTTCTCAGCCACGCTACATTCAGACATATCAACGCCAGGGATCTCGAGCTCACCATCACTACGCTCACGAACGTCACTAAGTCCTTCACTGTCACTGTCATGGTACGTCAATTGAGAGGCATGCGAAATCTCTGACTCGCTCCTCTGAAAACTTTCTCGTTTGCTACTCGCTATGTCTTCCCAAAATCGGCGTTTTTCAGTGTACGTTTTCTTCTCAAGAGCAGGTGATGAGGAACTTTGAAGTGAAGTCTCTATGTCATCTAAGAGAGCAGATGATTTCTGGTTGAATAAGCTACCGTTCGGATCTAAAACAGAGAAATGTATATCTTCTAATGATGAATTCAATATTTGGGTCTGTTGGGTCCTCCACCTTACGTAAACACGATTTTTCATGAATTGATTGGAGATCTAGACTCAAATTAGAACGTAGGTGTCGCTCTATGTGAGGAGGAGACACGTACCTCGAACAAATTGGGATAGTAAAATCTCATTCGTTAACCCGTTCACTGCAAAATTGCCCCTGGTATCGTAAAAGCAATTATCCTCATTGGAATATATTTCCAGGGTAGAAAACGGCGGAAAATGGCGGAATTGAAATTTAGACAAATCTCTATCTTCTATTTTCTTTCTTGCATAATTTCGTATGGAGAGCCCACCGGCATTTCATTTTGTTCCTTGTAGTGACAGGCATTTTTCAGAATTTTTCGATGCTCTACAGGAAAAGTATCACGAATTATTGGAAATCAATAATGTACCCTGCACGAGACAAAGCAGTGAATGGGTTGACTCATGTATTGAGCCCCACCCTTAGAGCACAATGGAAAGTACGGTCTTGAAGATTCGGTCCACAAGGTGATATTGAATTTCATCTATGACTCTATCTATCAACCCATCTCTGAAGTACATCCGTTTTCTCGATTCTGTATCTTTACAAATACGTTTTGACGGGAATCAATGAAATTGTGAGATGAGTTCAAGAACAGTTATAACAATCATATTCAAGGCTGCCATCCCCAGGGACTAAAGTCACAGCTTTTTTCGCACAAGTAAGTTTTGACGAATACATTCATAGCATAATTTCTTTCCAAGAGTAGTTAGGAGCTGAGAAGTTGAACCATAGCTTCACCCTTCCAATCAATTTTTCACGAGCAGTTGCCACTCCGTATACGTTGAGTATCAGCAATCCCTCAACCAATAACCATACATTCTTTGCTTTAGTGATATACTCCTATCTGACACCTGTTAATCTCCGCTTACCTTCTAGGACCCAGTGGATAGTTGGATGACTCAGGATTGATCATGATGTCAATCAATCTCGTCGAGGTCTCTACTTTGTAATTCACTATGCATACAGCAAGGTAAAAATCATAGCAAGATTAAGACTCAGCAACTTTTTTTCAAAATATATTTGATTAAAATATCTACCTTATATTTGTTACAATATCAATCGATAGAAATGCGAGAGTAACAAGAAACCTTATGCTTATGGAACCTCAAAGTCGGGTCACCCTGTACACGCTCATCTCAGACGGTAGAATAGTAGAGAGTTGAGAAGACCAATGCAAATAAAGAAAAGAAATCTTTCGAGTTCATATACAGATTTCTCGGTTCACGAAAGAGAATCACCCAGAGAAAATTCTAAGAGTAAGATTGGATTTCCATGATAAGTTTCTCGTCCATCACGCGAATCCTAATGTTGATATGGACTCCGGGTCGTTGCACACTCGCTCCATAGGTTGAGAAGATGGAAGAATATTATCAATATTATAGTTTCTTGGTTGCCAGAAAAGGGTGATTGAAATTGTTACTTTCAATATCAAGGGGTCAGGTCTAGATTTTCCGACCCTTGATCGGATACCAGGACATAATGCATGAGTGATATTTGAAATTGTTTCGATCAGCGGTACTTTCGTACCTTTGAAACCACTAAAAGGGTAAGTTGAGTCACTATTGACACTCAATCGTGGTGAGATATCCTACAACAAGAACCATTAGAAGAACTTCAAGATTTCAAGACGGGAGTATATCACTGCTTACATAGTTTTATTTTGAATAATGAAAAGAGACCCGGAAATTACGCTCTTGACGTAGAAAATCGCAATTTGACACCACTATCTTCGTCTTGGTACGAATTTGAAGGTTGTGAAATTGATTCCACGAAGCTCCTAATCCTCAACACATGGTCTCAGACTCCATAAAACTGCTTATCTACATAATCATGTTAATGACATCGACGACATTGATCATGATTGCTTATTTGCAAAAATTTTTTTACGCTTTCTTTGTGTTTCTCAAACAGCAAAAGTAGGTAACAATAGTGCACAACGAAATGTTTTCAGTGCAACGGATAAATTTTTTTAGAGCAGCAAGCACTTCTACTGAGTCCAAGTAAAAATTGGTGAAAATGACTATATCACAATGGAGTTTGAAAATCTAGGCACCTTGTTATTCTCGTAAAGAGTATACGAAATTTGCCTTATCCAATTTATTCGATATTTACTCGATATCCTCAACATCGGTAAGCGAATCGCTGACCGCGTCATCGGGATCTTTAACAGCAAGAAACTGTTGCTCCGATTTATCAACATTCTTCATGACAATTTGCGACGCTGCCTGAACATCCAAAGGCTCAAAAGGTTCGCTGAGAGCACAAGCAGCTTCTTCTTCATCTTCATCTGACGCCTCCATTTCTTCGCTATCCGTAGTGGGCATGATTACAATATCCGGTGTCTGGCTTTGAAATACTGGTGCATCATCGTCGACAGACATCTGATTTCGTACCTCTACAGAGAATGGACCATCACCTTCCTTAGTCGTGATTGTCTCGCCGTTAAAATCCACCAAGATATCATTTCGTGGTTCAATTAATATCGGTGCTTCTTCTTCTTCATCGTTGGATACATCCTCATAGTCAGTTTCACTTAGTAAATGAGGCTGTTCAACAACGGTCAGACTTTTCCTAGGTTTTTCATCAATAATACCATTTTCTCCATCACTGGGATAAATTTCATCGACATCGGTCAAATTTTCCACAAAACTACTACGTCTTTCACTACAGATGGATGAATCATCGTTGTCAAGGGTTACTGATATCACAGGTTGAAGGAAATTTTTGTCAGGATTCGTTGGAGTAATGGCTCGAGTAGCAAGTTCACCCTCAGAATCTGAATCAGAAAAATGTAGGGAAACATTGTTAACGAGAGCATTCAATCGTCGGCGAGTCGATCTGGTTTTACGTCTTGTGCGACCGCTCAAAGAATTGCAGCTTGTCAATTTATACTGCCTCGCGCTCTTGTCGCTGATCACGGACACTTCCGGTATTGTCGGTTCCTGGACCTGCATCTCTACTGCCTAGATCGATGCAACTTTTTCGACTGAGCCTGCTTCGTCGGCGATGAGTTGTTATCGCCGATTTTTCTTCCTGCTATCTGACGTTTCGAGGGGGTTTATCGGGGGAGTAACTAAAGACACCTGGAAACATTGAAAATTGAAGAGGTTCTTATTGAGTTGAAAAATTAAGCCAATTCTAGAGGCAGTATCGGAATTCAATATATAACAATTTTTTACATAGACTTTGTTAGTAAGAAAAAATTCCAGTTGTAAACTCGTCAATTCAAAAGTTATATTGATGCTTCAATTGAGATTCTGCGTAATCGTACAAATATGGAAAATGAAGTAAGAAACATGGAAATGTATGCAACTTTCAAGTCGATGAAATCAAATGCCGACGTAAATCCCATGAATAAAATCATACACATGTCGACAGAATGATATCGCTCAAAATAGTGAGGTATAATACATATTTTTTAACTGATGTGTGTTGAACCAGAGTCAGCCAATTATAAAATAGTAGAATAAGAATTAGAGCTTGACGAGTGAATAGACACGTGAAGAAAAAAAATTCCGGACAAAAAAAAGATTCCACAATTGAAGAAAGAGTAGGATTGATGATGAGTTTTAATGGTTGTAACAGAAGGACCATGATAATATTCAGCTAATCCTAAATTCTTTGCACTTCATCAAATGTTTACCATGAAAAATGATCGAAGTATACAACTGGAAAATGATTATTACATGATTTTTATGAAATTTTTAGAGATGACTAAATGAACAACCTCAACTCACTTTTTCGATGTTTCCAATGATGGATGACGGAGAGATTCCAACTTACTAAGCGATTGACAATGAATAAATGATTAGTTTGTACATTGAGCTTGGAGAAGGGACTAATTCACACTGGGCGATCGAGGGTCAACCGGTAACTACAAAGCCAGTCGCCAGAACCTTGTGAAATTTGTTGATACTCTTATGCTAGGTAATTGAGTTACATGAAGCCCTATACCTTGCTGTCTAAATCCTAAGAAGATAATTGTATATTCTTCCGAATGTGACACAGGTAGAGGAATAAAAAAATGATGACACATACGCACTTCATGAACAATAAAATCAACACCTACTCTGTCTACGCCGATTTTCTTTTTTATACGAGAAATCCCAATCTCGTTGTGCGAATCGTTAGTTGTTAGTTACATGCTAAGTTATATTTTTAGCTTACTTCTTCAAGGTTACACACAGTTTAGGGTTGATGAATAGGGAAATTCTTGATGTGGATATTCTAGTCGATTCCTAGAGATCCAGGAGAATCATCTATATGATGAATTATGATTGCATTACACTACACCAGGTTCGCACGATAAACACTATGATCACATTATTTTGGAGTTACACGAAACTCCATTCGAGTTATATGTATACATTAGTCTACCACGGTATTGTCTAAATGAGAAGTGGGGGGTTTAGTTCTAAAAGATGGAGGACCCATGAAATGGTGGATTAAAAAAGTTGTTGTCAAACATACCTCTTTCTTTTTGGAGAGTATCGTCGATAAGTTTCCTTTCTGTTGGTGAATGGCGTTTGGGTTTATCGTACTTCTCTTGGTTGTAATCAATTCTATAACTTGATTTCAGAAGATCAAGCTTCTGGCTCACGATATTAGAATCCTCTGTGAGAACAATAAAACCATATGAATTCTAAAAAATTTCCAGGGAATTTATGAGTGATAAGAAAGAGTTGAGAAGAATTTTCAAAGTACGCATTCTATAGAATTTGAGATGGTGTAAAGTATAGTATATTACGCAACAAGTGCGAGAAGGTCAATTTCCGCACAAGTTGCCAAACGAGTGCGAGAAGTTAATATTCACGCACACTTTGGAACTTCTCGCACAGTCAGAAGAACACATTTACGCACGCGTAAATATGTACTTCTGGGTGTGCGAGAAGTTTCGAAGTGTGCGTGAATGTTACTTCTCGCGCGAGTTGGCAACGTGTGCGAAATTTTCTCGCACGTGTTGCGTATACTATTTTTTGCAACTGTGCGCGAAGTTGTAATTAAATGCACCACTGTCCGAGCAAGATTATCTTGGAAACAAAGTTTTCAAGAAAGGACAAATTCAGAGGGATGACGTGACATCATATTTTGGAACTGTGCGTGAATGAAAATGCATTAGAGCGAGAAGTTACATTTACGCACACTTCACCAGTGCGTAAATGTAAAACTGTGCGAAAAGTCATTCACGCATTACTTCTCGCACTGTAAATAATGAAGAGGAGTCTCATTTTTTTACAACTTCGCGCACACAGTTGTAAAAAATAATTTTCGATACTGAAATAATTAGCACTGCACTGATCAAATTTTCATCATCCTTCATTATAAGCCTCATCAACTAGTTCACGCATGCACGTGCACATGTGGATCAAGCTTGATGTGGATATGTACCGGAAGTCAAAAGCCGGATGCCACAAAGATAGCCTCGGGATTAGATCTAGAGGGGAGAAACCAGGGCTTGGTGAAGTGCAATAAAAGCGTATGAAAAAGATCATTATCTCAACTTGCGATTAATGCGTCGAAGAGTCAATGGCTTGCGCTCTCAAATTCATTAATAAACTGATCATCCAAATTTCAAATTTTGAAATGTAAAGAAGTGAAATCGAGGGAACCTATCAATAGGATTCCTTGCGAAATCCTTACTAGTACAAATAATACTAAAGTGACACGGATCAAGGGCAAAGTTCATCGGAATGAGATACATTCGATTTCAATGAAGCCATTTAGGTGCTATAAATATATACCTTTGTACGACTGCTTCATCATTACTTCCGGCAATACGATGTTGAGTACACACAAAGGTTGTTGAGCAGGCTCTCCTTTGGCCACTTTTGGTTCTCTCATAAACATCATTCTGGCAACTGGATCCAACTGAGCATCTTTAACTTTCACGTGGAACGATAGCCTATTCTGGCGGAAGGCTTTGAATGTGAACCTGAGCTGCTGACCTGATTTAGTGACGGGTACGAGATTACCCGTAAATTCGATGTACAAATCCTTGCCATCTAGGGTCTAAAAATCAAGATAATTTTCTAAATAGGGCCAAAAAGTGCCAGCCAATAAGTCGCGTGCATGATAGAATTCAATTTTTTGTACCTCAACATCTCGGCTCTTAACAATTTCCGCAAATTCTTCCTGCTTTTCGAGAGTGTGAATGCCCTCTTTACTGTCAGTCATGCACAAAATTCTAAGAGTTGCCTCAATTTCTTCCATTCTTTTTGAGTATATTACAAAGCTGGAAAAAATATCAAATTGATATTATAATATTCTTGATCGTGGTCTTGCATTAATGGTAGAAAGTAAAGTTTTGGAATCTTTTACTTTTACAAATTGTCTTATTTATCATCAGGCGGTCGGGCTTGATATTGATTAATGAGGACAGGATTTTCTTGAGACCCGCCTGTTCAAATTCCAAACAATTTGTAGGTAGAAGGAGGAGAGCTTGTAGTCGAGTGAGTGCTTGAATTTTTACGTGATGATGTTCGTGATCGAATTACAACCGTAATCTTCCTCAAGATAGAGAATGCTAAAAACTTCAAGAACCGTAAGACAAACATAGTTATTCTCACTCGTTCCTCGGCAATTTTTTACAATTTCTAGGGAACACTCTCTCGAATCATCCTTGATAACTTATTTGTTTAGGGTCTGTCCACAAATTATGAAGCTTGATTTTGGAGGTGAAAGAATATCACGCGGATCTTGGAAAACCATGATTCTAGCTCTAAATAGACGACCAATCTCCGTCTTTGAGGACATGAGAAAGTCCAACTTTACCAACTGGACATTTGCATGTGAATTGATGGTGGGCCACCCATGTAATTATCATGCTCATGGTAATTTTATAAATTATCCGAGGCAATTTCCGAAAAGGAACTGCAAATAAGCAACAAGTTGTAGTCTGTTATCAAATTCACCTCTCAGAAAAAGAAAGAAAAATGTCCGTTAGCTATAACGGGTTCTCCCAGCCCCACGATCCCATCAGCAAAATTCCTAACTCAATCGACTCCGTTCTTCCTTCAAACGGCAGAGCAAATTATTATCCCCATTATGTTCCATACACTTTTCTAAGATATCCTTTTCTTTTTATGAGAAAATTCTTCTTCTCGTTCCCTTGCGAAATCGGCAAGGACTAGATTTGGCATGGGCTTGAACAGACTACCCATGATACAATGAATAGATTTTTGGAAATAACTCACTTAGTAATGAAGGGTACGTAGAGTGATTCCCTATACAGATCTGTGGCCATTTTGGGCACCTCTTGCACATTTCTGCAATCCATGAGCCAAAATCTGGCTGATACAGTCGTGGTAAATGTCACTTTATCGTTTGTAAATATCAATGGTGTAGACCCTGTCACATCTTCCCACTGTGCTTCACTTGTACCTCCTGCAATGCTACAAAGTAGCCTCAAAGTGGGCGTTTCACCCCCGTAATTGTTTATCATTCCTTTATTTGCTGCCTGAGGAACCGGCAATGTCAGACTTATTGGCTTGTGAAACTTTCTTCGTCTTGGTTCAACTGTTATCACTGGTGATACCGCAACACAGTTGCCCAAAAGCTTTGCCGTTAGTTCTGGTGGTATAACGTGTGCCTAAAAGTGATAAATTGCATTTTATGATATTTTCCAAAAATAAGATGAAATGCTGTATTCTATTCATGAAAAAGTAGTTCAAACAGGTCCAATCTGCCTAATTTCATAACACATAATTTCTGAGACTTTTTGATGGGTCTGATGTGAAAAAGTCTTACAAAATTTGATCCGCCAAAATTTGATTCTGTATTTAATAAATCTCGTAAAAGTGTAAGTATAAATAGCAATTGACGAGCATCAAATTCAGACATCTTTTTCGCATCTATGCCAAGCTATTTAATTGTATCTTGAAGTCTTTTTGAATTCATTTTAATCTTTGGACGAACGAAATTTCGTTACAGTTAAGTGAATGAGCGTCACCACACTCACCTGCAGTCCAACTTTAATTTTTTTGGTAAGAGCCCCACTCGGGAATACAGCTTGAACTTGAGGGGCTACGGTAGAAACCAGAGTTCCTCCTTCAGCACCGATAGCTCGTACTTCTTGTTTGATACGCGTGACGATAGCAAAGTATTGAGGAAACTCTGTTGTTATAATTCTCGTGATTCTGCCTGCGTGGGAAGTGCTCATGTGTGGATCTGAATAAAAAATAGAAATTTGTTTATAATACAAGGAGTTTCAAATTTGAATACTTCGGATATGAGTAAGTGTTTCTTACCGTATGATGTCTTGAGTAGGGTATCATCATTGTCAACGGAATTATCATGTTCCTTCCAGGTTTCGCCATTTTCACTCCTCAATATTATAATTTCTCTTTCCAGTCCTTGTACCGATGCAAAGTGCGGTATGTCGATCAAGACGGGCCTACAATTTGAAAAGATGATTCAATTTTTGACATTGAAGTAAACTTTTTTGCGAAAAAATGAAAGAAAACCCCGATGATTACCCTAAGAAAGTTGCTCCAACAGGTCCCATCTCAATTACTCGAGTTGCAAGTGATTCGCCTTCCATAAGCGGTGGTGGATTGGGCATTTTACTAGGTTTTACAAGACGGCAAGTAACCCTGATAGGCATTGTAGCACGCCTTGGAGGTACAATCAATCGAATTCCACTGTGTCTACAACCTTTCATCGTTCCACCCCTTGCATCGACCAGAAAACTCACTAGGAATCTGCAATAATTCAAATCAATTTGTTATGAGATCTCAAGTACCATTCTGTGTCACCAAAAATAATCATGCGCGATGCTAAATCGAGTACAAAATTTACTCAAATATTCTATATAGGTATGATAATGGCAGTGGAATGTAACAAGAATGTTTTATTATCGATTCCTACAGGAGTCATGAGTGGAGAAATGATTGCAAGCTTTTCTAAACAAGGAACATCAAGAGCTGAACGATAGAATATGATACTGTGTGGTTCATAAAATGGCGTATTGTCAGATAAGTACTTCCCAAATGAGGCAATTGACACGTATTTTGATTTAAATAGAAAAAGGTAGATGGTATTTACTAAACTGAGAATAAGAGACAGTTGATATCTCACTCTCACATTAAACATCTTCAAAACTGAAACAATCCTAACCGGCCTTCGATATAAACATGGGCGATAGCATCTGATCGTATTTGGAAAGTGAGACGATTATTTGCGAGAAAAGCCAGCTTTTTGAAAATCTACGCGTGAATTTCCGAGTGAATTTCGAATAAAACGTTTGTATCTAATACAAGTATGTCCTGATCAACTCATAGAGTCAAAATGGTGCATCCATCGAGACAAACCAAACACTTATGAAAAGGATGATCAAAATACAAGCTATAATGAGTAGTTCTGGGGAAACTTTGATATTTGGGGGTCGATAATGTGCCAGCGCTAAATCTCACTCCCGAAGGTTCTAAGATGTATTTTTCGAATTTTTGAAATATATAAAGTATGAATAAACTCGCGCACGGATGTAAATTTTCCCTCTCATTAGTACCATAAGGATAACGTGGAGAGACGCGGTAGCGCGGCACGGACCTAACATTTTTAGGCGCGGCACGGACCTGACATTTTGACACTAAAATTGATCTCACGGCCAAACGGTTCAAGTTACAGTCTCGGGGTTTGAAAGAGGTTCATTTGGCCACCAAATACTTTGTAAAAAATTGACTAGGACTTCCGGGGTCATGCGTTTAAGGGTCGCACAGTTGCGCACGTACCTGAAATAAAAATTTAGCAAAACTAGATTTTGGTGGAAAAACTGCTCTGCGAAGTGGGAAAATAAATTATTTTCGATACTTTGGGGCATGGAAAAGTTGCACCTGACGATTTACTTTAAAAATAAATTGGTGTGGAAAAGCCTGGAACGAGATAAATTCACTTTTATCGAGGAAAACTGAGGGAGTAAAATTTTAAGTAAAATTGCGCCACAAAATGAATGTGCTCAGCGCACACACAAAAAGTGGTCTTTGGGCTCTCATAGCAACGGGATTCGGTGCTTAATACCTCGAAATTTGCCGTACTTGCCCGCCCGAATCCCGAACGAATTCTACTGCGGCGCCTCTTGCTCACAAAGGTCGAGATAATGGAAAACCACGCGGCACGGACCTGACATTTTGACCCTTTTTTCGATGGTAGTTTTTTTGGGTCACCCTGGACCAGAGAATAAATGATTGCAACAAAAGGGGCACGAAAAAATGCATTGAAAATGACTTTTGTAACTATTTCCTCAAGCGTTTTAAGGGTTCGTACAAGCTGGGCCACGTTATTTCAAAGTTTCCACGGAGGTACTCATATGGATTATTTCCGAATCTCTTCATTATTATTAATAAAAAAATGTGCAGAGGAACAGGATTAGTGCATCGAAATTAATGAGCGTGCATCTATCGACATTTATGATGAAATTGATATGTCAGAGAGAATGTTATGGTATACTAACGACTTATAATGCGGTCTGCTAATGCATGAAATCACAAATTGACAGATGTTAGTGATATGTGCTCGATTTCACTCATATAAATACTAGGATCAGATCAATCTTTTACCTGGCAAAATCGTTGCTATCAAAATTTTCAGCAGCACAATAGTTGCTGCTTTGCAAAAACTGCGCTCGCTCTTCTGTAGAAACTGTAAATGAGAAAAAATTGAAATAATTAAATGAAATTGGTGGGAAAGAGTTTAATCAGTGAGTATAAGTGAAAAGCGGTTATAGCTTACCTTGACTGTTAATCGGATCGTCTTTGGTAACATCGATTGGTAGAGAATCATCCCTCAAACTCTTCATCAAATCAGCCGTTAGATACCGGTATGGTTGCTCACTTATTAGGGCATCTGAAACTGTGACAATTGAGTTATCAATACCTAGTTGTTAGAGATTAATTTTGTTTCTAATCTAATACAAGTGACCCCCGTATTCGCGAGGGTTACGTTCTTATGAAAATATTGAGATAGGGGATCGTTTTCCTTTCCGCGGATAACCGAATTTCGCGAATACCGACTCAGCCTCGGAATCCGCGAATACAAGGGTTCACCTGTGATGTAGTGACTGTAACATTCCAATTCGTATTTATCATTTTCAATAAATGAAAAAAAAAAAGAAGAATACCTCCTTCGTCTTCGGAATCTGACATGAGGCTTGTTTCTTGCAAACTTTCTGGAGCGATAACTTTATATTTTTCCTCCCAGTTTTTGTTGTCAGGTGTCAAACCATCATAGGGCAAACCTTTCAATACCTCCATCACCGAAATATATCCCAATTTTTGTGCGATATTGAGAGCGGTCAATCCATCCTAAATTAAATAAAAATTGTTTGTTAAGATTCTGAATATTCAAATCATTTTACTTCTTGAATGAAAAACTTGAATAACGAATTGAAAAAAATCACAGTTTATACAAATTAAAAAATGAAAAAGATGTGAAAATAATCTATATTTACATTAGTTCGGGCTCTGTGCGAGTCGTTATCCTCAATAAGGGCCGAAACGATGTGAGCGTGTCCTTGTTGGGCTGCCTGATGCAAAGGTGTGTAATTCTGCTTGGTTGACACATCGGGTTTTGCTCCATGCTTCAATAAAAATCGAACCATGGATAAATTTCCAAAGTGTGCAGCCACGTGAATTGGCCTGTAGCCTGTCTCGGTCTCACTTTCCACATCGGCGCCATTTTTCACCAAGATCGAAGCGACCCGAATGAAATCTTCTTGAGCGCATAGATGAAGTGCCGTCAGACCATTCTGTTAGATGAGAAGAATGATGTAATTAAGTATAAAAATATATTTTTTTTCTACTACCTACTTAGATGATACATCAGTGATTCATATATACGCCTAGCCTAATAAGAGATAGATGAAATGCACACTGCCGGTCAAAAATTTCAGGACACCCAAAAATTTTTTTTCAACTCTGTGAAATGGAAAATTCGTCTCTATTTGACCGTAGACGACTTTATCTCGACTCATTTAAATGGTTTTTTCGCGTACTTCGAGATGGCATACCCCATTTTCAACAATACGAACCCAGATCTTTCTCATCCTTGTTTGAGAAAGTGTGGGTTTCTCGGTCAATTTCGATTATTTTAGAGGGAATCTTTCGGCTCCCGTACATCAGAGGTAAATAAACGATTTGGTTATGGAACTTGTGAGAACTGAAACTCTAGAATTTGTTATTGACTACCTTTCTACGCGACTCCTAATCCGAGCTGAGTCTATGAGGACTGATATCTCGCAAAAAATAACACCTTCTCTAAAAAATGACGTAAAACTCACTTTTGTGGGCATGTTCCAAAAGTTTCTCGTTTTCTTGATCGAGATATAGGAAACGAAAATTCGGGAAAGGAAGATTGCGTTCCTCGTAATATAAAATGCATTCCTCTGTCTTTCTTGAATTGGAGTGCTGTTTTTCACGGACAAACTGTCCTCATAGAAAATGTCTTAGCTCGGATTAGAAATCGCGTGGACGAACGTTCAAAAACAAATTTTGAAGCTATAGACTTGTATTTCCAAGTTCCACAAATTTCAGACCAAATCACAAATGTTCTTCCGACGTGCTGGAACTAAAGATGGTTTACGCAAAAATCATCGAATTTGATAGCCTCTCAAGTCAAGATTGGAAAGATCCAGATTCGTGCAGAGTGAAAATACCTTCAAAATAAGCTCTGATAAAGTTCTTTTCAATCGCGTAAAGCCTAATAGTAGCCCAGTTTACAGTATTGAGAAAAAATTTTGAGTGCCCTGAAATTTTTGACCGGTAGGTAAATATTTTTAGATTCGGGTATTGCGAATCTCGATATCTGAGTAAAAGCTGAGATATAGCCCTACTACTTGGTTAAGACAATTGGATTCAATTTTATTAGCACCTATATAATGAATCATGAAATTCCTAATGATGTATGATCTATTCTTTCGTGGATCTTGTATGCACTTGATTTTTTTTGATAAAGGCAATGATTAAATGCGTCCATGATTGATAAAGATCATTCAAAATTTTCCTTCGTCTTGATATGACATGAAGGTTCAAACTAAATTTCTAGGCGAATGAACTGATTCTACATTTCGTCATGAAATACTTTCAGGTTTAGCCAACTCTTGGAACATTGACCTAGCAAATTACAAGATCGATACTACGCTTGCTACATTCAAGCAATCATCTCAAGTCTTCCTCAAAATCGACTGTTTGATATGGCAATTATGATTTCAAATTATATGTGTGAGATTTTTAGATTATCCTTAAAATTGACATTCCATCTCGTATATTTCATACTCTTACGAATCGAAAAATAAGTTTTTCACTGCAAGTTTTTTACAATAAAAAATTTATCAATTGACTAGTCCCAAAACTGGCCAGAATAAGTTGTATGATTCTGAACATTTTGATGAAAGACTCAAGATATCGTCTTTAGATATTTGATATGGAACGAATGGACTCTATTTTGAGAAATCTTTGGAATCAAGCACTATAGAATCGTCCTGCATCATTATTCGAATGAATGATATTCAAGTTTTTCTCTAAGGGCATTTTTCAGGCTAGATGGAAATACTTCAAAAAAGCTTGTAATCTGTTTGAAAATTACTTTCCATCCGGTCGAATCATAGCCATTCATCCGTCACAATTCCTGAACCTAGTGAGCAAAAAAGTTGACCATTACACACGCAAAATCATAAAAATCATCTTTGTTTCATCATCGACCCTGCAATCTCTGCTTACGATTCCAAACTAAAGAGTCAACTTCAGATTGCCAAAAACTCGCGTTAGTATGCTAAACACTGGTTTTATCAGAAATCTCTTTTTTTAAAAACTATCGTTCTACCATATGAAAGTTCTTCTGTGCTTAAATAAAACTAACATCATTTCTTCGAAAAACTATAACATCATATAGAAATTACATACTCTAAAAAAAATCTATTTGAATCTTTGAGAATCCAAAATTGACTCACGAGGGGAGGACCTGACCTTTGGATCACCAATCCTTTCCAAAAATTTTTTACAGTCTCGTGTCACCTAGAGTATGAAGAATCCAGAGTAACTCCGTCAAATGGGCCTTCTGTCCAGAGCTACAAGCAAGAATGTTAGCGTTGCCAGTATATCTATATATATCACTTTCTAACATGGGCCTATATGGGCAATGTTAATGTCATGGGCTGTAACTTTGAACAGGAGGCCCATTTGACGGAGTTACTCTGGATTCTTCATATTCTAGGTAATACAAAACTGTAAGAAAGTTTTGAACAAGATTGATGATCCAAAGGTCTGGTCCTCCCCTTGTCAGTACGGTGATGGTGGTTCGGAATCATCCATATGATATCGAACATCGGTATCAAACGTCAGTGTAGCCAAACTCGTTATATTCACAAAGTTTGTACCAAACATAAAGTTATACAAGCTTTATGTAAACAACAAGATCTGTAATTGCGGCAAAAAATGTGTATCATACATATGCATTTGCGGAGTGTCACCGCTCCTAAGCAAAACCGTGCAAGACTTACCGCATCGCAAATGCTCGACTAACAAAAAAAAATTACCGTGTCTGCACATACATCTATACTCATACATGTATTAAATCCAAGAAAATCCGAATACAACTTTGATGCTCATAAATCGAAACTGAACAATAAAGATAAGCCGCTCCGATGCTTTTTACTCATTACCGCCCCTCATAAGATACGATTTCATTAATTAATTATTCAATTAATTATATTAGTCTGGATAGAAATGAAAGAGAATCTCACCTTAGCTTTGTGATTAGGGTCGGCACCATGTTCAATCAACAAATTCGTCATGTCATAGTGTCCTTTCTGAGCACTCAAATGTAAGGGAGTGAATCCGGCCTTTGATTCGACATTGGCCTTTGCTCCGTGTTCCAATAACGTCGATGCAATATCCATCTAAATACACACATAATTATATAATTACCGCAGGATATATTTGAATAATTTCTGTAAATGATTGCTAATAATAATATTCATTCAAAACCAAGTTCTCAGTGGTCAACCGGTCACATTTTTTATAATAGTTAAATGCGAGTCCAAAAATTGTCCGGTTACCGCATATCGGGTTGCCTACGTGGAAGAGCAGCTATAATGGGTGACCGTAAGTCGATAAGTGGATGGGTTGGTGAGTGGGTGGGTAAGTGGTCGGGTGGATGGTCGGATGGATGTCCTGGTCCGGTCTAGAATAGTGTGGAGCGGTCTGGTACGCTCTGGGACGGTTTGGAACGGTCTGGAATGATCTAGAATGTCCTGGAACAGTCTGTTCCGATCTGGGACTTTTTGGAACGGCCTGAAACGATCTGATATGGTCGCAAACGATCTAGAATAATCTAGAACGGTCTGGGACGACCTAATATAGTCGCGAACGGTCTGGCATGGTCTAGAACAGTCTGGGACGATCTAATATAGTCGCGAACAGTCTGGCATGGTCTAATAGATCGGTCTAAGATGGTCTAGGGCGGTCTGGAGCGATCTGAAGCGCTTGAAACGGTCTGGAGTAGTCTGAAATGCTTAGGACGGTCTGGTACGGCTTGGGACGATTTTGTGTGGTCGCGGATGGCCTTGGATGGTCTGGAACGGTCTGGGATGATCTGGTACGGTCTGGAATGGTCTGAAAAAGTGTGTAACAGTCTGGTGTGGTCTGACACGGTCTGGGATGGTCTGATCCAGGCTGAGCTGGCTTATTAGCATATGCTGTTTTATACGTGGCCGTTTGGGGTATTTGGTGGGTGCGCGGGAGGTTAGGTAGGTGGGTTAGGATGATGGTCGGTTGGTTGGGTGGACTGGTTGATGAGTGGGTGACTAGACAGGCTAGTTCGTGCTTATGACTACTGGCGCCACCAACTCAAAAAAATGTCATTTTCACGGACTTTATAGGGAACCCTCGAGGGAACTTCTTTCTAATATCATTAATTGATCACCGCCCATCATTTTACAATATCATTTTCGAGCTACAGAAGCATTTCAGGGCCCTTCAGACTTATCAAAAACATTTACAAGCCGAACGGGTGGGCTGCGAATAGTTGCGCATGACGACTTTGATTGAATTGGCCCACGTGATTTCAGAAAACTTACTTTAGGTAAGAAAGTTTTATGTACGGCCGGTCTTTATAGGCATCTCTCGATCTATATAATACATTATTGATGGATGAATATTACGTAAAAGCGTGCAAAAGAGATCAGATCCGCTCGGACGTATATCCATCACTTTGTCAATGATCTTCATAATCCGTTCTCTTTCATTCAATGCTAGAAAATTTATATAATTATGATACTGGCGTGAATATGCGTTATTGAGATAGGATATTGTGAGGAATGAGATATATAGCTCTCGACGGTAAGCCGATATATCTTTTTTGTTCGACTACGAATCGATTTCAATCTTGATCACGACTATTGCACCTTTTTGTATTGAATAATCGTCAAGTTCACGGGGGATCTGAATTTTAATTGTAAATTAGGATATGGAGATTCAAGTTTTACTGTGATGACGTGCTTGTGTATTACGATAGTCCGAATAGAATTACATCAGGAACTTGCATCTCGGTGCTCTGGATGATTTTTAATGTCTTGACGACCTTGATAGTTTTTTTTTCCTTAGCAATTTCCCCCAAAACGTTTGTAGTAATTTTGTGAGAAGAGATTTTGATTTTGAATCCGGTTTCAGATTTTTAAGCCTTTTGTCGCTACCCCTGACCGTTACACATCTGCGAAGATTTTGATTTGATTTTTTCCAATGAATTCGCGATGACTCTTGTTTAACAATCAGAAAAAATTTTTAACGATTTTTGAAGTAATCCCATTATTTGAGAATCAAGTTTTCTCATGAATCGCCTCGAAATTATTTTTTACATTTTTGCTAAGGTTGAAAGATGTGGACTGTTCTTCGTATCTCCAATTTGGGTATAATTTCATCTAGTTTTCGCCAGGTGAAATTTGTTTTTATAATGAAAAAGTTCTTGTCAATCACTAAGAAAAATTAGATCGAAGGGTAAAAAGATATTCTTGTGATCCAGAGAGAGTGTTCGTAATCGTAACTTTGATCAAAATAGAATTCAAAAAATTTCAAAATCAATCATAATCAAAGGACAGCGAGTCAAATAACGTTAGAGTACAATGAGTTATGTTAAGAAATGAAGGGAAATCATTATCCAAAAGAGGTTTGCTGGATTGATAATCATTTGAACACGTGACTTATGGATTTAAAATTGAATTTACCTGATTTTTTCGAGCTGCAATATGAAGAGGCGTTTGACCATTTTGTGAGGCCAAATGGGGTGATGCACCTCTATCCAAAAGTAGTTGAGCCACATTTGGATGATCATAGTGACAAGCTAACAGCAATGGTGTAATATCATTCTGCAAATAAGTAATAAAGTTTACGGTCACAGAAACCGATGATATAATTATTAATAAATGAGATTATGATTACCTTTCCTTGTTCGTCTAGTTTACTGTCTTTTTGCAAGAGTATCTTCGTTACATTGACATTTCCATATTTAGCGGCAATATGAAGTGGCGTAAAACCATTTTTCGTCGCTGCCTTCACTGATGCATTGTTATCGACAAGTATCGCCGCCACCTAATCAAAATATAACATGAATTTTTACATGCATTATTTGGTATTGAGAGTTTTTAGAAAAGTTGTCATTACCTGATGAATACTACTTATAAATGTACAAAATTACGAACACAAAAATGATACGTAAAAAGACAATGCATAAAAATACAGAACTAAATGAAAAAAATGATAAGACTTACCTGGTTATGAAAACTGATCAATATGATAATGATTGATCTTCATTAATGAATGAGCTGCTGACATAGATTTTTGAAACAATATAGAACATGAATTAACACGTTCGCTGTGGCGCGGCGGGGCCCACCGGTGGGCTCCAAGTGTCTTTCTCCCAGTGCTGAGAATTTTGGCCTTAATATGAGAAATAACATTGAGCGGGGCCCACCGGTGGGCCCCGTTGCATCCCAGGGAAAATCATGGATTTCAGCCTCCGCAACAAACGTGTTAAAAAAAAAATATGGCAATTGTGGTACCAATACATACTGACTTAGAGTACACTAATCATCATATCTACACATCGGACTTAAACAAATGGAGTAACTTTCGAATACAGTGCAACACAATGATGAACTCATAAAAATCATATATAAATAGTGTCTTTATTAATAGTAAATTAGAGGTAAACTGAACAAAACATAACATTTTTACTGCTAGAAAAAAAAAAGAATTACTCTACAGACTATGAACAATGAACGCGATGTGATAGATTCAATTATTGTAGTGAAATAATTTCATCACTGCCTATAACAACGAAAACTGTACAAAATGTGACTGTGAGGCAAAATGAATATAAACTTTCGAAATTTCTAAAGTTTCATGGGAATGAAGTACAACATATTTTGCAGTATTTCATGAGCTATCGCGACGAAAATAACAATCAATCTGACAAGACATTTTAAATGGAAACTTTGGTGAAAAAAATTTTCCTGAAAAGTACGTCAAATAAATAGGTGAAATGATTCCGAGATCACAAAAATCAAGCAAAAATATGAATTTAAGACTGCTAAAAATGATCAATGGCAGGGGTAAGATAGCAAACGCTAAAAATGCAGGCTCGTCGATAGCATAAATCTTCCTGTGCATTAAAAAAGTCATATCGAGTTGTCATTCCGCAAATCAAATCAAATATTCACGGCGTCTAGTCCAATATAAAAATTTGTGATTACGAAGGTTTACATGATCAACGATTTTTGCAAGCCCATCGTGCTCGTCATGTGATAATTCAATTACCTCCTCTTGTCCTTCTTTTGCTGCGATATGAAGAGCCGTATACATGTCCTTAGTTGTTGAGTCGACGACCGCTCCATGCTGCAAAAGTAGCATCACGATATCCACGTTGCCAAGACGTGATGCTATGTGCAAAGGAGTTTGTTGCTCCTAGGAAAATAATTTTCAATTATCATGTCAGTTTGACAGTTCAATACATTTTTTCGATTCAGGTGGTTGTGAGTTGATGCGGTACAGGGTGCATTGTCAAAATTAAATTCGAGGGAATCGTAAAGAAAGAGATATTCCAAAAATCTTACAATGAAGCTTTTGAATTCACTCACACACTACTTATGTGACAGGATCTGAATTTGGGTTTAGAGATGTTGTCTACTTGATGTGCATCTCAGCATATATTTTTCAACATTTTTCTATCAACGGATTATACTATCTGAGAATGAAATCGTAGTAGAAATCTTAATCACCTATATGTGAGTACTACCGCAAAAATTGATTTTGGATACACATTATGATAATTATAAGCTGGTTGGCTAAGATTTAGTACATCGAATTTGAGGTGCGATTATTTGAAATATGAAATACTACTGTACCCAAAAAGATAATGAAAGACTTCGGAAAATCTTCTCTCTTGATGCTTGAATCATCAAATTTTTTTTCTACAGATTTTCATGACTTTTATGAAATTTTTTTTAAAAAATATTCGATATGGTGTGTTCATAATTCTGTCTAAATAGTAACATTCATTTTGAATTACGATCTTCTTGCACTATTCAACCTGTTTACCACACACCTCTTCAACAAACGTTGAACACACATTGGGGTCAGTCAGACCCCATGCAGAAAATTGTCTCTCATTTCTTAACGAACGAATGTACATACAGTGGCACATCTGAATCGATGACTGATTGCGCCACAGGCACGATTTCAAATGATCCAGAGTGTGAGTTTGAATGGTGAAATTGGTCTGGGGTCTAAGTGACCCTTTGTGTGGTCAACGGGTAAATCCTTGGATTCTTGGAAATATTTTTCATGCTTCAAACAAACGTCATTAAAAACTCAAACTTTCGCTAAAACCTGAGTATTACTTTGACCAAAATCAAAAATGTTACAGCTTGTGGATAATACCTGGTAGAACTTGTACAAACGTACAGTATCAGATGATATTAAAATTCCGATCCCAAACAAAAATGTTAATACATTCATGCACTGACAAAACTACAAATGTTTTCCTTAGATCAGCATGCGAAGGGGCAATTTTTGCTAGAGTTTTTGGCAACACTTTTCCAGAATTCCCCTTGAAATTTATCATCATACAAGCATTACGGAGTTATTGGAACGTATGATACACTCAGATTTGGAGGGAGTTGAGTTCCAGAAGCCACGAGCTACTTGTTGATCGTTGATCCGGGAGGTCAATGAACCTATACACAACATCTTTCCGAACAATACATCGCACAATCTCCATAGTTAATAAATTGTATATGTACAAGTTGCATGTGGTACATAAAAAAATCACCACACTCTTGATATAAATCATGATTATAGTATATATCATACAAAATTATCTAATACAAATACGGGATGCAAATTTTCGCGAAATAGAGCTTTTGTGCTTGCGGGAACTCAACTCTGCAGGTAGGAGATCCAAACAGCCTCACCCTTGCTCGTGCATCAACTTTAGCACCATTCCTCAGCAAAATTCGAATTATATCGGTTTGCTGTGCTCGTGCTGCTAGGTGAAGTGGAGTTTCACCTCGTACAGTTGTCACATCGGGTGAAGCTTCGTGTTGTAGTAGAAATATTACGATGTTCATACAGCCCATGAAACTTGCCACGTGAAGTGGAGTCAGTCCCGACTGCAAAATAGAATACAATTTTCATCTTTTATGCATTCAGGTGCAAATTATTTTTCATTTATTAATACTTGAGTTTGTACAAATATCAAATGGCGAGGTAAAAGATTCGTAAATCTCCGTCATATATGTGTGAATAAAGAATTCTTTGATATTGAAATATTATTTTTGAATGGATAGAAAAATCCATTGATCTGCAGTATCAAATTCATGATTTTTATTCATAGATTATTCCATGCGCAACGGATTTTTATGCAAAAGCTGATACTATCTCAAATTAAACCAAAAGTCGTTTTATAAAAGGGACCCTCTCATGTCTGCTCACGAAATCCTTTCCCAAATGTTTCTGCGATGGCATTCCTGATGAACTATTTTTATGAACGAACAAATCATATATTCTACAGAACATTGTCGATGAATTTCATGATTGTACTACACAAGATAGGCACCTTTGCTCACTGAAATTTAAAAAAAAAGACAATCGTACAATGAACAGATTGCCACGCCGCACAGTGGAAACGACCACAAATTTTTAACTCAAAATTTAACACGTTCACTGCGATGGGTCCCACGGTTGGAACCCGTTTTTGTTCGGGCTCTAGTGTGGACCAAACGACGTAGAGACATCCAATGACTTATGTTGCGATTTTGACTCGTTATATACGATGCCGAGAACATATGTGCATGTCAGTTTCAGTATCGGACTTGATTTATTGTACAAGATACTCCATGAAAACTCAGTTCCCGCAAAAATTCCGATAAATAACATAAAAATAGCAGGTAAATTGTGAATTCATCAAGTCATTTTGAATATCATACAATTTATCTTAGTTCATTCGAACACTCATGTCAAAAGTTACAAAATGAGCCTACACACGCGACATGGAGCCGAGTAATGAAATTTGAACGCGAAATAACCACGAGGCGAACCGACTAAATGGTTGACATTGCAATTGCACTTTCTCTCTTCTCAATCTATTTCATCTCTCCGCGTACGAGGAACTTTTTGTATTCAGAGAAGTCGTAGAGTATCTCGAATAAGTAGCTGTGTCTCGTGGATTTACGAGGATGGAAAACCATACTCGCGTGGATCACAACCGCAATCCGCGGTTCTTACGAGGCATAAGCTTCCAATTCAGGCCATGATCGCGAATTACCCGAGTGGTACCGAGAAATCGACGAATGCTCCCGAAAAGCTGAAGATTACATCTTAGGATCACTTATTTTGGTAGTTCGATCATTCACTTCATCCCCCATTGCACGATAGAAATTTTCGCGGGTCCCACCGGTGGGACCCGCGAAAGTTCTTCGATTTCTCGTATAAACATACTAAACTGATCACAAATCATTAGGTTTGACTATTATAGGTGCAAAATCACGCGTTTGTGCTCTCTCGCACTTTGGGAAGGAATACCGGTTTTCACCGTCGTAGCGAACGTGTTAACTGGCTAAACCGGGTTACTTCTGAGCTAATATATAAAAAATTCTGATGAAATTATACCCTCGCTATATTTCAATATATGATGGTAGGAACGGCCAAATTGCGAGGCAATCATTATTGAAGGAAGATGTCTTAACAGAGCTTCCGTCACTCTGATTGTCTGGGGAACTTACATTCCCTATAGAGCCACAGAGCCATCGGGAAGATATCAAGAACCCAACTTCAATATCATTATTAGTCTCAAATGCAGAGCTGATGGTAGTTTCCATCCTTGTCTCTACACCGTACTGAATTATTTGAACTGTGAAAAGATGTGTGATATTAAGTGTGTCTTTCGCCCTGGTCTCTCTCTTGAACTCGTCAGTGAGACGAAGAGAGACCTGTCTCAGACACTATTGTAAATCGGGTGGATTGGCATCAAGTTGAAGAATTTTTTTTTTTTTTTTTTTTATTCGAAGCATTGAGGCCTTGAAGGCCTATACAGCTTTACTGTGTGGTGATACTGTATTCTGTGTACTGTGTTACGACTAGCGCAAGCTGTGTTCTGTTCTTGATCCTCGTACTCGTGGTTGATACGGAGAACTTCCCGGCACAGCCCACCAGAGATGGCCACTGTGCCCTCCTTGTTTATCCGGGCCCTCCCGACAGCTACTCCCAGATCCCACCCGCGTGCATCAGACGACTTATTCAGACACTCTGACAATGCACCTGAACCCTTTATTCAAGGCCTTCAGTGACCCTTTATTCAAGGCATCAACGGGTGAATCTGCTCGCAGTGACGGACTCACCTACTCGCAGAGTGGCAGGTCTCATTTGTATAACTGAGAGATAACAGTGTGTCAGTGTACTGTGTGTTTATGTAAACTCTTCGCATTCGCCCGGGTTTACCCGTGAGGCAAGGGAAAACTTTATTGTGTAAAGAAAACCCGCCTCGAAGAGCCCGGTGCACTTATCGCGTTACTGATTGGGCATAGATCTTACGCATCAGCGATCGATAAATACCGAATCTGTAAGCACTTCGCACCTCCCGCTCGCATTGCTGAGTCGTAAGCATCAACCAACCGATACGAAAAGTCAACAAAGCCGACATGGTAGACCTGAATGAGCGGTCACCCATCCAAGTACTAACCGCGCCGAACGATGCTTAACTTGACTGATCGGAAGAGCTGGCACCTAACGACCCCACCAATGCGGCGGTAAGTTGAAGAATTTATGGTTGGTTTACAAAAATCTCAATGTTAACCCTTCTTTGACCGGATGTCAATCCACCCGATTTACAATAGTGTCTGAGACAGGTCTCTCTTCGTCTCACTGACGAGCCCAAGAGAGAGACCAGGGCGAAACACACACTTAATATCACATACTTTCTTTCGCAGTTTACATAATTCAGTACGATGTAGAGACAAGGATGGGAACTATCATCGGCTCTGCATTTGAGACTAATAATGATATTGAAGTTGGGTTCTTGATATCTTCCCGATAGCTCTGTGGCTTCATAGGGGATGTATTTTCCCCAGACAATCAGAGTGACGGAAGCTCTGTCAAAGATACTTCCTTCAATAATGATTGCCTCGTGACTCGGCCATTCCTCCCGTCATATAATAAAAAATTCTGGTCTTTCATACTGTGCGACGTCGCAACTCAGAAAATCCAAGGATTTTGAAATACTCTGTGAGAAATTCCACCATGGAACTATCAAAAAGAATGAAAATTAAAAGAAATTGGAAACCTCCTCAAAATACCCTTTTTTCACAATTTTTCAAATATTTTACAGGATTTTTCCATCGTAAGAGGCCCTTCATCGAAACCGACTTATTCACTTCCTACGCAAATAACACAAGAGCTTTTGGTCAACCCATTTGAAGCAGCAAAATTAGATCAACATACCTCAGTGGTAGACTCAATTGATGCACCATGTTTGAGCAGCAGTTCAACGACCTTTATACGATTTTTCTTGCAGGCAATGTGCAACGGTGTGAATCCGTTCAGGGCCCTTGCGTTAGGATCGGCTTTGCGATCGATCAAAAGTTTGGCCACACGTACGTGACCACAGTGTGCCGCGACATGTAAAGAAGTCAGATAATCGATCGTTACTTCGTCTACAGGGGCTCGATGGTACAATAGCGTCCTTGCTGCATATACGTGATCTCCTTGGCTTGCCATGTGTAGTGGTGCCAGTCCATTCTAAAAATGCAATAAAAGGAACATTTTTAGGATTTTGCCAAGGATTTTGTATCAAAGCTTATGTACAAGGTGAGCTTGATTTCAATTCAAAGAAGAACTGAATGAGTGATAAGACAAAAAAATTCCAAAGTAGGGTTCTAATAAAATAATGGCAACTGATTTTGGGGACTATCTTGAATCTTGACTTTGACTATGGTCGAAACTATGATGGTTTTCTCTGCAAGCAAGACAGCTGTTCTTTCCATATAGTTGATAATGAATCATTTTTTGATGAGTGGCGAAAAGGGAGGCGATGTTGATGGACGAAAATTATTTTCTCAATTTCGTTATGATTTTTCAAAAGGTCCTGTCAGGTTCTGATCTTTTTGACTGCCATGGAAATTGAGATAATAGTTTTCCACATCACTATCACCGTATCTAGATTCAAAAAAATTATGGGACTTAAGATGGACTCTTTTTGTAAAAAACTTAGAGTAACTTTTAAAAATCTCCACAAAGATGATCATCTGCATTAAAAATTATCTTGAATCTATGGATTAATTTATTCGAAAAGATAAAAATTTCTCACCTTCGTGCGAGCACTGATAGGTGCAGAATTTTCGAGTAGCGTCGTAACGCAGTCGTCGTGTCCTGATCGAGCAGCACAATGAAGAGGCGTCAATCCATCTCGCGTTTTGGCATCTATCACTGCGCCGTGTTCCAATAAAATTTTTACCATATTGTTTTTTCCCCATTTTGCCGCCACGTGTAGTGGGCTTATATTGTGCTGTAAAAAACAATGATATTGAAACAATCGAAGACATGAAATCTAACTAAACAAGATCATTCGTCGAGTCATTCGTTTTCCATTGAAAGAATCTCATGAATAATTCCTCTTACTGGCAGAAGGATGGTTTATCAATGTTGCGCTTTTTATGATTTTGAATGGCCATTTTTCCAAAGTCAAATTTATGTGTGGAAAGTATCAAATAATGAAACCCTGCAGTGACCTCTATAACCAGCACTCTAACGATTCTCAAACAAAACTATGAATTAATTCACAGTCTGTTTGAGTAAAGGTGACAAAGAAAATCTATCTCCTTTAAATAGTTGCAAAGACAGCAAAATCACCACAAAGTTCATAAGATAATTACCTTAGCTAAATAGTTGGCATCGGCTCCCTTTTTTATGAGTAGTCGAGCGATATCTTCGTTGCCGTAATGAGCAGCTATATGAAGCGGTGTAAAACCACTTTTCGACGTCACATCTGGTTTGTGGTCGTTCTAAAACAAATTCAAACTATGATAATAATAGTCCATAATAATGATATTGAGGCATTCGCACTTCACATTGGCGGTATTTAGAAAAAAATGTTTCCCTTCGAATTTTTTTTAAACTGAACATGTCTCAGGGAAAAAAACAGTTAGAGGGAGCTTTTCTATTCAGATTCTTTCATCGAGCAAATGGAGTCAATCATGTAGAACAAATCGAAGGATAAATAAATAACCGGGGTGAAAATAGAGATATACTATTATAAAGTCAAGGACACTCGATAATGAGAGCTATGGTGTACAGATATTAGTAATTATCTTACCTGTAAAAGTAAAGTCGCTGCCTTGCAGTCGTCTTTTTTAGCGGCTATATGCAACGCTGGCAGTCTCACTTTCCCTTTCGAATCGTTTTCTAGAAGCACACTAACTACTTTATCATGCCCTTGCTGCATCGCCACCGCCAAAGGTGTGAAACCATCCTATATGAAAGACATCAGAAACGAGAGAAATGATTAAATCAGAAAATGAAAATTCACGGAAATTGAAAAAATTAGTTTGCTCCTTCGAAAATTTTATCCAGTTCTAATTTAATATTAAGAATAGAGGAATCTTAACTTATGGTAATCAAAAAATTAGACTGCGAGTAGTAATATTAGTTCGTAACTACAATAATCATTTTTCGAAATCATATAGCTCTTTTCGATACACTGTGCGTAAAAAGTGTACTTTGCGCACAGTTTGTCGACTTTTACTGACAGTTTATCGAGAAGTATAGTTAGATACACGGCCGTAAAACCTATTATTCGCATCCTCGCGTGATGGTTCCGACCCTCGCTTGCGGCTCGGGCCGGAAACCCATCACTCGGACGCGAATAAAACGTTTTACGCCCTTGTATCGAAATGTACTATTATGCAATTCTCCGATGTTTGAGTGCTCGTAAAATTGCATAAAATAGTATTTGCACCTCGTTCTTGAGGTTCCTCGCTTCCGAGCGATTATTTCGACCCTCGCCTGCGGCTCGGGCCGAAAACCAATCGCTCCGAAGCGAGCTACAACCTCATGAACTTGGTGCAAAACATACTATTTTATTATTCTGTACGCAAAAATGGCTATTTAGAAGCGAGTGTGCGTGCGTAAATAGCAGGTTTGCGCATTATTTCGGATCAAGTGTGCGCCAAAAATTTTTTACACGCTGCTTTAATGCACTTCTGTGCGCCAAAATTTTTTTTGATACACTGTGCGTAAAAGTGCACTTTGCGTACAGTTTGTCGACTTTTACTCACAGTTTATCGAAAAGTATAGTTAGATACACGGCCGTAAAACCTATTATTCGCCTCCTCGTGATGATTCCGACCCTCGCGTGCGGCTCGGGCCGGAAACCCATCACTCGGACTCAAAAAAGAGTTTTTACACCCTTGTATCGAAATGGGCTATTAAATATTATACTGTGTCATTTGAGTTTTAGATTACGGGTCAATAAACAGTCAAATTTCTTACCTCCGTTGCAAGACTCTGGTTTGCCCCATTACTGAGCAGAATCTTGACAACTCCGTCGTGGTTCTCTTGCGCGGCCATATAAAGTGGCGTGAATCCATTTTGTGACTGAATATTAACAGCAGCACCATATTCAATTAAAATAGTAACTATTTCCGATTGTCCAGCTGAAAAAATAGACAAAATCAATGAAATTTGTAAGTACTTCCTCATATGAATAAAGACAAAAATGGATGGCAAGTATACGTGACGATTTAATTTTCAACTGTGATCATTGCACCACAACAATGGTAAGCTGAATATGCGACCGTTTGTTGAATAAAATAACTCACAAACATTTTTAAAAGAATTCTATAGAATTTATAGACACATACTGCTTCGTCAGGTTATATTATTTGGGAAATTATACCATTATTATTTTTGTCTACCAAACCAACATTGGTTGGATTCAATATGACATGACCTGTTGTACACGCTCATTCCGGGAATATTATACAGGGTGTTTCGAAAACGGTGCAGTTCCCCGCATCGGGTGGAAGTACTTTAAACTTGGAACGAATGGTTTTGTTTACATTTGAATGTTGCTGGACTTTGTTGGAATCAGAAATCTTTGATTGATTACTATTCCATTTGTACCCGATTGGGAATCGACAACCTAGTACTAATGCAGTACCAATCCAAGACTCATGCGGCAGTTCCGCGACAATTCGAGCTTGATACGGAAGCTTCGTGACACTTTCTCGGAACCTGCATGGTACCTCAATAGTACTAGCGCAGCAGTACCAGTTCGAGACTGATAGGGAACCTTCGCGACACTTTTGTGGAACTTGGATGGTACCGCAACAGTACCAGTGCAAAGGTATCAATTCAACACTTATAAGACAGTTCCACGACACCTCTTATTAGTCTTACGAACTAGCCATGTCAGTCTCGAACCGGTACTGCTGCGTTAGCGCTATTGTGGTACCATCCAAGTTCCGTAAAAGTGTCGCGAAGGTTCCGTATCAGTCTCGAACTGGTTCTGTTGCGCTAGTACTATTGAGGTGCCATGCAGGTTCCGCAATAGTGTTGCGAAGGTTCCGTATCAGTCTCGAAGTGGTAGTACCGCGCTAGTACTATTGAAGTACCATCCAAGTTCCCAAAAAGTGTTGTGAAGCTTCCTTATCAGTCTCGAACTGGCAGTACCGCGCTAGTACTTTTGCGGTTCCATCCAAGTCCCGAACAAGTGTCGCGAAGGTTCCGTATCAGTCTCGAACTGGTACTAACGCGCTATTACTGACTCGGCACAACTCAAATCCTGTATCGCGGAACTGCCACATGGGTCTTGGACTGGTAATTTATTAGTACTAGGTTGAGGACTCTCAATCGGGTTCTGACGGTTCTGAGGAGAATGCTCTTTTTGAAAGAACTCTGTACTCAACAAATTACGCTCACCAATGAGGTGAGAAAAAAAATCATTTGATCTGAAGTTCGAAGTACTTTCGCCCCATGCGGGGAAATACACTACATTTGAAACACCCTGTATATTCGATACGTGTAAAGATATTTCAGACCATTCACTCTGAATGAAGGAAAAAAAAAGAAAAAAATGTATAAACTTTTCTGACTGACTGGACGAAAATGGATTCGAATCAAGAGTACTACGTTGTGTGTAGTTCACAGAAATCGTATAATCAGCGATTCTTATCGCGTAAAACCGAGATCTTTATTGAATATTGGCTGAAGAATTCTTGGTCAGGATCTGAAATAATTGATTTTTTACCTAGAGATGCTATGTGCAATGCGGTATTTCCCTTCTTTGTTGCAGCGTCGACTTTTGCTCCTCTCTTAAGAAGTTCAGTCACGATTTCGACGTGACCATCCTTCGATGCCAGGTGGAGGGCATTCAAGCCATTCTGCAACGAAACAAGTCATCATTATTGCATTCTTGGAATCTGGATCACACTAATCATCGATAATTCATCGACAAGTTAAAATTCAACCATATTCAACTTTTCCATTGAATTAGTTCAGTAGGCACGATATGAAATGAACGTAATAGCGGTGGTGTTCGAAAATATTGCTGTACATTGAGTAGACCTGATCCAATATCTGATAGTCATTTCCTATAATTTTGACAACTTTTACTTTGGTCAAAATTCTGAGCAAATGACTCAACCATGAAACATTGAGGTGACCGGGTCAAGAATTCTTCACTAAAAGTTTGATCCAATTCAACCCTGTATCAAAAGCAATATTTTTTGATTTTATCGTATAAGCTATTGCTCATGTAAACGTTTTTTTACATCAAATTGAGAAAATTTATCCGAGATGAAACATCCAACCGGTGGTAGATTATCAAATTGGATGACAGATATGATTTTGAGTTCCAAATGATGAAAAAATAAGTAGCGTTCATTTTTGTGAAATTTTAGTGAATTCTTCCACTCTGGCTTTGAATTTTTTTTTCTTCGAATGAATCATATTACGCCGAGGTCAAATTTATAATGGATACTTTTTTAGCCAGTGACTTACCGAGTTTGATGTGTCGATGTCGAGATTACTGTCGAGATATTCTATCACTTTCTCAAGGTTCCCCGCTCGAACAGCCCGGAGAAATGCCGCTGTGGCATCGCTCTGAAAAAAAATGAAGAAATTATTACTTCGTTCAAGTATTTTTTAAGTTCATCATCTGGAATATCCGCATTAATGTAAATAACCCAAGAGTGAAAACTTATATTTTATTTTTTTCGACTCCCAACCTGCTCTCTGTACATTTATTGTTACGACTGAAAAGAATTTTTTTTGAAAAAGTATAGAATTAATCGCGGAATAGAATCTCTAGATTCAACCACCATTGCCATCTTGGTGCTATTGTGATATTTTTAAACATTTCTTTGGAAAATCTTTATAAGTTTATCAACTAATAATCCTTGATCTCGTCTTTTCATTGAAAAAACCCCTGTGGTTGTGAAAACTCACATTATTACCAAAAAATCGCTTAAAAATAGACGGAACTTTCAATTACGGCTTCCTCGTTTTACCCTTATTTTCAGATTGATACAATTCATCCGCACACAAAGTAGTCACTTTTTAAAAATCTAAATTAGTTTTCAAATTTTGAATATCATAGCATATTCAGCTCAATGCCTAATATTTATCTCACGAGTAGGTACATGAGTATGTTCTTGCATCTGCGATAAAGTAAGTATTGATAATGGTTCAATCGGGAGGAAAAATTTGTGCATGTATAAAAAACTATGACAAAATTCCTTTACATGACCCATTATTCGAACTATCAATCAAAGTTGTGTCAAACTACTTCAAACGCACGAATCTCAAATCTAGCTGTAATTTGGAAAATTGAATAACAACCGCAATGCAGCATCATCTCGGCATCAGCAGCCCTGCCCTCTAACTGGATCAAGCTCTAAAAAGATTATTCAGTATTCTCTACTCCATGGAGTATTTAGACTCCCTTATAACTCTCGTATCAGAATCTCTTTGCCCTAAATACTCATACCTTTCCCTCCCCCACACAAGCGTACACACCCACACCCACATAAAATTACACCCCAAAAAGCTCACATTCTCAGCGCTGATCATCCCCCAATCTTCATCAACCCTCATCAGTCACTTAGTAATCCAATGCGCACGTGTTTTTCCAACGTCACCCTCTCCCCCTTCCCCTTTACCTTTCAATAATCAAGCACCAACATCATCACATCTCATGGAATATCCCATTAAAAAAAAAAAATCTTCTCCTATGAAAAAAAAAAAAAAACACAGTTTATCGTAAGAACACGTATCACACGATATTTTATTCGCGAAAAGCACATGATGCATGCAGTTAAGTTTGCCGGCTCTTTCTGAGAAAAATCGATACAAGAGTGTAGTGTATAATATAGTCACCCCCCTCGAGAGCATCAGAGCTTTTGCCGGCATCGTTGGGCTTGTGGGCTGTGGTGGTGATGGTGGTAGCGCGGTGTTGCAAGCATCATTATAAGCACGCGGGTTGGACTTTGGACTTCGAGACATGCGACAAGTATAAGTGCGGAATCTGCAGGCTGCTATATTACGAACAAATAGCGAGTAAAGAACCTCAAGCGGCTTCATCGTGCATATGAGAGACATGCAACACGTCATCTCTATAAGTACGATCCAACCCCCTCGATATGGATCCAATTTTTTTTCTCATTCTCGCGCTTACTCACGTGCTGAAGTGTAGAGTATAGTTCTAATGGAAATTGAAATTTGATCCTGTCTATCACTCAAAATTGATATTTGAATCAAGATTTTTTGCCCAGAAGTGAGTATTTCCAGATACTTGCAAGAATTTTTTGAATTGCAGTGTTATCCTAAACTAGATTAAAGATCATACTCACTAGACTAAAGATCATACTTGACACGTTCAGATGAAATAATTGAAAATTTATTTGTGAGGTTCTAAAAATTTCGTTTTCATAAACCAGAGAATGAGAGTCTTCATCTTGATAATCAGCTGAGACGATTGAAGCACATTGTACCATGCATGAAATTTGGAATTTGAATCTTCGAGGCTTTGTCAACTCTGTGCAAAATAGTACATTTCGATACAAGGTTAGAAAAACTTTTTTTCGCGTCCAAGTGATGGGTTTCCGGCCTGAGCCGTAGGCGAAGGTCGGAATCAGCACAAGGATGCGAAAAATAGGTTTTACACCCGTGTATCGAACTGTGTTTTTCGACAAACTGTGCAAGAAAGTGGAAAATGTGTCGAAAAATTTCATTCTGAATCATGAAGAAAATTGAACAGGAGTATGATGAGAAAATTGGTACACTGGAAAATTCAGAAAAAGATGTACTGATGAAGACACCGAAAATAAATCAAAAGTAATCTTCTCACGATTCTGAGAATCAATTTTACATTTTCACCTCTTCGGTGAAAATTCTCAAAACAAAAAGTCGGTTAGAAATCTTCACAGCGTATGTCATCTTGGCATCTGAGAATATTATCAATTAATATTAGTAAGATGCTTTTTCCACACTTTCTAGAGGGATGAATAACAGAGGGGTGGTTCGCTTTGCACAAATATAGCCTCTCATGTGAATTTCAATAGATTGTACATGACTACCGATGAGAAAGTTTACTAATACTTTGTATCGTTTTATATTTTTTTGGTTTTATTTCATTTAGGGGAATCAATCAAACTTAGCTATCACAAAAAAAATCCTGTAGTCTCGGCCATCGTCAGCAACAACCATATGAGTAATGAATAATAAGAATAATGAACTCTAA
This sequence comes from Eretmocerus hayati, assembly GCA_029851415.1. Taxonomy (NCBI): domain Eukaryota; kingdom Metazoa; phylum Arthropoda; class Insecta; order Hymenoptera; family Aphelinidae; genus Eretmocerus; species Eretmocerus hayati. The sequence goes on from CM056742.1 coordinate 21,716,159, forward strand.
GTTGAATTTTTGTTAATAATTTCATATATTTCGAAGTCTAACATCCAAACATTGACAGAATAAAAACAGAATTTACTAATGGTATACGTGTCATTTTTCCAGCGTGGAATGAAGTCAGCAGTGAAACCAATATTTACATCACATAAATTTAGAAGTATCATTTCTTATTATTGACTGTATAAAATGATATACACATATCACAAACTAATCAAATAAACAGCCGATATCTGAGCTTCAATCTTCTTCAGAATCAGATTCGGAATCGTCAGCAAAAGACCCGAAAAACTTCATCAATGATGTTTTCATTTAACACACTCAACTTTGAACTTGATTTTTTAACTACTTTTTTCTTATTAAATTTCACAAATTCTAAACACTGTAATTTCAAGATAGGAACATCGTAATCACTAGCAAAGTTGAGGAATTCTAGCACATTTTCAGCACTTATATGTTGTGTCAATTGACGCTCGCACATTTTCTTCAAATTTTCAATGGAATATTCATCAGCTGCGACAAACAAATCCATGGCTATATATTCAAGGTCATTCACATATCCAACATAAATATAACGTAGTAATTCTTTCATCACATCGTATTCAATTTCTTTCAATTCGATCACAGTCGTAGAATTTTTATTGACTTCAGTGGTGAATTTTGCTGCGAAAATTTCGCTCCTGTTGGCCAAAATATTTTTGTGTGCATGCAACTTCTTATTATCCACTGTAAAAACAACATCGCTAAACTGATCATTATCGACTAGCTTCTCAAAATTGTCGAATTCTTTTAATCTAGTAAGGTATTCCAGTTCAAAAATTAGATTTTCTTCAATTGACGAACGGTTTATCACTTCACATGCTACAGTGAGAATTCTACCACGTGAACCAATTGAGGGCTTCATCATATTTTCTTCTATTAAACGTTCATGCTTGATGAAATTATGAAAACCCCATCCGGCTTCGTTTTCTTTGATCAGATGCTCAGATGTAGTTTTTGAATTTATCATCTCATTTTTGGCATTCAAAATATAAAAGTGGAACTTTGCTTCGAATTCTCCCTTTACTGAATTCATATATATCGATACATAATCCTTGTATTTATTATTCATCCCTTTTGGATACAACCATATTCTACACTGTATCGTATCACTAATTCGTATCTCGGGTGACTTCAAATATTTCCCGTTCTTTTTCCTCGTCAAACAAGATTCTTCAATAATCCATTTATAAGTCTGGGTCACTGTAACTTCTGGATCTATTTCTCCAGAACTATCACTCATCTTGAATTTTTCGTTTCCAAAATTTGACTGAAAAATCACTGATAAATCTCGGAAGTGAACGGCGCAGTGGTGTTTTGATAACAGGGCGAGACTTGAACGATAACTAACATGTCAAGTATGATAATTATGTATATACATCGACCACAGCGAAAATTGAATATAGTATACTCAGTTCATCAACTTTCAAATATTTGTGATCATGTGGATACAACGATGGGCTAATTTTGACATTGGATTTCTGACAGTTGAATATATATCTTTTATTCTCAAATAAATCCCGAAACCGACTAATTCTTTGATGTTGGTCAACAATTTCTTTTTCTTAAACATGATTCAAATAAAATAGACACTCACCCAAATAAGTTATTTCATTCAGATTGAAAAATATTCTTTCCATCCACGAGAGGTCAGTTTTCTTGTCGAAATAATAATGTCAATAAGTAATGAATGAAATTTAAAATTAATCTCAAGAAGAGCTCAGTCCGGGGCGCAAATTTTATTCGACAGAAGTCAATTTGTTAGGAGTTTGCAGATATTCCTCAAACTATTTTTATCAAGTGCACTTGAAAAAAAGTATAGTATTCATCGAAGTACCAAATCTTTTGAATGTTCTGGTCACTTTAACCTTTGAGAAAAATTGATGATATTTAGAAAAGTAATACTAAGTTGGAAAATTTGTGACTCAACGAGTCCGAAGTTGGCGTAATTTTCAAAGACCAGCTAGGATTCAGTTTTCTCGATGCCATTTGAGAAAAAAAACTTTACAATTCATCTACTTATTGGTGTATTACTCCTTATGATTCATTTTTGTAAGATCATTTTTCCACTTGTTGTTGTTGATGCTCGAGACAGAATCTCAAATTTTCCTGCAAGAACACAGGAATTTGTAATCTCATTACAGAACAACCCGGCGCTTTATTTCTACTCCATACTTCCGGTGAATAAAAAAAAAAAAAGAAGAAGAAACTACGGTATGGAAATCAAAAATTCTCATAAAATTGAATGATGTACGAGTTCCAACACAAAATGTCAACTCTACAAACTATGTATGTGATACGATATTCGGCATTATTATGAGTATTTCATCCTTACAAAATAGGTTTTGCGACAATCAACTTGATCAACGTCTCAACAAATGTCAAAAAAATTTTCACCGATTCCTGTTATCAATTTCACCTCTTTAGTAGCAGAGTCAAAAAATAAGCGCTTGCGAAGAAGAGAATTTCATAAAGGAAAAAATTCATAAGTCTACATGGATAAGCTCATTGACAAGCCGTGATGGGTCCTTTCAAATCTATTGAAATACAGAATACTCTTTTCTGATTCATTCGTCAGGCAATAAGTCTTCCAGCAATATCTCAATCAAAGATCTTTCAGAAAAAAGCCTTTGACGTCATCGACGACTCATTTTTCTCTTGTCCTCGGGTCTCAATCCCGACCGGATCATAATGATATCCGAGCATCTCTTAGAAAATCTGGACTTTTGGAAAGGCCTTCTCACACATAAATTTTTCATCATGTTATTCATTATCAATCAAGTTATTACAGTAGATTAATGAATCTTAATTCGTGGTGGAGTCTGTTTTTGAAGAATATCATGGTGTAAAATAAATTGTCTATGTGAAAGGAGGTTTGAAGATTTTTTTCAATACGGCTTGCACTCTGAATTGAAGGATCATACTTGGCACGTTAATATTGAATGATTGGAAATTAGTTCTTGACATTATGAGAATCATTGTTTCTCATTCCAAAAGATGATAGGCTTCATTTCAAAAATCAGCTGAGACGATCAGAAGACATCATATCATAAAATGTGCAACTTGCATCTTTTTCAAACTTTGCCAATTCTGATGCGAGGGATTTTATCTCGAACAATTGGAGAAAAAATGATAGGATTTGGCGAGGGGAACTGAAAATTATCTTGGGAAAAATCTGAGAATTGATCTTGACCTTGTTTATAGAAAATTTCAAAAAACAAACTTATTTGAAATATCTCTGCACACTGATTTTCAAAACGCGATGTCATCGAAAGGATCTAGAAAATTTAGCAACAAAAATCAGTAAGGAGAGATTATCTTTCGTTATTTTCCAAAAGGATATTCTTCAAAAAGTTGGTGGAATGTCACACAGATATTTTCTTGAATGTGATATATGTGTGAATTGAATTCTAGTAGATGATATAATTTTATGCGAAAAAAAAAATTTTATAAGAAAATTGTTACACCCATGCACTGCACTACTTGAAAATTCTGTGACCCTTTAGTCAGCAATAGTGATATAAAAATACATGATAAATGAAATGTTGGAATAAAACTTTTATTAATAATACATTTCAAACAGTCAAGCAAAGTTACGATAAAAATAAAGTCGACTAACGATTTACAAATCGACCAAATCAACTTTTCAACGTAAATAAAAACATCAATGAAACCAGTGTTTACATTAGACAAATTTAGGGATGCCGCGATTTTCGAGATTTCTCGCTCTCGTCTCGATAGCTCGTCTCGCTATTGCGAGACGAGATCGAGGCGAGAGGGTATCAGTGATTTAATCGCTCGAGACGATAAGAACTTTTGTTCTCGCCGAGGCTCTCGACGAGATATCGACCAAAAACACTCTAAATTGTAGCTCATCATATTTCATCATATTTATTCGATCAAAATAACATATTTGCTCAATTGTCTTTCTGACAACCGACAGGAATATTTATTTTGAAGCAAGAACTCTTGGAATTTTTCCTATATATTAATTTTACAGATGGCCGCTTTTAAATGTGATTTCATCCATGAATTTAGACATAAGGATGCTCTGACACTCTGATGGCTTAGCCGATTTCTTAAATAAGTTATTATCAATGAAACATCAGAAAAAGCGCGTTCGACTGGCACTGACGTGGTTGGTATGTTCAAGATATCTCTAGCCATTCGGCTTAGTGATGGATACGTGTATGAGTGGTCCTTCCACGATAAAAGGATGTCCGTTGTTCCTTCACTAGCTCTGGCAGCTCTCAAATACTCATTTATCTATTTCTTCCAACTTAGGGACTCATAGACGTATCAGTCTTAATCCATAGATATTGCAGATTCAACAAGTTTTTGGAATTTTGAGTTTTAACTTAAGTTGTGGTATTACAATCACTTGTTGGCTATCTATAGCATATAAAGCAGAAGAGTAATGATATATCATCATTTTTGAACAACTCTCGTCGAGAGTCTCGCTCGATAACGAGACGAGACGAGACGATAACGAGACGATAACCAAATTTTTTAATTTTTTCGAGAGCGAGACGATAACTTCCAATTCCTCGTCTCATCTCATCTCGCGGCATCCCTAGACAAATTCAAACTCGACATCATCACTCGTTATTAACGATATACGTAATGACATTCACACATTGTACGAATCTTGCACTTATCAACTCTGTAGCAAATAATTAGGGCTCAATTTTTTCCTCAGAATTAGCGATCACTCGAAAAACTTCATCTATAACTTCTCTATCTAATGCACTTAACTTAAAAGTAGATTTTCAACTACATTCTTCATATTTGTCTTAACAAAATCCAAACACTGCTTTTTCAAATCAGGAGCATTTCGTACACTGGCAAAATTTAGATACTCTAACACATTTTCGGCACTTAGTTGGTGAGCCAAATGATTTTGACAGATTTCCTTAAGACTTTCGATAAGATACTTGTCGGCTGCGACGTGCAGACCTTTAGCCATTTTATCAAGATCATTGACTTTTCCTGCATACATATAACGGAGTACTTCTTTCATCACGTCGTAAGAAACATCTTTGATTTCTATTACAGTCCGTGCATTTTTATTTACATCGTTAATGAACAATTCCGCAAAAAATTCGCTATTGTTGGACAAGATGATCTTATGCGCTTGCAGTTTTTTACTTTTCACTGTGAGGACAACATCACTAAATTGTTTGTTATCGACGAGCTTTTCAAAATTATCAAATTCTTCCAAGCTAGCGGAGTATTCCAATTCCAAAATTGGCTCTTTTTGAACGATCCAACTGCTTATAATCTCACAGCCTACTGTAAGAGTTATACCAATCAAACCAGTTGTCGAGTCCTTCATCATGTTTTCTTCATTTAAACGTTCAAGTTTCATGAACTGATAAAACCCCCATCCAGCTGAGTTTTCTTTAATCATATGATCACTTGCTAACATCGAGTTAACTTGTTCATTTTTGTTGTTCAAGATGTAAAAACGTTCCCTTGCCATAAGATACCCCTCCACTGTCTCCAAATAAATTGACATATAATCCTTGGATTCTTTCTTGATATTTTTTGGATATAGTTCGATTCTGCACTGTATCCCGTCACTGATTTCGATTACGGGTGATTTTATCATTTCACCGTTCATTTTGTTTGTGAGACAGGATTCGTCAATAGTCCATTGATACGTTTTACTTATAGCTATCACTTGCTATTCTAGAGTATAAATTCATCAAAAAAATATGGCACATGATTTTGACGTAAAAAGATCTCATCGTTCAGAATCTTTACTCAGATTTAGCCTCAGATTTGAGGTAACAACGATTTCTCAAGTTCCATAGTGAAAATTGATGTATCTCTTGTTTTATCTGCACAAGTCACAATTGAGACGAAAATCCGATGAAATATTCTGAAAGATGAAATCATTTTACGTCACTCTTTCGTAAACTTTTAAAAATTACTTTTTGGCAAAATTGTTATATCTCGGCTGTAGAAGGTCAAAATTAGGCGCACTTCAACTAATTTTGAAGATCTTGAGAAAAGCTTTGAAATGAGATAAAGTGCGTAGAAGAATATTGAGGTAAGCCAAAGTTATTGAGAAACCGGTATCTTTTATAAATTTACAATTTTATCAAGTACCTGCATTCAATTCTTGTTCCACAAGAATCTATCAAACAACTTACTACCATCAATTTACCCCAAAATTTCATGAAAGAAATTTTATTGCTACGTTTCATCCACTAGGTTTCGTGGACCTCATCAGGCTCCAGGTTTCTGTTATGACATATAAAGATAGAAAATATGAAATTTTTTACATATGATGGATGTGTAAAAAATGTCATATTTTCTATCTTTATATGTCATAACAGAAACCTGGAGCCTGATGAGGTCCACGAAACCCAGTGGACGAAACGTAGCAATAAAATTTCTTTCATGAAATTTTGGGAATTTATTTAGTTCCCCACCGTCCTTCAAGATCGATGAGACCAAATAATCATCTCATATATTAAACATCAAGGACGAAAAATCTACAAAATTACTCATGATATCAATTTACCCCGTTTCATCCGAATAGACGCAGAGCTATCGACTCATAGCCTATGAAAGCACGCGTGCTTAAAAAATGTGGTGAATAGAGCAGGTAAAGAGGAACGAAGCTGACAAGCGCATCAGTAAAATAAAATATAGGGAAACCTTGCCTTCGTTATCCACCTTTGCGGAAAAGTGTGTCGTGCAGAAGCGTTACACGTGCTAACGGTGAGAAAAGTATCCACATCACATATATATCTGTTATAATACCAGTGTACACGTGTGTCCAGAATTCAAAGAAGAATGAAATAGACTAATCGAAGTCGAGAAAAAAAATTCAATCGGATATATCTATATATAATTACAGAGCTTGCAGCTAGGGTCTATTTCAGTAAGTATACCTAAACTGGAGCAAAACAGACTGGAAGAAGAATACATAATCTTGTGCCAAGTCCGAGATATGGACCCCCAACTATTTTATCTCGTTTTCTCTTCTGCGTCAAAGAGATGTCTCCCCCTTTTTTGCGCAATGCATAGTAAACGAGCAAATACGCGGTGCGATACTCCCATGAAGGTTAAATCAAGTCCTTCTGTATGCGAGTCCAGATCCTTGAATTCTACCACCACGCTTACCCTTAGAATTTTCTTCTTGGATGGTTTTTCAGGGGGTGACCCAACAGTTCGTTCTCAACTTTCGTTATAACTCGTAAATACTTTTTTTTGGGAATGGTTGGCTTGGAAAGCCGCATTCTTGACGGATTTTTTTGCACAGTTCTGTTTCTGCGAATACTTGGTGAAATGTTCGTGGAAGTATTTTGCTCGTTCCAAGTACGAGAAGTAATTTTACTCATGTTTTATGAAAAAATTGTGACTATATAGAACAAGCCTCTGCATTAAAGATGAATTGTGTCATTACATTTTTCGCTGACAATTGAATCCACTATGGACTCTGGTCACGGGTATTATTATAGGAACTTCTTTTTACATAGTATAGAAGTATATAATTAAATTTGTCTAACTTATAAGCCTTCGATTCGTTTTACTGTAGAGAAAAGTGAATTTCTTACAAGTTTTAGAAAAAAAATTAATAAATTAATTATCTTTGGTCAAAGAAGCTCGTTTAGTAGGTATTCTTGGTTTGTAAAATCTTAAAAATTTAATATGCGAGGTAATATGAAAAAGTGAAAGATATTTCTGCTGTATCTTGAGCTGCTGAACACGAATTCGAACCCAGAGCAGCACATTCCCCCAACCGTTTCTCATCTATGGCCATATTTTTTGGTTACAAGAATACTTAATCATGTGTTTATGCGTTTTAGAGGCAAATTGAGACCTTCACCCGTATCACTGGAGGTGGCATTGTCTTTTCCATCAAGTTTTACTCCGAGTGCATATTTTTGGAGAATTTTTGTACCCTCTAGGAAGTTGGGAAATCCTAGATGTGCTAAAATTTCTTACACGGGGTTTTTTCGTGCCAGACCTAAATGGTGACTAGATAGGTCAAAAACAAGGGCGAGATCAAATTCAACGTCAAGTTTTACGTCAAAAACGTATTTTTTGAGAATTCTCAGCAATGCCGGTTAGCAATCGCGAGCGGAAGATCACACATCGGGCCCACTCCAGTGTGTTAATGCTGGGTGATTTTAGTGATTTTTTAGTGATTTTTGCTCTGTCTCTTATCTCTGACCTCTGGCATAGCTGAAAATTCTCAAATAATATGTTTCTGATGTAAAATTTGACGCAGAAATTGACCCTGCTTTTAATTTTGATCTACCTAATCATCGTTCTGGTCTTGGCCGGAAATACTCGGTCTACGGAATTTTAGCTTGCACGTATAGTATTTTTTAGCTTCCTAGAAGATACAAAAATTCTCAAAGAATACGCTTATGACGTGAAATTGGATAGCCAAAACAATTCCACATTCATTTCAGTTGTAAACGGTGTGAATTCCTTCCTAAAACGCGGAAACTCATACACAGTTATATTTAAACCCATAAATATGGCCATAACTCGAAAAACGCTAGTGAAAGGTGCTGTTTTGAGTTCGGGTTCGTGTTCAATAGCTCCAAATAAGACAGAAATGTATTCCACCCTTTCTGATCAGAAAAAATTTTTTGTGGTTCTGTGCAATCATTATTTCCTCAAACTAATAATCATGCGGATGGATTTGGATAGCTCCAAAAATTCAACAATTGTCAATGAATATTGATGATTCTATGCTATTATCATTGATAGGGTAAGTATTTTGTACTACATGTACACGCTTATACTTGGATTAAACTTTATCAAAGTTGACACGGAAATTGATTAAAATTTCATGTGAATGGAGAATCAGGCCCCGTACGTTTAAAAATGTCACGCTTCGTAAAAAAACTTGAAACGCTGTGGTTAATTCAGAAATTCAGTCACTAGTCTTCAAATATTATTTGATCCGTTACAGTTGCAATGAAATCCACATTGATAGTTGTGTAAGTAATATCGTTGAATTTTTTTTTTTCAAATCAAAGCTTGCATTTTGTAATTTTTCTCATATAAATTTGTCATCCATCGAGGTGTCATCTGTTCTGGCATTTTTCCCCCATTGAACTACTTCGATAAGAACTATTCTAGAGTATCTCAACGTGTAATCTGACTTGGAACTTCAAGAAAAAATGCATGTGAATCAAATTTTGACGAGAGGGCGAACTAAAAATTGTAACTTTGATTTTAAATACTCGATCTGTGGATCTACATAATAAATAAAAAAACATCATGGCTTCAGTTAAAATTCAATATTGTAATACACAGCACCGTATTTAGTATTTTTGTCATCCAACTTCATCGCGGTTACGTCACTTTTTCATTACAAATAAAATCCATTTTCTTTGGAACATGGAAAAAAAAAAAAAAATCACAGAAAAATTAGCTCATCATTTTTACAACGCACACGTACCCCATCAACTCAAGTATTCATTTAGAAGAAGAGGCACATTAATATCTTATCCTGGCCAACATCAGCTCGTTATCGTATCGCCTATACATAGGCGACAGAAGCCCATATAACCAAAAGCAAAAGCATCAATAAGCTCAGCACGCGCGCAAGCAACAACCCCCATTGATCGTCCTCCTCGCCATCACAAAACCCATATTGGTATCTAAAGAACGCACTCGCACCCTTTTCTTAAAGATTCATCATGCATTCATCCACATACCTAACTCTATACCATATAATTGTATGATTTATGCATATATATTACGTCTATCGCGTGCCAATTCGGCCGATTCGGTCTCATAGCATATATCTCATTCTCCGATCGGATAAAAAGTATTTTGCACACACAATAATTCGATCCTCCGAATATGTGAGCTGCCCTCTTCACCAACTCCATTTACACATTCTATAACGTATAATTGTCCACCCTTATCGAATTCTATCCAACTTTCAATGTCAAACTTTTGTATCACTATCACATAGCGTAGGGGTTGAAGATATACACAAAATATCAAAACATCTCAGAAACTCATCGTCAGTATAACCGATCTCATAGAAAGAAAAAAAAAATTCTTCTAGAAATAGATCCATAAAAGCTTGAACGCGTCGCTATCGTCTCGCCGGCCGTACACATACACACACATAGATATAAATGCAAGCATAGTATTGGTGTTGGTGGTGCGCAACCCCCCTTATATGTATATATATTTAGCTGTTGGGGGTGGCCGTCGAATTCGATCCGGCCTGCCATCAGAGTAAAGTATAGTAGCCTACTCCGACTTACCATCATCCCCATATATTTGAATGAACCATGAGCTTTATCACTTAAAAAATTTACTAGAACCCTTGCAAGCTCAAAAAAAGCTCACCATCCAACTAAACTAAACCTAAATTCTCATGAAAAAAAAAAATTATCATGATGATCTACCTGGTTGTCGCCGGTTCCCATGATGGATTTGTGTATAATCGGGGTAGGCTGTACTCGAGGTAAGCTCAGGGTAATTGATGATGTAAGTCCATCTTTCAGCGGGCCCGAGGGCCTTGAATAAACCGGTGGCCCCGACAGCTCGACAATATTTTACACAACACAAATATAATTTTATTATTATTATTTTAATTTTTTTATTATCTATCACCCGGCACTGCATCAGCGCGCACACATTTTCACCACTATAATATATAACTTTTCTTATTTGAAAATTTTTCCTTTTTTTTTTCTAAGGCTCTCTGTCTGATAACTTATGTGTGTCTGAACAGAGAGCCTGACGAGAACGAACTGAAGCTTGCATTACGAGAGACTGTTTGAGTATGTATGCGAGGGCTTCATTTTGGTAGGGTTGTGTGGGTGTGTATATACGCTGCGGTATAGTGCGGCGCCGGGCGGCATGAAGACAACCCCTAGTACTGGTCGATGTACATAGATATTTATGTGTGTGGGGGTGTGTTGGAAAGCCCCTTGGGATTGGAGCGAGGAGCTTCCGCGACGGCGCAGTGGGTGGTGGTGTGGTGTTTGTGGTGGTGGTGGTGGTGGTGGTGGTGGTGGTGAATAGGATTTTCTTGGGGTGGTGGTGGTGGTGGTGGTCAGTGGTGGCGAGACGAATCGATCGACGATCCAGATCGATTTCAAAGATTGTTGTGGTAATAGGGGCAACTTTGTTAATGGTTGTCACGTGAGGTAGACGGCTACTATTTTTGGAAACTTAAGATCGATGTAAGAATTGTTATCGCAGAGTAGAAGACATTTTTGTACATGGGCATCAAAGTCCATGTACAAAAATTACATACATTTGAAAATGTATGGTCATGTAGACATAGCATAACTCTTTGGATGTCATTTTTGAAACATTCATTATTTTCATAATGTCTTACAATATAACTAGGAATGATCTACTGAGATTGCATGATGATTAAATGGTACTTCAGTTGGTAAACCCTTTACCAAAATACTGGTACCAATTGTTCAATTTTTTTCCAAGGTGCTCAAAATCGAATGCTCATCAAAGATTTTATCTGACTCTTTGATGAATTCATTTCACAGTACAGATCATAGTTATTGAATTCGGTGAAAATGAGAGTAAACATGATTCGTGAGACAAATGGTGCTTCGACTCAAAATTTGACATGAGAACCATACATTGTAAGAGATTTATTGGACTTTTACCAAGGGATTTGATTAAATTCGCTGATTTTCGAACTGTAGAATTCAACCGGCTGGTTCAAGGTTGCACTCAGAATTTTTTCAAATATTGCTAATTTAACTGTGCAGAATCAAAGCACGTAATTACGTTTCTTTCCAAAGTTTGCGCATGATCTTGAAACAATTTCATAGGTGGAATAGGATTGTGCCATTCGAGTGTGGTTAAAAAAAACTGGCCTGCAGTGCATGCATAATCATTATAAATGTGCATAAATTATGATCAAAATTTTAGATATCGATGACTGACAAATTATTAATCTGAAAGCGTTCGCATGCAAAAAATTCCTTTAATAGATTCAAAATTCAATCAATTATGAGAATATTTGTGATTGGCAGTGTTTTTTCAAGGTTCTCCTTTATTGCTTCTGCTGTGGAGAATATTACCAAAATACCACGTTTAGATTCTCCATATATCTCATGAAAACGAAGTCCAAAGTGTACAACGGAAAGAGATGAAACTATTGATTTGTAGTACTCTGCAAAAAAACTGATGTTTAATTGAAAATTACATAAAAAAATAAAAATAATCATCAAAGTTCATTGATAAATTCTACAAGATGTAAAGACAGATAGTCCGCGAATTATTCTTAGAAGAATTGAATGAATAGGTTTATTCGATAACGCCGGCCACGCCGGCGTGGCCGCCGTAATCGAATGAACCTAATAATTTCTGTCACATTGCAAAAGTGATTTTATTGGAAATTTCTCACAATGATCTCCACTCCCGAGCAGCAAAGGCAAAAATTAAAATCCCATTGAGACGTTCGACAACATTTTTGGAAAAAAATTAAATCGTTATGATGATGGAAAAGAAACCGCGAGTCTTGTCTTATCAAAACAAGTAAGAACAAATGATGGTAGTGTAGCTTTATAAAACATCTACAGTGGTCTTCTGTGGTCAGACAAATGGAACCTAGGGGTAGAAACAGCAGCTTAAGTACACAGAATCTAATTTCCGACTTACTCGATTACCTCGCTCTCGCAAAGGCGCTTTGCGTGAAATGTGTCAAGGAATCTCTTCAAGAATCCATCCAGAGACTGAAAATTCATCGTTAAAGAAAAAAAAAATTAGAAGAGCTGAAATGTTTTGGAATGGGAATCATAAATGTACTCAATTTGTTCGCAACGATCAATCGGATGGAATCATTTTTTCGAAAAATTGTGATAATAATATTAGAAAAAAAATTAGGATCTGGTTATTCCAGAGCTAACGTCAAGGCTAAGACCAACAGAATAAGCTGAAGAATGCTGAACTTTGATTTTTCCATTTAATTCAGCAAATTTACAAAATACTATTGTTTCAACCTATGTGATTGAAACATTTCGAATTGCTCGAACTATTATCGTTTGTTTAACAACAGTGTTCTGACACAGCGTTTTTTTGTAAATTTTTGATGGATTATGAAATTATCTTGAATGGATAGAAATTCTTCACCAACATTAGTGAGATGGATGGAAGAGATCTGTGTTGAGCCTCCATGAAATTATACATCGTTCTAGGAAATGCATTACAGTATATTAAAAAAAGGAAGAAGAAAATGATCGATATATGGATTTTGAAAAAATTTCAGCTTACCATTTCAAAGGAAGTAGATTAATAACACTCGATTGAATACTCTATTGAGCCTATCTAAAGGCCGTCTCATGGAATCAAAGTTTCCATCTACCCTTGCAAAGGTCTAAGGCACTTTAGAAACATAGCATATGCGAAAACTGAGCCACTCTCTAACATGGATTTCGTGCTGATACGAATAGTTTGAATTGCTAATGCGTACCCAAAAATCAAACTATGTTGTGAAAGCAAGGCGAATTTATCGATTCCAGATCGAGTTCCAGATCATCCTTGATTATAGATTGACCTAATTTCTTCAAATTTAGATAAAATTTTGAAGCTCATTTATGAGCCAGACAATTTATAGTGAATTATTGTATCGACTATTCAAATAGTTGAAAAACAAAAATGTATTCATATCCTTCAAAAGCCGTCATGCAAAACCATCTGATAATGACAAATCCACCTAACAAAAAGCCTGATATCATTTTTGAAAATTTTACGAAAAGTGTCATCAAATAATCACTTAATGATTAAATTGTTACATTTGAGAGCTTCAACTAATATCTATGGCCATTAATCTGCGGATGGAAATCAGCGAAGGAAGGCAAGACTCCCATTCGCAAGATTGAGATTTTTTGTGCATAGATTCATTAATGTCCTAAAAGAAGATTACTTATTTAGCTTTGGAGACATATCAAAAAAATTGCATCGCGTGTTTGATGAAGCATTCTCAGTTGTATGTGTACGCCAACGCATGCGATATTGCCTTTTTTGCTGATTTGTATACCCGAATACTCCAGTCCGTTCAAAATTGCATGCATGGGATAATTATACATATCGCACGCATCAATGCATATACTTATTTGTACAATATTTAAGACTTAACTGATGAAATTTTTCACATTTCATGTACCGTGGTCAGTATCTCTTTCATCCTAGTTGAAATTATAATAGCTACCCCTTCAACAAGATTGTTTGGAAAGGGGTGGCAAAGGAGGGATGAGTAATGGAGATAGTCGGTACTATTTTTTTAATGACCAGTAGGGGAGGGGGGAATGGTACTGATCCTTCAATGGCTATAAACCCTATGTATGAATGAATGATAACTCGTAGCCCTTCATCCAAGACCACGTTTACTTCATTATACGTTAATTAAGTAATTCAACTGATTGCTAGGGCGTTGAAGCAATAATATGATCGTCGATTTTGAGACAATAGTGATAGAATGACCTTCAATTCAAGAACTGATCAAAAAATTAATTTAGTCCGTCAAATGATTTTATGATTATCCACACTCATATAAGTAGTTCAAGATAAATGAAATAAATGAAGAACCGGCCATCAATAAATCGAAAATGACATAACGAAGATCGAATTCACATTCTCAGAGTCACTTTTCGCCCTATCGTGAAGTGACTAGTCTTCATTTAGAAAAACCATACAAATTTAACTGTCATGAATTATACAACCATTGAGATTCTATACTCATCATTATTCAGTTGGTATTTGAGTTTGACGATCTTGCCTTCGGGGTAACAGGGAAAAATTTGAAAAAATTTCATCACAAATCAAAGACTGGTGTAAAGGATTGTGGTTGTAAGCTATCTTTTTTTTTGTATACATTTATCGATCTTCAGTGGTCATTCGAAAATTTCAATTTCCCAACAATCAGTGAAAAAAAGGGTACGCATAGGTAACATTTATCTCACCCTAAAACAACTCAATCACTCAATCCCATTCCCTCAAAATTCTCAAGTCATTCTCACTACAACCATCAGGGAATCACTGAAACTTTTTAAAAACAATTACTAAAAGGCATCACAAATCCTTCAATCAAAATATCCTTTCCAGAATCCCAAAACTGATTTAAAAAGTTATTTAATTGCAAATCAATGCCCTGAAAACCAAAAATATTTTCTCCATCCCGTTGTATACAAAAAAAGTATATCTATGAAAGAACCTCAGCTTCGAGCCCCTTCCATGCTTTCTTTGTAATCTTTCTTTGACTATGAAGGGCAAACAACCCATTGAAATTGAAACAGTAAGTACTCTTTCTCATCAGAACCTACACAGAGCTTTTCAACGATGAGTCAGCGTACATTGTACATACATGCATAGCTTCTCTCAAATCGAGAGTGCAAGTACAAAATGCATTCAACCCTTACCCATCGAGAACTATACATATATACACATTTATGAGCAAAGTTGGACAGAAATCGTCCTGGATTAAAAAAGTCTAGGATACGCCCCTGTAAGCGATCAATAAGCCGGCTACGCGTGCGCGCCCTGCTGACTTTACCCACGGGGTCTACCTATCATTTGCCGCTATATATATATAGTATACTTTTGCGAATGCGAATATTTGTATGTATGGCGCCTCCACCGACCTTGACAGTGCAAATTTCGCAAAGACTCTCGGGACTCGAAAAAGCGCTACTCGCTCCCTCTGTGTTACGACTATCAGACACTGAGCGTCCTGGTGTTCTTTAAGAATTTAGTGAATGAGGGGATTTATGAGAATTTACTACATGCTAGGGATTCTCTGAGAGGTTGGCAAGTTGAGAAGAAATGTGATAGCGTGAGGGGCTATCCATTTGTTACTCAAGGATAAATTTCACTCAAAATTTATCATCGATCAAGTTTTTTTCAAGACTTTTTTGCGGATGATTGAATAAAAAAAAATTTATTTTGCACGAAATTTTCAAGAAAAAAAAATTATTTGCTCTTCTGCGGTCAAAATGTTCAACATCAAACATTTTCTCAAAAGTCTCAACACGTTTCATTTGTTTCGTCACCATTTGCCCAAAATTGGTGAAGTTTTTGAGTATACAAATCTTCAAAAATTTATTTCGCCAGAAATGGTACAGAATTATTTCAATTTCAGTTGAGAGGATGAGAAAAAGTGAACAAATTAAAGAAATACAGTATTGAAGAAACGCGTAATCCAATCTTTGGTACATTATCAAACTTTTTTTTAAGTGACCAAAATCAACTTTCAAAAAGAATTCGAGTGAAAACAGTCGCAACCCGGCTTCGAGTGGAATTTTCACCGGTAAATTGTCACTCGAATTCATTTAGAGAGAAAGGTATCAAATCTACATTCTACTTGGAATCGGATAAAGATTGTCTCAACTGAACTTTTCAATCATTAGAATCTACCAGGGTTTTTAACGAAATCCATTTTCAATTTCGTTGAATTTCGTTGAATTATATTCAATGACCAATTTCATAAAGAAATCCCACTCAAGAAATCATAATCGTCATAATATGATGATTGTTATGATTTTTAGAGTGGGATTTCGTTATGAAATGGAACATCAAATAGGACTCAACGAAATTCAACAAAATTCAAAATGGATTTCGTTAAAAACCCTGGAATCTACATATGTCGCACCATAATTGTGTATAAAACTGGTGCTCTCAATTTCTTTATCGACTGTATCGATGCATTTTGCATTTTGCATGTAACAAATCGGTATCGCTATAACTCTAAATAAAAAAAAATCCTTTTCGAACTACAAATGCATTAACAAGCTAAATTTGTGTAATCTCTCAAATAATGGTTCTGAAGGAAGTATTAGCATTATTCGAACGGGATTTGCTTATTTCGAGAATCTCGCGGTAAAATATTCCATTAAGACATATATCCTCATGCTCAAAATTAATTGTTCAAATCTTCGTGAATGAGTTCAACAAGCTCGAAAACCATGCACGGATCATGGGCTGTGATAAGAATCATATTCTAAAAGTTTCAATCTCTATTACGGTGTTTCATTCATTCCTTGAGCAATTTTATAATTTTTTGATCTTTGTTGTTTTATTGGAAAATCTTGGGGTTTTAACGTGATTTTTTTATTACCATTTTTTCAAAACTTTTTTCTCAGTGCCTGCACAATAAGTAGTGTGAGAGATCATAGAATCTTCAGAAGATTGGAAATGGAAAAATTATTTTTAGAAATCATGTTAAAAAAATGATAAGTATGAGTTCTTCGATGAAAATATTTTCACAATTTTCATATATCTAGCGATCGAGCTATCATTTACTGATACCTCCCGCGCAACTGACTGACCAGGCGTGAGCGAGGGCATGGGATATACACTTCATAAAAAGTGTCTAATACAATTTTTCACGGAAAATAATGATCCGAGGCCGATTTGTGATCTCATAGTCTAAATATTAAAGTGCGTTATCCGTGATGAAACGATCCAGAAGGTTTTGGTGGAACCACTGTTTCCATCATCAACTAACTACATCTCAGGGTTAAAAAGAGTTTGACGCGTAAAAGATATAAATGAGCGGTGGTAAGATAGGCAAGCAGATTTATCATAAGGGCCCACTCATCTAACGAATAAATCTGCTCTCGATATTCTGATGAATCTGATAGCCAAACGTTTTCTATTCCCCTATCTTACACCACATGCTTGGAAGAAGTTGTCACAAATTTTACAGAACATTACTTGGTCTGTGTATTTCCTATCATCAAAAATCCTTCCCTATCAAAAAAAATCACGCGCAAAATTTTTGAAAGATTCTCACTATTGGGTGATTTTTCAGATTTATCCATCGACTTTTGGAAAATTCAAATCAAAAAATGCATATGTGTTGAATTAAATGCCTACGAAAAGTTACTATCCAAAACGAATTGTTGAATCGAAATAAAACCACTTGTGAGTCAATTTATCGTGCTCTAGTTTGCTTTCAGACACCGCATCAGAGATGCCCGACTCGCGCTAAAATACCAATACTCTTAGATCAAATTATTGCCACGAGACGAGACAAGGCAACGGGAACGATTAGCAAAATTAATCAATTTCACGATGCGACTCGCATGACTAAAGAACATTAATTAAATGGCATAATATACAATATATTACAGCTACTATACTTTCTTGACTGAAAGCATGTTATCGAGGACCTCCGTGCGGTCTATAAATAGCAACCGCAAAAAGTAGCGTCTCGTAGGCTAACGTCGCACTGTGTCATACAATTCTAGACAGCCATAGCTTTCCAAAATTTTCTTATGCGGCCATAACTCATAACACGTCTCACTTATAAGCAAATATACAGTAACTCTAAAATCATTACTCACCCAGTCAGCCCATTCTTAATTACACATCGACCATGATATCAATAAAAAATTTGATCACTTTCCCCGGCACAAAAATTCACGCACGGCACCACCAAAGAATCTTCACATCACAAAATTTTATCACACTTTTTTTGTTATAGATATACCTGATTCCATCTAATAGGTGGATAGATGTCATCATCTTCAGGTGTTGCCATTGGGGCAGTTGAAGATAATATCTCGATCATACGACTGCAGATACTGGAAATTGATGATGTTTAATGAAATCACTTCTTCTATTAGTCATCAATGCCCGGCGCATGTTTCGCCAAAGACGAATAGTGTAAGAGATATAGTTGACTAAAACGACGATGAAGCTTACAATTTTGCTGCTGCTGCTACTGCTGATTCTGTTTCCACCTCTGCATCTCTATAGTCTGTACGTTTATTTATAAAAGTCGAATGGTAGAGATGCACCAGCTGTTATATACTATACCGAAGCTTTTCGTTTTGCTATAGAGAAGCTTTTGACGCAGAGAAAGTGTACAAGAGCGTCATAAACATTCGTTTCGCATTATAGATAGGCTGCGGGAAGCTTACAGTTGTAGGACGTGTAGTTTTTGGCAAGTTCGTTTCTGGGTGGTACATTAAAGTTTGATAAAAATGAGATGAGATGTTTGCACAAGTTTACCTATGAGGTCGAGGCGGTGGCTCTTGCATACTATGTGTGCTATAAAAGTACATGGTGGTGCTCGGAGTGTATCACTTGCGAATGCGGTCAGTTTGAATCGAAAATTTGAACTAAAATTTGAACGTAAAAGTGTGAGCGGTAAGAAACATTCAACTTATGTTCGAGTAGCGACGAAAAATTGAAAGAAGCAATGTGGGTAGACTTCAAATTTACGATAAATCTAAGATTTGGACAGCTCAATTAATGAAAATACAAAACCTTTATTATAGAAGTTTGTTCGATGAGTCACATAAGATAAACAACGATGATTGATTTTAAAAATAGCTTAGTCCTCCAAGCTATTTCCAAGTTATGATACATTTTAATTATTTGTACTTTATGCGCAGATTTTTATCATGTACCTTTACATGAAAGTTTATCTAAGTAAAATACTGATGGCGTTATCTTGAAAACTACACTTTGTCTAAAAAGAAAAATGCTACTAAGGCACTTTTTGGCACTTTTTTGCGGACGATCAACAATTACAAAATCTAGGAGTCAAAATCTTACTGAAACATTACATGCTCTACGTATCGCCTTTACGTTGAAAATAAAGATTCTACTAATGTGCTTCTTAGCAGACTTCAACAATTATAAAGTCTAGGAATCAACATGCTATGTTCAAACACCATATGCTCTACATACCGCCCTTACGTGAAAAAGAAAAATACACGCACTAAAGTAACACTTGTGAAGTAAACTTACAGTTTTACATTAAAATCTTACCATTTGAGGATACATTTCCAGATTAAAAATAAAAAGTTTGATTATTTACTACCACTCACGACATTTGCTCGCTCAACCAACTTATCCTGATATACTTAATTAAATCTAATTCCACCTCTAATTTTCTCGGGCTGAAGAATTTCTTCGAGAACGGCTACGGCGATGAATTCTGGATTTCGGTTGCTTAGGTTTGGTACCGTTGAAACCATTAACATTACAAGTTGGGCAACTTTTAATAGTACAGTCAGTTGTTCCGCATCCACTGCAAAACATACGTCTAGCCTGATCACAATCATCCGTCACATGATTTGACGAATAACAATTCCAGCATATATCAGATTCTGGTCTCCTATCTGGCGGTGGAGTAGATATTCCTCGAAAGTTTTGATCTGTTGCATCAAGACCGTCACCGCCTCCAGTTTTTATCATATACTCGGGAAGAGCGCGTGCTTCATCCTGAAGCTCATACCGGCTCAGCTCTATCTCAGGAACTGATTCATTTCTTGGGCCATTCCTTATAGCAGGAGGCTTCGGCCACTCCACCCGATGATTTTCCCAGCAATCTTGAGTCAGATATAATATTCAATTTAATCATCAATGGGATCGTATTCAGGAGTTGATTAATTATGAATGGTGATACGAGTTTTGACGACTGAAGAAAAATTAGCTAGATGATTCGTGTACTTATCAGCGTATAATTATTCAGAAGATAATGCTAAAATAAAAAAAATTTCTCAAGAATTAACAACAAGCACAGATACTTTTGAATCTTTTACAACATCTTACACGCCGGATCGGATACTGGATTAGAAGGAGTATACACTTTAAAACTGTTTTGGAACACTAATGGCCTGGACTTTTTTCATTAGAAATATGATTTGCTCGTGATTAAATCCTACACGTAGGAAACGAATGATGTCACAGAAGAAGAATTTATTAGAAAGATTTATTTTATTTAGAAAACACAAACGATACAGAGCTCATGATAAACGATGATGTTGATGAGAACTTCAAAAAAATACTGCACGCGATTTTCAACATTCGAAATTTGAAAAAATAATAGAATTTTAATGACATTTCCCAATGTTTGTATGCCTATATTAAACTGGATGGAGAACTTTTCATGGATCGTTCGTGAGATTCCTCGCTTCCTCGCAATCGAATCGCTCGGAAGCGAGCAGCAACCTGATGAACTATAGGTGCGAAAAAAAAATTAATTATTCAGCGGAACTGAACCTCAAGTTTCAAATGACTGGCAAATGAAACATTAAAGTGTAGTTGGATGAAGATCGATTTTGATAATTACAAATAACTAAGTCAACTGAATCCCACTTTTCCTCTTTTCTTTTCCAACAACACCACAGTGATATCAGAACGCAATTCGAAATTTCTGAATACAAAAAAATATTCTCTGAAAAAGTGATGCGATCGAGTAATAAGGAGCTTTCCATACGTTACAGCCACACTTATGGGAAAATTCAGTTCTATACCTTCATTAGTGTTTCCCAAAGTTGCAAAGAAATTTTGCTATATGTAAAAAGTGCAAAAAAATCAAATTCTTTCAAGGTATCCGACATTATATACTTTTTAAAGCGCTAATTAATACCATATTCGATTGCGATTGGTTTTAATTCAATTTCTAAAAGACAGAAAAAGCGCTCATGATACCTAATTAACCTGGCACAACGATCTTCTATCCTTACTGATGACTTCAAAAGTAAACGTGATACGTTACAAAAGTGACATGATTGCAAGAATAGATCGGCCGACGATAGAGACATCGTGGCAAGAATGCCCGACTGCAGTTGGGTAATCTTCAAAACTAAATAAAAAAGATTGAAAAAGAGTCATCAATCTGGAAAGATCCCAGACGATAAAGAGGGAAACCAGTGTAAATTCACAATCTCAATAAAAAAAGGCTGTTCAGCTGGTAACATCGGCCCATTGAAAACGTTGTACGGAATAAGTTACAATAAATCGAAGAAAAAAATGTAAATAACACAAAAAATGGAACAAACTTGATGCAAACATAGTTAACCGTAACATAATCGTTCATCAACTTGTTCGTCAATCTACTTCAATTGACTTTTTTTTCGTTTGGTTCCGGAAAACCATTCGATTCATTCTCCTCGAATCTTTCATCCTTCTTTGCATATGTCTCATCTTCGAGCGTACTTTGGGTAGAAGCTATTTTTTCAACTTTAGCATTGGAGCCGCCTGATGTCTCATCAATTCCAGGGGAGTAGACTGTAATAGTCAAATTAATATAGAAGTTTCTTATGCTCGAGTTGATGAATGAATGAATGATGGTCTTCTTTTGAATTGGTCGAGCAGAGGCTTTATTTTAAAACGCCAACGTTTCGCCCGTCAAAACTACACGGGCCTCTTCAAGGCTACATCAGTCGATCACAATTTCAGCATCTTGTTGATGCGGGTCTAATAATGCACATTACACAACATTTTTGATTGGTGGTGAAGATAAACGGCGATGTTGGTGCCTTGTCAAACATTTGTCTTGTGATAGTCAAAGTTTTTTTCAAGGGAATGTGAATAATCACTTAAAAGACTTCAGAGATGATCGGAAAAAAGGCAAAAAATGTATTTGAAACCCCCAAAACGAGTAGATTTGACCAATTGCCTCAAATTTGAATCTCATGAAGTTATTTCAGTGTGGTTATTGTGGGAAATGTTGAAGTTCCACTTTAATATGTCCAGATCTTATTCGAAATAGGGCGCGGCGGCTGAATCGCTCAAAAACCAAATTTCTAGATTTGTGTCATCCGAGATTTTTCAACAAATATCAATTAAAAATATTTGAGAGCACAAAAATTGAGCATTCTGTAAACGTCTGCCTCTCTCTTTCCTACAGTTTGATGAAGACAGACGAATAAATCTCGACAAAAAGGCTATCTAATAAAAACATGGCGACAAGTATCATAAACGAAACTATATCAGATCCGATCAAAGTTGAAAAAAGAAAACGTTGGTTACAAAAAGTTCATGACCAACTAACCTTTGACTGGTCCCACAAGTGGAGAGGTATTTATGGGATTCATTTTTGTATCCGGTGCTGCATTCAAAGCTGCATCCAAAACCTGACACTGATTCATGTAGAAAGCTGCAAGTGCATTCTTTATTGTTTCGCCAAGCTTCTCAGGTGGTGGGTCCGGAATGTGAGGCAATTCTAATTGCGCTATTGACTTGGCATCCTGTTGAAGTAGCCAATCGTATTGATCCTGTGTCGAGATAAATCGATAAGCATATCTTGCCTCACATAAAAATGTTTATTATATCTTAAAATAATGAATCTGGCCTTGACTGAGATCTCGGGGGACGTAGAGGAAGTTTAGAGCTCAGGTACGAACTACTTCAAGATAAATTTTGCTTGTAAACAAGCAAACTCGGTCGAGAATATTGCAGTGACGAGATATTAATCGATTTTCAGACATTTTTGCAAAAAACTCATCTCCCACCCACCCAAAAACTTCATCTAGAAACCAATTTACGTAGAAAATATACGGATGACCGTTACTTTCGTGAAGCATGATCTTTGAAGAGTACGAAAGTGATTTTGCTTCTACTTCGAACTCAGTCGCAAAAGTTCATTATGTATAATGGATTTAGCATGGAACTCATCACGATTTAAAAGATTATGGTATACAATCACGGCGGTATATCTGTTACCGGCAAAGTCCGGAATGCAGGCAAACCGCGGATTGCATTGGCAAACCGCAGTTTGCCTGCAGCGTCTCCGGCTAAGTCCGTAATGGATGCTTCATTCCGAATTTTGCCTAGGCAATCCCAGGATTGACTGCTCTCGCACAGGCAATCCGCGGATTGCCTGTTGAGTCTTTAGGCAAAGTTGAATGCAAGCCTGATCTCATATGCCGGGGGTCTCGGGTTTTCACTTTTGATGCGTTTTCACGAGGATGAATGATGAGTGCGAGTCATCATTCACGTATCTCACATAAATGAGACATTCTGGAGAGATGAACATGAACTACTGAGGATCAGAAGAGATCCTCGAAACATCTGATGATTCGCTATTCTTTCGTACTTCGTACACCGAGAAGTGTTTCACGAGGACTACTTCGGTGGATTTGCGATGCTTGTTGCTTCACACTTCTTCACTCATAGTTCGAAAAAATCATTCAGAAAACCTTCTACTTATTACAGCATGTAGTGGAAGAATGACATCTTGAATTACCCAGAACTTTGAGGCGTTTACATTTGCAAGCGTTACTGATACATTTCTTGGTGCAATAACATCTCATAAATCCTTGGCCCCCGTGGAACGAAGTTTTCGCATCGGTAGACCGCAGTATGATCTCATTTTGAGGGACTTGATCGATCTTGATGAAGTTTTCCTCACAGACTTCGATCTTGTTTCTTGAATATAATAATTTGGCCATACCCTGGCCCGTACATTAATTTGGTCATATCCTATGGTCCATTCATAACATGTCCCTTGCAGACCGGATTGCGAGCTTTACAAGAAGTCAGACATGATTCCTTCTAACAATCAAAGTCATCGCCAATACTTCATGCAAGGAGAGAAAACTACTCAGCGTCCTCTCATTTCATACTCAAATTATCAATTTTGTAAGATACGATTGGACTTTATATCAATATCTGAGCGTTATCATCCCTATAATTCGAACGGAACCACGAAAAATGAGACAGCTATTGGTTTGAGAATTATTACAGTTGAGTGCAGCAAATGTGTAACACAACATTTTTTAGAGGCCTTGATGATGTTGATATTGCATTTGCAGCAACTTTGTAAATCACATAGACACCAGACGTCTCTGCTGAGTAGTATTCTCTATGTAAGAAGTGTAGGTTTTATGTCGAGTTGGCAATGCCGTCTGAAATAGCGTTATGATTGTGAGCTACAATCGTGAATCACATACAGCATCAGAGTGAGAATTCATCTACCATGCAGAATAATAACTGATCAAACATTATTATGCTGACAAGTCTGCTCAAGAGTAGACAGTGATTACTTTCTGTTAGTCACTGTTATATCAGTTTGAACGTTAACTCCTTCGATGTTCATCTTTAAACGAATCTTGAAATCTAAATTTGGCCTAGCAAATTTCGTTCGCATTTAATTATCTAATTTGTATTCTTCTAAAAAAAATTACCCCATTGACACTGAACCAGTTCATCTCCCAAGAATGTCTCATTCATGTGTGAATGCTGACCCACACTTATCATTCATCCTCGCGAAAACGCATCAAAAATGAAAATCCGAGACCCCCGGCATATGAGATCATGCTTGCATTCAACTTTGCCTAAAGACTCAACAGGCAATCCTAGAATTGCATAGGCAAAGTTCGGAATGAAGCATCCATTCCGGACTTTGCCGGAGACGCTGCAGGCAAACTGCGGTTTACCAAGGCAATCCGCGGTTTGCCTGCATTCCGGACTTTGCCGGTAACATATCGATCAGGGATTGATTTTTCAAAAAATATAACCAAGCCTATCCTATCAAAAAATGACCAAAACATATGGATATTATGGTGACGATTTTGTTTTATCCTAAATACACCAGGAAAAATGATGAACGATTAAACAAAAACCGTAGTCCTCTACATTGGTCCAATGACTTCCGAAAATCTCACGACATTTTTCCATTTATTGGTCATGCAAACTGAAGATGTTCATCCTTGAACGAGATTTTAGAAGAAAGTAAAAAATTATTCAATGGCTGCTTACAAAAGAGCTTCATCGTACAAAGCACGGTGCGTTCCGTCAATTGCAAACGAAAAATCGAACTTCCTTTCATACAACCGGGTATTCATGAATTTCGATTTACAACTAATACTAAGCTACTGATTCAGAATGAGATTGAGTATACCTCGTATTCTTTTATGATTTTTTGTAACATCCGCAGTCTGGATTGCCATTTCGAGGTGTCGATAAAATTTTTGGAACACAAGGTTTCTTCAAACCATTGATTGACAGTCTCTAATACTTCAACAGCAAGCACAGCTTGGTCACATTGTCTGTGAGATGGAAAATCCACGTAACTTCTATTTAGCAAATCTCAACAATCTCAATACAAAGTGAATAAGCTTACCCAACAATGATATTTCTATTGCTTGAGAACAAATTTTTAAGAATATCATTAAATAACTGAGCCATCCTTGTTTTCTCAATAAGATCGAATTTTTCTCTGAAATACGTGATGTGAGTGTCATTATGAATATAACTAATTTTAGAACCAGGAAATACAAGAAAGAGGAATACTTCATATCTTTCAGTTTTTTCTCAAGCTTTTGTTCATATTCTAATTTGATCCTATCGCTGAGTATTTTCATTTCAGTCTGAAAATTCTTCATAACATCGTTTTTTCCTTTAGTTTGTGATTCAGCCGTTTTCATCATCTCTAATTTTCTCTTGCTAAATTTTAGTTCACTGATTTCTTCTTTCATTCCTATATTTTCTTCCAGTAGAATATTATACTTAATTTGAAGGTCATTGAGGTGTTCATGTAACACGTCACACATTTCGAGTTTCTTGGCGAGCGCTCCTCTTTCATTGTCGAATAATGATATTACAGTATCTTTATTCTTGATTTGATCTTCTAAACTAGAAATTT
Organism: Eretmocerus hayati; assembly: GCA_029851415.1. Classification (NCBI taxonomy): domain Eukaryota; kingdom Metazoa; phylum Arthropoda; class Insecta; order Hymenoptera; family Aphelinidae; genus Eretmocerus; species Eretmocerus hayati. Next base: position 21,742,551 of record CM056742.1, read on the forward strand.
TCTCAACCAGTTTTTGAATTAGAGGATTTGAAACAGTAGGTTCTTGAGTTGCTTCCTCGCGATTGCACCAACTATATCTACTTGGGGGAGCTCTTACTTCTTACAGGAAAATTGAATTGATTTACTCAGTACAGCATGGTATCTAGTAATTCATGGATAATCGATCAACAAGACTTTCTTACCTTCTAATGAGTCATTACTCTGATGGGGAGGTTTATCATTGCAATCTTCATCATTGACAAGTGAGTCATAAACATCATCAATCAAAGCTGGAAGAGAGGAATCATGATTGATGCAATGGTGTGAGAACAATATGGAGATAGAATATTCAACTAACCTGGAGTTTCTTGATGAATGGAAGATAAAGATTGCATGTTTGTCTCAGGGGAAATTTTTTCAGGTGTGAAAGATTCAGGTGCACTAGTTTGGTTTCTATTCAGTACTTTAAATTTATCAGTCTGAAGTAGATAAGCTAAAATATCTGCAATGGATGAAAACAAAAATAAATCAAAACCGTGATCCTATAAAAGTGATCCAGAGGCGCATTAAAAAATCTAATGCTGCAAGCATACCTATTTTTTTCATATGCAAATCTGTATTTATCTCTTTGAATACTGCATACACATCACTCACCCTTACAACATTATTTTTTATGTACTCATGAAAAAACCTATCAATAAGACCAATTTGTTTAGCCAACTGCTTCATATTCATCAGTCTTAGATAAAAGTATTAAACATACGAGCATATGAAACTTTTTTCACCAGATATTGCAGAGGAACCTGAATGATCGAGATCTACTATGTCATCCTCCACAACTACAATTTGATCATTCCCATAACAATGATTAGCCTGTATATTATGCCAAATCAATTAGAATCACATTATTCAAATATTAGTGAGCACACTTGTCATCTTACTGCTATGACAACACACCCTAATTAATTGTTGAATGGACTAAGATAATCATTGTAATTGGAGCACGGATGTATCCAGAATGTAGCCAACCTATTCATTTAGTATCGTTTTAATCAATCATCTCAAGGAATAATGAAATATACATATATTCAGAAGTATCGAATTCTTTCAAGTTTTTCTCAATCCCACCTCACACAAAGTTGCCAATGCTAGAAGTTGAATTTCAATCACATCAAATACATATACTCCTTAGAGAAATCTGCAGTTTTTGGTCTCTGTATCAAGAGTTATTATCGATTGAGTTTTGTACTAGAATGAAGGACTTCTTAATTTATGTGTATCACACAAGTTCAGTCTCAAATAAAATCCATCAAAATCTTGCTTATATGTTGTGGAAAGACAAAATCATTCACATGTGATCATTATTAAAGAATTTTGTTATGATTCAGATCTGAATTTTCCTCCAAAGTATGTTGGTTGGCATGATGGGAATGAACATCACATCATGAATATGGTGCTTTTTGAAAAACTAGTTATGAGTCGAGAATGTATTGCTCTAGCTATAGCTGTATATAGAATTAATTTCTGTGATGAATAGAGATTGTGTACTCACAGATCTGTTTTTATTATTCGTTGAACTCATGGTCCACTACATAAGATCTTACTGGATAAATTTGAAATCATTTTCGACAAGCAATGCTGCGGAATATCTACTGAAATGAAAAAAACACAATTATAGCCTTTAAGAAAGATTTGAGAAATCGATGAGGATTACAATGCTCATCGTGCTTTTCAAATAAGATGTTGACTTTTGCTTTTCGAGGGCTGCGTATGTTCAAACTGTATGAATGTCAAATGAAGGTCTCATCTTGTGCTTTTTCTTTTCACAAATAGATCTCGAAGTATGTGATTGAGTATATTGACTTATGATAACTCACCCGTCTCAGCTCAGATGATTGCTCTTCACACGAATTCCAAATCCAAGTACTGCTAATGTTGATCAAATTCTAAAATTTCTAAGTAGGATTGGCTACTGGCTATGCTAAGAGCTGAAGTCGTAATATTATGCGCGTGTGATTTGTGCAGTTTACAGCTTGTTTTGGTCCAGGAAAAGCCTCGCCAATTTCATCCGCCACCGAATAAAACCACAAAACCGACACGAACTGTCCGCATCAGATGAACGACACGAGCAACAGGTGCAGATTGCAGATGCGTGCAGTTTTCGATCTGATTCGATCCACGATGCTTACAGGTCTGATTTTCGTTGACGATGCACCACGCGATGAGTGAACGATAAGAAGCTCTCCGTTGTCGTGTTAGGTATAAATATCCACTAAGCAATAGAATTTTCGGGGAAATTCGTACTGATGATCTTCCTCTTCGACGATTGAAAACGATGCAATCTCCAGAGCTTAGATATTTTCAGCCACTCCTAGCATTACTGAACTCTACTGAAATCAGCTGAAATGACTGAAATACTGAAGGGCTATCGAGGGCTACTTGAGGGCTATAGGCTCCACTCCACTACATTGGAGGATCGCTAATTCGCTAGCCCTCGACTAACAGTCAGCAACAGTCAGTGTCACAATTCACAATGCGACTTTGATCTTCTTTTCACTATTAAAACAGACCATATGCTCGAACGATGCTGCACTCTGCAGGGTTTCATCGGCGTTAATGGGCCCTTTGTTTTGGTGTCAGAGTGTTAGTCGTGTTAGTGCGGCGGTGTGGCGGTGATTCAGTATAGAATGGCTTGATCAGGCTTGGTGAATTGAATGGTCCAACAGTTTGTTCAGCGCAGTGAAGAAAATATTCAGATGTGAGCAAGATATATCTACACAGGTGACCAGGCGCAAGTAACCCTCGAGGTAACCCCATGCATTATGTTGTGATTTTGAGGCTTTTTCCAAGATAATTTAATTAGAGTTCAATTGTTACAATAAGATTGGGAGAGAACAGAAAAATCATCAGTATCCCCACTTTCACATTTAAATGATTTTCCGCAACTTTGTACACTAAAGCTGAAAATTAGTGAAATCTCCGGTCGCACCGACGGACAGCTCTGCATCAAAACTGTTTGCTATCCGGAGGTGTCCAGGTTTATTTCTGTGATTATACTTCTGCTGGTCGCAAAAAATTGTACGTCATTGAGAGGCATTGAGAGGTGTCCGCTAATAGGAGGTATCCGTTAAGGGAGATTCCACTATAGGTATATTTTAGTTACAGCATTTCCAATCTCAAAAATCGTGTTGGTTTGTTTGTAAATACCCAAAAATCATTTTTTGCGGTCTGCTGTCGACAAATCAGTATGCGCTTCAACAAAAAAAAAAATGAAGTCCATGTTGAATGATGCCAAATACTCTACAATGCCACTCTTGCGCACCTCCAATAGTTCGGAATATAACACAAAAGTTGAAAGTTTCGTGGAAACTCTCATATGGGCTCCGTGAAATCTGTCGTATTTTATGTCCTGAGCTGCCTATTCGAAATGACGCGAAAGAGATCTAATCTAAAAATCGGATTCAGCAGCTACCAACATTTAGAAGTAAGGAGAATAGTTTTGAGTGACGATGTTTGCTGTTTTTCGTACTCTTGATACCGATCTATATCCAAAGGGAGTATTTTACCTGTCTTTTTTTCGAAACGACCCCTCCGAACTCATGATTCTAACTTGTAACGGCATCGATCATGCATTTTTGCGACACACCATTCAACGAGCCATTCAAAAGTTTACGTCTAGGAGAGTCATTTCATGCACCAATGCAAGCCCCCACTTGAGTTTTTTTGGTGGTGTAATTATAGAGCACGAATATTGTGTCCTGAAAAGTCATGTCACATTCCGTCACCACTCAAAAGCACCCTTCTCGAGCTTTCCTTTGAGGTCAAAAGGCATTCTCCTGAATGCGATCTTGTTCCGTTTGGATTTGACTCAGCAAAAATTTTCGTTGCGGAGTTCACGTAATAGTTTGAAGTGAACCGACAAGCGAAGGCAAAGTCTGCTGATTTTTTCGAAGTTTATTCAAAAAATATATATGTCTCATCTGTGACATACGAATGAGAACGCGGCCATGTCAGCGGCAATTACTCAAATCTTTCGATTTGATTTTTTGCTACTGTAATTTGGTGGCACTAAGAGATATGAGTTCGGCCAAGTCGATATGAAACCCTACGAGCTTGCGATATGAGTTTGAAGATCAATTTGTCATACGCAGTGACACACGTAAAATTGTCACATTCCGTGACACTCAAGAAAACGTAATAAGGATCACGTCGGTCGCATGCATTGATGATGGCGGCATTGTTGGGCTCGAGATCGTTTGGCACGATTCTCCCTAGCACGATTACCCAACCTGATACACTCAGCATTTTGACTCCACGGTGACTGAGGAAGGAATGATTATTCGAATGATCAATGGCGTAGAAAATGTGCCAAAAGGACAGATTTTACCTATGATGTTCCCAAGTTTTGGTGGACTCACCCATATATTGTTTCAGACAGTTATATCGTACATTTTCATCGATTTCATTACTTTTCTTGCATTATTTGGAGATACGCTCGCTAGGTGGTTCGTCTTAGTCTTATATCTAACCAGAAACCTCACCAGAAACACGTACAATAGGGGGGGGGGGCCGAAAAATGGAAATTTTCGGAAATCGTTACGCCTGAGGGCCAATTTTTTGCTATTTTGCACGTAGATAATGGAAAAATTTTTCGCGGATTTTTAAAAAGAACTTTTAGGTTCTGGCAAAAGCCTTGAAGATTCTTAGAAAATAGAGTGAAAACGTCTTTTTCACGCTATTTCTAGGAGCAAAGTTACAGCGTGAAGAACCTACGCGGTGGCACCAAACAGTGATCGAACAATGTTTTCTGACGTATTTTTGGACGTAGAAACCGAAAATCAGGTTCGTTCGAGCCTCAGAAGTTAAGGGCCTTTGTAAATTGCGAGATACCGATCAGAGTGGGAAAGCGACAATATTCCGGGAAACGCCAGATTTCTGTGAAATTGAAAACGATCCTCCAAACTCGATTCAATCGACCAAAAATCATCACACACTTTATTTTCTTATGTATTTTGACCTGCTACGTTTGTCCTGGGAAAATCGTCCTGATACGTTTGCTCATAGCTAAATTTTGACGCGTCCTAGCTTCCTGAAACCACCAAGACCGTCTTTAGCAGGTCAAAATACATAAGAAAATAAAGAGTGTGATGATTTTTGGTCGATTGAATCGAGTTTGGAGCATCGTTTTCAATTTCACAGAAATCTGGCGTTTCCTGGAAAATTGTCGCTTTCCCACTCTGATCGGTATCTCGCAATTTACAAAGGCCCTTAACTTCTGAGGCTCGAACGAACCTGATTTTCGGTTTCTACGTCCAAAAATACGTAAGAAAACATTGTTCGATCACTGTTTGGTGCCACCGCGTAGGTTCTTCACGCTGTAACTTTGCTCCTAGAAATAGCGTGAAAAAGACGTTTTCACTCTATTTTCTAAGAATCTTCAAGGCTTTTGCCAGAACCTAAAAGTTCTTTTTAAAAATCCGCGAAAAATTTTTCCATTATCTACGTGCAAAATAGCGAAAAATTGGCCCTCAGGCGTGACGATTTCCGAAAATTTCCATTTTTCGGCCCACCCTAACGTACAATGCATGATATTCGGATAATAAAAAGCTTTGTTCGTTCATTTGATGACTAGAATTTCGTAATAATTCCTCCATGTCGGATCTAAGGGTGGGACATAATGAAATAAGTTGAATTACTCTCGTACAATTCAATGGTAAAATGTATTGAAATATTTTATGAACAGAAATATTTTTCCTAACAAATTATCCATAAATAAACAACACTTAATACTATTGGCACGGTTGAGATATTCAAAGCGATTCAATCTGTAGGCAGACAACCATATAAAAACGTATCCATTTCCGAGTCTATTCTCGGACTTCATGAGGAGCTCGAATATTCAACATAGCGATCGAAAAAATGTCTTGGAAAATCAAAAGTACTCAAATAAATCATCATAAGAATCTTCTCAAATACTCGCATTACTTATACCTCTTTAAAATGAAAAGACACTTATGGGCTAGTTCATCATGTGTTTGAACGATTATTCTTCATCATCCGAAGTATGTAACATAAGATATAAATATATTGCATCAGAATTATCGCGATGATTCTCAAAATTGTCATACTTCCAATTTCGAAAAAGTGTTATTGATCAAGACGCTAGGAGAGCGCTTTTGACGTGAAAACACATGATTCTAGACATTGTTAACTTCTTATTTTAGCGAGAGGAAGCAATGACAGATTCAAGGGGAAGAGCCATGTATAACAATAGTAACTCAAAACATAAATGTATTTCTAGGTATACCTAGAAATTTACATAATATTTCTCAAATTTGCATCATTTTCATCCATCAATATTTCGAATCCATTACTCCAACATTATTTATATAAATCAAATGATGTGAGTGACATACAGTGAGCCAAAAATCAAGAAGCAAAATGTATTATTCTGAATGAAACTGACTCAAATATTCCAATATATCATCAATCAAAAAGTTGTATAAGATCTGAGATGTACGAGATTCTTTCGCCTACCGTCAGGGTATCATAATTTTATCAAATATGTAAAAAGTATTCGTGAATTTGTTGGACTCACGATTTTAGTACAAAGATTCTCTACTCATCTTCAAAATAAAGATAACTGAGATCAGACAGACCTTCCAAATCAAATAATCAAGCCAATAATGAAATATTCATCTTGAGGACTTGTTCCAATTTTTTAACAAGGACACGCAAATCCTCAGAAGATATCAGCATTCCAATTACTTTTGCATGATACAAACAATTGCTCGTCTTTTCAGTAATTGCCTTGATATTTAATAATTTCCATCTATTTATGCTTTAAATCATATAAAAATCACCACGAGGAAAAAATATATCTGTTGAAGGTATAAATAAAAATAATTGATCATTTTTGAGAACATGAAAGATGAGCGCAGTGGAAAAAAATCGCCGATCCTTGTGAGCATTACAAAAATGTCGTAAATTGATCATGATTTGCAAAGTTAACTATTCTGATTGAGAAAAAATTCAATCGAAAAAATTTAAACAAAGAGCCTAAATCTAAACTCCATAGATCCATCACTTCTTTGAAGTGAATAACATTCCACATATCAAGCAAGTTTATCGATCTGCGAAGCCAAACGAGCCCAAGCTTCCGATGTATCATCACATTCTTCAGTACTGTTTGAATCTGTTTTGGTCGGCGTATCATCTGTCCAATGAGCATCTCCTCGGCCAAGGATTACTTTTCCAATACTGTTAGTTTCTTCCACCGAAAAATCATCTTTCCGATTCATTGCAGTTTCTCCCACAATCTTTGATTCATGAGATAGAGGATCGGATGCAATCGATGAGTTGGTACTTGATTTTGCAGAAAAACACAATTGCTCCGATAGACTCGATTTTCGACTCGATTGTGAACTGGATGCTGAAACTTCATTTCATAATTTTCTCATTCCGTTATTATTGAACTTATTCTTAACGAATATCCTAGGACCGATATAAGTTCTTCGATAAGTCGGTGTGATTTCACTTATGAAAATTTAGATTTTCATAGTTGCATTTGATTGATACTCGACTAAATTTCAAGAGAACAAACTCAAAATGGGACAATTTTCTGTCAAATTTCAAGTAATAAAAAACAGTTACCCAGAGATATAGATGACGGTGCATTACTATAATTTGCTGAGTGCTGTTGCTGCACATACGGATGAGATATTCCTGTATTCTGAAAAGCTTGCACTAATACTCTTGATGGGCTGTCTATTCCCTGTGTTCTTGGTATTGGGGTATTCATACCCCAACCAGAGCTTGAATGTGATCCAAAATCATATGGCAAAGCTCGATTTTGTGCCATTCTTTGTGACATTGATTCTCTCATTAAATGTTGAATAATGGCTCGTTGATCATTGTAAAGAGCTGTCAAAACGTTTCTCATTATTGAACCAAGAGTCTGATTTGGTGCTGCAGGAAACTCCGGTTTCTTGAGAGTTACATCGAAAAGCTGTAACTTTTGCGTGGCATCACAATTCAGGCAAGCCACCAATTTCGAGTATTCAGTCTGGAATATTTGAAGAAAAAATGCTAAAGCACTAAGTAACTTTCATCACCATACGTAATGAGGCAAAAAAGACTAAATCGTGGTTCAAATCAACTCATTCCAAGTCTAATATTTTTTCCTGGCAGAAACTTGAACTAATGTAAACGATCACACCGTACCTATTGAAGCAAGAAAATACTAGAAATCAAGGCTCAAACTAACTCTTTTTGGAGATACGATTTTTTGACCGTAAACTTATTATCCGACGTAGAAGTCTGAATTTTTCTAAGAAAAAAGTTTGTTTTGAGAATTCCATCTGGATACTTGAAGGATGTGCAGCTTCTGAAACCAAGGCATTCTATAATCTCTGATTTAGATCCTTAGAAAATCCAGATTTGCCTCGCAGAGATCTTAGTAAAAACCTTGCCAAACGTCTGTCAATATTCAAACAATGGCGATAGCTTTCATGAGCCATTTTCGCTGGTAAAGCTAAATTCAAGTGAATATTTGCATAATCAATTATAAATTGATATAAAGGCTATCGATGCAATCTCAAATACATTTCTAGAACGAAATTGGTTCACAAAATGTGACTTGAAGGATTATTAATTGAAAAATATTATACATGATCGAACCGAACCTCCTGATCAGCTTCTATCTTCTGAAGGATACTTAGTCTAGTAATCCACGTCGAAGCATCGGTCACAACTGGAAACCCCATTGTTTGTTGCATCCAGTTATTGACGCCTGTTAGAATTTCTAAGGCAGTGTAACATTGAGCGACGTGGCTGAAAAATTTGAGAAGGTGATTTTTTCGACACAGAGATGTAAACACTTATTTTTTGATACACTGTGCGTAAATAGTGTATTTAGCGCACATTTTGACGACTTTTACTCACCGTTTATCAAAACGTAGTTCGATGCACGGCAGTGTGGCTATTTTTCACCATTTTAAGCTAAAAATGCAGCTAATAACGGCAAACGCAGTTTTGGGGTTCTCATGATGAAAAATCAATTTCGGGTGCGCGGAGGACTTATCTCCCTTGCTTTGCTCGGTATATTAACTGGGCTAGAATGTCCCGTTTACACTCTTGTATCGAGTTGTCTATACCGTCAACTGGGGTATAACTTTGGGACAATAATCGCATTTTTTCCTTAAAACTCATGTTACTTGAACAATTCGCATCAGAAACGCATTGTTTTCGATTGCGGGGTTAACAAAGTCCATGTGGACATCTCTGGTCGGAGCTATGAGCACTCGAAGTCGTATCCCAAATTCAAACCGGTTTGGGGTAACTTTGGGGCAGAATACACTATACAGGGAATTCCACGGTTACCGTCAATTGGGGTAACTTTTGGACAAAATCGCATTGTTCTCATGTAACTTGCATATCTCGCACCAGTCGCATCAGCATTGCATTGTGTCTGTGGTCAATCGAAAGCTTACGGTTCCAGCTCTCGATTGACAGATATCCAAATAAGGTCAGTGTACCCAACTTGCCCCCATTAAGCCATTTTCTTAATAATTCTGGCTAATCTCAATATTTTCCAACGTACTTTAACTCATTTTGAAGCTTGTCTCAAGACCTTTAAAATGAGCTAAGATACGTTCAATTTGGATGAAGGGGAGCCGAACTGTTTGAATTCTCCCAAAAAGGTGATTTTTGAGAGTTTACAAAAGTGTGTACCCAACTTGCCCCGATCATTTAAAACAATGTAAATCGGCGATAAAGTGAATAAAATCGCTTTGATCCGTTTTGATCACCGTGCAGCGACATTTGTAGCTTTGAGCTGGCCCAAGACATAGTTTCCGACCTATTTTGACGTGATACACACGTTCTGAGTGGTAAAAAAAGTCATACTGCACGCCTTTCTGAGATAACCATATGGGGGCATGTTGGGTACACTCCGATGTCGGCCTTCTTGATTCTCAAACCATCTTCGTGTTTTGTACATAAAATCGTTCCAAATCAGAGTTCTGCAACCCTGAAGAGCGGATTTTGAAGGTATTGAGACAAGGAATCGAATGCGCTAAGGTACGTCAAGATTGGTCGAATAAAAATAAATTGGCACCGGTTTTAGTGAACGTGATTTCCTCTGTGATTTCTTAGCCGTGCAAACACGAAAAATGGAAAACTCACTTTATATTTTCTGGGAAACGCAGAAATGATTCGGGGTCGATCTAAACCACTTAGTTCCTCATATTTAAACATTACAAACGTAAAAAAAATATGCGGGAAGGTCAACGAGTGCCCAGCTCAGAGATCGGCATATGGGGGGAAGTTGGGTACAGGGGCAAGTTGGGTACACTTACCTTATATTCGGACGTCCTTAGTCAGAGTTATCGTCGCTCAATGTCGTGTCCCAAAGTTACCCCGGTTTGCAGAAAAAACACATTATTTTCAGTTTTCACGCTACAAAATTGGAACTGAGTGAGAAAATACACTAATAAAACGATGGATTCGTCGAAATATCTGTACAGAGAAGTGGAATCTAGCTCAGTTACCTTGGAGTCATCTGTTCATAAATGAACACAAATCTGACGGGAGCCCTCGCGCTGGCCTCAGACATTGCCCATCCGTGCCCTGAGTGCGAGGAATCGGTTATAAAACCTTAGGATTATCTGCCTTGCCGATTTCGCGTGATGACGACTTTTTCGTGGGTTGTCCCAAAGTTGACCCCCCCCCCCGTTCCAAAGTTACCTCAGTAGACGATATTTCTCATCCGAGTGATGGGTTTCCGAACCAAGCTGCAGACAAGGCTCGGGTTCATCACGAGGATGTAACTACAATTTTCCATGAACTGTTGGTAAAAGTCGACAAACTGTGTGCAAAGTACACTTTTACATGAACAGTTTATCAAAAGCTAATCATTTTCAATTGGAATCAATTTCAAACTCTATAATAACTTACCCAGCTATCAAGTATTTATTCCCAATGTATTGAGCGTTGAGATAGATTTTCATCAATTCCATTTTAAAATGAACCTGAGTATCCAATGCTTTTCTGAAATAGATCATCATCTCGTGTTAATTTGAGATTTTGTGGTGTCAGAAAATAAAGATGGTACGGAATTCCTCACTTAGATTCTTCTAGTTGCTTTTCGAGCTTTTCTTTCCACTCAGAATCTATCCGTTCCTGGAGAATTTTATATTCTTCTCGAAACAGACTCACTATTTCTTGCTTCTTACTTTTTGGCACCAAACTTTGATTTGAAAGCTTTTCCTCCAGTGTCTTGTTGGCATTGAGTAGATCGACGAGCTCTTGCTTCAGAATTAGTCTTTCTTCTAAAAGATCCTCATGTTTCAATTTGAATTCAGCAATTTCGTCTACTTTTTCTGCGAAAATTTTCAACTCATTTTCATATCTTTCCAATTGAGCGTCCCTGAGATCTATTTCTTTCTCCAAAACTGTACACTTTTCGGACATTCTTCTCATTCCATTTTTTAGTTCATCATTTTCCTTGAGTAACCTTTCATTTTTCAATCTTTCTTCGTTGTATAATTTTTCAAATCCATCAGAGGGAGTCTCGAAATAACTTGATCTCTGCTTACAACCCTGGTTTAGAAAATAAAATTTCACAGAGAAAAGAAACTCTAGAATATATTCGACCTTGAACAAAATCTACGATTTCACCCGAGTTTTCACCAATTTTGCCAGTTGACTGAGTGCATATCACACGTAAATCTCTCCGAATCAGAGTGACATGAGCGAGGGTATGAGTCGATTCAAGATCTCCAAAAATTTCTCTTCAGGAGCTGCTTTTATCAATGATTAGTTTACGGTGAAATTCTACTCAAATTTTTGGGAGCAGAAGTTTGTTTGGAGAAAAATATGGTAGGCCGTGCCTCACCACCAAAGTAATTCCTACCTTGCTCGGTCAAGCAACTCGTTCACTGAAACAAATTCTGTCGCCACTATGGGACATGACTCGATGAAATGATCTGAAATTTTGCACACTCGTAGTTGAAGAGCACTGGGGGCCCGTGTTCTAAATTTTGCGGTGAAATTTTCCGGCAAATTTTACCGCAAAATTTGCCGAAATCGGTGTCGCTCTGTCGGTAACTTGTCAAATATACCGCATTTGCTCCAGTTTGCTGTCGTGGTTTGTCGTATTTTTTATGGCAAACGCATTTTACCGCAAAATTTAGAATACGACCCCTGCTTCCATATAGTGAGAGGTTTACGATGACATATATTGTTAAAAAAATTAGAAAAAAAATTCTTCAATAAGACGTTTTCACGGGTTTCGATCATCTTTCAATGCCGCGATAACCACTAACTGCAGCTAAACTCAAAGCAAGAAAATTGTCCAAAAGGAACTAAATTATGTTGATATTTAAGATTTAGATCGAATGATGCAATAGAGAAAAGGTCTAAGAGTTTTATTGAGATTATTGTTTGATGAGGCGTCGTGAACTCAAGTTGTCGCTATAAAAGATCCGAATACGAAAATGATTGTAACTTTTTTCCTCTCGCATTATTCGATCTGAATTTTGAATATTGATATAATTTAGACCCTTCCAAACAACTTTCTCGCTTCGAGTTTTGCTGTAATTGAAAACTGAAAAACTTTCTCGCGTGTCGAAAATCATGCTCGCGGCATCGAAACCCGTGAAACGTCGAAAAGTTGTATGATTTTTTCAACTTTTCTAGCAATGTTTTTCATCGCAAATCTTTCACTATTAGGAAGCAGTGCTCTTTATCTACGTGTGTGCAAAATTTCAGACCATTTCATCGAATCATGTCCCAGTAGCGACAGAATTTGTTTCAGTGGACGAGTGGCTTGACCGAGCAAAGTAAGAATTACCCTGGTGGTGAGGCACACCGCCTACCATATTTTTCTCTGAGTGTATGATATGACCCCATTATGATTTAAAAAAAAAAAAGCGATTGTCGATGAAATAAGTTGACAAAATACCAACGAGATTTTCCGAAAATCTGAATTTGACTCTAATACCGTCCTATATCCGTGCCAATGTAATCATTTGTGCCGCTTGCCAAAATCCGTAAAAAATTTCGGAAAATAGCTAAACATGAGGCTGACCACTATAAGGCAACATTTCCAAACGTCTCGATGTAATAAATCACTGGTCAACATACCTTATTACTGCTGGCATCGTTTGCTGATAGTGAAAGGTCAAAAGAACTTTCTTCAAATTTTGATCCATCATCATCATCATCATCATCATCTTCTAGCAAACTGTCGTATGCACTACTCAAAAGATCTGTGAAATCATCACATATCATTCAAATAACCGATACCAAATATCATCAGAGATTTATATTTCTACGCACCAAGTGTAGAATCAAGATAAGGCTGAGATACTGGTTCGCAACTAGATTTGAGATCGGATGCATAATGTGATGTCTGTTCTTCACAATTTGACGAGGGGATTTTTGATTTAAGGGAGGATTTGTTCAAAGACTTTTTCGAATTGCTTTCCTCCTTCACAAATTCAAATTTATCGGTTGCCATGAGAAATGACAGTATATCTAAAAAAAAGTGAACCAATTGGATGTGAAAAAAAAATAAAAAACAGAACCTGTATTGTGCATTTTCTTCCATACCTAAATCCTTCAACTTGAGGTCTTGACTAACGTCTTTATACATCACTGCCAAGTCTTTGACTCGAACAACGTTATATTTAATATAATCATAAAAAAGCCTAAAATGCCGTAGAAAATATTATTCTATACATCATCGGTCAAACAATTTTATAAAAATGACTACTTACGAGAACAGGAACTGTTTCTCACACGCCACATCGTAGGATGGCTCATCCGAAAAATCGACTTCAATAGATCGACTTGGTTTCACTTGCAGTATGCGATTGCTATCATATTCGTTGTCGTACTGTTCACGATGACTATTCCGGTGATGACTCTGCGTATAAACGAAAATGGCTAATATTAAAATCGCCAAGTCTCATAAATCATTGCTATTACTGAGGCTATTATACCGAATAATTGATTAAAATAATCGATGGGAACGGAAAGAATCGAAAAAATTCAGGGCTCATGCAACAAGCACACTTTGACCTTCATTAGTTTTTCCCGAACATCGTGAATGCTGATCAAACATTTTTTTAGGAAGAAGTACCTCTCTAATGAATTTGCAAAAACACGCATTTGTTTACGAAAAACGTTCTTGGAACAATTTTGATGATGAGATCTCCGTTGAGTAAATCGTATTGCATTTTTCTATACTACGAAAATACTCTCAAAGAAAATTCATGAATGTGTTTGAAATATCAAGGTACCGCATCACACATCATATTCGAAATGTTATTGGAAAAATTACGGTAATCATCCATTTGTGATACTCAAACTGATATCAGAAGATGCCGAGGAAGATGCAGATAAAATACCTACACTCCGACCTCGTGTTGTAAAGAATCCAAGTGTCTCACCAATTAAACCCTCAAATTTAAACTTATCAAATTTGAATAAATATAGCGTGCGAACCGAAACCCGAAATTTTCACTCTACCTCTCACTCAATGAGTATGATGTGATCGAGTTGGATATCATTAAGGAATCAATCACTGAAGTTGTTAATTTATTGTAACTACTTATGCCAGTTTTGTTTTTTCTTGATGGTGAGATTATGATATTTGTTGATAGAATACATTTGATTCAAGTATGAGTGATTCTTACTTTTCGTTTTTGCCGACAATTGCTAATCATCAGATTGCATAAATATATTTTTGAAATTTTTGTGAAAAGTTCTTCGAGATCGTTGAATGAAATAGAACAAAATAAAAATAAAATAAGACCAAATTTGATGTTTTGATAGATCACTTCAGCTTATGAGAACGTCTCAAGTAGGATAATAAAAATATCTAAAAGGCCTCTGCAACAAACCTCATAGCACATGAACGGTAAATCAATCCTCATTTTCGTGCATTAAAATAATCAAATTACGTTTGCTCTTCAGTTGACATTCTTTGAAATTAATTTTTTTTTTGTGATACAATTTCACAGAGAATCTTGGGCTGAATATTTTTGAGGTGTTTTCATACAAGCTAAGTAAATTATCAAAATGCTCAATTTTGACACAACACAAGAACCAGCAATTGACTTCATCAAAATTTCTTCGAGTATATACCTAACATGAGTGGATTTCGAAGTGGACTTCAAACTGTGTATGAGGATTCGTGATGAAATGAAAAATTTTCGAAACTCGTTCGATTGTAATCTCATCCCTTCCAGCGAGCCCACTCTTCAAAATCTCGCATTCTGAAATCCTTGTAGAGTAAATGTTTATGCTACCCCATGTAGAATCTAAGATTCCATGGTCATATATGATCATAAATAAAATCGGTTTGAAAATTAGTCATTTTTATCCCGGATCGACGTGATATAATCATTTACAACTGGTGTAACATTAATACCTCACAGCATTGATGAAACATCACTCAGAAAAACCTTTCTCGGAGTCACTCTCAGGTTTTGAACATTTGAAGCACTGAAGAGCAAGGTTTCGTCGAAAATGTCAGTTTTTGGGAAGTTGAGACCGACTCCTGGAAAAATTTTTTTCAGTTGTATATGATCAGTATCGTGACGTATTGATGTTACAATAGGTTTGAATCAATACATTACAACTCTCTGGAATAAAAATAAAATGTTTAAAGCGGTTTTACTTATGATCATATATGACCATGAAATCCTCGGATTCCATGATCATATATGCTCACGGAATCGTATGTTTTACATGGGACTTCAAGGAATTATTTCTCTTTGAAATTTTTCGTTGAATAATTATTCATTTGGCGTAATTCACTTGTTGACTTCTCAATTAGTTCTCTTCTGATATCGATTGGTCTGACAGGGTTGAGCCAATAAGAAGTCAAAATACTCTATCAAAGCGACGACCACGGACGACCACCGCTGGACGAAGATACCCTGACATCAAAATTGTTAGATATAGTAATCCCAAAAAAAAGGATCGATAAAGCGGAAACTCTAATCACCGTATCTACGCCCCAAAAACTCGAATTTTAACTTTTTTTTTAAAGTGAGTCCCCTCGCAAGAAGTATTTTCATCCGAGCCATATTACTTATACCAGTACGCTTCGAATGTTGCTCGTAGCAATGCACTCTGGGCTCGACTCTTGAGCTAGAAAAACTTACTCGGTCTGAATAAAATTACACCTTCCCGAATTTTCACATTTTTCTATTTGTTTTTCCGTGGAATGAGTTAATCTTCATTAGCATGGAAGTCCAGATCACTCGCTATCTCATTATCGCCCACAGATGCTTTTAGTACGACAAGTTCACGTTAGGGGGTAATCTGGACCGTTTAATGCCAATGAATATTAACTCATCATACGAAAAAACAGATACTTAGAAAATGTAAAAATTCGAAGTGATGGCAATTTTTTCAGATCGAGTTGAGATTTTCTACCCCAAGAGCGCATCACTACGAGCAAACATTCGAAGCGCACTGGAATGGCTCGGATAAGAATGTTCTTTGTCAATTTTTAAAAAATCGAAAGAAAGTAGACTTTTGGACGTGACTTCAGTTTCTGTTGAATCAATCCCTCTTTGTTTCGGGGCCAGGATATCTCAGCCGACTATACCAGAACATCGGGCATGGATTTTCCAGACGGTCAACCTTCCCTTTCCTCTTTCTGTTAGATGTAAACACTATACTTGTTGACTCGTTTGACTGTAAAGCTACAGGTACTATCTCACAGATGACGAAAATCAATATGCTCTACACAAATTTTACTGGTGCACTAATATTTTTGGTAAATGCATGATTTTTATAGAACTAGGAAATTCCCCCTTCTAATTCGTACTTGATAAATCCTGATCATACATTCCCTCGTACATTCCACACTTTCAATCAGCCTGAAAATCTTCCGAAGATGGTCACGCCACGAATATGGAATTATAAACGGCAAACCACCACAATCAACTAATTTCTTGAATTTTTAAGAAAACTGAGAGTCAGACTGCTTCAATCACATATTGATCCCTGTAAAGGAATCTTAAAATTCTAGAATTTTGAATAAATACGAGGACGACATTGATGGATTCAGAAGTACAAATATCCAAGCAGACATGTGTAGTGAAAAAAATGAGTAGAAAAAAGATCAGGTGGACCGAATTACTCACCGCCGACGCTCGCCTGAATCTCGAATCCATCTCGATATTTCACCACTATCCAAGGGATTAATTGATGCAAAAACTTGATTCAACGATTTACTGTAACATTGATAATAATAAATTATTGGAATCCTACTAATTCTGACCCTGTTCAATGCGCGGGACTCCACCACGTGCTCTTTGCCATCTGCGTTTGCGCGATATACTGAAGTCGGCTTTTCTTTTCTTTCTTCCTTCCTTTTTCCTTCTCTTTCTAATATGTTTGCGCTCATACCGGCCTATACCATATTCCCAGTCACATATATACGAAGCATACCTATGGAATTTTGAAGGTCACCCAACCCCCACCATCCTACCTCATTGACGAATGGTATGGTATAATCACATATGGGTATTTCTGCCGAAAACTGATTCAATCTAATTCAAATCCTTATTCTTACTTTTCACATGCTAAGGGGTGGCAGTGCGACCAGGAATTTTCTCGACATTTTCAACTTATTTGCACTGATGATTACAAATTGGCATGTAATTGGACTGTAACATGTTGGAATTATTGAATGTAACAACATGTTACATTTCAAATTGAAACAATTTGAAATGTAACATGTTGTTTCAAAATCGAGCTCAAAATGTTCTTAATAACTTCGAATCTTAACATCAGAATTTGATAAAATTAGAAAATTTCGAATTTCAAAGTGTTGAGCATTTGATTATTCCATGTCAGGATACTATGTAAGTTTCGTCTTGAATTGGCCTTACCCTATCAATTTCGTAATACGTAAGAGGCTGCGATGCTGCGATACCTGTGAAAAATAAATTTTTTCAATGTGAGACCCTAAAAACTACGGGAACACAATTTTTCTCGTTGGATTACGGACCAGGTTCAGATGAAGAAAGGAACCCTTTCACTAGTTATGAAAAACCTTTTATTTCACAGAGAGATTGTTTTCGGAAAAATGGCAAGTTTTGGATGATTGTACAACTTACTCGACAATTTACTGGTTGCATATTGGTAGGGAGAATTTTTTTTGTCGATTTATGATGAATATAATACACTTCGTAGTTATGTTCGATAACGTGTGCTGAATGGCAAATTTTTTTTGTCTAACATTTATTCTCGCATTTATTTTATTAGAGTTGAAAAGAAACGAGATTTTTTTCATCAGAAGTGTTAGCATAATTAATATGCATCTCTACTTTTCACTGAAAGCTAAGAAGGGGTCATCGGTAACCGTAACATCAATATTCTTCTTACTAATGTCCCAAAACCTCTTCTACAAATCCTAGAGAGAAATAGTCACTGACTTGAATACTTACAACACTTTGATCCCGAATGAATGATGACCCTAAATGAGAAACGATCGAGTTTTTGTTTGATGAGAAATATATAAATGTTTCTATTACTTTCGTACAATACTGAATCTATGATACGTTTTTATTGTCTATTGCACTAAAAACTAAAGAGAGGAAATGGCGCATGACATCATTTAAAAATACAAAGTCCAATACTTGACATAAGAATTATTGAAATGCAACTGGCTTTCAGGATTCAGATTCAAATGTTCTAGTGCCTTCTGCAAAGTCTGTTGTTGGCGAGGTTGTTGGCCCAATTTCAAATCAAAGAGATATGAATCGCGATTTTCCTCGCGAATTTTCCACAGCCCAATATTATTACCTACGCAAGAAGCTTAGAAAAAGTGACATGCTTCGACAATATATCAAATTTTATCATTAGCTCAGACGAACTCTCGCGCGACTATTCGGTTTTTCAAACATTACATAATTCAATTTTTGAGTGATACTACACAGATTCTACATTACCACTACAATTTTCCAACAAATCTATGCAAAAGTGTCTATCACAGGAGTTTTTGAACGAAAAACATAATCACTTTGAACAGCACTTAACAGATCTTGACCTCTATCATTGATGATTTCAAGCAATTCCTCATCTGCGGGAATCAAATTGTCAGTCATTTTGAGATATTCATCGATAGGGCAGAAGTCTCCAGAGTCTCCCAATTTTAGTGGCAAGAATTTTTCGTACGGTCCGGTTCGGCCCAGCATCTGAATAGAAGATGACGTAATTTAATTAAATGTGATATCGTATTTAGTATTTCAGAGCGAGTTTGACTGAGGAAATTATATATATTTTTGACTATTGAATTACTAAGAGAATTTTTGATAACTTAACATTTTTTTGTGGAACTGAGAAGCAGATCCGGGAGTGAGAAAACCTCGGATGGAAAATTGAAACTCGAACTCAAGGACTGAATTCAATGACAAAATAAGTGAAGGATAATCTGATAACAAAGTATTTTTACATTTCCATCATGGGTTGGAATTAAGTCTGATATTTGATTTAGTTTTTCGAGTATTCACACGATTTGAATGCTTTGCCATTACATACGTTGGAATTTTCAATTTGTTCCAAAAATAAAAATGATGAATTTCCATGATACTTACCCTCACGAAAATTTTTCCTTGAGGATCCCTCCATTTTTCTAATATTACAGCACTTGAATAATCAGGATATTTGAATTCATCTGATATACCATGGGCTCTTGTAAAAGCAGCAAGATTTAATTCGTGCCCACTGAAGAGATAAATTTTCCTTGGATTATCAAATTTTCCTTCGATATCCATATTTTCTCTAAATTTCCTTATCAAAGAACCAGCAATCAGTCTTCTCATTTCTGCAGTCAATGACATCAAATCGAGTAAATCAACGACACGTTCACGAAGAACTGTAAATAATTCTTCGGTGTACCAGACTGGTAATACACATTTGGACGATTTCTGTAAATTAAAGTGAAGGTGTTGAAATTGATCGAATGGTGATTGTCATAAATTCATCATTCCAATACAGATTTTGAAATCAAATTTGTTACGACAATGGCCGAGTACAGGCAGAAAGAATAAAACTAGAGTATTACATAAATTATTAAAATACATTACATGAGCAGACAAGACATTGTGAATCCCCAGTCCTGCAATAAACCCATATTCTTTGACTTTGTCAATTCCTTTTTCCATAAAGAAATCGTGTAATTCGTGCATTTTTGTCAGTTTCTCTTGGCCTGTTGGTGAGTTCATCGCATCTTGCAGAAGTTTTTGATATCTTAAATGAAATAAGCTTGGATGAGTGTGAATGGTTTTATAAGAATACAAAACTTGATCATTTTACCCATGAATTACATCATGTAAGTTTGCCCAACATGCTCTCTATACCCAGTTTACCCCCATAAGCTGATGTCGTGTAGGAATGGGAATTCGTTGACATTCTCGACGTTTTTTTATACGTTAATTGTGTCAAAATATGAGGTAATAAACGGTTTGGATAGACTCTGAATGGATTTACGTGTCCCGTAAAATTTAAGGTGAATTTTTAGATTTTTGCGTGGCCCGTTGAGAAATCACCGAGGAAATCGTCGAGGAAATCGCGTACTGTGAAACTGGTGCCGAACATTTTTGATTCGACCAATTTCATGTCTAATAGCATTCTTCAGCGCATTCGATTTATTGTCTCACCCCGCTCATTAAAAGCGTCCACACACTTGGACACATGCCCGAAAACTGATATTCGTGATAACCTTGATTGCATTCAACATAATAATCTGAAAAAAATTCTCAAAAATCTGTGGCGATGCCAAGAATGTATTCCGACAACAATGAAGTCCTTATTGAAAAAACCAAAAAATTTCTATTTTTTAATTTTGACACTTTTTGTCATCTTACTACTAGTTGATGACTTTTTTTCGTTTCAGAAAATTTTTCCGAGCCCGGGAAATGAAGTCTAAAGTGAGCGGCTTAAGACTTTTAAAATCTCTTATTTGAAGTAGCAAGACTCCGGACTGCAGGAGCCATTAGCCATTCTATGTGCAACAATACGGAGATTGTTTGTAAAGAATATTAACGATTTTACTCCGAACTCCGAGTCAGAACTCACTCTTTCCGAGTGAGATTTCACTCGGAAAAGTTAAGAGAGCAGGCCAATATGCATGCACCCAACATGGCCTCGACATGGCCTCAAATCCTCATCTCGAAAATGTGCAGTATGAATTTTTTTTTACCATTCAGAACGTGTTGATCACATTCAAAGATGCCGGAAATAGTGATCTGAACCAATGGAAAAGCTACTCCTGATGTGGCAAATTGCGAAAAATCACTGTTTGTACAATTTATGATAGCTCGACTACAGTTGGTTGGAATTAAAGATATCTTATTTCGTTTTTGAGGTTTTGAAACAAGGTTGAGAAATATTGAAGTAAGAAGCGAAAGGTATCAACAAAACGACTCAAGGGAGATGGGCATACTCGAGGGCATGTTGGGTTAGTTGGGTCCTCTTTATGATAAGAGTGAACGAACCAATGTAATCCATCTGAACCTGAATACGAATTTCAAGAATTTGAATACAATCTTGTTAGTTCAAAGTTTCTTGGATGTGGCAATCAGGATTTTTTATGCTTTTCCGAGAATCTATCCAGCAATATTTTACCATGCAGAGTTTTGATTTTATCGTAAAAAAACGTGACAACTAGCTTGGTCGACTAAGAGCAATTTTACGCTCTTTTTGAATTGCTTATGAATAATTGTTGGTCAATTTGTTGATTCAATTTTGATTCTAAATTCTTTCTCCCACCTCGAGTAAACGGTTAGTAGAGCATTTGCCTTGTACAATATGAGACCGCACGAAAATAGAGATACTTGTACAAAACTACAAAACTTACATTTCTTAGGTATGTATGACAAAAGAGGCGGACGACGTCTCAAATTTGAGATATTTGAAAATTGGCAAATTCACAAAGAAATTTTGTAGTACAACACTTACCGCGATCTTTTGAAAGTGAGCAACAAGTGATCCATATCCTGAGGCGTCGAATGAAATGGAATCGGCATCCAATCGAGATCAGAATTCCATTTTTCTTCTGAACTTGGAGGATAAAGGCCGGCTAGTACAAGCTGAAGAGAAGCTTTTGTGCGATCGAAATCGCTGCTGTATGCATGAACGTCACGAGGGTGATAGGAATCGCCAAGAAATTTTCCGTAACGCTCGCGCAAAAGACATCCAAGTTTGTGAGCTTGCGCTTTCCCAACCTGGATGATTGAAACATTTAAATAATGATCATGCTAATTTTTGGAGTGTAAAACAAATAATTTAATTCAAATTATCTCTCATATTTGATACAGTGCCTTAGCTTACGGAAGAGTATGTTTCAAATCCGGGTGGCGGATTTATAGTCGAAACTTTAAGAATTATTCTCTTTATAACATCAAAGAATGACATTAAAAAACTCGAAACGGCAGAGCCACATGTTCACGTGTATCCGAGGTACGGGTTATAAGCCATGCTTTATCGTTATCCATGCTGCAGTACCGGTCAAAACTTTGAGTACGACTAAAAATCAAAAGTCCAATAAAATTGAGAGAATTCGATATCTCTGGTATCTTCCTCCTAGTATTTTCAAGACTCTTTGGGGTTATTTTTCGTGCAATACAGCAAATTTTTGTTAGAGGAAAATTTTTAAAAAATCCGGCCAAAATTCAAACCTTTGAGAATCAGGCATAAGTTAACGGATCGAAATGATTCAGAAAGCTCTGAAAGTAGAATTCAAGAGCTTCAGAGTGGGTTGCTGAAAGATATTCTAACCCGTTTATGGTGTGAGACTATAATTGTGTCCCTATTAGGAAGATTTCTCTTGGAAAAATAGTCCCAGATTCCATGAACGTCAGAGAAATCGCTCTCACGAGAATATTTCCTCAATTTTTTTTAAATTCTTTCTTATGGTTATAGTGGAAGGAATCGAAGTTAGTGCTAACACCATTCTATTAGTGCTTGTGGGTTCATTCCGAGGTCGTTTATACGGACGTGGTCCATTCATAATTTTTCAATCATTGGTCCATTTTTGTGAGAAATTATTTCATAGAAACTGCTGTACCTCGGAACGTAAGCAGACTAGAATAATAATTATCAAATCCGGATTTTAAAGCTCTTGACTTGCAGAGTCTTCGCAATGCATCTTGAAAGACCTTGAAGTCGTCTATTTATATCTGGATCAAGGTCTAGATTGCAGAAGTCCTGAGTTTTCACTCGATTTCCATAAATACTACCAAGGATTCGATTTGAGTCCGTAAAAATCTATTGTACCGCACAAGAAAAACCCAAAGAGTCTTTGAAACACTTGAAAAATGTCACAAAGGCAATGAACCAAAGTCATTTCAGACCAACTAGACCGGAACTATCAAATTTTTCGAATTGAACTTCTTATCAATAGTTTTAGGTTAAATATACATTTTTACGGCTGAGAAGAGACCATTTTCATAGTTTTAGACAAAGTGGTGACCTGGATTTGACACACTCTCTGGTGAAAGATTCCAAATATTATTAATATGGACATGTCTAGTTCAATATTTCACCAAGTATTTTGCGATTACTTTATTTGAACTTACTAGAAAAATCCGAGATGATCCGCAATGACCTCTTTACACAAGTTTTTATTCTACCATTTTTTGCCATACAATGGTTATTGTTGTACATTTTATATGACCAGGAAGAGGGTTTCAAATCGAAATGTTAATTACTCTTTGATGTTCACAGTAGCGTGATAAAAATTGTAACGCAATTGAATAAATTGACATCCTATCAATATGTAAATTTTACTATCATCTTCAGCTTCTAATTTCGTATCCAAAAGTGTTTGTCAAATTATTTTGATAAAAATCTTGTTTTATTGATAAATCTTTGAGCAGATGATTGCATCACATTTATAGCTCGCAGAAGTGAGCGAGCGAATAAATGAATAAATCTGAGACTTTCTTTCTTAAATTGAGTATTGCACCATTTAGCCCGCCTCGTAGCCCGCAATCAACATCTCATAAAACTGTAAATCTTATTGTCATTCACAGTTTCTAATTTTTAATCAAAAAAAGTTTTGAAAATTCATGTTACAAGATTATTCTTTTATAAAAAAAATTTTGAGCGGATGAATGCGTCATATATATTCTATACCTCACAGAGCTGAGCCAGCGTTATAGCGATGTAACAACCATGGTCTCGATCGTCAATAAATGATGCATTCATTATGAGCCTATTCAAAAAGTTGAGAAAAAATTTATCTTACTGATGGAACTCAGAAGAAAAATGAAAATGTGCGTTGGTGTGCATGTATGTATCTTTGAATTCATCGTATAATGAGGTAAGTGTACCCAACTTGCCTCTGTACCCAACTTGCTCCCATATGCCGATCTCGGGGATGGACACTCCTTGGCCTCCCGGCAATTTTTTTTTTTTTTTCGTTTGTTATGTTGAAATATGAGAAAGTAAGTAGTTTGCTTCGACCCCGAATCATTCCTGCATCTCCAAAAAATCTAAAGTGATTTTCCTATTTTTCGTGATTGCTTAGCTAAAAAGGCACCGAGGGAATCGCCTTCGGTAAAATCGGTGCCAAATTCTTTGAGTCCAACCAATCTTGACGTACCTTGACGCATTCGATTTCTTGTTTCAAAACCTTCAAAATTCGTTCTCCAAAGTTGCAAAATTTGAATATGGAGCTGTTTTATGTGCAAAACACGGAGACGATTTGTAAACAAGGATGCCAACATCGGAGTGTACCTAACATGCCCCCATATGTTTATCTCGAAAGGGCGTGCAGAACGACTTTTTTTACCACTCAGAACGTGTTTATCACGTCAAAATAGATCAGTAATAGTGTTTCGAACCACCGAAAAGGTCCAAATGTGCGTGCACGGCGATAAAAACACTTTATCGCCGATTTCCATAAATTATTTCGGAAGAATTGAGACAGTTCGGCTCCAATTGATCCAAATTGAACGTAGTTTAGTGAATTTTGAAGGTCTTTGAGCAAGCTTCAAAATGAGCTAAGATAGGTTGGAAAATATTGAGATGGACCAGAGTCGTTGGGAAAATGGCTTCATACGAGCAAGTTGGGTACACACTTTTGTTAACTACCAAAAATCACATTTTGGGAGAATTGAAACAATTTGGCTGCAGTTGATTCAAATTGAATGTACCTTAACTCATTTTGAAGGTCTTAAGACAAGCTTTAAAATGAGCTGAGGTACGTTGGAAAATATGGAGATGGGCCAAAGTTATTCAGAAAATCGCTTAATGGGGGTAAGTTGGGTACAATTACCTTGTTTTAAAGGCCGTTGCGAATAATAAAATTTCGATCAGCAAAATACTACAACAATCAATTAATATAATAATCAAATACTATCGACAGTTATAGATTGACAATACATAATTAAAGAATCGTTGTCAAAAGTGCGAAACGTCATTATATCGTCGATTCAAATTCATCGAGAAAACCAGTCTTTGGTTCAGGACCAGCTCGAGGACCAGGCTTTTTTTCGCCTATCTAATAATCCGTAATTATTGCATCAAAAAATACCATAAATGGCATCCTCAATTATACCCTCGATTGTTTCATCTGTGATTTGGTTGGCGGGTAACTACGGTGAAAGTTATACTTCATTTTTACACTTGCACCACGTTATTCAAATCAAACATTCTCAAAAAATTATATTTCTGTATTGTACCTGAGGATATTCATCTATAATTTCTAAAATTCTATATTGCCATTCTGCAAATAATGCTGAGTCAGTGAGTTACTCATCATTTAGTCATATATAACTAGCTTATCTACGCCAATCCGGTATCCAATGAATAATAATCATTTATTCGATCATTGATTCTAATTGAACAGGAAACGTTTGAATTTATCAATTCCGTAGACCAGATCTCATCTCATAACGTACAAGTAAAGATTGATCAAAGATTTTTTTGAGCTATTGTTATGCATGCGCTATTGTTAGTATAGAACAAATACAGTAAGCTGGTATACCGGCGATAACGGAATATTCTTTGAAACACTGACTACGTAGCTCAGATTGTTCAAAATGATTTGTACGGTTATTGGAAAAATTATAACATAAATGAGCAATATTTACATTTGTCAATTGCCCATAATCATATTTATCGTGAAGAGCCTTGTCTATGTGTTGGGGCATAGGAATTGTAGCCTCTGACTTGTTGCAAGTCCTTGCTCCATGTCTGAAAAGCTGAAAACGGAATGAAAAAAGGTATTTCATTAGTTTTATTGCGCTTTTGTTGAAAGTTATCAAAAAAATTTTGAAAGGAATGACCAAAAATTATAAATAACATGAAATTTTTTTTACATTTGAAATTCACTTTTCAAATGAAAGATAAAAAATAAAAATATATGGTGTATTATTGTAAAATACGTACCACTTGAACTAGCTCAAGTTTGAGATCTCTCACTTCTTCCATTGCTTTTGACGAAAAACTGTTCAAAAAGTTTAATTAAAATGTAACGAGTTCATCAGATAAGATCGTGCCGATGTAAAAGTCGACAGTTTATTTTACAAAAGAAAAAAAAATTGAGGCACGTCGCGAACGCTTGGCAGACACAGCTCGACTGTTTGACTCGTCGACTCTATATAGAAAGTTTTGCCGATGAGCACCCGATGAGATAATATAATGTGACTTATGTTGACGCAACGCAATGATGACAGTATTATTGGCGGTACAAGAAGGAGGCTTGAAATGAATGGGTAGGATTGTAGTGGGAGTATTGAGATTTTTTTTTTTCGTGATCTTTGCAATGCGCTCGAAAGTTGTCTGTAATTGACAGAATGTACGTATGGAAAATAGTAAAATAGTCGTCAAGATATTTTGGTAACGCACGATCATTGATTAAAAATTGAAATTTTTCGTTACACAAGCGTTGTAAGTTATGAGCAGGATTCAATTTTCTAACGAACGAAAATATCAATCACCAAATATTTGAAAATAGTCCATCAAAATATTTTGAAGGATGTTTATCTCAGTGTTAACGGACGATGTAAGAATGTTTTATCATTCAAAATTATGTAATCGTTACATTTTCAACATCCTGTAAATATATCCGTTCATTCGTTCGCTCATGTTTGATTGTTCCTATCTCGTCAACAATTAGACAATTTCATATTGCTATATGATTCCCCAAGAGTAGAGAGCCCTATTTGATAATTCGTTTTTTTTGCCTAAGATTTTATTTATCGGTATAGAAACAGACCGATGAAATAGCATACGCGTCGAGTGCCGAATAACTTTGCTCGTCACGAAAACCCTGCTGGATGCCGGTAGCAAGGTTTTCGCGAAGATCAAAATTTTCCGGCACTCGACGCGTAATATACTAATAATGTACATACATCTCGACATACATACTATCAGTAAATACTTCTAAAATTTTCGAAATCATCTCTATATGTTTCAAAAAGTCGAAAAATACATTTTCGATCGACTCAGTTTTCGTTCACTTTACGCCCAATCGATCGAAAAACGTATTTCGATACTCGGTCGTGAAGTTTTTTTGCTTTACTCGTGATAATTTCGACCTTCGCCAGGGCTCGGGCCGAAAACAATACTCGAAAAGCAAAACCAAACTTCCCACCCTCGAATCGAAAAATACTATTTAGAATCTTCGAGAATGAGCTTTGGGGTCGGCTCATTTTCGGCCCTGAAATATCAAAGTTTACACGAAATTACTCGTAGAGAAAAATTGTGCGTACGAGAGCTAATTCTGAAGGTATTTTGTCACTAGATCATTACTAGACTGGAACCTTGCTTTGAGACTCTTGTCCACGCTCCCTATAGCACCCTACTTTTCTACTTATATTATATCCATTAGTAATTTTTGAGTTAACAGAGACTTATTTCAATTATTTCCCAGAATGAGTAAGCATTCTACGGTCTATTCATCAACAGTTATGGAAAATCTGTTTTATGATTCTAATTTAAGGATTTTACTGACAGAGTTGCCGTGTTCTTTTCATCTATCTCAAAAATCTACATAAAGGAAAAATGCGAAATCTTATTGAAAAAAGATTTTTTCTCTATATCTCTTGGCTGTACAAAACATTAGTCCCTCTCCCCTGCGAATCGGTATGTCCAATATTATGTTTTTGACTCGCATTTTTTATCTGTTTTATCGTTTGTCATAGAGTTCACATAGGCAAATTTTCTCAAAGGATCCGGAGTGCTTCATGACATTTCATCTGTAAAGATCTTTCAATCTTCATCAATATCTCACAAAAACATTTTCTTTTTGATCCTTTCTTTGTTTGATAATTTTGAAGCTTCCCAATTCTCGCATGATGATGTGTATTGTCTAATCACGATCTACGCGCGGGGCCTCACATCGACTCATTTGAGTTTTTTCAAAAGAATCTAATCCAGGAACAATCGTATTACTGGAAAACAAAGTCACTATGAAGTGCATTTTTCTTGATCACTTCAAACGATTGCTTCTCGCAGGATCATTTCATATCTTGGATGAAATAATATTGGATGGATTTCAAAATCGTATGAGGATGCGTCGTGTTGATAGTGATTCAGTATAGTGATAGAACGCAAATATGATGAGTGGTTGATCCTCACAATTGTTTGATTGAGATATGGTACCAAAATTATCTCAACTCTATTCTAGTCCTCTCAGTCTTGGAAACGACTTTATAAAATTGAGTAAGAACATAATGTTCCATTCTATTGAGGCCCACTTGCTGTTGTAGAAATTCAACTTAAAATATGTTCCTCTACATTTTTTTACTAAAAATTTGCTTGTTTTGGAGTCCATTTTAAGAATTTGAAATGAATGCAAGTATATAGTACAATCAGTCCCAACGGCGAAGATCAAAAAACCTTCATAATAATATATTTTATTTGGTGGTATCCCGGTAGTTTTTTGAAAAGTTGAATACCTCCTCGTATATAGCATATTATCTGAGATGGTTTTATACTTTTCTTCAGGGTCTCGATATAAGTTTCATTTTGAAACTTATATCGAGACCCTGAAAATAAGTAAAAGGGTGTCGAACTTTAGGCCGAGTCTACATAGACGCGCTCACCCGGAGCGCGCGCGCTCACTCCGCTTGCACTCTCCACCCAAACACCGGAGTAGGTGCCAAAAATGAGATTTGAAAATCTTTCGACGAGTGATCCCTCTTAATTGGAGTATCAGATCGGGTTTGTGAGATAAAAACGGCCAGTTTATCGCGTAAATCGACCAAAAACTTGATTTGCATCTAATAGAGATCGAAAAGTGAGAGTCGTGATTGTGTCTCTTATAAGCATCCCCCAACTTTTCATCAGGTCTCTAACTTGCAAACCATTTAGCAGTATTCAGCATCACCTTGGTTATACATTGGTACTTATTCCAGAAGCTGGATAATGAACTGAAGTGTATGAAATCCTGATTAACAACACCCGAGATGTCCCAAATTTACGGTGGAGTGACTCTTCTAACACAAATTTGATCTTTGGTGTACATGGAATAGCTCGATTCTTCTCAACCAGAATTCCGCACACCTTCGCTTATTTCACAGTTTCTGGACAAAGTCTCAATGCAAACCCAAAATAATGTTGAAGATTGTTGAATGAGCCGCGAATTAGGAACCTGAGAAGTTGAGGGTAGTGATATAAAGGCAAATTGATCGACATCCAAGTCTCTCACTTTTCGATCTCTATTCGATGCATATCAATTTTTTTTTCGATTTACATAATAAACTGGCCATTTTCATCTTACAAACTCGAGCTGAAACTCAAGTTGAGAGGAAACACTCGTCAAAAGATTTTCAAATCTCGTTTTCGGTAACTACTCCAGCGTTTGAGTAGACAGTGCGAGCGGAGAGAGCGCGCGCGCTCCGGGTGAGCGCGTCTATGTAGACTCGGCCTTAAGGTCCCAAATCATTCTAGTTTTACCAGATAGGCATTCTCGGTGTGTATTGGTTTCCTGAAAAGATGCTTGAAAAATTCATTGTTCAGTCACCTAGCCAATTGATTCAACTTTTTTCAATGGTAAGTCGAGGACGGATATTACTATTACGTAGGTCTTTGGTACATACAAGTTGTTTTCATTCTATGAAAGAAAATTATCTCCACCCGATGCAATATCGTATTGAGACCATCAACGAAAAATTGATTCCGATGGCGTATGGAGGATGTTTTGCTAAATGAATATTTGTATATATAAAAAGTTAGCTGAATTAACTCTTTTATTCGAATAACTGACTCCAATTCTTTTATATTGTATTTTGGGTGGCGAATTTTGATGGGATGAAAAAAGGAAAGAACAAACTGTATCACAAGCCTCGTCACACGCTCATCGGGTGGTACAATAGTACATTTCGATACAACCGAGGATACAACGGTGAAAAAACTTTTTTTCGCGTCCGAGTAATGGATTTCCGGACCGAGCCGCAGGCGAAGGTTGGAATCATCACGAAGATGCGAAAAGCAGGTTTTACTCCCGTATATCGAACTAAACTTATCGATAAACTGTGAGTAAAAATCAACAAACTATGCGCAAAGTATTCTTTTACGCACATTGTATCAAAAAAATTTTAGAGCAAGTATTTGGATCAAGATTTGGATGCTGTATTAATTTTCAGCTGGAGGAGGAATAAACAGGGTCGATTCGGGGTCGAACAATAGATATTTTTGGATATTTTCCACGAAATCTTGCTTTCGCTGTAAACCGAAGCAGTTCAACTGCTGCATTGGTGTGCTACTTTATTCTAGTTTCATCATAAAATTAAGCAATACTGACGAATTTTTTAACATTGTAGGTATTTCTATTGAAATCCGACTCAACACCTTTCATTTGTTACGTTGATGAGTAGTTGACTTCCCAAACTGAACATTGCAACGATTTTTGCAGAAGCCAAATTTCAGCAAAATTCGAGATGATTTTTTAGTGTATAACTCGGGACGTAACTAGATTCTTTTCTGACAGATATTTGAACAAATTTACTAATTTTATCCTAAAATTTAGAATATTTGATGATTAAGGAAAATCACTCTCAATTCTTGTCATCATTTTTTGTGTCGACTTGTCATCGTAGACTGCAAAATGATGGTAAAAATTGTGAGTCAATCTGCAATACTACAGCTGCAAAACTCACCGCGTGTCCTTTTGGAAATAAGAAAATAGCAATTAGTATCAAATGGGGATCAGAGTTCCATTTTTCTTCTGAACTTGGAGGATAAAGGCCATCAGACAGCATAATTTGCAAAGAAGCTTTTGTGTGATCGAAATCGCTGCTGTATGCATGAACGTCACGAGGGTGATAGGAATCTCCAAAAAGAATTCTATAACGCTTACACAGAATACATCCAAGCTAGTGAGCTTGTGCCATGCCAACCTTGAAAATATAGATGAAGGAGATGAAATTAACACAAATTTTCATAGTCATATTGGGGGAAAATGCTATTGTATCTGTAATTCGGCGTCAAAATATAGCTTTTACATTTCATGTTATCGTATTTTCGGTATAAATACTTTTTCGGATGTTTTTTACTATTCTTTGCTGATAATTCTTATCAACAGAAAATACATGAGCAGTTTCCAGCGGGTATTAAATTTTTACCCTCGTCTTTACGTGTCCCTGCGCGGTTTAGTAATTTTGTTTTTCGCGATTTTTATCGTATTCCAGATTGATCAAATTTGTTCAAAAGGCAATGTAAAATGATAAACGGACAATCATATGCAATCCAGGATAACGAAATCTTAACATTGGTATAATACCCATGTGTAGTCAGTTCGAAGTCAGAAAAAAAGCTCAAAAATAGTGTTTGGTCAGTTATCAGAAAGAAAATTTTCTCGAAAATTTTCCATGTCTCATGCAATGTAAACATTCCTCCTGAAGATGTACAAGTATCACTATTGGCACGTGCTTGTCAATTGCATGAGCTTATCACAAATTCCATAAATGAGAATGCCACAATTATTAACAAAACTGCAACGGTCCTCCCACTCAAAATGTGCAAACGTCCAAAGATTCCTTTTTGTACCACTCTATCAAGCTAGTATTTGATATCGTAAAATTGCGTAGATGCAAAGAAATAGTTCATATGGCTTTGAATATGGAAAGGTTTCATGGTGGATCCAGAAATATCTTATTTCAGCACTCTAAATTCCGAAAAATCAATAATTGTAGTAATATAATAAATTTAATGAGTACTATTGATTACTGTTATAAATCATATTTCGAAATGAATGACTCGAGACGCATCCACCGTACTGCATTTTCGCGAATTTAAAGTATTTTTTGCATGAAACGATCTCATTTTGAAATTAGACATCTAAAATTTGTACGAATCCAAGAATCATAAAGACAAAAGATCCGCAGTCATGAACTGATCGAATATTAACAAAAAATATTATCAATCACCAATCGTTGATATTTTAAATCGACAAAAAATATTATTTGGGTTTCAAAACACCCTCGTCACTATCATCGGCGATATAAGTTAATTTGCTACCAAATAACTCTTCAAACGTCAGGAATATCCGAGATATCTCAATAAGGCTATATCCATTACCTTTTATACCGATGAGCATATTTGATTGTGCAATTTATTTGCTTGAATAACCTGTGAAAGTTATTAACTTTCTTCAGCTATCCAATTAGAGGCTGTCCATAAACCATATGGTCCGCCGAGGGTGGGTGGGTGGCTGTGAAAAGTACCACATTGAGCCATATGAGGTGGGTGAGTGGTGAAGCCTCAAGCCATATGACCCGAGCACATCGCGAGAACTGAAAAGTTCGAGACGATATCTTATCAAATCTTTATTCGAAATTCTACCCGTACATAACCGGTGCGTTGCTATAGTAAGTTAACTAAGGCAGTAAGGCAGAATTTTGCCTGTCGAAATCTGATCATGTACATACAACAACAGCAGTGCTGATGCCATAATTATTACTCTCATGTTCTCATTCTGCGTTTCTGGCCATATTTTGTCACCATATATTAAGAGGCTCATGATCAAAGCATTCATTGTGTTCGCTGGTAATCAGATTAGCTGAATTCGGAATTGTTACACAATCGAATCCGAAATCGGATCATTTTTATGAAAATTACGAGGAAACTTTTGTAATCGAACTCATTTTGGTAGTAACCGCGGCATTAGTCGCTCTATCAAATACCAGCTCGTTTACACGAACAAGTATATTCGTCACATTGATCAAACTCGCAAACTAACGAAATCTGCATCTTTTACCGTACATAAGGACGTCTTGGTACAAGTAAATTATGATAATTTTGGAAGCTGTTATTTCAAGCTTAATTGATGATATATTACACCCACATACGATGATCTACAACTATATAATGATCCGGCATCTTAAAAGATAAATTGATAAATTAGAAACAAAATAGGTAGCGGTCATCCGCTTCAGAGCAGTCGTCGAAATTGTAAAATTCGTTTTGTTCCCAACATAAGAATTTTGAGGACAAAAATGTTTGTTTATGAACAATATATTAGTAGATTTCGCACCGAGTTTATGAGGTTGTAGCTCGCTTCTGAGCGATTGGTTTTCGGCCTGAGCCGCAGGCGAAGGTCGAAATAATCGCTCGGAAGCGGCGGGGAACGAGGCGGGGAACCTCATGAGCGAGTTGCAAATACTATTTTTTACAATTTTGTAAGCGCCCAAACACCGGAAAATTGCAGAAAGTTCTTTACGAGGTTCTTTATCCCGTTAACAAAATTACAAAGAATATTTCCCAAAAACAATTTTGAATTTTTTCGTTCAAATCATAAACAATTGCGTATTAGAGCCTAATATTATTTAGAAATTGATATTAATATCTACACCTGTTTGTTGTGCATAGTCATATTTCTCATGGAAAGCTGTGTCTACGTGTTGAGGCATTGGAACTGTGGCAGTAAGCTCTTGTTCCGATATTGTGGCCGCATGTCTGAAAAGCTAAAGGTGGAATTTAAATTAATTAATTTTGTTCCTGAATCGTTAGAGTTTTGAGAAAAATCCTGCCTCCAAGATCGACGAGATTTTGAATTATACCAGTTAATTATCATCATATTAAAGCTCAAGGATGACAAAAACTACTAATATTTTCTTGATATTTGAGAAATACCGGTGAAAATTTTTTCACTGCGTACATATGTACAGTACCCACCAAATTGAATGGAACACGAGTTCCTTTACTAAAACAGCGATTACTCGGACGTCCTCGGACAAAATCTTTTTTTAAAGATTACTCTACGGTTTTTCGCGTCCGAGTTACAAGCGATCAAAAGAGAGCAAATTCATACGAGTTGAGGGTAGCGGAGATACAAAAAAATGGGTAATCTACGATATCGGCGTAAAATCTTTGTAAATTGATAAAATATGAATCAGTTATGTTCAAAAAGCACTTGAAACGACTTCAGACAGCTTGAAGAAGAAAAAGCTCATATCTCCAGGTCACCAGTACCCTCGACCCGTACCAACCTCTCTTTGCCGGATCACTCGTAACTCGGGTGCAAAAATCCGTAGAGTGATGTATAAAAAACGATTTTGAAGGTCTTGAAAAGAGCTACAAGATTTTGCAAGGATTTTTGCGCTATCATGATTTCCCGATAAATGATCAATGATTGATTGAAATGAACCATTTTTCAGTTTACGCCGGAGCTAATTAAAACCATGAATTTTGCGTCAAAAAATGTTCTAAGGGACATGCATCTATCCATGGATTGATAGTTTTTTCTGTCATCTTTCAAATGCTTTTTTCAAAATTGCCGTAGACCCAAAGACGTCCTAGTAATCGCTGTTTTAGTCAAAGAAATTGTAAAGGAATCCGCGTTCCATTCATTTTGGCGGGT
The DNA here is from genome assembly GCA_029851415.1 of Eretmocerus hayati. Lineage (NCBI taxonomy): Eukaryota > Metazoa > Arthropoda > Insecta > Hymenoptera > Aphelinidae > Eretmocerus > Eretmocerus hayati. Next base: position 21,777,373 of record CM056742.1, read on the forward strand.
ATTGTACAATCTAGATTATATAATCTAGTAAAAGTGTTTGGTATAAATTTCCGGATAATGTAAATCTCACATTTCGGTACTTTGGTGAAAATGTAATGAGTTCAAGGGATTTTTCTTTCCAATAAGTTCATAACGTGCTTACTTACTTAAAATATTTTGAGCACGTCATGATATTTGAATGGACGATCGACGTGATGTGACATTTTTATATAACGTTGGAGTAATCACCAGAGTAATTACAGACGAGGAGGAAGCTCGGGAGGAAGGGTTCAAAATATGACCAGGTATGGGAGGAAAGTAGGAAACTCGAAATTCTACAGGGTCAGTGGAAGTTTCTTGGCATTCCAATTCTTTTTTGACAAAAAATTCATCAGATTTTACAATACTCTGTAAGACGTCCAGAAGTTCTGAAGATTCTGAACTGGAAAATCTTGAGGTGTGCTGAAAAATAGCATTTTTCTCGGCATTTTCGTTATCAAAGTGATTCGTGCACTGTTAAAAAGTCGGCACGCAGTTTTTGTTGCAATCGATTCATCTTGACTCGCTGATTAGAAATATCTCATTTTCGGACTGATAATTCTGTCCACTTTTTTTTTATTAACAAAATACTGCAAAATTTATGGTTTTTTGCGCACAGGTAGGAGAACTTTTGGTTGGCGATTAAAATTCATCGAACAAAAAATTCTGCATTTGAAATTGTTAAGTAAGTTCATGCGATGAATTGTTGAAATTTACATTTGCCGTTGCAAAAAGCGAGTTTATTTAGAACAATTCGGTATAACTTTGGATTACACTGTAAATTCTCAAAAGTAAATACGCCACCTGGTTCATCTTATTATTTGAAATGAAAAAGTGTTTCAGATCTTTTTCTCTATGCCCTTTTATTTCTCGAGCAATTGTTGAAGAAAAAGATGCTGGCATGAGACTTCAGTCAGAGACGATTGGTGCTATGCGCTGGGGCCGTATTCTAAATTTTGCGGTAAAATTTTCCGGCAAAATTTACCGCAAAATTTTCCGGCATCGGTGGCACTCTGTCGGTAACCTGTGAAATTTTCTGCTATTGTTGCAGTTTGCCCGCCACGGTTTGCCGTATTTTTCACGGCAAACACTATCGGCAAGGCATAAATACGGCAAATCGCGCCGGCAAACTGCAACAAATGCGGCAAATGTTACAGGTTGCCGACTGAGCGCCACGTTTGCCGGCAAATTTTGCGGTATTTTTTGCCGCAAAATTTAGAATACGGGCCTTGAGTTTCTCTTTTTCATCAACAGTTGCTCGAGAAATAATCTCGGGAATAATGGGTTTAGAGGAAAACGTGTACCAAACTTCTTCAATTGAAATAACGTAATGAACCGAGTGGCGAATTTACTCTCATTAAATTAATCCATAATCCAAAGTTATACCGAACTGTTATCAATAAGCTCGCATTTTGCAACGGCAAATGTAAATTCCTCGGAATTTCAACAATCCATCGCATGAATCATGTAAACGATGTCAAATGCAACATTTTTTATTCGAGAAATTTATTTTTTTAAAACGAAGTATCGAGTGAGAATAAAAGAAAGTCTATCGATAAAGGGTCAGACATTTTGACTTCAAGGGAATCCTTCTTTAAACCCAATGTTTCAAATTGGATTTTTTGTCAGTGATATCGATATCGATCGCTCGGGTGCTCATGTAAACTTAATCCTCGACTTAATCGATAATTCTCTTTCAGATTCAGTTGGAACGTGCCGAGGCAGCGCATGAAAAATATTCACACATTCACACGCTCTAGGATATTTCTCTCGATATTTCTACTTCACTTTTTTACTTTGGTTATTAATTTCTACTTCTTTAAAAAAGCTCAAAGTTCATTTTGAAGACAGAATACCCTTGGAAGCTCCTTTCACCACGAAGTTTATATCTTTTGGTAGCTCGAACTTCGTGATATTCTTGCTTCGACCCGGCGTAGCTCAAGTGCCCAGGCGTTTTTGAGTAATCTTAACTCGAATTCTAATCTGGAAAATACTTTGGATATGAACTTTTAAATATCCTGCATTCCTCTTTCGTAGAGTTTTCTTCTTTCAAATTTAGTGAAATTTTTCGAATTATACACAATGAAGTTTACAAAGGGATTTGTCTCATTATTCGTGAAAAAAATAATCGATTCGCAAACATTTTCAACTCATTCAAGTTCAATGAATCAGTTTCAAAATCACACTCATTATTTTTTATCAAATCGAGGATTAAATTCAATTGAGATTTTCTGAAAATATTATACTGGATATTTTATGATTCATTAGTGGGAATAGCTACACTCCCCTCGACACTCCCTCACAAAAGTGAGCCGTCAGAAAAATAGAACAATAATACAATCGACAAGGCACAGTTCGCCGTCAGCATTTTAATATCTTTTGAAATTTTTTGTGAAGTTTTGAGGTGTAACTGACCTCGAGCTCCGAATATTTCAAATTAAACAAAAAGTTTATTGACGTGGGATGTCCAAAAACGTCGGATTACCTGATGATTCGATCTCAGTTCGACCATCAAGATTAGAACCCTCATAATCGTTACAACCCGTCGCGACAGTGCAGACTGTCCGGTGTTTTGTCCATTGAAAGTAATAATCAGCGGTAGCGCGACGCATTTACAATTCGGCAATAAAAGCGAGCGCACGCCAAAGATTTATTGTCATGCAGAAGGGCCTATTCGGGGTTTTCCCGCAGCTTTTCTTGGCACCGGGGGTCAGACCAGCTGGTACCGCGACGACAGCCCATCATATTTCTGTCTTGACCATAAACTTTGTGATGTCCATTTAGCGTGTCTTGTACTTATTTAGAATCATTACCGAAAATTATCATCATATACATATATGCAGTGCCCACAAATAAGAAGTCGATCCGAGTCGATCCAAGCCAATCTGCCAGGGAAGCAATGTAGTTCGAGATGACCATTTTTCTACTCCGTATATGTATTGAAAAATTATCTCAAAATTATCTCTCTAAATTATATAAAAGATAGATGCCGGACTATAATAAGGAGAAAAAGATATAGAAAATGCAACACTGCGGCAAATTAAGATTTTCACGACTCAGTGACGCGATTTGTGAGTTGCGAGTTGCGATTTGCGAGTATCGATTTTTTTTTAACATGGGCGATTTGCTGCCAATATATGAACACGCTCTTCTCTGCACCATGGATCGAGCCATGGATAGTGCGTGGATGGGATAAATATTATACCTCGCGATAAACACTATATTTGCCTTTCATACTTTTTGGCACGAGATTATGGTAGCTCAGGGGTTGGAACTATAGCGGGGAAAAATTAATGAATAGGGGAGAGTCGGGCGAATTAGGACAGGGGCGAATTAGGACAAGCAAGATAGCTCGGTTGTGGGCGAGTCTAGGCTTCCGCCGCGTAAAAACATTTTCAATGCCATCACAGACAATGGTTTTTATCCCGGTTAGACCTCCCGAAACGATACTGGGAGTCCTCGCTGACATAGGGGTGCTTTTTGGGGGCTTCACGCGGTTTATTTTGAAAATGCAAGATTGCACGTTGCTTTTGCAAAAGTGGACGAACTTCATCGCCATTTGAGGGTCAAAAACTACATTACAAAACAAAGATTTTTAGCCATCGTGGGCCAAAATCGGCCCACTTGGACTCAAGTAATCGCAATTTTGCGAAAAAAACGCTTGGGGGCATATTAGGACAAACTGGACGGGGCGAATTAGGACAATGCTAAATCCCATTTAAAATCGGTCGACCGGTCGCGAGTCCGTGTTTTTCGATGATAATTACCCGTATCTATATATAATATATAGATATAATATGATGTATATTGTATATTGATACATATTATGTATATTATATATTATATAATATATACATGATGTATATTGGGTATATTATATATGAATGATGTATATTGGGCGTTTTTCGAGGCGCGGGAGGTTCAGGGATGGTTGGATGATTGATAATGGGTAAGAAAATGAAGTTACGATGTCCAATGATGGTCTTGGGAGTCAATTTAGAGGTCAGAAGTCGCTTTCAACGTGTTCCAAGATAGTCCTCGATTTAAGCATTTTCACTCTCGCATTCGGTGACACTGCCTTGAATGTTACACACTTTCAGCGGGATCCTTGACTTAGGACGAGTATGAGTACCCCCAATATGAAGAAAAACTAATGAAAGTCGAGTCTTAGAGGCTGCAAAACGATTGCTGATTCTTAAAGACGGTAGTGCGCCAATAAACCGCCTAATTCAATAATGTTCAAAAATGACACAAAAATGACTCGTTTTCTGAGGCTCTAGGAGGATGTAAAGGTCGCGGGCGAGTTTCCCTCTGTATTTAGGGTTACTACTACGTGTTTTGGTGAGCAAACTTGACTCTAATAGTTGAGGAATATTGCAGTATACCTCAATTTTCAAAGGCTGTCCTAATTTGCCCCCAAAACTGTCCTAAAGTGCCCCCAAACGCGGGGCGAATTAGGACAGATTTTTTTTCTCAAACTTCCAAAAAATGTATGGAAGACATGACCTTGGGCTCTGAAAATTTTTTTACAATTTATTCAATAGTTGAACTTTCAAGTCCCGTAGCGCGCCTATCCCCAAGTATCGCCAGATAGCCCCACTGCAAAACCTGTCCTAATTCGCCCCACTCTCCCCTATAAATTAATGTAACAAATCTTGTACAAAAATTAGTGTTGCATCAATAAATTGAATTCATCGTCCTGTCACAGAAAAATATGTAGAATTAGAGTAAGACAATTATAAGGAAAAATTACTGCCTCTCACGATCCTCGCTATTACATATTCTGATACCTCAAATCTTCCGTGAAAATTTCTTTCTGGAAAACACTCTAAGAAATCTGGTGGTTCATCGACAAAGTGTTGGATTATTCGAAGGTCACTTATTCATCGCTTTCGTCTGCCCTCCCATCAGGCACGTAATAAAAGACAAGGGAAAGTGCATATGTACATATATACATTTCGACATTTTTGCGCCAGATGTTTTCTGATGGTACAACCCTCCTGAAGGAAAGCTGCAGAAATTTTATTTTCATGCTCGACTGAACCGCAGCTACTTGCATGTAAACACATAAGGAAAATGATCAACCCGTGTTTTGCATTTATTGGAATAAATGAGACTGGAACTCGGACTGGAACGAGGATTGGACGATAAATTATCAAAATAAAATTACTGCAAAAATTTTTTCGATTATAAAACTTTATCAAATCATCCCAGTTAATATCAAACGAGCCCGCACAATGATATAACTATTATTAATCAAAAATGTTTGAGATGAAGAAAACCTATCTACACAATCTCGATCGAGATCTCGATTATCTGATATTGAACGAGGAGCAAGACAACTAACTATAGCTTTTACTTCGTTTTTCTTTCAAAAAGTCAATCACACTTCAAAAATTCTTGAATCCGGTTCGGACTATTCACGAGGAGTTTTGCGTGAAAATTGATATTTTGCCAAAATTTCGCTGAGATGAAAATGTATTTGCTTTCATGATTCGTGACAAGAATATGAAGAAATCTGCACGATTCATTCCGAGTTCATTCGAAATTTTCGGAAATTTTTCGTGCATTTTTCCGAGAAATTTTTGCTATGGTTGAGTATGCATTTATTCTTGACAATGACATGAATAAAATAAATTACTTACTATCTTGTGCATGATTATATTACTTGTTTTGTGACTCAGCCATAACAATGAAGATAACTTGCGTACTCACTGTTGCCACAGTAAAGCTCCGTTTTTTGGCGTTGTGTTTTTTGCGTGTTTTTTGTCGCGCCAGCATCGCCCCCGCGCGCAGCGCACATCGGTTTTGTTTTGGTTGTTGGAGCCATAGCATCTCACTAACCCGCCAGTTCACAATCGGCCATCGCGAAGTAAGCACTTTACAGCCGGTGACGCAATTTCCTCGAGTTTCCCGAGACTTACACCCAAATTTTTCACGAACGTGAGCATCTATTGTCACAATAATGATGATTCAAAGCACTTACCTTGTGTACCAACGAGTAATTGAGTCCAATATATGAGTTTTACTGGCTGACATCTCGTGTAAGATGGTGAAAATCGTGTTAAAATTGAGGGAGCTATACTGACCAAAAGACGGAGAGCCAACTAGAGCATCAAGTCGTTGTCAAGATCGAACGTGTCTTTGTTTTGAAGCCGGCCGACAACGGTTCGTGCGTCGTTTGCTGTTCGTGGATTTATTATATCCATCAAGATTATTAGAGCAAATTTGGTTGCTTTAATCATACCCAGGCACACCAGGTGTTCACCAGGAATATTTTATATTCTAAGATGTTTGATATAATTTTTGGAATCCCGAACAAAAGTTGAGATGTCGAGGAGAGCTCATGAAGTGCAAACTCTGCAGCTACTTATTAGGCTTCGAGTTTCACACGAGGAATGCGCAATCCACGTGCCGATAACACCACGAGCTCGGGCTGAGAGGACAAAGAACGATTAGGTGAGTACTTGATTATACTTGCACACACCTATATATTCATTCGAACTCTTTTCTTATTGATAGTATAGGCATTCTTGAGTATTTGAGAGAATTGACTTCACTAGTTGAGAGATGAAGTCACTGAGTGAGTTGACGGTTTCGCGATGCATACTCGTTGGCGATGCTCGACACGAAGTAAAAGAGATCTCGTAGTTTCTGCTCCCCTGAGCCGATTAGGTGATTAGAACTCGGATTAGAAATTTCTCGACATATTCACCGATAGATTCGCAAGAACTAAGGCACATACATTGTTATAGTACTCGAAAAATGTTCAGGATTAGATCTCTTTTTACCCGATCGTACGTACGTGCAAGATATCTTCGGGCATCCTGCAACGCTATATGAGCAGTTTATGAATCATATCCTTATCGCCATCTCTTCTCTTTTGTTTATTTTTGCTTTTTTCTTTCGACTACGTCTATACCGTCACAACAATCTTATATTCATATTTCCGAAATATCCATCAAAATTTGTATGTTTATTGCACCTATTTCTTACAGGGTATAACAACCAATCATCATGGATATAACTGTGAAGAAAGCTGTGAGTGTACAACTATTCTTATTTAATATCAATCTGAATGTTGCTGTACCTTTTTGTCCCAATATTGAGGCTATATTTGCTACAATACCTACATTTCCTGTAATGAAACAAGAAAAAGCACTTTCATATAGACATTGGTGAGAAGAAATTTTTGCTTTGTTTAGGAATATGATGCTGCAATCCAAGAAGCTTCCAAGGCTTATATGGATCAGCAATTCATAAGAGCTGCCACAAGGTACCATGATGCTTTTGCAATATGCAAAGAGCTTCAAAGTACAGAGCGGATGGCTGCAGGATTGCTTCGATATGCCATGGCTCGATGTCTGTTCGAGTCAAGCAAACTGGAAGATTTGGCTGATGCTGTGATATGGTTGGAAACTATGGATAATGAGCTTAAATTCAAACTACCTGCAGTTTATTGCTTGCTTGCCCAATTGCACTGTAAATTATATAGGTAACCATTTGATTGATACGCCATTGAGGTTGACACAGTTGAAAGCATATCTAAGATGTTTGTTTGATTTCAGATTTGATCAAGCTTCAGAGGCCTTGAATAAGGGAGAGTCAGTTATTAAAGCTCATTTTGGTGTTAGCAAAGGGGTTTATTATATTCCGGGAACCAAAATTGCTATCAGTGAAAATGATGTGAATGTAAGTATTGATGAAACAGAAATACAATTGTATGCACAAGTTTTCCATATCATTCTCAAAATTTCTATATCTTTACGGCTTACAGCAAGTTTGGGCCAAAGTGAAAGCAGAATGCTCGACATGGCACAAACCTGATGCTGTCTGTAACTCGGAGGAGTGTAATAATGTCACAAGACCCTACTCTACCCCAAATAGAAACATATTCAAAGGGTATGTATTTTCTTCAGATGACTGTACTCTGTATTTCCATTATTAAGAGATTTAATTTTCCATATAATTGACGGTACGCTCCTTTCATGCTCATATTGAATTGGCAATTTCCAGCGATCCAGCTTTCAGTGGTATGGTGATAGTCTCTTGTAATAACAAAGAAAGACCCTGCTGCCTGAAATTCCATCATTCTTGCTGGAAATGTAAAAAGGATGAGTTGTATCCTATCCAGAAAGTTTCAGATAGAGTATGTCATTTTAGTGCGAATCAAGCAACTTGCCTTCGCACAGAGTTTGAACACCGTCAGCCTTGAGCATGTAATTGCAAATCCTTTTAAATCCAAATGAAAATTTTCTCATTATAGGATATCCTTGGCAGTATGTGTTTCACTCCATCTTGTATGCATGAAGATGATTCGCCTTGTCAGATTGCAAGTATTGAAGTAATTGATTCAGAGGGAGAGTTGAAAGCACATGTAAAAGATTCAACCTTGATGAATAGACCCTTGAGCAAGAATGTCTCCAAAGGAGCAATCAAGAAGGTGAACAAGCTCATTTTAATTTCAATCAAAATTCCCATGGTCATTACATATATTGGCACATACTTCATACAGAATTATGTAGTCATGATTCCTTAGGACAAGTTTTGCGTGTATCTTGTAGAAAAATTACACATCATAGAAAAGGAGTTGGATACTAACAAGTGGTTTCGAAAATGAATTTGCCGTGCATGCTATTCTTCTAAGTATTCTTCAGCTGAACAGTTTGTTTTATATTCATTGAGGAGATTCACAAAAACAGGAATTTGCATGCTTGAAGATGTAATCTTTCACGGTTGACCGAACATGAGTTAATTTGTGATAAAAGTTTAGTTACCATTGCTTCATCACTACGCATTCCAGAAAATTATTTTCTACGTCTCTATCTAAGCAAGTTAGCTAGATATAACGGCTCAATTATAGTAGACATAAGTTTACTAATTATGAATTGTGATTCAAGGTACGGCTGCCGCTTCCCACACAGAAAAAAGACGATGAACCTGTTATTAATGCCAGACCCTGTGAACCCGCAAGGATACCGCGAGATCCAAGGACGGACCAGGTGAGTTCACCTCACTTCTATTGATACTAGGCTATCAAGAATCCAACAAATCTCTTGACACCACATCATCCTCAAATTCATCCACAGGCTGATCTTTGGGGAGGCTTCAATAGGGATCAGATTTTAGCAGTGGTAGATGACAATCCTTTATTGGGAATTGACTTTTCCAACGAACCGTACGAGATAGCTCGCGAAAAAACTGTTATCTTGGCGTTAGTACAGCTATTCAATGAATGCACTCAATTCGTGATATTTCTTCTTATTTTTGCTTCTTTTCTAGGTACTTCCACGGTTACATTAGAAATAATACAGTGAAAGTATCTGACTTAGATTCCAAGTACAAAGTCTTTAGTAATGGATTGAGTAATTTGAAAGATTTAGGTATGAATGGCTAATCAATTTCTTTACTGTGTTACACACCAATTAATCACCTTGATCCACAGATGTGCTAGCATTTCTGTTACAAACTGGTAAATTCAAAGTCTTGAATAACCCAAGCAGTAACACGTTGTATCAATCACAAGTGAACAGGCATCATAATGTAAACCAGAGGTTTTCTCATTTCAGTAGCACTCAAGGTTTGTTCGTCTCTCGCCTAGTTTAAAACGCTAAAAGAGCAAAATTTACGTCCCGTTTTCTCTTTGCAGACATTGATGACGTATATAGTGAGCTAATGAATGATTTTGAAGTTAATGATCCTCCTATCCAACCAATATCTAGGAATGAAACTCCCCTTAGAAATTGGAACAACAATATCCAAGTGAGCCCAAATCTAACCATATTAATTGATCAAAATATCGCATGATCTTTAAACGATTGTTTTTTGCAGCCGTCTACCGATGCCTATAATGCCAGTCACTCGAGCTTTAACACAGGTGCTGCGAGGGCGTTTCAAAAGTATGATTCCGGTAGTGGCGATGCTCCTCATCCTAAACCAGCAAGCACTGTGCAATCATCCCAAATGATGAATCACGAGCCCCAACGCTTTGATGTAGAGAATTTGGCGCCTCCGAGAAACGAGCAGCCTGAACGAAGAGGGACGGAAAATAGAAAGTTGAAAGAATATGTTGCTCAAGTCGAAAATCAGTTAGAAGAAACAAACAAAAAAGTTACCGATTTAGAGAAAGAAATTGGTAAAAAGAATGATATCATTAACTCTCATGATGATGAAAAACAAGTTCTCTTTAGAAAAATAGAAAAGTTGGAAAACTACAATAAATCAATGGAAGAAATTAGAAGAATGAATGAAAATTTGAGGAGGGAAAACATGGCAATGAAGGGGGAGGTAGCCGAGTTGACCGATGAAAAAACACGTTTGAAAGAGGAAGTAGCTACTCTCAATGACCCTAAAAAAAAGAGAGATCATGTTATGAAAACTTTTCAAGAAGAGTATAAGATTCTACAAGATGCCATTAATGCTGAGTGGAAGAAAGAGACTGATATTTTGAAGTATTTCTCTATTTGAACACCCTCATGTATTGGAAAATTTACAGTTTTCTTAATTAACATTTATAAAATTGCAGGGGAAATCTTCAAGCTGAAATTGAGACCAAAATGTTGCTTTTAAATAAGTCACTTGAAATCCAGTACACCAGCAATAAACATTTCCTTGACAGGTAAGAACCTGAATTTTACATCGCGATCCCATCTAAAAGAAATATCCAACTGATCCAACTTTTACTTGACAGAAATATTGAACAATGTACATCTGCTATTGAGGTATTGAATGCTATCAATGTCTGGATGGCAAATAACGTGGATAGTAAACCTGTTGTTGATACGTCCAAGTGGTTGCGCAGATTGGAATCATTGAGGAAAATCGTAGACCAGCACCAGGTAAGTTGTTGAAATTAATGTCAGATACAGTTGCGACTCGCCCTTTTGAAAGCATATCTAATCATCGTCTCCAGCCAACTCGTATGAATTTGTTTTACCCCGTCAATTTTTGGAGTTTTGGTTTTTCTGCTTCACCTCTACTTTTTTTTGGAAACCTCTAACATTTTCCTCTCTGTTGTTCCACAGAGCGAATACACAAAACTTTCAGATGAAATCAACAGCGACTCAGCATGCAAAGAGATGATGTTGGATATAAGTTTGCCCTTGCCAGAGATTGAGGGCCCGCCAGAGGAAAAATTGAGCGCCGCCGTTACGAAAGCTCTCGATGATTTCTACAAAAATCAGTGTCATATGATACAGAATCTTATGAAAATGACGCAACAAAACCAATCGGTGCCAGGGCAACAATCTGCACCACCTAGTTACCCAATGCAGGTACCATACAATGTTAACAATGCAGGAGGCTACCCTATGCAGTATCAGCAGCCTAGGCATCCTCTTATGGGCCAACCGATTATGAACTGCCCGCCTCAAAGGCCACCTCTTTTAATGCAAAATCCTATGATGCCGCAACAGCAGTACCCAACCATCCCACCTTTCCAAGGTTTGTCGATATCAAGATTCGGAGCTGTTCGATTTAACTTCTCGTGAATAGAAGCCACATTTTCAACTTGAAGGCGATTTGGAAATTCATACCACGAGATACGTCTTACAGTTCCTCAACTTAACATGTAGTACTTGTGTTTGATTATTGAAACTCTTTGTATTTTGAACATTAGACTAGAATTGGTATTTATTTCATATTCAGTTACTTTCTAAAGATGAACTCTTATGCAATATTTCTCTCAATAGTGTATTATCTATGATGAATGGCTGTCTTACATTCAGCTGTCTTTGAAAGATGGGTTCATATTGGTCAGTTCACACAGTGATGAAATATTTACAATTAATTTATAATTCATTCTGAGCTGCTTCTGAACGATGAATTCTTAGGGATTAATTTACACAATAGTGTACTTTGTCTCTTTGAATACATGGGAAAATGATTTGGGAATTGCTAATTTGAAAGTAAAGCTAGTGACCTTACTCAGCTATATTCGTTCCATTCGTTTCTTCTAAAGCAAATGATGATCTCTTTCAGTGATAATTATTAATCTTTAGTCTTGAATCATTACAAAATGAAGGCTAAGTAGAAGCTTCAGTAAATCTTTGAACTTGATTGAGGCGATTCTCTATATTTGAAGAGACACATTTGGATCCTAGTAATATGAAAATTATGTTGAAATTCCCCCGAGTTTCTCAAAAGAGTTGATGTATGAATCATGTTGAATGGTTGAAAAAGCTAGAGAATCAATAATTTATTTTTGTTAGCTATTCATTACGCTGATTGTCAAGAGATTAAAAATGAAGGAAAATATAAAGAAATTCTTGAAAATTCGTCTATTATTTTCATGATCACGTCAGTATATGATTTTTGTTTCTTTTCTTCATTTTTAATCCCTCGCATCTTTGTTACTGCAAACCTTTGGAAGCATACCATTCCTTTTCACAGGTCACACTCCGCAACAAACCACGACCAATGGCTTGGCACCTAATTCACCTCGATCATCGGTCATACGCCGCAGTTCGACTAGCTCGACTGATAGTAGCACACAAGAACAACCGAAATCTGGAATTGTGATGAGGAAAGAAAGCGTAAAAAGTTCACTTGTGGCATCGACCGGAAACGGAAATCATCAGATCAATGGGTTGCCTGCAAAAGTAACACAAATTAGCAAGGCTTTTGAAACCATGAGTGTTCAACCAAAACTGCCCAACATTGTTGCTGAAGAGAAGAGTAGCACTAAAAATTCATCATCTCACATCATTTCAAAGTAAATGAGTCATACATTGCTCTTTACTCTCCACAATGACCGTAAAAAAGAGTTATGCGGCTCTACTTTTTAATTTCTTTATTGCATCAATTTCATTTCGTAAAACTTTTGAAACGTCGAATGAAATCGTTTTTAGAGTTTTCCGACTTTGTAAACGATGAAGACCTCATGTTTCAGGCCAGTAATAAAACCAAAGCAAAAAGTTGGAATTGATGTCTTACTTCTTCTCATGAAGAAGAAGTACCCTGGTGTTCTAGAGTGAGTGAAATATTCACTACCTTTAAAAATAATTCTTGGATTCTGAACCTGCGGTTCCTTTTTCAGAGTTGATCTCGTGGAAACAATGAATGATGTTCGAAAAAATCACAATGACTCTTTGAGCGGTATACCAGTGCGTCAATTGTTACAAGAGGCGGAACAGTTTTTGCTGAGATACCAAGAATTGCGTAAGTTATTTTATGTCTGCGTGTTCCTCTCATTGATCTTCTCTGATTTTTCCATGGGAATTCGAATGAAATCCCAGATGTTCGTGATAACATTTGACATTCTCAACTCATTTTAGATCTGCTGAGTTACTTCCCTGAGGAGGACCTCAGACCAAATTTCACTGACGCGCATCCAGAGACACCAGGTACTTTCCTTAGTTTCTGTAATAATTCTTGAATGCATTTAATTTTTGACAATATCTTTGTACAGTAGCTCCTCCCCAAGTAAATGTTCGAGCTCCTTCTCAAGTCAATGTCCGTGTCAACACTGGTCCACCTGTGAGCAAAGTCACTCCAGCACCCCCTCGTAAGTTTTTTTAAAAACGAATTGAGCTAAAAATCGGCAAAAGCCTCCAACAATTTTTCAATTTTTTCTTCTGTAATAAATTTTTCTCATGCATTATCCTGCAGGTAAAGTGATTGCATCTGAGTCAATAAACAAGAAGACTTGGAACGTCGTCCCTCAAGATGAAGTCAAATGGAATGCCGGTGATGTAACCGAGTGCTCGATTTGCATCTGTTCTTTGGATGAGAGCACTTGTTACACGTTGCAGTGCAAACACTCCTTCCACTACGAGGTGAGACTCACTCTCGATAGAGTTTTGTTTGTTACTTGCAAGTTCTGTAGCTTAATGGAATCAATTATTTGTAGTGCGTGAAACAATGGTTGGTGTCTGATCGCTCTTGCCCAATTTGTCGAGTATTGATAACTGAAGACGAAGAATTTCCTCCTCTACGTGCATAAAATGCAATACTCGGATATAACCAGCGACACCAGTGCCAAATTTATATTTTTGAAGGACTTACTTTCATTTTAGGATCAATGTGTTTCAATAGATGTAAGATAGGATCAGTATTGACAAGTACAATTTAAAACGGAATATGTTACGAGATATTTACATCCTCTGGAACTTTTAGATCAGAATGAATAAATCGAATAAGGTAAATTAAAAAACTATCTATTTATATTATGTGCCAACTTTATTCCCACCAAAAACTGATGGAAAAACTAGGAGATAAACTTGTTACATGATGCCACCATTTGGGTGGAATGTATAGCATTTCACCAGGTTTCAAATAACACATATATCCCTTGGCATGTTGAAAGTCTGGATATTCTTCAAAATTGGGATTGTAGGGATCAACTCTTGCTGTATTGCACAATAAACGAGTTTCATACGGATAGAGTTTTGGAGAATCTCCAGGACTGTATAAGACAACTCTTTTATAGCCTATCACCTGTATAAAAGAAAATCACAATTAATTGTCTGCTAGCATCTAGAGAACATTCCAAGCATTCTATTAAAACAAACCTGAGTTAAAAAATTGTTTTTTGGGTCGTAATGTAGCGGCGAAACAGTGCCACTCGGCCCAAACCATGCATTGATGTCTGGAAATTCTTCACCATCTTCCTTGTCAGAGAAACTACAATATTCAGGCACAGCAAAATCATTTTTTAATTCTGGTATCTGAAAGTTTAGTTTCATTATGTACTGTGTGCTGAGTGGACTCACAACGATTATTGTACAAGATTTCACATGTTGTTGTATTTTGGATTTTCATGAAAATTCACCTGATCAAATAGTTGATGTTGAGCTAAGTAACCCACTCTTTCGTTTTTCTTTGTTATGTGGGTCTTCAGAAATTCGGAAAATGTGACAAGGCTTTGAGACCAGTCATCTTCAGTGTATTTTGACCCGATCTCAATCGGAACCGTTCGATGCCCAGCGATTTTTTCGAGATATTCAGCATCTTTCCATAAATGGAGAGCTCGCCAATGGCTGAGACACCCTAAAAAGTTGAATATCTGTTTTTGTAAATAGCGGATATTTAGTGCACTTGGCTATGTTCAATGAGCATTTATACCTTCCATAAGAACAGGAACTTTTGGTCTGAAGGCGTCACAAAAGAATTTCTCCATTGATGGTTTTACCAAACGATTGACAGCCGAAAAGCCAAGATACAGAGTAGTGCATGGATCCTCAACGTCTACATCTAGTTTATTGTCTTGTGAGAATCCAGGTAGTTCGATATTTTCTAATGAGTGACGAAAAATACTTCAGTCAGCACAATTTCTAAATATTTAAAATGAATGCTCATTATCATGAGTACTTACTTGCAAAATGCTTATTAAACTTTGAAGCAGCATTTGTAAGCAGATTTGGACTTCTAGGCAAAGGAGCACCAAGAAGAATTCCCTTGTCAATTTGCTGCATGATTCTTTTGAATTCAAATGTCGATTTCGCATTATCCTCCTCCAGTGACAGAGAGATCTCCATCAGCAGTGACTACAATTAGAAAGAGCTCAATCAAATCACCCTATCATCTCTGATACTGTAAGTTCTAAAGTGTCTAAGATACACACCAAAAAAATGCTGCATAATGAGTAACAGTATCTATAATTAATGGGAACATCTTTCCAGTAACCAGAATTGAGCATTTCCCAAGTGCGATCTAAGCAGGCTTCAACTGTGATGAGATCAGATTTTACCCAAACCAATGACAGTTTAGGTTTTTTAGGAACAATGACTTCCCTGCAAATGAAAACGTTTTCTAGATTTTGGAACATGCAGGTAACATCTTCCTGGTTCTGAGAGTAATTCAAAAGCCAAGTACCTGTTGGTATCATAATAGTTAGTCAACCTCTCTAACACTTGGTTGAGATAAAAACTCATTTCATTGGGAATGTGCTCTTCCAAGTCCTCTTTCAGAAGATGCCAATGGATGGTTCCAGTTAAAATCATATTGGACATACTGAAGCTTCTCAGTCAGTTAAAACTTGCAGGATGCGTGTAATCTTAACTTACAAAAGTGCTTCGAGGATAAGTATTTCCATTCAGATAAGGCCACTGTACAAGTATGTGATTAGCCAAGTAATACAAAATTTTTCCAGAAAGAGAGAAACTCTTGACTCTGCAAAAACTCTCCACATACACAATCTTGGTATTAGTCAGAAACATGGCATTGAAAAAGAATGCCACCAAACATAGAGGGATACATGTCCCAGGGCCA
This sequence comes from Eretmocerus hayati, assembly GCA_029851415.1. NCBI lineage: Eukaryota > Metazoa > Arthropoda > Insecta > Hymenoptera > Aphelinidae > Eretmocerus > Eretmocerus hayati. The sequence continues at coordinate 21,793,600 of CM056742.1, forward strand.
TTACACAATAGTAGATCTGGTTTTTCTCTCCAAATAAGAGGGAACGAATGCAGAGTTGAATAGAGAGTAGTGAAAACAGCTGTGAGATATGATTGTCCAACTTCTCTACTCCTAGCAATGTTGATGATCTTGAAATCTTTGAATTTATCCTCTACTTCTTCAACTTTCTTTGAACTTATCGCATCTGTCTGAGCTTGAACATAGATTCTTGGGGTATAGTTCTTCCGATTCAGCTGTTGCACAATGCGTAAAAGTTCTGCAGTGTGACCACCTGATCCAAGGACAAGTAGCGTTTTTGCTGGGATACTTCTTTTATCGTTATTCAAGCTCTCATTCTTCTTGATAAAAATGAAGTAAAAAGCTCTAATAATGAACACGATAGCAGTTGGAAATACAAAGACAGCTACCAGGGGTAAGACCATGACTTTGGAATAAAATTGTCTTTTACCTAAAATAATGAGATAAGCGATTCAAGTATTGTGAATGATGTCATCTGATTCAAGAAAGTCGAACTGTTTATGTAGGAATTATTTTTCGTTCAACTTACCAGCTCAAGCCATCACTCACTGCAGCTGTTGAAGATCAAGTGAGATCAAGTAAACAAATGACCTGGTGAACAAATGTAAACAATGCCGGCACTCGCGTGTAGCAGAAGACACTCCTGACTGACTCTTGACCTGACTAACCTGACCTTTCAACGCGGGAAAATTCAAGTTCCTCCGACATACCACCACGATCTATGATTTTGCCCGTGATTTTTGCTCTGAAATAGATCCTTATGGGGATAAAAATGCATCGATGAGATCGTGAACACGAGTTTTTCTTCCATGTAGAAGAGGTAAATCTAAGATTTCTTTGATAGTATCTAAATTTTTGGGAATATTTTCTAATGGAAACCTTGAGAACCGAATCATGAAGAATAAATTAATTTTTTACTTTTCTCAGGTATGTACAATTACGATTTCTTCCAAAAAGTTTCTAATCAAGTTTTAGTCAATTTTTTAAAAATCATTCAACACTAATCGAAATATTACAGGACGCGGTCTACATCTCGGACTTCGGCGCGTTCTCGAACATTCCATTTCTAGAAGTTTCGTCGTCCATGTGACGTCACACACAAGGCACAAAAAGAATCGTATTCGTATCGTGAAGCCGGCTGCGAGGTTGGCGGCCGCATTCAGTCAATTCAGTTTCACGAAGAGGAAGAAGAACACGCGCCAAGCGAAAAGCTAGGAGTGCAACACGAGTTCTCGAGCTTTCCGATAAATCATCAAACCGGCCAAAAAGGATTATTCGCGAACGCCCACCCCCAACAAAGCAGAAAGAGATATTCAATTCACTTCAATTTTCTTTACGACTTCCACGAGGTGTTGATATATTTTATCGCCCCACGAGGCTTGTATTCAAGTAATGGATCAGGTGAGTTGCTTCTTTAGAACATGGATTTTTCTAATTAGCGCGTGGTTAACTTAGTTGGAGAAGCATTGTATCGATAATTGCTCCGGTTAGGGCTTTGAACTGCTGCTGCTATCCACGCGTCATGGGCGAATAAGAAACCGAATTAGCACAGTCACATAATGCTAATGCTCCGGATTTTTTACTTCAAGCTCTATTTTCTTCTATCCTCAAAATTTCCACGAGGATGGGAGCACATTTTTTTAAATCTAGGCCAGTAGATATACCATCCTGCCAAATTAACTATGCAAGATGATAATTTTTGTCCAACCATAACCTTTCTGATGAAATCCCTCAAAGTCTGATACAATCATGATACAATACCCTGTGATTGTGAACCTTATCTACATATTATTCAGCTTATCAGTTACCTTCAGCTCATTGCAGTTGCTTTAAAGGGATTTGATTCCTTGAACGTAACTCTTTTTATTAGATGTCAAATTCAAAGTCCATTAAATTCAGACACTAGTGATCCATCTCCACTAATGTCTTGAGGAAACAATACATTAATCTATCAAAGAGTCAGATGGAAACTAAAAATGTCATTGATCATTGCATTTCAGGTATCTGACTTGAAGGACAAAGGCAACAAAGCATTAGCTGAGAAGAAATATGATGAAGCTATCAAATTTTACTCCCAAGCCATAGATCTAGATGACAAGAACCATGTACTCTACAGCAATCGTTCAGCTGCATATGCATTTGCTGGATCATATCAGCAGGCATTGGAAGATGCTGAAAAAACAGTATCATTGAAACCAGACTGGTCAAAAGGATATTCAAGAAAAGGGAGTGCCTTGGCATATCTTGGCAAATTGGATGAATCTATTGAAGCTTATTCACAAGGGTTGATGCTGGATCCGAACAATGAGCAACTTAAATCCGGTTTACAAGAAGTTCGATCCCAAAAAACTTCTTTTCCCAATCCATTCAATTCCCCAGATGCCTTGTTCAAGTTGAAAAATGACCCCAGAACCAAGGCATGGATGGATGATCCTGATTACTTGAACCTTCTCAACGAGTTGAGAACGAGTCCTAAAACTCTTGGTAAGAAAAATACTTGTTTCCTGCCTTAAATTCGATATCATAACTATTTGCTCATCCCAACCATTTATTTCCATTCTTGTGATGGTGACTGTGGTTTCAATATTCTTAACACTGCTAGTTCAATTGGTATTAATAGCTTTTGTGATGTGTTTTCAGGCACAAAATTACAGGACCCTCGTGTGCTTACAACACTGAGTGTTCTTTTAGGAGTCAATGAGATTGTGGATGATGGTATGGATGTTGATCCACCCAAATTCGAGGCAAAGCCTCAAAAGAAGGAGGAGCCAAAGCCAGCTCCTAAAGAAGAGGTTCAGCTTCCGCCAGAGAAGAAACAAGCCCTAGAGGAAAAGACTCTGGGTAATAATGCGTATAAGCAGAAGAATTTCGAAGAAGCTCTCAAGCATTACAATAAGGCAGTTGAATTAGATCCAGTAGAAATTACGTATTATCTTAACATAGCTGCCGTCTATTTCGAACAAAAAGAATATGAGAAATGCATCGCTCAGTGCGAAAAAGCTATCGAGATCGGACGGGAAAATCGAGCAGACTTCAAAATTATTGCCAAGGCTTTTACCAGAATCGGAAACTCCTACAAGAAAATGAACAACTTGAAACAAGCTAAGGTGTATTACGAAAAATCTATGTCGGAACACCGGACACCAGAAATTAAAACACTGCTGTCAGACATTGAAAAAAGAATAAAAGAAGAAGAGAGAAAAGCATACATTGATCCTGTGAAAGCTGAAGAAGAGAAGGAGTTGGGGAACCAGAAATTCAAAGAAGGAGATTATGCAGCAGCAGTCAAGCATTACTCTGAAGCAATTTTAAGAAACCCAGATGATCCAAAGTATTACAGTAATAGAGCAGCCTGTTATACAAAGCTTGCAGCTTTTGATTTGGGATTGAAGGACTGCGAAAAATGCGTAGAAATTGATCCTAAATTCATCAAGGGATGGATTAGAAAAGGAAAAATTTTACAAGGTATGCAGCAGCAAAGCAAAGCAATATCAGCTTATCAGAGAGCCCTAGATTTGGATCCAACGAATGCTGAGGCTATCGAAGGATACCGTTCATGTTCGGTCGCTGCTAGCTCCAATCCCGAAGAGGTCAGAAAACGAGCCATGGCTGATCCAGAAGTGCAAAGCATTCTTAGAGATCCTGCCATGCGGCTCATCCTTGAACAGATGCAGAACGATCCTAAAGCATTGCAAGAGTGAGTATCAAGTCTTGTTGTAATCTACAATATTACATTACTTCTGCCAACTTCACCATCATTGATTTTGATTTGTGTATTTGTTATAATTGTTCTGAAAAAATCAAATATTTCTCAATCCACTCAATTTCAAAGGAACAGTAATTCAATTTTCATATGACATTTTCTTGTTTGTTGCAGTCATCTAAAGAATCCAGCAATTGCAGCAAAACTCCAGAAACTCCTAGAGTCCGGACTAATTGCCATACATTAATGGAATTGATGTAGGTAAATCTTTTTTTTTTTTTTTTTAATTCGAATTCAGGAGGAAGCCTTTATAAGTAAGATCTTCCTGAGTAAACATCAGCTTCAATCAATCTGAGCTCATTGATGCTGTCATCGTTATGTACTGACCCGTCTAGATAAGGTATTTTTACATCTTTGTCATGTTACTACCAACTAGTTGATTATTACTCAGCTTATGGGATTAGATAAATACAATAGACACAAATGCGCGACATTAAATGTTCAGTTTTATTCTGAATTGATAGGAAAAAAAAATTTACAAATTGTGAAGTTAGACAATGAACAACTTGATATGATATAATAAAATAGCTTCTATCCAACATACCAGAGTGTTTTCCAACATTTAACAGTATCATCAATTTGAATATTCATTTACTAATGTGAATCGATCACTCATTGGTTACGGCGCGATTTTTTCCCGTCCATCGTTCTTTTAAGTTGACTTTCAAACCTAAGTCTCGCAATGCTGCTTTTATGTCGTCCTCTAAATTTTCTCCATGAAATTGTAGTGCATCATTCAATAAGTCTTCAATGCCATATGCAATGAATTCTCTGGCCTCTTGATTATTTCTCACCGACATGTTCCGAATAGCCCAGGAAGCTTGTTGAATAACATTGGCACTTTTTGGATAAGTTTTGATGGCATCAATTATGACTGACACCGCTCCACAATCGTAGAATACTCCGGCATTTGACGGACTTTTCAACGTTAACGCTGATATACAAGCAAGCCCTGCAGTAACAACAGCTTCAGAACTCTGTAAGTTGATGAATTGGAATGAGCAAAATCTCTCGCATATCACAGGCATAACTCTGAACTATCAAAATTCTCAAATCATAACTGTTCCATGACTTTGTGGAATTCAAAGCTGGGTAATGTCCAGAAGTTGAAAAATGATCCAATTTTAAACAGTTGTTCTCTTCCATGAAAATACGGCGGACCATCGGAAATTTCGATGTTATGTTGAAATGATGAATAACAATCGAAATCATTTTCTCTTGTAGTAAGTGTGACTGGTCACCGAACAAGTAAAATGAATGAATAGAACTCAAGTTGCAATAATGAGTCGTAAATCATCAATTTTTTCTCAATAATTTAAAATAATTTTTGATCGTCTGTGCGCAAATGAGTCATTTGCACACTGTTTGTCGCTTTTCATTTGCTCACAGAAGATCCAAAAACATAGTATGATACTCGGGCGCAACGATTTTCGCATTCTCGTGACTATTTAGACCCTCGCCTGCGGCTCGGGTCTAAAAAAGTCACTCAAAGTGCGAAAACCATCGTTTGCGCCCTTGTATCATAATATACTAATATGCCATCAAAGTTGATCTAAATGAGATGCAGCTCACAGATAGCTCTAGGACTACAATATAAGCATATTGTATCATGTACTTTGTCTCACCTTTAATCTTTTGATGGCGTATATGATTAATGGAGATATTCCCGAAGTTACAATGTGAGCTTTCACGTCATCATTTCCCGCCAAATTCTTGAGTAGTTTGAGTGCTTGCCAATTAATTTTCTCAACTTCTGGATAATCGGTAAATACGTCTAAGATGAACTGCAATCCACCAGCATCTTCAAATTCTTGACAGAATTCATTTCTAACTATGAGTGATGCTGCTGTGAGCATGATTTCTCCTACTATTATTTTATCAGTCTTATGCGCTGTAAAGTTTGAAGAATATGCCTCGTATGATATAGTCTGATTCACAATTGGATTAGTGATGGATTAGTGATAAAAAAGATATCACAATATTTTGAAACTTACTGGATAATAGTTCAGTTAGGGTAAATAGAGTCTGTCGTGCAATAGCAGCAGCATGCTCATGAGCTTTTCCATAATTATGTCTGATATCATCATCCAGAGTCAAGGTTCTCAGTACAACACACACTTCTTTTACAACTGAAACACTTGCATCCTTCTCACTTAAAACAGATTTCAAATTTTCCAAGATTCCAGCACTGAAGATTTTCTGCCGGTTGATTTCGTGTTTGATGCAACATTCTCGTATCCATTTTAATATTAATTGTAATGTCTGAGAATCGCTGTGGTTTGCATCTAATAAACTGGAAAATTGAAATATTATTAGATAGGATGGTTACACTTGCAAAAGCATCACAAATCAATTACCTTTTCTGAAGGGAGACGCCAGCATCATCTAACAAATCTGGATTTCCTGTCATCAGTGATGTCATGGTTTTTAGAGCCGTTCTCAATAAAAGTGGCTCATCCTTACAGCTAGTTATCACATCTAGTAATGTAGTATAAGCCCCATTTTTTCCTGCAAAAACTCTTCGTGCAATATCTTTATCCAGTTCAGCTTTCAACTTATTCAAGAGTGGTGTGGCATGTTCATGTTCAGCCGTTTTTGCACACTCTGACAGCCTTTTGATACAGCAAGTGATATCGTCTGTATTTTTTTGTAGTGACAGATCCTTGATTATATTGGACAGATCAACATCCTGCAATCAAAGTGTGTAAACCGTTCAGATACTGTGTTGACATGTTCTGATCAACATAACTGTTGAAGATGTTAACATTGTTTCACATAAAATCTCAAGCTCCATAACAGTAAAAAATTGCAAAGCAGAAAGCTCACCTGTGCTTTAAACTGTTCTATGGCCTCTTTGATAGCTTCCTCTGGTGTCATGTCCAATTCCTCAATATTTTCTCGAACGACTTCATCGTAAGTTTCTTGAGATATTACTCGAACCATAATTGCAAATTTCAAAAGTGGGTCGTCTTGAAAAACTATTAGGTCCCAGACTTGCAATGCAATGTGCTCTAAATGTAGCAGACAGCAGAGCACCTCATTTCTGATGCAGTAGCTGCTGATGAAGCTGAATGGACACGGCGTAAAATTACTCAGAAACAGGTCTTTTTTGCTCACTTTCCTTATCGAGAGTGAATCAATAAGCGGCCGCTTTCAATTTTCAGTGCCATTTGATCGCGCGAGTCGCTCCTACGTATGTAATATGCCCACGGACCATTACTAAATAAGGTTATACTGGATCCAACGGAATTATTCAGTGAATAAAAGCGATAAAAGATGCGGGAGAAGCGTGCGCTGCGCACACAGACATAAAATTTTCATTCACTTGTGTGCGTCCCTGTTTTGATGAGGTTGCCAGACTCCAGAGAGGGGATGACATATGGTCTCCGTAGTAAACAAACCGTCAACACAAGACAGCAACGATGTCATTCATCAGAATCAAATTCTTGAATTAAAATTGTTAGCTACAATCAAGATTCTTGAGTAGATCAAATCCACGAGTGTTTGCATATTCGTGTAGCAAGAAGAAATGATAGATTTTTTGTGTTCTGAAAATAAAAAACGAGCGCGATAAATTTTTGACGTTTGGTGTTGTAACCGCGTTCACGGCGGTGCCGGTAGATTTGTTGTGCGTTGAAAAACGCGGACCCGTTTTCGAAGCTCATCTCGAACCCGAGGCGATCTAGACCTCGCGACTTTGCAAAAAAATGTCGCTCGCTTGTAGGTGCTATCAGTACAATAGCAACGATCTGGATTTTAATTATAGTCCGATCGCGAGTCCGGATCGTTCGAGTATCGAAAGCGAAGATGAAACGGTTCCCGTGCGACCCGACCCAATGGCTGTTACTAAATTACTAAGTATCCAAGGAAAAATTTCCTCGGTTCTGGATTACATCTATTTTGAGTTGGATAGGATTCCATTGCCCGATGGAGAGGATGACCTTCACAGGAGGCAGCAACGAGTGATTGAGTTCTCCACTAGGTTGTCAAGGAACTACTTGTATGATCTTGGAAGACAAATTGCTGATATTGAAAGGCATATGAAGGCTATTACCCCAGACTGTAAAATTCGATTGAGTAGAAGGGGAATCATACTTCACATGCAGGCTATTGAACAAAAACTCATCAGCGCTCACCAATTGCTTCTGGCTGCTCTGACTGCGTATTGGAAACATATACCTAGTTCAGTGCTGAGGAATCATCCTGGAAAATTGAAGGAAATACTAAAAGTGGTTGTGCAGCTTAAGAATTTTTGTTCAGACATAAAGATTACTCCTGAGTACTATTGTTCAGGTGATACTAGAGATTCATTCCTTGGAAAAGAGACTGAAACTAGGTGTGCTGCTATTTTGTCTAAATTCCACATGTATTCTGACAATGATTCCCAAGCACACAGTCACAGGACTAGATCTACAGTGGTGACTACTGCTCGCACTAAAAAACAGCGTAATAGAAAAATGTTGAACCGCTTGAGCATGTATACTGCAGACTTAAGACTGGCTAAGACTTATCAACCAAAGAAATCTAGAAGTATGTTTCAAATGTCCAAAGATAAGAAACATAGTTGTGGATCATTGAAACAACAACACAGTGACATGCTGCCAACATCCAGGAAGTGTTGTTCATTCGCAGAAAGAGGGTCATGTGAAGCTGTAGCAAATAAAACTGCTAAGATTGATGTCCCTATGAAAGAGGATGATATCAAAACAATGATGGAAACTGTCCCCTCAGATTTGGATGGTGTGAGTGCCAGATCTGTAAAATCCAGCAAACAGTCTGAGCATTTTAGAGTTTCCCACAGATCAGATGAAATTGATGATAACTCTGGAAAGCTGAGAGGTTTCAAAGAAAATGCCAAGACATCACAAGAAGAGGCAGAGCATGATCCAAAAGAGAAAAACATTTCATCTCTTATGCCTGTCATAGAAGACTTACTATGTTTGTTGCAAAACAAGCAAAGTAATGGAGAAGGCTCTCCACACAAATCTGTGGATTGTTTTCGCGATATTCTGCAAAAATTTCAACCTCACGGAAAATCAAGTGAGTTGATCTCAATTTTTCTATAAATTGAGCTTATTGAACAGATCAAATTTTCTTTCACTATGTGCAAGACTTTTTAATATGAACAAATATTGATATTCTTACAGGTGGACTTAACAGCTCCGGTGCCCAAGAGTTATGCAGTGTAGGAAAAAAAAATATGCGTTTGATATGTTACAATGCCAGAGAAGATGAAGCTTGTATAGAAGAAGTAGTTGAAACTAAGGATGAAGAAGAGATAAAATTTAATGATGCCTCCATTCAGGCCCATCATCTCAAGTTTGATGAAGCATTCAAATTATTAGTTTCTGATTCAACATTGTCTTGTCTCACTGAATATCGGGATCAGTACCATAAAACATTGGAATCCAATCCACTTTATACAAGCAGTACCCAAAATAAGCCTTGGGATTTAGTGGCATGGATTGCTGACAAACTTGTGGATGAACTTATCACGGATGTTTCAAATGAGTTCCAAATAGATGATGTAATACAAAAACTATTTGAGCTCGAATTTCAAGAATATTAACTTTGTAAGTATGGAAAAAAGATCAAAATTTCCGATATTTGTAATATTTACGCACTTTTGTGCAACTATCTATTTCCATAATCTCATGAAACTCAGAGAGTACAAATTTAAATTATGAAATGAGAATTGTAAATGTCTTTAGAGTAAGATTCAGTCAAAAAAATACATTTGGGACCATACAATTCCATCTGTTTTCTTTCATGAATACTCATAGCTATCCACATGTTAATATTTGTAGAAATTTGATTTTAATTTTAGAATATTTTACCAAGCCCTGAATAAGACGAAATCATTCCCATCTATAATTTTCAAGAACTAAAGCTGATTATCAGATTTTCCTCATTTTTTTTTCTTGACATGAGTCTATGAGAGATTTTATATTTATCATTTCAACAATCACTCGAAGTTTTTCCAATTAGTAAATACCTAGGATAATGGCTAGTCAGCAAAAATGCATGGAATCTTATTATGTAGCGATCTATGTTTCACTTCTATCGTGATGGTCGGATTAGTTTTGGTCAGGACGAAAATCTAATGGCGTATTTTTTTTTAAGTTTCTCTATCTGACAAAATTCTTCGAAAGAATCTGAATATATAAATGAAAGTGAAAGCTATATCCTGACTCATAGATGTTTGAAAAGTATTTCATCCTAAAAATTGAAGCTATCAATGTGCAATTATAGTAATTTTAATTTTCTCAGTATCATTTGTCTTGGTCAATGAACTCTGTTTTTGATCAAATTACTACGCTTATGTAGTACAATCATTTTTTTTCTACTATCGATTATACGAACGGTGATTATAGTGGCAATGTAAAGCGCTTATCAAGACGAGAAAATCTCCTAAATACGTCGAGGCGCCGGTGCCGTTATTCTTGGATACCACCGCTATGTGTTCTTTTTATATATAGCCTATATATCTATAGAATATAGCTGTTGTCAAACGATGAATCGCTGCGATGCCACGATGTTGTGTAAGCAAAAGCAGTTCATACTCGTGTGTACAATGCGTACTTGGCAATGCTCGTGCATGCAGGAAAATCCCGTCGCCGGTAATGTGCACTTGTTGAGTATGTAATTACTCAATCACATTAATGATAAAAGTATCTCAGGTTGCTCTAACACGTCGCAGATTTTCCAAGTTTTCCATAGGTTGAGAAATTGTTAACGAGATGAAGAAGATCGTCTGCATGCTTGGAAGTGATCTTATCAGTCAGGTGCTCTTCTTGTCTTATGTCTTGAAGTAAAAAGGTCCCTATTTTATAGAGTCGTTTGTGGTGTTCAAAGTACTCAGAATTGGTTGACTATTTTCTCTGATAGCAAGGTAAATGAAGTAGCTTACTAAATTTTGAATTGTAAATTGATTCAAACTCATACTCTATGCATCATGACAATTGATTGTTACACCAGTTATGATTATTTCATGAGAACTTTACGTTCCAGTGACTTGGAGAATTTTTTAGGACTTACATGTTCATACGCAAGTATATGAGGCCTACTGTTATTTTGAAAAATGATGATCCTGCTCACAGTGTTCTGCCTACTTGGTCTCTCCCAAGGCGACCCACGGGTGGCATTCAACACGACAAAGGTTGAAGTCCACATGGATGAAGTAGAGTACATAGGATTTTCTGTAGATGGGCTCAATGCAGCTGTCTCAAAAGTGAATGTAACTGTCACAAGCTCAGATTTGAACATCGTGGAAGTTGCTGTCTCACAGTTTGACCCCAATGGTATTCATAATGGTCTATACAATAGTACCATTAATGCTACAGGAATATTTCTTGGCAAAGCAGAGGTGTTTCTGTCAGTTACAATTAATGAGGTGAGATCCTTGTAATTAATCATTTTGATTGATTCTCATGTAAATTTTAACTTTTTGCAACTGACAACTGCATTGAGGCAGTATGAAGCTCTTAGAAACATTCACTAAAATGTTCTTAAGATACATTAAAATCATCCTATATTTTATTGATGTTATTGAGGTTGATTATTTGGTTGAAAGGTGGGATTCATAACTAATGGTACACAATGCACTGCTTTGATTTACAGCAATCATTTAAATCAGAGGTGGTGAACCTTATCGTCACAAGAAGAATGCGAAAAGTGGATATTATTTTCACAGCAAGTGTTGCAATACTAGTTTCAATTTTGTACATAAATTTTGGATGCGCTGTAGATTGGGATGTGTGCAAGAAGACTATAAAGAGACCAATTGGGCCACTAATCGGATGTTTTTGTCAGTTCATATGCATGCCAATGGTATGTTCTCTTATCTTCACTGCATCCTAAGCAAATAATTCGCATTGATAGACTATTCTGAATTTCACATGCATTCTTCATTCTTCAGATCAGCTATTTGCTAGCCATCACACTTTTTCCTGACAACCCAGAAATGCAGCTAGGAATTTTTTTCACGGGTATCAGCCCAAGTGGGGGTGCCTCTAATGTCTGGACTCTTCTCCTAGGAGGAAATATTAATTTATCTGTCACAATGACAACATTGTGCACTCTTGCTGCATTTGGTAAATATTTGTTTCAATAATGTTAGGACAGAACTTTTTTGTTCTTCTATGAATCTGGTTGAAACATATCTTTTACAAATCTGTAATTTTATGAATCAACTCATAAAAAATTTCAGCATTGATGCCATTGTGGATATTCACCCTTGGGAGACATATTTTTGATCGAGCAAATTTAGGACTTCCGTATCTGAAGATAGCTACATTAGCTGCAGGGCTTGTTATTCCCCTAGCAATTGGATATTTCATTCAGAAAAAGCTACCGAGACTATCTAAAACAATGGTGCGCATAATGAAACCTTTCTCTGCGATACTCGTGCTGTACATCGTTATCTTCGCCATAGTCACAAATTTGTACCTTTTCAAATTGTTCTCATGGGAGGTAATTGATTTTGACATTAATTTAATGATACGACATTAGTTGATTTGCTCAAATTCATGTCTTTCTTTCCAGATTATCCTGGCTGGAATGGGATTACCTTGGTTAGGGTTTTTGACTGGCCTTATACTTTCTTTCTTTTTACGTCAGCCTGATCAAGATACTAGAGCTATAGCGATCGAAACAGGAATTCAGAATACTGGCGTACCGATTTTCTTGCTCCGATTTTGCTTGGACCAACCTGCTGCTGACCTGACGACGGGTAAGCTATAGGCTTTCAAAAACAAACTTTTCTGCAAATAGACTTCATCTAAAGCAAAATTTTTTGTCATAGTTGTTCCCGTTTCTTGTGCAATAATGACTCCGCTACCGCTCTTGATCCTGTATCTCATAAAATTAGCATTTGAGAGAAGAAAATTGAAACGTCGGTCATCAAATGAGAAATTACAAGCCTCTCCACAAGATCCGGCTAATTCAACATCACTTCCATCTTCGAGATTGAATGAAGAAGCTGAATAAGCTACTCAACATTGAAGGGTAGCGTTCCTAATCGGCAAGTTTTGGACATTCTGCTGATACGTGTAAGGTAGCCGGACTCTCTCTTGAATCAGATTTAGAAACGTTTTATTCTGGTGGTAATTATTGTACGGTGTTTGCATTTCACAAATTTTTTCTGATAGTTGAGATTCGAACTTCAAAAACTAAAACAGTTCGATTAGTGTTTGGACCGCGAATCGATCAAACGCGATTGCTTTAGAGAACAAAGATGAGATTTTATTATATTGCAGTGTTGATAATTGCACAAAGTGTTTGTATGTAAAATAATCCTATTCTAAATCATGGCCGGGACGAGAATATGTAGCGTTTGGCCGTGTTTGTTATATTGTTTCTTTTTGTAAAAGAGTTTACTCTTCATTTACTTACTTCGAAACAGGGGTGGGGTATAGGATTTTGATATCCAAGCTGTTACATTTTTAAAATTAATTATTGACTCACGTGTATGGCTGTAACAGCCAATATCACGAACAAAAAAAGTTAGATTACTGTTCAACGAGAAAGTAATTTTTGGCAATTTTTGTAATTTTACAAATTTGCTAATTCAAATACATGATGCTGTTCGCTATATACCAATCTCTATGAATTTTCTTGGAATCAACACCGATGACCGAGCGTTGATATTAATACATCGAGACTCTGATATCAGTCCCGCTTTCACCCACCTTTTTTCAATTATTTCAAAAATAGATTCCGCAAAGATTTTAGGTTTTGGAATATAATTGAAAGAATAGAGTGTCCTTGGAGTTTATGTTGAGCCAAAATATTTTCTAACTGAACGGAAATGCACATCCGGGGGGAGTTTTTCTCAAATGTTTCTCGACAACCACTCTCTTACGAATTTTATGGCTGTGTAAAAAAAAACCACTAGCATGAACCCGATGTATATGCTTGTCTCGAATGCCTGCGTACGAGTTTTCCTTTGTCTACGCCAAATGTATTTTCTCCAAGGTCTGAGGAGTGAGGACCATATGTAGAGATATTACGAAATTTACGAAATATCTCTATGGTGAGGACTGATGAGCTAATGGCAGGATGAGGGGGTGGATGAGTGGCAGGATGTGCCTGCTCGAACGCGCTTCATAAGCATGAAAGTTTTGCAGCGAAATCTTCGAGCGTAAGTATTCGACTGAATTTTCTTTTCTAACATATTCTACAAACTTCGCTTATTCTTGACGAGGAATTTTTTTCTTCTCACTACAGTTCACGATCTATACGTAATTATCACGGTCGTATACGACCGTGGCAATTATGTTATAAGTATAATGAAATTGACGCAAAATTTGAGACTTCTTGACGATAACTCAACATTATGGGATGGAGGCGAGGATGCAGGCCTCCGATCGAGTTCCGATTTGCCAAGAGAAATGTAGCCTCTTTTGTATCTAGCACGATGAAATCTGAAATTGATGATAACAGATACCTATTTCAGCGATTTGCAATTGTGAAGAAATTCCCAGGGGAAACCTGTAATATTGGTCTATATTGAAATTGTCGGAAAAAGATTGCAGGTGCTTGTTCCGTAATAGATAACATTTAAAGCTCAATCGATTAAAAGTATTTCCTTTCAAGAGTAGTATTATTTTCTGAATTAAAACTAATCGAAATAAGTCGAGGAACACGTCGAAAGTATCGCCGCGTTCTCTAAATTAGGGAATGAAATAACTTCACGACCTTGGCCAAGTACTTCTTCTCTTCATCTCTAAAATGACTAGCCCCTAAGGGAATGAAAATTCAAACCAATTTTCAAAAAAATATCCGCGAGTGATAACAAAAAACGCGTAATAAGTAAATAAGACTGTTTTCTAGCTTTTGCTGCAACTGGGGCATCAAAAAACTCGACGATATCAAAATGTTGACCATTTTCTTGCGTCTTTCGTAGAACAAAAAGTTTACGGAAGCCTTCAATACAATTATTGCAGGTAATGCACTTGAAAATAAGAGATTTTGGCAATGCGCGCGACTCCGCTCAAAAACAATTCATTGTTGTCGAGTAGGACGATTGTCAGTAACACATAAGTAATTTATACTTATTGTATCCTTTTTCTCAATCACTTGCGGTTGAAGTCATGCATTATTTGCAGGTAATGATTTTGATTCGAGTGTGCATGTTCATGAAGCAACGTTGAAACCATGTTGAAAGCGAAATTGTTCAAATATTTTTCTTATTACATCGCGATGATTCGACGTTTGATAATTTGAATATATTATTAGTAATGTTTTTCCAGTAGTTATACTTATGTTCTATCAAGGCCACGTACGCCGAATCCAGCTCTGTATAACCTAATGGACATCAACAGTTCTACCGAAAGGGTTTCACAGAATTCATATAGATTATGCATATTAAAATCGCAGAGCGCACCTGCCACACGATGCATCGTCAGCCTGATTTCTGGGAAGCTCGGTCTGAACTTGTGCGACCGTTGTTATCGAGTTGACAAAACCGAGGACAAAACCTTCGAGAAAATCAAAATAAATTTTGCCCGGCGGGTTTACCACGCGCGAGGTGAGCCTTTTGCCAAGATGCATGCAATGAGACTTCAAAACGAGACTCTAAAATCCGAGCTCAAATCGCTCTTTTGATTATAAGTACTCGAATTGGAATTAAGAAAATCTTTGCGCAGACTAAAATATAATTCTGTAATAATGAAATGTTTTTGAATGCATGCAAAAAAATCAAATCGTTCTAAATAAGACTCCTACAGAATATTTTTTACAAGAGAACTGCATTGAATTAGTGAACTGCGTCTATAGTATTATGAATGATAACTCTTCAAAATTCTTTCAAAAACATCTTGCGATGAGGAAGATACTCGAGCTATACTGAGCAGCAACCAAAAAAAACCTTGTTTGTCTTTTAGCAATATTATCGGCTGCATTTTATGTTCCTTTGCTTCTGAAAACAGAAATCCCAGGCGCGCATCTTAATAGATCGCCAATATGTTCATCTATTTGCACAGTCTTCACCGGCATATAAGCAATAAATTACTATATATACCTCATTGTTAAACTCACTCGGAGTCCGAAGGAAAACCGGGAAAATCTGTCGCCGACCGGCCGACAAGATTATCTTTGGGGAAACTCGTCGCTCCGTCGCGTCGCAGTCGTCGCCAGACATCGATAGCTGAAAATACAAAGACATTATTTGTCCGCGACTGTCTGTCCGTCGAAACTCCGGTAGTAATTATCAAGCCCATCGGTACTTTTACATTATTGGTACCTGCTCGAATTTTCAGTTTTCGCGAGAGGGTCATAAATTTTTAGAACCGATGCATTTCGTCGAGGCAATGAAAGAAAGAGATAGATATAGATTGAGGAGAAAGAGGAGAACGCGCCCACAATTGTCACGTGGTTTTCCCTTTCCTTAAATGGGCGGTACCAAACAAACCGAAGGTGAGCCAATCGCTTGCTATTTCTTTGCCGATTTTTATTATGGAAGGGGTAAATCGAGAGGGATGAACGAAGAGAGAGCATGCACTAGCAGATTTCGCGCGCGGATGCACTGTCTTGTCTTAGATTTGGAGCAGCTTCAAGCTTCAATAGGTTATCATTGCCATCATTGCTCATGTGTCCTTCGTCTTGTGCAGTTCGTAGTGTGTTTCGTCGAGCCCTTCTCGTGTTTTGTCAGTCTGTTCGAACTTTGAAATATTTAATCCTGTCAAGTGATGTGGTCAAATTTATCTAATCGTAGCTGTCAACTCATTATTTAATGGGGTAAATAATGCGGTACGGACGACTGTGATTTTGCTACTTATGATACAAGCAGATATTCAAAGAAAATCGTTAGCCTGGTGATTCCTTGGATCACATCTAAATCTCGTGATTTCGAGATTTTTGCATCGTGATCCAGTGCATTATCACCGCAGCATCATCGTATTTCGTGGATTAATTTCTTCGATCGAGCCGAGGCCGATCAATCAATCCTGTAAGTACGAGAGCGACGATTGCATGGAAATCTCGAGGGCTATTCGAGATTTTGCAGAGCAATTGCAGAGTGGCATCATCCTATCGACAGAGGAGCTAATCTTCATCAACGTGAGTAACTAATTTTGATTTTTTTTTTTGACCGAACTAAGTGTGCGGATTGCAAAATTTTGCGAATTGCCTTCGATGATTTTGAAGATCGATGTCATCATTGAGAACTCGATTTTGGATCATTTCTTGCCCGTGTCAGCGTTCACCCTACTTTCACGAAGTCACCAGAGACATCAATTGATTATACTCGAATTAACCTATAACAATAATCCTATTCATGTCGGCATTCGGCAATCGGCATCACTCTTTGCGATAAACCAAAGTACACGTGTTCTCTCTCTCTCTCGATCTATATTACATATATCGAGTTACATTACAAGTCCCAACACGCATGTAAATTCAATTTCCCTCTCGATTTTATATCTTGGTTTGTTACACCTGTTAGTGACTGCAGAATACCCAAAATCAGTGTCAGATAACGTCACGTGGAAAAATACGTCTGTTCGGCGATTTGCGCATGCGATCGCTCGCTTTGAGTCAACCGTCAAAATTCAAAAGGTCCAGCAGCCGCTGCAGTCTGCAGTCGCAGACCATGAGTTTGTGTTTACGTGCGTCTTAAAGCCAGTCTAAAATCGTTCCTAAAAAGTGTTCACTAGGTCGCCGACGACGCCAAAGTGAACATCATCATGTGATACTCGATCTAGTGAATGAGCAACTTCTCCAGAGCTCATCGTGTTGTTTGTGTAACGTGATTTTTCTCGTAGAGGTTTCGTGTTGATTTTGGAGGTTGCTCTCTTTGTTGTTGTTTGTTTTGACTCGCGGGCGTGTTAGCTGCTCCCGGTGAAGCTTTTAGTGTCTGATTTGAAAAAATTTAGCGTTGGAAAAATGAGTGCATCAAAATTATCGCGAGCCTCGTTACTCAAACGACAATCGTGGAGAATGACAGATTCGTCCATCCTTATGGACGATAGTGACGAGGACGAGATGATGATGGCTAGCCGGTGCACCGGGCCATCGTCAGCGGCTAAAACAATGATCCAGGAATCCGACACGTGAGTTTTCAAGTTTCCAATTAGCCCAAGTGTTCCCAGGTCATTCTAAAGTTATGGCATCGCGAGTTCACATAATCGTTTTCGTAGTCGCGCTCATGAATCAAAATTTGTTGTTGAAATAAGAATTTTAATCAAAATCATGCAGAGCTAATTAAAATTGACCTGAAAATTAGAAATTTGCAAATTTTGGCTCGATTGCTAGAGAGAGACAGAGAGAGGAGGCGCGCGCAATCGAACAATTGAATCTCGATCGTCGGCATTGTTTTGTTTTGTGTCTTTGTTTATACCAAACGTCAAATAGCAACTGCAGGTTCTGACTTGCACAACGCACTCGGTCGTGGCGCCAATTGATCGAGCTGTTCAATTCAATCTGATTTCGGCAGCGAGTGCGAACAGTTCGATTTTTCCTCTTGCTGATCCAGGTATCGTGCTTGTGTTTCCACGAAGATTTTTCCAACGGCTTCTGAAAATCTTTCAGTTGATTTTCGTCGTAGTGTGCACCAGTTGTTCGTGATCGGTGTGTGCTGTCTTTCCCTGTCAGCGTGTCTTTGATTACATCCAGGTTTTTAAATTGACAAGAAAATTTTGACTTCTACATTGGTTACACTTCCTACACGAATTTCCCCTTTCTTTTTGTCATACTGTCCAACTATTTTTCCGATCAGAATTTTCCGTCATTTTGATACACGATCCAACTATTTATCCCAAAAAAGATTTACATCTTTTTTTATTCCACCTCGTATCTCGGATTTTTGAGGAATTTGATTTCACGTCGTTATTCTGCGCTATATTATACTTGATCCGCTGGCGATCTCTTTTATTCTGGTATCACCATTGATAACGTTTTGATCCGATTTCAATGAAGCAAAATTTTCGCCGATCTAATGTTTCGCACAGGTTTCGGAAGTATACCATATCCTTTTTGATCTGCCTTCGCAATCGTTTCTTCCTCCAAACGCGTGAAGATTTTTTTCAGCGGCTTACTAGTTATTCATCAATTTCAAAATTGTCTCTTTCCCTTTAAAATCCTTTTAATAAAAGATTTTACTAGCCAAGGCGTCAGTTATTCTCATGAATTAACCATCCAGACCAGGATGATTATGAGGTAGTCATATGCTTGGATTTTGAGAATTTTCATCTTATTTCAGTGAAGAAGAAGATTCAGACAGAAACGCAGAGGACGCTCAGTCCATAGATTCTGAAGAAGGTAAGGCACAAATATTTTTCGAAAAAATTAGATCTACTTCCTACATTTTCATCATGAATGCACTGATGAAATCACAGAAGATGGCTGTAAAATATTTCTACTCCCATTAATACTGAACTATTTAATTTTTCCAGAGGATCTGCAGTTCTTGAATTCGAGCCACAGGGTCTCGATTTTAGAGCATACATCAGACTCGGAAAGGTAAGAACTTTATTGCTTGTCTCACTTGAGAACAAGTTCTTACAAATTTTCTCGTGAATTTTCAGTGAAGCTGAGCCTACAGTATTGAGCAAAATGAAGAGACGCTCAACTATCTATGATGATCCTGAATCTTTGAGTGAGAAAAGTGTGGACCCTGATACTCCAATCACTATGCCAGCACGCAAAAAAGCCAAAAATATTTTATACAGTGATTCGGAATCTGAGGAGTAAGTTCATTCAATTAGAACTGTTCGTTCTCATGAATTTTATTTATTATTGTGATTACATTCTTGCAGCAATCAAATGCCAACTGATCAACCTATCAAAAAAAATCTCCAAGGTCTTTTATCAGATGATGAATCTGATGATGACGAACCAAATAAAGGATATCACCATGGTGAGATATAGATCATACCCTTAAGTGTCTATTCTGATAAACTTGATTTCCATTATCTGCTAAAAAAAACTTCATTTTCTAATTATGAAGTTCTGAAGAACTCATGCTTTAGATCTGTCACTTCTTAATGATTTTGAAAAAATTTAAAACTGAGCCATTTAAGCTTATCTTATTGCACCATTTCAAAAGTCAATCAATGGAATATCATAAGCTATTCAATTTCATAAAATGAGCTACTCGAGCTATTGATGATTGTGATGGGGTTTATTTTTCAACAGAGAAAAGTCAGGTGTATAGCAAAATCCTAATAGAAGACGATGATGAAATGCCTTCCTCAAAACCAAAGGCAAATGAATTAGACGTGACTCCAAATAGTCCTACACTACACGTTCCAAATGATGTCGCTGATGCGTCTATTGACGATTCGAGCACTAATAAATCTGTCAACACTCCTGTTCATGGTTCACCTAACATAAGTGAATCTCCTCGTGTTAGAAGAGCTTCTGGTTCACCCTCTCTGAATATTTTTGGCAACATTAGCAAGGATTCAGTAATTCTCCTAGATTCATCTGGTGAGTATAATTATTTTTACCCTTGAATAGTAATTCATGCAAATCTTTTTATCGATCACTAATGAAATTTTAGATGATGACATGGACCAAGATGCAGACGATATCTCGAAAAAACTTAGCAAAGAAGACGATGTTGAAAAGAAGAAGCAACATCTGTTGTCATGTATTGACCGTACTCAAACGCAGTTGAACAAGCTGAATGTAAGTTTTGATGAGATTGGATTTTATACCAAATTCGTACAGTTTGAGCAAAATTTCTTGAATTTTCAGAGATTCGCTGAATCTGTAGATATTAATCAATTACCCGATAAGGGTGAAAAAGTATTTGATAGCATTGAAGAGCAGAAAGAAAAATTGGCTCAACTCAAGAGAGAGCTAGCAGTTTTAACGCGAGTGCCTATAGCAAGCCCTCTCCAAACCAGAAATATTTCTTCAGTGCCGAGCCCCTACAATATTCAAAAGAAGAGATTAGGGTCTCCATCCAGAGACCAAGAAAACGTGGACGTTCAACCTAAGATTAAACTTGAGGGCGTTACACCCCTCAAGATTCATTCACCAGTAAAGAATGGGAGCGGCCTCGCGTCCAAATACGAGAGCCATTCAGATGGTAACAAATTTCTATCTATCAAGAAAGAAATGTTCCATTCTAGTCCAAACGTGGTCAGGCTGAATGGAAACCACGAAAGTGATGAGAAACTCTTTGTGAAGAAGCAAGATCCCTACCAAGATTCTTCTGAAGATTATTCTGATGAAGATGAATCTGGCGAATATGATGAAGACGAGCATGACTACGATTCCTATGAAGGCTACAGTGAGGATGAGCAAGGTGCTTGGAATAGGAAGTTATTCCGGAAGAGTTTCAAAAAGAAGAGACAGTCAATGAATAAATCAGAATTCTGGGAAAATCGACCCGATTTTGACTTGGGTGATATTCCAACTGTTCCAAAACGTGGATTTCGCTTGGCTGACCTTGGAGATCAAGCTCTTAATACTCTTTTAAATCAACAATCTCTCACCCATGATAGGCTTTCACAGTTGCACAAGTCGTTAACAACTAGACCAGCAGAGGATTATAGAGAACAGGATCCTCCTGGTTTGAAAATTCCTTTGATGCCTCATCAGCAGCATGCCTTAGCTTGGATGAAGTGGCGTGAAACCCAAAATCCAAGGGGAGGTATATTAGGTAAGTGTCTTGATTCTTCCGTATCTCTGTCTTGACGGGATTGAAAATTTTTGAAAAAAACTTGGGAATTTTTTATTGTCAACAGCTGACGACATGGGCTTGGGCAAAACTCTATCCATGATATCTTTAGTCCTCGCAACTATAAACGAAAAACACGGAAATGATAGCGATAGTGACAGTGATGACGAGTGGATCTCTCGCAAAAAACACAAGAGTAAGTGCACTTTGAAGAATGGTCATTTGATGTTATTGATGCAATGTTGAATGTGTAAGAATCTAAATGATCTTTCCAGGAGTCTACGGCAAAACTCTCGTAGTGTGCCCAGCATCTCTATTGCAGCAGTGGGAGAAGGAAGTGAAGAAACGATGCAATCGAGGTATCCTAACGACATACCTTCTTCATGGTCCAAATAGAGTTTCTGACGAGAGGAAGCTTGCAAGATACAATATTGTCATTACAACATATCAAATCTTGGTCAATGAGCACCGAGCAAACTCGAAAATGTACCAGGTACAGATTTTTTCTAGAATTCTTCCTTGATTCTACAAGTACATCTAGATCTCAGTAGATAGTGCTTGCTCACCTTGAAATTCAATTCCTGAGATTCATTTCCTCAGCTTTTGATTCCCTGAAAGCTTCTGTTCCTTTACCTTGCTCTGACTGCTTGCACTCTTGTATCAAATGTGTGAGGGAATTCTCTGTCGCAAGTGATTCAGATGATTTGTTTTCACAATTGCTTGGGCGAATTCTCGATCTATTTATTCATCTATCTATTCAACAATATGAATGGGCATTGTTGCCCAAGTACACGAATTCATAATAAAATATTAATAATCACCAGGTAGGTGTGACAAACAAATCTTGAATCGAAATGATACTTCAAATTACCGAAATAGTAGAGAATAATAAGAATAAAAATAGGCATTTCAGTAACTCACCTATGACTTGAAATACATCTTCTGAATGTCAGATTCTATAGACTGTTGGAAAAATTGACTCGAGAAATATTGATACGAGTTTTTTTCTGATCTCAGATGATTGATACTTCTTCAAAGTTCAATTCTCATCCTTAATCTAAACTTCCAGATGGAGTGGAACAGAGTAATTCTTGATGAAGCCCACTTTGTTCGAAACCACAAAAGTCAAGCTAGTGTTGCTGTATGCGGCCTAAGAGGTAGATACAAGTGGGCTCTGACTGGAACTCCTATCCAGAACAAAGAAATGGATCTGTATGCCATTCTCAAATTTCTTGAGTGCTCTCCATTTGATGAACTTCCCGTTTGGAGGAGATGGGTTGACAACAAGAATGATGCTGGAAAGCAAAGATTGATCGCTCTAATGAAGTCATTGATGCTGCGACGCACCAAACAAGAGTTGCAAACTAAAGGAACTTTCAAGACTTTGCCAGACAAGACTGTGCATCAAATAGAAATTGATATGGATGAGGAAGAGAAAGCCGCTTATCAGAAGATACTGCTTTACTCTCGTACACTCTTTGCTCAATTTTTAGCTCAAAGAGGCCATGATGCTGGAAAGATTGAAAAACCAACGTGTAAGTTTGACTGATGCTCGACAATACAAAAATTTTCATCTTCAGTTTTTAATAAGCCTCACTTCTTCCAGTGGAAATGGTATCTCAATTCACCAGGGCTCAAAGAGTGATGTTAGACAGTCATGACAAAGTCTCAGCTCACGAAATCCTCGTCCTGATCCTGCGATTGAGACAAATGTGTTGCCATCCAGCATTAATACATGCTATGCTTGACCAGGAAGATGCCGAAATAAGTGGCATTGCTAGTGAAGAGTTGAACTCGAATGTTCTGGGACAATTGAACAGTATGTCTATACACGAAGAGGACGAAGGCGTCGAAGATTTTGTGGCGGAGTTCAGATTCAATGAAAAAGTTACATCGAATCTTCTCTCTACTCAAAATCCAGTATTTGATGATGACAGATGCAGTTCAAAGGTAGTACAACCTTTTGATTATTGCAATTCTTCTTATGATTGAGTGCAAGAAATTTATCTCGGATAAATATCACTCAATTCGAATCATTAATTATCTTCTTGTCTCATTAAAGGTTCGAGCTATCATTAAAAAAATTGAGGAGTTGCTGGAAACTGGTGATAAGATAGTTGTAGTCTCTCAATGGACAGGATTCTTAAAGGTCATTGCTAAGAATCTGGATAATATTGATGATGCTCGATACGCTATGTTCACTGGTGAAGTTGAAGTCAAGAAAAGACAGGTAATTGAATAGTGGTCCCTTCTTTCAAATTTCATCGATTTATATAGGGCGGAGGAACTAAATTTGTGTTGAATCATTTCAGCCCATTGTTGACAGATTCAACGATTCAGACGAAGAAAATAACGTTCTTCTTCTGTCACTGACGGCTGGCGGCGTTGGTCTCAACTTGATAGGAGGAAACCATCTCCTGCTAATTGACATTCATTGGAATCCACAATTGGAAAATCAAGCTCAAGATCGAATCTACAGATTTGGCCAAAAGAAGAATGTCCATGTTTACAAGTAAGTTACTTTTGTCACCTGCATTTTTCTCCTTCATGTGCAATACTTCATGGAATTTTCATTTTTATAGGTTCATCTGTCGTGATACAATCGAGTTCAGGGTTAAATATCTCCAAGACAAGAAATTGGATATTGCAAACCATGTCTTGACTGGCACAAGATCAATGTCTTCAAAGCTAACCATCGAAGATCTCAAAACCCTGTTCTCCTAAGAATCCTGTTGATAGTTACTTGCAAAGTTCTTCAATGTACATAATGAGGTATTTAATCGTTAGTGCAATTAAGCGTTCTCGTTAAATTAGCCTATTCTAGAGCTAAAGTGAAATTGATCCTTCTATAGTTATTTTTCCACGAACAATGTTGAAATTAATTAAAATACTGCTAGACGTAATAGCTATCTTGTTAGTCAGTTTTTATTCTTTTACCAGAGAATATTCTGGGACTATTAAAGTCTAGTCTAAGTTCAAATAAAGATTTACGTTTCATATAACACAATCTTTTGAATTCATCGCTCACCTTAGTACCTGCCATAATATTTCAGTCTTCCGAGTAGTTTTCGAATTAAAATTTCGATTGGATGAATCATTGAGTAGATTTCATTGTCGTCACTTGATAAGCTCCTCTCAAATCTTCGAAATCTCGGTTGTGAACATTCTAAAAACTCGAAGCTTGTCCATTACAATTCAAGTTTTGGTTGAATCGCTATTTCAACATCATTGTTGCAAAATCGCTGTAAAGACCTCAGATGATTAATTTCGCTTTCTTTGGGCACAAGATTTCCACCTCAAAATAGTGTCACATTGTCTGATATTTCTCAGCAACACTACCAAGATCCCCGGTAGTAAAAAATCTTGAACTCTATAAATAGTAATGAATCCAGCAACAGGAAGTAAGCCTACATTCATCAATAAGAAGCCAGCTTGAAATCCTTCAAAAGCTAAAAGTTTCCATGTTTAGGATTTCCATAGTCAATTGCTGGTAATTCTGATAACAAACCCATTAAAACTTGCACAATTTTGTGCTTAGTTTCTTTACAGTCATGATAATTTACATATTTGATGAAGCGCATTGAAATATGTGATAAAACAGTTAGAGATCAGTTTGTTGGATGTTCACTTGATCTCCATTTTTCTAAATGTAGTGCCCATTTGTAGATAATTTTTTCGGAGCTTCGTATAATAGTTAAGAGGTGATTGGATAAATGTACACTCATAGTTTCCTTGGATTTTAAGAATATTTTAAAATTTCATCAAGGTCACAATGGAAAGGTGAGAGCTGCTTGGTTTCAAAGATGATTGCATCAATGCTCTAGTTTTGTAATATTGATTTCTTTTTTGATCGATCTCGAATAAATATCTATGTGTCTTGGGGCTGAAAATTTCGTGAGCTTTGAGTAGAGAAAAGATAGGTACTGATTTCAGTGTCATGGGACTTGATTTGTTCGATTTAGGTAAAGAGCGTTAAATACTAGTATCAATTGCCCTAGAACTTTGAAAAATTTGTTGATGATCATTGCTCATCCATCAAATGTTATTTTTCGAGAATTTGGTGAATCAAAAACAATGTCCTGAGTATTTTGGAATAATTTGTTTCTTGGGTTGAATTGATTCTGGAGTGAATTGGTTAGAGAAATCTTGGACAGCTTGTAGTGGACTTCTTCAAGACTTTTCTAGGTGTCTCCTAAGTTGACAGGAGTAGTAAGCCTCGAGATTCGGAGAAATGGACATGAACTCATTACTTGTGTAAAATTTCTTTATTGTGTATCAAAAACGGAAGAATTCAACTATTAGTAGTATAGTGATATACATCTCCATTTTTCCAACCATTTTGTCCAATTTGACCGTTTTGACCATTCATTTTTGTTGATTTACTTGTCGCACTGATGTTGCTGTTCCATATTCCATAACAAAAATATATGCTCAATCCTGCAACAAATTGATTTTCCCAAAGCAATTTGAAATATCCATCGAATCTGTGACATGACAATTCATTAATGATTCAAGAGACTCACCAACTGCCATCCAAATTGCGAATCTGACCCATGTCATTATGTCTAGCATCATCATTAAATACACATTAATTAAAATACTGAGCCCTGGTATAAATGGAACACACGGAACCTGAAATATGTATCAAATAAGTATTCGATATCCTTTTAGATTCATATGCTTTTTAAAAAATGCAAAAGGCTTTACCGAAAAACTAAGCTGCTTATCACACTTTGGTTGCAAATGTATGAATAATAAAATCAACATCAACACAACTGTGAGAATCGACATGGGTATGAGAGGTGTCAGATTACCATCCGCAACTTCTTTAGAGTAGGCTGAGATCATAGAAGTCAGGAAAATACACACTAAAACTGAAAAGAGAAGTAACGAATGTCACAATTTTAATCGAATCCAATTCAGAATTTTGAATTCATTGCCAGCTTACAGTAAGAAAATACTAGAGAGGTTACTAATCTCGAAGTGAGTCTTGTAGAATAAGTCAGTCTTTTGTAGTTGATCAATTGCGCCACGATTGTCGAGGCTGAGAATATTTCAACATCGTTCTTCTTCTCGTAAGAATTGCTTTCTTCATATCTACAAAAACCGAAATTAATTACGATTATTATCTAACACGTGTATGGATATCGATATAAGAGAAAAATATTATTACCTTAAAATAAGTACACAAGCTGCAACGATAGAGTAAGCTAAGAGAGTGCCGATACTCATCATATTGATAAGCTGACTGAGTTCGAAGATCGCCGCCAAAACTCCTATTTCGTGCAATGCAGAATTGATCATATCATTATCTCATTATTCCTTATTATTTCGTAGTAACATTAGAAAAGATATTAAGATTACCAGTGAGAAGCCCAGCTGAGAGTGTGCCCATCAATGGAGTGTGAAAACGCGAGCTTACTTTACCCATCCACTTGAAAATCAAACCATCCGATGCCATTGCGTAGATTATTCTGGGCAGTGGAAACATGGATCCCAAGAGACTGTAATATAGATTGGGATTTTTAGTGAATTCAATCATTTTAAAATAATTTTGATTCAATCAGGAGTCCTGAATTTCTTTGTGAAGCTGATGTCGGTTTATTTTCCGGGAAAGCTCACAATTGGTCGTAACTTGAAAATAAAACGATGACATCACTTTTTATTGACGCTGCTTTATCTATGTGTTGAGTTTTCGCATTTCCATGAATTTTCTATGCTTATTACCTAATGAATCTTGGCCAAGGCTACCAAAGATAAGTAATGGACTCACAATGCAAGAAAAAAAGCCACGAACTTGAAAATAGATTTCCATTTCGATATCAAAATGCGCACACAGGGTCATTTCTAAGACTCTGTATACTTGAACTTATCAACTACTCATCTCTATTTACAACTCGTAAGTCAATTTTGATTTCAGAATGAATCTTTGAGGTGCTTATTCTCTCACGATTGTGAGATTGATTTTTACCTGGCACACAATCCACAAATTGCTCCAGCAGTGACGATGTATCGAGCCCAATCCCATCCGATTGTCTTGAACATATGAGGAAATGGTGCATCGGGATTTTGTTCATAATAAGGCAATACCGTCGTTAAAACGGTCGACACTCCAAAATAGGCGAGGAAAACGACAGTGAGCGATGCTATAATCGCAATTGGGATGTTTCTTTGTGGATTTTTGGCTTCTTCTCCTGCAGTTGCGACGCAGTCGAATCCGATAAAACCGTAAAAGCAGGTTGCAGCGCCGGTTATCACACCGGGCAATCCAAAAGGCATAAAACCACCGGTACCTTTGGAGCAGTCGGCTTTTGTGCAGCTTGGACTCAGTTTCCAATTATTTAGATTAGCTGAAAAATTTCAAAATGTAAAATCAATCGTTTTGTTCTGTTATTATTATTATTACTATTATTTTTTTTTTAATTCCAAGGTACGAAGTTAAAGGACTTCAATTCTGGACATGCTGTCGTATACTTTAAATTTAGATATTTTCAAAAAGAGATATTATACATTTTTAGAGGTGTCTGCAAAAGGTGCAATTTAGTAGACGATAGGATTCTATCTTACCTTTCATCGCACCTGCGATCACGACAAATAGCACAACCGAGAGATTGGCCAAAGTGAACACATTGTTTGCTGTTGACGATTCTTTCGCTCCTACAGCTAGGGCAACTGCAAATCCATTTTTCATCTTATTAGTGTTATACAAATCAATCGATATTTTTGTATGAATATTAGGTATAAATTGAAGTCACGATTGATATTAATAGTGTGAGGACAATTATTTTACTTGATTAACACGTTCGCTGCGGCGCCGTTTTTTCGTAATTTTATTTTGGTCATGAACTGGACCCCCGCATTTCGATGGAAATGCCCATATTGGTCTAGACTCTTTTTTATCTCATTGTTTACGTTCTTGGCAAAGTAAACCACCATGATAGATTTTTTTGGGAAAATTTTCCGAGCAAGTCTGAGTCGGCAAAGATTGAAAGATGAAAAATCGCGGGTCCCACCGGTGGGACCCGTCGCAGCGAACGTGTTAATCAGCCAGGTCTGAACGTATCTTAGTACTCACCTGAAAATGCAAGGGTGACACCAAATGCAAAAAAATCAGGGTACGTAGACAGGTGAGAAACATCGATAGGAGCGGCACTTTCGAAGGCGTTCCTCATCGAATTATTGAACAAGGCATCGACGTATGTACTAAGACCTCTCACAACACTTGCTGAGCCTATCACGTACTCTAGGATAAGGGTCCAACCTATCAAGAAGGCCACAAACTCGCCCATCGTTACGTAGCTGTAGACGTATGCTGAGCCTGCTCTTGGTACCCTGGCACCGAATTCTGCATAGCAAAGACCTGCAATTGGAAAACCACATGTTCGTATGACCCATGAATATTATCATTACGTTCGAAATTTTTACTGCACACTTTGTACTTTTACCCGATTTATAACATTGAACATTATAAAAGAGATCGAGAGTCTAATCCTTTTCAAAACCCGCTCTATTTGGAATTCTTTAAAAATGAATTTCGGTAACAGAATAAACAAGAAAGGTATTAAGCAATTAAACGCAGAAAGAAGTTCATGAATCAGGATTGGATGCGTTATCTTGATAGTTGTACAATGAGAGCATTGGATAATGATGCACATGTACCTTGCCTTGCACGATAAAGTGTCGATTTGATTTTATCACTCATATATGATAGATTAAAACTGCAAATTGTAATACCTAGATATGTCTGACACGCTTGCAATGATGTCGTGCCACTACAAAGTTTTCATTCTCATCAACACCCGCGTAGCAAGTCATAAAAGTTTGTTCAGATTATCTGAAAACCTCTTCAATTGTCATTTTCTAAGTTTGAACGCTATTCTTGCATTGAAATTGAATGAGCTTTTTTCTGCATGTAAATGCTTTCATTTATTTCTAACAACTCGGAACTTACATAAAAATTCTTACAGCTTGGACCATTTCCAAATGAGAAAACCATCGTCGAATTCTTGTATGAAAAAGGAAGGATCAAAAAATATCAGTCTAAACTATCACCTGCAATCATAGATGCGACAGCGGCAATGGCAAAGGATATTATGACCGCTGGACCAGCTGTCTTCATTGCTACCGATCCTGCAAGCACGTAGACGCCTACTCCAAGAGTTGAACCGATTCCAAGGGCTGTGAGATCTAGAGCGCTGAGACATCGTGCCAGCGATGTTTCGCCACTGCTGCAATCTTCCATTGGTTTTTTACGGCCAAAAGCCCGCCACAGGTCTATCCCACGCATCTCTTGGTACCTATGTAGCTAAATTAATTCAACTCAATTATATTGATGTTGACTTAGGATTCAAATTTTTTTTTAATTTTCATTTTTCAGATTGTACGTGAAACTATGTAGATTTGAAAATCGTTCTTCAGCAAGGAGGTGATCACAGTGGTATATCCTGAAAGAATTGGCAAAATGAATAAGAGGAAGAATTTGAAAAATTAGGGTTATATTGCTGAAGCAATGCGATAGCGATCCTTCGACTCGATTGGTATCTGTCAAATTTCACTGATGAAAACTCCTGTTTGCCAGAGTCTCAAGAGAAGATTCGTCCAATTCTTTGGTGAGTGAATGGCAAATATGCATTTTTCTATACAGCAAAAGATCTGCCACCAGGTGCAAAACAAAATTTTGATGTCTGTCAATAGATTATTCGAAATCAACGGGACACTTGAGTAATATTGAACTGCAATATGATAAAATCACTATGATATGAAAAAATCTCTTATGCCAGTTTTAAAAACACTCGAAATACTCCATCTCTAGTAACGTTGATTAAAACATGACTCATGCAAAAAAATACAACTTAAACAGTACCAGAGACAAAGCTACGAATGAAGCTACGAATTATTTCAGCTGGTTCAATATTTTTAGAACCACGCAATTTCATAATCATAATTTTTTGCTGTTTGCTCACAAAGGCTCTTGCGCCTCACGTTGAATTGCTTTGCTCACGTGATAGCAATTTCAGACTAAAATCCCAAAACATCCTCTTTGAAACGATTTTGGAAGGACTTCATCATTATGTGGCCTTGGATGACGATTACTACAAATTAAGCTTGAAGATAGGAGGAATTATTTAATTTTTGACTCATTGTAAGAACCGAATTTTGAATAGAGTATTATTGAAACTGTTTTTTTTTGCAAACATAACGCACGTACTGCTGATCCTTCCAAATTGAACTTTTTGACGACAATAACTCGTCGACAATGATGAATTTATTCTGTGATGAAAAACATGGCCTTCTAAATTGCTCTCGTGATTCGTCACTAACATATTCAATTTTGATGAAGTAGATCGTGAGTTTTTTTTATATTCAGCCAAATGGGACAACGATCTAACTGAAACGAGAAATATCCGCTAAGATTTCTAATGCTTATCAAGATCTTATGACTCGCGATCGCATCGCGATCCGATGTGCTATAAAATATCTCTCTGCTTCAAATTTGATTTGGATTGTAAGCCGTCAGTCGAAGCTGACAGTTGAACATAGCTGGAATCTTTACAGTGAACTCATTCCAAATAAATTTTCGGGATGCTTCAAATTCTGTCTTGAACGGAACCGCGGGTCTGGATTTCGGTATTTTTCGCGATCGGGACACTCGAGGGATAGTTGTTCACAGTGCTCCTACTTGTTCCTGAAGGAGTCATAAGTCACACTGAAATGTCGACGAAAACGGGTCACACTATCTTGTAGGGTTACGCGAGTAGATTCAAATCCCTTTCCAACGAAAATCGCTGCTGATAATTTACCAAAATGCGAGCAAAAAGAGTGGAAACGTCATTTAACTCCACGTATTTTCTTGGCATATGTTAACCAGACATTGGGTATCAAAAGTACATCGACTGACACAAAGTCTCCAAATGGGCTAGAAGAGTGTCAATGTGCAGTTCTATAGGAAATTTCCCGTAGAACATGCTGATGTATTTCATTTTTTGATACCTAGTTGTAGTTTTTGAGACGAGAACGAAGTAGAATAAAATCTGTTAGCAAAATGCAATTTTGTAGCAACGTTTATACCGAGAATTGCATCGCCAAAGAGAGTATGTGGACCAAGATGAGGCATTGATTCATGATTCCTATTGCATTTTCCCATGAAGAATCCCAATTTGAGCCCAGAGTTTTTCGTACCAGTCAGGTTTTCATTTGAATCACGAAGAACTGTCGTAATTCTCCAAAAACTTCCAGATTTTATTCAAATTTTTCAAAAAACACAAAGCAATCAATTAAGAGCTGTTCCCACAAAGTCAAAAAAGAGCTTTACGATGTACTTGTTCAATGTATTTCAGTTTGCTTAATATGATACGAAAGGTGCAATGATCCAAAAACGCGCTTAGAAATGAACCACGGTACTGACTTGATCGAGCTTTTATCTATCGAATCATAATGAATTATGGAAAATCACGACAGTTCTTCGTGATTCGAGATCGTTGAGTGGAAACCTGACTAGTACGGGAAAAACTGGGCTCAAGTTCGGATTCTACATGAAAAATACAAAAGAAATCATAAACCAATGCCTCATCTTGGTCCACCTACCCTCCTGTCGATTCAATTCTCAAAACAAGACGTTACTAATGAGATTGAATTTTGCTAACGACTCTTGCTCTACTCCGTTCACATCTCAAGAACTAAGCTAGGTATCAAATTAACATATGCCGATAGAAATACATGGAGTTGAATGACTTTTCACATTTTTCGCCCATATTCTGGTAAATGATCAGCTGCAATTTTTTTTGAAACGGGATTTGAATGTACTCGCATAACCCTACAAGATAGCGTAACCTGTTTTTGGTCGACATTTCAGCGAGACTTGTGACTCTTTCAGGAGCACTGTGTGTTTTAACGCGTATCAAATTTTGCCACGCGAAAAATACCGAAATTCGGACCCGCGGGTATCGCGTATAAGGCACACGGATTCCATACGGGACGACTGTGGATACCCAAGGCCAAAAATTTTGGTGCAAAATTGAAAACGTTATACTTGGATGATTTATCTTTTCGACTTACTGAAAAAGATCACGAAGACAAAGTTACTCAGATTTCTGCCCATGTGAATTTTATTTGCAACAGGCTAGTTCCATGCTTTTTAATATAATTTCTCTTCTCATGATAGAGAGCACTGGATATCAACTTTTGCATTTTTCAAAGTCCAAAATTACTCGATTTTTTATGTGTCCAGCCTATAACAGGCTCAAGCATTCTATCTGCTTTTTATACGAAGAAATTTCTTTCGAGATCTGATACTTGTTTTGTGAATGGATCGATAGTAAAATTACCAGGGTACCATTACCGAATGCCACGAAGACACAATCATCGATATTTATTTCATTAGGGTTTTGATCATTGGAGCTAGTTTTTCACGAGTTACTGTTTGACATAGAGTGTAATACGCATATCTACAGCCTTCACATTACACTTTGCTTTGAGAAAATCATTCCGGGATTCCTCTGTTATCAATTTCGATTGAACCAACATAAATCGGATGATTTTGAATCGGCGCACCGATTGAAGGTTTTTTAGTATATTCTCACCGTTCAGAATTCCAATTCGACAATAGGATTATTATTGACAAGGATAACTGTTATCTTGATGAGTTGTTAAGTCACTTAGGCATTGGGAACGAATGTTTGCAGACAACTGTAGGATCTAACTGTCCATTGACATAAAAATTTCGTGCAAATATTTTTGACGTGTCATCTCACAAAAAAAAGTCAATAAATAGGAATCCTATAGCGTTCCCGAAGATATTGAGTGTATCATGACAATTTTTTTTGAAAAAAAAACAAATATTTTGAGTAGCCGGGTACACCGATGCTCAGTTAAGGTTTAAGAAAAGCGTGTAAAGAAAAATTTACTAACTCTCATGTTATTCAGTGAAACAATTTCAAAAAATAATGAGGTTGTACAAAATATTTTGGCCGAGTATTCTGAAATAGTTTCATCTACAAACGAGTTGTTGGGATAATTTCAAAAATCGTTTTCTACTCCCTCACATTTTACCCAGCCGATCTTCGAGTAGTTTTCGCGCGGCATAGAAAGTTGTCGTCTGCTAAATTTCTCACCGAGAGAGCCTTGCTCCATGAAAAATCTTCAAAATCCATGATGTTTACAGCAACAATTTTTTCTTATAGGATCTTCACACTTTGGCGGAAACAGAAGATAGTTTGAAGCCAGTTCTACACAAACTAACGGCACGCGGTGGTCGTACTGATGATGCAAAAAGCAAACGCTACTTCGTCACTTTTATTCCCGAGGAGGCATCGACCAGGAACTATATTCTTCCACAACGATGGGGCAGTTGCAAGCGACTGGCGCGCGTCTGTCGTTCGAGAACATCTTTGGTCTTATGCGATGGATGAGAAGCGAGGTTTGGTTTGCTATATATTTGGTACAACACGCGGACGATTCATGGTAACCCCATACTAAAATTCCATACGAATGTGCGAAGCCAAAAAATACTACGCGGTCTCGCCTGATGTTTGATTTTGATCAATTTAGCCAATCTATCTATATAAGTGGTGAGTGATTTGATAAACAGGGAATAGGTCGTTTTTTATTTCATTCTTTGATCGCCAAAAGGTTCGCTACACTGATGGTGCTGAAGTATTCAAGTTTATTTTTGGGATGCGTGTACGGGTAGTCTTAGACGAGTAGTTCGACTCCGAGATCATTTCAAATTGTAGCGCCACGAGCTTAATATTGCTTCCGCAACAATACGCAGCTGGGCGATGGTAATTTTTCCCGTGATAAGTCGTCGTCGCTCGATGCTGATTAGCGTAATTGTAAGTTGATGGGAGACGAATTAATCGATTCCGTCTACTTCAAGAATTTTTGACAATTATCAATTATTACTCATTTTTTAATTGACCCACGCGATGTTTACATTCATTTACTAGGAAATTGAATCGAAACTACTTCCGATTGCGAGCTATTGTCTCATTCATAACGATTTTCAAGTAAATTTTGGTTTAACGAGCTGAGCATTTTGATAGGCATATTTTCAATTTTGCAGATTGGAAACAGATGTCAGAGGCAAGTGTTTTGAATGATAACTTGCAATTTTGATAGGAATGATCAATCGGAGCAGTCATATCAATCTGAGCAATCATCCAAGACTGATAGAACTTTCACACACACTTTTTAAGAGTAATCGCGATGTCATTGATATCTTCAAAACAATTATATGTCACCTTTTGATGATCCAGCTCTTGTTATCGATTCTCTAATTTGATAATTTATTCAGTTTCAGACAGAAAGTACATTAGCAAAGTTTCTGTCATCATTCACTCATTTTAAATCGATGTCCCTGTATCAGAACGTTTTATGTTCATTCAAAACGTGTCTCTCAACGTTTGACTTGTGCTGTCATACTTGATAACACGAACTTCGTTCAATGACAGATATAGAATTCACAGATCATTCGGTTAATGAAAAACCATAAGCTACAAATTTTTTTGGACCAAATCCCGACCGTATCAACGGTCTTTCCGATATTAGTATGCTGTTTACTTTGAGCCTCTTCGTGTACGCATTTGATAAATTTTGTAACTCCTCATCAATTTTGGGAAATCTAGGGAATATCATTGCGTCAACGGATCAAACTCGCTTTACGAATTATACTGATATCGCTCTTTACCTTATTCTTACGTCGGGGGAATTTTCGATTTTTTACACTCTTCTTCTTGCATTGAAGAAATGAGATTAACCGTAAGAGTACAATAGTGAAATGAGATGAAATGGTCTTACTTCTAGCTTTTAAAAAACAGCAAATTCAATAGATCACACACGATATCAGGTTTTGAAAGTCAGCGAAACGATTCATGAAAGGTATTAGAAGAGTCGTCGTGCCTTAATCCCTTTATAGATGATCAT
The DNA here is from genome assembly GCA_029851415.1 of Eretmocerus hayati. Classification (NCBI taxonomy): domain Eukaryota; kingdom Metazoa; phylum Arthropoda; class Insecta; order Hymenoptera; family Aphelinidae; genus Eretmocerus; species Eretmocerus hayati. Next base: position 21,828,930 of record CM056742.1, read on the forward strand.
TTCTTCAAAAACGATGGAACAAACCTACATGTTTCTTTCAGGAATTTTTCTAAGTGACATGAAATATACTTTGAATATTTTTCAAAATTGTTTTTACTCAATTCTTCAATACGTTCGGTTCGGATGTGAAGATGGGTTACCCTTCGCAGTGTGCGGTAGTGACCTTACTGGTGATTCTGACTTTCTTCTATTCTATAATATCAGATGAGAATGAAATTGATTGGACCACAGGAAAATGAAACTATTTTGTGGGAATTCCAATCATGGTTCTGGAATTTGATCAGTTTTCTAAATTTATCATTAGTCTGAGTGATCATCTGAGACTATTTCGCTAAGAGAAAGCATTCTGCTAATCTCTTTTAGCAGCGTATTTTTTGCAAAAACTACCCTCGGCATACACACAAAACTTCGGAAAAAAGAAACGCTAAAGTATCCTTGATTTTCGATGGAATTCCCAAGGATCAATGTTTCAAAATCTTATCCAACTCTCAGCTGTTCTCTTCATAAGAATCATTATCATTGTAAATGAATGTTATGTTGAACTTTTAGAATATAACACTGTCGCGAGTAAGAGATATTCCTCGATTGAGAGCCTTTCAGAGATTGTAGTAGTGTCCCGTGAGCAACGTTAATCCCGAAGAGGCCACAATGACTTTTATCTCTAAAAAATTCTTAATGCGAGTCTCATTGAATTGTTATGCTCTAATTACGTTGATAACAGCGATTACCTACTACCAAGTCAAATCGAAAAAGTGATAGACTTTTAATCACCAAGAGTTCTAGAATTTTGCGATTTTTTTTTCTAAGTTGATATAGTAGGCTGCCATATAATTTGGTTGCAAAATTGAGTCGAATAATCGCCATCCATCATGCCATTTGTGCATCACGATGCGTACTTCCTTTCTCATTCCCGGATCGATGACAACTTGTTGCATCAATCGTATTTACAAATAATAGGAGTTTGGAGCGTACCTGTTTGAAGTAAAATTCTCCGACTTCTCCTTGTTTGAGTCATAAATTACAACCTACTTCCCAAATTTCACTTCGAAAATTACAATAAGGTTGAGAAACCAAATTATGATGTATGAACTTGTTACTGGATCCTGCAACAATTTTCTCGATAGTCAAAGGATCGTAATCAGAAAAGAATGCCTCTGATTTGAGGAAGAATTGAGGCAAAGAAAGATTATAACTTCGAACTGACGCAACTGAATCAAAATTTCAAAATTATGTCAGATTTATCGAGAAATCTTGAGATTCACAGTTCAAAGTATATCTGATCAAATTTTTTTCAACTCAAATCTACTCATTAGGAAGGTGTGATATAAAATTCAACTGCAACTTTTTATATTGTATTCTGATAATAATATAAAAACAATAGTAAAAACTAATCAGAAGTTGAGATTCGTTATACTGAAAACACTAAAAATGAGGTGGGGTCCACTTAATCTCATAACTATATAAAATTTCTCATTCGAAAATCACTAACACGTACCAATTTTGAAAATTAACGATGAGCAAAATGAATGAATTGTTTATCTGGAGGGCAAACGATCCAATGCAAAGCGCGCAGTGGGAAAACTAAACGATACACTCGCGAAGAACGCCACTCGCACTCTGTGGGGATCCGATTAAAAATCGTGCAGCAAGTGAATAGTGAAGCGCGATCCGATGGACTGATTCGCAATGTATACCTGTTAGAGGCGCTCTAGACTATAATCATGCTGTTATCTTAATTTTTCTCCCACTGTGTGGCTAGTAGACCTTCCTCCCACTCTACGGGTGCATCAACAGTCACGAAACCCAATTGACACCGGCAGCTGCTCACGTGACTGTAATTTTTTTCTAATTGAAGAGGGAGGTGACTAAAAATTCATCACAATTGTCAAGGCACAATTTTTAATTTACTTCAGTAATGGCGATAAAAATTTGTGGATTACATAATTATAATACATAGTACAAAATTCATGTCTATCAAGACATTGGACGGAATTTTTTACGGAAATTGAGATTCTCTCGTTACACGAGCGCTACACACTAAAATTTACTTGATGTTATAGTATTACTTCTATTCCTAAGTCATTAGGACGGAATGTGCTCCATAGATTTGTATGTACCAGCAATTGAACTGACTTAAAAACGAGGTACAGTGCTAACGAGCTACACATGTGGAAGTTGTCATGAAAAAGAATTCAATTTTTTCATTTTTAAGGCAAGAGTGGCCGTAAAAGGTTACTATTCAATAAAAATTGAAACAATTCAAAATCCTTGATCTTCTGGAGTTTGAACAGAGTAACTTGGACGATAATTATTGAATATCTCAACAAACTATTGATAATTGGTAAAAAATGGCATTCTACATACATTTGACAGAATAAATGAAAATCCACTAAAGTAGTACCAATAAAAATTATTACGACTGGTTGTTCAACGACGCATTTTTGGTAGACGAAGAAAATTGAGGCCACAGAATGCCGGCCAAGTCTGACTGTCGATCGCCAGTTCATTGAAGAGTGATCTAGTTTTTTCCGCATTGTTTCAATGTTTTACAATATCAAACAGAGATGTTATAGCTATTGTGAATTACAGTCATTGAGAATGAACCCACTAGCAATTCCCAACTCAACATGTGACAGACGTATTCATGGTCATGAATGAGAAGGTACATCCAGATTCAACCTGCTTAAGAAGAATCATTTTCAAACGAACTGATATAAAAGCTTGGTGAATGCCGGAGATATATGAATTCAATTGCAATAGTTCCTCTCACAGTCCTTGGACCTCTGTAACTTTTTTTGCGGCGTCAAAATTATTTACATCATTTTTCCTCTTATAAGATCATTCTATATGTAATGTGTGTTTTTCTGAGTAGGCTGATTATGCATCTCCATTATCATTTAGGGAACAAAGGTAGTCACGAATACTGATAAATACTCGAACAACTCTCACTTCAATACGTAAAAGATCATCTGTACAAGATTCCATCATATGGAATTCGAACATTTCATCAAAAGCATTGGGAAGCTTAGCTGTGCACAGTTTTCTTATCTTAGTTCCAACATTTGAAGTACAACAACTTTTTGGGTACCTACTTCTTATTGAAATTTCCATACTGCAAGAAAGACAGGCACCAGGAATGATATTACAGCAGGCTGAATCCTGTCAATGCCAGACTAGAACAAAAAGAAAAGGACAATTAGATTTAATTCCAAGTTATGAGACTAAATGCGATTTTATATCAGTAACAAGCATCCCCACAAACAAATTACGAGACAATGAGACCGTGATCAAAGTATCGCGCATTTAGCGTGATATCTCAATCAAATGAATAGGTTGGTAACTTGAATGGAATAATCGTGACGAATGATGATGATAGTTGTCGAAAAAATTTCCGAAACAGTGAATTTTACAACTGCTTCCATAAATTTCGAGTTTTCTGGATCAAATACTCTGAGTTACTTTGAATCATTTTTTGTTATTTGTTACATGAAATGAGTCTTGTTTGATCTTTGCCCATCTCCAGATGGTATTTTAAACTTCAGTGGGAAAGCATTCAAGAATACCTCAGCTACCAGATCTCAAAAGTCTTTTGTTATCACAGTGTTTGACAGTAGTGAAAATTTGTATTAATAAGAAATCATATTTACATCCATACTAAAACCTCGAAAATTCCTAATCTGATAGGAAAAGTGATTTGTTCATTTTGAAATCAAAAATTTTTGGAAAATGACGTTGATATTGAACCAAGTTGATCTAACTTCTTTTTATGCCATAAAATAAATGTTCAGAAGATACACTCACAATGATGTAGTAGTTACACTTGTCTCCTTGACAGCACTCTGAGCATTTCCAGTCCAGGTACCAAATGTAATTACAATCTGGCATATTCTTCCTTCTGATGCTTTCACACTCATTTTTAGAAGAGCATCGCTTTGAAACGTAGTATTGCTTCTTGGCTCCCTGATTCCAATACGGAGGGCCTGAAAATCATCCAAAAACGTTATTTCCACGAGAAATTCAAGCTTGTAAACCTTCAAAGCAAACCAATCAGCTTTATAGGGAATTATAGTTAATCCAAAAGTTCTCATATCAATCGAATGCCAACTGATTTCCACTACGATTCTACAAACCGTCTCTAATTACACAAATTACCTTTCATGATTGAAAATGAGTACCCATTCATAGTTTTAGTAGTTTACATGAGAAGCAACTTATTACAGGATAGAAATAAAATTATTAGGTGGTTATATGCTATTCTTGGGTGTCTTACACAGCTTACAATGATGATTCACAAAAAGTAGAGGAAAGCTACGTTAATGTTTTCTCTTTCATAAAACACGTTACCATCTTCACTATAATATCAAAATCCATCAAACAGAGTGAACAGGATTCATGATTAATCCAAGAAATTAATATGTGGTCAATGTAAAAGTGAGAAATTGATAAATAAACGTCAGGAAAATACTGTGAAAGTGAAATCCATACGACTTAACCCTACTTTCTTCAATGACACAACAATGGAATAATTTTACTCACTTCCCCATGAGTATTCCGTAAGGCACGTATCCTGGTCAAATTCGCACGTCTTTACTGTGTTGAGACATTTTTCAACATTTCCTTCCTGATTCTTGCAAACGTAGCACTCGAGGGCGTTGGCTGTATAAGTAGAATATCAACAAAGATGCAACTGGTGAGATTTCTGATTCATCATCATTTCTGATCATAAATAGCGAAGGATAACTCACCAGTCGAGAGAATTGTTGCTCCGAGTAATATAATCGATAACTGCATTTTGAAAATTCTTAAATTCTATTAATAGATACTGCAAAACTGCCCTAATTTAGGGAAAGAAAATATTTGGCCGAGTTTTGACATCAGTTTCAGTTCGTTTCGTGATGCAGACGATCAACAAAACTATGATGAAGAAATTGAGAAAGGCGTGGGTGCGCATGCGTGTAAGCACGTGTGCGTATTTGGACGTCGGCTTCACCGTTGCACTTTAATATATAGCTGGTTGCCTATTGTGCTGGCGTTAGGATGCGTTGTGCACACGGTCGTTGGGCATTATATGCAATTTTTATCACAGGAAATAGAGAAGAGACGATAGTGTATGGGCAGAAATAATCATAATCATAACTTGAAGATTTTAATTTTTCTAACCGAGGATTTATTAGAATTGCAATTTATCATACTTTCATGTGTCTACGATCATGGGTGGGCAAGTCTGCAAAAACGCCAACCGTATTTTGATGGATTCAAATTTGATTTTGGAGAAATGGATGAGGATACTCAGGCTCCGCAGGATTCGTCAAATTCGCTCGCTTACACTCTTAAGGGATAGTATGGATTCGATAGAAATTTTGATCTTCTTGGTTCAAGTCTGACAAATGAAAAAAATATAAGTGAAAAATGTCGATTCGTGCGTGTCCATTACGCTCGAATTCTCCAAATTTATTAATTGTAGAGTGGAAAACTGAGATTCATAAGGCCACGACATGATCACAGTTTTCGTATAATTTTCATATAATTGTTACAAGGCCCTCTGCTCGCTCAGAAAAGATTTTCATATCCTTTCCCTGTCAAATGGAGATATCATTTTTATTTATCAATTTTTTTTATTGAGCATTAACTTCAAATTTCTCCTCGGAAGTCGGTATTGGGCATGGTGGGACAAATATTTTATTCTGAACGGTCGATCTCAACTCCACAATGAAGCAAAATTCAAAGAACTGTTTAGTTGTTGTCATAATCTGAAAAAGATACCCTGGAAAGATACGTAAATAATAATGATCCAAAAACTCTTATGATAAAATTGTTCTATCAAATTAATAGAAATTCACTACACGTGTCTAGTTATTTTCAATATCAATATCCACATCTAAATCTGTCTCCAAACAAATGAAAGAAAAATCGAAACAAGTATACATCCGGTCACGGGCAAATAATATTCCATGCCACTGAGCTTGCACATCATAATATAAATATGTACACATACCTACCTACCAGGCAAAAAATTGAAATCATATTCAACTCGTCAAATAAGCAAGCTACAAACGAGATATCGCACATAACATAAATTTGCACATCTGACAAAAACTCACCGTACATGAAAAGTTGACAAAGGAATATGCTCACCGTGTAAAATATATAAACATACAAGACCATCTATGTTAAGATATACTTATATATTATTATAACGAGAAAAGCTCCGTGACAACGTCATACAGGTAATACATAAACTCGATATGAGTAGTTCCGTGGAAACTCTGGAATAATGTGTGCCTGCCTGTACGAACCCTAAGAATGCTTGACAAAAAACCTGAAAGGTTATTTTCGATGTATTTTTTGGTGCTATCATTAGTTTTTCGATCCGGGGCTACTGAAAAGATCCGGGGCTACCGAAAAAAGTTATTATCATGAAAGAGATCAAAATGTCAGTTTCGAGCTCTGTGGTTTTCCATTATTTCGACCTTTGTGAGGGTGAAGCATTGCGGTGGGGCTTACTCGTAATTCGGGAGGGCAAACTTATCAAATATGATTCAAACCTGATGATATCAATTACCAAATCCCATTGCTATGAGAGGTCAAAGACCATTTTTTGTGTGTGCGCCAGGCACATACATTTTGTCGAGCATTTTGTGGCGCAGTTTTGCCTAAAATTTTATTCCCTCAGTTTCCCTCGATAAAAGTGAATTTATCTCATTCTAGACTTTCCCGCACCAACTTATTCTGAAAGTAAATCGTCAGGCGCAACTTTTCCATACCCCAAAGTATCGAAAGATTGATTTTCACACTTTGCGGAGTAGCTTTCAGCAAATATCTACTTTTGCTGAATTTTTTGGTCAGTTCCGTGTGGTACTAGTGCGACCCTTAAACGCGAGTTTACGGAGACCGTAGTCAATTTTTTTCAAAGTATCTGATGGCCAAATGAAAACCCCAAAACCTCAAGACTGTAGGTTGAATCGTTTGGCCGTGAGATCAATTTTAGTGTCAAATGTCAGGTTCCGTGCTCACTACAGCGTTATCCTTGTTATACTTATGGTACCCATGAGTGAAAACTTTTTCGTTCGTGTGTGAGTTAATTTATGCTCTATATGATTCAAAAAGTCGGATAATCCATCTTAGAACCCTCGGAGTGAGATTTGGGGTTGGCACATTTTTGACCCTCAAATATCAACGTTTCCACGGAACTACTCATATACGTATAGGGTATAACACATGCACATCGTTACTACGTTTTCATCTTTTCACGTCGCTCTCGCTCTATACGCGTACTTTTATTATTAAAAATAGCCGGTGTACATATACTGGATAACTTGCCGAGAGAGAGCATGTCACAGGCGCGACACTCTTATAGCTTGACAGGACAAGCTCTCTTTTGCGCACGGTTCATGTATAAACTAACTAGTCTATGCTTGGACGATTCTAGGTGCATCTATGACGTATCGAAGAATAGATATAGTTTTGCAAGGTAAACCCCTTAAATGTAAAAATATTTTATAGTTGAATAATGTTTATTTGGGACAGGTAGGCTTTTTATAGGTTAATTTTTGTTAATTTTGATAAAGGAAATCTTTGTAATCTTTTCGACAAACGAGAAAAAAAATTATGGTAAATATGGTTCTTGAGAAGGGAACTAATGGGCGGAATTTATTCCGAAAATTTTTCGACGAGATTTTTCATTGCCATACGAGCTCCATCAATTTTTAAAATTTTCTCATAAGACGATTTAAAAATTTGATTCTGCATTTTGGTAAAATATCTAAGGTCCATGGAAAAACCATTGAGGTAAATCTACGTTACCACGAAATTTTTGGTGAGGTAGCAAGTTTTGTTCTGATCTTTTTTCATTTAAAATGATGAATTCAAAATTCTTCACGCGTGCAGGGTTGGGAGAAACGATACCGGTTTAAAATTTCCGAACCATTGTGAAATTGGTTCAAGATTGGCATAATGAAAGCAAAGATTAGCAATGTTGGGATAGCCCGAACTACAATGGTATGAACCAATCTAAGTTTTTCAAATCGCTTCGGTATTTTGATGACTCGTTTTATCGGTAATATAATATTTTATCGGTAATCATTTTCTAAAATATTTATTTCGGTACCCATACATATCGAAATTGATCAAATAATTGCCTTTAAAATTTCAAGCTGGTTCTTTAAAAATCTGATATCGGTTCATATCCCGTTTTGTCCAAGAGGCATCCATTACATGACAATGAATTCCTTGACAAGAAATGATTGATTTTTATGCCTTTGAAACGAAAAAAGCAACCAAAAGGTTCACTTCTTTTTGAAAATGATTGAAATCTCATTTGAAAGTTTTCCAACTGTTTTAAACATTGTTGAACTTAATCTCATGATGTGAAAAGCGACCTCCACAATGTAAGTCTCAGATTAATTTGTAACTCATCAACAATACTCATCCCGACAAGCAGTTTCGTCGGAGTTTGACAATGACGTTGACGAGCTCCACATTCTCAAATTAGTCACTGCGGATTGGATATTTTGGGGAAGAATTCATTTTTTTCATCTGAGAATATGGGAAATGTCTGTTACATGAACTATGATCAAACAATTTTTCAATGAATCGAAGAGAACTGTCATTATCTTTTACTCTTGTCCGCCAACTCGTTCACTCAACTGAAAGAGTATATGATTCGAATGTATAACCTATCTGTCTATTTTGAAAATGATCATACTGAAAGGACTCTTCAGGTCATCATTGAGACGACGTAATTTAATAAGACTCGATTTATCTTCAATTGAGAGGGAGAAGATAGAGCAGGCTTCACCGCGTCCCATATTTTCGAATTCTTTCAAAAAAACACTTAGGCATGGCAATAAACCCATGAATCGATTAGGATTATTGAAAGTTGATTACAAATATTCCATACAATTTTCGGTGTAAATCTTTCCGTTATCTTAGAAACCTTAAATCTCAACAATTATTCATATATATACATTTTTTTAATTTTTCTAGCTACAGCAACTGTTGCATCCATATATACCAACTCAATGGAACTAAAGTTCAATGAAATAAGCAGTAAAAGAATAAAGTGTATTGTAAATCTACATCGATTTCACATCGCAGCAAGTATCAAGAAGAGGAAGCCATGATCGAAAGCACTCTCTTTCTCTTATATTATACAAGTGTTACGATTTACCACCAGTGATGGGGGTCGCGTTCAGGTCAGCCTAAGTAAGCGCAAGCTCTCCGCAAGCTCGCTTCCCTAATATACAGCTACTTTGAGCGCGCCAAGTACAAACAAGCCGCATTACGACGATCCTCTTCTGTCTCCCTATAGGCCATCGCAGTGGAACAGGTGGTGCGTCGCATGAGATTTCTGTGTTTGTGTGTGCATGTGTATATAAGTGTGTGTGTGTGTTTCTCAGATAAGGAGTTCGGAAGCTGGCGAGCAAAAGATATACTAATACTAATACACGCACGTATGCTACCATAAAACAAACATATGTACAAAGCTTCAAAGCTTCATCTGATACTTTTTTCTTCTTTCCCTCTGTATTCTGTGATGTCGTTGTTGTGCTTGATGTTGAGAAGGGATGAGAGAAAAGATATGTCGATATTCAAGTGCGCGGCACAGGCTGAGCATCAGTGCTTTTCTAAATTTATACTATCCTTCTGTTATTTAGCCATACACACGCGCACCACGCAGCATCAGTAAAGCTTTTGTATATAATCTTCTGTATACGCATTGATATATTACTGTATATTTATATTTAGAGCTTGCGCTGAGCAACGTCAGATGCCGGGAAATTTTAAATTTCCGAGCTTGCAACTTTTTTTCATACATTTTGTCCGAAAGCATTCTTCTTAGGATTTTCGTACACGTCATTGATGTTGAACTTTTGATTTTATCAAGATGGTGAATTATTGAATATTCACACGCTTATCACACTTTCCAACTGGAAATGTACTGTTTTTCAAAATCCTGAGAACATTTTATTCGATCCTGCAAGCTCTGCTACGTTTAAAAATTTACCATCTTTTTGGAAATTTTCGTCTATCAGGTTTGTATCTGAAAATATCGAATCACCAGTTGTGAGTTGTCAATATGTTACACACATGAAAATTCCGGACCCACACGCGTTCGAAATTGAAGCTCACTTGCAAGCTCAATTTTTTAGTCGACTGGACAAAATTTTACAGGTTTTTTTTTCCATTAATTTACCATACTTTCTAGAGCTTTAATGAGAATCTTCATGAATTTTATAATATCTTATAGGAATGTTTGAAAGTGCGAGCTTGCAAGCTCAAGTTTCATTCGAATAGACGCAATTTGTTATCTTACCCAATTACATAGCAATTTTTTCAAAAATCTCATAAATTATCTCGACGAACTCAATAACATCCTATAAGAAAAATTCAAACGTGTGAGCTTGCAAGCTCTCGTACTAACCATCCCCTGCATGCGTTTTCGTCGTCACATCGGCGCAGTACTTGCTATCGCGCAAGCTCTCGCCCGGCTACTACACACTCCTTCCATGCAGACACACACAGTGACAGTCTAGAATAGTGGGGGTTCGGGTCGTCTCATACATACACACACACACACACTGAAAACGGCCACCTCTCGCTGCTCTGATATATTCTCTCTCTACTCTCAGCAGCACAAGTTCACAATACTAATACTTCTCAGTACAGCGTCGACCGGGCCATCGGTAGTGTGTCAGCTGAGCTCGCCTCGTGTGTGATCAATTCTTTTAATCTATCTGAAAAGCTCAGTCTTAATATCAGAATTTAAATTAATATTATTATCTCGTGTGAAAGTTTTGTTTTATTGTTAATCAACAGACTAATCGAGCTTGCAAGCTCACTTCTCTACATACATCATCAAAAATGGCTAACAACAAGGAAGAAGATATATCAAATCAAGAAGATTCACTTGGTCCAGAGGATAAATCTACAGCTTTTGCTAAAAGGCTTAGAGGTAGAAAAGGTGCTTTAAAAAAGAAGAATGTCTACATTGTTAAGAATCATAAATTTATGCCGAGATTCTTTAGACAGCCAACTTTCTGTAGTCATTGCAAGGATTTCATATGGTAAGTTTTTTTTCTTTTTTTCTAAACATTTAAGTTATTGTTGTGGGTTATATGAGGGATGTTAAATTGGGGTACATGCATGCAGGCATCTCAATGTTTACAGCTGAGCGCAGCTGAAGGTTCTATAGTACTACTCTATACACAGCCGCTGCCGACGACAACTACGACACGCGCGTGGTGTTGAGCTTGCAAGCTCTCGAGATGATGGTTAGGATAAAGATTGATTTCAAGAAGGGCTTTGAGAAAGTTTGTCTATCAGTGAATTGAGGTTTGGAGGAAATTTTTGAATTTATGATGTGTAGGTGTTTTGGAGAAGGGATAATGTGGGGTTTTGTTGAATTTTTATGGGGTGTGAAAGCTCGATGTATTTGGAAGAGCTCACCATGAGGTCTGATAATGCATGGCTTCATGATAATTGGTTACAGAAAACGGTTTTCAGTTTTATCCAATCGGCGTAGTGCTTTTGTTTTCGTTATTCATTATTCATTCAAGAAAAATCGTGAGTCTAATCTATTATTTGATTTATCTGCAAAGTTAGAGTGGACTAAAAACGAGCCCAATTCGAAAAATGAGGTTTTCTGAATTCAAAATTTTACCCTGCAACCTCAGACTTGTAGTTTCCTCTTTGAATAAATGACAATCTCATTATTCGAGTCACCTGCTCATTGTAATCAGGCACAAGACTTTTTCGCATCTTGATCGTGTATTCTATTTAAAAATAGTCTTTGACAACTATGTGGAGCATATCTAAGAGAATATTTCGGGAAATGTATTCAATTTTTTGGGTTCATAATAAGAGCGTCGTTCATTTTGACTCGAAACAACTCAAATTTCTCACGAGGATTATTCTGAATCATTCAAAGTATTTTAATTTGATTTGCAAAAGTCAAATTTCTCCTTTTAATAAACTTGTATCATAGTATTTATTAGTCTCACCTAATCATTGAAATCACAACATTCTATTTACCTAAGAAAAAAATTATTCATTTTCTCGTCAACAAATCACTGAATCAAAACTATTTTCATTCATCAAATCTACTTATGAAATGATTAGGTGATGAATAAATAGCCACTAATAAAGAAAATTGATCGAGAATTATAAATAATTGTCTTATATCCGAGTAATCGCCACAGAAATTTTCAGTCTCAACAAATGATTATACTCACATTTCAATCTATTCACACTTCCGTCATGCATCCAACAATATTACAGCTAAGAGATACTAAAAAAACCGATCAACACCGTATCATCATATACATAATGAGATATATTAATCATCAAACCGCTATCAATTCTTACAACTCTCACTCTCACGAATAAAAATAAAGTCTTTCCATGCAAAAGCTTCTTTTTTTTTCACGCGTGTATCAATAAAAACTTTGGTACAGATGAGTCTGTTCGTTCTCACTCTTGTGTTGATATATATATATATATATATATATATATATATATTTATACGTGTATATTTATGTTTATTTGTCGAGTGGCGGAGAGACGCTGTGTTAGCATTGTGTCGAGTGTTGTAAGAGAAAAGAAAAGAAAAAGAGAGAGAGAAAAGAGAGTCGCAAGCTTATATTGATTATCTATAGCGAGAGCTTGCAAAAGCTCGACCTAATGCCTCGCTATAATAACTTATGCCGATGAATCGGTCACGGCCTGATTGTCTCACGGCTGATTGCAGATCGTTAGTTATAGTGAAATCGTTCTCATCATCCCTCTTTTTTTTTAATTATTTTTTTTTTCTTCCTGTAAGTCTAGAAATTGAGATGCTTGTGCAATCGTACGATGTGTCATGTGCGAGAATACGAAGGTACAGTGTAAATTATTAACAGGAAAGAAATTTACAGAAATTGAATAATAGTTATAAAAAGTGACGTTTCACAGCCTTATAAAAAAGTATAATGACTTCTTGTCACGAGATTGAATCGATTGACCGACCAATTTTCTGTAATGTTGACAGTTGAACCTTGAAAATTTGAAAAGTTGTGATTTTCTTTATATTTTTGAAAAATTTCACAAAAAATGAAAAGTAGAGATGGTTGAATTACTGACAACTATTTTCAGGTCGGAGATTATCAGTCGGACCTAGAAAAAGTATGGAATGATCCGTTGGAATTCTAGAAGTTTTTACAACGTCCCAGATGATAGTATCAGATTGTTTTTTATGATCGGTTTTCAAATTTTCAAAGAGCATTGAATTCCAAAAACCTCTGAGGTAATCTGGTGATTTTTATGAAACTGAAGAATTTTTCTCTCGAAGAGTCACATGAAGTCACTATTGTTTTCAAAAAATCTCTGGACTGACTTATTGTCAATAATTTCCTTTTCCAACTTTCTCAGAAATTTTGATAAGATTGTTCATCAAATTTTCCATATTTCGAAGGGAATTTGAATAAACTTTGCGACCGTCAAGTAATTTCCCTGTATCTAATTCCTTGGTGAATTCCCCTGTATATGGACGAGTATTCACTGGATTTCAAATAGTTCTCAAAAAGCTCCAAAGTTTCACATAAAAAAGATTTTTATCGAACGTCTGAGAAAATGTGTCACTGAATTTAAAAAATCGCTAAAAATTAACCAGTGACATTTTTGAAAAAAAAAAAAAAACTATAAATCCTCGCGCATATTTCAGGGCTACCAACTCATGAATTTTTCTCGCACCATCCTCAACCAAAAACAAATCACAAATTCATGAAAGCTTAATATTAGCACGATGTCTCAATACTACAACTACTGGGGTCAATCCATAAAATATTGAGAGTAAAAAGAGATCACGATCAAGATATATAGGGTTGAATTATTATCAATGAGCGTTTCAATCATAAAAGCATAACTCTAAATTAGCGAAGCGTTTCAGCGTTGATTATGAATCCCAATATATATATATGCTCACATAACATCTACATATTAGTGTTGGTGTACAACTCAGAGCCGCTCATCATGCCCGGAGATTATCAATCAATGTGGGGCACGCGGTCAGCCGCGTACTAATTCTCATGGGCTTCAACTTCTCTTCTCTTCTCTTCTCTTATATCTATATGGAACATTCCACAAGGATTATCCGATGCATTCTCAGCATATTTCCGTCTCTCTCTCGCTATTTCATTTTCTACCCTCTTTCATGAATTGAAAATTTTTCATTTATTTCAGAAAATATCTGGTATCTAGTCTGATCTATTTCTTTTTAAAAGGTTTCCTGATTAATTGAAGTTTATTGAAATTTTGAAGTTTTTTGTATTTATTACGCTGATTCTGGAAATTTTTCAATTATTCATACTTGAGAAGAAGATTACTAGAGATTGATTCTGTAATCGCATTTGATTATTATTGAGATTTGTGTTGGATATTGGATCTGTAGATGATTCTAGATGTCTATTGACGTCCAAAAGAAAAAGTTGATTCAAAAGAAGAATGGAGGAAAAATAGTATATAGATGAGCGTGAGCTCGTAATAACGTCGGAATTAAATTTATACGATAGCTATGAGCGAGCGTGTGAATGATTTAGCACAGATGTTACTGATCGTTTCGTTCCTATGTATAATAGCTATAAATTCGAACTATTATAATAGTATACACTGACAATGATGACTGGCTTGTATTCATTTGGGTATATTATCTGATGATCTTAATGAAATAATTTCATTTGAATGGTGTATAGTCTAATCACTACGGGAAATACTGAATATCAAAATTATTCGAGTGTACATTTTTACAAAAACTATTAGACTTGTACTCTTTTATACACAAAATTCCCCCAAAAAAAAAATTTAGAATTTCACAATGAAAAAATTCCCAAACGTGGCGTAACAATAATTACTTATCGTGTGACAGAGATAATATGGCATTTTCAAACCGCATTTTCTTTTCGTGTACGTGACTTAACCGTCGGATAGATAGTTTTTATACACAAAATTGATTCGAATGGAATTTTATCGTCGACACTCTCTTAATTATCACATTCTCACAATAAATAATCATCGTTGTGATTGTAATAATTTCATGATTATACAGACAATCATTGGGTAAATCAATTCCTAGATTCACATAATCAAAATGGAAAATTGTAGAGAAACTCATAATAATAGATTCGACGATGAATAATTATAGAACTATTGTTATAGGTAGTGATGTTGAGGCAATTTTCGAATGAGGCCAAACAAAAAACGTTTACGAGGGTGTCAAAGTCCGCTACACACAACACAAAATCACATACATAAGCTTTGCTGCGTCGTCGATAAAACTCTTTGTTTTGAAAGCTCGCGTCGCGTCGATTCCCTAAATATCACTATTTGAATGTTCGAGCCTTGAATAATTCATAAATGGTGTATATGTCAACGATGCTTATTTGATTCAAATGCTTTTCCATGCGGTTCAAATCTCTCTCTTAATCTCCATTATGTTTTTGGTTTACAAAGAGAATTTTGCCGTTATACAGGTTGAAAGAATTTGTGTAATCGCGCAGATTTTGTATGTTTGAGACACATGTTTGCATAGATGAGCTCGATTGGTGGATAGTGATTTTTTTGATTGTGAAAATTGTCATACAGGGTGTTCTTTCTCGTTTAGATTGGGCAACTTTAATTTTTTGGATGTTTGATGAATGTTTATTTTTTCACGTATAAAATTTATAGAGGGTTTATTGCATATAATTCTTGTTTACTTTTAAATTTTCTTATGTATTTATTGGATAATTCGTTATGTAGTTCTAAATTTTTGAAATAAAATTCAACCATTCTCGATGTAGGTAACGAAAATCATTCGCAATCTGAGATGTAATGTCGGATTACTTATACGCTCGCGAGACTTTGCTTCATCATGATTAATGATGATGGTTGCAGTTTTTTTGCATAGGAATGATTTCTTTGAGGAAATATAAAGAAAATTACTCGTTCTTTGTAACAGTCTGAGAACTTAAAATAATCGAAATTTTCCGATTTTTTCCACTCTTATGCTGGTATGCATTTTCTCATGATTTTGAATTATGAATATGGTCAAGATGAGGCTAAAATAAATGAATTAGTAGGTTTTTCATATTTTACGTTGGAATCTCTTGAATTTGTCAGTTTTCAAAAAACATTGAGCATTACGTATTGGGTTCGACATTGGTAAAAATTTTTTGGCTGGTATAAATTCATTATCTTCAACCAAGTCTCATGAGAGAGAATCTAATACCAGCAAAGACTAACTTGATTATTGATGAAAAAAATTGATTGTCAATGAATTAAAATATTTCATTATAGAAAAATATTGAAGCTACGTGACAATTTTACAAAAGTTTATGTTAATAATGGCAGGTACTGTACAAAATTCTATGCTAAAATCATGCAGCGAAATCTCACAATAATATTTTAGGCCCATAGTATATTAAAAAGAAATCAATATTCGTTGTATTAGCGAGAGAAAATTGTAAACTTCTCATTTCTCAAAACTGCAATAAAAAAGCCATTACGATAAAAAAGAACACAGCAACCACCCAAAATATATTCAGAGGAAAAGTTTTCCCTCCCACTCATTCCCGGCTCTCATTTTCAGATGACCGACAGTGCGATCAAATTCTCGAATCGTCGGCGTTAAAACATGTGTATTAATCATGCTAAACGATTTAGCCTTGACAGATCGCTCGCGCGGCCACACCATCATATAATATCAGACACTGAACTGAACTTTATAATAATACATGTATAATAGCAACGGTATTCGTCAAGAGTGTCGGTCTCACTTTATAAAATCAAAATCTCATTTGTTCACACGGAAACATAACCAACTCCTTAAAAATTTTCTCACACTCCCATCAAGCCTGATTCTTAAACACTAACCTTTTAGCCCAAATTATAATTTCATTTTAGGTCAATTTAGAACACATGCACATAACATATCGTTACATTTTCTGTTTCATCTGTGTAAGAATATTTATAAATTTTGCTGGTAGATGAATTTCGGAAGACCCTAAGAACTGCAAAAACGAATAAGTAGATAATTTATTGGGTCTAACATGGATGTGTTTAGGCTGACGTACTTATGAATTATTAGAAATGTGCAATAAGCTCGGTAGAATATGGGTCAAGTGTGCCAATTTGAATGAAAATTTTCATATACATATGTATAGAGTAGATGGGCTATAAAATTTTCTCATCGACGATGTGCAGTATCTACATATAATTATACGCAGTACATATATATTTGACCATTTTCAATTTGAAATAAATTAAAAGCTCGTCGCCGCTCCAGTGAGATGTACGATTTCGCAGTGAGCTCGATGCTCTGCATATAATACAGGCGTACCCCGGTATCTGCGGGGGTTACAGACTGGAGAGGTGCCGCAGATACCGAATCCGCAGATACCGAAGCATTGGCCTTATGGGAAATTGAGGGTTACAGACTGAGACGGAGAGAAAGTCGATCTGAGACACTTTTAATTATTGATAAAAGTTATCACACTCGATATAAATAGCTATCAAATTAAACCTTCCTTATAAAATTTGCCACTCATCATTGATTTGAGAAGAACTCAGTTATTTGAGTCTGTTTTGCCCTTCGAAGTGTGTCAGCGTACAACTCTCGATAGCACTTCAACGCAACTTCGCAATCATGCTTGAAACGGAGGCTCCGAATCATCACGGGATCGCTGTTCATAGCCTCGTCCATTGCATCCTCGATCATCTTTATAATCCTTGCAATCGATCTCGCTTGGAATATGAGGGTCTGCGACGTGTGCAATTTTCTCTCCCTTTTTAAGTTCATCCAAAACTCGTAATTTTTCAGCCAAATTGAGCACTTTTCTAGTTTGTTTCTTCTCCGAAGGGACTTTTTTGGATGGGGCCATGATTGTAATAAAACGGAAACTGTTACAGAAAATTTTGGGTCCTAATTTGCTTCATAATGTCAACAGACTGAAGTTGTTGACACTTTTATATTCGTCTGCTTTGGTTCAAATTCTTCGAGTCGTTCGAAAACATCCGCACATAACCGGGGTTCTGAAGCGCAGTTAACGAGAAATGGTCACAACGGACGAACCGCAGATACGCGAATTCGCAGATACCGAATCCGCAGATGGCGGGGTTTTCCTGTACACGTTTTGCATCAAATTACTGGAGGAGAATATTAGACGCAAACTTGAGCACTAATGCTTAATTTTCATCTCAATATCGTATGCGACTACTGGGCCTATATGCCTCACCATCGTTAAAATGCAGAGTCACTCGCAATGTCTGATGATATGAGTAGTTGTGGTTATATTTGAGATCGTGAATTTATTGATGAAGTATAGTTTGGTTTTATAGTGAAACTACTTATTATTAGCATGAATATTTTATTAGGTATCCATATAGTTGATGGAAGAAGTTTGGATGAATTTTTTATACAGATGCGCGCAAAAATTGACATTAAACCTCAATTACCTATAGGTTATATAGGTTATTAGACTCTTGGCATACGCGAAATTTCAATCGCATTTTAAAGATGGAAATCATTTTGTGGAAATCTGCAGCCTACGTGTAAATTATTGTTCTGGTATAATTTTTCAAATGTACTAAATAAAAATGTCGAGGGTGAATTTTTTTCAA
This sequence comes from Eretmocerus hayati, assembly GCA_029851415.1. Taxonomy (NCBI): domain Eukaryota; kingdom Metazoa; phylum Arthropoda; class Insecta; order Hymenoptera; family Aphelinidae; genus Eretmocerus; species Eretmocerus hayati. The sequence goes on from CM056742.1 coordinate 21,847,560, forward strand.
AATATCGACAAAATGAGACCCAAAACCCATCATCGACTTGTGTCAAATTTTTCATTTTGGACAAAATTTTTCTAAATTAAGTGCCAACTGCTTCTTGGAAGTCCATTTGTAGAATTCAAGTAATACTCAGAGCAACTCAGAGCGATCTGAGACATAGTTGATATCGTTTTTCCAGGATTTGGAGAAAAATACATAAATGTGACATTTTCTGAAATTTTTTAGGAAAATATGTTTTTCGAACCTTGACAAGGCAGTTCATATTGATTTTAATATGGTTGAAGTGTATGAAAGTAACTATTTTATGTGGTTTTTTACGAGGAAATTGCGGAAATGAGTCAATTTTTGCGAAGTGTCCCTTTTGGCTACAGTGTAGGTTGGAGTGTGAGTAAATCTTACCCATGTAAAAAATCGCCTAAAATGAATGAAATATACGAGAGTAGAAAATTGTTTAAGTCAAGATGCAAGTGCCGGCAACATTGAAAGAAAAAAATATGTCAAAATGCTTTGAAACGTTCGAATTCGACATTTTTATCATTAGCATAAAACGTTTTCATTTGGATTACTTGGCGAACTCCTATTTTAGACAAATGATGCCGATGTGTATTCTTCAATAACCAAAAAAATTTCGAATAGTACTCTGTAAAAAAAAACTTGCTAGATTTTTTAGATTACATTTGAATAGCCGTTTACATCCAACGAATTTACAAGTCTTGTTGCAAAAAGTACAATGAAATTTCCTTGAGATTCTCACACAAAATATATTAGAACTTAGATGAAGGATGGATACGATTTCGCAATTACTTATTTATCGAAGAATCTCCCTCGGACTCTCTGTTTTGAAGAATTTGTTTAAACGAGTGAATTTATTGATCTCGTGTGTAACTAGATCATTTTCGATAGTTATTTCTGATGCTACAAATTTCAGAGAGATAAATCTAACTCTAATTTATGAATTCTTTCCAAGCACTGGAAGTAGAAATTCTTCCTGGCGTTCAATGAAAATTTTGAGTCATTAACTTATCACTGTAAAACTTACTGAACATTTAAGTGAACAAAATATCCGTTGGAATTCAGAATAATTTTCAAGATGTCACAGAGGAGCTTGAATAGAAAAATTTTCATAATAAGGTCCAATATCTTACAAAAATTTGCAGAATTTTCAAAGACATTAAAAAACTTTTCAAATAGGTATCTGAAAAAGAATTTGAGATATTTGAAAATGATTTCACTATTGGGATTCTCCAAGAGTTTCTACCGTTTACAAACTTTTAAATGAAACATTCAACATTATAGTCTCAAATTTTGCAATTACATATAAGTTTCTATGAAAGTGAGAGAAATCAAACAAATCATTCAAAGTAATGTAGAAAAAAAAAAAGAGAAAAAAGTAGATCGGCTTGACGCAAATTCTCACAAAAAAGAACATAGCAAAAAAATCTACAGGAATAATTACGATACGATGAAGATGTGAGATTAGAATACTAGTATAACGTACTCTCCCCTCGCTGTGGGTCAAATCTCTCGAGTCAGATACACTCATTCATTCATCTATATATTCTTCTTTTTCTACCTCATCAAATTCACCTCACGATCGTCCAGATATCACAATCTACATATTTCATTATATTATATATCTATACTTACCTATCGAATCGCAATTGAACTAGATTTTAAAATCTTGACGTCGATCGACAAATTCAAATCTATCCTAACAGCTCATCCACACCTAATATAACTCTGTCGTTGAGCAAAATTACGTCATTCGCAAGCGTAAATTTGCTTTCATGACAAAAAACAGATCTGTGAGATAGAAGATGAGAAAGAGGGAGAGAGAGAGAGAGAGGTGATTATCTCAGAACATGATCTTACATTTTTTCCAAGAATTTTCAAGATTCACCGGATATCATTGCTATGTAACATCTGAATGTTGGATAATCGAGTATATGTACGTCACAGAATCCGTCCTCGATGGTAAAATTACACGTGGATGTAATATACTCTATCTAGAGTGTATACTGTACCTATTAGTCATAGATAGGAAGTGAGATGAGAAAAATTATAGTGTATTGTGGAATAATAGATTCTGTGCCAAGAACTAATGCATTTTTAAGCTGATTCACGCATTCTATTGGCAAACTTTGTTTACTTGCCTTTTTTTTATAAAAAAATATATAGGGGAGAGTGGGGCAAAATTGGACGGATTTTGCAGTGGGGCTATCTGACGATACTTGGGGCTAGGCGCGCTATAGGACTTTGAAGTTCAACTATTGAATAGATTGTAAAAAAAATTTCAGACCCCTAGGTCTCAGCGTTCACAGTTTTTTTTGAAGTTGGAAAAGAAGAATCTGTCCAAATTCGCCCCGAGCTTGGGGGCACTTTTGACAAGTTTTGGGGGCAAATTTGGACAGCCTTCCAAAATTGAGGTATACAGCATTATTTCTTACCTATTAGAGTCGCATTAGCTCATCAAAACATGTAGTAGTAACCCTAAATACAGAGGGAAACTCGCCCGCGACCTTTATATCCTCCTTAGAGCCTCAGAAAGCGAGCCATTTTTGTGTCATTCTTCAGCATTATTGAAATAGGCGCTTCATTGGTACTTTGCCATCTTCAGCAATCAGTCATCGACTCGCGGCTTCTAAGAGTCGACCTCCTTCCTTTTTTCTTCATATTGGAGGTACCCATACTTGCCCTAAGTCAACGATCCAAATGGTAGAGTGCGACAATCAACCCAATATCAGCGAATGCGACAGTGAAAATGCGAAAATTGAGCACTATCTTCGATTTTCGAAGACGTAAAAAGCTACTCCTCGCCTCCAATCCGACTCCTATGACCATCATTAGACGTCGTAACTTCACTTTCTCACCCATTTTCAATAACTATTGGTATTAGATTATAATCTAACTCACCCTCAACAACCCGCGCTTCGAAAAATTTGCCCAAATGCATACGCGCCTCGATACGTGCAATTATTCTCGAAAAATACGGACAGGCGACCCGTCGACTGATTTTAGATAGGATTTAGCATTGTCTAAATTCGCCCCCACCAATTCGTCCAAAAATGCCTCCAAGCGTTTTTTGCGCAGAATTGTGATCATTTGGGCCCAAGTGAACCGATTTTGGCCCACGACGGCTCAAAATCTTCGTTTTGTGATGTAGTTTTTGATCCCCAAACGGCGATTGAGCTCGCCCACTTTCGCAGAAGTAGCTTGAATTTTTGCATTTGAAAAATAAACCGTGTGAGGCCTTCGAAAACCACCTCTATGTCAGCGTGGACTCCCAGTATCGTTTCAGGTCTAAACACGATAGAAATCATTGTCTGTGATGGTATTAAAAAAGAATTTGCGCGGCGAAAGCCTAGACTGGCCTCCGACCGAGCTATCTCACTTATCCAATTTTGCCCCACTCTCCCGTACATACATTACAAGGATTACAAAGAAAAAACTGATAATGAGAGTTCTTGCGTTTTAGAGAAAATTTGAGACCGTTTTCAGTAAAACCAAGGTCAGGGTCATTTTTGACACCAAATTGTACGTAGAAAACGTATATTTTAATCGTTTATACGCTATAACTACCTGTAGAGGCCCCGGAACTACTTATAGAGTGTTGAAAATATGACAAAAAAAAAAAATATCCCAGAAGTATCCACATAACGACAAACTATTACGTACTGCCCATTTCAGCATCTCAAACCGTCATAAAAATCATTTATATCACAATCCTTCATACTTTTTTCTCGCATTTCTTCATTGTGCGATGAAAATAATTCCCGAGAAGCTGGATAAATCACCCGTATAGATGTACAGAGTAAAGAATTTGAAGCTTGCAAAAATCTTAGGTAACAGTAAAAGTAAGCAACAGAAACTCGTGTCGATTACGAATATCGCTAAATTCTTGAATATTGCATTACTCAAAGCGTCAACTCTGGCATTTTTCCGTTGCTTCCGCTCTAAAAGATGTGAGTCAAGATGTCAAATTTGATATATGGGTAATTTGGCAAACTGACATTATATTCTTGTATACATAGAATGATGTTTGAACGTTGAAACTTGAGAAAAAGATGCTGTATAAAGTAGTTGGATAAAATACGAGATACCCTTTTATATAGAAGCGAATCTTGTACATATTGCTATATATGGGTGATTCCTTGAACGTGTATAATATAGGAGGGTTCGAAAAAAATGTACATACGTATCATGTCTGACTAGAGCCGGGCATTATCTACTTGCGTTTATGTATTTGGTTTTTCCCCCCGAATCGTGATATTATCTGATGGTGTATAGGGAATTGAACATTGTAAAACTTTATTCCAAAATAGTACGGAGAAGTTTTTTTTTTCTTTGACGAGAGTAGAAATTTGTGTTGAGGAGATCACACTAAAGTTTACAGGAAAGAAAGTGTGAGGGAAAAGGACGAGGATGATGTTGAGATTTTGGTACTCGTTATAACGGTATTCCTGATGTTGGCTTTGTATCGGAAGAGATGTATTATTATGGGATATAAATGACTTCGTCTTCGTCCTTTCCGGAGGATCGTAAAATTGGAATTCCCTGAATGATTCATTCATTTGATCGGTTAGCATCATAAGATATAATACCACTGCGGCTGACGAATACACATATTTTGCAAACTGGATTCGTAGAATCCTGTTTGTGATATCCCTGGTCAAAATTTTACAATTTTTGGCTCGTAAAAGTTTCATCAGATGCTTTTGGTTCATTTTATTGTCTCATTGTGGACCGTGGACGCGTTTGGATCTTTGCACTACGGATGTAAGGTTATGCCATTAATAGTCTGCGTAAATTAATTAAATTTGATCTCAAATACATTTAAAAAAACATCTTGTATATTGTTGAGATGAGTTGCGGAAAAATCATTTTCCTGAATTGAATTCTTCATGCCTTCGTCAGTATTGAAAAATGATGACGACAAAAATTATGTGTAATCTGTGGCCAGAATTTTAGTATAATGAGCTTCAAGAAGGATAATAATTGTATAAGTTGTTTCAAACGGCTAATAATTTCTGATAAACGGCAGATCAGGCTTTTGATGTTGTAATTTTCGTCAATGAAATTATGGTATTTCATTGTGAACAGGTGCAGAAAATCCGCATTGTCGTCTATTTTAAATTCGATAAATGATGCTCACTTTAGGAACAGAATACGATAAAAAAATTCATCAGATTTTAAACAAATTTTGTTCATCATTTGGATCAGGATAGCCAATGGACATAAACAATAACGATTAAAGCTTAATAACTCCATTAACAAAAAAATTTAAATCGCATTGTGCCCTACTCTGTGCGAGTTCTAAAATGTTAGAGAATCAAAAAGAATTTGGAATTGTAAAGAATTTTTGAAAAATTTTGCGGTTTTATTATTATCCACTTTCTAGGGAATGCATTGTGCGATGAACAGAATTCCAACGTATGTATACTCCCGACAGTATTGCGGTAGTTTTTACAAAGGCTATAAAGTGACTTCCTTGGAATGATTTTGAATTTTAGTAAATTATGACTTCTACTATAGTTGATTGCGTCACAAAAAATGTTTGCCAAAATTTTACCATTCACCCGTGCTACTGATCAATTTTCTAATAAATATTTATAAAGCGAATCTATTTTACTAAGGTGTAAATATGGAATCGATGATCAAAGGACCTCGAATTTGGTATTCAATATACTCCTTAAATATATAGGTATTTCTGATCAATTGAATCTTGTGAATAGTGAAAACTAAGCCGAAAACCCAATTTGACATGAATAGCAAAAGCAATTCGAGTCGAGCGGATTCAGGAATATAGTGAGAGATTTTACCTCAAAAGCTCCTTTGAATATACTAGCTCCATCAGATCTACGTCGTACCTATACGCACTCCTATACTACACGTTGCTTCAAAAATATTTATCCCATTCGTCCAGTCGAGAAGTAAATCCACTCTAAAATATTCAAATAATCCTAAAAGGTTTCAAAACTTTCAAATTGAAGCTGTACCATCCTAACACTACTTCCTTGAAGACCGTATAAACTTCATACAAATAGTTACACTTAGAAAATAAATGACTACAATCCAATCAATATATTTATTTATGAAGGATTTCATTGGTTTCCAGAACACATTTCTCTTGAATGATTAAGGTTCCATACTTTTGAATAAATATTTATTCCTATTTACAATATAAATGTACACAAACAGTTAATTTCCAAAGTCAAAATAAATTGTATTTTATTGGAAAAAAAATGTATTCCCAAATATCAAGCCAGATTTCATAAATATTTGTTCATCGCGAAGAAACGAATTCCTTCATTTTGAATATATTTTCATCTAGGAGGATATGAGAGAGAATATTTATTCAGATCAGGAAAATTTCCTCCAAAATCGCTCAAATTTTTCACTCGGTGTACCATGTCGATTCCGAATTGACTATTGTAAATAAATCGTAATCATCAAGAAAAATTTAGATCATGACGTAATGAACATAAAAAATCTACTAACAATGAGACTGTTGATGTGCAATTCTCTTCAAAGACGAAAATCATTTTTTGAATTGAACTGTATACACGTGAGTGTTGAATTTGAGCTGTGAAATTTTTCAGTAAGAGACATGACTCGAAAGATAAAAGGTTAAATGATGGCACCTTGTGTGAAAGAAAGGTAGCAGAAGAGCAAAGGCGGAAACAAGGAAAAGCGATCCTCTTGACTTCAACGATCTTTCTGTAATATAGAGCGGATGGATGTAACGAGCTCGAGTATGTGAGCGTAATGCGTAAGAGGTTTTTGCTGCCTAACATTTTCTTTTAGTGTAAACTTGCCTCTTTCAAAAGGTTTCGCCATTGATATTGAACTTTTTAAATATTGGAAAGCTGAGTTTTTTGTTGTTTGTACAGATAAAATGAAAGATACCTTCTATATTTTTTATAAAATAAATGTACCCAATTTACCTCGACTTGCTCACCTTTACGTCCCATTTCAATATTCTTCAATGCAGCTCAGTGTATTTTGAAGTTTGTTTCAAAATCTACGAAATGGACAGTAGTGCGTCTAATGTCAACAAACTGGAGCAGAGCTCTCTGAGTTTCTGCAAAAAAATTTTTATGAGTTTTCGAGAGGGTGAGCCTAATTTTCCCTCATTGTGTAGAAGGCCTGATTAATTCCATACGATTTCATGATTTTTTCATAAAATCGGGATAGCCTCTCGGCGTCTAAATGAGACTTTCCTTCGATCATTATACAGTTTTTTCTAGATTCTTTCTAACTATTCAAGTTTAATTGATCGATTTTCTAGGAGTGAAGAACAAATCCAGAAATAATACTGTGGGTGCAAATTAGACACACTGCAGTTCTTTCAATAATATGTTTGTAAAATCGGTTGGAAATCGAACTTTGCAATTCCACAAAAAGCATTCTGAGTTAGAGGCAGAGAGAAGAAAAATGAGCTGAAGTACGTTAGAATTGGTCGAGTCAACCTTTTTTAGCGTCATTTTCACTGTTCGAGATGAAAAAAGTCAAAAGTTGCAAGAACAATATTTTGTTCCAAGGAACGCAGAAGCCATCCTGGATTATCAAAAAGTGCTTATTTTTCCATATACTAACAAAATAATGGAGATAAATCAGGTATATTAAATACCTGACCTGTTCAAGGACCAAATTTGACACTATTTTTCGGTTAGATATGTTCATTTTTTTAGTTAAAGCGTGTATATGATATACCTCTTTAACCTGAAGAAATAATTTTTCAAATATTTGTAATCCAAAATAACCGGACCAAAATCATGTTGGATTGAAGATCTTGACTCAAAGGCTCTTTGATACATACTTTCGCCGCTCGAGATTTCAATTCTCATCATCTGGGCTTCTTTTGAGACCGGTTCCTCGTGCGTGACTCGCATATGTAACAAGGACACAATCATACACAAGGACGCTTTTGCGAGTTCAAAAATTGAAGGTAGTAAAACGCGTTATTGAATCATCCTGTACAATTTTGGTGTATACTCAAACATTTTGGATAAAATGCTCATGAAATTTATCAGACGACCTTGAGAAACCAGTCGAATTTGGAAATTTGCAGTTCGAACTTTCTCAATCAAAAAAATCTACACCAAATAAAATTGTTGAAAATGAATCGAAAGGAAATGAAAAGGAATTCTTAAACTATGTGCATTTTTCAAGATCTTTTTTCTATATTAAATTTTGCATCAATTATAATATTTATTACTCAATTCCTTACAAGGATTACACAAAATCTATCGAATCTGAGAGATGTGTACGTGACGAGACAAAATTATACAAGGATATAACGGTATATCGAGAAATTCATCTTCCGAATCGCTTGTGTTGAATAATTCATGGTCACGATGGAGGCTCCTTTTGATACACGAGCAAAAGACAGAGAAGCTAAAACGAGTATTGTTTCGAGAATTGCGCGCAAGAGAAGCTCCCGAAACAAGTTTGGTTCTTGCGTCTGAATCTTTGCTTGGAAAATTCGAGTATAACCATTAAACGAGATCGTCAATGCTCAAGAGATTCATATAGTCGAGTGATGATATTTTTAGACTAGCTTCCGGAGGAGGATATGAATTAAAGATTTATTCGATGTACTGAAAAAGTTAGATTGTATTGATGGCAATCACTGAGTATATTGAAAGGTTTTTTTCGCTTATAAATAATATAATTGAAATCTCGTTAATTAGCTACTTTTTTCATATCGCACCCGTACAATTTTAATTCATAAAACTATTTTTATTCTAACGTTTTTTTGAATACATCATCAAAAATGTAAACTTCCTTCATCATTGAGTGTTCCGAATGAAAAGTTGGGGCAAAACTTGAGTTATTTTGGTTTGTGATATGAGAATAATCGGTCTAAAATATTCAAAATTAGCATGAAAAAAAGTAGCTGCTCGATTTGAAGTAATTTTCAGACTCATTTAGGCCAACATGTCTTCATACTATGAGTAACGTTTGATTGGATATGAGTGCAATTACTAGTGAGTCAAAGCCTTGATTGACTTGAATCTGAGTCTATAAATAAGTAAAAAATGACCCGCAAAATCAATTCCAAAAGTACCCATTTAACTCGAAATTGCTGTAAAATTTGGATTTGACCCGAAGACAATTTCTCAAGAAAGCAATTCACTCAAATTCTAATCAAAATACATCACTCGTTTCCACCACTCAATCCAAATCCACAATCTCATCAATTGTAAAACTCTAGTAAACTTTTAACTCGACAAACCAACGATTTTCATTCACCAAGAATCGATATTATCACTTCCTGCATACAAATCGAACTGCGTATTACCGCAAACTTGGAACAAAAGTGTGAGAATATATTTTTCTGTGACGACATTCCTGGCTTGCAAATTTCCATCTGCTCTACTATATATATATACCTCTGCCATCACACAGAAAATGCAATTTTCTTCTTATTCAACTATTGCATTTCGTTTGCTTCGATTTGTACCCATACATACTCTATATCTATCTATAGATATATTATATGAAATAGACTTTGGTAAAACCGTAGTAGAGGCAGGTTCAATGCGTGAAACTCGAGTTAGCGGGCTTCTTCAGATGGAATAAGGTATATATGTACGTACAGTGAGACTTTATATACATGTGAAATTCAAATTTCCCGCCAAGGCTTCAAGTTGAGTATATATATGTATAGAAAGTTCGTGTCTGAGTGCGAAACTTGTGTTTGAGCTTTTGTTTGCTGAAGCGAGAAGTAGGTATAGGTAGGTTGGGTATAAAGTTTGGAGACATTTTCTCGATCGACAGCCGGTCGTCGTCGTGTGACTTGGTTTGACTTGTTGTTATTATATTGGCATTTCATCTTCTATACGAGGTGATGAAATCTGTCTAAAAGATATATTGAAGCTGTGACATGTTTGCCCATATTGTTATGTTTTGATAGGAGAATTTTTATCAATATTCACCTGAGAAGCCTTACCAAGATAAAAAAATTTCGGGAAAATTGAAAATTTGTGAATTTTTATAGATTTTGATAAAATTCTAGCACCTCTTCTGACGTATAAATACCCGAAAAATGATTAGTAGATTGTCGATGTATTTGTTATTTTTTTTTTCTCTTCATCTGTTGTCAATTGAAGATATTTTTCCATTTCAGAGTTACGATTTTACCAAGGTAATACGGAGTTTACTTATTTGAGAGTTGACAATGATCGAATATTCCGCTAGGGTTTGAATAGATTTGTGATAACGCGATGTAAAACGTGACGCAAAAATGAGTAAAGAGTTGGACAAAAAAAAAACATAAAGTTCATGATTATTGACTGTCTGAGTGACGTCTTTGAACTCATACAAATATGAAAAAAGCAAAGTGGATAAATGTTAGGGTGCCTTATTTGCCCCCACTATCTTTTTTTTTTTTTTTTATCATAATTTGGGCAAATTCTAATATTTTCTAACGCAATTCAACTCATTTGGAATGAAGGTCATTTATACTTACAAAATAAGCCGAAGAATGTTGAAGAATAAGTATCGAAATGTTAGATTTTGAAGATTTATGCGAAAAGGATATTTCCTGCATGCGCCAATGAGTGTACCTAATATGCCCAAATTAATGAACTTCTTCCAAATTACTTTTTCGACACGCTGTGCGAAAAAGTGTCTTTACAGCACTCTAACCTAAAAATCGCAACTTTGAAACTTTGAACATGATTTTTGGATTCTCGTGCTATAGAATATCGTATGAAACTGCGTGCAGATGAGCAGTTTTGTTATACGAAGGAGTTATAGCACTCGCTTCGCTCGTGCTATAAACACTTATTCGTACAAGACTAATACCCATCTACGTGCAGTGTCATAATATACTATTTGTTCACTGATTTTCCACTTTCTCGCGCAGTTTGTCGGAAAACACAGTTCCATACACGGATGTAAAACCTATTTTTCCACCCTTGTATCGAAATGTACTATTTTACTTCGCGAAAATTCATGCATCGTGATCAAAAAGTTGTAGAAAAAGTGTCTCGAAAAGTGTAAAATATCGCAAAATGGGATAATGATGTATGTTTTATTAATGTTCAGGAGTCTAAATATGCCGATTTGACAGAAAAATCATGTTGGCTCTTGGAGACACAGACCTCTAACACACGTAGGAGGACTTTTTTAAACAATATCAGCTCGAAATCATAGGTGGATATCAAACTTTTCGATTTTGATAAAAGCATCTCAAAAGGAGAACAAAAACAGAAGAATTGAGATAAAAGTATATTAAAATTGGTTAACCCAACTTATCTTTACCATGAGTTGTAAACGATACAGATGCAAAAAAGGGACAATGTAGCTAAATTCAATAATTTTGTTTTATAACGCGTAGAAATCGTTTTTCACTCTGGTCCAGATTCATTGCGTTAATTTCTATTAAAGCGACAAACATAGAAAAATTCCACCGCAGAACTTTCAAGTACATATAAAAGATCTTGGATTGAAACAAATAAGGCTTTTTCATTTTAATTGATCTCAATTATTTTTAGTGAAGCAAGACCATTGAGATCTCACAGTTTTTTTTAAGTAACACGGGCTCGGGGCCTATATGTCGAATTTTAGCTAATAATCCATCTGCGAAATAAAAGAAATTTTCCAATGAAATTTGAGCGAAAATTTCAGTATGAAACCCTACAATACTCAACTTTCTTGAGTACTTAGTCTAGCTAGGGTGAAGTATGAGGTATCCAAATTTCACAGATTCACTAAAAGTGGCAAATTTTTGAGAGTATATTTTCATGCATTACTCATGTAACGATACGATTGTATTTACTCATCCTCTGTTTTCCTTTCATCGCGAACGGTATAACAGAATTCTATACCATCAAATTATGTGACTCAAGGCAACGATATAAGTCCATAAAATACTGATTTCGCTCCGGATTCCAAATGATGCTTTAATAGTATTTGATGATACAAGGGCGATGGATACAAACGATGGTTTTCGCACTCTGAGTGACTTTTTTAGGCCCGAGCCGCAAGCAAGGGTCACGAGGAAGCGAAAACCATGACGCCCGAGTATTATACTATGTTTTTTGATCTTCTGTAAGTAAATGAAAAGCAACAAACAGTGTGCAAATGGCTCATTTCAGAAGATCAAAGAAAATTTGTCAAACAAAATGTTTTCGACGGCTACTTAGAAGTAGGGGAGAGTGAACCGGGCAAAATTGGATAAGTGAGATAGCTCGGTCGGAGGCTAGTCTATAGGCTTTCGCCGTGTAAATTCTTTTTTAATACCATCACAGACAATGAATTTTATTGTGGTTAGACCTGAAACGATACTGGGAGTCCACGCTGACATAGAAGGTGCTTTTCAAGGGCCTCACGCGGTTTATTTTCCAAATGCAAAAATTCACGCTACTTCTGCAAAAGTGGACGAGCTTAATTGCCGTTTGGGGGTCAAAAAACTACATAACAAGACGAACATTTTACACGAGTAATCGCAATTTTGCGAAAAAAGGGTCGGGGGCATTTTTAGACAGGTTGGATGGGGCGAATTAGGACAACGCTAAATCCTATCTAAAATCAGTCGACGGGTCGCCTGTCCGTGTTTTTCGAGGATAATTATGCGTATCGAGGCGCGTATACATTTGTGCGAGTTTTTCGAAGCGCGGGAGGTCGAGGGTGAGTTAGGTGATTGAAAATGGGTGAAAAAGTGAAGTTGCGATGTCTGATGACGGTCATAGGAGTCGCATTGGACGTCAGAAGTTGCTTTCAACGCGTTCGGAGATAGTGCTCAATTTTCGCATTTCCACTGTCGCATTCGTTGATATTGGGTTGATTGTCGCACTCTACCATTTGGATCGTTGACTTAGGGCAAGTATGGGTACCTCCAATATGAAGAAAAAAGGAAGGAGGTCGACTCTTAGAAGCCGCGAGTCGATGACTGATTGCTGAAGATGGCAAAGTACCAATGAAGCGCCTATTTCAATAATGCTGAAGAATGACACAAAAATGGCCCGCTTGCTGAGGCTATGGGAGGATGTAAAAGTCTCAGGCAGGTTTCCCTCTTGGTTCTGGGTTATTACCACGTGTTTTGATGAGCGAATGCAACTCTAAATAGGTGAGAAATAATGCCGTATACCTCAATTTTGAAAGGTTGTCCAAATTTGCCCCCCAAAACTTGTCAAAAGTGCCCCCAAGCGTGGAGCGAATTCGGACAGATTTTTTCCCCTCAAACTTTAAAAAAAAGTATGAAAGACATGACCTTGGAGTCTGAAAATTTCTTTACAATTTATTCAATAGTGAACTTCAAAGTCCCGTATCACGCCTATCCTCAAGTATCAGCAGATAGCCCTACTGCAAAATCCGTTCAATCTTTCCTCCACTATCTCCCCTATACAATAAGAACTGGAAAGCAATTTTTAGTACAACGGCAGGAGTTTCTAATAATTTCGAAACTCCTTGAGAACATGTATTTTTAAAAGGTTCAAGTACTCATACTTCACACTTTTTTCTTTCAATTAAATTTTTTTCTACTAAAAATTTTCATAAACTGAGTTTTGAGAAGGTGTCGAATAATATCTTTTATGCGATGCTCCATATATAGATATTTAAGGGTCGTCTCGTGCGATGAATCGTGATGCTCGAAAGCTTTCACGATATTTGTTGGCGTGGCATAGTCGAGCACGGAAGTCCTGAGATACGATATATACATACATACATGCACACAAGGAAGAAGATTGATGAACTTGTTGCTCAAGCTTTTGATTTATGGTTATATCATATCAACCAGGTTAGTGTATACTAAATATTTTTGATAAAAGTGAAATATTTTTGACGTCTAAGGTCATCAAGATAAATTCTCGAAAACTGTATTTTCACTACTACTTTGTTTCATTCAAATATCGTTACTATTTAGATTTATGAATTGAACAAATATACATGATTGACGCAAAGTTCGTTTCTTCCGATCTCAAAATTTGAATGTAAAATAGCTTCATTTCATATAAACAAATCCATTATTTTCCTTCGATATATATGAGTTTTTGTCAAAATGCATGGTAGTAAATTAATTTGAACAATTCATCAGTTTCATTTTTTTCTTTCACAATCAATTGAAAAAAATACTATCAATATGGAAAATCTTTTTCAAAAAACTATCGCCAAGACGAATAAAGCTCAAGTCTCATCTCAAAATTTTATACAAAATTTACACGATTTCCCACATTAGAAGCAATGAAACTTCCATTATCTTTCAAAAGGATCGCATACCATTTTCCACCCTCTCATATCATTCATCTTATATCACATGATACGAAGCTTGCGACGCGTAAAGGCACTATATACAAATGAGAAGTGACATAGATATTTCCCCGTTTGCCCTCGTGAACTCTATTTTCCGACCTATTTTCCTCTATTACACACAAACACACAAACCTTCATATTATACATACATATATATTGCAAGCTCTGCAAACATCAGATTCTCTCGTCAAACGAGCGTTCGCATATCGCTTTTGCAGAACACTGCAGATATATACAAATAAGCTTCAATTCAACTACTGTAAACCTAACCTCTACACAGTAAACATCTATATATAATACCAAAGCTTTGAACAACTTGAACCACAAACAAGCATCGAGCATCATTGTACAAAGAGAAGATCACACACGCCGCGGTTTCTGATTTTCAGAATCATAACCAAAACGCCTACTGCGATCAAACAAGAGAGCTTGCAAGCTCTGTGTCTTACCAAAGCTCGAATAGTAGCCTACGGCTCTCTCTTTGAAACAATGTTATGAACATTTACAGACTGCAATGAAATACAAATTTCCATTCGAAGCTTTTACAAATATGCGTGATCCCAGCGTGTACACACACACACACACACACACCCATACAAACACGGATAATATGCGAGCATAGCATAAGATACTATTTTGATTTTTGAAAACTCCCGCACACTGTGTAAGATCGGAAGTGAGCTTGCAAGCTCACCATCTCACCAAAAACCGAGATATATAGCACCTCTTTCAATCCTAAATTCGATACCCAACCACAATAGTCTGGCAAAAGCTTTCGTTCAAAGTTTTGCAAATGTGCATAGGTTCAAAACTATAACCACTTTAAGCCCACGCACACACTGGCACACACATACACGCACACATATACATGGTTGAGATGCGAACCCAGCACAAGATACTTATTTGGATTTTGAAAATTTCCGCACGATGTGTGAGATCGAAAGTGAGCTTACAAGCTCACCGTCTCACTGACTTCTTTCAATCCTAAATTCGATACCCAACCACAATAGTCTGGCAAGAGCTTTCGTTCAAAGTTTTGCAAATGTGCATAGGTTCAAAACTATAACCACTTCAAGCCCACACACACACACACACACACACACACACACACACACACACACACACACGTGCATTAGTTGCGAACCCAGAGCAAGCAGCTACTTGTATATTGAAAATCCTCGACACCTCAGCAGTTTCAATTGAAGATAAGCTTGCAAGCTCACCGTCTCCCCACAAAAAGTCGAAATAACGACTCTTGCAAGCTTCAACTCATGGACAACGGACCATACCCACATACAAATTTGCATTCAAAGCTTCTACAAATACGTAATCTCAGAACACACACTAATATAAAGCTCGCACACACCTAAACACACACACACACACACACCACGTATTAGATGAAATTCCAGTCTATATACTTCCTGAATCTCATAATCAGTACACAAGCTACGATTTGTATATTGAAAATTCGTCGGCATCTGTAGAAAATTGAAGATGAGCTTTCAAGCTCTTTTCAAATGAAACTACATTATTGCTGCAGCCTCTATATGCTTTTAATACGGGAGGATTTACTATAATAGACTATATGACGCTCAGTTCGAATCCAATACAGCGCATTAAACGAGAGAGGGCTTGTATATATGTAGTACTAGTAGTAGTATAAGTATGTAGACGCGGGAGCTTGCAAGCTTCCCCGTTTAATCGGATTAGTCACCGCCGCCGCGACGGCCGAATCCACTTTGTAGTACGGCCTGTTATATGCGTGTCCACGTGTGTAGCTATTTTTGTATATATGTGTACGTATGTGCATAACCTTACATGTATGATATGTATGTGTGTGTTTGTGTCTGCGTGTGCGTATATGAGCGAAATGTATCGGGGAATCGATGAGCGATTGCAGACATAACCTAGATGTACTTCCATACAGACAAGAACAGACAGACGCGTCGAAGTTGTGGATGAGTGCAAATAATAGTGCACTTGACCCTGAACCAAACGGCCCCCAAAGAAAAACGATCTTTCGACCCCGACTCGAGTGGGATTTTATAATACTTGTCTCTCTTTGATGCTGCTGATGTTATGTGATTGTGTATTAGAAAGAAAGAGTTGTACATAGAGGTATTACGTTAAGACACTCGTTATAGCAGCTTTAAAGATGTCTAAGTATATACCTATAGTACTTTGAGATTGGGCAAGGAAATGGTTGAATCTTAGATGATAATATGACGATTTAGTGATTCTGTATCTATGTATGTACTTCTTTTTTAAGAAGAGCTTTTATGGATTTTTTATTTCTTTGTCAAGGTGTTGCGTTGTGAGAAGAACTTGAGAAGATTGTTATGGTCGAGTATGTTTGCAAGCTCGAAACAAAGCTTGCGGAAGTATAATACTGAAGAGGTTTAGTGAAATGTAGTGTGGTGGTTAAAAGGGATATACGTATTGGGGAAACTTATTTTTGGACTATGAGATAGTGATGTATAGCTGATTTTGAGATATTTTTTACATTTTTGTATAGTAGATTGAATTGAGAGTGAAAGCTTGATTTTGAGGGTCAAGCCTATAGGACAAATTAATAGAAAATTGATACGGATTTATTTAAAAATGAGGATTCGCTGTTTTTTGCTTTTATAAAGAGAATGTGGAGTAAGGTGAGTGTACCCAACTTGCCCCCATTGACTTGCACTCGTTGACCTTCCCGCATATTTTTTTTACGTTTGTTATGTTGAAATATGATGAAGTACGTAGTTTGCATCGATCCCGAATCATTCCTGCGTTCTCCAAAAAATATAAAGTCAGTTTTCCATTTTTCGTGTTTGCACGGCTAAGAAAGCACCGAGATGCGTTCAGTAAAATCGGTGCCAAATTCGTCGAGTTCAACCAATCTTAACGTACCTTAGCGCATTCGATTCCTTGTCTCAAAACCTTCAAAATCCGCTCTTCAGGGTTGCAGAACTCTGATTTGGAGCGATTTTATGTACAAAACACGAAGATGGTTTGAGAATCAAGAAGGCCGACATCGGAGTGTACCCAACATGCCCCCATATGGTTATCTCGGAAAGGCGTGCAGTATGGCTTTTTTTACCACTCAAAACGTGTTTATCACGTCAAAATAGGTCGGAAACGATGTCTTGGGCCAGCTCAAAGCTACAAATGTCGCTGCACGGTGATCAAAATGGATCAAAGCGATTCTATTCACTTCATCGACGATTTACATTGTTTCAAATGATGGGGGCAAGTTGGGTACACACTTTTGTAAACTCTCAAAAATCATCTTTTGGTAGAATCAACACAGTTTGGCTCCAGTTGACTCAAATCAAACGTAATTCATTTCATTTTAAAGGTCATAAGACAAGCTTTAAAATGAGTTGAAGTACGTTGGAAAATATTGAGATTAGCCAGACTTATTTAAAAAATGGCTTAATGGGGGCAAGCATAACCCATAACCCAATTGGGTACACTTACTTTATTCAAATTTTTATTATTTCTAATGGATCAAATTGAAGAGTGTGATGCATTGAGAAAGAAGGGTTGATTGATGTACTACACTATATGTACTACAAACTACAGACAAACTGTATCGAGATTGTTTCAATTCTAAAGGCAGTAGAGCTTGCAATAGTCTTAGCGACAACGATTGAAAATTAATGACGAACCAAAGACATGAGCTTCAATTGCAACTAAATTTTGAGTCTCGTCTTCTTCCAACTATTCATCTATAAGAATATTTATCGGTGAGCTTTCGTTCATGTCAAATTGAGGATTCTCTTTCATTTGCAAAAATATCAATTTTCTCCATTATTCCTGTTTTCCTTTGCTCATTATTAATCATATCTGTGCATGAATAACTGGAATCCCTTAGAAATATATAAGTCAGCGCTATTTCCCGAAAAAAATTCAACATTGATCTAACGCATCTCGCATCCAAAAGCTATACTAAAACATACCGGATGCACAATCAAACACTCAAGAAAATCTCGAATCGTATATAGCAGAGTACCTAAAGCAATATTACACTTCTCAACGACTATAAATCTCTCTGGAATCCTCATTACTCACTTTCCCTTTCTGTTTTCTATACACTATATCTATATTATACTCTATCTCCACCCATGCTATAGCAATGCTAATCGGGCGAAAAACAAACGAGACGCGTTACTGATGCTTCCGAATATCTTAGTCTCGTAAATATTCGCAAGCTGCAGTTTTGTATATCTGTTATAATATCTATCTGTCTTTCGTTCAATGTACAGATCAGCTGCTGAGCAATTATTCGCGTGCGAGCATTCATATCTCTCTTCACTTTTACAGCTATACATATTCATTTTTTATTAAAGTGGAGTTGGCGGCGACGACGAAAAAAATGTACAAAGTGGTTGTTGATGATGATGAGATATTGAAATGTGGACTTTTTTGTTGTTGACTCGGAGTGCTTGGAGTGTGGTAAAATACAAATATGAGATAGTGTGGCCTTTTTTGATTTATTACTATGGCTTTTCTGCAAAATTTTTACTTTTGCCATCGGCTTATTGAGAAGCAATGTGCGATTAATTGAAATTGTTCAAAGATGGATTCATTTAAAAACGACACATGAAAAATAGTGATGTCTCGGATCGGTTTTTCGTGATTTTGATTCGATTCTGCAGTCCAAAATATGAAGTTTCCATCCACTGGGAGGTCCCAGAGAAATTTCGGAGTCACCTGCGGAGCTATTTCTGTTTCGCCTTTCAATTTCATTAGAGCATCAAAATCATGATCTTTTTTTACTAAATTGAATATATCTCGAGTTTGGCCCAAGATAATGAGCCGCGGTTTGCGCCATTCGAAAGATCTTGAAAAAATCTATCAAAAATGACCTTGAGAATTTTTGTTCAGCCTTTTCAGGCCCTGATCAGGCAAAATCCGGAATAATCAGGCTAACCTGATTATCTCAAAAAGTAGTTTTTTTTTTATTTTTTTAAAAACATGATTTCCCATGCAAAATTGCACGATCTTTGCGATGGAACTGGTCCGAAGTTGTTTTTTTTACGGCTTTATGCGTTTTTGGGTCAACTTTCCAATTTTTCATTCTCCGACCAATCAGAAAACAGGGATTTCTGCGCATGCGCGTGGTTTACTGGAATACCGGATTTCAAAGTAGTTCCAATCAAAAGCTGAGAAAATTTCCTTCAAAATGACCTGTTGCAAAACTCCATTTGATCGACTGGAACAGAAGCTACACGATTCTTTAGACATCAAGATTATTAACACCACTGACAGCATAGATGCAAGAGAAGGTCTCAAGTCTCTGGTTCACGATAGATAAGGTCATCTCGCTCTGGTCATCCTCCTTTTCCAATGAAGGTGTCGTAGATACTGACTGGGGACATGTAATTGACTTTTGCAAGGGGCCATTTTGAAGGAAATTTCCTCAGCTTTCGATTGAAATTACTTTGAAATCCGGTAAATCACGCGCATGCGCAGAAATCTCTGTTTTCTGATTGGTCGGAGAATGAAAAATTGGAAAATTGACCCAAAAACGCATAAAACCGTAAAAAAACAACTTCGGACCAGTTCCATCGCAAAGATCGTGCAATTTTGCATGAGAAATCATATTTTAGAAAAATTAAAAAATAGTACATTATTTTCCTGGGCGCGTTCGCCTAGTTTGTGCGCTAGGACAGTTTATTTCCCGAAGCGAGGGAAATATTAAGTCCTCCGCGCCCGAAATGGGCCTGCGAGCACAGGGCAATAATGATTTTTCATCATGAGAATCCTAAAACCGCATTTGAATGCGGCATTTTTAGGTTAGAATGATGAAAAATCGCTTTTTCAGATAATCAGGTTAGCCTCATTTTTCCGGATTTTGCCTGATCAGGACCTGAAAAGGCTGAACAAAAATTTTCAAGGTCATTTTTGATAGGTTTTTTTAAGATCTTTCGAATGGCGCAAATTGCGTTGCATTATCTTGAGCCAAACTCGAGATATATTCAATTTTGTAAAAAAAGATCATGATTTTGATGCTTTAGTGGAATCGAAAAGCGGAACAGGAATAGTTCCGCAGGCGACTCCGAAATTTTTGTGGGACCTCCCAGTGGGTGGAAACTTCATATTTTGGACTGCAGAATCGAATCAAAACCACGAAAAACCGATCCGAGACATCACTATCTTTCATGTGTCGTTTTTAAATGGAATTCATCCAAAGTCAAAGTGAATTTATCCTTATTTATTTGATGCTAGAAGAATGAATAGAATATGTCGTCGAAATTGAAAAACAATTTCTTTGAGCAGCCGATTGAAATGGTTGTGGCATTTTCGGAATCCTGTTATTCCCATGGTGGGACTATTTATTTACTTTGAGAAGCATGAAGAAAGTCAATTCATTCCGGTAGAATACTTTGATAATTTTGGAACAGAATTCACTCGAATCACATCTCCAATCAGAAGCGTCGAAAATGAAATATTTTGAATCTAGGTACAGTGACCGGACACAAAATATCTGCACAAATCTCAAAAAGCTTCTGGTCCCTGGGCCGTTGTTCCAATCTAGATCAGACCATTTTTGGTGCTTTAATGATCGCAACCTCACCCTCAACATTTTAGGATTCAAATATAGTATCAAAATATCAATTAGCAGTTGTGGGACGAAGAAACTTTTTCAAATTGGTGCAGATGTTATGTCTGGTGAGTGTACATTCATGAAATTTAAATTATTTTTTATGCCGGATCAGGATCCTACAGTTCTAAAAATCTCTTAAACGCTTCAAGACATTTTTATAAAGTTATAAGTTAATGTATCATCAAAAATTCAGACGTAGAATAAAATTAATTTTTTTTTGCATCACGAAACCGCTATGAGTGAATAATCAATTTCTACTCCAAAATTATACCCAGAGTCGCAATAACCCAAATTCATCCGATAAATATCGTCAAGATTATTGTTCCATTTTAATAAATGCAAAATTTCCAACCAAATTTAATAAATATTCGAAAATCAATTCTAAATTTGAATCAGTGCACCATTTCAAATTCCATCTCTGGCGCACAAATTAACCAACGAAAACTATTCAAATATAGCTTTTTTGGTCATCTCGACACGCGCCTCCAGCTCATTAGACACTTCATTCCACGAAATAACCAACGAAAGACATCATCAACACTTGCACTATACATATATATGTATGTACTGTCAGGCTATTCTACCGCATGAAATTGCAACGAGCCGTTGAACATTTGTCGGCTTGCGCTCGAGTAATTGCCCAACTGCCCATCACATTGAGAATATCTTTTCCTCTTTCTCTCTCTCTTTCTATGCTTGACATTTGGGAATGCACTTGATAGCCAAAAGTGACAAATTAATCCCAGACTCCTTTGTGCACACACAAATATACTGGAGTAATGTAGTCCGAAAGTCATTCGTATTCGATTTGGATCAGAACGAGGTGACGAGGGAGAAACATGCGTGACTTGGAAGTTGAAATTTTGCACTCTGTGTTTTTTCTCCTCCGTGTGTGTGTGCGTGTGTGTGTGTGTGTGTGATATATGGATATATTCATAGTTAAAATATGGATAAGCATAGGTCGAGGAACCGAGAAAATTTTTGGCTTTAGTCCAAGTGGTTCGCTGATTCAAGCTTTTGGCGATTGATTCAGACGTTTGAGCTGAAATTTATATAGCCAGATTTGAGGATATACTGGTGTGTAATATGGTGTGAGCTTGCGAGAGCTTGCAATGAAATAAAAGGTGGTGATGAGTCCGTGATACGTGACTTGATATAAATTGATTGAGATTTGATAGATTGAGAAGCTTTAGGAGATTGATTCTCATTTGAGATATTAGGAAACTGTTTTCACGAGGGTTTCTAATACATTTTTTGGTTGTCTATCGACGTACTTTTGCTAAAATGTTATGTTTGCCCACTCGGAATTTTGATTCACTAGATTAGAACAATTAAGTAGTTCAGAGTAAAATCAGACAGCCCCTTATTTAGTCTAGTGAATTTTCTATGACGATATTTTTTCTCTAATAATCATATGCCGATTTTACAATTTTTACGCTACACGCGTTGCCCCAGTTTACCTTGGATTTTGACTCAATCAGGTGGGTTGAAAATTCATCTATTATTATAAGAGTATGAACAAAGGACACACGGGATGGATGGATGGATAGTGGATCCCAGAATACACTATTGGATCGAAAAAACAAGTTTCATCATAGTTTTTTGCAAAAAAATAGAATTCAACATCCGTCAAGTCGTTGAAAGCCTTTTCAGTTTCGTTCAAAAATTAAGGTTAAGCAACGTTACGGCAAAGAACGCCAAACGCGAGATCAGCGGTCACTCATCCAGATACAATCCCCGCCTTAATTTTTATCATGTCTATTTCTATTTTTTGGCGAAAACTGCGATGAATCTGGGTTTTTCGATCCAATAATGTACCCCGGGGTCCATCATCCATCCATTTCATAGGTCCGCTATTCTTCATGAATTTTCAACCACTTGATTATTGAATGTAAACCCAACGGAGTGCGCGCAAAATTGTAGAGTCGGTTTCTCATTTTTGAAGCTTCGCCGCAAAATTTTACACCGAGTGCAACTGGTTTAGGCCTATCAATATGAAATTAAAAATTCATTAAAAATAAAGGAAAAATATGAACAAAGATTAGTTCTTATATTTGTTAGAAACGACAATTTAGCGTTGTTCTTCTGCAGAATTACAACAGAATGAAAAATTTTTTTAACCATTGGGATCAAGTCAGGATTACACATAATTTGTATCTTCTGTGAATTTCAATTTGCAAAAGATACGAATTCGCCAAAATCAAAATTGATGCTTTTTCTAGGTATCGCAACGCAACGTCTTTCACTTTCCTTAAAATACCGCACATGAAATATTCTCTGATGACAGACTACCTAGACTCTATATACTTCGTTCCGATGAAATAGTCAGCAGGTCTTATTAGTTAAGCAGTATACTATAACAATAAATAGATAGATATTTAAATGAGTATATTATTCTCCCCATATATTGGTAAGGACAAGAAATGTCTTGAGTAAGTTTTTTCTTGAGAATGCATGTTTAGTCTGGCATCCAATCGGACATTCAAATTCAATCCAATTTTTTTTTCTACTGAGACCTTTTATCGACTTGGAAGCTTCTGAACGAGATTGGAGATGGAAAATGAATCAAACAAAATTCGTAATATCCTCCTTTTCGATAAATATTTTGTTCCATGGACTGAGCATAAAAAAAATATTTTATCAAATATCATATCTGATTCCCAGTGAATAGGCCGAACTCATCAATAAAGTAGTAAACTTGAGAACGCTTTTATTCCCTCGTTGCATAATCAAATGAAGAAAGATTCAAAAAATGAGACAAATTAAATGAAAATACAATATGAGATGGACAAATTCACACAACAGAACACCTCTTCAATAAAAAAATCCCATAAAAATTCACAACGAGAAAAAGATGATGATTACATCGCAAAGCTCATAACAAACTGCAAGCTCAGACAAATATATATACGTACAAAATTCACGCTACAGTTCCATAACTGTATTACAAGTTTCTGAAATGAGTAGCACGTGGCCATTACGCCAGAAAATTCCCCCATAAGTCTTACATCACGTTTTGCCTTCCCTCTGATTCTTCCCCTTTGCTCTTTTGATGCTTCTCGTCTGTTTACCCGACAGTTTTTTTTGCTTCCAACGCTTATTCAGCAGAGACGTAGATATTTGCCTTCTCTGAGCTTTTATCGCTGTACATTTACCTAATCCCCGCCATTCGTGTCCAAAAGCATACGATTGCAATTCTACATAGACGAGCATATTTTACCGATGCGCTGATTCATACTGTTCTGATCGATATCGCAGTATTCAGAGGTAAAATTTTGGATGTGTGTGTGTGTGTGTGTGTGTGTGTGTGTGTGTGTGTGTGCATGTGTGCAGTGAGTTTGTTTGATACAGTGTGTGAGAGCTTTCGGGGGGATTGTTGGAAATTGTGCTGACCACAGAATTGGTTATGGTTTTTGATAGGCTTGGTAGATAAATATTTGAGTAGGGAGTTGCTTATCTTGTGTAATCATGAAATTTGTCGATTTTAGACGATTAGTGAAAAGACTTATTCATGAATTAGAACCTTTAAAATGTTTGCCTCTTTTACTTGTAGGGCAATTTTTGAAATTTCATTGTTATTATAAGCTTTCATGCAGACTTTGAAACTCGTTAAATAAATTGCCTGGATAATACATTCGCCGAATTTGAACCGTCATATCAATTTCTCACTTGTTTTCTCGATTTTTTTCCAAGACAAAACAAGTCAAAAATTATTGCGATTCTTTCAAATTGAAAAATTCCGACTTCCCAGCGGCAATGCCTTAATAAAATATTCTGATAGTAAGTTCTAAAATTCAAAAAGAAAATCTTCGTCAGGGCATAAATTTCTTATGGAGATAAATAGACATGTCTTAGTTGCCATAAGAATAATATTATTCAAGAATGAAATATCGTAAAAGTTTCCCGACATCAGCGGTATAACATGTATGAATAATTTAGATACGATCCATTTCTGGTCATTGGTGAGATATGAGTCCCGAGGGACGGTTACAGGGCTTTTCCAAGTGCTTTTCTTTCGAGTGAAAATAAGATGAATCTGGCTCTAGAGTTCTATCTACAATCCAAGGTATTCTATGACGTAGTTTTACGTAGAATTGGTCTTCGCGGGAAGACAAACAGTGCATAAATTTTCAAATGGTAGGTGAACACGCCTCTGCTTTTCAATCTGCATGCCTGCAGAAATCTTTCATTCCACTAACTTCGCGGGCAAACTAAAAGTTTGCAACGTTACCTTCATTTTTCATGAGATAATGTTGGTTGACTTCAAATTTATGATATGAAATATTTCAATTTGTCACTCGTATCAAATATCGATGAAAAAAATTGAGATTGGAAAAATTTTAAAAGCGATTTGGAATTGAAGATCCCAAGCAATCAATAAATTAAAAAGATGTTGAATTACTTTTCCGGATTTGATGCAAGAGAGATGCCTTTCTTTGAATCCATTTTCATCAGATCAAAATATCTCCCTTTTACTTACCGACAGGCATCAAATATCATACATACATTTATACGTAATGGCAGCAGGAGTCATCAATTTTCATTGTAAATTCATGAATTTGAAACGTCTCTCAGTGGCAAGCGCGGAGAAATGAATAAACGTGTCACGAATAAATCATCGCATAAATTTAAAGCCGACAAACATCCAAGAATGACAGAATGAAGGTTTTCTTTGAAATGCATTATTTTTCCAATATATACGTGAACATATTACGATTTACTTCCTGTCTCATGCAGCGATTGTGACGCTGGAAAAGCAGCACAAATAATCCAGGACATTCGTTACAAAATATCTCAGATGACAGTCATGGATTTGCGTCATCAGAACTCGGATCTGGTATAAATTCCATTACTGAAAAGCAAGCTTTAATTTTCAGTATTATTAAACTGAAAATATTTCCGCGTGTGTTTGATCACGTGAAATATTTCCATAATTTCTTGATTTTTCTTAACCAGATACAAACTTACATTCCGTGCATTTCTCCTATTGAGTTCAGAATTCTGTGTCAAAATGAAATATATTGTATCAATTCTCTTCCAAATTTTTCTTTTACTTTCAGAGGACTTGTCTATTTTATGAATCACAAGCAACCTGTTTGTCAAACCGTCGTAAAATAGTACATTTCGATACGAGGGCGGGAATGTTGGTTTCCGCACAACGAGTGATATTTTCCGGCCAGAGCCGAAAGCGAGGGTTGAAATTATCACGAGGATACGGAGATCACTCCATCCGAGTGCAGAATTATATTTTTCTATCAGTCGTGCGGAGAACGAAATCTAAAAGCCCCTGCGGAAAAGCCATTCCCCGCATAGAGGATGGAAAAAATTTTACTTTGAGGGCACTTGTCATTCGAAGCTTCAAAAAAATTCAAACCAAATGTAAAAGTCAAAAAGCTTCACTACCCATCGAACTCGCCTATTTCATAGATTCAAGAAAATCCACTTCCACCATGAAAGAAAAACCTAACTTATTGGATTTATATCTTTTCATGACAACCTACACACTTTCAGAGAACCTGCAAATCCGAGCTTGCAAAAAATTCAAATCAAATTTGAAAATTAGCAAGCTTAACTCGTAACCATCCTTTTGAATCCATACAAAATTCCCACATCATTCATTTGTGTGCCCAAAAAAACCACCGGTACACATTCCTACCTAACCACATCAAGCTCACCAATCACTCATGAGCTTGCAAACCCGGCAAGCTCTGCAAGCTCTAACCAACACAACAAAACATATCGCAACAGAATAACACAGTCCAAAGAGAGTGACCCCTGTCCGCGAGATAATAGAAAGCTCAGAAAGAGAGTGAGGAGAACAAAGTAGTATAGGCTTGCAAGCTTGCAAGCTCGCGGCTATTTTCAGTCCTCTCCTTGCCTCTTTGCCATTTCTCGCTTGTATTATATTGTGTACACCATTTGACCAGTATATATAAAATATATAAAGAGAAAGTGAACGACGGACGTGGATGACTCGATGCTCTACCCATAATCGATCTTTTACGGGCTGAAAATATCTATAGATATATTATAAAGAGTGTCGATAGTGCGCGCGCGCTGCAAGCACAGCCTCTCCTATATAGCTCTCGCAGCGATCACTGCAAGCTCAGCCTATATAGAGAGTGAGGATAGGCATATTGCAATGTTGGGAGGCTGGAACATGAAGTAGTGCGGTTTGCTCGGAAGTCAGAGAGATCACGACCCGCTTACCATCAGCCGTTTCGAGCGAACTCGATGGTATAGCTCGAATACATTTACTGTTTTATGGATGTATAGGTAGTGCCCTTAGCGTATGATGATCATGATTATAAAACGTTTTTTTCTTTGTATAGAGGGAAATTTGAACTTTGGAATTTTTGGGGTTAGTTATGAATTTGTTAATTTTCAAAGGGGTGTTGAAAGCTTGCAGGAGCTTGAAAATTTGGGATACTGATGTTGAGTATGATCATCTTCTTGAAGTGAAATTCGATGGTATCTATATCTGAAGTATTATCTAGCTAATAATTCTTTGCCATTTATTTAATTTTTCTGTTTTCTTAGTTGGAAAGGGCTTGTGAACTATCTCAGTACACGCGTCGTTAGATTTTATTCCACTACAGGTGGTCGAAATTTCCAGGGCCTCCGCGTGCTAAATTTGTGAGATTGCTTCGTATGTCTTTATTAGAATAAATGATTTTTGATTCTGGGGGGAGGGGAGGGGCTCAAATAATTGTCCAGAGATGAAAAATCTCCTGTCAAGAACTATACCTTGCTAAAAATGAAATTGATTCCGTATTCTCATGGCTTATGAAATTTTTCAAAATAGGAAAATCTATTAGGAATGCGTAATCAATGTTTGTGTACCCGTCATGTTGAGCTCTCTCATTTAGTAGCATAATTTGAATAATATGGAGATAATTGATGAGGATAAAGAGAGGAAGGTCGAGTAGTTGATGCTATTTTCGTTGCCCTGGGGGAATCGATTATTTATTTATTTCAGGCTGATGATGAATAAGCTCTGACACTGAGATATTCTGGACACCACACAATACGCTAGAATTCCTCAAGCATTATTGGGTTAATCGTTTAATTAGATTGTGGACGAGATCCAGGTTAACAGGAAAGATTTTTTTATTCTCAAAGTAGGACAAAAATTTTTCCGAAAATTAAGTACGAATTTAGCACAATTGTAGCCTTTAATAATGCTAAGGATAAGAGAATCTAACTTCAAAAATTATTCCGTAAGATTTATTTTAGAGCGAGCTAATTTTGCAGATCTATTTTCGTACGTCGATATTGTGGGGCTTAATATGCAGAGCTATAACTTATTATATTATTAACCATGAATAACGACCCTCTTAATGGGGACTCTCTGTCACCTATAAATATCGAATTCTATTCTATTTTATATTTGTATGCGATTCTCGGCGAGGGAGAAAGAATATATTCGTTCTTCGTCGTCATGGTTTCCCGTAATATGCAATAGACCGAATTTTGACTCTATGAGATCTCAATAAAATAAATGCCAATGCTTTGAGCACGCATTGAATAAACTCGAATGGCTTGACCGGAAAACCATGTTCTGCCCTCTAAAAATTATCTCAAATTATTTCCGATCAGACGACGTTTATGGAGGTACTGTTGAAAATCGTCAACGATGCATGAAAAAAAAAATGCTTCTTTGGACACAGACTACGACTTCCGAATGATATATCTTAACTAAATAACAAGATTCTGAACGTATTAAATTAATCCACTACAAGAAGTCGATCAATTTCACCAAAAGACGTGCCCCCAACACCGACACTTTATACCTTGTCTCGTGCCAGATCTGACACCGGATCGGTGTGATAGAAATCAACCGGCGATTCTTTCATCCGGATCAAAGTATATCCGAACACATACTAATGTCTCTGAAAATCAAGTTTCTCCGAGCATATAAGCTTCAATCGTTTTGCCTCGCGGCAGATAGCCAAGATTATATATATGTATGTATGTATAGACATGTACGTGTTACATCGATTCGCAAGCCTTCGGTTAGCGAATATAAATCTTTGGCCCTATATACGGATATATCTTCGAGAGAGCAGTGGCCCCCGCACGTATTTTATTTATAACTTCGCGTAGTATCCCATTCATCTTTAGATCGGACATTGCACCTATTCATTAATTCTTGAGTAGCGTGAGTTTGGGGAAGCTCCTATTTAGTAATCGACGATATTTTAGTATTCTGAGATGAATCAGTAAGATTGCAATCTTATTCCTAGAGTTGGAAATCTTGAGAAATGGAAAAAAATTTGTTTACGTGGATGAAATTTTTTTGTGAGTGTGTCACAAAGTTTGCACCTGCACTGATGCTATATAATCATTTTGTTGTTGTTTTTTTCAATCTCATGGAGAGTCTTATTACACTCGAAATTTTGGTTTTGGTGATAATTTTGACCACAAATTGCACATGTTTGCACTCGTTCATTCTCGTATGGACTTCAAGTATGATGCGTCGACTGATGTCAGTATTAGATAATTTATGTATGTACCCCAGCAGAAAGCCTCTACTTTTTTTTCCTCTAAGGACAGATGAGAACATTCAGTGGACAACTTCTTGGGAGCGCCAAAAATCGCACTAGTCCGCGACCGCGACACCGTCACTCGGACACACACTTTTGGCCCGGAGTGAGCTTCTCCGTGGCAGTAGAATCATACACCCGTGTCGGCTTCCTGCGAGCTCCAGGAGTCGAACCGCACACATCGACTATGCCCCCGCGTTTGACCCGGAGGGAGCTCCTCCGCGGCTCTATAATAATCCGTATTAGTATATACCCTGTATCAACCGTCTCTTGGGCTAGACCGTATTTGTAACACATACTCAGTAATGAATATCAGATTCCTTTTGACTATTTATCATTCATGACTACTTGTAAAAATGGTTTCAATAGATCTATTTCATTCGTTTAAGTGTCGGTTTCAAAGTCATTTGAAGGACCTAAACTCTGATTTCCTGACCCCAGGAAACCCCTCAATTACTACATGGCGGCCAGACAGTCACTTTATCATTCTTTCTTTCTCTATTTCCCCTTCTTCCTGAGCCAAATTTCCACGATATGCGTCCATGTAATCTCACGGTTACACAGCACCTAGACAGACATTTTGTTATTCCGGAAGGCCCATGTCAGCTCAGGGTTACGTGGCATCCACACAGTAATTTGAATTTTTTGTTGCTCTGAACCGATTTCTCAGTAGTATGCATATGAGGTTGAATCATTTCCTCGAGCACCAGTTTCACCCTTATTACCGAAATCTTCTTTTCTTTTCTCGTAAGTCTGATATTCATTGCTACTCACACACGCGTACACCACGACACAAACACATGTAGAGAGACAAAAGAAGACACGGATCACCAGCGCGGCAGTAAGATGACATCGGAAAAGCAGCGTCGTAATTCGAAGCAGAATCAACAACTAGGGGGAACCGGATCAGAAGAGGTACCAGTAGAGTTCCATCCTTCGATTGGCTTATACCAGGGTGGACATCATACGCATCAAAAGCGTGGATGGGTACAGCCTGGAACGTATACGTGCTACTCCTCGCCGCCAACCGAACTGTCAACCTGTGAACAATGTACGAAGGCGATCTACAAGCATGCTGCACCAGATCTAGTGTAGTCGGCACACCCCCGTCCGCGCCGTACCATCGCCCGGACAAACCCATCTCAGCTTTCTGGGAGCTCCAGGAGTCGTGATGGTGTTTTTGGGTACCGACGTGCTCCCCACTGCCAGGAGCGCTAGTGGTGAGGAGACCAGGCCCGTCTACCCACATATCGGCTAGCCCTGCGTTTGTCACCCGTGAGGACCTCTCTCGTGCCCTTTAGAGTCCCCGTCATGATACCCATTTATTATCTCCTTATTCATGGCGAGACCGTCCTATGTATACCTAATACATTTACACCGAAACCCTGACTCTACAGCATCTCTTTTGTTCTTTACTGAGCATTGTTTCAAAAATGTTCAGAATCTTTTTGTGATGGCACTTGCTATAATGGCCATCCAACCCTGATCTCTTTTTCATCACTTATGATCATCAATTTCAAGATTATCGTGATATCATTTTGTACAGAAACAGTTACTGACGTTTTATACTTGAAGTTCATGTTGGAACTAGATAACAAGACCGCAGTTCGTTCAAAGTTCACACCCCACTCACGTCTTGGGATACTCGAGTGTAATTTACTATTTTTCAGTTCTTTTCATAAGGGGTCCAAGAGACCCCAAGCATTCTTCAAACATAAATTAAGGCGATGCGGACACCATGCAAGCTGAAAATCATTCCCAAGTTTCTCCGATTCTGTTGCGATTTGGGCTAAACGACGAGCGCACAAATATTTGTTATCATCTAACTTAGATTTGTTCGCTTTTCGTTAAGCTCAAATTGCAATAGAATCGGAGAAAGTTGGGAATGAAAATGTGCGTATATTGTAGGTTAGGAGGTTCCCGCGGCCGAGTTATTCCCACTTTTCTCCGATTCTCTTATGATTTGGGCTAAGCGACGGATTGAGGAATACAAATTGGACAATAGCAAGTATTCGACAACTCGTCTCACACTTCGAATCATCAAACTTTTTACGTAAGGTGTATTTTCGAGGTCGTCGTTCTACGAGACTCGCAACTTTAGTTCTCCCGCCACTTATTGAGCCGACGAATGAACGTTCGAGTGTTGAGTAAACACCATAGAGGTAATACGGATAGAGCACGCAAGCGCCTCTCCAAAATGGATACCTGGAGAGGGAGACACGCGAACATTTTCTGGGGTCCTTTGGACCATGTGTGGCCCACTCGGTCACGGTTTTTGTTACTTTACGTGCATAAATTTTCAGTACGAAACTCATCAAAAGTTGGGCAAAAACTCTTGGGTACTCCCTGGATTGATATCAGCATTAGTACTGAAGCAACTGTGTGGGGTCCGAAAGACCCCGTAAGTTCTGAGTGTTGTTGTTAGAACGGATAACCTCAGGAGTCAAAATGTCTGAGATATTCATAGTTATATCACATAACTAATTGGAATATTTAGAAATAATTGGGAGAAAAAGTATCAAATAATCTCAAAATTCTTCAAAAGTTGACAATTTACGACCGTTACATTACCCTAACCTTCTAAGTCTTGACTCCTGCTGAAAAGTTCTCTCTGGTCCCAATAAAAAATAGCTGAGCTACAATACCTAGATATGCACGTAGTTTGGTATAAGCAGGTCTCTTTCATCAAGAGAATAAAAATTGTTAATTGCGAACCAATGGCGGAAATAATCTGCATCGCCACAATTGACCAAACCGATCAATTTCCTTGATGTTGGTATAGAGTCTGACCCTTTTTTGTCGAACAGCAATTATCGGCTTTGTGATGAGGAGCAGCCGATCAGGTCACCGCTATGCCGTGAAATTTCAACGTTCGATTTTATACTCTGAGCCCCTATTCTATCCATATCGGTGTGAGGGCATACTGAGAGAGGATTAAAATTACGGAAACCAATGCTGTTATACTGTACAGGAAAAGGGAAAAAGGCTAAAGGCTTTTAAGTAAATAGTAAATTAATTGAAACGATCCACACTCTACACGATTCTGTATATAGGGCTTTTGGTCGTTGAGAAAAATAGAAAGAAAGTTCGTTAGAGAACTCTCTTTCACTTTGATGTAAGAGTAATTAGTTCATTGCCGACGGTATTAAATGCGGAAACCTGAATGAAATTGTGGGAGAAATATTCTGAGCTGGGAGTTTAGAAATAAATTAGAGTGGCTAATTTGAATTATATTCAAACTAGATACAATTTTTCACTGTGCGCGTATTCACCTGAACGCCTGCGCCGTGTGTAATTGGATATTTTCCTTTGGTATGATATGAATCTCAGTGGATAGTAATTCTCACTTGATTCATTTTTTATAAATTAAATGGTAGACTTTACCTACTTCTTTACTGGATTTTCTTTTGCATCTGGCCCATTCATCATTCATTTTAGTATTGTATTGAAATATTATTCATTCACAAAAGAGGCTCAAGTTTTATGAGTATATATTTGAGTCAACTCAAAACTTGAATTTTATAGCAGATATGTACCATCGAGTATTCGATTGATTTTAATGGTAAGAACGATTTACTTGTGAATTATCCAAACAGTGATGTTCCGTAGACTAATCTATCAAAACCTTTTCACAATTGTAAAAGGCTTATTTGGTATTATAGCTTGGAGGAATATTTTGATAAATCATCGTTTCATACAAATCATTCATTAGTTCAGACAGAATAATAGATGATCCGTAACTTGAATAAGAGACAGCATTTGCAAAACAGTATTACCAAAAAGTGATACTCCGTAAATACCACTTTATTCAAAGTTCATCAAGGACTATATAACAATCCTGAAAATCACAACTACCTTCACAATAGCTCGCATTATCCTCAGTTTTCTTCCAAATACCTTATAGAAATGCAAAACTCATTCATAAATAAGTCCCCAAAAAAAGCTTCCATTCAAACCAACGATCAAACGCATATCCCACGATACGATAATGCATGCATTACTGCATTGGAGCTTGCGATATCGTTCAAATCGATGTGCAAATTTGCTATATCGTTCAATATATTCACAGTTGGTATACATGTATAAAGACATAGATGAATGAACATGATATGAATGTTGAGTAGTCTCGTCACGCGCAGCATCATCATCATCATCATCATCATCATCGAGAGCGACGTGAATATTACCCTCACGACTGTTCCGCTCGTAATCCTCGTAATGGTTCGTATTGTTGCTCACATATAGATATAGATGTTGTGAGTGTGTGTATGTGTTTAGAGCTTGCAAGCGAGACGAGGTGACCATTTCGATCGCAAGTGCGCAACGTATATATATTGATGATGGGTCGTTTTAAAGTTTACGATATAGAGGTTTGTGGCTATGTATGATAATGGTAAGGGATGGAATGGATCGTAGAATTTAGATTTAATTGAAATGTCGAGGGATATAAATGGGGATGGTCTCCTTGAAGGCTTGAGATTTTTCGATTCGGATGAGATTTTTTAAAAAGGATATTTCGGTTTTCTTTGCTTTTTTCCGCATTTCTAAATATCTTTTTCTTGACATATATTTCTATTAAAATGTAATTGAATGAAGATTTAGTTGTGGATTTATATTCATAGATCTTTTATATATTATTTTCTTTTGTAAGGACGAGTTTCATGACGGTTAGAATTTACGGTAATAGCTCTCGGCTGTTCTTCTACACGATTGTACCCATGTAAAGAGGATGAAAAAATTTTCCAAATCATATCCCCGCATATTTTCTTAGTCATTCATTGAACTAGCACCTTATAGCGAGTTTGAAAAAATTCACCCGCGCCCAAAATCGCGCAGTGCGGATGAGGCGCTGTCCGGAATATAGCGTAGACGCTCCCTTCATTTATTGTTCAATAGTTCTACACGCTCGTTATCATACAGGATGTCTGAAAAGTAAGTTGCCCCGCCCCTTGTTTTTTCAAAAATGTTTGGGGATCGCGAAAAACCCACAAACACGTGTCCCCTTATTTTCAAGGAGACATCCAATGGTGACCTTGGTTTTGACTTTGGGTGTCTTATTTTAAAGTCATTTGAAGAGCATCTCGGTTCTTTCAAATAGAAACATCTACTTCTGATTTCAAATTCTGAAAGAGCGTAGAAAATCATGAAACTTTTGTCTCGAACATTTTTTCATCTGACTTGACCTTTGTAGCATAATTGGAGGTCAATACGAGTGGACGGGAACCTCCGTAGCTCCAAAAGTAAGGGTTATATAAAAAAATGTTAGGGCTCAAAGCTATTCGTTATCAAAAGAAGAATGAGCTTGTGACCTTGGTTTCGCCCTTTTAAATCATTTTCAAGGTCATTTAGAGGTCAAATTTTTTCAGATAGAACATTCGAACTCGGATTTCAAAATTTCAGTGACATCTCCAAGTCTATTCGCCCACTCAAAGCCTGCGAATGAGAGTGACTGAGTCATGACCCACCCATACAAGTTGTTGACGTCATAGTACATTCAGTATTGCGTGAAAAATTATGAAAATCTTGTCCGAAACACTTTTTGATCCGATTTTACCTCGGAAAGGTGAATGGAGGTCACTCGGAGATCGCAAAGGTCAAGTCGGATCAAAAAGTGATTCAGATAAGATTTTCGTAATTTCCCATCATCTCTCAGGATCCGAGGTCAAAAATAGGTGTTCCTATTTGGGAAAAAAGGAGTTGGCTTTCAAATGACCTTGAAAAAGACCTCCAAGGTCAAAACCATGGTCACCGACGGATGTTATCCTTAAGTAGGCACCAGTGTCCAAATTTTTCAAGTCATTTCGATTTGGAAAAATTATGGCATATACTCTGTGATGCAAGAAATCTATTGCAGTCTCGAAATATGCGGGTTACCGACCTTATTTTTGAGAAAAAAATTCTCAAAGTATTGGAATTTAACACGGCGTCTCATGGGTGATGACCACGGAATGAGTCATATCTCTGAATTTCATTCAGAAAGATGCATGTTGCCGACGTGTAAAAGGCAGGAAAACATTCGAAAGGATCAAATCTGGCGAAAAACAGGTGTGCAGCGGCTGCTCGACTACTGGCACCCTTGCGCGAGCGCGAGCTTGGGTTGCGTATGTCGGTGAGCGAGCGCGTCTCGTAGCCTGGCGCTTGTATTGGTATAGGCGCGAGGCCCTAACTGCTCGTGATACGTTACCCAACGCTGATGCCTCCCTCCTCAGCATTTAAAAAACAATCGTGGCGCTATCTTGCGGTCAAATTGGTTTATTGCAAATATTAAATTAACCAAGTAACGTAGAACGATGAGCGACATTTCGCCACGCGCGGAGAATTTTTCTACGAATTTTGAAAAAAGTTACATAAAAATCGGTGCAAAATTGAGAGAGCTATTTTGCGGGAACATTTTTCATGTATTTTCAAAATTGATGCAAATTTTTCCCGCAAAATAGCTCTCTCAATTTTGGACCGATTTTTATGTAACTTTTTTCAAAATTCTTAAAGAAATTTTGAAGAAAGTTACATAAAAATCGGTCCAAAATTCAGAGAGCTATTTTGCACCGATTTTTATGTAACATTTTTTAAAATTCGTAGAAAAATTCTCCGCGCTTGGCGAAATGTCGCTCGCCGTTCTACGTTGCTTGGTTAATTTAATATTTTCAATAAACTAATTTGACCGCAAGATGGCGCCACGATCGTTTTTCAAATGCTGAGGAGCACCTTCAAAATGAGAGGACACGTGTTCCAAAGCTTTCCGATTTCCCAACCGTTCCTGAAGAAACAAGAGAGTAACTTACTTTTTGATCACCCTGTACATGAATTTCTAGGAGAATAATTATCAAAAGCTCATTCTCCACGATTTTTCAGTTCATAATTTCAACATTCAATGAAATGACAGAGAATGCAAAATATTTGTCTTACTCCTGGTTCTCATTGATTTTGACGAGACCTCACTGGTAATAAATTTTTCAATCGACTGTGCGTAAAGCACTGCTTTACGCACGGTAGTTTTCGTTTACTTTACGCCCAGTCGACCGAAAAACGTATTTCGATACTCGGGCGTGAAGTTTTTTTGCTTTACTCGTGCTAATTTCGACCCTCGCCAGGGCTCGGGCCGAAAACAATCACTCGAAAAGCAAAACCAAACTTCCCTCCCTCGAATCGAAAAATACTATTCACTCATCCACTAATATTAACAAGATGGTGAGTGGGTTCAAATAATGGAACGTGAATGATATTTGTACCATTTTGGCAATCAGAAATTCGAGACTGAATTTTGAATTTGATTTGCAATCTGAATAATTGATGAGATGAAAATGGAAATTGTGAAGTTGATACAGTGGCCAACCGCGAATTTGAACATTGCACAGTGAGTAATTAACCAATGAAACAAGAACCATCCGACCTAATTCTGGATTGGTACGTACTCTGGATAATTGATTATTCACTCCAAATTCTTCAATTCAATCATCTGTAATTTTATGAAAGTCCATAACATCTACAAATTGCTCGGCAAACTGACATACATTATCTGTGTAACTCATATTGATCTTTGAATTTATCCATCAGATTGGATGTTTAATCTATACATCAGATTCAAGGATCAATGGTTGAATGATTTTCGGGAGTGATCTAACTTTAATAATTCATAGTGTGATTCTCATCCATACTTTATATCACCATTCCCCACTTTATTTTTTTTGTCTATTTTAACTATTGATATAGTTTGGTGGACATGTATTAAATGACTTTTGCATTACAATTCTACAGATGAGATGCCTTGAAAGAATTCAAGAATTCAAGTAAGTTTACGCAATGAAAAATCAACATTCTATCTCTACTTTTCATTGAGTATTACGTAATAATCATGCTAATTGAAGATGTACAGGCGTTTACGTAGAATCACAGTTCGAAGAAAATCGTACAACTTGAAAATTTTGAAAATGAGGATTTATATCTTTGCAAGACGACATAACTACGAGAATAACTTTTTACCTCTATAAGTATATAAGTACACTTTTAACTTCCGCTCTATCCATCTTAGCAAAGGAACACTTTGATGATTTTCACTAGCTCTTCGGCCATCTATTATTCAATGTTCCAGCCATCATCCAATATATTGAGACTTTTATCTTTGAAATCTTCAATCAGAATCTTACGAAAAATTCATTTCAATTTAAAGTAGTCTTCTAAAATTTATTTTGAAACATGCTATGAATTAATTCCCTTCATAAACGTCATATCCGAGCAATAAATCATTCTTGAGAATCATATTAGGGCGAGAAATCACGTCAAGAGTATCCATTCTGCATTGAAATTTAATAACCAGCTTGTACATGCATTATATGAATTTTACGGGTAAGAGGCTAATGCATAATAGATGACAGGGTTCTCGACGAAATCCTTGCAAGAATATGAGATTGGTCTTGGATGGTTATGAATAAAGACTGATAGCAGTAAAAAATGAAGAACTGTCGAAAATCAGGGCATCGCACAACGGATTTTGCTCGGGGATTTTCCAGGATCAGGATTTTGTAGATATACGAAAACAAAGCTCAGGATAATCCTACCCATCATAGAGTATTGAGCGGGAAAAAGCTTCTTTAATATACATAAATCGATATGAAATGTCTATCAGAGCCGAAAACTGTACAGCAAATTCATTCCAAAATTGATTTTTAGATTTTCAATACAGTAAGATCACGAAAAAATTATATGGGCGTCTAAGCTGTAAAATATACATCGGAACCCATTTCCAAATTTTCTCAGAGGCTTGAATTATTCTGATGAAATTTTGACAAATCTCAATCTGATTTACATTAAAAATTCATTCAGTCGGTTGGTAAGGAAGTAAAACAAAATACTATTTTACAGTCTTTATTCTAGAATGCTATAATGATCGAAAATTGAGCTTGGTACGTTAAAATTGCGTCAAGATTCTGTTAATTTAAGATACACACAGGGACAATTATGGGCAGATATCATCGAAAAGTCAAATAAAAAGTTAATATGAACGATTTTTGATGAAAAATGCAGGCCGACAAATGACGACTCTTTTTTCTCTGACAATTAATGAACTGAATTTTTGTTGAGTAACACCACCTTCCCTATCTATTGATTCTACAAAATAAATACTCAATTTTGAGCATCAGGGTAGTTTTTGACTAATTTTGCGATGTCAATCCATCTATGACATCCAAGTTTATCAAAGTTTAGGGCTCACCCACAATATAACGTATCCAGTTACCAAGTATCTTTTAGTATACCAAACAAAACTTTGAGATTATGCTCAACAATACAGATTTACAAGTGAGCATTAATATGAGTAACAACTAGCTGCATCACGTTGCAGGAGTTTTGCGCTCATTGTGAGAATCTGTAGCTCAGTATTGTACACCAAAAGAGCATTTTGCTACTATTACCGCTCTATACAGTATTGTATTATATAGTATAGCTACGAGCTTGAGCAGACGCGCGAAAACGTATAATCACGCGAAGGCACACGTGCCTCAAGCTATGTAATTCCCTCGTCGTCAACGAATCACTAGAAATTGACTCGCAAAAAGCTATATACTCGCATTCAGTAAACGAAATACAAAGGGTTTCCCTCATAATATGCCTGCGGGTTTGCAGAGTTGTATGTATTTTATTTTCCGTTTTCAAACGTCGATGCAGTACAGTACAACGCTCTCTAGACAATATGAAAATTTTTTTTTTTTTAATCGTAATATGAGAGAAATTTGATGAAAATTCTAAATGAAATTCCGTTCGATGTTTTCTTCCGTGCGTAGATTTTCTGTTTCTTATCAATTTTTGTGAGTAATTATGAAAAATTTTGATCTCCTTCTATGTAAGGAAGTTAGATTGGATCAGAATTAATTTCAATTTTAAAATCTTGACCCAAGGCCAAATTGTCTTAAAAATTTTGAACAAAAAACCCGGATCGGTATAGCCTTTTTGTTTTAAATATTTTATTGAGTATAATTTGGTAGATCATTGAGCTCGAAAGTTTTTGCTTTTTTGTTGCTTGCACAGCAAACATTCCAATGTGATAGAAATTTTTTTTGGAAACACGGCATGTATTGGATGAATTTATTTAGGTCAGCTCGAAAATTGATTGATAATCTTGTTTGACAGAGTAAAATTGTGAAAGCTTTGTATACTGTTATATAGACTCCCGGCAATGCTAGAGAAAATTAGTACATTTGGATCTTCATCCGTTTATGGGATGATTTTGTGATAATATACGGTCTCCATAGTAAATTGAATTACCCGTAGCTGACGCAGTTTCTTTACTGAATTAATCTAATTTCGGACGGTAGGCATCATCCTCTGACCTGGAATACCAGAAATTTCAGCCAAAAGCACTTAAATATCTCAAATTTGATCTGAAAGGCATAAATAGCTACCATTGGATTATCCACAAATATTTCACATTCAAATTTCTAGCAAGATCAAACACATTCCTAAATTTCTCAAAAACATTAAAAAAAAATGTCAACTCTGATAATCATAATCGTATACTTAGTCACAATTTTTCAAAAATCCAAAAGCCGGTTGGCTCCAAAAATTTGCCTTAGACCTGACAGAAATGCCAAGTAAATTTTCCATTCGTTCGCAAACGTCGAGTAATATCTTTCATTACATCAACTCGAGCGCCGCAAAGCGTGTCATCCAATTTTCCAAATTGGATGCTGCAGCAGCTATAGACCGACACGCCCACTTTGATCCAACGTCGGCCTACAAAACAGAACAGTATGCGATAAATTGATGTTCCTTCATCTACTTATTTACTTTGCTATCGTCGAATTTTCACGAAATTTTGTACTCTGTCCTGCCAAACGCTCTGGATACACTTTGATCTAATTTTTTGTACACCCTCTGTGACTGACACGATAAAACGACCTGTACACGTCAATTTTTATACAACCGTATTTGAATCCAGTGGAATTTATACTCGAATTCATACGAGTTTCAACGCGTGGGTCAAGGTAAAAGCTTTAAAACTCGAGTGCCATAAAATTAAGATGATTTTGTCGGGATGACATAATGAGTAAAATTAGTACATCTTGAGCAATTCTAAGCTATTTAGTCCACGACAAATTTTCAAGTTAAGTTTGTAGAATTGTGTAAACGTAGAAAAATTAGCAACGAAGGAAAAGGGAAATTAGAGCTTTCTAGTCGGATTGAAGAGCTACGATGCTCATATTTTTCTAGAGAATACATGTCATACGGGTTTGAGTGGCAAATTAGAGCCTGTTAAGAGTTTGAAGATTCTGTACAGTGTTACGTATGTATGTCTACTCACACAATAGATACGTATGTACACATATGTATGTACGCAAGTCTAACCTAATGAGATGTTTTCGACGAATGACGAGTTTTCCTGGATGTGCGGTGCATTACAAGAGTAAGGATGGAAGAAAAGTTTTCCACTTTGATACAAAAATTCAGTTTGTCCTTCTTGTTTGACCAAAGAGGAATGCATTGGATCATAATCACGCAAAGATATTCAAATTACACAGATAAATTTTCCTGTTTAATGAAACACACCTCATTCACTCATTATATCTTCCAAATTTTTGTAAAAATTCTGCGTGAGATTGATGATTTTTCTGAAGCGTTTGAGTCACCGTAAATATTGAATGATTTACAATAATTCATTCATCAGGATCTGTGCATTCGAAAAATTTGAGAAGAATAATGACTTTAAAAATTGTGTCTCGTCTATCTGTTTATATTGGAATCGATCAACATGCAAATACTTTATTATCGTTGGTTGTCGATAATTTTTATGTAAATTTTTCTTTTTCCTGAAATTTCTTCCATTTTATTATCTCCAATCGCAGGTTTTATTACTGTCTGGCGCCACAGATAACTATCGAATGTAGATCATTCTTGTCAGCGGTAATGTGGCTGTAAATTACAGTCACAAAAACGAATATTCCATTAAAAGATATTTTAATCATCATCAACGGTAAAATCTTTAAAATCGACGACTCCAATATCACCATCATATCCACAACCAAGATGGTAATTTTTCTATCAAATTCTCGTCAATATTAAGATTTTCCTCTCGACGCACTCATCATTCATACTTTGGGGCGTGGACGATGTCTAATAATCAAGCGATTATTTCTCAAACTATCAAAAGCCCCATATTAGTGAGCCAAGAGCTTGCGCCTCTCAACGTTTAGGAAATCCGGTTGCCACTCTGTATCACGTCCGTCGAGTAGCACTTGCGTATAATTAGTCCATACAAGGTGTATATATATAAGGTCCTGCTCCTGTTGCGCCATACACGTCTATTATATACATATATATTATGGTCAGTAGTAAGCTCTATACTCCTCAGCTTTCAAGCATATCTCTGATATGCCTATTATATACGATGAAAGCTCTTGACCACCCTATATATTGTCTCCAACTTAATGACATTTCAAGGACGAATTATTCACTGTCAAGATGTTCATCGAATTTGCATTTAATTGATTTGTGACTCTGGTTGACAATGAATGATTTAGCTGGGACTTAGGCTGGTGATAGAGATGGATCAATGATTATGAATTAGAGCCTAATGCACTTTTTTTGAATTCTTTATGGGAATTTCGGCGCTTCATACTTTTCAGCGAATTCTCAAAAATCTGCTATGCTGAAAATTTGATATACCTCGAGAATATACCTATCGCTAAAGTAGGATGTGACGAAAATGATTCTGGGATAGCTATACTGATGTTTTTATACCTACACTACCGGTCAAAATTTTTAACACACCCAAAATTTTTTGAAGGGGATTTCACGTCCTTTAAGATGGCATTATTCGTTTTTATCCACGTGAATTCGGATCTTGCCAATCTTAGCTTGAGAAGTGTCAATTTCGAAGATTTTTGAGAGAATTTTCTGGCTCCTTCAAATTTGAGGCACATGAATTTTTTGGTATGGGACTTGTGATGTCTAAAAGTACAGGTTTAGAGCTCCGAAATCTTTTTTCGAACGTCCCTCTACGTTACTCCTAGTCCGAGCTATGGCATTTTCTGCGAGGAAAAATTTTTCGCGAAAACTAAGGTGAGTGTACCCAACTTGCCCCCATATGCCAATCTCAGGAATGGGCACTCGTTGACCTTCCCACATATTTTTTTTACGTTTGTTATGTTGAAAGATGAGGAAGTACGTAGTTTGCATCGACCCCGGATCATTTCTGCGTTCTCCAAAAAATATAAAGTGATTTTCCCATTTTTTCATGTTTGCACGGCTAAGAAATCACCGAGGGAATCGCGTCCACTAAAACCGGTGCCAATTTATTTTTATTCGACCAATCTTGACGTACCTCAGCGCATTCGATTCCTTATCTCAAGACCTTCGAAATCCGCTCTTCAGGGTTGCAGAACTCTGATTTGGAGCGATTTTATGTACATAACACGGAGATGATTTGAGAATCTAGAAGGCCATATCGGAGTGTATCCAACATATGCCTCCATATGGTTATCTCGGAAAGGCGTGCAGTATGACTTTTTTACCACTCAGGTCGTGTTTACCGCATCAAAATAGGTCGGAAACAGTGTCTCGGGCCAGCTAAAAGCTCCAAGTGTCGATGCACAGTGATAAATATGGATCAAAGCGATTTTATGCACTTTATCGCCAATTTACATTGTTTCAAATGATGGGGGCAAGTTGGGTACACACTTTTGTAAACTCTCAAAAATCACCTTTTGGAAGATTCAACACAGCTTGGCTCCAGTTGGTCCAAATCGAATGTTTCTCCAACTCATTTTGAAGGGCTTAAGACAAGCTTTTAAATGATTTAAAGCACGTTGAAAATTGTTGAGGTAGACCAAACTTATATTAAGAAAATGGCTTAATGGGGGCAAGTTGAGTACACTTACCTTAGTACCTCTATTGAGAATGACGAAATAATTCACTCTTTGGGCTCACAGGTTTCTCGTTTTCTCAATCACGATATAGGAGGCAGATACTGTACTCTAATTTGGGTGCTAGTTCTTGCGAAAAATCTTCCCCTACAGAAAATGTC
This sequence comes from Eretmocerus hayati, assembly GCA_029851415.1. NCBI lineage: Eukaryota > Metazoa > Arthropoda > Insecta > Hymenoptera > Aphelinidae > Eretmocerus > Eretmocerus hayati. The sequence continues at coordinate 21,890,977 of CM056742.1, forward strand.
ATAGTTCGGAGTATGAGTAACGTAGAAGAACGTCCCCAAACGGATTTTGAAGCTCTAAATTTGTATCTTCAGGCATCATAAATCCTATCCTAAAAGATTCATGTGCCTCAAACTTGCCAGAGCCAGAAAATTCTCTCGAAAATCTTCGAAATTCATACCTTTTCAAGCTGAGATTGGCAAGATCCCAATACGCGTGGATGAAAACGAATAACGACATCTTGAAGTACGTAAGAAATTCTTCAAAATGAGCTCAGATAAGGTCCTCTGGGGTCAAGTAGAGCCGAGTGGTGCAGTTCAAAAAACCAAGAGAAACAATTTTGGTTGAGCTTAAACTTTTGACCGGTAGTGTAAGAAAGCGATGAATTACCGTTCAAGCGGTAGTTTGAAAGCTGCCACTATTCCAGTTTGTCATTTGAATCTATTAAAAATTGTACTCAATTCCGACTTTTGCCCTCATAACTTGTTCACTTCTCTCTTTGTCTACCGTATACGTTATAAATCGACCACCCTAAAATTCCTGAACGTATTTCATCAAATTCTTTAGACAACCAAATGTACCTGAAAATTGAAAAACCACCAAAGAAAATGATCATGTGGTAACAGATCCTCAAATGCAAAAAGAATATCGGTATCCTTGTCTCATATTAATAGTCAGAATAATAATCTTCCGATCAAATAATCATGCAATATTTAATCATGTTGGATGATGGTTGAATGACCCTTCAGTTAAGTTTTGGTTAGTACGATTCCATACTCATTAATTTCATCGTCAGTATAATTTAATTCAAAATAATTTCCAAGCACATAACCACAACTGAGCTTGATTTAGCTGATGACCTAGTTCTAGTGGCTTTGAAAGAATTTTCAGTCGGTTCGAGGTAAGCCCGCAGCACAAGCAGAAATTAATTGGATCATGACCATAATTCCGGATCATCCGATGGGCTTCAGCTTGATTCAATCTTATGTTACTTCGTTTCGTTGATCAGTTGCAGCGATTTCATCCAAGTTATCATAATTTCATCGGTGTAGATCACAAATTGCTCATTAAAGTCATTGAGATTCACATCCATGATTCATCTTGATTCAATGGTGAATGATTGTCTATTCTGTTCTCTGAAAATACAGACCATCATAAAAAACCAGGGTTTGTAACGGAATCTATTTAGGTGAGACCGGAGTCTGCCACCATTTTGAATTTTCTGTTTTCATTTTTAATAGAACTTTTCTCTATAGCGCAATTCTGACAAGCATTCTATTGACGCAGAAAAAAAAATTCCATGTGATTTTATGAAGTAAAATTCGAGATATTTCCAGTACGGATTTCGATCAATTTAGCATGGTGGCGTATTTTCGGGCTTGCATGAATTTAATTGGATTTGGTTGATTGCCATCTACTATCCAAATCGATTCAAAGATCTCAACTCTTATTATCATAATCGTCATGATTATTATCAATAAGGAAGCAGTTTGGATAGGTTTTCTGGAATGGATTTGAGCCAAACCATCAATCAACAAAATTCAACCAAATTTAAAATGAATTTCACTACAAAATCCTGCCAAGAACTTTGTAGTAGTACTTTGAAATCATACCCAAAGAAGTTTTGTACATTCCAATCACTAAAAAAAATGTGTTCTTCCGAGCAAATTTTATACCAAGACTAAAATTGCTTCAGAATAGAAAAGAAAGAGGAAATCAATTAGGAAGAAAGGGTATAGAGGTCAGGTAGAACAATCAATTGGAAACGTGCAACCGCTTTTGAATCATTGGTTTGTCAGACCTTACCCATTTCTGCCTTCAAGATCTTTCCTATTTCCTGGGAAAGTAGTTCCATTGCGTGAAACGAGTCTCGCTTTTTCGTTGAAGGGTCTTCTGGCTCTACCGCTCTTTCCGATAAAACTACTCTTGTCAATTGAGACAAGTCTTCTATTCTGTCTATACACTCTTTTCTACGCCTTTCGATTGAAATTGTTTTCAGCCTTTCGTTCTATACTTTTCTTCTTCGTATTCTATAGAAATTATGTGGTCACGTAGAGAAATTCAGTTGAAATCAAACCTGTAGATGTGCATGGTCGAAAGGGATCGGTCGTTGTAGATACTTAAAATATTCGATGTACAATACTGGGGGACAACTTTGCGATTTTATTTTTTGATCAAATTGAGTTTTGAATAAATCAGTACGATATGAGAATAACCAGATCACAGGCATGAGCTCTCGATAATTTGTTTGCAGATGGCTTTGTTGTCGTTGGAAGTGAGATTAATAAGAAATTCGTATTTGTGAAAATAATAGAATCATGAGTCGTGTAGATAATTGCAGAGTCAGTTGTAAGGATATTGGTATTATCGATGCCATAATTCCGGTTACAAAAACTCAAATTTGGGAGAATTTTTTTATTTAGATCATTCGAAAAATCTTCCCTGATATAGAAACTATCACAATTAGGTTCGTGATTGAAAAATGAAGTAAAGTCAACCCCCCCCCATTCACTTTTTTTTCAAAAGTAAAACTAGGCGAGTATGAGGTCTAGAAAAGGACCATTCATCTTCCCAGTACATCAAAACTTCAAATTTTATACGACATGGTTTAAACTCTTGGGAGGAATGAGATCTAAAAAAACCATGTCGAGTATTTTTTGAGCCGATTTGTCACGATCAACATATCATCACTGGTGGAGACTAGAGCCACTTTCCTCCAATCAAATCTTTCTTTCAATTCATCCTAATGCTGGTGGTTTGACAATTTCTAACTAGCTAATTGTCGCGGAAATGACCCGAAGTTTAGGTGAGTAGAAGAGGTACAGGGGAATATCCAAAAAGAGAAAATATAACTGAGTTTAATTTGGTGTTCATGACGATTCACTAAAACCTCATATCATACTCAGTTATATTTTCTCTTTTTGGATATTCCCCTGTACCTCTTCTACTCACCTAAACTTCGGGTCATTTCAGCGACAAGTAGCTAGTTAGAAATTGTCAAACCACCAGCATTAGGATGAATTGAAAGAAAGATTTGATTGGAGGAAAGTGGCTCTAGTCTCCATCAGTGATGATATGTTGATCGTGACAAATCGGCTCAAAAAATACTCGACATGGTTTTTTTAGATCTCATTCCTCCCAAGAGTTTAAACCATGTCGTATAAAATTTGAAGTTTTGATGTACTGGGAAGATGAATGGTCCTTTTCTAGACCTCATACTCGCCTAGTTTTACTTTTGAAAAAAAAGTGAATGGGGGGGGGGGGATCTCACTCCTTGGTTATAAAAATCCAAGGGTAACTACAAATTTTCCAAGCACTTGTCCCCACCGCACTTGAGAATTTCTTACGCACGACTCCGTCATTTTTTCCATGAAAAAAAAAACACTACTATCAGTGTATATTTTGTTCAGTTCAATCTGGAGAGCCATGCAGCTACAGGCAAGAGCAATATTGCGGAGCCGCGACGAACACACGAAACACAACAAAGCAGACGAATCTCTCCTCCCTGTCCTTCTCGCATGCGGCGCTTTGATCTTTACGTCACCTCTAGTCGTGGCTAGTTTTGAGTGTCCACATCTGATGCAGTAATTATAGAATCGAGAAATTCGGATAATTCGAAAATCCATTCATCCGCGATAACAAACCAGCTGGTCGGTGCCCGCGTTGCCCGGTACGCAGCAGACAGCCTCATTGCAGACTGCCGAAGATCTTGCGCACGCGCTTCTATCTATCTCTCTCTCTCTTCCTCGACCATCTTACATACCCAACACATGTGTAGTAGAGACGTTTCGATATTTCTCGAATCGAAGCACGGGGCTGGTGAAATCGAACTGATATGTAAAACGAAGGCATGAATTTTGCGGTGCTGAATAAAACGCGTCCAGTGCTCGGATTGAGAAAATAATTGTACAGAACTCTAAATCGCTTTGGAAAGGCTTTGCTAAAGCATTGCAGAGCTCTATGAGCAACGTTAAGAGGTTAATAATCCAAGTAGAAAAAAAGTGTGAGGTTAAAAAACCCCAATTCAAAGTATAGATAGGCACAGCGCCTCGCTCGATTTTTCGTCTGCTCATACTCGCCAGCGAGGCGCTACCGCGCCTCTTGATCTCAATCAAGTTCAAACTCAAATCCCATCAATGCACATACTTGATTGAATTCGAAAACGCTTGATCAAATTGAAATCCAAAATCTATCAACATTCAACCAACCAAATACGAGAAGAAAATAATACATTGGTTATTGTGCAAATTTTCAAGCCCATATTGATCTAATTTAGACTTCGACCCGAGAGCCACAAGCGGAACTTGTTGGATATCCACAACAAATTTAGGTAAAATCTTGATGAAAATTGAATATTGATACTATGGCCATTGAATATTGACCCTGTCAAAAGTGGTGCATAAGCTCGTTTCCATAGAGGCAAAGGATAAATTTATGATCCTACTGCTAATGAAATCTCGAATGGATTTGATCCATTAGATTAAAAATTCAACATGCGATAAAATTGAACATGCATATAATACTTTGAAAGAATTTGCAAAACATGAATCACTCCACTTCATTCATGTTATCAATTTCTTACATGAATGAGCACAATGAGTGAGCTCTTCTTTTTAACGAAGTAAAAGAGTTTGGTATCGAATGCAAATGAAGTAACGATAAAAAAGTTGCACCGAGACCGAAGCTATAGGCCGTCCCGTCTGACCAATGCTTGAGTGAAACTACTTGCAGCGTTGATACACTGTGATCCCTTCATCTCAATCTCAAAACTTAGATTGAGTTTGCTTATACTTCAAACTCTAAGCCTTCACTTCCTTCAGAAAAAGTCTTGGAAAAAGCGAATTTGTTTAGCTTCTTTTTCTTGTACATTGGCAAAGAAGCTTCTCAACTTGATTATTTTGAAGTACGAGTTCTTCTCGGGAATACGGGATAAAATTAGAATTTTCAAACGTCATCTCGTATTGCCTCAGCAATTCAAAACTCAGCAAAATTGGCTTTGAATATACCATTGTACGACATCTGGGACAAATGAGAAACCCTACATGAATAAATAATCAAAAGCCGAGGAAAGAATGAACCGCGACAGCAGTCTTTTGAAAGAATTCTCAAGTTATGTTATCTCTTGAATAGAATAGACATCTTACCACGAAAAATAAATGCAGCTGAATGAAAAATTATCACGAAGGAAAAATTTTCCAAAGGGTACGAGGTGTGTAAAATAAAGAATCGCATGAGTGAAGAAACATGACGTGAATAACATCTTATTATTTTTTTTTCCAAGCTAGAGGATATCCTCGTCAAATATTTCTGTTGGTTATCATCACGAATGTGGTATTTCTTCCCTCAGGACGAAGCACTCTTGAAAATATACTCATAATTATATTCTACATTCAAACTCATAAAGGATGAAATTACCAGAGTAAGGCTCTCAAAGAGAGAAGCGTATAATATTTTTCAATTTTCCACCTTGCAAATATTACGCTAATGCGAGAGAAAACCAGTATATATACGAAATGTGGGTCAAGAGTTCATCCTGTTGCACGTATGAGTGAATACAAACCGCAACAAAATACATTCAGACTTTATTCAAACCATTCATCTAACTATCCTTCCATCCATCCATCCATCCATCACTCAATACATAAATATTCACTTAAACCAGGATCAATTTTCATTCGAAGCAACAAGAAAAATCAAATCCACTCAAATTCAAACAAACAATCTTCGTCCTATAGGAATTCACCGGAAGAAACCAATCGCTATTGGTTTGGTTAGTAGATATCTATTGAAATTTGCGCGATCATGGCTCTGATGCGTCCTACTTTTTGCTTCATCGCACTCCAAGGAATGAAAAAAAAATTCATTGGGAGATATCTTCTTTTTTTGCTTCTATATGGCCGAATGAAGATCGTTTTTTTCTTTTTTTTTCATAGAAATGTATAAAATGGTGAAAAATGGAAAGAAGCTCGGACTCGACTTTCAACGGACGAATGAGCATCATTTGTATTCTGAAAGACTCAGAAAGCGGAAGATATCTCGCTATTTCGGTTGAAAAATTCGTTCTAGGATTTGTATCCGTTTGATTGCTGAGGAATGAAAAGAAAAAAATTTTGCGTGGGAGATTTTGTGATTTGGAAGACTAGAATATGCGGTTGAGCGAGTGCATTGGGATCGAGAGATGAAATCGGGCGTGTGATCTGGATTCTGTTTGGATGATTGGTCTTCGAGCAATTTTTTTCGAGATGGTTCGAAATTTTATATATTTCACCATTCTACGCCTCAGAGAAGATATGATGAGAACAAAAGTAGTTTGAAGAATTTTTAGAATACATAACTTCTGGATTCTTTCGTAGATTATCTTGTATAGCAGTAGAACGATACAATACTTGTTTTATATGGGTATTGGTAAAAGTCTAGTCTCAGCTTAGAAAGTTGTGGAATACTCTAAATTCTCCAATCTGAGTTTCGTAGAGCTTTTCAGCCATTCGTTGAAAAATCTAAAAAATGTTGAGTTTTTATGGATTTCTGTAACTTTTCACTTGAGTAATAATTTTACGCAAACTATAAACAAAATAAATTTTTTACCCGTCGTGACTTCAAAATAAAACCTTGAATCAAGTTTTTTCAGTGCTACAAGAAGAATCGGAAAAGTTTCTAAAAAAATAGATGATATCTCCACTCAGTGATGGGCAAATTTCGTAAAATATATGTGCAACGAATTTTTGGATAAGTCTCACTTCGTATTCGTTAAAACTCAAAATAAGAAATTGTATCGTACTCCAATTCGAGTACATTCCTCTTAGTTTACAATTAAATAATAAAATCAATTGAGGAAGTAGTTCATTCCTTTGCGATCCAAAATACTGAGTCTATTTCATCTCATTCACCGGTCACTCTCCTTTGGAATTTGCTCAAAAGTATGGTAATGCATAAAAACGCGAAAGATTTTGCTCATATCTCATCGCTTTGGAAGAAGAAAAATACTTTCATTTCCATTGATCTTTCAATGTATCTTTGTTAATGGGGACGTATATTTACGTCGGGGGTGACCATATTTCCTCGCGAGCAATTTGAGTGTGTCAGCAAAATGAATATATTTTTTAATGATGTGAATTTTATTGGTTGGACTCTGCCAGCTATAATTAATCATCATTTCTGCTGATTTTACATAGGTCGATATTAAATTAATCCAATTCGAATTATGTACCTTTGAGGTAGTTCTAACTCATCGTTACAATGTGAAAGATTTTGATGAAAAATCTCTTTCATTGAATCTCATAATCAGTCATCACCAAAATCTTCACAAAAATCCTCTAAAGCAAACTCATAAAAAGTTTTAACCACAAATCCTTATGGTGCAGTTTTAGAGCATTATCATCAATACTTACATTATAAAATCTTTATTTTTAGTTTCAAATCTCAAGCTACGTTACATGTATCTCCAAGCTTAAATTCAAGATTCCAGAAAAGCTCGGATTTCAAGCTGAGAAAGATCTTTGGGTAGATGGCCAGAGGGTGCCAATAACATTTTTACGATCACCGGAGGCAATCTGGCGCCACAAACACAGACACATCCAAAGGACAAAAGATTGACAATCGGATACGTGGATTACACCATCTCATTCTTTCATCCTCTCTTTTTTCTTTACGATCTTTTTCTCTATCTATTACGATCCCTCTGAAAATGGGACGTCCGGCAATTCACCCTTAGCCAAGAAACTCTAATGTGCTACTACTACCACCACGTAAATTTCCTTTCGAGTTACGTCGTAAAATATATCTTGCTCTTGCTTACACAGCTTCTGATGCTTCATTATAATAACCGATATTTTATTTTATATTGCGTCCTCGAGATGTTGTTTTTGAAGTGTGTTCTTGTATTTGTATGTTTATTCACATAGATGTGTATGTGTGTGGTAGGATGATATTAGAGTGTAATAGTACAGTGATATCTATGGGATTTATCATATTGTGTACAGAAAATGTCGGAGTAGATGCTTACAATTTTATAAATTTCGATTAGAATTTGGGAAGAGGGATAATATACGTCAGGATAAACAAAATCATTATGGACGATCTATAGGGAATTTGCAAGCAAAATGTGAATCAAGTTCCTCCATAGCTTCAATACAAGTTTTATTGAATTTATGTGATTTGGTTGTTTGGTTGAATCCTGAAATCTTGTGATAAGATTTTTGCAATCGAATTTCGCAAATCATTCTGTGGGCATTATTTGAACATTATTGAACGAAGTTCGAGACTTCGATGACATCGGAGAGGAAAAACAGTCTTATATCGAGTTAATTGAATGGAATACGATTTCTATGGGCTTTAATAAGGACGACATCCTGTACGTGAACAATTTTGACGTATCTTTGCTTGTCCTAAGCGTGACTCTGTGTGATTGTATGAGATGGGTCAAGCTAGATAAGCCTCATCGATTAAAAAACTTGTACCAAAAAGTGCTTGAGTTGGCAAAGATTCGAGCCAACTCCCTATCACACACATTCGAGAGCAATTCCTTTGAATTTCTATTGTTCTTTTACGCCATTCGTTTCAACTCGATTTTCATACCTTGGAGGTTCAATTTTTCCACAAATCTTTAAATGAATTCTGTGTGAGTAAATTTTATTGATTTCAAAAATTCTCAACACTTTCTGCTCATAATCATGAATGAGAGTTTTAAGATTCAAAAGGCATAAGAAACTTATTTATCATCTGAGTAATCATACAGATTACACACGAATTATAATGGATGGATTGTAACTTTAAACACTATCCAAACGATAAAACGATAAATGAAGTTCAAAAAGAATTAATTTCTTCGTTTTGGAGCCTGTATCTTCTTACATTCTTCAGCAATAATTTTTAGTTTATTGATCCCGTAATATCCGTGAAAAAAACCCCAAAATTCCCTTCATCTAAGGATCCAAATCAACGAAAGATGCACTTATAAGGCATGGTTAGTTCTGTCCGCGATGACTAATGAATCGGCACTAGTCACCGCAATCGTACAGAGAACTCCACATGGAATTAGTTTCAATGAATCGTTTCGCAGCGGTTTGATCTGTGGTTATGTTAGTGACAGACTGTTTCGTTCTCTGCAACTCTGCATACTCACTTAGTCAAACGTAGATTATTCGGGCGTGCTTCTGATGCGAAATTAAGTTCTAATATTCATGAGTTAACTCTGAGTTAATTTAAATTGGGACATTATTGAAGAGTCTATACATGAATCTGTCGATAACACTCGTCTATGGTTTGAATTTGTGGCGGACAAATTTGGTCAGTCGATTGGCTTGACGCATTTGAACATTTTTCAAGATTTTTTAGTGATTATTTGTCGGTATAATTAGAATGGGACTAATACTTATACCTTGGTTGTACCAAAAAATGCCCATCTCCCTTCCTCATTCATTTGTAGCGAAAATCAAAATTGACTATTTTTTCCTATGCAGAAGAAGTTATCATCTTTCAATAAAGAATATAATTAGTGACTATCCAGTACTAGAATATAATTAGTGAGTATCCAGAACTTCTAACAAAATTCTGAAATATCTCGGCCAATACAAGAAAACATTTATTTCGAATGCCTTGGAGAAGAAAAACTGAAAAGCGAGAGAATGAAATACACGGAAAGAAAATGTTTCCGGATTCTGAAATTTTACCATTTATTGTCCCTTGTTTTACCCAACAAACGTATTTCGATTAGTAAAAAAGTATTCGTGAAGCCAAAATCGATTAGATACTGAACATGTTAAGAACAGAAAGCTCTTTTGAAATTCAATTTAGCCACCCCTTTAACTTCAATTTCCTTAATTGGAGAACCAGCTTTGCCGAGTGTAAATTCCAATAATTTTTCTCATAATTTCGTTCCCACCGGCTATCACGAACCGATTATGAACCTCAATAACCCGCTTCAATTCGATTATCTAAACTTCTCTGTCCAACTGGCGTTCAAAACACCAATATTGAGAGACAGAGTAAATTGTAATTCTCAATTACTCCGAAAACTATAAAATCTTTCAAAATTACACGAATTTACAAGCGGAATAGACATGTACATAGTACACGGAAAGAGAATAAATTCGCAAAAGCATCAAGGGACGTGACTTTGCTAGTATTGCGGTACAGAATGTGGGAGTTTCTCTTTAAAGAAAATACGTTCTAGCGAAAACAGACCGGAACGAAATTGATTCCGGTATAGGAGCTCAGGAGGGATTTCTCTGTGCAAGATTATTATTCTTTGCGTAGGTAGGTGACTCTCTGACGAGATTGGTTTTCAACGATCTTGAAACAATTCCAACGTTTGTACTATGGCTCTTAGTTTTGTATGCTTTTGCTTATATAAAATTGATTCATCTGTCAAAGATTATTTGATGTGAAAATACTATTTGATTACCCAGGTTTATTGTTTATGGATCGGCAGTTATTCGACTTAATCTTCTTGTATGAAATTTCCTCTGTTTCATTATTTCAGATTTTTATTTATTCATTCTTCTGTTCCGATTGTGAATGAATATTCCACATTCAGTCTAGACTTCAGACGAGATTCACTGGTACATAATGGGAAACAGGGTTTGTAACGAAATAAAATTTGAATTTAGTTGGGTACCATACCCTGCCCGAGTCGAGCAGTTATGATGATCATAATCTTGATGACTATCGCAAAGAAGAAGATTTTGAGATAGATTTCCAGAATGGATTCGGATAAAAACCTCAAAACAACGAAATTCAATGAAATTCAAAATTTATTTCGGTACAAACTGTGCTGGAAAATGTCACATTAGAGATTTATCATTTCAACTAGGTTCAAAATTGCATTTGCTATGATACTTGGGTGGTGGTGTGATCAAAACAATCTTTGATTTTATTGATGTAAAAGAAGGTAAAAAAAGTCTTGAAGGTCTTTTCGGATGCAAAAATTGCATTTTAAAGGTCACACCGATCACTTTCATGGAGATTGGGTAGGTTGAGTTGAGGTATCCCTACATGAGATAGAAGCTGATTAGGTCCATATTCCAACTTGGACTTTTTTGAAAACTCTTGGGAAATTTGTGATTTTTAGGTTGCCCGAAACACTTGAATAGTGTGATATAACGCGGCTGAACGACCAAATTTGAGTTAGAACAATGTTGGGGTTGAGGCTGGAGCTATTGAAGGATTGAATCTAATGAATTTCTACGAAACCCTTGATTATTTTGTAAATTTTGTAAGAAACTAGTGTAACATATATATTATTTTTGTTACAGGTGAGTGTTCGAGATTAAATAATTGAATTATTAGCGAGCAGTATGCGCATCGATCGATCTCAGGTAAAGTTGAGATTTCCCCAGAAATTCATGATTCCAGACCATCTTATAATATGGACATTATGAATTCTCGAATAATGTCTCGAATCAGGACTCTATAACCTTAGTCTGATAAAAAATTTGACAGAAAACTTTGTTTGAACTTTTTCAACTACTCAAAGTAATTACGGAGTTATTTCTTCTATTTCTTCAATGAAATTAATCTACGACACATAACCCGCTCACTTTAGTACTCATTCCCGGTCTCGGTAGAATTTTCGGGCACAAAAAGTATCAATTACTAGTCAAAGAATGACAAAAAACGTTAAAATTACCTAATTGAAAAATGTTTGTTCTTTTAATTTCTTGCAAAATAGGAGCATGTAGAGAATTAATTGTTGAGGGAATATGTTCCTCAGGTTGCCAAAGATTTTTTTACAATTTTCCCAGATTTTTAGCAAGCCCCGTTCGGAAATTATCACTTTTTGACAAAGTCCACTGTACTGGACTGAATAAGTAAGGCGGTTAAACTCGTACTACTTAATCTAGGGATCTTTCTGACCTGTCAGGATGTGCATCTCCTCCTCCTTTTCAAACTTTTGCTATGCTCAAATTCACATTAGAATCGTCAAACTTTGTCGAATCTGTATAGCTCAAAATTAATTTTAACAAATTCAACTGACAATCGAATTTCATTCAACCTTTCAATACCTTAATATACACCTCGTGACATGTCTGTCGGTCGATTTACCACAAAATCCATTCTCCACACAAATTCCGCAAACACAATCAACTATAGAAGCCTCACGGTCTACATACATAAATGTATACCTATATACATGATTGGATGCATTAGCAGTTCGTGACCGGAGAACCACACGAGTCCATCAGGAAAGGAAAGTTTTCTCTATCTCTCTCACTTTGAGTGTCAATATTTGATGCCAAGGCGTTTGATCGGTACGAAGACGTCTATCGGATGAAAATGGAGCGTTTGATTCACGTGGTTGATCATATTACTTACATTACATTGGAAGATGCACGGTATAGGTATATTGATGAATAAGGCTATCTATGTACGTGGAAAAAATGGTTTTTGTGTTTGGAAGTATTGTGGATGAGATGATGTGTGAGTTTGATCAAGGTCGTAGGAAATATGATACTGAGCACGTTTCTTCGATTAGGTATAACCCAAGTGTACTGAAAATGATAATGGCAATCTCAAGAATGGGCACTCGTTGACCTTCGCACAATTTTTTTTTTTTTTTTTTTTTACGTTTGGTGTGTCGAAATATGGAGAGAACTAATGGTTTAGACCCACCCGAAATGATTTCTGAGTTCCCCGAAAAATTTAAATTTAGTTCTTGCACTTTCTGGAATATCACCAACGAAATTGCGTCTAGTAAAACCAATGCCAAACATTTTTCGTTCGACCAATCCTGATGTACTTTAGCGCATTCGATTTTTTTCCAAGACCTTCAAGAACCAATTTTCTGGAAGAGCAAATATCGGGGTTTGAGCCATTTTATATAGCAAAATGAAAAGATCGTTTGCAAAACAAGGTCAACATTGGAGTGTATCTAATATGCCCCCTTTGTGGTTATACGGAAAGGGGTGCACTACGACTTTTTTTCACCACTCAGAACATGTTTATCACGTCACAACAGGTTGAAAATAGTGTTTGGGACCGGTAAAAAGCTCCAAATGTGGTTGCTCGAAGATAAAAGTACTTCATCACCGATTTACATGGTTTTGAAGGATAGGGGCACGTTCGCTACACCCTTTCGTAAACTCACGAAAAATCATTCATTTGGGAAAATCGTGATCTCTCGGCTCTGGTTGATCAAAATGAAGTTTAACCAAAGTCATTTTGAAGATCTTGAAAGAAGCTCTAAAATGAGTCAAAGTACGTTGGAAAATATTCAAGTGACCAAAAACATTGTCAAAATGGCTTAAGGAGAGGGGGAGGGGACATGTTGGTGAACTTACCTTATATGGTAATGTGTACATGTACCTACATAAAGTTATTTATCACTCCATGCCTGATCAAAAGAAGTATTGGAAATTATTTCAGTTTTCGAAGTTTGGTATATGATGAAAGCAAGATAAAACGCATGCGAAATTCTCCACGGACAATTAATAATCTTTGAGGCAACATTTTCCTAAACTTTCTTTTTTCTTTAGCGCCAACTTATTCACTCATTTAACCTAATTGTCATTGATTTGAAGTATTCCTCAAAAGAGATTCAGCCCGATAATCTCCTCCGCTTTTGAGATACTTACAAGGGGAGTCCGGAGTCTCCGGGTCCTGAAGTATCATCAAAATTTTTTTACAGTTTCGTACCACCTAGAATATGAAGAACCCAAAGCAACTCTGTCAAATGGGCCTTCCGTTCTGAGTTACAGCCCATGACATCAGCATTGTCCATATAGGCCCATGTTAAAAAGTGATATATATAGATATACTAGCAATGTTGACGTTTCTGGCTGTAGCTCAGAACTGAAGGCCTATTTGACAGAGCTGCTTTAGATTGTTCATATTCTCAGTAGTACCGAACTGTGGAAAAATTTTGATGAGATTTCAGGACCCGGAGACTCCGGACTCCCCTTGTTAGTTTCAATTTATTTTCATTAAAAAAAAAAAAAAAAAAAAAAAACGGGATTTTGAGAGTAATAGAGACTAGCCCTGCCCAAGAGCGATGGATTTCCGTGTGATACTACTCACCTTTATTTCATTTTTATTTTACAGGCTATTTAGCCCATTACAACATTCAACAAAAGCATAATAATAGTTTTCTTTTTGCCGTATGACGGTGCCTCCTTAGACTATATCGACCTGTGATGGTTATCTATTGAGATTTTTGCAGATACTTTGATTTGCTGATGAATTATTGCGCTTTCAGTTATATCAAGTAGTCAATTTTTCGAAAATTTCCTCGTTTGCGTCCAAAATTCAAATTTCACGTAGCTTCGAAAGTAAGCGAATCTAGACGAAACAAAAAAAATACGTTCTCTTTTATTTTGCATCTGGAATCAAATGTTTCATGCCAGAATCAAATGTTTCGCGGCGGAAGTTCTTTGGTTCACAATCCAAAAAATTCCCGCCGCTTGATCTTATACGGATTCGGTCACTTTTAAGCACCAAGCACAAACTCAACTACGTACCAGAAGGTTTAACCACGTAGCAGAGCTAACACTCCTGAAACTTTTCAGAAGAATCCGAATCCTCGATTTACAAGGAAAAATCTCACTATGATCAAGCACCCTCATCACCCCTCAAAAATTGCAAACCACAAAGAAAAAGTATATCGCCCATAAGGAAGCAAAATTCGTGCGGATAGACAGCAATTTCGTCGTTGCACATTTCGCTCTTCTCAATGATGTTGGCTCGTAGCCAAAGCTCGTTACCGCTTCAGTCACAATTTCACTCCCGCAGGCATCACTAGATCATCAATTGTTTCTCATCTCCAAACTCTTCCCTATCAAACTCAACTTTTTTTCCTGCTGATTTTGCGGATCAACTTTAAAGTCTAAAATAAGCATTTTTCATCTTGAATATCTATAGATATAGATATAGATATATCGGTATGATAACTCATCCTGAGTAAGAAGCTTGGTTAGTTGAAAATGAAATGTACACAGGACTAATTAACGATCGATGATTACTCCGGCTAACAAGTCAAGCTTACTCTCTTGGTTCATTTAGATATATACATAGATATATAAATATGTATGTATGAAAGTTGTATACTCGATGCTTTAGAGAACGTTGTTAACGAGCTCTTCGAGAGTTCAGAGTTTCCGCGAGGATTGTTATAAGAGAAGTCACGAGAAATACGTGGATAGATAGATAGAGAGATACCAGGATTTACCAGAGTTCGTGCCTCAGGGATATTTCTTTCGTAATGTATGGATGATTACGCGAGTAAGTGTACTCTGATGATGATTTGGATGACGTGTTGCTATGGAAATTTGGTGGTATATGAATTTTAGTTTAGTGGTTTGTAAAGTAGATGCTGCATTCATCTCTGATTAATTAATTAAGGCTACGAGAGGTAATTTGAATAATTTATAATTATTATAGTTCATCTTCCAGGCTAAATATTTCGAATATGTTATCAATTACAGATAGTTTGAATGGTATCCAAAGTGTGAGAAAAAAGTGCATAATTTGTCCACACTCATGCATGATCTTGGATGTATGCATTCACAGGTTTTGACACGCATTTTCTTCAATTTTGCCTACTCTCATAGGATATTTTAAGACACAATTATCTAAAACTCAAGTGCAAATGTGTATAATTCAGGTTCAAGTGTAGAATAGAAAACTTCTAGTCAAGAGCGTAAAATGAGGCGTCAAAGCTGACTTTTCATAATGAATGAAAAATCATTCCCGACACCTGAACGTTTTCACAGATATTTGGGAATACTTTGAGGAGTAATTCCACACATATCGGAGCCCATCAGTTCAGATGGAAGCATATGCAAGCCATATTTAAGAGGTAAACCGAAAAAGCTCCCCAGATTATTCTCCTAATTGATAGTAGTTATCTTTGAGAACATGTACTCCCAAATTAGATGACGAGAAAAGAAAAGCGATTTTTTCAAATTGGGCTCAAGGTTTGGCATTTTTATGAAACTGCTCAACTTGTGTCGACTGTATAAGTCTTAGGAAAAGTACGATCATCGACTTTAATCGGTAATCAAATTGGAGGATTTTCTAAGACCTTTGAAATGACCACTGGTAAACGTTGATTATCACTTTTGTAGTAGGAGCTACGTCACTTGCAAAAAGGCCCAAAAAATCGCTAAAATGTACTTTCAGTGAATAGCTTTTCGAAGTTGTTAGGCTGAACTATCGATGTCGGGTGATTGCAGCCAAGTACGTCGGAAAGAGTTGAGTCTAGTCGGAGCTGTGATTTTTTGGAAATAGGTTTAAAAAGGATAAAAAATGAGCCTTTATTGGGCCCTAGGGCCTACGGAAAGCTTTGAAAAATTCCAAAAAAATTTTCTTGTAATCTTGTACTATTTAACACGTTTGCTGCGACGCCATTTTTTTGTAATTTTATTTTGGTCATGAACTGAACCCCCGCATTTTGATGAAAACGCCCATATGGGTCTAGACTTCTTTTTTATCTCATTTTTCACATTTTTGGCAAAGTAAACCACCATGACAGATTTTTTTGGGAAAATTTTCGCAGCATGTCTGAGTCGGCAAAGATTGAAAGATGAAAAATCGCGGGTCCCACCGGTGGGACCCGTCGCAGCGAACGTGTCAAACATAGAACAAATAGGAAAAATTTTTTGAGGATTTTTTTCCCAGACCCCCCTGGTGACGACATTTGTCGAAATGCTCCGAAATGACTCATAAATTTTTATGGATTATAAATCAACACAGAGAGCCAATGGCTCAAATACAGCCAAATACAGCGATAAATATCGGATTAATCGAAGCAATGAACTTTTCTGTAGATTGGGTACCTCCCTAAATTCGGCATTTTTGCTTGAAATCAACCGCGCCCAAATATACACACATGTTTTACTGTACACTGTAAAAAATTTTTATGTAAAATTACAAGTCTCAGAGAGGGTAATAGTTGGATACCGCGCTGGGACGTGTAAATTTACAAGCGGCTTGTAAATTTCATTTATACGTCCATACGTAGAAACAGCGTGTTTCTAGGCCTCCTCGCTGCGCGAGGAGGCCTGGAAACAAGCTGTTTCTGCGTACAGACGTATAAAACTGCATACGCGTCTCGTGCGGAAACATTTTTCCAGCACTCGACGCGTAATGTACTATTACCGGCTGACGGTAAATTTCAGACCTGAAGAAATCTTGTTCACCTGAAGCGTACGGGCTACTCAGGGGCTTTTTCTAATGAAATGGAGTCTTGGAATGAAGCATCTTAATCCACGATAATTTTGAAAAGGGTAAAAACCCGTGCGAGTCGAAAATTCATCGCTCGAGACATAAGCACTCGACCGCGGAGGAGCTTTTTAGGTTAGTTATGCGTGGGCTTGTAGGAATAAGCTGATGGCTTATCCACTACTAATGAATGACTCTACACGCTTTGAGCAGAAGGCTCTTGTGCGTTTCGTCCCCCACCTGCAACCTGGTTCATCGTAACCGGACTCATCAGCAGGGCTGGAGTTGCAGGTGGTGCCCTGGACGCTTGGCGATGAAGCACTTATGCGCTCTTATATACTAATCGAGGTCTTGAGCCGTCGATTGCGGGAAAGGAGCTGGATTTGTCATCCATCTATTGCGCATGTGAGGTATTATGTACCCCACAGGCTCAGCAGACCAAACTTAGATCCGCGCATGCTCGGTTGAGCTGAATTTTACAAGCCTGAGCGAGGGAATATTACAGAAAATTTTACCAGTCTGAGACTGGTATCCAACTGTTACCCCCTCTGAGACTAGTAAATTTACGAGCGTTTGTAAAGTTACAAGAAATGGGATGAAACTCACAACTCCCAGAGTTGTATTTTTACCAAGCTAGATGGTGAATTTCATTCAACATTTTTTACAGTGTATGTTCACGCACCGGCTATCAGAATAGAAATAAATACTCTCATACATGGTAGTAAAAAAGTCTGATAGAGATCCCGAGATCTAATCATTTCCATATACGATCGTGGTGTCACGAGGGTGAACGTTTGAATTCTGTCGCGAGAGCATAAGAGTAAAAAAGCTCAACTGTTGAACACGTGCCAAGATTGAGACATTGGATTTTGGCAAGCTCTTGCGGAACGAAATCGTTTTACGCCATCGCCAGATACTACTACCCACTACTACCTACTATACTACATTATTTTCGGCATGGATAACAGTCAAGGAAATGCTCGCGTGAATTTGAAATGCTCAACGAGATATGCTACTAAGCGATTAGGCACACATTTCTCGCGATCAAAAGCCCATGACATAATTTGGCTTGAATTATACTTTCTTGAATAATATGAGAACGTATCATGCCTAAATTTTTATTTCACGCCTCGGTTTGGGCTAAATGTACTGATTTTCATAGAAAAAGTATACAAAAAGCACATTCAGAGGGTGAGATTGAATGAATTTAGTGGAAATGAGATAGGTCTAGAATTTCGTATGCGACTTCATATTTTGTTATTATGGTATACCTCACCTACAGCAAATACCATGCTTGTTATTGTTGCTCTGATAATGATGTGAAAATATATCTGTGAACGTCTTTTTGAGATAACCGACTTAATCCGGAAGATCACGAGCCGTGTCTTGGAATTAAGCTCTAATCGGGTTTCTGTTTCAATTAGGCACTATTCTAATCAACAAACTTCGCTTAGTGCACACGTAGGTGAAGTTTGATTGGAATTTAGTTCAGATACTTAGATAGAGCAGCTGGGATTACTTGATCAATGAAGTAAAGTGACATCGATAACAACACAGGTTACACCACTTATCCAATGAAATTGACTTTCCTGTTTTGTCTTGGAATGAGGATTGAAACTATGATTGGAAAAATGTAGGTTGATTATCATTTCCATAACTCATTTGAGCCTAAATTAGCCCACCTAATTGATGTAATTTGAATTTATAATCGTTTAAACTTTCAACAATTGGAAATTTATCATATTTTTTCTTTTGAGTGTTCCAAGATATATTTACTTCGTGGAGGTTGAATATCTCGAAATGATTTTTCTACAGTTTGAGGTACGAATGAACCGTGATCATAACAGCTTATTTGGATTCTAAATAAGTGAGAGTTGGAAAGAATTTTTAATATACGCTTTCATGCGCTTTGCTTTTATTTCTAACTAGTGCGATGCAATACATAAGCAGAGACGCGTGTACACTGGGCGTCCCGAAAATGAGCTATGCATGTCTCGTATATTAGGGCGTGTCTCCAATTCAAGCACATGCCATCCCACGGCACACGACACGGCGCACCGCAGGCACACAGGCTCACGCGCCGATGTTTGTTTTTGTTTACAAAGCGCTCCTGATGTTGACATTTTCCAACTCTTGGATGTTAGCCCAGTGGGTATGAAGTTGTGCCTGGATCAATTCGTAAACAGCAAGCTGACAACGGATTTTCATGCAGATTTTATCGCTGAATACGAATCCGAAGAGATCATTCGCGATTTCAATGGAGAAATTGATGAAAAAACGATTAAATCTGATAAAATTCAGTTTTTGGGTATTTGCGGCACGGCGGTAGCGCGGATCTGGAAATGGTTCCTCTAAAAGTTGTAGCTGTCTTCGAGATACAAATTTTGAATCAAGTTACGATAAAATAGGACGTCTAGCTGCGGCGTAAAGTCAAGTAGAAAATTTGTCACAAGGCCCCGTGGAGGGGAAAGTCTCGCTGCAGGAGAGAGTTGCATCTTGGGCAGCTGTGTAGTGCAGCAGGCCTTCTGCCATCCCTGCAGCGCTGGACACAACGAGCAACGGAGTAGAAGTGGCGAAACTTCCCCCTCCACGGGGACTTGGGACAAATTTTCTACTTGACTTTACGCCGCAACTAGACGTACTATTTTATCGTAACTTGATTCAAAATTTGTATCTCGAAGACAGCTACAACTTTTAGAGGAACCATTTCGAGATCCGCGCTACCGCCGTCCCGCAAATACCCAAAAAATGAATTTCATCAGCTTTTAATATCTTTTTCATCAACTTCTCCATTGAAATCGCGAGTGATCTCCTCGGATTCGTATTCAGCAATGAAATCTGCGTAAGAACTCGTTGTCAGCTTGCTGTTTACGAATTGATCCACCTAATGCATTGTAAGAAATTTATACCCACTGCACTATGTTGAGAGAGCATTTTTACATCCAAAGACAATGAGTTTTTAATGCTTTGTAAACAAAAACAAAAATCGTCGCGTGAGCCTATGTGTGCCTGCAGTGCGCCGTGGGATGGCGTGCGCTTGAATTGGAGACACGCCCTTATGGCGCCAGTATGTCACGGAGTCACACACATGCAGCAGACATCGAACGCGGGATGGCAGTCACCGTAATCAAGTGGATAGCACTCTCAACTCCTACGTGAAAGGCACGGTGGGCAGTAACAGAAGAGACGCAATTAAAAATTTCCAGATCGCCATAAACAAAAATGGCCTTCCGAAACCAATCGTCCACAAAAAAAAAACAGTCAAATACCGAGGCGTAGACCTCGACTACTTACTAAAACTCAATAGCATTCCTTTGAACCAGTTAGAAAAAGCGATAAAATCATTCAGAGCCTAATACAATCGCTTATTTTTCAGCAAAGTCATTTCAAGCCGGGCCAAAGTCATTTGCTACCTGTTGCTCATCAGGCCGATACTAACTTATGCGGCACCAATATGGTGGAACACTTGCTCAAATATCATGGAAAAATTACGTCGGTTCAAACGCTCGTGCCTCAGAACCTCGCCATACATCTTTAGGAAAACAGACTCCAAAGAATTCATCAGCAATAAGACCCTCTATAATCTAGCAAATATTCCTATAATTGATAATTTTATCATAAAGTTAACTAGAGACTATTATGCGGATCTCGGAAAGGTCGACAATATGTACTTAAAATCATTCACATTCATCGATGATCGTACCCCCTGTAAACAAAGAGCGCTAACAGAGTACCTGCATTCGCAAGCATTTATGTACTACGATGAAAAAAGACAGATCCAAGATATAAACAACGTTCCTATTTTTTACCATTTCGTAAGGCATCAAGCCATCAAAACAATTTTAGTAGACCCTAAGAACCCTATCACGCCCTTAAGGTACTCTAGAGCCATTCCAAACAGGGACTTTTATGATAGCTGCCGCATCAAAGAAAAATACTGGTGGCTCAAGGAGGACGTAGTCCTCAAAGAGGAGATAAGAAAAAGAACCGAACACAAAAATAGAAACTAAAGACATAACGTACCAAATTTCATGGGAACAAACTTCCCCTGTGCTAGCGTGGCAACTCACGCAAATAAGTATGATCAAATCCCTATTGGACTTCATATGTCCCTCTTCTGAGGACTTCTGTTGCACCCTGTAAATTTGCAAGTATGTATGTAAGAGTGTACGTAAGTATGTATGTAAGAATGTAAATAGCCCATAGGCTCAGAAGCCCCGAAATTTTTGTTAGGTTTACCAACCATGTTAAAACTTTTTCCTAACCAAACTGTTTACATTGAAGACAACTACCCATTCATTTGGAAAGTCGAAGAGTGAAAAAGAATCTATACCAATAATTTAGAATGTCGATCATTCGCACAACTATAAGGAGTGAGACGCCCGCCGCGGGACATTCTCCATCTGCCATGACAAATAGATATAGGCCTTTTTTTAATAGTTTTATTTTCTCCTTATATCCACCCCATGTATAACAAACATACGAAAATAAATGTGAAAAAAGGGTCGATCCCCGCCCGGCACCAATGTTGAATTTCCCTTATCAATCAAAAAGTTTAACACTTTTCTAATCAAATCCTCGTCACTCCTCGTTCACTGCCACCATGCTACGAGTAATTGCAAAATTCAGATATCACACAATATGTTTTCTGTACACTCACAACTGAGCACACCCACGAGATCAAAAGAGCAACTATAACTATAGCTGGAAGTCAATTACCGAAAGTCACGTGACATGACCAAAATTACTAGATCTAGGACGGAGAAAACACCAACTCGGTGAGGTGTAATAAAAGCGTGTAAAAATAAGTTGAATGCTCATGAGAACTGAAAGACTTTCAAATAGTGACAACTTTCAATGGAAGGTTTTCGTGAAGTATTCACCACCGTCTAACCCAGACGGCAACACAGCTCCCCGAGAATTGTCGACAAGTGCCCTAAAAAACTTTTGCAAAGCTCTTGTGAGAGTTCCCGGGGAACTCCCAGGAAACCGTCAAATTTCCAGCTCAGTTAAATTCCGCAGAGTTAACCATTAGCAACCTGGGCACTCCTCAATGATTTCCATAAAACTCTCAGAGATACTTCCCGGGAATTCCCTGATAGCTCCCCGATATCTT
Source organism: Eretmocerus hayati (assembly GCA_029851415.1). Classification (NCBI taxonomy): domain Eukaryota; kingdom Metazoa; phylum Arthropoda; class Insecta; order Hymenoptera; family Aphelinidae; genus Eretmocerus; species Eretmocerus hayati. Next base: position 21,913,224 of record CM056742.1, read on the forward strand.
CCAGAAAGCTCCGCTGTGGCGCTGACTCTCGATCAGCTCCCCAAAAGCTCTCCTGGTTTCTAACACATCGAAATTCTTCTCCGCATGTTAATGAGAGCTATAAATATTGCGTTAACAAATCCCGGCGCCTCAAAACATTTGATCGGAAAATACACAATTCCTAAACGAGAACTGGCACTGAATGTGATGATGATTGGTGTGGAAGATTTGGGACAAGTTCCTTATCGCAGTTTGCGTAAATGATACCTTATTCAGTATGCAACCCATGTTCGACTCTATTAACCCTTAAACAGCTCATAATACCCTTACGCTGGCAATTCGAATTTCTAGAATGGAAAATAATCATCAAAGTGTTTATTGGAAATGCATAAAATGACACTCCATCAACTACCTCGATTACTACCTTTTAATCTAGGAAAAATATTCTACCACGTAGATATACATCCCTCTGTCGGATCAACATAACCTCTGCCTCTCATCTTAAAACTCATCACCTTCCTATCTCAATATGTGCGCTTACAAAAAGGTTCGTTAATTCCCTTTGAAGTTCTCGATGTATAATTACTCTTCTGACGTGTTCTCGACGCTTGGATCAACCTTCTCTCCTCTCTAGTGTATTTTCTTCCACATAACTAAATCTAGTTTGCATCTCACAAACCATCATACATTGCATCTATAATAAACAACTTCATCAGAAATCTGTATTCTATACCACCTTGCATACAGATCTAACAAAATTAGTTCTCTAAGGTTGATATTCATGTGCCTGTGCTCACCTGTGTGTGTGTGCGCGTGCGTGTGAGCATGCGTGTGTGCGTGTGTGTGTCATCCAAGAGCAAATTCGAGTCTGCGATGGGAAATCGCTCGGGAAATCGTGAAATGTCATCTTGCTTACTTGATCTGAGAGAACCGAAGCGACACTCTACTATTTCAATACGTATAGCTTGTTTTCGCTCAATCAATATTGTTGGACGACTGATTGGATCGAATTGCTGACGATGGTATTGGAGGGTTGTATGTACATACATGAGAATTCCTGGTATAGCCCTTTGTGTTTATACATATCATCCCGTAGTTTACTTTGGGACTCGTTGAGCTATACTTGAAATGGAATGATTCGATGTTATGGTTAGGCAGGGATCCGACTACTTGACCTACATAACTAATGTGTGGGTGGAAAAAATTAATGTGACGTTTTGTGCAATTTCTGGGCGAAATTTAATTAATTTTTTCCCCAACTACATCATTGAGAATTTCGTAAAAGTTTATTCCTATTCATCTACAAAACGAGTTGTAACAGGATCAGTCACGCCACTCCGATAATTAGGTAGATTTAGAAGCATAAAATTGGATACAAGTGCTACATTCCTGGAGGAATCACTGAATTAATTGACGAATAAAAATAGTTCGGATATAAGATAGTGCACGAATGATATAATTGAAAAACAAATTTCCATTACCCTAAATTTTTTAAATGATTATACCGTTTGATTATATTCAAGGTTAATCAGAAATATTGATCGATTCGCAGATGTGAAAATATAGCCCTTTGGCATAGTAAGCCAGAAATGTCACTTGTGTCAAAATTTGGAATAAGTCGAGGCAAAGAAAAAATATTTGGAGGAACAAGAAAAATATTCTCGGGGGAATACTCGCAAAAAATCAATTTTCATGATTCAAAAAGCGATATTTCGCATCGGTATCGAATAAACATAATTACAACCCGAGATGAAGACGGAAAATTGTACATTTTGCACCAAATTTATGAGGTTGTGGCTCGCGTCTGAGAGATTGGTTTTCGGCCTGAGCCACAGCCGAAGATTGGAATAATTGCTCGGAAGCGGGGAACCTCATGAACGAGTTGCGAATACTATATTTTGCAATTGTGTAAGCACCCAATATCAGAAAATCGTATAAAACATTTTTCGTATGCGATGACGAGTGCTCGAGGCGTATTGTATCAAGATTATTCATCAATTCTAAATTCGTGATGAATCATAGCAAATAGTCTCAACAATAGGCATCTTGCGCTTTTTTTGAAGAAAGGTTTGGCAAATTCGAGCAAATCGAGATAGGTAGGGTGCAATTGGAAAAAAAAACCCAAAAATTTTCTTCATCTCGCGCAAATTGTTTGAAAGTCTGATGACTCGCGCTGTGTGACGTCACTCCGACAAAGTCGTCGACTGCCGCTATTGTATGGCGTCTTGCAATTTCTTTGATCCCTCCAAAAAAAGGTTTGGCAAATTCGAGCAAATCGAGACAAGTATAATGCAATTGAAGAAAAAATCCCAAAAATTTTCTTTGTCTTGCGCAAATTGTTTGACAGTAGGATGACTTGCACCGTGTGACATAATCGTCTGACTTACAAACAATTTGCGCAAGCTGTAAACAATTTTTGGGAATTTCTTTCCAATTGCACCTTACTCATCTCGATTTGCTCGAATTTGCCAAATATTTTTTTTGGCGGGTCAAAAAAATGCAAGATGCCTATTGTAAAGAATCGATTTCTCAAGAGTATACCTGCTAAGGAGGAAAACATTTCCATGACGTTATATATATCGTGTCAAATTATATCAAAACAAAACCCAAGATCGATAATATCAAGACGACAAACATCAAAATTTTCCACCAAAATATTCTTGATTACTATACCTATACAAAACATGGACCTTTCAAAAGAGCCTCATCAACTTGCAGCCGAGAATAATTAATCCTTCCAAAAAGCCGCAAACTCCGCCCGTATCTCAAACTTTTCAAAGCTGTATATGACAAGGACGATATCGTCTGGGTTTTACCGGGCGCGGAGTGTCAAGCGGCAGCAACGATCCATAAAGTGCTTCTGAATTTTCAAACTTGAGCACCGAGACACGAGACAATTTTGAATATTCTAAGGACGAGAAGACCGTTGACACACAAGATCCACTAAATAAATCAACCAAGATGTACATACAACACACCGTATGAGACCACGGTTATGAGTCTATGACATATTCATGATCTGTCTCTATTGCGAAAAGCAATTTCTCTCTTGATATAATTCAATGTCTGTCTAATACTAATCGAGTGATAAATTTCGATATTACATCCACATTTTCATGTAAGGTGTTTTGCGAGGCAATTTTCTATTCTAGTATTACAAGTTTAATAATTTTAATTTTTAGAGTATTTCAAGATTTGATGATGCTACACCTTCTGTTTTTGTTCATGGAAAACTCACAAGGGGAGTCCAAATGGTTTGGGAGCTGGATCTGGCTGAAACTTTGGGGAACATCTCCTTTTGGGACCAAAAGATGTTACCCAAAGCCGCAGAGTCCAATGCTCAAACATTCCCGAGCTACAGGCCCCAACCCATGCATTAGAGTATATCTAAATATACCATTTTTTCACGTATATATGTTACGTACCGAACCCGAAATCGTGCACTTCGCGAACGGTACAGCCGATTCTGTACCATTCGCGAATGGTACACCACTATTTGTACCGAGCCCGTTATTCCGGGTTTGGTACAGCAGAGTCTTGTACCATTCGCGAAGTGTACAGCCACCTTGTACCGAGCTCGATTCCGAATCGCGCCATATGGCTCGGATCGTGTTTACAAATGAGAATTGTCTATAAATGATGATTAGCAAAATGATATGTATTGACGAGTTCAACCAAGTACAGGTAACGATCGAGCTTGCACAATGTATCCCGATAATACTATTCGTGATGAGATCAACTCAAAATTAGGCGAACATCCGATAATTGTGAGTTCATAAAAAGTGAGCCAAAATGACGAGACCTTGTGAAGCTAATTAGTGAAATTGAGAAGAAATCATTCAGGACCCCACTGGAATACAGAAGATTGAAACAGTTAGACATATATATTGGCTGTTGGCGATATTCCTCGTCTGATCTTTCCAATGAAAATAGCACTATAAGAAGGAATGCTCAAAGTCGGTAAAAAATCGTAATAAATCACAACAAACCCCCTGATCTTGTACTGTTAATATTCAGACAATGAGACTGATTTTGAGGATTTCTTCTTACAGTGAGATGACAAAGTGAGATATTACACAGAAAAATCCGAAATCTACGATATACTGATGAAGTTTATCGGCGAAGATAGATTCATAATCAAACTGGGCATGGCGATGTCCACAAGACGTATTATGTCATTAAAACAAGATACCCCGTGCAGTGATTCTAATGTTTATGAAACTGTGTGTCACGTGTGTAAGAATATTCTGTTTTACTTTTTATGAATTTACAACTATCGGATGTTCGAAGAGCATCTAATTTTGAGTTGATCTCATCACGAATAGTATTATCGGGATACATTGTGCAAGCTCGATCGTTACCTGTACTTGGTTGAACTCGTCAATACATATCATTTTGCTAATCATCATTTATAGACAATTCTCATTTGTAAACACGATCCGAGCCATATGGCGCGATTCGGAATCGAGCTCGGTACAAGGCGGCTGTACACTTCGCGAATGGTACAAGACTCTGCTGTACCAAACCCGGAATATCGGGCTCGGTACAAATGGTGGTGTACCGTTCGCGGACACTCTAAATCTCTTGGAGGCGAACGCGCCTCTATTGGAGGCATTTTCGCCTTTATGTTAGAGGCAAAAACGCCTCTAAGAGCCTCCGTTAGAGGCGCTTTCGCCTCTAACCAATTTAGAGTGGATGGTACAGAATGGCCTGTACCGATCGCGAAGTGTACGATTTCGGGTTTGGTACGTAACATATAGATAAGGTAAGTGTACACAACTTGCCCCCAATTAAGCCATTTTCTTAATAACTTTGGCCCATCACCATATTTTCCAACGTATCTTAGTTCATTTTAAAGCTTGTTTTAAGACCTTCAAAATAAGTTAAGGTACATCCAATTGAACCAACTGGAATCAAACTGTCTTGATTCTCCCAAAAGGTGATTTTTGAGAGTTTGCAAAAGTGTGCACCCAACTTGCCCCCATTAAGCCTTTTTCTTAATTACTTTGGTTTACTTTAACGATTTTCAACGTGCTTTAGCTCATTTTGGAGCTTGTTTGAAGACCTTTAAAATGCACTAAACTACGTCCAATTTGGATCAATTGGAGCCAAACTGTCTCAATTCTTCTGAAATAAATGATGGAAATCGACGATAAAGTGTTTTTATCGCCGTGCACGCACATTTGGAGCTTTTCGTTAGTTCGAAACAATATTTCTGACCTATTTTGACGTGATAAACACGTTCTGAGTGGTAAAAAAGTCGTTCTGCACGCCCTTTCGAGATAAACATATGGGGGCATGTTAGGTACACTCCGATGTTGGCATCCTTCTTTACGGAATGTCTCCGTGTTTTGCACATAAAACAGCTCTATATCCCAATTTTGCAGTTTTGAAGAATGGATTTTAAAGGTCTTGAAACAAGGAATTGAATGCATTGAGGTACGTTGAGATTGATTAAATTCAAAGAATTTGTGACCGACTTTACTGAAGGCGATTCCCTCGGTGCTTTCTTAGCTAAGCAATCACGAAAAATCACTTTAGATTTTCTGGAGAACGCAGGAATGATTCAGGGTCGACGCAAACTACTTACTTTCTCATATTTCAACATAATAAACGTGAAGAAAAATTGCCGGGAGGCCAAGGAGTGCCCATCCCCGAGATCGGCATATGGGGGCAAGTTGGGTACAGAGGCAAGTTGGGTACACTTACCTTATATCGTAATGTATGGGTTGTAGACTGTAGCTCGGAAACGCTTGAGCGTTAGACTCTGCAGTTCTGGGTATCATGTTTTGGGGCCAAAAGGAGATGATTCCCAGATTTTCAGCCAAATTCAGCCCCCGAACCCCTTGGACTCTTCTTGTCAGTGTAAATTGTTCAGAATAAAATTTCATATCTTATCACTCTCACGTCAGATACCCTGATTCTCAATCTTCCCAGAAAAAGGTTAGTATAATTGAGTTAATTTGAAAAGAGTTTGAATAAAAATAACACTTATAGATTTGAACGGGAAGATCTCAAAGAAGACATTTGCAATTTATTAACGATGATCATTTTACTATCATGATCTCAAATTTACCACAACAAATATCATTTTGAACAACAAATATTTGAACAGCGTACAACAACCAATGTAAATAGCTGAAGTGTCAAAATTGTTGTTGACAATGATAGCGCGTATAAAGACATGAACATCTATGAAGTTATAAAAATTGAATTTAATAAATAAGGAGAGAGCACCCAACATGCCCACCTCAAGTCGTTTTGCCAAGAGCTTTGGTGTACTTGAATATTTCTGAATGTACTTCAGCTCATTTTGAAGCTTGTTTTGAGACCTTCAAAACGAGCTAAAGTGAGTTCAATTTCAAATAATCAGAGCCAAGCTATCGAGATTTTTCCAAAAAGTGATTTTTTTGCGACTTTGCGGGAGGGTGTACCCAACATACTCCCATCCTTTAAAACGATGTAAAAAAAATCGTTGAAAGAGTGCATAAACCGGTTTTAACTCAATGTGACCACATTTAGGACTTTTCGACGATCCGAAACACTACTTCCGACCTATTTCAACGTGATAAACACATTCTGAGCGGTAAGAAAATCCCACTGCACGCCTTATTGAAATAACTACATGGGGACATGTTGGGCACACTCAAATTTTGGCTTCCGTGTTTTGCGAACGATCTCCGTAGTTTGCTCATGAAATCGCTTCAAATCCGAATGAAGCAATTCTAGAAGAGGGACCTTGAAGTTCTTTGAAAAAGAAAGTGATGCACTCAGGTTAACGTCAAGATTGGTCCGATCAAAAAATTTTGGCACAGGTTTCACAAAACACAGTTTCCTTGGCAATTTCTTGGCTGCGCAAAAACAAAAAATGGAAAACTCACTTTACCTTCCCCAGAACCCGCAGAAACCATCTTGGGTCGATTCAAACCATTTCTCGCCACTTATTTCCTCATATCTTAACTTAAAGGAACGTGAAAAAAATTTGGAGGAATGTCGACGAGCGACCATTCTTGAGATTAACGTATCCTTAGTATCTTGCGATATAATAGCCCCATCTCAGAGACCAAAACTGTCTAACTTCGCAAAATTTGTATCCTGTGAAGCGAAAAATGAAATATCCATCTCCCGGAGCAATTTTGACCACCAAAAATCATGAAGATTGACAGGTTGAAGCGCTTTTATCGAGTATCCAGGCTACTGTATATCAACGGTAATTCGATTACGGAGTACGGACTTGCTCCAACATGTACAAAAAGCCGTGAGTAAGATGATTACAGAGTAGGAGTGTGGCGAAAAGCGAGAAAGAGAATGAGAAAGAGTGAAAAACTGAAGAAGACAGGCCTCGAAATGCAGATGGATTCGTACTTTGTAACTTTCTCGCGAAGAACCGCCTTTTGTCAATTACTTGCTCTCACTCTTCATAACTACTGCGACTTTCTTTTAGGGTAAACTAATTTTATTTTGCAGAGGATCTATTTTTTTTGTTCAGGGTGAGAAACACATTGATGGACTTGAAATGTCCTGTTTTTAGTTAAATAACAAAAAAAATGGCTGTTCCGTGGGCATTAATAATAAGTTACACTGGAATGAATTCTTACCAGTGTGATGGTTGTGTAAATTCATATCCATCAAAAATTTTGAAATCTGGAATCGTTGATCACGAGTTAAGGATGCAAAAACTGAATTTTGCATGCCCAGTCACTTTTTTCCTGCCCGAAACGAAGGTGAGGGAGTCGGAATCAGGATGCAAAATCCAGATATGCAACTGTATTCCTGAATAAACAGTGAGTCAAAATAGATAGTCTAATACGCAAAAAGGAAACCTTTACGCACAAAGTATGAAAAAATTCATAAGGTGGGAAGTGTTCACAAATTGCCTCAAATGATTGAAAAATGGTCGAAAATGGTGCTTTCGTTTTTTTCTCGTTTTTTCTCCTACCAACGCATTTTTAACCTGTTTTTAAGATTATTCTGCGGAACCTATAGTTTCATGTGGGTTCAGAACCATTCACTGAACAGGCACTTACAAAAATTCACATTGGTAATGGTCGAGATTCGAATCCTGTCAGATCTAAGTTTTTTTTATCGATGATTGGTCAGATTCAATTCAGTGATTCAAGTATGGGTCATGGTTGTTGAAAAAGACGAGTGAGATTATAGTCCATCTTTATGCCGGATCGTGAGGTTGATTTCTGGCAGTCGTCGACCAATTGTGAAACTTCATACTGAAAAATCTAATACGCCTTCATAAAGTTGCGATGGCCTCAAAATAATCATTTACAACCAAGGGTGCTCGGACTTATTTTTCAAAAATAATTTTTAGCACATTCAGTTTTGTCTTTCGGTGTCAATTTTATATTTAAAATTTCGAGTGCCACCAAGTAACGTATCCTATGTAAACCATCTGAAACTTGAAGTTTGTAAGTGGCTCTCTCTTATTCAAAACTTTTCTCATGTCATGAAAGGTAGTAGATAACTCAATGTATATATCCCTACATAATTATGAGGGACACAGTGGGTATCCCTCGAAAGTAGGTAAACTTTTGACATGGATGCACTCGACGCAATTTTTTCGATCTCTCAAATAACTACCTTTTATATCCTCATCTTTTCACCCAAGGATAACTTTCCATGTTGAGAAACATTCATTGTAAAAAAGTTTTCCAACTTGCGACCTGATGTGATACGACTCCATGAAAATTTTTCCTATGATGCATAATATGAAATTCATCTCATGTCAGCCTCAATCAAAGCTTATCATCTGACTAACGCAAGTGTACCCAACATGCCCCCTGTACACAACTTGCTCCCCTCCCCCCGCTGACCTTCGCGCAATTTTTTTTCACATTTGTTATATCAAAATATGAGATAATTAATGATTTGGATCCAGCCCGGATGCTACGCAGAAATCATAAAGCGAGTTTCTGCATTTTTCGTGTTTTTACACTTTACAAATTCCCAACAAAACTTGTTTAAAGTAAGTGTACCCAACTTGTCGCCATTAAGCCATTTCTTCAATAACTCTGGTCTACCTCAACAATTTTCAACGTGCTTTAGCTCAATTTAAGCTTGTTTTAAGATCTTTAAAATCAATCTAAGTACGTTCAAATTCAATCAACTGCAGCTGAGCTATCTTAATTTTTCCAAAAAGTGATTTTTTAGAGTTTACAAGATGGTATACCCAACTTGCCTCGATTAAGCCATTTCCCCAACAACTCTGGTCTACCTCAATATTTTCCAACGTATCTAAGCTCATTTTGAAGCTTGTCTCAGGGCCTTTGAAATGCACGAAACTGCGTCCAATTTGGATCAATTGAAGCTGAATTGTCTCAATTATTCCGAAATAAATGATGGAAATCGGCGATAAAGTGTTTTTATCGACGTACACGCACATTTGGAGCTTCTAGCCGGCCCAAAACACTAGCCCCGACCCATTTTGACGCGGTAAATACGTTCTGAGTGGTAAAAAAAAGTCGTTCTGCACGCCCTCTCGAGATAAACATATGGGGGCATGTTGAGTACACTCCGATGTTAGCATCCTTGTTTACAAATCGTCTCCGTGTTTTGCACATAAATTAGCTTAGATCCGAATTTTGCAACTTTGAAAAGCAGATTTTACAGGTTCTGAAACAAGGAATCAAATGCGCCAAGGTACGTCAAAATTGGTTGATCTCAAAGAATTTGGCACTGATTTCACTGAACGCAATTCTCTCGGTGCTTTCTTAGCTAAGCAATCACGAAAGATAGAAAAATCACTATAAATTTTCTGGAGAACGCAGGAATGATTCGGGGTCGATTCAAACTACTTACTCCTTTATATTTTAACATAACAAACGTGCAAAAAAATTGCCGGGGGCCAAGGAGTGCTTATTCCCGAGATCGGCATAGGGGGCAAGTTGGGTACACTTACCTTAGTAAAATCGGTGCAAAATTTTTTTAGTTCGACCAATATTATTTCACCTTAGTGCACTCGACTCTTCGTGTCACAAGATCTTCAAAACTCTGTATTAGAGTTGCCAAACTCAGATTTGAAGTTGTTTTATGTGCAAAAACCGGAGATGATTTGTGTGGCGACAACGCCAATATTGGAGTGTACTAAACATGTGCCCATATGGTTATCTCAAAAAGACGTGGAGTAAAATTATTTTTACCACCCGAAACGTGTTTATCGCATCAAAAAACTCTAAATGTGGTTACATGGAGTTGGAGACCATTTTATGCATTCTTTCGCCGATTTACATTGTAATCGAGGAATTCGAGGATAAGGGCATGTTAGTTACACTCTTTTCATTTTTTTGAGAAATCGCGATAGCTCGGATCTGGTTGGTTAAAATTAAAATTTTTGAAGCTTATTCCAAAGGTTTTATAGTAAGCTTCAAAATGAGCCATGGCACGTTGAAAAATATTGAATTGCACCCAGGTTGGTGTTAGATACACTTACCGTATATCCTCGTCTTACAATGAAGTTCAAGAAATTATTGATTTTCTAGTGTAACGAGGGATTCAATTTCAGGTACTTTAAAGTAGCTTTCAGAGAGATCAGAGACTCGAAACTATAGAGTAAGTTAATTTAAAGGTTTCAAGAGAATTACAAGTATTAGCATCATGAATCCTGCACTTGAGATCGACACGTGTGTTGAATTAGACGCCCTACCGTGTATAGAGTTTAAAGTGAAGCGCTGACGCTAAACTATGCGAGATATGAGATAGCTAGAGGCTTATGAATGAACTTTCTCTGGGCATGACGTGAGGCTAATCAGGATTTATACCAAGTTACAACTGCACTGGTGAAAGTAAGTTCAGAAGTACGCCCACCACAAAATTATGATTATCTACGAGCTTCATTTTGCTCCTGTATTATGAAAGTTTCAAATGCGCACTTTAGTACTGACACCGATGTTTAGACTGGTATGCTTGGGTATTAGATTCTGAGATGCGAAAATGTATGGATATTTGAATTTTTGGGAGAATATGATAGGATTTTCCTGGAAGATAGGTTCTGTAAAGGTTTTTGTGTCAAGATTACTAGTCGGACAGTTTTGTCTAGATGCTGCTTCAGATTTTTAAGCAATAATTCGAATAAAAAAGTCGTGTATCGAGTTCTTTCGAATCCAAGTCGTTATTCCGGGAGCCGAAGTAAAATTATAATTTCCTAAATAACTTGATAACCGTTTGAGAAGTTTGGCTATACTTGAATTTATCCCATGATAGATACCATTTTCTTCAATTCGATGACGGATGTTATTTCGTGAAGATCGATATATAAATTTTAGCATTCTCGCAAAAGTTTCAGAACAAAATCCATAATTGGCAAATGAAGAAACACTTGATATAAATATGCTATTTTTTAAAAGTATTTTCCCACGGGAGTGCTGTTAGTTGTCTAGAATACATCCTTGATGACCTTTTGAGAATTTTTGCGTCGCTGATTTTCATATCAACCCTACTGATGACCACTGCATTGAAAAATATACTGACAATTCTTTCTTCTTTACCACAGATTCTATTTCAATCAGAAAATTTTACCTTCCACTTCAAGATTGTAGTAATCATTTGAATTGAATTCTCATGATGAAAATTGAATCATGAGATTTCTTACTATAGTCATTAGATCATAGATCAGAAGCAATTTCTAACCTTGGTAACGCGATCAGGAGACTTATCGGGAAACTTTAAGTGAAATCCTACACCAGTAGAGCTGAGTCGATCTCAGAAGTCTCGTCTTACCCCCGTATCCTCTTATCGAAGAATTTGTTGCTTCTTGTCGGAATATCCTTTAAGAACTTCTAGAGTAGGTGACTTTATTATCTTTGCCGGCGATACATTAGGACACCAAAATTGACCCAATTAAAGCGGATGCATCTGTAATTCGCACCATACAAAACATTTCAATTCTCATATGACCTCAAATTAAAGAAAACTAATACAGAAATTTGACTTTAAAGGGGTGAGAGTTCAAGATCTAATTTAGCTCATACGATTTACGTCATATTACCCTACACTGCAAACTTGGTCACCTATGTATTTTACTATCATAAAGCAAAATGAAAATTTCTCTTGGAAAATTAATTGCACATTATGCACCGATGCGAGGTTAGGCTGTTTTGGGGCATGGGAATCAATTTTCCCCGAGTGTAATAAAAGGAAAAGATTCCTAGTGCTCCAAAACGGCCCGACGAGCGAGATGCATATTTTATTTTTTGGTATCAGGGCGACTACACGCCAATTTTCGGATTCGAGCCGGGGGAAAAATGGCTGTTTAGTCGCACTATGCAAAAAGAATTTTTACATGGAGTATTCTGACTGTTTGTTCAATAATTATCGTTTTTCTTGTGGAAATTCCTAGCTTTCTGGTTGAATTGTGAGCTCTAAAGATGGAGTTATCTATAGTGAAGTATGAGTTTAAAAATAAAAGGGCGAGTTACAAAGGCCTTCTTCTGCTCAAATAAATTCCCTTTGATCTAGTGAGTTTCAATATGACCACATTTTAGTCCGAGTATGTACAATGTACAGAAAGTATAATCTTGTATCTCGCTAATCGGGTCAATTTTTCGTTATTCGGGGAAAGATGGTCGATTTTCGTTTCTTGTCAAATTTTGACAGTCCTTCACGTAAATTTGTTTCTCAGAAATTTTCATACATATTGTTTTCTTTGAATAACAATTTCACAAGGAGAATGGTTACGATCAAAAGGAGAGCTCGCCACAAGACGAAGCTGTATTTCAAGGTCAGAGGTTTGACTATTATCCATTTTTTTTCAAATATTCTTGAAATTCCTCTGATCATCTGATATTGGAAATTCGAGATAGACGATATCGGATTCCAAAATGATTAGACCACATTTTGATAGCCCCACGACCTAAATGGCACAATACAAGTCATTCGATCTCGTAACAAATCATGAAAAAAAGTCGGAGCTTGCGATTACCCCAGCTCTCAACAATGAAGATGTATATTAATCCAATCTATCATTAGCCAATTAATATACCGAATGACCAAGTTAAGGTGGACACTCCTTGGCATTTTTTTCCTCTGCGGGGAAAAAAATTGGATCGAAATTGATTGTTGCATGGTTCGACATTTCACCTTGGACGGTGGAGTGAACAAATCGAGAAAATGGTTAATCCGATGCGAACGGGAAAATTTGTTTCGAAATATTCAAGAAAAATACTTTTGCGATACGGCATCGCGTAGCTCATCAAATTTCGAGTCCGAAATTACTCTCCCGATCATTTTTTTATTGCTCAATTTTCCAGGAAAACTGATGGAAAACAGCTCATTTTGAATTTGCCACCACAATAGTCGTAGAGGTTACTCTCACCACGTATGAGGTAATGTTATTGTTTTGGTATAGTGCCACGTGTTCTTGTCATTGTTTTGGTGTTTAACGTATGATCACGGATGTTGTTTTGTAGGTTATCTAGTCACGGTATTCACAATGGAAACTCGTGATGTAGTGAGAATGTCGATCGGCTTTATACCGTCGCAAGATATCAGATGTATCGAGCATGTACTCTTGTTCCTTTCAGTACAAGAGTCCAATAATGCAGAAAAAATTGTGTAGAACTCGTGCGATCGAATTTTTAAATGTAGAACAAAACCGGGACAATCCTGAACTCGAACCTCTTAGAAAATGGTAATATCTAGCAGATTTCGATGGTGGTTTTTAATTTTAGACATTTCATCACTCAAATTCCGACTACAAATTTCGGGAAATTTTACATCTCAGGTAGATTACGAATTGAACTGGTATCCAGTAGCTGGAGAAAAGAAAAATGTTTGAAAAAAGTTCTGACTTCTGCAGCTTACCTAGTATGGGGTCAAAATTTTAAGAGCACGTTTGGTTTTTGTGTAAATATCAAACGTGAACCTACTTGTGAATGGTGATACCAAGCAGATTTAAGTTCTGTTTATTGATTATAAAAATACTGTCAGCTGGAATTCGACTACAAAATCAAAGGTAGACTAGAAACATGAGTTGAACCAGTATCCTGTAACTGCGAAGTATAGAAATGTTAGAATAAAAATTGTGGCTCTGAGTGCTCACGTATGGGATCAAAATCCTCAAGAATGGGTGGGTTTTGTGTGAATTTTGAACGTGAACCTACTAGAGAATAGTAATAGAAAACAGATTCGAGTTCCACATTTTGCCTATAGAAATTATATCAGCTGAAATCTGACTCCAAAATCTGAGAGGAGTTTGCATTAAAGTAAATTATCAGCTCGAGTTGTAATAGTAACCCGTAGCTGGAGAGTAGAAAATTATTCGAAAATTGTGGCTCCGACTGCGCAGCTATGAAATCATGATTCTCACAGGAGCAAAAAGGTTAATAGAAAATTTCATACGTGAAGTTACTGAGAATCGTGATATCAATCATATTCGAGTGTGAAATTTTGAAGAAAGCTCACTAACTTTTGACAATTTTGACATCATATTTGGGGCAGTCGAAGCCATATTGTTTCAGAAATTTTTCTATTCCCCAGCTACTGGGTACCAGTTCCATTCGTGTGTATGATTTACCTGTGATGCAAACTCCTCCAAATTTTGTAGTCAAATTTTAGCTGATAGAACTTCTAAACTCGAACAGGAAAACTAGAATCTGCTTAGTGTCACAAATTTTGAGAGATTCGTGTTTACAATATTCCAAAACTCAACCACTTTCAAGATCTTTGATATCATAACTGCACAGTCAAAGCCACAGCTTGTCGTGTATTTTTCACGTCCCGGTCATAAGATACTGTTTGAAGTCGTGCTCATTACTCGTGCACCTAGGGTACAAACTCCTTCCAGACTTCATGTTCAGATTTTAGTTGAGAAAATGTTCAGAACTCAAAAGCAGTATTCAAATATGCTTGGCATTATTATTCTCTAGTAAGTTCACATTTGTAATTTTCGAACGCACCACCCACTTCATAGAATTTTAATTTCGTTGGAAAGCAGTCAAAGTCACGATTTTTCAGATTATTTTTGATTTCTCCATTCACAAGATACCGTTCTATTTTGTGCCCATAATCTGTTCACCACTTATGATACAAGCTTTTCTCGTCAGAATTTGGGTTATAGAATGTCTAAAATTGAAAAACACCACCTGAATTCGCTAGGCATAACTATTTCCTCAGAGGTTCGGATGCGGGAATGTAATAATTTCTTTCTACATTAGAGAATTTTGATCGCAAGACTACTAGACAGTTTTTGGAACATTATCGGACTCTTGTACTGGAAGGCACACGAGTACATGCTCGATGCATCTGATATCTTGCGACGGCATAAAGTCAATCGCCATTCTGCCTCGATCACGAGTTTCCATTGTGAATGCCGTGGCTGGATAACCTACAAAACAACATTCGTGATCATCCGTTAACCATTAAAACAATAACAAGAGCATGTTTTTTTTTTTTATTCGAAGCATTGAGGCCTTGAAGGCCTATACAGCTTTACTGTGTGGTGATACTGTATTCTGTGTACTGTGTTACGACTAGCGCAAGCTGTGTTCTGTTCTTGATCCTCGTACTCGTGGTTGATACGGAGAACTTCCCGGCACAGCCCACCAGAGATGGCCACTGTGCCCTCCTTGTTTATCCGGGCCCTCCCGACAGCTACTCCCAGATCCCACCCGCGTGCATCAGACGACTTATTCAGACACTCTGACAATGCACCTGAACCCTTTATTCAAGGCCTTCAGTGACCCTTTATTCAAGGCATCAACGGGTGAATCTGCTCGCAGTGACGGACTCACCTACTCGCAGAGTGGCAGGTCTCATTTGTATAACTGAGAGATAACAGTGTGTCAGTGTACTGTGTGTTTATGTAAACTCTTCGCATTCGCCCGGGTTTACCCGTGAGGCAAGGGAAAACTTTATTGTGTAAAGAAAACCCGCCTCGAAGAGCCCGGTGCACTTATCGCGTTACTGATTGGGCATAGATCTTACGCATCAGCGATCGATAAATACCGAATCTGTAAGCACTTCGCACCTCCCGCTCGCATTGCTGAGTCGTAAGCATCAACCAACCGATACGAAAAGTCAACAAAGCCGACATGGTAGACCTGAATGAGCGGTCACCCATCCAAGTACTAACCGCGCCGAACGATGCTTAACTTGACTGATCGGAAGAGCTGGCACCTAACGACCCCACCAATGCGGCGGTCAACAAGAGCATGTGGCATTACATGCTCTTGTTATTGTTGAAACAGTAACATTATCTAACACGTGGTGCGACTAACCTCTACGACTAATGTGGTGGCAAATTCAAAATAAGCTATTTTACATCAGTTTTCCTGGAAAATTGAGCAGTGAAAAATTATTGGACAAGTCACTTCGGACTCCAAATTTGAAGGGCGTGTGAATGCCGTATCGCGAAAGTATTTTTATTGAATATTCCGAACAAAAATTTCCCGTTCGCATCGAATTCTCCATTTTCTCGTTGTGTTCACTTGACCATCCAAGGCAAAATGTCGAATCATGTAAAAATCAATTTCGATCCAATTTGCATCTTGCAGAGAAAAAAATACCAACGGCTGTCCACCTTAACTTGGCCATACGATATAACACGCCTAAATTGCTCGTTAAATCAGAATGTACAATGACGTCCCAGATGACTCAATTCCCATAAATAATTTTTGAATGAGTCTAAATCAAAATCATCGACATTTTTTGCAGTAAAGCAAAGCAAATACGCTTTCGATGAATTCCAATAAATCCTGAAAATTGGCCATCCGAACCTGTAATTTTCCATTATTGGTATACACACTGTATCCTATTAAGCTCGTGCAAGCTCTTTGTGATACTCGCTACATACTCGTTAATTGGATAATACTTGCTCCATCTACAGGCACTTTGCGTGCTTGTGCAAAACTCTGATATCTAAACCCACTGTTATAAGCAATGTATACAGGATAATCATCAAAACTTGGCAGAAGTGAGCAAAGTTCCTCGTTTACATACTGGACTCTCATTTTCCTTAACAACTGTAGGGAATCATACCCTGCGGAAAAAATCGGAAAATCTTGTGTGCTAACTAAGTTTGTTTCGTAATTATCCGTTTGGGATGAAACTAAGCTTTAGATTTTCTTATCGAATCATGGTTAGCTTACTGTTGTGAAACAGAATGTAGAGTGAATAAATACATAAGATCGTTTCATTTGCATGGTTTGGTTATTTTCTAGATTGAGATTGATTTTCATTGACGGAACGATTTATGAAAGGAGAAAGGCATCAATAATGATTCAAGATTACATATTACAGAAACAAATTTCGAAACATTCCGTGGAGTGATATATTTTTTACAGCTCAGGATGATTCGAGGTTCATTCTTTTCGGAATTTATTCAAACAAAGAATGAAGTCGTGTTATGATCATAATTGTACCTTTCGATCGATACAAGGGTAGAAAATTAGGTTTAACATCCGTGTATCGAACTGTGTTTTTCGACAAACTGTGCGAGAAAGTGTAAAATCAGTGCGGAATAGACACTTTTCCGCACAGCGTGTCGTGAGGGAATTATTCAAAGTTTTCTTCAAAGTGAAATGATGATTATCTCCCAATCAAGATTACAGACTGAGTAGTGGATAATAACTCAAAGTTACCCAAAAAATAAATAAGACCTCTAATTCTTCTGGCCCACTAAGGTAATCTCAATTTAGCATATTCCTGATCGCACGGACTTGTAAATTTTTTTTGCAGATAAGAACAGTGCCATGAACAAAATTATCAGATCGGAAAAAAGATCTAGGGTACGCCGGTCATCCGGTTTCACTAATATCTCAGTACAAAACTACATGAAAACTCTAAAGGGAGAAATTTTTACTATTATAATTGGAAAAAGTACGAGTGATACTAATTTTTCCAGTTGACCTTCTAAATGAGTTTGATCCTTTCTTCAGACATTCATAGTAATACGAAGAATATCTCCTGCTACTAACTTATATTTTCCAGATTCGCTTCACTGGTCAAAATTGAAATACAAAACTTTTGAAGCGTTCAAAGTGAGCATCGGACATAGACGAACGGTCAGGATGAATGACGCCAACGTTGCTTGCTCTTCTTCCCTGTAAAACTTATCCTGTTTCCTAGAAGCTTTAATTAATCAACTTTGAGAAATGAGTCGTCTCTTCTTATCAAGGCTTTTGTTTATCATCGGAGAAACTTCTCGAGTTTCGGTCTGAGTGAACTTTTTCGGTGGACTTGGATCGATTTCAGTCATTTTGATGCAAACTTTAAGTTTACTCGTCGTCCTTGGCAAAGTCTTTTGGATCATCTCGATGTCGAATAATCGGATAGATTCGTTGGCATATTCTTCATGATTTAGGAATAAAAAAAAATAGTAAGATTGTTATATCCTGTTTGGTAAACCAAGGCTAGAATTTATTTTCATGTATCACTATGATAACAATATAAAATGAGCGTAAGGGCGTGGTGGCTATTGTAGAGTTTGGAGGTGCAAATTATGGATTCTCAACGTCTAATTTGATGAATTTTCTGATCAAGAAGTTGATATCAATGAGTTTACCTTGTGAGCAGCAAGAGTGAAGTTATTGCCTTTCTCACTACCACGGTACCGCTCGTTCAGCGTGTGAATGTTCTTGATGAGTTAGAGGTCCTTCAAGAGTTTTTGTAGTTCAAGAGTAATATTTGTAAAATGGTGAGTGATTGGTGGTATTGAGAAGAGATTCCTGATGAAGTTCGTAAAGATGATATTCCATTAAATTGACGCCACTAATAGTTATAATCACCCACCAGTTCGTCTAGGCACTCACTCATGAACCTACCCACCTAATACCGAATTTCTCACGTTCTCACCCATGACCCACATGGCTACGTAATACATTTTGGCCAGCTCAGACTAACCCAACCTAGACCAGACTGTCCCAAACCATTCAAGACCGTCACAGTCCGTACCAGACCGTTCCATCAGATTGGCCCAGACCATACCGGAACATCCCAGATCATACCAGTCCCTTCCAGAATGTACTAGACCGTTCCAGACCGTTACAGAAAATCCCAGGTCATCCAAGACCATACCAGACCGTTTCAGACCGTATCAAACCATTCCAGACCGTCCCAGATTGTTATGGACCTTCTCAGACCGGACCAGCAGACCATCCATCCAACCACCCACCAACCTATCCATGACCCATACGATTACTCATCACACTTCACCTCTTTCACGTGGGCAACCCGATACCCGGAATCCGGACAGCCGAATTTTTGGCAGGCGTTTAATAAATTTTTTTAGTTCGCTACAATGTTGGAATATGCGCAACAGATAATACAGTAGATCACAATGAACCATCAGACTCCTTTTATTTGCAAAAAATTTTTCCTCCGCATTACACTAATTAATTCTAGACGAATGCGGGTAATCTTACACATGAAAATATTATTATACATTCCACACAGAATTGTGTGGGATCATATTCAGTCTCATAAATGGAGGAAAAAATGAAGAAATATCAACGAATAAACCAAAAGAAGAAAAAGAAATTAGACCTTGCGTAAGAACTTTTATGTTAAGTGTTGGACTCTTCAAAAATGACGAGAATTACCACGATCAGGTGTAACTACTGGCAAAACGCTCTTGGATTTGTTAGTTCCCGTAATATTCATTCATCACCTGCGCTAAAATGTGACATTTCCACACATTTTTTATTTTTTCGTTTACACACAGCTGACGATGTAATAGCGTTCAGTCATTCGGTGGGATGGTTTTCGCATTCTCGTGGTGATATTGGAACTCATCTTCGACAATGTCTGGAAAATATTTCTTCCAGCGCCAAAACCATCATTCTCTCCTTTTTTCGAAATTTCCCATTTTATTCAATAAAAACATGGTCACACGATTGTATCTTTTACAACTTGTTGTAAGTAATCACAAATATTACCGACAACACCATAATGGAACATCTTCCAAAAAAAGCTTTCTAATTTGTTCCCAAAATGGAGATAATTTTTCAGGAAACTTCTTTTATCTAGATCAATTTTCTCTAAATAGCCTCCATTTTCAAAAAATGCAAACTCGTGGCTGTCATGCCCCATACAAAAGTACATTTCCACAATTCGCACTGAAATCGTTTAGAATAAATGAATAAAAGATTTTCCGCCTTGCAATCTGCACGAAAACACGTCTCGCTGCTTTGTCGCTGAATATAATACCAAAGCTGCATGCATACCACATACATATCTGCCTGAAGCGTATCGAGAGCATAGTTTCCGTAGAGTATGCAATATTCGCTCGAGTCGCTTTACAACATTCGCTCACTGAAGGGTTGAAAATTAAACTCATCGAGTCGCTGCTCACGAAGAGACAGTTGTGGTATATAGCTGAAGAGATGCTCCGATTCTATATACCCGAGCAATTGTATAGAATCGTGGGAAATTCTCAACGCCCTACACTTCAATAGTGGCTTTGAATCTCTGTCTCGAAACACAATAGATAGAATACGTTACAGTAATATATGTGCGGGTATTTATTCAGTCAGGATTCAAGTGTCTCTAGAAGTGCATCTGGTGGAAATAGAGTGATGCAGCCTGGCTTATCGTTTAACACACTCTGTGAACTCTGAAGTCAGGAATCAGAAGTCAGATTGGCTGCAAGTTACAGTATACTCTATAATTTTTTTAGCGTCATGTTGTGGAAAGAAGGAAAAAATTCTGAGAAATTACTGATAGAGATAAGAATTTGAGATTTACTGTGATGTAAGGATGTATGACGTGATGGGTGCGTAAAAGCAAGCTTAACCTCTTTGTGTACGCACCTAGTTTTTGTGCTCCCAAACCCTAGTTTTTTCACTAGATTTCATAGTGGAGACCAAGAGAATCATTTTGAGCCCAGATACTGTATGATGGAGTCATTCCATATGAAAGTTATGACAGCATAAACTTTTCGAGGTCAGATACGGATGAGGCACTGGCAATGAGAATTCCATGACCGGAGTTCATGAATAATCATCAATTCGGATTGAGAAACATAATAACGAAACTCAGATTTTTGTTCTGTTATCAAAATTCAATGAGGTGTATCAGTCAAGTTATGGATCGTTTCAAAATGCATGATCAAAATGCAGTCAGATTCAAAATGCAGTGAGATGGTTCATCACAATCATTAAGGCGATGCGGTCGCCGTGCACGCTGAATTTTGTTCACAGAAATCTTAAAACCTTCTCCAATTTGGGCTAAACGAAGAGTTATCCAGGCTTCATTATCATCTAACTTGGCCTGGATAACTCTTCGTTTAGCCCAAATTGGGAAAGATTTCGAGAGTTTTGTGAACGAAAATGTGCCAATTTGTAGGTTAGAAAAAACCCGCGGGCAAGTTATTCTCGTTTATTAGTGATAGCCTTGTGATTGGTGACAGATAATGAGTTGTCCACCACAATTCAGATGATGATACGTAATGGACAAATCGTCTGAAACTTCGTATCATCAAAATTTTGAGTTACATCCAAATGAAATATAATTCCCAATGAATCACTAAATGATGAAGCCATGTTCACCAAAATTATGGTACGCCTTCAGTTTCGGTTGGCAAAGATGATGCATCAAGTATTTTTTCACCAAATCAAAGAGAATAGAGGGAAATCCAGTCAAAGATGTGTCCATATATGTGGATGAATGCGCGATGAGGTTAATGATGACGAATGGTTGTTTTTTTGTATTGATCATTATTTTTGGTTTTTAATTTGAAATTTTCCATTTCGGTGAGGTATGGTGTCAGATGTGTCATTGAGGTACGACTCAAACGAGTTTTTCAGATTTTGAGGTGATATATTAGTGATTTAATAGTCTAATAAACGTTGGGCCTTATTTTTTTGGCTCAAAAAGTTCCTAGACATATTAAACGACTGTCACGATACTGAAATAGAGAAAAAATTCATGATTTCCCAAGTATCAATCAGAAATTGCTCGTTCGTGAGAACCAGTGAGCTGAATAAACCCTTGTTTCTACATTCCATCTGTTTCGATTGAGTCTAGCAAACAAATTTTTACCCAGAGTTTTTCATGCGATTGCCACTTGCTATTCATTCAGATCCTTTTTGTTTGTTCGACAAGAAACGAAGAAAAGTAAACGTGAATAATATTTCAAGTAGATTTATATCACAAGTTCATTTTATGCATCACTTCTGTCAAATCCAATCACAAATTTGAAGTGATATTCCTGAAATATGATACCAGTTACTTCAGGAAACTTTTCAAAGACACTTTTCAGTGATACAAGTCAGCGCACAGTCAGACGTCAAATGTCAGACAACTCGAGAAACCCGATATATTTGAAGTTCACGAGAGTCACTTCATCTTCGTAAAACGTAATCCGAAGTAATCCTCAACTCGAATATTCCAACTTCGATCTTTTACTTCTTCGTATATAACGTAATCCTCCAACCAGTCAAAGTTCAAAATGAGAAAAATTGTCACGGAGACGAATTTAGAGCTTCTGCATTCTCAAGAGACTTGCCAACTCGAAATATCATCTCAGCTCGCTCCCTCGTTCTGAGAATCTCCTTTCGCATTCTCGTAAATGTTTTCTTTGCCTACTGAAACATCAGTGTCCAATAAAAAAAACTAAGATTTGATATATTTTTCCTTTTCTTTCTTTGCAAGTCCAAGATCTTTTTTTGCATCAAATATTGTCACACAACAGTATATCTGCATCTGTAGCTTGACACTCGTAAGAAACTCTATTTGCTCCTTGCATTGCGGCTCCATCCTTCATAAGTCGACCTCATTCAGAATTTGATGAAGTGATAGTGTGGCCCAGAAGGACGATTTCATTCCTCACGAATTTTTCATTCTGTAAGAGATCGAGCTCATCTCGCCCATAGAATGCGTTTCATTTCCTATTTGTGGTGAAGCCCAAGATAAAGTTTTTTTTCATAAGTTATTTCCAAAATTCGTATAATTTTTTCAGATTAAAATTTATCATGCTTCGCGTAGATATGAGTACTATATTAATGTTACAAATGTCTAAGCAAGATAACTTCCAGGAAAAAATACACATTTGTAAGTTGCACAAAACTGATAGGGTTATCTCAGATGATGCCATAAAGAAATAGGATGCGATTTGGCATCTGGGGGTCTTGGGGCATTTGGGGGTCGGTCCCAACATTAGTTTTATTCATATCTCAATATAACGAACGTAAAAAAAATTTGCTGGAAGGTTAACGAGTGCCCATTCCTGAGATCGGTATATTTGGGAATGTGGTGGTACCGAGGACATATTGTGTAGAATCACCTTATTTCATGTTTCATGTGTCTTCTCGCATCGCAAACAAGTATACGTTCGTGGACCATTTTGATCACCGAAATATTGAAAATTTTCCCCAACTCAGCGTCATTGATCGCTAACGTTAAACAAAATCAGATCCTGGTATTCTTCAACAATCCTGACACTATTAATTATTCCTTTAAAATGATCTGTGGAAAGAATTATCCAAAAAAAAAAAAAAAATGAAAATGCTGAAGTCACTCCCGACTCAACTTGTTATTCATCTTTTGTGTTTCAGGGGCTTTGGAAAGCAGGGATATCAGTGCCAAGGTAAGATACAAACCTGTACATAGCCTAACATGGCCATGACGGACTTGACCGTGAGAATGAGCCTTGCGGCTCTTAAGCATTTTTTTTCTCCTTTTTTTTTCTTTATCAAGAATCTGACGATGGTCGGAGAGATGAGTAAACATACGGGGTCGCTTTTCATGATGTTTCAGTATGCAGTTTCGTCGTTCACAAGCGATGCCACGAGTATGTATCGTTTCAGTGCCCTGGGGCCGACAAGGGCGTCGATTCAGACGTAAGTTTTCTATTTCACTGGTATTTAACTATATATATCTTACCGGAATCTTAGTTCTTGATCATAGGATGAATAATTGAAATGATTTTGCGAGGTGTAAGGATAGTTCCATAACGAATAATGGATATAAACTAAGTGCTCTTGGGAGATGAATTGAAATTGAACTTTGAATTTCTGGATGTTTGAGATTCAAACGTATACTTGAGGTGCCACTTGGGGACTCTTCTCGGGAGAATTTGGTTTCTCTAGTTTCACTTTACTCTGCTTCGAGAAATGTATACATCTACTTTGAAACTAGATGTGTCTTAGTTTGGTAGTTCATTTCAGTTTGATGGTAAAAGACTCTTGGGATTGAGTAACTTATTTAATACATATCTAGGCTGGTTTTACTCCCAGATTGATTTCTATCAATTTCTATAATGATTTAATCAAGAATTTCGTATTTTGAATAGAATCTATCATTCTAATTGAGTTTAGAATCTGATGGATTCAAATTGAGTAATCAGGAGTAGTATCAGATGGGAAAATGATTATATCAGGTTTCGTTTGTAGAAAATTCTTTGAAAAATGTGTCAAATGGATTGAATGAGTAATCACAAAGAGTAATTATAATGAGAGAGTCTTTTGTTAGAACATCAGGAAAAGCAAGGGTTAGCTTTAATTAGTAAGAGAGCAGTCTTTTGATGTTTGAGGAAAAGAGCAAAAGATCTGGGGCTTCACAATACTCTCGTCCATTTCGAGCTGCTCTGCTTTAAAAAGGATACAGCTATTTGGGTTTCGTAGAATCGGGAGTGAATGAGATACAATTAGGTTATTGTATTTGTTTCAGATGGTACTGTTGAGAAATTAAATGAATTACGGTACAGGGTTCTAGAAAAAAAAATGTTTTTTTTTTCCCCTCGAGGGCTGGGATCATTATTTTTGATGGATTCTACTACTCTACATGGTTTTCGGTTTTTTGGAAATAATCATCGTGTTTTCAATCAATTGAACAGTTTTTTTTAAAAGTATTTCATCGAGGTGAAATATTCAGTCATTCTTATTCATACCTTATGTTCTAATTCAGAATAGCCAGTTCAGAGTATCCACTGTCATCTATTTTGACAGTAAATATTTTCAAATTTCACGAGATACATTAAATAAAAAAAAAAAATTCTAGGAAAAATTTCGAGAACTGTTATCATTGTTTACTATCTATACCAAAATTCAGTGATAGAGTCAAAATCTCAAATATGCAAAATCCAAAATTTTCCAAAACACAATTTCAAATTCTCATTTGCACCACATCTATCGATTCGCCATGAAGCTATTCTAATTTCTCGCACACGCGATCCGTTACGTTACCACTAATTGTTTTTGCGCCTCGTTTTGTGGAATCACGAGTATGTACATTCAATGCTTTCTCGACATGCATTACGTGCATCTACTATATACGCGAATCGTGATGTATGTAGAGAGAAGTAGAGGATGAGCGAGTCTGATACGAATCAACAAGTTCATTTCCGAGCTGGAATAGCCGTTGACTTGCGAACACATCGGACAATTTTGTACCTTAGTGACTCAATTAAAATCTAGTGATGTGTGTCTTTCGATAGATTTTATCTGTTTTCAAATCGGTTTATTTGATGAATTTTTTGATAGTGATGTTGAGGAGATCGATCGATCAATTGAGTGACTATACTGAAGTCATCTGTTTTTAGTAGAATGTAGTTGTATCCGATTGAAAAGGTATGTTTTCATCGTGTGGGAGGGGGAATACTTTAGAATTTCGATGGAGAAATAAAAAAAAAAAAAAAAAATTTCGATGGAGAAGGTTGCAAGATTTTGGATATGACTTTTCAGTCTCGTGAAAATTTTATGATAAGGAAATATTAGTCAGCGATTACTTGCATAATCAAGAAAATGTCAAAAACCCGAAATTGAACAATTTTGGTTCTTTAATTTTTCTTCAAAAACTCAAGGAAATCATATTTTATTCTCAAGGATTCGAGAAATCAAGAGCAATACCATTACATTAATTAATCAAAATTATGATTTTCGACCTTAGATTTATACAAATGTAGAAAATTTGCGTCAAACGATGCATCCGTAAAGATTTAGAAAAAAAAAACATTAATCCATAAGTTATTGCTCAACCCTCGTATCAGACATTTTAATCTCCATAAACGCTAAATCAAAAGAAAAAGAAATGAAAGAGAAAAAAGAGACCAACAAGAACATGAGGGTTGAAAGGAGATCCGGAACGAGAACAGATTTCAAACTTGCAAGTGGAAAGCAGCAGCATCTGGTCTGTGTTGAAGGGGTGCAATTTAGCGTAAGAAAAAGGGAAGGAAAGGTAGGGGGTTATATAGGGGCAAGAAGCTCGAGCAAGAGAGAATAAAATGTCCCATTTGCTGCGAAGACTCGACGAATTTTCGCTAACCGGGCAGAAACTAGATATCCTCACGAGGGTGATTACGCTTGCGAGATAGACTCTGTGTTTTTGTTCGACTTTTTTTCATTCTTATACTATAGTCCTTGAGAATCAGTTGACGTCTTTTTTAGCTTGGGTTGCAGATTGCTTGGAATCTGTAATTAACTCTTCATAGTGGATGAGCTGAATAAGAATTTTTTAATTCCATCTACTGATTTGGTATGATATTTTTGAGAATATTCTGAGTGATTTATTTTTTTGGGGGCCGAAAAATGAAAGTCTTTGTGTGGTTGGATATGAATTTTGTAATATTGTTGAAAGTGAAATGGGATTCATGCTGTGCGAGTGTGAAAGTGTTCATTTAGGTGATGGATTGAGTGAGAAACGTATCTTTGAGCTGCCGAGACTTACGCAGATTAGCACAATGAGCAATGTTAATCGAATTATTGTTTGACAACCACTGATTATCAAAATTTTTCACCAATCGCTTGCCGTCTAAGGTGGAGACATATTCATTAATCTCTCCCCAGAGCCTAATCTGTATTCATAACTTTTTTTTTATTTTCGTATCTATCCATCAAATTCATAAATCTCTACCTTACATTTAAGAACATCAATTTATTGTCAATTTCTCATGGAAACTGACTCTCTAAATTATTACATCTGAAAAGAAACACGTCCTTCGTCAAGTCAAATGTCGGTCAAAGTTGTTTGTATCATAGCATCACGTACAATATGGTTTTAATGCTTCGAATGCGCTTTGCATCGTTTGCGAGGTCTTAAAGAATCAAATTACAATTTCTGAGAGGAGATGGAATTGTTACGTGGCAACTCATAAAACCTTACGCTCACTCACAGAGTAATTTTCTAATTAAATTGTCGAATTGTCATTATTTGAAGGCTTTTTATCACAGTTTATCAAAAATTATAGTTTGATATAAGTACGGGAGTAAAATCTATTTCTTGCATCTTGCATCCGTGTGATAGTTCCGATTCTCGCCTGCGGCTCGGGCCGGAAATCCATCACTCGAACGCAAAAAAAGTTCTTACACAGTTGTATCGAAATGTACTATGTATTAGACAATGGCTATTATATGATTTATGATCCTTAGGATGATCAAAATTATTATAATGACTTCATTCCTTCTTACCAGGAACCTATAAATATACTCTGAATTTCCAAGGAGTAGAGCAATGCTAAAAAAGACGATGAATCAATATTCAGTAGTATGAGTCAGTGTTTGTGGAGACTGATGAATCTCAATTATAGGTCCATCTGTGAAAAGATCGTGGAAAGGAGTATTCAGAAAATTCCTGAACGATTCTTATCTCCTTCGATGTCATTTTAAGAGTTCTATACTTAACCTTGTAGGAATTGCCTGATTCTTTCCAGGTCGTCCAATACTGAGTAAAATATGGTTTGAAAAATTATTTTAGCACACTCGAACAAGATAACAGATGAAATAAAAAGTAGATTTGATGCGTTTTGCCATAAAGGTCACATCTATATTCAATAGTTACAAGAAAATGAATCGACCGCTCATGATGAGAGGAAATGATCTTAATTTCCTGCCTCAGAACAGTGAACAAATTTTCTTCCATTCTGATTCTTTTC
Organism: Eretmocerus hayati; assembly: GCA_029851415.1. Taxonomy (NCBI): domain Eukaryota; kingdom Metazoa; phylum Arthropoda; class Insecta; order Hymenoptera; family Aphelinidae; genus Eretmocerus; species Eretmocerus hayati. The sequence goes on from CM056742.1 coordinate 21,941,014, forward strand.
TATTTTGCTCTTCATACAAATGTTGGATACTAACTTGATACTCATCATTTCAATAAGAAGAAAAAAAAAAAAAAAGGAAGAAAAAAAGAAAAACAGATATCAAAGTTTCAAATCGAAGCGAAAATTCCGTATGGAATGAAAGTGTAGTATGACAATTTGAAAGATTGCGGTGAACAGTTTTCTTTCATCGGTGAATTTTTTGTCCAGAAATCTAAAAAGATATCCACCATATGAATTTTCATGCATTTCTTTGGCTTAAATTGAAATGTTTAAAATTCAGCTCGTACATCAGCCCTCACATTTTGAAAAAAATCTTTTCAAACTATAAAATTCACTTTATCAAATCGAAAACCTTTCGACTACATGCCTCCTCTACACTTTGGCACAGAATACTATATCAATAAAGATGTACGATGACAGCTGTGTATCGCGCAAGGCCACTTTGAAAAGCGATGAAAAGAAGCTTCGGTGGTGAGTAAAGTATCGGAAAGAAGAGGTACAACCGCGGCAGTGCACTTCGCATAATGTACCCGCGACCATCATTATATACAGAATATATAAAGATATATATATAGTTGGAGGCTGTGGTATAGTTGGTTGTAGTAGTGGATGTAGTAACAGCCTATACACCCCTCCTATATCTGGGTATGACCCTTTATCGTGAGAGCCACGCGTCCTTGACCCTCTGTAGCCTCCATCAGTTCCGTGATTCAACCGAAGCCCGCTACTTCGCATGTACACGCATTCTCACACACATTGACACGCAACACAAACACACACACACACACACACACAAACGAACATATTTACATATACAAGGAAACGATGGAACGGTGGGAAATATATCATACATGGTCTTTTTGGAAGAAAATTTGTAACAAGACCAATATGAGTTATGATGGAATTTAGGACATTCCTGCGGGAAATGTGAACTCGGAACCTCGGAAGGATCTCAGTACCAAAATAAATTCGATACGATTATGATCACTCTGTCATCAATGCGAGCCGAAAATAGACTCAATATTCTTAGCCACACGATTTTTCTGCAGTATCGGCTCAAAAGTTTCAAATTACTTAATGAACAATTTTTTTGTCGTCACAACTTGTCAAATAGAAGCCCACTGGCTATAAGAGATTCGAATCTAGATAATTGCCTTAAAAATGTTACTGTCCTTCCCCCTCAACCATGCAATTTTGAACAATGCCAGCTTGGAAAAGCTTACCTTTCACGATTTCATGCGAATTTTTCACTACTTGCATTTTCTACGGAAAACTTGAATCATACCAAGATTAATGGCACTGAAGAGTACACAACTCTGAGGGTTTGCACTCCGTTTCTAAAAATTAACCAAAATTGCTTCTAAATCAAAATTTGACTGTTGTCCTGAAGGAAAATTTCTTTTCAAAGAATTGACCAGTGATTAAGCATTCATTAAAATATTTCATATTAAGAATAATTTAGGCAATTTTCTCAAATTTTTTATTGATTTTAGGGACGAGCATGACATAATGCAAATCTAGGAAATATCGCCGAAAGTACGATTTTCTCATATCTTTTAGAAAACAAGCTATGTCACGAACGAGAAATGACCTGAAATAATTTTCACCGATGGATTCTGAAGCTGCCGAGTTGTACTTTCAGATGCCATAACTCTTATTTTGATAACAATTTTTGTAAAAACTGCAGGTAGTCAAGGATCCACGCTGAGTCGTGAAATCGTGGCTTAGAGCAAAAATTCTGCAAGAGCATATCATAAAACGAATTTCAAACTCACGCAAAACATCAATTCCGACCATTCAGCTCGGAAATGTTGATACGTAGAGAAGAGAAAAATTTTAACTGGGTGATTTTAAACTTCTAACCGATAATGTATCTTCGTCTCTTCTCAAAAGTCATTTTCTAACTGAAATGAGCGTACACTTCAAACTAGGTCTCATATTTCGTCAAAAATCAAAACAATTTAGAATAAATGGAATGTGAATCGAAACTTTTTCCTCGGGGTTCACTCAATAAAAATACCTCACACAAAGAGCTGATCGTGACTTAGATTGTAGAAGAGGAATTCTATTTCAATACAAAGGGCCAACTTGAACAGATTTTAGTGACATTGATATAATGAAATTTTTGGATGGGTATATGATGTGAGGGCATAGAAATCTGAAAAGGTGATGGAATTTTTAATCTTGAAAAACTCGGTATAGTGTCTTGATTCAAGAGTGACGAGCGTGACTAGGATTTAAAGTAGTAGAGATTGAGTGAAGAGAGGGTGAGATTGGAGACCTTGTCAGCGCATATCCAAGTGAGATTTTTTCGAGGCTAAAGGTGTGTGTCTTCGTGATGGAATGGAGTCTCGTGTCGTGATAAAAACTTTTGCGAACTGGGTTTTCAGATAGATCCCGAGGATGTCTCTTTTGCTATTTCTTATACTACTATAAGATTGAGCTTTTCTGCAGAGATTGCAACGCGTCGAGGTTGCATTTGGTAACTTGGTATGATGGATTGTGATGGATTGCTCCATATAGTCGAGGCATTGCAGAATATTTTTTGAAATGTAAGGAAATATTTGATTCATATAACTAGCTTCTTATTTATTTTTGTGGACTTCTTTGAAGAGTTTGATTTCGAGTTTTTTGCTTTTCATGACTAGAATAGGCCAAAAATACAGCTTATACATTCACTGTCATGAAGTATATTCTTTATGATGTGAGATAGATGAAGTATATTCTTTATGATGTGAGATAGATTATTATTCATCAAATTATTCATTACAGTGAGTTTAGTATTTTGCTTTACCAGATCCGGAGGGAATAATTTCGAATCAGGGCAATCTGACCCCATTATAAATTCATGGAATTTTCGGGGCTAAAAGCTACGACCTATTTTCTTTGGAAAATGATGCCTCCTCACGTCGCTCGTGATCCAAAATTACAAAATGTACTCCACAAAATCAGGTCAATGAAAGTGTAGCACTTACACTTTGATTGACTTCGTTGGCCAATTCTAATGACTCACAACCTTTATAAATTGCCATGCACTCTGATCTCAAGCTCACGTCGTATTTCTGCTATTAGATCATTTATTTTCTCCCCCACATATTATCAGTTATTGTACAATCAATTTCCTTATGAAGTTATTTGAATATCTCTATTTATTTGTGAGAAAATTTCACTAAAAATTCTCGAATTCATTTTCGTGGCAGTTTTGCCAAAGAAATACTTATGACGAATTCAAAAGTACAATAAATGCGTCAATAATAGATTGAAATCTATGTTCAGACTGTTGCTCATATTTGATTGCGCAAGCCAGATTTTATTATCAGATTTTAGTCAAAAAACGTTCAGTTACATATTAAATGCTCACTGTGTGATAGAAAATGTCTCGGTAGCTCGGAAATAAGTTCCTCAAAAACTGTACGAATGTTTTGAAAGTATGATGTATGAGAAAAGTAAAACAAAATAAGAAAAAAAAAAGAAAAATAGCTCAAAGTAGCTAATTGAGCAGGATATGCGGACCAAGCACAACTTCAAGGTGCAAACTTACAACAGCCCAACCTTCTGCGACCACTGTGGCAGCCTTCTATACGGGATCATCCATCAGGGCATGAGATGCCAAGGTAGACTCATAAATGAAAAAAAAAATCAAAGTGTGAATTTTTTGTGGACCCTCTTCGCCTGCAACGTGATTTTATTCTGATATGAAATTATTATGAAACTAACCCTGTGTGATAACTTTTTTGTGATTCATATTTGACCCCTGTGTCAATGTTATCGTGTCTATCCTGTGCCTTTTTTCTTTATCTATGACTACTTCTATAATACTATGTCTAATTTCTAGTCTCTTACCCTTGACACTATACCTTTTTCCTAATTCAGAGCACAACAGATAAGGATAATCGGCTAGATATCATAGAATGATTCAGATGGTAGATTAGAATGAGTTGTTTGATCTAACTCGGATTGGGGGAAATGTGTAGTCTAGTTACAAATTCACGGTTGTATTAGTTGAAAAATTTTAGGTTTAGAAAAATGAGTTAGAGGGAGTGTGAGGATAGTGTGGATCCTGGTTGAATTATTAGGATTTTTTACATAAATGAGCCACTCTGTGTGTCGAATTCACCTGGTGCAATAAATTCTCGATGAAATTTATTTTGAATGTTATAGGTTACATCACAATTTTCAGCAACCGATTATTTTATTCCAAAGGTCGAACCCATTATAATGAAATGCAAGAGCTATAGGATTCACTTAGTACGACTTGACAAATTTCAAACTTTGTCGTGAAGGTATATCGGTTGAAAAAAGCTTGCATAGATTCAGGTTATGTCAGGATTATATCGGAATCTCCCAATTTTTTCCGAAAGGAAATGGCACTTTCTATTCACTCATCATCGTGAGAATTTTTCTGTGAAGTATAGCTAGAAATAATCGATCGGCACAACAGGCAAGTTTTCTCACGGATTCAAATACTTATGAAATGAAATTTACCTCGAGAAATGTGTACCAAAAGATAAAAGAATGAGCTCCATTCAATTTCACAAGGCTCTCTCGGATTATTTGTAAGAACACCGGTGATATATCCAGCGCTGTACCGGTATCATTTTATTTCACTTCGAATGGGCTCGACTTAGAAATGTCCGAAAACCGCTTCTCTACAGTATTTCAAAATTGATAAAATATCGCAATTTACTGAATTAGAGTGAAACAATGTAATTTTCAAGTCCATATATCCAAAAATTCTACGTTTCTTGTCTTATGATGAATCAAATTTCAAATTTTAACGCAAGTTTAGAAAGTAGCTCTTGTGTCTAGTTCTCGCGGACCTGAATCGCTTACTCAGTTTTTATCTGAGATATGAATTAAGAATTGAATTGTCCCACTCATGAATCACAGAAAAGGATAATCCTGTATTATTTTGAAATTATTAGAATTAATTTTTAATGGGGCAAAGCTTGTTGTTGATAATTTTTCCTACATCGCCGGAAGCATTAAAATTGTACCCTCAGAATGAGAAAACTCATAATAAACATCAAAAAGTGATTTTCCGTGTACTAAATATTTCCTGTCCTCATTTGAACATAGAAAATCCAAGATTCTACAGAATAAGACAAGAAAGAAATATATTTCGTGGTCAATTGGTAGAAACGTGGGACGAATTTACGATTTTGGTTTAGAATAAAATATGACTAACACTATATTTTTCCAACTGCTCTATCTATTCTTGACTCTATCTTTCCTGACTTGGAAATGACTATTTTCGACCTTTGATATGTTTCCGCTGGTATGACTTCGTGCAAATGAGCTTGAATTGGAATGAGCTTTCTGCGTGTGAAAAAAACCCTGCGTGAACTTTTTTATCTTATCACCACTTGCATTTTGTAAATATGTAAATATTTGAAAAAAACTGCATATTTGGAATGATTAAAAAGTCCGAAGTATTTCAATGAAATAGCCAAATGATAATTCGAACTGCTAATACAGTTGGATCAAGATAATTATGCCGTACAACACCTCTGATTATAAAATAATCGTATTGACGTATGGAGTTTCACATATTAGGACATGAAATGAGATGATCTACAAAGTAATTTCCATGAATATTCCAAAATGAGTTAAATTCACGAAAAAAATTTGTCGTATGTTAAAAAACGAGTATTAGTATCCAATTTCAAGAGATGTGACACTGAGGTATTATCTCGATCCAAAATTACTAATTGCATCGCTGATTGATGTGATGAATGCATTGAACTGAAAATTAACCCCAAAATGATATAATCTGATCATAAATCAATGAATTAGTTTATGTATTGTACAAAATCTGCATTGAAATATCTACGTCTTGATGTTTTTTTTGATATTGAATATCTTGTGTGGCTCAGCCCTTCATACATATATATAACCATCACTATCTAATCTGTTACCCCGTGATCGTCTTCACATTTGTGGTGGAATGTTGTTTCCCCTCGGCCGAGCCCTCGGCATTCTGTGCATACCAATCCAGCCAAGTTTTTGACGTATCAAGAAAATTCTGGTTCCAATAAATTTTATACGGCTTTCCACGAATATATCTATAATCTTTTACACCACGATGCGCCTCTTTGATCAACAATATTTTTTTGATGTTGGTCGTTGTCTTAAGCTTCAGATAAATCATCTTGCTGCTTTGATGTTGTGATTCATATGATTTCGTCTTCTTTGATATTTCTCTCATCCCTCTGTAACATATTTATCGTCCTTATTGTCTATTCTTCATCGATATCTTCATCGATCCATTTCATTCCCCGCAGAATTGTTCTGCTTATTTAAGACTACTTCAACCTTTGCTACCTTCAGCCCTTCAGCAAGAAAGATAATATAAAAAATTTTCATTTTGTATTTGACACACTTTTATCTCAGCGGGATGATCCTTGTGACGTACCTCCAATACTGTCAAAATTTGTGGAAATATTAATATTCTCGATTCAAGGAATCATCTGCAATGTAAGTACTATAATCTTGCACGCATTGTATTCCAAATAAATTAGAACTAAATTGCTACATGTTGCTCCATCAATTTTTGGCTACCAGTGTTGGATCACGGCTGGAACCGCCAACATAAAACTTACTGACGATAAGATACTCAAAATGAATGAAACCGTGATTGATGAATTCCCAGTGCATAAAAAAAGCACGAGGAAAAAACGACGATCAAACAAAAAGAAAATTGCGTGAATAACTTATCAGAGTTTCACGGATCATCCTGAAAACACCAGAACCCTGTTAATATGAAGCATTGATTGAATTAACCGTTAAATGTGTGCAGAAAATAGATTCGCATCATACGGTGCCTCGAAACAATTGAATTTTCCGATGCACTTCCTATTAAAATTTCCCTCGTGTATGCCAGGGTAATTGAATAAGCGAAGCAATCAACAGCCGAGTGACAGCCAAATCTTTCAGCGATTGCCGATGAAAACTGTATTGAGGCAGTTGATTGCCTGGCCTAGTTGATTTCAGTCATCCTTTCAAAGGTAGCTGAGGATATTTTTGGAATGATATTTTCTCCGATTACTTGTTCGGATTATCTGATTTTTCATGGCTTAGGGTATTCTATGGAAACCAGATGACAGTATAACTTTATATGTAGATCTCTATGGGTAGACCTTTCCGGCTCTCAGCTGATGATATAATCCAAAATACTAATGGTTTGGATTCGAATTGGGACGGTATGAGATATATTCGGATCATATACATATATAATTTGACTCAAAATTTGAGTAAGTTCTTATAAAAAGTGTACCACTACATGATTTTTAAGGAATCCTGATTACGGTCTGTTTAGCGTATATATACCAAGTTCCATCTCATGATACATCTGCAACAGGGTCATAAATTTATCAGAAAAATTTTACTCAGATTATGCGAGAACCTGGTATCGCCTGTCACTATCTTCAAGTGCGGGTATCAAATACTTTGAGGAATTAACGACGTTCTTTGCCCAGCTTGCAGAACTAATTTGGAAAATATCAATCAATTCAAAAATATGGAAAGAAGCCACCGTAGCCTTGTGAATGAAATCCTGGTCTTCAACGCAAATGTATCGGGTTCGAATCCCGGACGGTTTCAACGTGAATTCTCACAAAAAACCTTCCCAGTGGCTGCGACGATTCACCTGAAACTGTAGAACTTGCAAAATAATCTCGAAAAAAGAAGCCCTCGTGGCCTTGTGGATAAAGTCCAAGCCTTCCACGCAGCAGTTACGAGATCGAATCCCAGCTGGAACCAATGCGAATGCCCACGGATTTTTAAGTGGCTTTGATGGTTTGGAATCCGAATGGAACAGTAGGTGTCTCAAGATGACCCCGAGAAGAGAAGCCACCGTCGAGCCGTGGACAAGGTTCTGGCCTTCAATGCAGCAGGCCCGAGTTCGAATTCCAGTCGGCACCAATGTGAATTCTCACTAGTGCCTTTCCAATGGCTTTAGTGGTTCTGAACCCATCTGAAACTGTAGGTCTCACAAAATAATCTTGAAAACAGAAACCACTGTGGTCTTGTGGATAAAGTCCAAACCTTCAACGCAGCAGTTACGAGATCGAATCCCAGCTGGGACCAATGCGAATGCCCACGGATTTTTAAGTGGCTTTGATGGTTTGGAATCCGAATGGAACAGCAGGTGTCTCAAGATGACCCGGAGAAGAGAAGCCACCTCCGAGCCGTGGACAAGGTTCTGGCCTTCAATGCAGCAGGCCCGAGTTCGAATCCCAGTCGGCACCAATGTGAATTCTCACTAGTGCCTTTCCAATGGCTTTAGTGGTTCTGAACCCATCTGAAACTGTAGGTCTCACATAATAATCTTGAAAACAGAAACCACTGTGGTCTTGTGGATAAAGTCCAAACCTTCAACGCAGCAGTTACGAGTTCGAGTCTCAGCCGGCACCTATGTGAATTTTCATGAGTGCCCTTTCACTAGCTTTGGTCCTTCAGAATCCAACAGGAATTTTAAATCTCTCAAAATAACCCCAAAAAGAGAAGCTGACGTGGCACTGTGGATAAGGTTCTGGCCTTCAATGCAACAGACCCGAGTTCGGATCCCGGCGCAGGTACATGAGTGCCTCTTCAGTACGCGAAACTAGGAGCTACTATGGCCTTATGAATATGGTCTTCGCCCTCTACGTAGGATGCTCGGGTTCGAATCTCGGCCAGTGCAAATGCGAATTTTTTTAGTAAATGCTGTTAGGAGGCTTTGAAGGTGCATTAATGAAAAAAGAAAAAGCAGAATTAGGAACTGAGCTGTTGACTATGAATGACCTCTAGAAAGGGTTTCATACATGCTTATGCTCGAGTAGAAATCTTAAATCCATCTGGTTATATTTGATTATGTAGTAATATCATTCATCGGATTCGAATGATTCACTCAGACAAAAATCAGATTAGTCCATAACTCAGATCAATACATCAAAAACAACATTGTATCCACAAATCGACGCCGAAATTCTTTCTTTCAAAATTAATCTGACAGCAACAATACCTCCAAAATCCAACAACTCTTTTGATCTCTAGCATCCGGTCTGTCTTCCGATCTTTACCTCACTGACATTTTCCCGGAACAATAAATCGTTCGGCACCTGCAAAGCTCGTAAGTCGTAAATCGAGCAAAGTATAAGGGCCGTTATCCGTTTTCTCTCTCTTCCTGCCTCTCTCTATCGTCATTTTGCTCGTTTTCGTTTGGCTTGTGTGAAGCAAAGGCGATATAGTAAGAGCTCTTCTATATTTATATAGTGATTTCACTCTTTGGCAAAATCGTCCGGCTAAAAGGAAAACTTTTTATCGTTCAGGAAAAGTCTGACGCTCCGAAAGAAAGAGAACGAGCTCGAAAGTAGCATGATCATCGGAAACTCTGTGTGTATGTACATACATGTCATAGGGGGGAAATTTCTGCCACGGCTTTTGTTCTTCTATTTTGCCTCGCACATTCACAAAAAATACAACCTGTATCAGCATCAATATTTCATGCCCAACTTTATGTACCGTTTCTTGGTACTTTTAATTGATTGGAATTTGCCTTTGATAGCTATAGGTTTCGTTGGCCTGTATATGTGATTGTGGGTCATATGTATTGGAAACGAGGTCGAATTTTCACGTTTCCTGGTATTCTTGGAATTCGTCGAGATTGGTATTCCTGGTATTCCTGGTATTCTTGGAATTCGTTTCTAGATAAATAATTCAATCGTGATGTATTGAGATAGGAAGGAAGTTATTTGGATACCGTAGGCATATTTATATTCCGTATTTGTTCATAAAAATTAAACAAAAGACCGTTACAACTTAGAAAATTCTTTCATAAAAGTTTCACGCATCCACTCGTCGAGAGTCTATTATTAAAGTTTGCCAAGAATGAATTATTATATTTGAAAAGAGCAAGGTGATAAGGTGCACGCGGTTCAACGATGTGCATGGCAACTCAATTTCACGGTGAATAAAATTTTCTCACCGTGACAAATAATCGAGTCGACCTGCAGAACGAAGAAGGAGATGGATGAATGCAGAATTTGAGTCGTGAAAAATGTATAGGGTCACCTATAATTTCTTTTCCTGAGATGATGAATCTTGATTAACTTTTCTTATTTTTTCTCCTTGTGGATGACGTTGAAGTGGAATTAAACCTAATTTGTAGGTCGCGATAATTTGTAAATTTTGTTAGAGTTAATTCTATGACGACGGCTTTGTGAGAAATGAAAAATGTTAAAAAATTATGATGAAGCGAGAAAAAAATGCCGTATTCATTCACACTTGAATTTTCTGTTTCTATGCAGTAAACAAAGGAGGTACGATATTACAACACGAAAGGCTGCTTTAGAAGAGCGGTAATGTTACCGAGTGAATAGTTCATTACCTTTGTGCCGAGACTTGGAGTTGCGCTTTCTTGACTCGGGGGTCGTATTTGTGTGATGAGAGCTAAAAGCGAGCTTTACTTTCTTCATCTGGCCATTGAATTTTCTTGCATCGTGTTGCATTTGTTCGTTCATTTGCTTTTAAGTGAAGGTCTGGTTTTGTCAAACGGATTAGGTCATTGCTATTTCCATGAAGAGTTATCATTGGCAGTGGGAGTATCATCGAACCCATCAAAGAAATTTTCCTGATGATTTCTATGTGGAATGATGAATCCACGTAGATCTTTGATTTTCAATCATGTTCTATATCACCTCCAATTTATGAAAAGTACACTCGGTCAAAGGTCCTCATCTTTAGGAGATGAATTTCGATAAAAAATTCTAAGCAGATTCTTGTGAAAAAGTAGGATATTTGTGTTTTTTTCACTTTGTCTTTCTCGGATTTTTCTGGAGTTTTTCAGAAAATTGAGGGGTATTTGGATTATCAAATTGATGAAAATGTAGGAACTATTTTCCTAGAAGTTTTCATTCCCGTTCAAGTGGCCAGATCTCAACTAAGTCTTGCTCATTTATAGGGGCATCCAATCAACTTCAAAATGAGCTCAGAGACGTTCAGAGAAACCCAGCGTGACCAATTCAAACGAGTCATCTAAGAGACCATGTACTCCCGAATTTTGATAATTTCAGATATTCTGACTCTTCACTCTTCGTGTAGGTGGTAGGCCTCAAAATTATCTTGTCAATAATTCTTGTACAAGTTACTCTGATGCCAGAGTAGTCAAAGTTACATCCTAGTTAAATTCGGAGCGAGGCTTCCCCTTCGATATCAGTATCCACATCAGAGCTGGTGAAGTCCACTAGTTATAATCTTTCCTTAATCTTATCGGTTCCGACTTTTAGCAGCATTGGATAGAATCTACCAAATTTACTCTCGCAAAATAGGCCGGTCCAAAGTTAATATTGTTTATAATCGGTACGGAAAAGTTGTAGAATCTGAGAATGGTACAGCCACGGGTTCATTAATTCTTCTCAAAACTTGTCAGATGACCATTCTCGATCGACTTCCCATCGTTCTGAGAAGTATAAAACCAGTCAAGCAAAATCAAAATCAGCACATTTCACTAAAAAAGTCTGTGAGAAAATTCCGGTCAAGTTCAAATTTTGCAAAATTGAACAAGTTTTCTCCGAAATATGACCATCAGTCATGAATATTCGGCGTCTTCAAGAACTCTAATTCAAAAAGTAAAAAACAAATAGTGCGTATAGATTGTCATTTTTGTAAGTCACAAGGGTCTCAGTCGCCAAAATACAAAAGTCTGAATTTAACCTTGTTTAAATTTACAAAAACTTCCGAGGTAATTTGAATTTTGTTTATCAAATATTCGTTCTAAAATTAAAAAAAATTTCAGTCATTGTAGTTGAATCATTCACTCTGCTCTCAGTCAAACTTCAAAAAATTTTAAAAATTTGCTCGGGGAAAACGGTATTAAAAGCTCGAATGACCTCGGCTCTACTGTCACACAGTTGTTAACGGATAATGGTCTCTTGTCAAAAAAAGACATACTACCCTTTTACCTGCGTCTGAATTTGAATCCCTACATTGTGTACAACTGGCTTCCGGAAAAACGTCTATGTTCTCTAGAGACAACCATGAGTAAACATACATACATATAGATATATACGCACTGTGAAAAGAGAAGAATAGATCTTGTAAAATTTGCTGTCTCGATGAGCTTTTGAGCTTTTGAGCTTTTCAACGAATTTCCTTACATTCACTTTCATCCCTTTTCTCTATTGGACACGATGCGTTTGTTTCAAGCTCATGTATTTTCTATTCCATTCGTTTGATGCGAGGTTTCATGCTAACGTTTCTATATGCCGCCGGCTCTTATACTATAGTCTGCGCAGTTGTAAGGTATGTAGAGAAAACGATGGCCTCGAAACAAGAAATAGAGAAGATGAGAAACTGGGGCAAAAAGCCATCCACTTTACACGCTGTTGGACTTGGATGTTCTTTACACGTGGTATAATTGTAATTTCTTTAGATATGGATTGATTATTTATTTTATGATGAAAGAGGCTCATTGTGGTTTTATTATTTTGTCTGATTTGGTTGCCAGATTATTTCTGCTCTTTTCTTGATGCATTTTAATTATATTCTACTGGAACTAGCGACATTTGAACGATTATCAATAATTTGAAGGCTAACAATAAAGATATTCATTTCTGAAGAATCCCGGAATCTCTGCAAAATAAATTCTCCAGGAGTCCTCCTACACCTTTCTTAGATTAACGAATAAGGAACAAAGGGAACTGTGGAGTTGAAATTTCTATGTTTGAAAAATCAGTGTGGTAAACCAGTAGAGTTGCGAATTCGAAGGTAATCCGTAAATCGAACTTACTCTGAGTGCTCGTATGACTTGATTTTCATATTTGAATTTCAAAAGCCATAACTTGATTTAAAATTCATCAAATTAATTATTGGGATGTATGGGTCTCCTAATAACTTTGCATCTAATTGAATGAATGCAGTACCAAAGTCACAAAATTGAAGGGAACCCAAATTCAAACCAATTCGCTTACGGCCAATACTTTTTTGGTTATCACCAACACGGTATATTTTTGTCTCAAGGAATTGTCAAATTTTTGAATACAATTTCCTGACTTCTCTGAAAGGAAACCAAAGAATGAGGAGAGAAAATTCAATATTTTGTAAGGATGGAAACATTCCTTGGCAATAACGTGGGTGATTGGTTGACTTCTTCCGTCTGACCATATACTGTGTTGTACTACTTGCGCAACTTTGCTCCAAAATTCATACTTGTAAAATCGATCGAAGGTTGACTGTAATTTAATAAGCAATTACTCTGAAAAAATATTATTCCAAAAAAAAATCGAGATTATCTAACTTGAGTATTACGTTACTCAATAAACTATTTATACTACCAAATATCACTGGTCTGCGATTGACAAAATAAAATGTCAGTACAATGAATCTTGCACGGAATGATTTCATTATACCAATAGTCTGGCACTTGCTCAGAAATATAACACGTATTTTTCAGATTGAATCTTCGAATTTGTCACTTGTAAAGAGGACAAAACGTCAAACTAACATGTGTAATGTTGATTAGAAGATGATTGTCAGGAACGCTTAGTCTCGGAAAAATTCTGACAGCAAAATTTTTGCATATCAGTCGGTCCTTTTGCGGCGACCTGCAGCAAAATCCTCACTTATCAATCGTCACAAAAAACTCATCCAGAGATCTTTTTTAGTAATTGACCATTTTGAAAATTCTGAACTATCATAATGATAGAAAAAAACTCCAAAAGGTTGAACAAACGTGATATAAAAAAAAATGTTCATCATTCTACACTATGGACAGCTATAAATGCCGCACCCTCATCGCCAACGTCAATTTCAACCTACAGCTACAATAAACATCGGAATAATAAATCTGCAAATCCATCTTCTGAACAAGAAACATCAAATTCGCACTATTAAGGGAAAAGGAAGACGTCCTTCACACCAAATCTCGAAAACCATCGAGGTCATGTATACCAAGACTTTGAAAGACCCTCCATCAATCTGACCACAAAATCACATTTCAAGAGGCTCTTCGATAATGGAACCGACTTTCTCGTAGATTTACTCAACTAGTCAAGAGCTTCATTCCTGCTTCTATCAGACAGGAAACTCTAAACTGATAGAAGCAAGAGAATCACTACTGTTCTACTGGATATTCGGTATATTTGCTGAGGATAGGGACCAAAATTTCCGGGAAGCATCAAAACCACAGCTTTCATGTATTATATACCTATATTTATTGAATAGTGTGATACGGGCTTTTGGATGAGGATGGGAAGGCTAGTATTTGTTCGGGATATATATGTATATGGAGGTTCACTCTGCCTGTTGAACGTCACCGCATGATGTTATATATGAGTACGGAAGTTTGCTCAGTTGTCAGTAGAGCTTTGATATAAGCTTGTCTATTCTGATAACTAGAGAATTGGACTGTTTGAGTGGGACTTTGGATAGGATTATATCGAATAGTGTACACTATTGGTTGAGTCACTTTCTCAATTTTGTGTCTCGGATTATTTTTGAATAGTTTGTTTTTAATGGAAAGATTTTTTTTTGACTCTGATGAAAATTGTAAAGAATTCGCGCGATTGTGTTATCTGGGTTGTTATTCTTATTAAAATGTGTTAACTCGCAATGATAATTACATATTTCTTGTGATAATCATATCTCGAGTAGATTTTCTATTACTTTAGTCAGGGATTCTTCTGGGGTTGGATAATTTTTCTCGAAATTTTAGTTATTCGCGGGACTGTTGAGAATTTAGGGTGATCTACTCTCAAGAATTTTGTTTACTTGTGTCGAAGTATGTTTTTACGAAAAAGATTCTTCCGCATGATTCAGTGTCTTTCGAAAAATTCTTTACATATTTCTCGGTAACTTGTTCGTGTTCATACGGTCAAATTTGACATGAAATCGGGAATTAAAAGTGTTTAAGAAGATGTAGCAATGTTGGATCAATTCGTACATTCTCAAATATTCGCCGCATGATTGATTCAAGTGATCAATTCGTCATCGTCCCATGAGAATTTTTTCCAAAGGAAGGCCATTTCCGAATTTCTCTTATTTGGCTTATTTCTTATTAATCTTTAGAGAGTTATCTAGCCGGATCAACCTCATTTAATGGATACGCTTATATACTTTACAAAACTGTACATTTGAACCGTTTCTATGTTTTTTAATGAAATCACACGTTCGCTACACGAGGCCGGTATTTCGTAATATTATCTCGGCCACGAACTGGACTTCCGTATTCTGTAAGATATGTCTGTGTGGGAGTAAACCTTTTTCAGAGTCATTGTTTATGCTTTTGATAAAGTAAATCGTCATGGAAGGTTTTTATTGGAAACATTTTTCGAGCCATTACGAGTCAGCGATGATTGGAACATATATAGAATTGCGGGACCCACCGGTGGGTCCCATCGCAGCGAACGTCTTCGTGTTTGATCAGGCAATAGAAGTGCATAGAACGGGACAAGGTTATTGATCCAGTTGCAAGAGAAGTCTGTGACATTCAATGATATCTCATCATTCCAGGGTGTGATATTTCAACGTCACAGCAGCGGGATGTAGATTGAAAATCCTTCAAATCCTCCAAATTTGAATCCATTTTTCAATTATGAGCAAAATTGATATAAATAAATACACCAAATGTGAACAGTTTCAACAAAAATTATTTATAATTCGATGTTGACGAATATTTGTGAGGCATAAGGATGATCGAAAAAAAGGCGTAACATGACGTGAAATTATTTTCACATCAAAATCAGATGAATGTGAAAAGAATAGTTCCTAGGAGGATTACACAAAAAAGATTGGAATGTTCACACTTTGCGAGAAAAAAAAAGGAACGAAAAGATTAAAAAAATGAGCTCCAGTGAGCGCGTATAAGTGCGATATTAGAGGATAACAATTTATAGGCCTTTCAATGAAGAAGAATTGTAGAAAATGATGGCCAATTTCGTAGATAAAAAAAAGAGCTCATATAGGCCTAACGTGAAATGTGCGTCGTGAATCGACGACGTATTTGCTGTTCTCAGGTGGTGAACGTACCACACAAATGGGACGTTTTCTCATACATAACTCCAACGTTCTGCGACCATTGCGGCTCTATGCTGCACGGCATCTCACAACAGGGACTCAAATGTTCAGGTATAATAACATCTAATAGTGATGTAGCAGGAAAATGATCAACAGCAACATATAATAATAATATATATCGCTATTATATTTCGCTAGATACGCATTTTCACGTAGATTATTATCCATATTATATTATCATACTACACACATTGTATTATCTTATTTGCCATAATTTTTTTTTTACCGAAGCTTGACTAATGAGCGGGAAATTTTAAATGGCAAAAAGGTACTGTGGGTCACGCAAATTTTTTTTTTTCTTGATGGGTAGAGCTTGATCTCTCGTATATTATGGGATGATGTATGTTGGATTGTTGGGGTCGATAACTTTGTGGCGAGATTTTTTTTTACATGTTTTCAGTGAATGTACAGGTACACTTTTGTGCAAATTCTAATATTGCAACTGCATTGTCAGTTTGCTCTGGATAATTTTTTCTCCTCAAAAGTTGGAATTGCACAATGGTATCAATTTTTGCTTTGGTAAGGAATCCAAATGGTTATAGATTTTACTAATAATTGAGAAAATATCCCTTGTCCTGAAATTATGCGGTACAACTATTGAAATTCTGGGTCTTCCTGAAACCTAGGAAAGGACGCTTTCCAGGATGATCTCAGTTGTTGGAATCAAATACGTCAAAATGCTTCTATTTTCTTGTATAAAACTTAGCCCTTGATATGAGACCATCTTTCTGCTGATAAAAATGATTATTACATCTCTATGCATGATTGGCCACCTCTGCATGTATGCTCAATGTGATGTACGCTTAATGTAGCAATGCCTAGTCCTCATTGATATCAAAATAGGCTCACTAAAATGACCCTCAAATTTGTATCTAATTTTCGTTAGTCAAATCATCATTTTCCCTTACTCTATGAGCAAAATAGTCTCCTTCATTTCATGAAAATGAACCATCTCTTCCAATACACTATTGAATGGTAACTCCTTTCGTGAGCAAAACATATTCCAGTGAACTAGTCAACTAGAGAAAGAAAATTTATCTCATGTCTGACTTCAGGCTCCTGGTTCGTAATTTCACTAATGGTTGATAAAAAGGAGGAAGAGTAACGAAAAATGTAATTCTCAAAATGTAATTCTTGCAATCTATCGCAGTGAATTAGAGTCCATCCAATGCAAGTGGGTGTTTCAATAAAATTTGCAATGTTTCAAAAACTGTTTTAAAATATTAAATGAGTCACAATTTATGGTTCTTACAAGAATACTTTCATAAATTTTCATAAAATTACTGAGTATATGACTCTTTTGTAACTTTTATGAGGTAATCGAAAGAATTACACTTCTTCATTTGTGAGGATTGCGGTAGAATATTCCTATAATTTCTTATTTTTTCGTGACAATTGAAAGTGTTATACGATTTAAAAGAAACGTACTTTTTGTTGGCTATGGAAGTATCATTGATACCATCTTATTGGCTGAATTAATTCAGATTCTATCTATTAAAGAAGTAGCAAAGTATTATTTTCATCTTAAACACCATTACTTAAATGTTTGAGAAAATTGTAGTTTCTTTCAAAAAATGCTTGAATTCCCTCCTACTTCTATGTCAAAGCTATAGTCTATTCTATACTTTTTGTCAACTAAATAGGGGGTTTGTGCATTTGGTGTATGGTGAATTGCTTCTGTAAGATGTCACCCTGATATCACCTTGATCAACTAACCACATTTTCACTTTGGTGTGCTTGCATGTATAAAAACTGGACCTCAATAAAATATCCATGTAAAATAGTTATCACTTCTGCCTAATTGTGTGATATCTGTAACCGAGTTGGAAATAATTCAACTCTAAAAAATGATGTTTGCTTTACATATTAAGATGTAAGTTACCGAACAGTTCCTCTTGTATTATGAGATCCCATCGCTGTACATGTTACGAATCATGAAAAATTTTCAATCAGTCTATGAAAGTTGAGTAAAATTTTCCAATTTCATTCAGCATCAATCATCCAATTGCAAAATTGAATTCTTTTTCCAATTAACGCTTCAAAGCTTGCTAGAATTAAATTTAGAGGAGTACTGGTGAAATTGATTGAAAATAATTGCTTTTTCTCAACCTTTGTTTGCTTTGATATGTAAACCTGCGAGTTTTGAATTTGTAAAAATTCGGAAAACAAGAAGTAACGTTTTTTTGAGTAATCTCAAAAAAGAGGAAAATAAAAATTAGAGAAATTCCCGGCATTCGATGAATGATTATATATCAAATTTTTTACTCATCGTAACTTGCTGGGCTATAGTCAAAGCTCAGGGAAAAATTTGATTCTGGGATGAATTTGATGACTTACAAAATTTTATTTCTTGGGTTACCACAGCATGCGATATGAACGTGCACAAACGATGCGAGCCGAGCGTACCAAATCTTTGCGGATGCGATCACACGGAAAGAAGAGGTCGCATGGAAGTAAACGTATCCTGCAACGGAAACAAGCTCATAGTCGAAAGTAAGATTACCCGATTACTATCTTCATACATTGAATCACACATACCACTTATGATGATTGGGGGGGGGGGTGAAAAAAGGGCGTAATTGCAAAACGGTTATTTCGAAAGAATCAATAAAAACTTGATGAAAACCGCCAGAGGCATACTTGGACGAGTTGACCTGACTGACTTATTTCGAAGAAGATAGCATTCTCGAAATAGCCCAATCCGAGCCAGGGGATGAAATTTGATTTTGAGCTTTTTTGGCAATTTCAAAAAACGCAGTTACGCCCTTTTTCCACCCACCCTCTCGATTATTATTAATGATTGATTCAAATATCCGACTTTTTCTAATAATGTGGACGCAGAAAGACTGAGTAGAGCAAATAATTTCGTACAAATCTTAAAAGTTTGTTTTCACTGTAAAAAACACGGTTCGAAAGTATGCCAATGTAGAGAAACCTCAATCCCTAGAAATTTTCTATTCCATTTAAGTGAATTCTGAATATTAGTGCTCTCGAATGGATAGGATTCTGATTGTATCAACATTTGTTGATGAAAAAAAACCTTCAACATGAGCGAATTTCATTTGCTTATAGCGTATATTTTACAATAGTTATTGACACCGAAATAAGATTTTACATCATCTCTTTACAATCTTTTGATCCATTCTGATTGAATTTTGCATTTACACAGTTATACAGGGCAGAAATCTCATTCCAATGGATCCAAACGGTCTGTCAGATCCTTACTGCAAGCTGAAATTAATACCAGATGGGGAAAATATAAAGAAGAAAACGAAGACAATCAAATCATCGCTGAATCCGGAATGGAACGAAACAATCACAATGTGAGTTATTTATCATAATAATTTTTTCAAATGTATGCGTTCGATTTTTCAGTAGCCTCTTGAATTTTATCAAAGGCTAAATGAGTGCTGATTTGGATAAAAAATTACCCTTGTTCGTCCAATTATGAGATCTGATGGAGATTTCAGAGAAATAAATAGACGAGTAACTTTATAAATGGAAAATAGTTCATGGCACGATAAATCGGAGCCATCGTCGCTTTTATTCTCGAGTCTTTCTCGTAGCAAAGAGAGAAATCATTTAGCAAGTCTCTAATTGACTCGATTTTCTGTGACACCTTTGAGTTGGTCGCTCTTAGATTAATGAGGGGTGCTGTTCCACGAAATCATCAAAGACAGCACGGTTGACGGTTAACCGATTTTTTGCCGATGTATGAGATATTGAGAAGTAAAATGATAGATGTACTAACCGTGGAGCTAGAAATAAATACAAGAAAGAGACAAATAAGTGCAAATAAAATTAAAATAATTCCAGTAAATCATTCAATAAAAGATATGTCCCTAACCTTGAGTAGAAATATCGAACCGAAAGTCCAAGACTTTATATGTTTCAAAATCGCAGTTTAGGACAGAATGAAAGACTGATTTTATGCTTAGTACTGATATTGAAACTCAGCGAAATAGATAAATAGTATACTCTCATCAATTCTATTGTATAGGATAACTTGTAAAACCAAAAATGTACACGTCACTCGCCAATAGTGTCAATTCTTGTTAGAATTTTTTTCTGAAATTTCGAGTATTTCACTAAAGCAAGGCCAGCATATGACCCCTGTACCCAACATGCCCTCATACGCCGTTTTCACGAATGTGCACTTGTTGAGATTCCCGCAATTTTTTTTACGTTTGCTATGAGGAAATCGGTGATTTGATCTCACTTTTAATGATTTCTGCGTGCCTTATGGAAAATTTGAAGTAAATTGTACTTTTTTCACTTTCTCTCAGCTAAGAAATCGACAAGAAAATGCTTTTAGTGGAACTGGTGCCAAAATTTCTTTATTTAACCAATCCTATAGCGCCCGGCGTCCTTAATAAATTTCGATTCCCCATCTCAAGACCTCGAAATAGTACATTATTGCCCTGGGCGCGTTTGCCCAGTTCGGGCACTAGGACAAATTATTTCCCGAGCGAAGCGAGGGAAATAAGTCCTCCGCGCCCGAAATGGGCTTGCGAGCACAGGGCAATAATGATTTTTCATCATGAGAACCCTAAAACCGCATTTGAATGCGTCATTTTTAGGTTAGAATGATGAAAACGTTTTTTTCAGAATCGCAAAACTCGGATTTGGGGCGATTTCATGAAAAAATACAGAGATCGTTTATAAATCGTGAAGATCAACTTATTCAGAGTAGACCCAGCATGCCCCCATAGTGTTATTGTTGCGCAGTATGACTTTTTTCACCGTCTAGAACGTGTTAGTTGCGTCGGAATAAGCCGAAAATAATGTTCATGGCCGATGAACAAGTTTTATACATATGTGGTTTCTCGGAGATAGAGGCAATTTCATTTTTTAAAATTCAAACGCAATTTGAGGATTCCCATGATGGAAAATCATATTGACCTGTGCTCGCAGGCTCATTTCGGGTACGGAGGACTTATTTCTCTCGTTTCATTCGGAAAATGAGTACTCGTAGCGCCCAAGGCGATAATGTACTATTTTGCGGAATCTATGATTTCTGGACCCCGTTTGACCAACAGTTAACGTACCTAAAACTCATTTCGCAGATCTCAAAATAAGCTTCTAAATGGGTTAAGATATGTTGAAAAATATTGAAGTGGTCCAAATCATTGGCAAAACGGCTCAAAGGGGGGGGGACATGTTGGGTACTTCTACCCTTATAAAAAAAAGAGACGACCCTTCGTCACTCTCGTATTCTAAAATGGAAACTGGAAAATATTTGCAAGTATTTTAAATTGGACGTACAATGAAGTAATGCATTTTCTGAACGCAGAAAATTACCAAATTCCGAGAAATATTCATAAAAATGACTTACAATGGGCTTTGTCCAATAACTGTTTTTGACTTCAATATTGAATAGAGTAGCTAATCAAATTGACGAACTTGCCCGAAAAAAATCAACCTCAGCAACTAATTATAGTATAGCACGTAATATTTCTCAATTAAGAGTTAAATTCAATTACCCACCAGACATTCCAACAGTAATCAAGGCTAAAAAAATCCATCACAATTTCATCCTTGCTCATCATTTTTCAGCGATTTGAAGCCCGACGACAAGGACAGACGGCTGCTAATCGAAGTCTGGGATTGGGATCGAACCTCTCGAAACGATTTCATGGGCTCATTCTCATTCGGAATTTCCGAACTCATGAAGGCACCTGCCAAAGGATGGTTCAAATTATTAACTCAAGAAGAAGGCGACTTTTACAATGTACCAGTACCCGAAGAAGGTGTCGATCTTGCCGAACTCAAGACGAAGGCGAGGGTACGTTCGGTACGTAGAAAATGCTAGATTGCTTTTTCATAGTGCGTAATCATCTTGATGAAGTAAAATGTATGGTAAGCGTATCCACATTGCAAGTTGCAAAATTGTGAAAAGTTGTTTAGCTAAACCGATTTATTGTAAGCTGGTGTGTCAAATATTGTAGAGCAAGCTTTTTTGCGATTATCACAGAATGATTTACAATGGTTTCCACTTGGATGGAGAGCTGAACAGAATTACAGAGGATTCTGCTACAAATTTAGTTTTTGAGATCGACTCTAATTGTTGTTAGACGATTTGTATTTTGTAGACAATATCAGGGGCGTCACTTTTCCCATATGGACGGTATGGATGAATCCAAACCTCGGCCGAGATTACGTATGGGAATCCACACCTGAGAATTCGGACCCAAGCCAGTAAAAAATTTTAGTTTATGAGAAATAATGCATACAGAATGCAATTCTTTGGAGTAAAAGAATGAACATTTTGAGTACCGTCAAATTGGGTAATTTTGGTACGATTTCTGTATTTTTCAGATATTTTCTTTGGCCCGGCATTCCAACACACAGTGACAAAACCCACCTTAACTAGTGGTCAATTGGAAGCTTACGGTTTCAGATTTTGATTGACGGGCTACAAAATTTAATTTGATGTGACTAAGCCGGAGCTATTAGCAGTTGAAGAAGTGTACACAAAGTTAGACACCGACTGGGCAACTTTGGTACACTTACAAAATATTTCAATTCTACCCACAACCATGCGAGTAAATCGATTTTAATCGTTCAGAAGTCTTATTTTAAGCCGTTTGAAACATTATAAACCTCATAGACCATCACTCAACTCAAGATGAGATTAAAAGAAGCTGTCATGCAGAGTTATACTGGAGCAACCTCACCTTAATGTTTCTTACCTAGAGTGGGGTAACTTTGGTACACTTTTTCATGGTTTTTTCCTGTTTTTCATTCATTAAAATTCCGAATGCTTCAAATACCCCAATGTAACGATGGTTTCTTCAATATGGTGATATATGAGATGAAAATGTACCATTATTCACCCGTAATTCGTTCCGAAACAGTTCTTGCCAGGTACACTCACTGGACCACTCGCGTAGAGCTGCTAAATCAGCCATTTCGCAAAAAGCTTGGATAAATAAATACAATCATCCACGCGGGATCTACGGTGGCTCAACACACTGTTTATGCGTGTGCCAAAAATGGAGGATAGGTTTCAGAGCGATAGAATCATTCACCTTGCCGAACGCAGCTCTGAAAGTCATTTTTCAGGGGTGTACCAAAGTTGCACCCACTGTACCAAAGTTACCCAATTTGACGGTATTCCAGTTAATCGCATGGACTCCTTGAAAACTTAGCCCAAGCTACCAGAGCTACCACCAAATTTCAACGAGCTTTGAATCCTGATGATTTTTTTTTAGCTCTCACTTTGGGCCTGAGAGGTGATCCACACTTGGGAAAAATGGGAAAGTGACGCCAGTAGCGAGGGGCCCCTCGGCCAGTAGTCAACTTGTAAACGATATAGTAGTTTAAGGAGCCAAAAAGATGCAGAGCCGAGTTTATTTATGAGATAAATCAAACTGTAAAATGGCAAATGGATAATTTCATAAAAACCACTGCCACGGGATTCAGATTATCGAACTGTAGAATTGTGAAAGTTTGACGCAGAAAGGTGATGAGAAAAATTTCTCCACCAGAGTTATCAACTTATTGACCCCCCCCCCCCCCCGCCCCCGAGTTTCTTTTCAACTAAATCAAAATGCTCTTCCCAAGTACAACAGAGCAAACTATTTCATGAACCGCAAACTTACATCAAAATATTGCATAAAATTGATATTTTCACAGAAATCATCGGTCACAAAGAAAGAACCAACGAGGCAGGACAAAGAGGTTCCACACAACATGGGCAAAAGCGATCTCATTCGTGCATCCGATTTCAATTTCCTTCAAGTTCTTGGAAAAGGCAGTTTCGGCAAGGTGAGCTAATTTTACGAAAAATTCAATTTCCTACAAAGCATTCTCAAATATGTATAAGTTCACACACCATCTACTTTTAGACTAAAAGAACACACGTAATGCTTTGTAGATATACATATGTAATAACAGTAGATGATAATTGAACGTGTTTGATAAATTGGATTTTGTGAATTTCCAAGGTCTTACTGGCAGAGCGAAAAGGTACGGACGAGCTTTATGCAATCAAAATTCTCAAGAAAGATATTATAATCCAAGATGACGATGTCGAATGCACGATGGTGGAGAAACGTGTACTTGCATTATCGAGCAAGCCTCCATTCCTCGTGCGATTACATTCCTGTTTCCAGACTATGGTGAGTTAATTATTAATTTCGATCCATTGAGTCCTAGTGCTTAATATCTTGGACAGATTTTCATATTAGTTTCCTATGTTCGCGATGATTAGCTCTTTTCGGACTCGTCAGGAAATCTGGAAAATTTTTCAAAAGTTTTTTTTATAATATCTAGCAGGTGAAAAAAAGAATAACCAAAGAAACTTTTCACTGTCCTTACTTTATAATTCTTCGTCCTATTTTCACCGGATTATTATAATCGTGCCAAAAAATACTACTTTTAATGACCAGAGCTCGAGTAAACGGGTCAAACTTTTCAAGAAGAATGTGATGATACGCTCAACAAAATACATGATTCATCGCATATGGGTTTTCATTTTCTGGGCCATGATAAGGGTGTCAACTACTGCGACCGATTCACTTCCATAATTTTGTTTCAAAATTGTAGTCTTTCAAGATCTAATGGATAAATACAGATTCCATACTCAAATACATAGTAATCTGACGATACTACTTTCAAATTGTGTTTTTCTTGTCCGAGGGCAGAATCTCGAGGTGAAACAGAAGTTCGTTCCACCACGGTATTTTTTCAAATCTTGAAAACCGAATAGATTTAATCAATTGAAGTCACGTTCATTCTTAAACTAACATAAATCATTTAATGTCTGCCATAGGACCGATTATACTTTGTGATGGAATACGTAAACGGTGGCGATCTCATGTTCCAAATCCAGCAGTGTGGAAAGTTCAAAGAGCCCGTAGCAGTGTGAGTATTTAGAAACGAAATTGTATGGCTTCTCATTTGCAGCTCAGGTGGCTATGTAACAATAACGCTCCACGTGACTTGCATCGATTCTTTCTTAGAGTCTTTTAAATATACTTGCCCTTATTTTTCATTGAAAATTCTTTAGTAGCCAAATCACAATAGCTCATAATAATATTCATAGTTTTTTTTTCAAATTTCTACTGTCTGAAGGCGTCTGCTATAAACTTGAAAACATAAGAGGAAATCCCAGAAACTTTCGACTTTTGGCCCCTAAAAGTGAAAATACTGAAAAACGCTGTGTACATCTCTGGAATTTCGTATACAACTTCTTTGAGAGCTTCAAAAACAAAACCTCTCATGTGGATCATCTGAAAAAATTCGCTAAACGAATTACAGAACAAAGTCTTGTCCCACATTTTGGGAATTTTTAAAAATTCGGTCCGAAATTTTCATTGATTGGGTGAGCGTCGGGGATTGGCCGGCCGGAGATCTCTTATAGAATACTTGAATGGATGTCATAGGTTCCCAACTTTGAGAGTTCATGATTTGGATCGCACAATTGTAATAGTGGAGGCTTGTGACCTATCGAAAGGTGGCAAAAACACACCAAATATTGAAGAGTCTCGGTCCAACCAGATCCCATCATCCACTGGCTTACAAGATGCGAATATTAAATACGATCTTAGTCATTCTTATACAAATCTGGAGTGTTTTTGAACTTTTTGAAAGATTTTATGGAACGGTTCATGACGACTTCGTCCATATAAAATTATCAAGCGTCCCCATTCAAACAGATGGCACTCTCAAACGCGCCAGAGTCTGAGCGTAGCGAAGTGGATATAGTGTTTTGATACCACCACCTACTATTTCTCGGTATTTAGGAGTCCGTCCGTTGATTACAGCAAGTGTACACCGCCGAGAACGGCGTAAATATACCACGAGTAACACTAATTTCATTCCAGTTGAATACAGCTCCTTGATTTCCCCGTTGATGTACATGGACCTGCAATAGGTCGATTTCTTCGTTTTTGCGCGAGTAACACAATGAGTTTATCGGGGAGTCCCTCTAGAATACGCTAAGGAGTGTATGAAATTAAGAACCGGAGTAATGACTTTTCATCGAAATGGAGTGACAGACCGTCCAATGCGTGTCACGGCTGAGTACATCGATGTACATCTCCCTGAAAGAAAAAAATCATAACTTTGGATTATAAGAAATATGCCTGCAAAGTTACAGAACCTGCTGTGGTACGCTAAAACCATGAGGGCTAAACGAATTTTGAGAGTTGGGCCGAGTGACCCGTCATTTTGTCGATTTTCGGGTATTTTCTCGCACTTGACCAGCTCTAGTATCTATCCACATCCACCAATCCACTTCAAATTTGGAGTCCACTTTTAGGACATCCAAACAAAGAATAATTGATTGGTTAGGCCTCATTACACGTGACACAGCCCAATTGATGGTGGAGTGACAGCAAAAGTCAAAAGTTGCTGGGATTTCCTCATAATTGTTTTGTAGAGAAACTTCAACCGGACTTTATTTACATGAAATAGTCAGGTTTACAGGGCTTGAAATATTACCATTGCTGACTTTCATCGAGCAGATTTTTAGACTATTTTTTGAAGACCGATTACTTTACCTGAAGCTAGTGGGACTAACATGCAATAAGCACTCTTATCTTTCCTCCGTGTTATTCTTATGGGAGAGATTCAGGATTCGGCCATATTGCTTTTTTCTGACATCTATAATAACACGGATGTTAGTTCCCAAGTTTGCAGAATCGACTGAGAATTTCGTACCACTAGGTTTATTACCATGACAAAAATCCTCTAAAAAAAAGTTGGTTATTAATGAAGTACTCTTTTTTGGGGCAGATTTTACTCGGCCGAAATAGCCATTGGTATGTTCTTCTTGCACACTCGAGGTATAGTGTACCGGGACCTGAAACTTGATAACGTATTACTGGATCAAGATGGACACATAAAAATTGCGGACTTTGGTATGTGCAAAGAAGGCGTCAGTGGCGATAAAACCACCAAAACTTTCTGCGGCACACCTGACTACATTGCACCTGAGGTGAGATTGGTACTCAAGCTCAGCTTTTTATGATTTTTTGTTTCAATTTTGCAATACCGTCAAATTGGGTAATTTTGGAATAGTGGGGTAACTTTGGTACACCCTCCAAAGGCTTGTCGTACGTTCCAGGAGCAATAAATAGGATTCCATAGTATTAGAATTGATAAAAGAATTTGATTGGAGTGCTGTGAAATTAACTGAGTTGCTCCTGAGCGTTGTACAAGACTTCTGAGAGTGTACCAAAGTTACCCCACGTGTACCAAAATTACCCAATTTGACGGTATGAAATTCGACATGGCTCTCCTTGCAACACTTTGTATCATTTTCAACTAAGAAAAATTGAGAAAGTCTCTCATATGTTCGAGAAATATTCGCAGAATTAATGATTCATGAATTTTTCTAATACCTAGATTAATAAACATTTTTAACCTGTATAATACTCACACCTTCAAAAAATTACGTAATAGTCACACCGGGTCAATCAGACCCGGCGCAGAAAAATCCGCGTTTCTCGCTTGGGAATGAAGCTATCGATCCATAGTACATTACGCGTCGAGTGCTGGAAACATTTTTTCCTTCAGAAAACCAAGCTGGACGTGGGCGACGGCACCGTCCAGCTTGGTTTTCCCGAAGGAAAAATGTTTCCGCACGAGACGCGTATGCAGTTTTATACGTCTGTACGCAGAAACAGCTTGTTGAAACACGCTGTTTCTGCGTATGGACGTATAAAATCTTTTTCGTACTTCAACTTCGACACGTGTTCTCAAGTATCTCATAGGTTTTACCTTCATAACCAATATTCTATGGTGAAACTTTTTACGATTTGATGGGATAGATTCGGAGCAAAAAAAAAATGCTCGGGCCGAAATGACCCAGAGTGAGTATTATGGGTTCAAAAATGACAAAAATGAGGTAATGAAAATAGAATTGAATGTGTCATTTTCAGATTATTTTGTATCAACCTTACGGCAAATCCGTCGACTGGTGGGCTTACGGAGTTTTACTGTACGAAATGCTCGTTGGACAGCCTCCGTTTGATGGAGAAGACGAAGAGGAGCTTTTTGCTGCCATTACTGACCAAAATGTTAGCTATCCAAAGAGTCTCTCAAAAGAGGCCAAGGAGGCTTGCAAAGGAGTGAGTAATATTGATAATTTTGATTGCTTTTACTGTTCAATGAAACAAAGGGTTATCATTCCAACTAAAATTTGATGGATGTCATCTATGAGTTATTTTAAAAGTAGAATTAATGAGATTTTATGACAACGATGAGTGAATAGTTCATCGGCACCGCGAGCTCGTAATTACTCCCCGCATCCGGAAGATCAGATTTCGGCTTGAGCCGCAGGTGAAGGTCGAAAAAATCGTGAGAAATCTTCTGAGGGAGTCACGAAAGTTTATCTCTGCACTTGTGTAGACACCAAAACATCGAAAAATCGCATAAAAACATTCGTTATGATCATCGGGTAATTCGTCGAATCTAATTCGTATAATCTTATTCGTCAATTTTTTCATAACTATTCAAAGTCATAATACACTAACAAATTAAATGACTCAGATTATTCAGGTCGGACCTGTGAACTTGAAACATTATTCTCAATTTTTTAATATCTCTTCTTTTCTTACAGTTCCTTACAAAGAATCCGAGCAAAAGATTGGGATGCGGCTCTCGAGGCGAGGATGACGTGCGCACTCATCCATTTTTCCGACGCATCGACTGGGATAAGATCGAGGCTAGAGAAGTTCAGCCGCCGTTCAAACCCAAGATCGTGAGTATTTTGATACTATCCATTATCTCAAAATGCTGTTTAGACAGAGTTCTGAAGTTGTTTAATAATTTGCTACGCATTTTTCATCTGGAAAACGAGTTGAAATTTGAAAAATCCTCGATTTATAGAATCAGTAATGAAAATTTGTGTTTCTGTACTCCATGTTTGTTGAACAAATTTGCTTTTGATGTTAGAAATTTGAGGGAGATTTTCAAAATTGTGAAATATGGTGAATCAGGCATCTTCATCATCATCATGACTTTTCTAGAGGATGAATTGCTATTGAATTCTTCATGGTGAACAAACCATCTTTCGAGTTTCGCACTTTTTCTAAAAAATCATCAAAGATATTTAGATTTTTTTCTGCTTGGATAAAAAGATGTCACATGATATTGAAAATTGAATTTAGTCAGTATATTCTGTCAGTAAATTCTGCGTCATGACCTCAGAACATAAAAAAATCTACAATTTTCACGAAACTGATTGACAAATTAATCTCAATTTTCACACTTTCATTTCATTATTCTTCTCAGAAACATCGAAGAGACGTAAGCAACTTCGACAAGCAGTTCACATCGGAGAAAACAGATCTCACGCCAACCGACAAATTGTTCATGATGAATCTCGACCAAACCGAATTCATGGGTTTCTCATTCCTAAATCCGGAATACGTTCAACACATATAATGCGCTTGAATCTCAAAGTATTAGAGCTTTCAAAACTATTCGATCGTCGGCAACGTTCACGTCGTCGTCATCGTCGTAATCGTCAAGAAGAGAAGAAAAAAAAGAAAACAGAAACCGAATGGAATTCAGAATCTCTGTACTCTTCAAAAGGGCACCACTTCTTCAACTGACTGCTGCCGAAAGAAAAAAAACCTGACAGCATCTTTGAAGTGCGACTCATCGTACCGGTACTTCGGAATCTCGAATTCTGAAAAAATCGAGCAGCTACTCAAAATGTACCTCTGTCAAACTACTCGCTTCTATTTTGATCTTGAGGTGTTTAGCAAATATCGAAATCTCGTAGATCCTTTGAAGGGAGCGATCGATAATGAAGAAAATAAGAGAAATTTCGTGAAAGTGAGTCGCGTTGTTAGGATTTTATGAAAAAAAAGTTGGTCTTGATCGGAATTGAGGGTATGAAAAAATCGGACGGAATTGTAAAGATTGACGTGATATGATATTATTATTATATATTTATTGCGCTGGCCGCACTTCGATATTTCAATAATTCTTGTAGAGTTAGAGCTCGGACATTTTCAAGTATTGGTATTATATTATTATGTATGAATGAATCTTCTTGTTGAATATTATTAATTTTAAATGCGATGAAACGATTTGCAAAAATGAAACTTTTATCTTTGCAATGCAAAGGAAGTATAAAGTGATTGTTGCCCGCAAGGAATGAGAAAATGTTTATCGCGTTTAATTGATACGAAAAATCGATATTTTCTGCCATCGTCTGTTTTTAATGACTTTCTTTTCATTTTGACATGTCGATAAAACCGTTAATGAATGATTGAAACATCCTAAGTGAACGTATCTAATTTGATTTCATTGACTAGAAAAAAAAAATCATGCATTTTCGGGAAATCAGTAACTGTGAGCTACCGAAAAAAAGAATTTCTGAGTCAATGAAATGAGTGAGAAACGATTACCTAATTTGAAAATAATGAAAAAGAAAAAGGGGTGAATTTTTAATTATGTTGTACGTATTACTATGTATCATTGCATTTATTAAGTAATTTCTACTGTCGCCTTCCAAAAGTAATGTATTAGATGAAAGAAAAAAATACTATATCATATTGTAAGTAATATAAATGAAATTCGAGTACACATCAAACTACTCTCGATATCAACTTCGAAGTTACCAATTACTGAAGGAATAATTTCATTATGAATATTCCAAAATGACTCTCTAATATAATTATGAGTGAATGCATATCAATATTTGCAAATAAAATGACAAAAGTAATACAAATGATGAAAATTTTCATCGTAGGGATTTAATTCGCTCAGAAAAAAATTGATTATTAGACGTATCTCAAAAGCTCTCTAGATGAGAAAATGGGTTACTAACGAAAAAATGTGGGACTAGTATTTTTGCGATAATATTCTTGAAAAATTCCAATCTTCAATTTTTGTTTTCATATCTTTTACTTGCGAAGCAAATGTGTCCATTTATTCATTTCACCTTAACTGTTATAGAAATATGATGGAAAAAAAATTAGATAAAAATGTATGAGGGGAAAGGCAACTCTTAGATGCTTCTTTTTATACTCACTATAATGGAATGAATGTTCTGAAAATATATGACTCGCTATCGTTATAAGCTGATAATCGGAATTTCGTTTTCCGATTCTTTATAGCAAGTAAAATCATATGTGTCATTTCTTATTAGAACTCTTACGGATTTACATACTTACTCATCAATGAAATCTATTGACCAAGACTCTAAAAATTTATATATCTTTATTTACTTTGGGTGCCACAAAATATTTCATGATTTGTCGATATAACGAAAAATATTGCTCAAAGTATTCATCATAATATGTGGCAAAAGTGATTCGAATAATAATAAATAAATGGTCGGACAATGACTTCAATTACTCAGATTTTTTGAAAAAAAAAAAAATATTAATAATAATAAAAATGTTATCGTTACAGTTCCTTCGATTGAGTGAGGTGTATGATATATTGA
The DNA here is from genome assembly GCA_029851415.1 of Eretmocerus hayati. Lineage (NCBI taxonomy): Eukaryota > Metazoa > Arthropoda > Insecta > Hymenoptera > Aphelinidae > Eretmocerus > Eretmocerus hayati. The sequence goes on from CM056742.1 coordinate 21,972,482, forward strand.
TATAAATATTGGATTATATCAGTTTTAGCAATAATCAAAATTATGCAATACCGAATTATATCATTGTGAAGTTTCTAATCAGATTAATTTTTAAGAATTACAATTAAGAATGAAAATTGTGGAATATAAAAGAATCATTGTATTATGAAATCATAATACAATATTCAAACGCCAAATGTAATGATCTTCCATGGAAGGTTATTCTTTGCCAAAATCGTCAACGATACGTCTGATGTTTTTGTTTTTGATTGTTTTAATGAGTAAAACTCGGTGATAAAATTATTTCCGAATATAATTCCGTTAGAGCGTGATAAGTTGGCAAAATTTATGAATGACTGTATCTAGATTAGGTCTAATATATAGATCGAGGTGATATTTGAAAAAAAAATATCTTACGCCTTTTGGTCCATTCCGCAGAATTGAAAACTCTAAACAAAACTGAAAGTTTCAACCAAAATGCAAAAAAATTATGGCAGTGATTGTTTCTAATCTTGGTATTACTAAAAATAATAATTATTAAATTCCAATGAGAAATGGTCACTATTTCCTACACGAATACACTACTTTATGAAAAAAATGCTATCTCAGGATAATTGGGTCAACTATATTTATATTATTTATCTTGTTACTGTACTAACAAGGGAAAATGATTTCAACTTCAAAATCATTTGTCGTAATTGAGTGTGATCTTCACTATTTTCACGAAAGAAAAATTCATAATACTCTCGAATATTCATCATATTTTCAATTTTCTCGTGAAATTTCATCGACAAATCTATAAAGTGATAAAGATAATCCTAAGTGAAACATACGATTGCTCTACTGTTTATGTGAGCATCTTTACCATTTTCCAGTATGTTACAATTTTTCTAACTCCTAAATTTTACGTGGGTCTCGATGCGAATGAATTTCAACTTTATTCATCAAGAATAAATGAAAAAAAAAGCAGGGAACAGTAGATTAAGGGCAGGGATAAGATGAAAAAGTTGTTTCTTTACTCGATTGTTAAAATATTTTTTAAGTTTATCTATTATAACGTAATTTGACAATCCTTGTGAGTGTTTTCAGTATGCGCTCTTTTATTGTAAATACTATATTAGAAATAATAGATTTATGGATCGAAAAACTATATTAGGCTACATCCTAAGTATAGAAAGTGAGGAAAATATTGATATAAGAATTGTTAATATGAATGACATCTACATACCTTCAAAGTCGTATCATAAACAATTTTATGATTTTACTGTTGGATTTATCATAATTTTCTTAATTTGTTAATGGCATCGAAAATGAAGTACATTAGATAACAAATATACATTTGGAATCTAGTCATTATTAATTCTTCCTAATTGTACTTTTGACCATTTACTATAAGTAGTCGACACTTATGTAATACACTAGTAATTGAAGGGGGTTAATGAATTGTATCAAAATTCATAAATCTTACGCTGGAATCTTCTTCTATACTTGATATTCTATTTTGAGCGAATCTCTTTGATTAACTAAGTATTGTTAGCCATGTTATATTAATTTTATCGTTAACGTAATATCAGTAGTATATATGAATTAATGTACAGTTCTGATAATTGATACTGTCTCAATCTTAGTGATGTATACTTTCCAAACAATATTGTATTTATTTATCTACAAGAAACCTTCAATAAAATCGTAAAAAATGCAAAATTCTTTAAAATAATTGCTGTATCCATTAATCCTTTGCGGTAATATTCTAAAACTATATCTTGTAGTGTATTCTATTGAAATTTTTCCCAAACATCAGGGATATCACATTTGGAAAAGATTCTCGGTGATACCATGAGTATACTCATGAAGTAAGGAGAAGAATTAAAGATTTTCAAAAATAATTATTTCCCTCGAACGTGAAGGTACGTTTTTCAAGCCCAACTTCAAACTCACTTCATATGTTGTAGAAGCTATTTGTTGAGCGCACATTTTAGCGATTTTTGGGCTTGCTTCAAAGTGATGTAGCTCCCACTAGACATGTGATGATCGGCTTTTACAAGTGGTCAGTTTGAAGGTGTTGAGAAAACCTACAATTTGACCACTGGTCAAAGTCGATTACTGTACTTTCTTTAGGAGTTACAGTCGTAACAAGTTGAGCAGTTTCGTGAAAATGCCAAACTTTGAGCTCAATTTTAAAAAATCGTTTTTTTTCCTTCGACCCCAAACCTGTGCGAATATGTTTTTCGATACAAATACTACCAATTGGAACAACAATCTGGGTAGGATATTGAATTGCCGATTTTATTCAGCCAATTTAAAACACCCTTTTTTGACGTTTTCCTCAAAATGACCTCACATGTATGGCTCGCGTATGTTTCCATCTGAACTAACGTGCACCAATCTGTATGGGATTACTCTCCAATGTAGCCCTAAATATGTGTGAAAACTTCCGGAGGCGAGCCTCGAGCTAGATGCGAGCAGGCGGTTCTATTTCACGAGTTGAAAATGGGCATTATTTCGTCTATTTGGACGCAGGCGAGTGTGAGTGGGAGTCCACTCATTCTAGATCACAAATGAGATAAGCGGCTAAAATAGGAATACAAACATGGTTTCCTGACTCAAAATGATCATCTAAACACGATTTCGGGGTCAGTTTTGTATGTAACTTCACAAAAATTTCGGTATAGAAGTACATTATTTGACTCGTTCTGATGAAGATGCCTGGATTTTGATCCGAGGTTGAAGCATACAAACTGATGAAACCATTTGGAATTTGCTTAACCACCTTCATTCTTAGGCGTGCTGATTTTAATATTGAACCCAGCAACATCATAAGTGGCATGGGAGTAACCATCTCCCTATATAAGTAGGGAAAGATTATCCTCCTTGTTAAAAATTGACGCTCCTTAGGTGGCACGTCCCATGATTGCGGGCACGTAGGGTAATTTTTCCTGTACCAGTCTCGTAATTTTTATCTAAAAATTCTGTGCGTGTAGGGAGAACAATACTCTATTAGAGTATTTTTATCAATTATCGTTCATAATGGTCCAAATAATTTTGTATTACAGTGGAACTTCGATATAACGAACTTGAGGGGACCGGCCTCCGCCTTCGTTATATATATCGAAGTTTTGCACCAGAATCTCATGAGCAAGCCCTTTTGTGTACAATTTGAGCACGGAATGGGCCATCTTTGGATAATCGTCTTACATAGAGACCAATCCAGCGGAAATACGCTTTTGCCATTGAACAGTTCTTCATTATCAAGATAGGTCAAATAATCTGTTCAGACATTTGGGAGTTTCGTTGCTGCTGACAAGAGCCATTTTTCGCTCCGGAAAAAGTCGTATGGGTGGGTTCGAGCTTAGTTCTTGTTTGAGTTTTGAGAGATAACTTGTTGTCCTTTATTCATCTTTCTTCTCACTCCTCAGCGACGGTTTTGCAATCTTAGAAGGAAACCCGGCTTGATATCCTCAAAAAGAGTCGAACGGCGGTCTCGAATATCGAAATTTGATCAGTCATCAATGACCCTCTCATTGGCTTTCGTTTCACCGAAGTTTTTGAGGATTTTGTTGACTCATAAGTCGCTGAGCACACCCTGCTTGAGATTCTCAACTCTCTGAACGTTATAAATCTTTCGCGGAGACTACTTCACTCAATCTCGTTTCAGAATTCTACTTTATTTTTCGGACAAAACTTCGTTATAACGAGGTTCAAGTTCGTAATAACGAGGTAATTTAACACAGGCGGGGATAGGAAATTCAAGGGACCGGAGCTCTACTTCGTTATGCCGAGGATTTCGTTATATCGGAGTTCGTTATATCGAAGTTCCACTGTATTACTATTGAGGGGCTGCGTGAGAAAAGGACGTGATGACGGTTAGGCCCTTATTCCATCCCTTCACTTTTTGAGCTCTCTGAGAGGTGCCTAAATACCCATGAAACCCGTTTTGAAAAACGTGTTTACGAACCTCGAGATTTTGAAAAGGGCGTAATGGACATGTGAAAGTCAACTTTTACCGACACTCCAAATCCTTACTTATTTAATTATTTCTACAAAATCTACGAGGTATATCAAAAAAGTGCTTCCAAGAAGCCCTGCTACAGCTTCAGATCTATCAGTTAAGAAAAGAAACGAGTGAATTGAGTGAATATAGCCTCCACAATCAACTTTTGAAGATTACAATTGAATTGAGAAATCTGCACTTTACCGACACTCCAAATCGCTACTTATTTAATTTTTCCCACGTAATCTAAGAGATAAATCAAAAAAGTGCTCCCAAGAAGCCCTGCTAAGTCTTCAGATCTATCGTTTAAAAAAATAATCGAGTGGATTGAGTGAATATTGCCCCCACAATCAACTTTTGAAGATCACGATTGAACAAATTCGACTTTGACATCCCCTTATGCCTTTTCTGCAATTTGACAAAAGGGCGTAATCGACTTTTGTTCATAAAATTATGAGAGTTACGTCCTTTTCTCAAGTTTTATAACCTTTTCATACGAGGTTTGACTGTCTTCCAGCCCATGTGAATTAAACCACTCAAAATCGTTGATATTAGAATAGAAGTTCGGAGTTGTAGATTCAACGGATATACCGTATGATATAGCCACGAAGTATTAAGATCTTGATAACTGCATCCATCATTTTTCATCTATGCAAAACCATATTCTTCTCGACAGTACTCGGCGGGTAGGTATTTATTGTGCACTTTATTCATAAAATGATCCACAAAAGGGTTGACAACCCAATGAAACACCGCAAGGTTCGTCATGAAGAATACGAACGACGGTCGCAGGGGTTTCGCAATTATTCGACCTAGGAGATTTTTGAACTCAAATTTTATCTATTTATGTTCCCAATACGAGCGCAGCTCTCTACGTCCCTGGAAATGTTTTCATGTGATGGCTAAGCGAATTTCCTGAGAATGTCTCTGGCCAAAATTGATCTGGAGCATTGAATCGTAGAAAGAAAAGGAATGATGTAATTTTTAGAGTAGTACTAGGGAGCCTGGGGCTAAGTCGACAATCTTTTTCACATTGTGGCCCGTACGTCTCTGATTTGATACTGCACGAAATTGGCTCCAACATGTGATCATCTTGGAAGTATGTTAATTATCTATTCAAACTAATTCCAATGCCCCAAATTCGGATCTAACCCTATTCTGAATCGATTGAACGAAACTCAGAGAATTGAGCCATAATTCGTTACATGTGAATTTTCTACGCATATCCATGGATTTTGGGCACGAGAATCATTGATCTCGACCAGTGATCAGATTTCTCATCGGTGACCGGTTCAATTACCTTCAAAATCACCACTTGCAGGACTCAATTTGATACAATAGAACCAGAGATGCATGCATCCAAATCTTGAAAGGGTTTCTGAGCTAGCCGAGGTATCACAGGTTCTATGACTAGGAATTTTATTTCTCGTCAGACAGATGCGATTCCAATCCAACTGTTCCAGATTAAGTTGAACAAGAGAGGTTTTTCGCGAAAAGCAGGTTAGCTATCGATTCAAAGTAAAGTTCCAGAGACATTGAAAATTTCGCATGTGCTATTCTCTACGTACCTACGTAATTAGCGTCTTCTGCAAGAAGATGCCGGTTACTTACCCTGTACCCAAAATTTGCTTTCGAAATAACTTTTTACGTATATTTGAACATTTATTGATCAGAATGATACAAGAAAGGGCCATTCCCGATCGATTCGACCCCTCAAATACAATGAGGTTGTGAAGTTTTCAATGAGGAAATTTTGTAAAGAAGTAGCGCCTTTTCTCCAGTCCCGTAAGGTTTTTTTGCGAATTGAAAAGCCCCAGGGTGCTCGAGAAGCATGAATAGAAGCTGAAAACTAAAACATGCGTACGATTCTTCACCATACAGATTGGGTGAGAATGAAAGAGGAATCAATATCTTGGATTTTGAGTATTTTAGCCCGGGAGTGTTTATAGAATAGACGTGAAAGGTTTCCACCAAATGCTAGCCGATAGGTTTTCCAGTCACTTCTAAAGTTCTTTTTGTTAAATCGAAATTAGCCAAAGCAGTTCTAAGTTACGAGCAAATTACAATAGCACAGACTCAATTTCCAATTTTTTGTCGAATTAATAAGATAGCTCTATCTTGGAAAAAAAATATGGGCGAGAAAACTGTTGGAAACTTCTTCTGTCATTACAGCAGAATGTAGAATATTGAAAGTTTTGCGCGATGTATGCACTTCACCACAAATTCCTAAAAGGGCGTAACTGCGTTGAAAAAGTTCAATAAAGGTGTAACTACTTCGATCAGTCCTCGGGAATATGGAAAAAGGTCGTAATGCAAAAAAATTCAAAATGGCGTAAACGCCGTTACGCCCTCGCCACTTTTCCGATCACGACTTGAAAATGTGAAAAAAAGAACTCAACTGACATGTCCAAATCCTGAAAGAGCGTAAGTCACTAAGGCGCCAAATTCAAAAGGGTGTATAACTTTTCGGAAAAAGGGCGTAAGTTCGCGCGATTCGAAAAAAGGGCATAATTACATATGGAAAATTTTTTTAAGAATTCCCTTCGGCACGGGCAATGCAAGAAGTTTTATCGTTGAATTGCATCTAATCATATGGGCCTAACTGTAAACACTTTACTAGGAATGCCCGTAGTGGCGGAAACTCATTTTTATGGGTTTGAAATATCAGAGCATATTCTTCTACTTTCAAAATGAGTTCCTAGACATTGATATGCTGACTTTAGACTTTCCTTTTCGTGAGTATACAGAGCCCCTGAGCATGAGTCGAACAACTTTACCGATAAGCACGCATGCTCGTAAGTTTTGAGAGTGATTGGATTTCGGGATTTCCGAGCAAGAATTGTGGAGAATTGCGTGGTCCATGGATATTTTCTCATTGGTGATCGTAAATTTCAAGTCCGGGACAATGGCACACCACGCTTTCATCGTCTATAATTATGGTATAATAGATGTTTCCTAACCTTCATCATAATCGATCGAGATACTTCCCCAAAAGATAGATAAAGACTAGGATCAGAAACTATTTTTCACGATAAGAGACATGAGCAACTGTATATCATACGATTTTACTCAAAATGAACTGGGCTAGCCGATGAAATTTCAGATTATTTTATGCTTTTTAGTTGTTGAGAAGAACATTGGATTCGTGAATGAAAGCGTATCGTAAAAACTCAATTTTTTACTAACCTTTTTTCATTTTATACTTTTTAGTGAGATGGGTTAGCGTACAGCATATCCATCTCACTAAAAAATATAAAATCGTGAAAACCGTGGTCATCTCTTATTCAGACAGCCTGCATGTGCGCGCGCCGCCAGCTGCCGGCCAAAATGCATCGACCATTCGAGCCATACCGCCCTGTTTCACCAAACGTTTGGTAGAGTTTGGTTTGGTTGAGTTGTTCAGTCAACCCTGATGGGTCGAAAATGCGACCGCAATTCGGAAAAAAGACGTAACCACATTCTATAAAATGCTCGATAAAATGGTTGTAAAATCTATGGAATTGCCTCTAATTCTCCAATGCTTGTACTAGTAGATTATGTACTCGAGTTGCATGCGTCGGGGTTCATAAAAAGTTTTTTGACATGTGCTAGAATGTAACTTTTTCGCACTGATTTTCCACTTTCTCTCACAGTTTGTCAAAATAGTATGATACGTATCGAGTGCTAGAAAACCTTTTCCTTCGTGGAAATCAGGCTTCGCCGACGTCCAGTATGGTTTTCACGAAGTAAAAAGTTTTCCACACGAGATACGTAATGTGTTTTACATGCTAGTAGCGTAGAAACATTTGTTTCCAGGCTTTCTCGCCAAGCGAGGACGCCTGGAAACACGTGTTCCTACGCTACTCGCATGTAAAATAGTATTCGATACAAGGGTGTAAAACTTATTTTTCGCATCCTCGTTCAGAAGCGAAATAGTATTAATACGACTCGACGCGGAAACTGCGTGTTTCCGCGTCTCGTCGTATAAAACGGCATAATGCGTCTCGTGACAAAAATTTTGTTCTTCACAAAACCTTGTTGGACGTCGGCTTCGCAAGGACAGTTTATCAGTCGAGCGAAGCGAGACAGACATGTCTTCCAGTGCCCAAAACGGGTTTGCAAGCGAAGTGTGGATTAGTTTTTCATTACAAGAACCCTAAAATCCTATTTAAACGCGGTATTTTTTGGTTAGAGTAATGAAATAGTATATTTTATACCGAGATTACGAGGTTGTAGCTCGCTTCTGAGCGATTAGTTTCCGGCCCGAGCCGCAGGCGAGGGTCGAAATAATCACTCGGAAGCGGGGAACCTCATGATCGAGGCGCGAATGCTATTTTATGATGTGATTTTGTAAGCACTCAAACATCAAAAAATTGCATTAAAAGTTTTTACACCCTTGTATCAAAATGTACTATTTTGATAACACTGTGCGTAAAAGTGTACTACGAGCACAGTTTGTTGACTTTTATTCACAGTTCACCGGAGAGTATTTGTGGCTACGGGAATAAAGCCTTCAACATCTTCGTGATGTTTTCGACCCTCGCCCGCGGTGGCTCGGGCCAAGAGTTCATCACTTGTATGCGAAAAAAAATTTTACTCCCGTGTATCAAACTTCTTGATAAACTGTGAGTAGACGTCGTCAAACTGTGCGCAAAGTATCACTCGACTCGAACGCACAGTGTATGAAAGTAGTACATTTTGCACTGAGTTTATGAGGTTGTAGCTTTGCTTCTGACCGATTGATTTTCGGTCTGAGCCGGAGCCGAAGGTCGAAATAATCGCTCGGACGCAGGGAACCCCATCAACGAGGTGCGAATCGAGCTATTTCTTGGAATTTCGTAAGCACCCAAACATTGGAGAATTGCAAATAAAAGGTTTATATCATGGAGCTTGGCTCTTTCTCCTCGAGTTCGCAGTAGTGGAACAATTCAAAAAAATATGAGACTGGGTAAAATTTCAACATGATGTTGCACAGGTGGATTCACCACAGACAACCCCCAGAAGTGAATTGTATGGGCTTTGCTGATGCACAACTGTACCCAGAGTTGAATCTAATTTTTTGAAAATTGAATCATTCATCTCTCAATGTTTATGATCTCCGCGATACGGTCCTCGGATACGATCTCTTACGGTGTTGCCCGGTGCTCCGAATCAATAACTCGTTCCGAAACTCAAAAGACTCGTCAAGAGATCTATATTATACCAGATGCTTATCCCGAGTCTTATCTATAAAAATCAAATACTACGTGGGAAAATCTCAATGTGATGATTGAAAATACTGTGTGATTGATATTATTATTCCAGGTCGAAGATGAATGAATTCTGAGGATTAAAGTCACTAAATTGAGATTTTTTTCAGATTTTTCATTACTCCAAATTATCCTCGAAATTATCTCTGAGGATCAAATTTGCATAGTTGAAAACCGGCACAACTCTTTTGGGTCAAAGTAAAAAGCCACGGTTGCGCTGAAACCCGCTAGTCAAAATACATCCGAGAACATGTAATTATATGGAAGAGCAAGCATAGGACAGCGTCTCTTTATGTTGGTGCATCTTCTCCTCGGCCTTGAACTCCCCCTCGCTAAGTATTTACGATTTTCTAAAATTGTGTAAATATATATATATAGGCCCGTTGGTCCGTATTTCCCGCCAATTATGAGTACCAGATGTTTTCTGCCGTGCTCCAACTTGCTCGCCCTTTATAGGTATATCTGTTCTGTGATGCCTGCTTACTCCCTGTAATCTCTGCTTCTGCCTGCTTCTGCCAGCTTCTGCATCAGTCGTTTTCAGTCAGTCGTCTACGAGGCGTTTTGGAGAGAGCTTCGACTTATAATTAGATACAAGATGGAAAATCGAGTGAGTATACAACCATGTACACTCCAACTGATTTTTTACAAATTGTCAATATTGATTTGCTTCCTGATTATACAGAGGAATGCTGCCGAAGCTCCAAGTGATGGAGCTCGTTTTCTTGATTTAGAGGCCATCAAACGAAGACTAATTTCACGAGGAATACCGCTTCCTCTTTGGGCATACAGTATTTTAGATGACGGTACAGTGAAATTTGCTCGTTTACACGAACATCTATGTCTTGTTGATGTGATCTTCCATGTTCACCGAGACATGAAAATTGAGGTAATTTGTTACAATATCGATGATCGGACAAAATATAAAGCAATCTACATGATCCTTCTTTCGATTTCATACTTCTTACAGGTTTCCACTCCAAAAGCATCATCGGCATTAAGAATTGGTAAATTGAAGTGTACTTCTTTTGATGATTTCTTGGCGAAGATCCAAGTGGAATACAAGGAACTGCCGGGTCGATGCGAAGGAGAAGGTTATGGTGAAAACAGGTGAATAAATTATATATTTTTGGTAACAAATAACTCAACCTCTCACGCGTTTAGTTTTGCCGCGTTACTTTTCGTACGCATGGTGTGAATCGCTCCACCACAAGCGGGTGAAAATTTCACCCTGAGAGTTACTGAAATATTGTTTAACAAGTTTGACTGAAAATTCTTGTCCATCAAGTAGGAGTTGTGAAACATTCGTCAAAAATGAAACGATAGCTTAGTTTGAATATTGATAGAAACGACTTTTGATTTATGAAATCACTTGTTATGTTTAATAAGGCTCTTGAATTTTCGGCTAAAAATTCAAGCTTTTCCAGCTCTGGAAGATGAAATTTATAAGATATCCAATCTCGTATCCAATGTTTACGTAGTTTTGAGCCGCTCGTTCTAAAATATTACTCCATTACTCCTAAAAATGAGTTATTCGATTATACTAGTCCGAACAGTCCGAACGCTCCGAACTAGCATAATCGAATAAAGCTAATATTACTATTAAATTGCACGAAACTTGGGTATAGTTACACACTCTTATTGAAGATATCTGTTATTTGTTGCGATCACAATTTATAGTGAGGGAGTTATGTTGAAATTAATCAATGACAAACTTCGATTGTGCAAAAGGTTATAGCTAACGAGGTTGAGGGAAGAGTTACACTTACAAGTGTAAGACGCACGTTTTGGAAATGTCTACATTGTTAGTGATCTTAATAATTTATTATATGGAAGTAACCATAAATATATCTCATATAGCTCGAATACTTAAAATATCAAACATAACCTCAAAAAGCACTCGAAATCGAAACATCTAAATACCTAAACGAGGTTATGCACTCGATGAACTGTTTGTGCTTGGGGAGCATGTATTTGAAGGGTCAAAAAGCGACTTCTTGTGTTGATATAATGGTGAAATTCCTCAATCATTAACCCTTAGAGTACCGGTATGACGCCATATGGCGTCGTCATGACTTCAACAAACTTCGACAAACTTTCCCTAAGCAGTTTTTTTTACCTTCTCCGTTTGAAACACTTCTAATTCACGTTTTTGAAAGCCAGAGCTCATCAAAGAGGACCTAAGATTCAGCAGCTCAAAGTCAGCGCATGTTCCCCTGGGGGTCGATTTCAGATTTCGGTCTAGACCAGTCACACGGGTCTAGTGACCAGAATTCGTCGAGGTAGCGCGTGACCTGCGCGTCGATTCGCGATTTCATCGTTCCTCGCTCCGCGAACCTTGGGTTAGGTTAGCTCGTATAAGTAGCTGCGTTTTGCGGTTTTGTGGTCTGCCGTACACGTGATCGTTGCCAAATAAACATAAATGAATGTTTATTTGACAATCATGACCATGCTGTTATCCGGCGTGAGGTTGAAAAGTGTTCATCAGTGAGAGTTTCATCTCTTTTTGATCAAATATGATTGACTGCCGTGATGCTGTATGTGACAGTGGAGCTCGCAAAAAAAATGTTTCATTTTTACAGCATCACGACAGTCAATCATATTTGATCAAAAAGAGATGAAACTTCTTCACTGATGGAGACATTTCATCAACACTTTTCAACCTTACGCCGGATAACAGCATGGTCATGATTGTCAAATAAACATTCATTTATGTTTATTTGACAACGATCACGTGTACAGCAGACCACAAAACCGCAAAACGCAGCTACTTGTACGAGCTAACCTAACCCAAGGTACGCGGAGCGAGGAACGATGAAATCGCGAATCAACGCGCAGGTCGCGCGCTACCTCGACAATTTCTGGTCACTAGACCCGCGCGACTGGTCTAGACCGAAATCTAAAATCGACCCCCTGAGCCACCCCTGTGCACGCTAGACGGGCCAATTTTTGGGTGATTTTCGGAAGGCCACTATATCAAAATCAAGCCAAGTTCACTCATGCAACTGATTACATCTTGTTTGTCTTTGAAAAACCTTCAATTTTCCTTTTTGAACGTCAAAATCGACTGATAGGGACCTGAGATAGAGCCATCCAAAGTATACAGTGCATTATAACATGGGCCACTACCACTGAAGACCGGCATGACGCCATATGGCGTCATGGTCTGATCGACCAACATCCACCTTTGGTTTGGACATACATAAGAGTCATGTAGACACTTTGATTAGGGATTTCGGCGCTTTCTGATTTTCTAAAATGCCGGTACTCTAAGGGTTAACTCTGAGAAGATATTTATTAATGATATTACAAATTTATTGATAATTTAACAATGAATTAATGGGAAATATTATATAAATTCCCTACAAAGATAAATTTCACCATTATCTCAACATTTTAAGTTGCCTCTTGACCCTTCGAATACATACCCCTCAACGAGCCCCCAAGCACAAATCAGTTCATCGGTACAGCATGTGCCGACCTCAATTTTGGTATTTACATGTTTTCAGTGCTTTTTGGAGGTTATGTTTGACATTTTGAGTGTCTGAGCTATCAGAATGGCCAATTCACCACCAATTTAAGAGATATTTATGGCAACTCTCTTAAAATGAGCTCTAATACGTTCACCAATGATGTAGAATTTTAACAAAATTACCGTCTCCTGTGTATTCTTCTCTATAACAACACGCTTTTCCTCGCCAGCTTGAACTGGAAACATCTCCAGTACAATGCTTGGGCTGAGATTCCAGTATCTTGTGGTGGAAATCCATCCGAAATCGGCTCCAAACCGCCATCATATCCGAACAAAGATCTCATCAGAAGCTGATTTGACAGGAAATTTCACCCCCAAGAATGTACAGTGTAACGTACCGTCAATTTCGGTAATTTTGGTACGATTTTGGGACTTTTTGTTTTGTTTGGTTTGTAACTTCGTAAGTGAATCGACAAAGTTACGAGATCTTTTCAGGGATCGTTTTTGAGTACAAAATAGCCCTCAATGAAAAATTCGGAGGCCGCTGTTGGCATATTAATGTTTTTCACCTGAATTTGGTGGGAAAACCATGTTGAGCGCACTCGCAACTCAGGATCTTGTGTATTCGCAGTGTTCTTGAATTTAACAGTGCTCAGCAGAGGAAATTCATTGGGAGCAAAGCGCGCCTCGAAGCGCGCAAATCTTGACAAATTTTCAGACTCACTTTGTTCTAGCTCTACTCAGGGCTGTGTGGCCGATGCTTAGCACTGTAATATAGCGGAAGATTTTTTACAATGTGCATTCAATTTTTTACCAAATAATGCCATTTTTATCAAACTCATACACTACCGATTATAAATTCGTGAACGTTGAATGCATTATTGGCCTCCTTTGGAATAGCAATACCTCGGATTCTATGAGTCGTATAGGTCAATTCTGATAAAGAAATCTTGAAGAGCAGGAAATATGACAACTTTTTATTGGTTTCAATCATTTTTGTGGACTATTCCAAAGGTACTAGGTGCTGGTCAAAAATTAGAAATTTTCGAAAATTCTCACTTTTATTGATACACCTGTAGTTTTTTTGTGATTTAAGATGCGACAATCTTGCACACGGCATCTTGGAGAGCGAAAAAAATTCCATGTGTAGCTATCTTTGGATTATTCCTTACAACGCACGTGTGAGAAGGTAGTAAGAGCTAGCAAAATACTCAGAACGATAGTTTCTCGCCGTTTTAGGTGCCGTTTTTGGTGAAAAACCTGCGTTTTGAGTATTTTGATGGCTCATAGGTTCTCACACGTGGGACGTGAAGAATAATCAAAAGATAGCGACACATAACATTTTTTTCCTCTCTTCAAGATACCGTTTGCAGAATAGCCGTATCTTTATTTGCAACAAAACTACAGGTGTATCAATAAAAGTGAACATTTTCGAAAATTTTTAACTTTCGACCAGAATCTAGTACCTTAGGGATAGTCTAAAAAAATGATTGAGACCAATAAAAAGTTGACATTTTCTCTGCTCTTCAAAATGTTTTTTTTTCTTCAGAAATGTCCTACGACCCATAGAGTCCGAGATATCGCTATTTTGAGGGAGGGTGAAACTGCGTTCATCTTTCACGAATTTATGAGCGGTAGTGTAAAACCCGAGGTAAAACCGATAGATATGTCCCTGGGAGATCAAGAAAACGAGTCATTGGGTCCTGAACGATCGTGTCCATGGGTCAAGAATTTCTAATTCACGAATCTGAGCCCAGGATATCGACCGAAACAGAAAGAAGCTCCTCACCCCATTCGAGCTGAATTCTGGGCATCAAATAGCTTGTAAAAAGATATGATGGTACATGTTTTCGATGTAATATTGTATGTTCTTCCAGATTCCATGATCAGAATCGGGATATTAGAACGAGGACGTTGGGAGCGAGAAAATGCGTGTTTTCATCCAAGTCTACGTTTTTCTGGAATGAAAACTATTGAAAACTTCATCTCAAATCCAATTTTCGTCGTGAGCATCGATACATTGTCTCTCGCGAAATTGAAATATCAAATCTGCAGACTGTAAACCTCAGAATCATAGTACTTGTTGAAATGCAGCATTGACATCTGGAGTAGCATCGCACCAGACAAGTTCTCGTAGTTCTCTAGTATGCGCACAAAAGGCTCGTCATCAAGCCTTTGTTTTTTCTGGACCCATATGGGCCTGAAGAACATATGTCCTTCAGAACCCTTGAGAACGATCATAAGACAGATTCCCGACAGAAAGTCGTCTGATTTTTCTGAATGCGCTGTCTGAATTGAAATACGATCCCATTTCGAGCAAGCAAGAAAACTGGTATTTTATGCAAAATTCGTATTTTTGCATTGAAACCCTGTCTCATGATCACTTTTCAGGGTCTGGTTCTGATGCACTGGTTCGGGAAGACTAGCTAGTCTTGCGAGCTTCTAGAGGTTCGATGACAAGTCTGTAATACGTACATTACGCGATACAGGAGTTGTCTGATTTGCTGCTATTCCGGTCATGAATGCTGCAGTATAATACTATGATTCTGGGGTTCACAGGCCGCAGATTTGATATTTCTTGGATTTTAAATGAAACGTTTATCTAAAAAAAGTTTATTTTGATGGAAATCCCATTATCTCCCATCAAACGTCATCCTCCCACTTCTGATCACGGAATCTAGAAAGACAGACAAGTTTACGTCGATGGCATATATTATCATATTTTTCAGAAGTTATTCAATGCTCAGGATTGAGATCGAATGGGGTAAGAGGTTTCAATAGTGATGAAAAAGCGTTCCAACAACACTTTTTGTTTCGGTCGATATCTTGAGCTTAGATTCGTCGATCAATTGGAGTTCTTTTTTACCCATAGACCTTGTTGTTAAGAACTCAATGACACATTTCTTAACCTCCTAGAGGAGTATTTATCGATTTTGGATATAGAATTGACGCCTAAATACGATTTTGGATGTAAAAAAACGCATCGTTTGGCAAAATATTGATTGTATCTCTTGACGATCGCCTCGAAAGGGATTTTTCATCACATATTTAGAAAGTTCAGTTCACTTGACGTCAAATACACGCAGTTCGAACGTTTTTGAGGGCTATCTCGTACTCAAAAATGAGCCCCAGAAAGATCTCGTAAATGTGTCATTTCAGGTGCTATAACATTCACATATGATTCTGTACAAATCAATCATCTGTCTCCAGAACGAACGATAAAGTAGACTTCTCAGCAATTTAATCTGATGACAATTTACTAACACATTGTTTCTTTAGTCATCAATTGAGTGACAATAAAATCGACTTCATTTTATTTTTTCGACTCATTTCCAGGTACAGTGATGTTTGTGAAGGATTTCTTCCATTGGGTCCGGATGATGAGGTTGATGAAGATTTGGAGGAATATATTTATCGAAATCATGTTGATGCCGCAAGATGCAGGGGCTGTAAGCATACTCTCCGTTTCGTTGGTCCGCCCAACGAAAAGGACAATGAAGAGTACTGGATATAGACTTTAGAGTAATAAGAAGAAATGGAATTTATAAGGTTACTGAGCCTAAATTGCCTCCATTCAAGATCTTTGATACCCGCACCCACATATTTCGTCTCACTTTTCTTTATATTTGTTAAGCACATTAGGATAAGATGAATTGATTTAAGTGATGAAAAATGACCTGTGCATTTCTCAGAACAAAATAACTGGTTTTCGGTACTTTTGACTTTTTTGCTTCTCAAACAGTGAAAATGACGAAAAAAAAGGTTGACTCGATCAGCTACAAGTCCTTGACCGTTACTTAATTCATTTTTTTTGTCTTGGTCTTATCTAAAAACACTTACGTGTAGAATTGCACTTTTCAATTGTAGCCATCAATCTTAAGTTTTACCCATTGCGCCAAGTTTAACTCCGACCCTTTTATCACTTTGGTATGTATATTTTACTACATCAGCCACGAAATAGTATTACGCGTCGAATGCTGGAAATTTTTTTTCCTTCGAGAAACCTAGCTGGACGTGAGCGAAGGCAACGTCCAGCTTGGTTTTCCAAAAGGAAAAATGTTTCCGCACGAGACGCGTATCCAGTTTTATACGTCTGTACGTATAAAAGTATTAGTAGACCTCGCGAGATATATGCTGAATATTAATTCTGTATATACTCATTTCTAGGTAATTTTAAAACAGGTCACGAATTTCCACAGATGAGAATTTCTAATTTCGTAATCAGACAATCAGATATATATGTAAATACTTTGAAGGCATTTAAAAAATTTGACATCTCATCCAGTTGAGTGGATCGTCTATCGTCAATATTATTTATCGGCCGACCTCGCTCTTGCATAGGATCTTATTTTCATACTAATCTAACCGAAGTCACGAAGGAAAAAGTCACAGATTTTGCTGAAAACTCTTGAAGTAATCCAAAGTAATCCAGCTACTGACAAACAATTTCATTACCTGACTCGTCCTTAGATTTTCAATTAAAATAAGATTATGCGAGTGGATGTGTCTGAGAATGAGTACGTTTTTAGCATCAATCCTCCCAGGGTCGAGAATTTTACATAAGGTTATCTCGTTACGAAGGCCGAACATAGTTGACATCTCAACTCATCTTGTTATCGTCGCACATTGTTTTGATTACCAAGAAAATTTGAATGTCAAAAGTTCGAAATTAGGTGAGTGGATGAATATTTTAAATTGTTACGAAATTGATGCAACGATCAGTGCATTTACTTCTTTTTGTTTGTTCGTTGGAACTTCAATAATTCAATTTCAATGAAAACTCGATGAAATGATTTCTTTACGGTACTTGAAATTTTGTATACACTTGATGACGACTTGAGTATAAGATCCAAATAAAATTTTGTGAAGAAAAATTCGTGCAGTAATATTTTGCAAGTCCGCGATTTTTATCAATCTACATCCCCCCCCCCCCGAAGAGTGGGAATTATGCACTCAAATATGACCGTGACAAGAAATTCCAAAAATCAAAAATATATTCGTTCAGTTGTATTGTGGTAATAAGCACTTATGTAAAAATTGACCGCAATTCGGCGCTCTTTTTTGGAATAATTGAAGCTCCTTATTGGATGACTTTGGTGTTGCTATTAGATGGACTTTCTGATTTTTTCATGAATCATTCATGTTCTATTGGACAATTGCCAGCGAGATAAGTCAATTTATTATGATTGCTTCATCGTAGTCTTTGAACATTTTTCAATTTTTGAGTGAATATGGGCCCTACCTCATTTTACCGAGTTTCAAATCTTTATCTCGGATGTCGTGATTAGGCTATTCTCAAATATGCCTTGAAGATATCTCATAGCTTCAACACGCATACTTTCTCATCTGGACAAGACTCAGCTAGGGGATGAAAAAGTACGCCGCTAAAAATAGTCACGGGTTGCCAGAAGGAAGAAAGTAACCGATGAAAATTACACCAAAAACTGTCAATGGGATCTTGTTCTATGAGTTAAACAGATCAAAATTCCGTGTTGCAGTAAATCCTAGCTGCTCATTTGTTCGATTGGCGTGATATTGAATATTTCAATGGGAAATCCTATGTATTTCACATTTGAATGTATCTCACAATCAATGTTTCCCTCGATCAACACGCTGTATCGACCCATTCCATTCTTTTTCAACGTATCTGGGCTCATTTTGTAGATGTTGACAAGAGCTCAAAGATGAGCTAGATCATGTTCAGTTGTAGTCGAAGTGAGCTGAGATTTGCCATGCTCGAGAAGCAAAGATTCCATTCCTTCGAAAACGCAGGATTCTTCTCCTCAAAAGATCGTGACTCCTCGAGCTTCTAACTCCGACAGATCTCAATATTTTTCGACGTGCCTGGGCTCATTATCAAGTTCATCATGAGAACTATGGAACGGGTCGAAGTTTGTTGTATTTTCATGGATATGCTCTATTTACAAGGGGAGATTTTCTGTTTTTACAAGGGCCATATCTCATTTTTCGAGAACAAATCGAGGTTTTTCGAGCTCTTGATTCAGGTATATCTTCATATTCCATGGCACAACTTAGCCTACTCTGAAGTTCATTACCAGAATACTATCAAATAAGCTCAGCTGAGTGGATAAATATGAAGTTGCATCTGAATCAGGAGCTCGAAAAACCTCGATTTGTTCTAGAAAAATGAGATATGGCCGTTGTAAAAACAGAAAATTTCCCCTTGTAAATAGAGCATATCCATGAAAATATACAACATACTTCAACCTGTTCCATACTTCTCGTGATGAACTTGATGATGAGCCAAGGTACGTCGAAAAATATTGAGAACTGTCGGAGTTAGAAGCTCGATAAGTCACGATCTTTTGAGAAGAAGAATCCCGCGTTTTCGAGAGGATGAGATCTCTGCTCCTTGAGCATGGCAAATCTCAGCTCACTTCGACTACAACTGAACATGATCTAGCTCATCTTTGAGCTCTTGTCAACATCTACAAAATGAGCCCAGATACGTTGAAAAAGAATGGAATGGGTCGATACAGCGTGTTGATCGAGGGAAACATTGATTGTGAGATACATTCAAATGTGAAATACATAGGATTTCCCATTGAAATATTCAATATCATGCCAATCGAACAAATGAGCAGCTAGGATTTCGGGGAAAACGGGATTTTGATCTGTTCAACTCATAGAACAAGATCCCATTGACAGTTTTTGGTGTCATTTTCATCGGTTACTTTCTCCCTTCCGGTAACTCGTGTAGTCTAGCAGAATGCTCTTTCATAGCTACTAAATTCAACCACCACATAACAATTTTCGAAACACTTAAATGTTTTGATTTCTAATCATGACGAGAATATTTTTATATGCTTACTCAAGTTTTATTAAAAAATTTTTGTTGAGAGTTGATTAGATGGCGAAAGAGGACACGATATTATTGGAAACAAAAAAAGTGGAATGATATCGCTCTGTATAGAACATCAGTATTCTAGTACGATGGTCAAAATCTTTTGAAACTTTGAGAGTGTAATATTGGGATCTTAGGATGGCGCCAGTAAATTTTTTCTACCAAGTACTCAATCTTTCCAAAGAAAGAAACGAATATATTTATAAAGAAACGATTTTTGGAAATTGAAATCAAAGTTTGGCATTTTGACAACATTTCCTTGTTTTTATTATACTGAATGTGATTAACTGCGATCATTTTGGGACTGTATTTGAGATTTGGGCTTGACTTTCTACTTGGATACTTTTCAAGAAAATAGGTCCTATATCACTGTAAAAATTGTGCACTATACTTTGATTGAAAATGAAAGTCTTGAAGGATGTTACACTATTATATGTCTGAATGAATGATTACTATGACATGTACCCAAGATGAATGAATCCTGCATTAATACCAGGTAATGAGTCAGTTCGGCGTTGATACGACTTTTCACGGAAAGAACTCACATAATAAGAATAGTAAGGAGTACTTGGGCCATATATTTTGCCCAAACGTTTTCTTAAAGTTGGCCCCAGATGATGCCATGGATGGTCATGTGTGACTACAATTCATGATGAACTTTTTCGCGGGCACGCGTAATATTGAACCCCTGTGGAATGCAAATATATGGCATCGATAGACGGCGTAATCTATTTTGAAGAACTAATTTTGATAAGATCAGAGCACCAGAGGAACGACTGGAAGAAATTATTATATATTCTGAGTTTCCATGGTACTTGGGAGCAAAAGTTGGATATCGCATATACCAAGTGATTTTTTTCTATCTAACAATAAGTCGAAAGCGCGTGTCAGAACTGTCACGAGGATTCGAAATTCAGGTGTATCGACCGCGCACCGCATACTATTTTTTGACAAAATATGAGCGAGAGTGGAAAACCCATGCGAAAGAATACTTTCACGCATCAATGTGAAAAAAATCATTACAGAGCTTTCCTAGCGAGTTCTTAGTAAAACTGTTCAAAAAATAATCAGATTGAGTGTAAGTATAACATGAATTGGGACAAATAGATCCATTTCTGTCGTCCTTCCAAAAGTGAAATACAACTTTGATGGTGAACCGTTTATCCAGATTTCAATCGCTAATTTTTCAAAAAAAAAAAGAGCGAAACATTCTACACGTACGAACTAATCGTGTTCACCAGCCCAAGTCAACTTGTTTCGATCAAAAGTATGAAGAATCTTGTTTTGTAAACAGATTGCGAAAGATTTTGAGACATCAGGTGCTTATCCAATAAAATCAAAAGACATATATATCGATCAATTCATTTAAGAAATGGCGCAATTAGTACTACTACACGTTAAAAATGAATGAATCCTAGGGATTGCTCGGATTGGAGTGACAGTGAATTCAAACTCTGATTAGGTTTTTTCTCTTCAAATCTAACAGGAAAATGATTGAAATGAGAAGTTTCAACTGATTCCCAATCAAGACGGGATCAATTCCATGAATGATTTTGTTCGCACATCGATGTTTAGCATACTCGCCCTCATTTTATTCTACAAAAGAAGTGTTTTGCATCTGTATTCTGTATCGCGGACTCATCTGGAACTTTGGCAATAGTTTTTTTCTTTGTTTTTTTTTTTCAGTAAAAAGTTTATACCCGGAATTATGGACATCTGCAGCTTAGAACATTAGCATTGAGGATATATCTACCTACATATACTCTTTTTCAACATTAGATAACGTTAATATTTTTGGTTATCTTGGAAAAGCTTGACCGTTTAGGGTCTATCATTATGTTATCTTTTGGGTATATTGAAAAAAAAGACTAATTCAAAAGTATCAGCCGAATCCATCGCCCGAATTTCAAACTGTATTTTGGCCAGCCACTCTTAGATACGAGTCCTTCATTTTTTATTGACATCATACGGAAATTTGCTTAGCCCCCCTTATTCAAAATAAAGAATAAATAATCTAAATATTGGAAAAAAGAATCATACCAGCTACGGCATTGGTTCAAGAATTTGTAATTATTTAAATACGAATAGAAAGAGATCATATTGTAGTTATTATAAATTTCAATGCAGTTATTGATTCATTTGGAGAATTATTCGATCTCTAATGAACTCTGCGTGATCAACAAGGTGCGCGATCTGTCTAAACCTATTTTCAGCGCCATATTTTGCTGGCAACTAGGTATATTGCCAATAACAATTTTTATAAACAAAGAAGGAGAAAAACCAAAAATCCCCACCTGCGGAATATTTTTCTACGAATTTTAAGATAAAGTTCGTCGACATCAATGCAGAATTAAGCTCATTATAGCATTAATATAGCATTAAAAAATGTTGAACATTGTTCCCGCAACTGTGTGAGCTTCATACTCTGTATTGCATAGCTTGTTCTGAAAATTTGCAGAAAAATATTCCACAGGTTGGTGTAATTGGTTTCCTTCTGCATCGTTTTTTATAAAGTTGTTATTGACAATATACCAATTTGAATTGTTATAGAAGCGCCACCGTCGGTTCTCCTCAAGAAGAGGTGTAGGCATCAGATTGCATCAGATACTTATTAGCAGAAGACAGAGTCAATGCGTAACAGAAAAGGGAATGAACAACCGAGTTTTGTTCACTTTTGTTCTTGCAAGTGCCAAAACCAATACAGTCGAATACAATAATGTATAACAAGATTAGTTTTGTACAAACATCGGGTATTGGCAGGTCATACAATTTCTTCATCTCCTTGTGGAAAGGGTACATTTCATCGAGCTTTTCATTCACCATTTATTCTGAGACCAGTACACAAGTTGGTGCCGTTTGGCCCGTTAGCGGTTATAGCACCTCGGGTCGCAAGATTAAACCTTCAAGAATCCGAAAACAACTTCGAAATCAGTCCCAGTCATTCTTATGGGTCCAACATAAAAGTACTTGAGGATATTTCATTGCTTAGACGTGAATACCTGGGGCACAAGCATCGTTTGTGCTGGCAAAATGGAAAATAGAGTGAGTACGCTTACCTAATAAATCTTCTTAAATTCGCAGATTGATTCTTGCAAAGAATGTAAACATTGATTTAATTCTTGAATACAGAGAAAGCGACTTAAAAGTGATTCTGCAACCATTCAAACTACTGATCAAGATCGATTTCTTGATTTTGATTCGATCAAACGTAACCTAATTTCTCGAGGAATGCCACTTCCATGTTGGACATTCAGTATTTCACAAAATGACGATAAGGTTGAGCTCGCTTGTTTGCATCCCAATCTGAGTTTCGTAGACATAACGTTCAATATTCTCCGAAACATGGAAATTGAGGTAATTTGTTATGTTATCGATAATCGCACAAAGTGTCCACCGAACAAAATTTTCGCATGGTTTCATCTCGATTTCGTACATTACAGGCTTCCAATCCGAAAGGAACTTCAACAGTAACTATTGATAAAATTGAATGTACCACTTTTGATGAGTTCTTGGCGAAAATTCAAGTGGAATACGAGAAATTGCCGCTTCGGTGCGATGGGCACAGTTGGCTCGATGGTTGGGATGACAGGTAAATGAATTAGATTTGATCTTCTGGAATCATTTCTCATACTTGTTTTTCACTTCCACTTATTTTTAGGTATGTACAGTGTGCATTGTAGAGTTTCTATCAAAATGAATAAGAGTGATGAGATTGATGAAGATTATAAGAATTATGATGATAACTTTTTCAGGGAGCTCGAGTCATAATTATACCCTCCGGTCTCATCAGTCTGCCTGATAAGAAGAACAATGAAGAATACTGGGCAAGAGTTCATAATATTGAAAAGGAAGGGATTTTATTCAACATAAGCATCGAATTGGCTGAGTCAAGCGTACAAAAAAGTAAGTCATGCAGAAACTATTCAAGGTTTTACTTTTTGCCTTTCCTGTAATAGTAATAAGTTTGTGGGTTCTTGGATGAGAGAATGTAATGGACCCCATGCATTTTGACAATTCGGCAAAATTAAGTTGCGGTTCTGTGAGACACCATCAATTTCAGCTCAAAAAATCCTTCACTCCGAGATTTGGAAATAGATCTTATTAGGTTTGTCACTATCTACGCTATTCTACTCATACTTTACTCGAATAGCAATCGAATATACGTTGGACTAAGCAAACAAGAAGGATTGGAACATTCGAGGATTATTTTCTATTTTATTCTTGCCCTTTCTACTATAGTAATGTGTTGATGGGTTCTCAATATTATTAAAAGATTTGATGTACAGTGAATCACACTTTTTCAGTCCTCAGTGCATTTTAACAGTGTAAGTAGCAGGATTGACTTCTGGATTTGTACACACCATTAATTTTGAGTTTAGAAAGTCTTTGACGATAGAATTTTGCATCCAAGTGATGGAGAAGTATCTTGATTCAAACCTTGTACATTTTTCGTTAGAAAAACATTACTATCCTCACAAGTCGAGCTTTGCTGGATTAGACTCTAATCATTTCAATGCAGATCTTATTTTGATAATTGAATTCTCTTAAACGTTACTTTATGATTAGCTTATCTGCACATTTTGCTGAAAAGATGCATTCACTTGATCAGTATCCATTATAATTTTAGCATCCCAGTTATTGTAATAGATAAGCAATCCAATCTAACATCATAAGTATAATGATTTAAATTTGAGAAAAGTATTATTAGTCGATATCTGCCAACCTATTATTAATTTTGTCGTCTTCATTCATAACTATCTGCGTATTTTTCCTCCATATTTGAGAATTTATAACACTCAAAACAATACTGGAAAAACATATTATTTCACAAATAACATAAAATAGGTTACAGAGCCCTACAATGTATTTTAGAGGAGTAAAACCGTTTTTTGGTAATTTTCAAGATTTTTTGAGTGTTACCTTTCCATAATCAATGAATAAACATATGCAAGCAAGTAGTTCATCATCATACGAACCGGAAGAAATAGAATTGAAAAAAGTCAAAATATATTTATGAACAAAGCCATGACTTCTAGATATTTCAACTCCTTAGATTTTCAAAAAACAACCAAGAAGATAACCGTGAAACCTCGAGGTTTTCTTTAGCAGTAGCGCAGTACACAGCTTATATTAATAAGAAACTGTCTGGTGTAACACGTTTGTCTTCTGGCTTTGATCGTTTAGGTTTCAACCAATAATGAGCGTGCGATTGCATTGAATTTTCATATCCTCTGCATCTCAGTATATAAGGTAAGTGTATTCAACATGTCCCTATGTTACGGATCTTAGGAATGCGCGCTCGTTGACATCCCTGCAAATGTTTTCCACGATTGTTATGTTCAAGTATAAGACGCAATAGGCATCTCGCTTTTTTCCTGACCCCTCAAGTAAAGATTGTGCATTTTAGAGCAATTTTAGTTCAACATTGTGCAGTTCAAGAAAAATAGTTAAAAATATGCCGACCTTGAGCAAATTTTTCCAAAACCGATGAGTGGCTTCAAAATAATTTCAAATGGTCGAAAATTTGATGAGCTGCACATGTGCACGTGTGCAGCTTGTCGAATTTTAGCCAGAACCAGACGGATTCCGTCAAGTTTTGCTTTATTCAAATCAGTAATTCTCTGACGTGAGCCCTTAATTTTCACTCAAGTTCGATCAGCTGTACATGTGCACTGCATATGCCTCGGCATATGCACATCGAATTTCGGCCAAAGCCAGACGGATTTTGTCGAGTTCTGCTTTGGATAACCCGGTAACGGAGGATTTAAATCGTCCAATCTCTGCTCAAAATCTGATGAGCTGCATATGTGCACGTGTGCAGTGCATATATGCGCAGTGTGCACTGCGTATGCATTATTTGTGGACACACCCTCATGTCCTAATGCTATATTAGTATACGTAAGTCCAAAGGGACCAAAAAGTTAGCAAAATAATTATTATCGAGCATACCCGTAATAAGTACACCATTCGATAGGGGCTGCATAGACCACCCCGAAAATACGACCCTTTTTAATTGTCCATCCAAGAATCATCGTTGAGACTTGATTGTGGCTCTGTATAACAACTGGAAAGGGTCGTGTTTTCGGAGTGGTATATTCAGCCCTTATCAAATGGTGTGCTTATTACAGGTAGGCTCGATAATTATTTTGCTAACTTTTTGTTGCATAACGGCTGCTAGGGATACTCAGGGTCTCTAGTGGTTGCCAGTCTTTTGCCTAAAATGTTACCCGATGGTTATCCTTTTAAAGTCATGAAGTTACTCTATGGACGTCCTGATAGTTATCCAAATGCTTACCATTCCGTTGAACGATAAGGAACCCTGAAAGTTATCCATTCAGGTTGTCCAAGATATTCAATTTTTGGATGACCGTCCGTGACATGCTTGGTTAACTAAAATAGTCACTCTTTGGATATCCCTCGATTACAAAAAACCTTATCCATTATTACAAGTGATTTTCTATAAAAAATATGAAAATGTAAAGTGCAGTTATTTATTATGCCTCCCAATTTGGTATACGTGATTATTCCATTTCAACACATATTTTGAGTTTCTTTGCACATATGTCGGTTATTACTTCATGATGTATGGCATACTTCACTTTATATCATTACATTATAGGGTGAAGGCACTAGTAGCCGCACTCTTGAGAAAAATTCCATGTTTTTAATTTTACTGGAGATCCAGGTATGACTCTATGCCTTCAAAACCTCAACTCATATATGAGGCATTTCGGAGCATTTCTGCCAGATGCGTCACCGGGGGGGTGTGGAAAAATTCTAAAAAAATTTTTTCCACTAGTACTATGTTTAAATAGTACAAAAAAAATTTTTGCAGATTCTTTAAACCCTCCAATGGCTCCTGGGGCCCATAAAAAGTCCATTTTAGATCCCTTTTTAGCCTATTTTGGAAAAATTATAGCTCCGACGCTAGGCTCAATATTTTTGGACCCGGGCGTGTTTTCTTTCTGAGAACTAGTTCTTTTGAGAAAAAATTGTCCGCCATTGATTATTGAGTCTAGCGATTTGTAGTGGCTATTTGCTGTGAGCAGATTTTAGCGATTTTTGGGTCTTCTTCCAAATGTTCTAGCTCCTACCTCCTACTATACATGTCATAACTGTCTTTTACCAGTGATCATTTTAAAGGTCTTGGAAATACCTACAATTTGACCACTGGTAAAAGTCGATTACTGTACTTTTTCTAGAAGTTACACTGATTATAAGCTGAGCAAATTCCTAAAAATGCCAAACTTTTAGCTCAATTTGCAAAAATCGTTTTTTTATTGTCGACCTTATGAGTATGCGAATATGTTCTTCAACACAAGAGCTACCAATATCGACAAGAATCTCGGTGGAGGAATCATCTCCTGATTTTTGGCGTACGTTCAAAAATACAGTTTTTTGACTTTTTGCTTAAAATCCCGAATTAGGCATAGCTCACATATGAGGCTCGTCGATCTAGATCAATTGATTCATTTGCTACCTATCATACTAATCCTTTGATTGCTCAGATAGTTCTACTAAAGGACCAAAATTGCCCAATGAAATTTGATTATGAAAACTACTTCTTGACACACATGCCCGGTTCTCTTGAGTTATTTGAGCAGTGCACTACTCAACTTGAGTTATTGAAAACCAGTACTTTATTCGAGTCAGTTACTCTATACGATGTGCTCATAGGAAAAGATATAATTCATCTTGTCAATAATGAACAAGTTCTGGCTATCTTAAATTCCCCAAAGATCAATGAAACGTTCAATATGTACTCATTCAGACTCAGATATTGTCTCATGATTCCTGGAGCAAAACCAGCTCTCATGGATGATGCCACTGGAGCACTAAGGAAACTTCTAAGATCTTACTTTGATGGACACCTTTCTATCCTTCAAATCATTCTGTCAAAACTACAGAATAAAGATCTGATCAAATTAAGTAGTATGATTAAGCAATAGCTATATCAAGACTGTCCCCATATCCTTGTATTCTGTATTGTTTTGCGTCCATCGTCCATCAATAAAGAACTCTGTAAATAGAATTGCCGATGTCGTGGAAATTTCTTTAGAAACTAAAAGAGCGTCTTTTGATGAATTGCCAAATCGCAGGAAATATATCAAACTTTATTGAAAACAGTAACGCATAGCGTTCTACGGATTAGAATTTTTTCAAAGAATAATACTGTGCCCGCCAAAATGCATGAAACACGAGTTCCTTTACTAAAACAGCGATTACTCGGACGTCCTCGGACAAAATCGTTTTTTAAAGATTACCCTACGGTTTTTCGCGTCCGAGTTACAAGCGATCAAAAGAGAGCAAATTCATACGAGTTGAGGGTAGCGGAGATACAAAAAAATGGGTAATCTACGATATCGGCGTAAAGTCTTTGTAAATTGATAAAATATGAATCAGTTATGTTCAAAAAGTACTTGAAACGACTTCAGACAGCTTGAAGAAGAAAAAGCTCATACCTCTAGATCACCAGTATCCTCGACCCGCACCAACTACTTACTCTTTATGCCAGATCACTCGTAACTCGGGTGAAAAAACCGTACAGTAATGTATAAAAAACAATTTTGTAGGTCTTGAAAAGAGCTACAAGATCCTTCAAGGATTTTTGCTCTATCATAATTTCCCAATGAATGGTCGATGATTGACTGAAATAAAAAATTTTTCACTTTTCGGAGCCAATGAAAATCATGAATTTCGCGTTAAAAAATGTTTTAAGGGACATGGATTGATAGTTTTTTCTGTCATCTTTCGAATGCTTTATGTAAAATTGCCGTAGACCCAAGGAATCGCTGTTCAAGTAAAGCAATCCATGTTCCATTCATTTTGGCGGGTACTGTAAGTCAACAGAAGCAATAAAGGTATTTCAATATTTTAGTCTGATCCTCGCCTAGTTGTTCCATTGGCCAACTCGATACTTGTATTGGATTCGCATCGGAGCTCATTTTTCTCCTAACATGTAATACAAAGTTTAAGAAGGAAAGAATTACTGAATTGGAGAATAATCTAATCTTTGATGATCATTCTTAACTCATTCTAGTTTTTCTATTGAAATGACAGCAAGTGAATCGACGCATCTGTGAATAATAATGGGTTCGTATATGAGCACAGCAATCGAGTATCGATTATTATTCTTCCAGAGGAGTCGTACAGTTTTAAAAACTATCACCATGAAGTTCGAACAAAGTTGACATATCACTTGTCATCCTCAGTTACTTCTTCAATTACCCATTGGTAATTTTGAAAAGAACTTGTAATATCAGAAGTTTGGGTACATCTCAGCGACCGCTGAGGTAACCAGTTGGAGGAAAAGAAAAAAAAATATCAGAAGTTTGGAAATGGGATGAATGGATGAATATTTCATGTAAGCTCGCATTTAAGTTCTAACAAAATTGATGTAGATTAAGATCCAGGAATATTCTTATTTTATTTCATTCGTTGGAACTTTACTAATTGAATTTCCGTATTAAAGAATCAAAATGATTCTCGTTTTATTACTAATAAGGTAAGTGTACCCAACTTGCTCCCATATGCCGATCTCGGGGATGGGCACTCCTTGGCCTCCCGGCAATTTTTTTTCACGTTTGTTATGTTGAAATATGAGAAAATAAGTAGTTTGCGTCGACCCCGAGTTATCCCTGCGTTCTCCAAAAAATGTAAAGTGATTTTTCCATTTTTCGTGATTGCTTAGCTAAGAAAGCAACGAGGGAATTGCGTTCAGTAAAATCGGTGCCAAATTCTTTGAGTTCAATCAATCTTAACGCACCTTAGCGCATTCGATTCCTTGTTTCAAGACCTTCAAAATCCATTTTTCAAAATTGCAAAATTTGAATATGGAGCTGTTTTATGTGCAAAACACGGAGACGATTCGTAAACAAGGATGCCAACATCGGAGTGTACCTAACATGCCCCCATATGTTTATCTCGAGAGGGCATGCAGTACGACTTTTTTTTACAACTCAGAACGTGTTTATCACGTCA
This sequence comes from Eretmocerus hayati, assembly GCA_029851415.1. NCBI lineage: Eukaryota > Metazoa > Arthropoda > Insecta > Hymenoptera > Aphelinidae > Eretmocerus > Eretmocerus hayati. Next base: position 22,001,995 of record CM056742.1, read on the forward strand.
AAATAGGTCAGAAATAGTGTTTCGAACCAACGAAAAGCTCCAAATGTGCGTGCACGGCGATAAAAACACTTTATCGCCGATTTCCATCGTTTATTTCGGAAGAATTGAGACAGTTCGGCTCCAATTGATCCAAATTGGACGTAGTTTAGTGCATTTTAAAGGTCTTTAAACAAGCTTCAAAATGAGCTGAAGCGCGTTGAAAATCGTTGAAGTAAACCAAAATTATTAAGAAAAAGGCTTAATGGGGGCAAGTTGGGTACACACTTTTGTAAACTCCCAAAAATCATCTTTCGGGAGAATCAAAATAGTTTGGCTCCAGTTGGTTCAAATTGGATGTACCTCAACTTATTTTGAAGGTCTTAAGACAAGCTTTGAAATGAGCTAAGGTACGTTGGAAAATATGAAGATGGGCCAAACTTATTAGGAAAATGGCTTAATGGGGGCAAGTTGGGTACACTGACCTTATATACTTGAGATTCATAATGACACTTTGTGACTACTCGAGTATTAGGATTGACCGAAATTTTGTGAAAAGAGATATAACGTGCGCTGGCACTTTGCACGTATGCCTGACTTTGATCTGTTGTCTCCGATACTCCCCCCTCCCCCGTCCACCCCTCTCAGAAGAGCAAAATGCATGCGCTTCATATGCCCGTGATAGGAAATTCCAAAAACCACAATTATATACATTAGTTCAGTTGTCTTACAGTAACAAACACTTCTGGAATAGAATAAATTGAGCACTTCATTGGTTTCCCCAATGTATAAGCATGTTTTTCTTCGTAGGAAGTATCCATATGATCTGAGCTCCTTCAAAGATGAATCTAGTATTCATGCCAGCAAGATGGGTTATTCCGACTACAGTGAACTCTCCCTTAATGCACACCTCTCAATAATGGACAATTTTTTTGCGACCAGCAGAAGTATAGCCACGGACATCTGATTAGCCGATATCTTCGCATAGCGGACAGTTTTGATGCAATCGGAGACCGTGGGCCGGAGGTAACGAGATTAATCGGTTGTAGTTGCTCAATCTATCCTGGTCTTCGATCCTTTCTCGGTTTTAGAGATATAAAACCTACCTCATTTTACCAAGATTTAGATCTCTGACTCGGATGTCGAGAGTGATTGAAACTTAGAAAATCCCTCATATCATTGAAGATATGCTCAATTCAATAACTGAAAAAATTAGGCATTGATGGAAATTGTATCTTACTGTGAAAAAATGTGAAACGATCGTGGCTAGAGTGTTTTCGAACTCATCTTGAAAATTATCTTATTGAGTTCACTGGGCACTCTTTCCCGTTCGGAGCACATTCTATTCAGATTATGTAGAGCAAACAGCGTATGCTTTGTCTTGCTCACGGCAAAAAATATTTTCTATCATTAACTCCACCGTAATAATAACATTTTAAGTTAGAATGATAAATTAGATGAATCAAGTTTCTCATTGTAATTTATTGATATATCGGAAAGAATATTTTTTTAACATCACGGAATTCGCAACGCGATTTTCGGCACCCTAATGAACTGGATGGTTCTTCCATGACCGGTAATTTTCATGAAAAATTATGTCTTTATAGCTGGTCCACGTAATTCTGCAGGCGTTGCTGCTGATCGGAGCCCAAACAGGATTGAGTAAATTGAAAAGAAATACGAATTATTTATTTATTACACGAAATATTATCATTTTTCTCGTTATTCAGGAAATCTTGCTCTACTTCTGTCCACTTTCTTCTGCATATGAGAAGTTCCGTGGGAACTTGAGTGCTTATTGGGGAAAAAGACAATTATCATCGATGTATTTTCCGGTGCTTTTTTGGCTCGATTTACACTTGATGTGGTCTGTCCTTCTTCCAGTCTTATATATGGTTGTGAAGCACCGCGTGGTGTGGCTCGTTCGAGATTTGTGCGAGCAAACTCGTCAAGTATCATGAATATATTGAACATCAAATTCCATAGCTACTAGAACAAAAAAAGTTTTTTTGGGTACCTCGCGAGCTAGTAGGTACATTTCGTGGCGCAATTTTGCCCTCAATTTTACATCCTCCGCTTTCTTCAATAAAAGTGAATTATCCTCGTCCCAGGCTTTTTCGCAGTAATATTCTCTCAAAGTTCATCGCCAGGCGCAAATTTTCCAACCCCCATCGAAGTATCGAAAAAATTAATTTTTACACTTTTGGGAGAACTTTTTCGCGAGAATCAACTTTTGAGCAGTTCCACGTAAAATAAATGGTCGATAAAACATAATGTTCCGGATCGTCTGCGCATGACTTTTCACCAATTTTATACCTCAAAATATGGAAAACAACCGGTCACCAGGACCCCGAAAACTGTTTTTACGCAACTGGTGCGCAAATTGATTCAACTTGTATATGGAGTAGTTTGATCATTCATATTCATGTTTGATGTTGATTTAACTTGTGTTTCTTCTTCGGTTAAAAAAGTACTGACTTTTTCTCACTAAACCAGCTTTAGTTGAAAAACGAAGGAAGATATCAACACGCGGTGGAACGCATTCAAAAGCCTAGACAAAAACTTATCGAAATGAGTTTTGAAATTCTCTTTTGGAAGTAATTGGACATATACATATATGGGGAATTCCGTGAATATCGTGATACAATTTTTTTTCTTAAAAACAATATCACGAAAAAATTTTGAAACCCCCCTTTTTCAAATAAAATTTGATGCTCTATCCGAAAAAAATATGTTCTGAAGAGAGTTTTGACGTCCCATGTGAGTTTTAGGCAATTTTTCGCGATAAAACTTTTCAACCAATCAGAGCGCGTCAGTTTTTTGCACATGCGCGTAATCTTACTGAAGGATCGAGTGGAGACCTTGCGCAATCGATAGCCCGTGATATTTCCTTCAAAATGACAACTGGTAAAGTTCATTTTGAAACTAATTCTGAGCTCAGGAAGGGAAAAAGAATTTTAAGTATCCCGATTTGCAGTTACCTGTACCTACCCAATGGTCGGATCCACCGTTCCGAAATTCTCGAGTGAAATGCTGACACGAGTCCCGCAATCTTCTCCAGCCTTGGTGTTCCCTTGAAAACGTTGCCTGGAGGATCTCTATAGTCTACATGCATCAAAGTAAACTTCTCCAGGAGTCATTTTGAAGGAAATTCTACTAGCTACCGATTGCGCGAGATCTCAATTCCGTAAAATGACGTTCATGCGCAGGAAACTGAAGCGCTCTGACTGGTCGAAAAATCGAATCGCAAAAAATTGCCCAAAACTCACTTTGGACGTCAAAACATTCTTCAAGACATATTTTTTCGGATAGATCATCAAATTTTCCCTGAACATAAGGGTTTTCAAAATTTTTGTGTGATATTGTTTTTGAAAAAAATTAAATAATGATTTTTCCACCGCGGGATTCCCCCTATATATGCCCAATTACTTCCAAAAAAATATTTCAAAGCTCATTATGATAGGTTTTTGTCTCAGCTTTCGAATGCGTTGAACCATGCATTGATATCTTTCTTCGTTTTTGAAGTAGAGCTGTTTTAGTGAGAAAAAGACAGAACTTTTTTGACCGAAAAAGAAACATGAGTTAAGGGCATGTGAAAGCCAACTTTTACCGACGACCCTAACCATTGACAAATCGATTTTTCTCCCGAGTTCTACGGTGAATCTCAAAAAAGTGATTCCAAGTATGGAAGCTTTAGAATCAGATCTATCATTCAAAAAAAGAATCGAGTTGATCGGTTGAATATTGCCTTCAAACTTTGGTTTCGAAGTTGACCATTGCCTGAAAAAATACTCACACGCCTGACTTCGAAACCAAAGTTTGAAGGCAATATTCAACCGATCAACTCGATTCTTTTTTTGAATGATAGATCGCATCCGAAAGCTTCCATACTTGGAAGTACTTTTTCCGAGATCGTCCTCAAATAGTTCAGAAAATGATCAGAAGTATGACTTTTCCGAAGGCCCATGAGCTGTGATTTTGGCTGAGTCGAGGCAAGGTTGGGTTAGGTCCTCTACCGCCCACACCAGCTGTTGTTATTGTTTTGAATGAACGGTGATGGACTGTCGTGAGTTGTCGCGCGGTACTTATATATTTGACTTGCACATAATAATAATCAGGAACAGAAAATTCATTCGTTGGAAAATTTTATGAAAAATAGTAATAACTTTGTTCATATCTGAGGAGAACCAATCCAAGTATTGACAATCTGAGTGACAATCCTGTTTCTTGAGGCAATTACTTGCTCCTTGATTTGAAAAGGAGCAAGTAATTGCCCTTTTCTTTATCTTTATTGATATTGATCTTAATCTTTATTGATATTGACATCCAAATCTAAGCCTTTCGAGGTATGAAATTGTCTTTCGTGGACATCAGAAATCTTTATACAGAATGTGGAGTTAGCATTACCCAAGATATAGATGAAGTTATGTACTTGAAAACAGATCAGAGGAGGAACCAGTTGATCGATGAACTGAGAGGAAAAGCATGCATCCACCAAACTTGCAAAAAATGCTATACATGAGATAGCTCATCAGAAAGGTTTACAACCTTTCGGTCTCACCAAACTCTATCTATTTGTGCTAAGAATATGTATTGATGCAGCTCAGAATGTTCCTGTGATGTCGAGGCCTTCAGATGATTTCAGAGCAAACTAATGATTCTGTTTTGATGTTTCAACTACAATATGTCTAAATACTCGATGAAAATAGCAAGCACGGGTAAGTCTTAGAGCAGAACTAAATATTTGGAAATTGCAATAAGCTTCAATTTGTATCTACTAAAATCTCTATACTATAGAGGGGTGAATCCACATTCATTCATTTAGATCTATTGAGAATTAGAGCTTAATCGTGGAAATTTTGTGACTTGAGTTGAAAAGTCACAAGGTGGATTTCACTCTACAAAGAATGAAAGTGATGAAATTGAGTATCTTATTGTCATGAGTTGACCTCTGGAACATATTTGATTGATCTCACCATGCTACTGAAGGTTTCAACTAGAATATCTTAAAATTACCAAGATCAAATGGCACACCCGGGTGACTCTTAGAGCAAAAGTAAATGAGTGGTCATTGCTATGAGATCCAACTTTTGTCTGCTGAGATCCCTGTATTTTAGAGGGGTGATTTCATATTCACTTTTTTTAATCTATTGAGAATTGGCTTAGTTGTGGAGTTTTTGTGACTTGAAATTGAAAAGTTACTTGGTAAATTCCATTATACAAAGAATGTAGTGATGAAATTGAGATTCTTTTTGCCAGGAGTTGACCTCTGAATCATGTTTAATTGATTTCACCATCCTACTCCAGGTTCCAACTAGAATATCTTGGAATCACCTGGTCCAAATGGAGCGCCCGGGTGAATTTTAGAGCAAAAGTGAATTAGTGGACATTGCAGTGAGCTCCAATTTGTGTCTCCTGAGGTCCCTGTATTTTAGAGGAATGATTTCATATTCATTTGTTTCAATCTGTTGAAATTTGGCCCAGTTGTGGAACTTTTTTGACTTGGAATTGGAAACTCATAAATTCCATTATACCATGAATTCATTGGTGGAATTCAGAATCTCATTCTTAGTTGTGTGCCTTCATATTAACTCTGATCAATCTCATCATTCTTTTCAAGGTATCAACATGAATACCCTAAGATATTTGTTCAGAATAGCTCGCTTGAGTGACTTCGAGAGCAAAAGCTGATCTTGAGTATGCCACGAGCTCCCTACCATGTCTGTTGAGATCTTTGTATTCGAGAGGTGAGATTTCATCTTCATTTTAAGGTATGTCATGAATGTATGTACTCCAATGTCTACATAGCTTCTATCTGTATTTACCAATTTCTAGCTGTTTGATATAAATCATGAACTTTGGATACTAAAATTTTTGGAACAGGTTAACTTTGTGGAGTTGCTTTGCATGAAATTCTGGAATTGTTTTGAGTCCCAAATAGAGTCAAATTTGTGTCTACAATCTGAATGGATGCCATAACATGAATAGTGATACTATCACAATGAATCCTTTTAGGTACAGCGATAACATGAATACATGACTTTGGCCAATAAGAGGCAGCGATGTGTCAGAATCACTACACATTTGAACAGGTTTTCTCTCCTTGGAACTGACAAAACAGCTCAAGAGTGTGTAGAGATGTGCATTCGAGTAATTGCTTAGAAAAAAAGTTACCGAGGAAGATATTCCTGCAGAAACCACTTCACTAAAAATGAATACACATAGTACAAAAATGTGTACACACACATAGTACAAAAATGTGTTTTCAAGAGTAAAAGTGATGGTTCAACAAAAAAGCCACATAAAAAATATACTTGAATGCAAGTATATACAAAAAAATGTGAGCCCAGCAGAATTATCACTAGATGTCACATAAAAAATATACTTGACAGTATATAAAAAATGTGATTAGGAACCTTCATTTTTTACATCAATAACTCATCCAGTGTACCTAGAAGATAGCTATTCAGTCATGAATCTACGTATGCATCAATAAGCATGACGCAGTTATTATGACGCAGAGGAAGGGGGGAGGATTCTCACCACCCCTCCCCTCCCTTATAATATATTCATATATGTAACATCTAACCCAACCTCCCTTACCCTTAGTACGGTCCGCTCGGTCGGTAAAAGTCGGCTTTCACATGCCCTTAAATCAGTTTGCTGACTAATTGCGTGGAAAAAGTTTTGGGGTCCTAGTGACGAATTGTTTTTCATATTTTGAGGTATAGAAGTGGTGAAAAATTATGCGCAGACGATCTGGTGGAACATCATGTTTTATCGACCATTTATTTCACGTGGAAAATGTTGGTCAGGCCTATTGATACTGATGCGACCATTGAACGCGAGATTACAGAATCTGATGTCCTAGTCGGATTTTTTAGAAGTATTAGATGGTGAAATAGAAATCTGAGAACCTCAAGAATGTAGCATTGAATTGTTTAGCCGTGAGATCAATTGACTGTCAAAATGTCAGGTCCGTTGTTTCAAAATATCAGATACGGGCAGCCTTCCGTATTCGCGGTTAATGCGTACATCGGAGATGCCGCGAATACCGAAACCGCAAGTACGGGGACCTTGTGCTTATGGGACTTTAGAGATTAGGTACATCAGTGCATCAGAAGGTGCCCAAAACCGATAGAGAACTTGAAGAAAATACTCAATTAGTTAAAAGATTCTTGTATGTGAATCGGGACAATTCTGCAGAGAAAAATCAAGGTAGTATGAGAGGTGATCCAAATTTCCCCGCAAGTACTAGTAAAATTGTGTAATAAAATCGATTTTGAGTTTGATCAAAATAGGTTCTTGATAAGAGATCATGATCACTTCAATTTTGTGTTGGGAAATGATTGGGTCTCTTCCGAAGAACTTATCAACGATGTTTTGCATTTCACTCAGGAGTCTGAAATGAGATTAGATTCCCGAACTTCGCCGGGATTAGGCTGTTTTTCTTTTGAAGGAGGAGCTATGACTTTGATATCTAATAGAGTTTTAACTTCATCACTAGCAAATCGATTTTCGAAAACGATAATACATGATAACGGTTTGAACATACGCTCAATTCAATGCTCGAAGTTGTTTTGGAACGCCTCATTCGTATATCGATGATTGATCGATTTCAAGATCTGAGTTATTTCAAAAAGCCTGAATCAAACCGCGAATACGGGGGCTAGAACCCGCAAATAATGAGGAATGCCGCAATTGAGGGAACCGCGAATATCGAATTCCGTGAGTAATAGGGGAACCGCGAGTACGGAAGGCTGCCTGTAATGCCTTTTAGAACCTCTGTAAGTGAGATTTGGAGTTACCACATTTTTGACCGAAATATTTAGAAATTTCCCGGAAACAACTCATACTTCTCGATTCAGAGTCTCTAGAATAAATTCTTCTTTTTATTTTGTTTATTTTACTGTCATTAATTGAGGGTGCATTCAGTTTCCTAAGAACACATTGATGTTACACATTGATGAATAAATAAGCTCGCAAATAGAAATATCAGACACAAAGTAATTAGCTATTGAATTCTTTATTTACATACCTGATTATACAGTTTGAATACATTGACATAGCGGATTGTAATTCTCTTAATATTAATCATCTCATACAATCAAATAAAATTCATTCTATTATGTACATGGGAATATTCTACAAAACACAATGAAAATTTCCGCTAATCATTCGTGCAACATGTACGCATGATACACATTTCAAAAGAACCAATTTTATAAATACATGGATACTTATGAGTCATTCTTTTTATTATCACCAGGTTTTTGGTCGATGGTCAGGGATTTTTCTGTAACTTTAGGTACATGTTAAACATGATGAAAAAAGATGAAAAGCATAGTTTATAGGCCCCAAAATTCATCCGTGCGGGCTTGACGCGGTATTTTCGTTTTTAAAATTTGCAAAAAAATCGACTTTTTCATTTTTTGATTGATTTTTTACGGATGTAAGACACATTGAAAAATTTCTTCCAAACACATATTTCGACGTAAAAAAAGCTGAATTTTACGAAAAAAATACTTTCAAATGTGAAAAAGGTCAACATAACCTCAAAAAAGTAGTTTTTCTGCATAAAAACGTTTTTTTGGCCCTTCAGTCAGATTTTATCTCAAATTCAATATTTTTATCGGATTCCTCGTCAAATTTTACGTCGAAAACCGTTCTTAAAAAGTTGGGACTCAGATGGGATTGGCCGCTATGATTGTAACCTTAGGAACAGGGTCATAAAAATAGTGCTGAATTACGTGGTTTTAGAGGGAGACTTATTCCACTGGACAACGAAACTGTGGGTTAGGGATAGTGCGTTGACCGGACAATGACTTTTTTGTGTATTTTTTGACGTAGAAACCGAATCCGAAACCAGTTTTGCACCTAGCCATCAGGAATTTTTTCAAATCGCGAAATAGTGAGCTTCTACAAAACTGCGTTTTCAGCGTTTTTTGCAGATTTTGTAGATATGAAATTTAGATGGTGCAACGTTGCAGCGGGCTTTGAGCGTACTCGAGTTATGATTTCTCGCGTATTTTGACCTGCTGAACACGATGACAGTACTCTAAGAAAGGTAGGATGCGTTCGAGACCAGTCGTAAGATGATTCGTCGAGTTGCTATCAGTGAAATTTGCCTGATTTTGCTATAAATTTCCAAACGCTCACGAATTCGATCAGAAACATCTTTTCACAACTCACGAGGGCGTATTTTCTTCGTTTCCATGTATACAACAAGGGAGAAATATTCGTAATATCCCAAACATAGACTAGGCCATCGTACAGATTTCACAACAAAAAAGGATGAAGCATTTTTTTTAGGTGAGCTCATGCCTCCTCATGGTGAGTCAAATTTCAAGTTCTCTTGTCTAACGTATGTACCTTTGAGATTATCCAAATGATCCCCTTTCAATCACACCTGAATGGTGTATCTAACTCCGGATGCTTAGATCCAGTTGTTTTGGAATGGAACTATTGAGGTGCCCACATAAGCTTGGGATGGAATACAATGTAAACATGATTGACAGGATCTTAATGATATATCGAGGTTCACTTGATATTACCAAAGTATAGATCTCCGAAATTCCAGATATCGTGCCATGGTAACAGAACAGGACTACGCAAACAACGGTTTCCGAGGGACGTAGGGAAAAGAACTCACGATTTGACTCATCACGAGGAGGCTTGAGCCTTTTCCAGATAATGCTCAGAACGCGTCTTGCAGAATAGTACATGCATACTGGTCCCATCCGTCCTTGGGCTATTGAAAATAACTTTCCCCCGTTGTATACATGAAAACGAAGGAAATACGCCATCATGAATTGCGAAAAGATGTTTCTGATCAAATTCGTGAGCGCTTGGAGATTTAGTGCAAAATCAGGCAAATTTTGCTGATAGCAACTCGAAGAATCATCTTACGACTGGTCTCAAACGCATCCTAGCTTTTTTAGAGTACTGCCATCGTGTTCAGCAGGCCAAAATACGCGAGAAATCATAATTCGAGTACGCTCAGAGCCTGCTGCAACGTTGCACCATCTAAATCATATATCTACAAAATCTGCAAAAAACGCTGAAAACGCAGTTTTGTAGAAGCTCACTATTTCGCGATTTGAAAAAATTCCTGATGGCTAGGTGCAAAACTGGTTTCGGATTCAGTTTCTACGTCGAAAAATACACAAAAAAGTCATTGTCTGGTCAATGCACTATCCCTAACCCACAGTTTCGTTGTCCAGTGGAATAAACTCGGGAATAAGTCTCCCTCCAAAACCACGTAATTCAGCATTATTTTTATGACCCTGTTCCTAATGTTACAATCATAGCGGCCAATCCCATCTGAGTCCCAACTTTTTAAGAACGGTTTTCGACGTAAAATTTGACGAGGAATCCGATAAAAATATTGAATTCGAGATAAAATCTGACTGAAGGGCCAAAAAAACGTTTTTATCCAGAAAAACTACTTTTTTGAGGTTATGTTGACCCTTTCCAGATTTGAAAGTATTTTTTTCGTAAAATTCAGCTTTTTTTACGTCGAAATATGTGTTTGGAAAAAAATTTTCAATGTGTCTTACATCCGTAAAAAATCAATCAAAAAATGAAAAAGTCGTTTTTTTTGCAAATTTTAAAAACGAAAATACCGCGTCAAGCCCGCACGGATGAATTTTGGGGCCTATAAACTATGCTTTTCATCTTTTTTCATCATGTATAACATGTACCTAAAGTTACAGAAAAATCCCTGACCATCGACCAAAAACCTGGTGATAATAAAAAGAATGACTCTTATGAATGATTCGTCACAAACGATGCTTTATTTACATGATGAATTCTTCTGCTGCGATGTAAAAATCGACAAAATTAATCAATCTAATACATTGTTGAAATTTAGCTACTGGTATCTTGAGATGCGGAAGCGGGCAATCGTTTGGTTACAGTAAATGAACCGTCCCATTACAGTGTTTCGTGGCGAGATTGATTGCTCAGAAATTCTTCAATTGTATCAATTATTATTATTGATGCATTAACCCTTATTAAGGTCATTTTGTATGATGGGACCTGAATCAATTCAATCACCAAAAAATGATCGTAGCGTATCAGCAAATGAGAATAGTTCCATTATTCCTGGCTCTGCATCAAATACTCTACCGGTTTTTGTAAAATCATATAGACCAAAAATTTTGATAATCTTTTGCCAAGTTCAGTGATTGCATCCAAGCTTCGATTTCAGCCGCCAAAGCGTCTATTTCACTGATTCAATCTATCCGTTAATTGTTCTCCATCGTTTTAAATTTAACATCGAGATACAGATGACCTCAAGATTTTCAGAACAATTGTGGTTTACAGCTACGTCACTGATAAAAGGAACCATTTATGTATGAGTTGTTGTCGTTGGTATGATCTGAATCCACTTTTATTCAAGCTCAGATACTGAAGGATACTTTAAGATTACAGTTCCATTCGAAACAAATTTAATACATTACGCATACCTCAAAAAACCCAGGGTGATATTTTTGACTGAGAAATCATGAAACCATAATTTCAAAAGAGGTGCTGAGCTTTGCACAACATGGCGAATTTTAATCACTACGTATACACTGGCAACAACTGTTATCGCGATTAGCATTTGGTCAAATATTTGCTGCGTTAAAACAATATGTACAAAATCTATTCGATAGGTTTGATTCTACTTTATTGAACAAATATAGTTGAGATCAGATAATACAGATAAAATTGGTCATATTATTGTCATTTCTTTCATTCTGAGTAATCTTGAAGAATCTATACAAAAACTGATCGAAGGGCTTCAAAAATTTGAATGAATCAATTATGTACAATATGCATATATTTTTTAAACAGCCATGATAACGATATCTGGGATGATCAGAGGGGAATGAATTCTGAATAAATCCGAATAGTCAAACATTTGAAGTTGGAATCTTTTTCCTAATAACCGTGAATGCTCTTACTATGGATCAACAGTAAATTGGAATTCACACAAGAATTTACATTTTACATTCAACAATCTTCACTCACACAGATGATGATTATTATATGTATTTTTTGACGGTAAGTACTGGAGAAAACATCTAATGCTAATATGCCGCGAGCCTGCTCATCGGCTGGAATACTGCAAGGTGCTCTGAAAATGAGAATGAGTCAAATTTAGAAATAACCTCTCCTTGAAATTTTTTTACATCATTTGATAGACCAATGGTGAATTTTTTCGTTTTTTTCCATAGTTCTATGATCTTTCTTTTCAAAAAAGTTATTATTTGAATCCTCGTCAGAATTGCCGAGTAATACAACGTGCAAGATTGAGTGATAATTATAGCATATGAAGATTGATCCAAGGTTATTATTCTAATAATTGCAGCAGTTCTAGAGTAACTTAGATATCGTAAATGCTTCTCTGGCTTATTCTCATTTGAATATTGGTGTATCTCCTCTCATTGAGCATCCCCGTAAAACACAAACTAAATTGAAATTCTATCCAGCTATGCCTCATCAGAAAGAGTTTCACTTTCGATTCAAGGTATAATGCAAAAGATCGTACTTCATTCGCATATTCGTACAATACCACAAATTGTGTAACCCTGCTGAAAATAAATTCCGTGAGACCCCATGGTATCCCATGGGACTTCGTGAGACCTGGTCCTGGGAAAATTTTTAGTCTTGACACTTGTGAAATTTGGCATCCAAGATGAGCAGCATACAAATTTTGACCATTTTTCTTCCAAAAATGGTTGAATTTGATCGATTATGGACAAGATTCGTATGATGCACGTGGCCGGACGTACACGTCACCAATGCCAAATTTTGTCAAAAACAAGATTGTAAATTTTCACCGGGTAAGATCCCACGAAGTCCCATGGGATACCATGGGGTCTCACGGAATTATTTTCAGCAGGGAACAAGCCACTATCGAATCGCCTCGGAGATATTTCACTTGACTCGAGTCAATCAGCTAAAAAAGCTATGCAAACGTCAGCGGGTTTCTCAAACTTCCAGGAAAATTTTGGTACAGTTGTCAGTGCATTTGACTTGGAACCCAAAGATTTAACAATCCGGTTGCAGCCCAGTTCGCTCAGTCTCCTTTTCTTGCGAATCGAATATAGATAGTAGAGACGAAACCACACGACAACCTTTTCAGGATACAAGATACTCTCCAAGATATCTAGTACAAAAAAGACTCTGATACCATCATACTGGATGTCATCATTTTGGAACAGTTCTCGTGATATTGTCATGGCTTTCTGATAATTGTCTACTTCTGAAGCAAAATGCCTTGCGTTAATTTAACTTTCGATTCTCTACTGATGATGAGATTCGAAATACTCAAACAATTCCATCGCGTCACCCTCAAACTAAGTCCAATGGTATTTCCCGAGGAAACACCTGTCAGTTCTAAAAAAGCCCGTTCTAGTTGGGAAAATTTTTTTACGTACCGGGGATAACAAAATTGTTGTACAGTCACGAGGTTCTTGGATTTTGTTTCGTTTGCCGAGACGATTTTACAGGCCAATTCTTCGGCTTTTGAGAAGTCTCACTATTCAAGTTCAAAAGGTGCAAAGCTTTTTTGACAAGGAACTCAGAATATTCGAGTCTTGAACAAAAAAATTCTTGACTAAACCAGATTATACTATATCGTTTATTGAACCGAAAGAGTACCCTAGTAGAAATATGAGCATTTTTTAGTCATCTGACTAGTTTCTGGCCAGTTTCCTTTGGCTAAAAATGTTCTCACGTATTTATATTTTTGAAATGTCTGCATTATTAGTGATTTTAGAGCAACTGGACAAAAAATCATAATATAGTTGGAAGGCCAGTGGCGATCTGACTTGGCCAGTTTCTGGCCTAAAATAGTTCACCATTTCTATCACGGTACATCTAATATAATAATAAATGTGGAGTACTCACCACAAAATAGATGCGCGAAGAAGTTCGCAAAGCTGAAGATGACTAGTACAATAATAGAATTGAGTTTGCGCCACCACGGCAAACTTGATGACCCCGACGATGATGCCATCCCGGCCGTTCCGTCATCCATGTCGAACTGAGATTTCGACTTGGCCTGAAGAAGCAAACGAAGGGACCAGGAATTCTGTCTGACATTAGGTCAGCGTGACGATGAAATTGGCAAAGCTGTTAATGCCGTGATAGGCTTTTTATTTTTTGGAGGAGGCAGAGCTGCAAGAAAAGCAGGCAAGCCTGAATCCCAAACAGTTCGGCATCGTGTTGACTTTCGCCAGTGAGGCAGTGGATTTCCCAGACGATGACATTCGTGAGCATACGCCATGAAAGACTCGCAGTAACATTCTTCGCCTGGACACTCGCACATATCTTGAAGGCAGGCTTTGTAGTACATCGTTGGATTAACTTTCCGATGACAGGATTCAAAGATTGAAGACCGTAGCCTGTTGCATAACCTGTTGATGTGACATGAGATTTCAATGAAGATGTGTTAAGGTATGCGAAGTTTGTTGGTGCCAGGGAAAAATACTGATTGTGAGTAGGATTCATCTGAAACAACTATTGTTAGAAGCAAGCCAGAATCTACACATGTTTTTCATTGAGAATTGGTTAATTCTGAACTCGATCAATTTTTAGGGAAATAATTTGGAAGAGAAAAAGTTCCCCTCAAAGTTCCCGGTGTATTTTTTCCGGATGTAATCTTCTGCGTTCCTGAAAGGAACTGACTTATATATATAGAAGCAAATGATCATTTTCATGCTCAATGCCCAGGAGAATGTCAAAAACTGCCCAAGAAGCATTAAAAAGCACAGATACTCTAATATTCCTGGACACAGTACGGCAGAACGTCCAAGATTGAGACGGTAAAATTGGTAGTTTGGTGCATTTGAGCGCATATAGTTATAACTCTTCAGTTCCCAATTGACAACCCAAGAAAACGAGTTGAAATTGACGAGTTTGAGCCCGAAATCGAGACTCCCACACTCATCAGTTTTCAAAGGACTTTATGCTCGCTTCAGACTTGTTAGCATAGGTTATTTTCTTTCCGTCAAGAATGAAGAGTCAAGCGATGTCACGGACTTAGGAATTGAACTTGGAAAATGACAAAATTGGGATTGTGTCATGGGTAGAATCTATAGTCAGTTATTCTAGGATGCAACTATCCGGTATTGAACCAAACAAACCTGTGATTTTTCCTCTGCTTGCATCCCCGTTTGATCGGTTGATCCTTGAGTCTAGAGCAGACTCTTTTAGTTCCCACAGCCCAAGAATGACCAAAGCTCACAGGATCAGGCATGATAAGTCCTTTCCTATTCGCCAGATCATCCTTTGGTACAGAGTTGAAATTTCCACACAGTCCACACAGTTTTCCTTTGTAAGCCACTGGAGCAGTGACCTCCAAAAAGCTAATTCCATCCCATAGTATTTTGACCCCAAGGCGCGTAGTCACAGAAATACTGTCGTCCGTTCGATTTATATCGAAGTGTCCAGCCATTCGATACGGCATCTCGATCCTCTCGCCATTGACCTTGACGCGCATGCGTTGTCCTAGATTGACCTTGAGCTCGCCCATACGTAGAGATATGGTTTTGGTCCAGGCAGATAATCGAGTTGATCGAGCGTCGTTTGTCACACGGATGCTGAAAGTGTGATTGACGCAATCGCTGACCAATTGGTACTTGCAAGCACCTCTGAAGGTGAAGAATTTGCCATCGAAGGTTCGGTAGTGCGGGTCGCCAAACACCGTACAAACGCCATCACCTGGTAAAGACAAGTAAAAGAATTTGGGTTGACTTTTGATATTTTTTGATGATTAGAAAGGGTTGTGTTGAACAATGACAGAGAACCCGCTACCGCACGACTCTAAATTCATTATTGTAAACCCTACCATCGATAGATTTGATTGATTTTCATAATCCATGATTGGTACTGTAAAAATAAGTCTAATCCATCGACGGTTGGGTTCGCAGGAATAGATTCAGTTTCTTCTCGGGTGATGTCATGTCGTGAGATTCGTGTCGTAGTGAATCGCTTGACATCGACCTTTTTAGGGGGAATCAGATATCATATAGTGTGCATGAAATACGCTGGATAGATGGCTCGAATGCATAAGGTCGTTGATCGCTTCTTTTCCTCATCAATGGTTTCGGATAATTTGTAACGACTTTTGATTTCTCATCGATGAATTTTTTGGTTATTTTATGACGATTTTTGTGTCACTAGAAAACGAATGCCAGAACTAATAGAATGTTCCAGGGTCTTTTTGGATACTATGAAGATGTTGGAATAGTTTTTATGAATGCAGACCGGATCTCTAAAATTGATGATTGATCTCAGAACTTGATCCAGTGAGCTTTATGAACGATGTTAATGCAATAAGTGATTTCCAAAGGTTTAATAGTGCAAAAAATGTGGGAAAAGATAATAATATTGGGGTGTGAGTCTTGCACTCTTGAATCTGTCTAGGTTACTGAAAATTTTGATTTGTAACCCTATGGGAAGTTTTTCTTTGGATTTTCCGAGCTCGCAATCAGAGCTAGTGATGGAATTTCTATCATCGAAATACTCACTCTCAACGCATCGTGGACAACATTGACCCTCTGGCAATTCCAAACGTGAATTCGGTGGACAAGGAGTCAAAGGTGGACACATGGACATTGCACATCGCACTTTGCCTTGCTTGCATGCGCACGACTTGCAGGGATCTAGCTTCCACGTTTCGCCATCCTGCCTAGGAAAAATTGAAACGTTCAAACTATATCGACATATAAGATACTATTTTTTACCATAAAATTAATTTTTTTTTCCATTGCATTTGTTAGTTAAGCATAATCGATTGCATTCGATGCTTACCGGTATTATGGTTGAGAGTTCATGTACACCGTCAGCTTGTGTACATTTCAGATGTGATGGTGTTTAATGATTTGTGCAAAGCACATGCATTTTGTTCCTTTGGCGATTAATAATGATTTGTGATTTTTTTTATGCATGAAAATAGTCCCAAAGCTCGTCCCAAAATGATTGAATTTTTTGGGACATGGTAACTTATGTACATTGTCACGTTATGACAAGCTGAATGAAATGACACATGAACACAAAAATGAAAGTGTGAAATTTTTGCGTAAGCGTATTAGCTCAGATACGAGCTTGAATTTTAATGAATTGTTACCTTTGGCAGACAATTAAAGCTGTTAAATGTGTTAGTGGACAAATGATTTTCAGCAGAATTTTTTTTTCTTCAAATAATACATTTATTGGTAAATAAATAAGCGCATAAGTCTGTCACTACGCCAATGTTATGTAAGGTTGATTCAATACTTCATAGGAGAATTTGTTAAGACAGGAGTACATACATACACTGGGTATAAACATTTTTTAACACAATTCGGGATCTTACAAAGGCACTAAATATTGTACAAGTATAATAAACTTGCAATAGCAAATTAATAATTATGTACAGACCATATTCATAAAATTAAAATGTACAATAAGTTCATGGATGTTACACAGTCAGTCCAATTTCTATTCTAATATAAAATCATGTGATTGTTATCGAGCTTAGATTTTATATAAAATTCAAGTGTAAAAATCGTTATCCATGTTTTTCAGAAAGATGTGGCTCTCGACATCTCCTTTTTTCTCACGGTTAAGCTCAAAATGACGAATACTTATGAGATCATTTGCTGATATTCAAAATATTTCATTTACATAAAATCTCGAATTTTTCGCTAGAATGTTATAGATTCTTGGGTGATTTGGAAACAATCCAGTATCCAAGTATGACTTTGAACGAGACTATCAAAATAGCTCCTAATTGAAAAAAAAGATTTCGAGCAGTAGTAATTCATTCATCTCCCTTACATAATAGTTACATCCAAGTCAACTTTTCTGGAAGAGAAACTCTATTTAAGATTTAATACTTTGATTCTTCGTTGAGAAGACTGGCTTTATAGCAAAATTCTACCGTCTACATTCTACAGTCATCTGTTGACGTAAAATGACATCAGTCTAATATTGTGATAAAACGTGATACATTTTCTAGACCATGTAAAATCAGCCTTATATTTCTCGAATATAAATAAGTAGTTGATGTTCATGAATCAAACTCGATTCAAATATCGGGTCATATAACAAAGTCAAACAATGAATATAACAACATGTACAACGTCTCGAATATATTTTAGGAGCACTATCGATTAATTTTCTTTAGATTCATTATCGATGCGCAAATTCTGGAATACTGTTGAAGTTATCTACAAATCTATAATATGAATTACAGGTATATTTTGTACATCGAGATTGTATTTCGTTGTAGTTTCAAAAACTCGTCATCCACGGATAAATTTAAGCACACACCAGCAATCATACAAAGCTTTTAAAAGTAGTGGATTAATTAGTTTGTTATGTAAGGAAGGAAGCCAAGACAGTGACGCACAATTCATGATTCCATTTTTTTAATGCAAATTACAATGCAAAATGTCATGTAATACGACATTCAGAATTGATTTTTCATTCAGCCTCTGAGGAGTCCAGTACCTCTGGCTACAATAACGGTCTTTTCTTATGTGAATGATAATAAGGCGGGGTTAAGATCCATCAGAATTTTCAATCCGAGTTTCAATCAGACTGAATATCAGGTATGAGTCGAATCTTGAAAATGTAAATTTTATCAAATGAAATTGTTCTTATGTCACTCAAACTCTGATGGATCAAACCGTAGCTCATGTAAAACTAGATTGTCGTAAGGATCCGAAGTAGTACTCTTGAAACTCGCAAGAGATATTTTCTGTGACATCGCGGAAAATTTAATATAATTCACCTTCCTTTCATGTAATCATAAATTAAGATGCAATGGTTTATAAAATTATCTCGAAAATGGAAAGACCATATTTTTAGTAGCATGTCAAACGCCGCCGTTGGTTGACAAACTGTAGTAAATGTGAATTAATATCCAATTTTGATCACATTTACTTCCGCAATATCTCAAAATGTTTGTTTTAAAAAGATCTTCAATTTTGAATTCAATTGTTTTCACGCTCGAGTCGAAGTTTTCGAATTAATTGCTAAAAACATGGTTTTTTGAACTTTGACCCGCCGCCATTTTTTTCCAGGGACATTTCTCGTCCCGGGTCGATTGAGATTCGGATTCAGCGCCAAATCTTACATAAAATCCATCCCTCAAAAGTCTTTACCCGAATTAATTTTGAATCTCCATTATATCCACGAAAAAATGACACTTGTAGCGTAGTGTCCGGAAAAATTACCTTGAGACTTTTCGACTATGATGATAGTTTCAATACTTTTCATCTGAAAATGCGAATCACGAATAACTTGTCCCACAATTCCATACGACAATATAATTTCTCACGATATCAATCCATAGCGATTATGGCAAGACCAATTATAAACTAAGCAACGAGATCAAAATCGTGCAATAATTCACAAAATGGTCCTTTCTTAAGCATACGTAAGCCATGATTGAGTGCAATGATGAATGATGCGTTTTCATGATAAAGCTTATATGCACCATAACAATTAATCCACTTTAATCATTATATAAATGATGCGTATGTGATTATTTATGCTCTCATCGCAATGCGATTGCGTAATAAAGCAGAATCGCGAAAATGGTACTCGCCCCGTAGGTTTTTCCGGCGTAGGTACAGGCAGCTCGGCTTTCCTCCACAAGAGGGCACTGAGGGCAACACCTGTTTGGAAGTTTTGTCTGATACTCGCTGCTGCATTCAAGAACAGGGCATGTCTCTTTGGCACATGTTATGGTACCGCTATAACATGAACATCTAGTGCATTCGTCTACATGAAATTGTGACCCAGAACTGTGGAAAATTGTTCCAAGAATGCAGGCCCCTCGAGGAGGTGGTAGATAACTCGCTATACCTGCAATCATACCAAGAACAATGATGTCAATCAAGATACTCTTTTGTGTGAACCTGAGAAATAAATTATGCCAAGGAAATCAGAGAAATTATTGAAGTTTCAAACTGGTTGGTTTATTGTAGAGGAATTAGAGCCGATTATAGATTTCTCCTAGTCGGTTTTTTCATATAAGGCTTAGAGGTTTGACAATGAACACGAGAGTGGAGGGGAAAAAATTGGTCAGTTTATCGGTATTGGGATTCATAGAGCGAAGAATAGAAAAAAATGTTTCACGAAAAGGGTAGCGATTTTGTGAATCAAATCGATTCGATTCAAATATCTCTGTTTGAATGCAAGAACTTATATTTCCTTCGAATGTGTTTTTTTCTCTTCTATTATTCTCCAAGTTTATTTGGATTATTCTGAGCAATAATCATAAATGAATACAGTTATGTTTTCCCGCGATTTTTTCACTATTGGATGAGCTGGATGTCACAAAACGTGGCATCATTCCTTTTCTATGTCAATCAGGAAAAATATTGGGGCTTATCACACCTACTTGATCAATTTCAAGTCAGTTTCAATTAAAGGGATAATATGTCCGATTTGATGGGCACCGCAGTACAAGATATAAGCTGTTGGATAAAAATTATTAATCTTGAAAGATTAGTTTCAGAACCTGTATAAGGCACCGAGCGGAGCCCTGTTCCTGCTAATTTTTTTGAAAGGGTTTCATCAAACTTGCCCCATCAGTTGATGACACCTCATACATCCTTCATAAATACATATGGGGGTATTATCGGAACAAGTTACACATTTTGGGCCTAAAAGTTTAGAATTGAAAATTGATGCCCCGCGTGTCTATCCCAACTTTTTTCATTCCTTATCGTATATTGATTGATAATATGTGATCAAACATATGCAGAAAGTTTTTGGAATGAGTTAGAACGGTATATGTTTATTTACACATAAGACATGGGAAAATCAGTACACGGAATTGGCATTTGCGGTTTTTGACGTTTTATTGTCTAGCGAGAAATCCTGACGTGATGGGAATAAACGACTTTGAATTTCGTGTTTAGATTGTCGTCTGAGTCGGTAACACATGCTCTGGAGCAGATAATTTCATTTCTCCTTTTCGTACTAATGAGTATCCCAGGGAACGACTTTTGAATGCACAGGACCCATATGGATGTAACTGACATTTTCCCTTAAGATCGCTTGCAAAAAATGGAAACCGCGGATTTTATCTATTCCCATCACATACTGGGAAAAGTTGTTTGCGCCTAAATAGATTGAATTCAAGTGGGGTAACACGGTATGCACGGAACTAACATAACTTAATCACATGGCTAATTTTCGGCTATAAATGTTTATGCAGCACTCAGAATTCCAATTCTAGGTCCTTTCTCGCAATGTGATTTGATTGTTTGACATGTTTACTTGAAATTTTGTCCGTGGCAAAGTCCTTCAGGGTAAATTTAGGATACGCTGTGAGCATTTTAAAAAAGTCCTCATTTCTATTGAAAATTCCATAACAAGATTGAGAAATATGGCTCGGGAACTAAACTATAAGCATTCTGGCCATACAACCTATATGATAAATTCGAGAACGTGTTCGAGAATACCCACAGCGACTCTTACTCCGACGCTAGCGCTGGAGGTATACGTCGAACTGCAAATATTATAATAATGCGCAGAACTGACATTTCGACCCTTGATCTTGATTCTTGGAAAATAAAAAAGATGAGTGGACCGATAGACCTTCAAGTTTAGCTCCAGGTATGTTTCAATAGATAACGCGTAAGAAAATTTGAATGGAGTGATTCGGAGCTCGCTCGTCGAAATGCAAGTCGTAACACGTTCCAGGTAAGCTATCGCGATAATACCCATATATTCCAATATGAAAACGTGTCGTATCGTAATCCATGCATGAACCACCCATTTTAGCCACAGATTATACTGCACCTAACCTGAATTGGCGTCCGTCGACTCGGGTTAGGTGTCGTAATGTAGCAGTCCCTGCACATTCTGACAGTCTCAGAAATCAGCAGGAATTATAGAAACTGTGCGACCTTGCCTTGTTCGACCGGTGTTTCATTGTTGTTCATTGTTACGTCAGTTCATAAACATTATATAATAACACAATTTAGTCGACGCATATAGATCTGTAAAGGTCTAAAGACAAATTTTTTTTTCAACTATTTTTATTTTGCTTGGCCGTGGAGTACCTGGTCAGAAAATCAGAATCAAAACAGCATCTATCTACTGCTGAGCCATAGTCTTCTATAGTCCATATTGTACAAAGCCTAATAGAACCAAAATTGCAATGAGTTCAAGAAATTCAACAAGGAGGGTATTAGTTCCCAGTGTTCCCAATAGTCCCAATCGTGCTCGCGTAGAACAACGGGTATGTTCATACCATAAATACCTACTTTATACCTTTGGGACAGTTGTGGACTTTGTCTAACTCTCATCAAAGATGTGATTACTTATTTACTGGTATAATTCCCTAACCATTATACAGGGCGAGCATGCTCTAGATTTTGACTCAATAAAAGAGAAAGTTCTTGAGCAAGGAATACCATTAGCCCGATGGTCATATGACATTTCTCGAGATGAAATTAAATTTTCTCGTTTGCATTCGAATATGAGTTTCATCGATGTGATTTTTCATCTAACTCGAGATTTGAAATTCAAGGTAACTTTTTATGATATATTTATAACAATGTTTGCATGCTAATTGAGAGTTAGCTATGATCTTCTTTCACAAATTATGTTTTTCAGGTGACTACTCCTTTTGGTCCAGGTGAAATAAATATTGCAAACATCAGATGTGCTACCTTTGATGAATTTCTCCAGCGAATTCAAGTTGAGTACAACAATCTACCCACTCGCTGTGGAGGAGCTGGCTACAACCGGTATTTATATAGGATATAATCTAATGATTCGTATCTTTTTTTTCATTGATATTGGAGATTAGGCAAGCATGAGATTATGCGCTTTGATTGAAGTTCAATTGACTCACACGCTTGATTTTCAGGTTTCATAAATATTGTAAAGGTTTTGTTGAAATTAATGAAGATGGTGAGTATGTTGACGATGATGAGGAGTATGGAGATGATCCTTTCTTCGAGGGATGCAAATACTGCAAACGTCTTAGTACTTTCATGGATCGGTATGAGATGAGTGCATGGAAAAAGTTTAGGGCTGGGCGCTAGACTCACTGCGCTTAGGGCTTCACTCACTTTCAACGTATAAGAATACTTAATTGTACCAAGACAAATGAACAGGGCTTTTTGACTTCAAGAATTTGATGGCAAGTTTGTATTTTATATCAGTGTTTATCTTCGTGAAAATAAGGATTGCTGTTGCTTGATTGTGCAAGGTGATTATTTGCGTGTCCTGATCGTTTTTAATTTACTGTAATTTCTTAGAAGTTCTGACATCTTTCAATTCGAATTATTATTGATGTAAACGATATAGTCCAATGGTGAGGCATTGTTTCAATAATTACTTTAATTTTTTTAAGCATGTTTACTGAGTGAGTAAAGACATTCTAGACTTTATTATACAGTTCTTTCATAGAGTTATTATGAGTATTTCACTCGTGTTGCGCTGATTGAATCTATTCAACACAAAAGCTTGGAAGATGCATATGCGTTGGAGGCTCTTTCAAATTAAATTGAATTAGTCCACCATTAATCGTAACGAAAAACATGCTAGAAGATTTTTCTAACTTCCACACCATTGCCGCACCGACAACTCTGATTATTGACGACAGAATAAGTCGTAATGGTATCGGTAATTTCCGTAAAATTTTCTAAAAATTTCATGAAAATTGCTCAGAAAACTCTGTCCGCTGAGCCTTCAGTTGTAGTAATGAATACATTTGGCATTTCACTCGAATCAATCAGCCCAAATTCTCAAAGTCTTTGGCTTACCTTTACATTTGGGACAGCATTCTCCTGGATCATGCCTGATTTTCGATAAAGGGCAGTGTAGCACTGGGCAGGCTTTTTTAGCGCAGTCAAGTCGCCCCTTGTTGCATTTACACGTAACACAAGGATCTTCCGTCGTTATGACCGATCTCTCCTCCGTAACTTTTTGCCCATTAACGTAACAACCTTGAACAGATTAAATCAACTCAATGGTACACAAGATTCATTACTTTAAAAATATTCAAAGAATTTCAAACTCTCTGAGTAGTATACATAGTCTCCGAAAATTATTTTTGCAAGACGAATTAGTATATTCATAGTCTTTAGAATTAAAGTGTCAATTGTACCCAAGGCAGAAAAAAGCTTAGTGCATGATAATAATAACATACCTGTGCAAGTTGGGCAACATTTTCCTGGTGCTGGTGGAATTGGATTTGGGCATGGAGTGTAGCATTGTTGCTTGGTTTCAGTGATAACGCCAGCGTTACACGTGAATATTTTGCATGGATCGTTTGGCTCCGTCCATTCCGTACCCGACGGATGAAGTGTGTTGTTTTTTATGCACCCTGCAACAATTATATAGGCATTTCATGTTAGATTATTATCATATTCGTCTCATTTGGAGGTAAAAGTTTGTTATGTGGTATCATTGTGTTAATGCTGATTTTTGCTGGGTAAATCATCGTCTAGGCAGTGGGCTTGAGAGAAAGCCGAGTGCAACAGCAATCGTCCGATTGCTGTTGATTTTGATAACTATGAAACTCTTGTCTATAATGGTCACTGCGTGTGAAAATTAGTCTCATGATTGACAATCCCCTCGATAAATTATTTGATAATTTCTTTAATTGGGTTAGAGCCTACTTCGTTTTTCAGACTTTTCAAGAATAATTACTGAATAATTCTGTGTAGTATTTATGTAAACAGGTTTTCATCTGTAAGGGAACGGACTCAACTATATTTTTCGACCCCTTTCACGTTTAAAAATGTTTGAATGAGTTTCCTGACTGTTGAAAACACGCTTACTAGCAAGTGTGCTGAATTTCAGAGAACGGCAAGTTGATAGTGATTTGTACGACTCTGGATAAAAGAAAGTGGTACAATACTAGCTTGTAAGAGATTAAGATGATTCAAGTCAACCTGTTAGTTGACGGAGTTATAGCTTGTGAAATCAATTTTAAAATAACGTAATACAGAAGTTGATGACACGATTCCTGGTTTGATTTGATAGCGTTATCGATGAAGGAACGAGAATATCCGCTGATTTCTAGTAATCTAAGATCATTTGATGTTTCAAAACGAGTTTCATTGCCTTCATCGTCTAGAATTTACACGAGACGAATCGAGTTGACAATCATCTCATCACATTCAAAATTACAAAAATCAATTACGTTCATTTCTTCAAAATTTAGGCATTTGTTAAAAAAACACGAGACTGGTCTAATAAAACCACAGAAAAAGCACTAATTACTTCCTCTTACAGAGTGAATCAATTCAGTTGAGTTAGAAAATCTCGTCTGGACCATCACTTTTGGAATTCAGTTTGTTGTCATTTTTTGATAGATTTTCTCACACGTAATCCATCCCAATTCGATCCAAAGAATCTCCATCACAAAATTGCTATACGATAGAAAGTTTTACACCACATTAATTATCTATCTCGATACCTGACAGTTCAAAAGAAGAAAAATCTTTCACCAAAACAATCATTCCCCTCTCTTGCTATTGCAACAATTAAAATTCTCAAATGCCAGAGTCCATCAACCCATCTTACATACCACCTCTTTGTCTTTTTCGTTCGCGTGCAATCGGCATACCTCGAAATTGCAAATTCCGATACTTTCCCTCTTTCGCTAAGATTCCTACGTTCCCGATCGCATTCAGAAGCTGTTCAAGAAGAATTCTCTCAAGAGTTTCAATCGAAAGAAAAATATGCGGACCGCACATTGTATATATACACCACTATGCGCACACCTGCATCCAGACTCAAAAGGTGCTTATCAATCGATTGTAGTATAGCGCGGTAGGTTCAAACGGGGCCACCAAGATCGAGTATGTGTACAATACACTTGCAATCCATGCCATGTAGGCAACAATTATCTCGAGCTTCGTCTTTGAGACTTGAGAAAAATGTGATTGCACAGTGGCCTTATGGCAATATATAAGGTACATTGGAACGTGAGAAGAATTCTGTGCGAGATCGACTTTGTGAGTTATAAATCTTTAAATATCGGTGTAGATATTCAGGAATTTTGGAATGGGCTCTGCGAATATCAATCGGTATATGTGCTTGATGAATGAAACTTTTTGCATTTGAAATACGTTGTGCATCGCGGATCTTATCCTGACTAACAATTGTTCCTTAAGAGGATGTCGGATACCGACATTGTCGAGTTTTCGGATTTCTCGATGAATTTTCGAGATATCGGGATTCTACTAAGTAACGCCGATTATGTATAGCTCATAGAATCGGCGTTACTTGTTAGATTTTTGATATCTCAAAAATTCATCAAGAAATCCGAAAACTCGACCACGTCGGTATCTGTGCAATATTGATAGGACTCCGACGTCCCCTTAAGAGTGCTCTCTACCTCTGGAAAAGCGATGGTGGCTCCTCTAGCGGTCAAATTGGTATATTGCCAATAACAATTTTTAAAAACAAAGAGGAAGGGAACCAATAGTACCGCTCCCTGCGGACTACTTTTCTTCAAATTTAAAAAAAAGTTTCATCGAGATCGGTGCAAAATTCAGCTCAAAAATTTGCAGTTGCTAAATTTATCTGCAAATTTTTGAGCTGAATTTTGCACCGATCTCGATGAAACTTTTTTTTAAATTTGAAGAAAAATAGTCCGCAGGGAGCGATACTATTGGTCTACCCCCTCCTTGTTTTTAAAAATTGT
This sequence comes from Eretmocerus hayati, assembly GCA_029851415.1. Classification (NCBI taxonomy): domain Eukaryota; kingdom Metazoa; phylum Arthropoda; class Insecta; order Hymenoptera; family Aphelinidae; genus Eretmocerus; species Eretmocerus hayati. The sequence continues at coordinate 22,028,642 of CM056742.1, forward strand.
TATTGACAATATACCAATTTGACCACTAGAGGCGCCACCATCGCTTTTCAAAAGGTAGAAAGCACTCTTAAGGAGGGTCCAAGGAGTGCGAGTCACGCATTTGGTAGAAACTCTGGGAATCATTTTCTTTGTTCACGAAAAGATCAGAGTACATCAAGATTTCTCGAGCTACAGCGTATAATCTATGCATTACAGTATATCTATATCTACATAAGGTAAGCGCACCCAACTTGACCCCATATGCCGAAATCAAGAATGGGCACTCGCTGACCTTCCCGCAGATTTTTTTCACGTTTGTTACGGTAGAATTTGAGAAAATAAACCGTTCAGATCAACCTCTTGATGATTTACTGCATTTCTCAGAAAATTTGAAATGATTTTTCCATTTTTCATGTTTGCACGGCTAAGAAATCATCGCCGAGGAAATCGCGTCCATTAAAACTGGTGCAAAGTCATTTCTAATCGACCAATCTCAACGTACTTCAGCGCATTTCATTCCCTTTTTCAAGGCCTTCAAAATTCGCTATTCAGAGTTGCAAAAGTCCCACCTAGAGCTATTTTATGGGCAAAACGAAACGCGGAAATGAATTGTAAAACAAGAATGACAACACCAGAGTGTACTCAACATGCCCCCCCCCCCCCCATGACGTTATCTCGAAAGGGCGTGCAATATGACTTACGTGTTCATCGCGTCAGAATAGGTCGGAGATAGTGTTTTGGGACCGGCAATAATCTCCAAATTTGATTGCACAGCAATGAAAACGGACGGAAACGATTTCATGAACTTAATTATCGATTTACATTGTTTCAAATGTTGAGGGCAAGTTGGGTACACACTTTTGTAATCTGTCAAAAGTTACTCTTTAAGAAAACTGTGATAGCTCGTCTCTGCAGTTTGGTCAAAATCAGACGTACTTCAACTTACTTTGATGATCTTGTGTCAAGCTTTTAAATGAGCTAGCACGTTGAAAATATTGTAGTAAACCAGAGTTGTTGAGAAGATGGCATGATAGGGTCAAGTTGGGTACACTTACTCTTTATTATTCTCTATACATGGGCCCATATGTATGGGCAATTCTGAATCGGAAATTAATAAAATTCAAAGTACCAAAACCTTGAAACACGTGGGTTTCTTCAACGAGCCCAAAAATTTCAATTTTCTAGTCGAAGAAATTTAAGGCGGCGAAAATGTGTATCTGGTGTACTTTTGAACGTGGAAACTAAATCCGCGCTCAGTTTTACCTTTCGTCATCAGGATTTCTTAGTACACTCAAAAAATCGACAGAACAGTAAAGGTCGTTTTCAGTCACTTTTATACTCTTCAGATGGATAATATGCGAGTGCGTATGCTATCTCCGGTTCTAGTGCATCAAATTGAATCCATCCGGTGGTCATTTTGAAGGGAATTGTACTTGCTAACGATTAAAAACAAATTCAAGGACATTGAAGATAACGCACGCGCATCGGTTATTTTGCATCCTTCCATTATCCTTGCAAGTTCTGTCTAAATTTGTAAAAATAATAAGTTGCGCACAGCTAGCACTAACATTTATAAAATCCCACTACGGCTCATCGTGCCAAATTTTTCATGATTAAATGAGTCTTTCCCCCTTCCTCCCTATTCAAAAATCTCACCATACCCATTTGTGATTTGAACACGTGCAACATATTAGCGAGTACAAAAGCACGAAACTCGATCGATGCGGCGCGATGATAAATTTTTTAGTTTTTTTCATTGGATTTCAAATCAGCATTGAGAAATAATTTACAAATATGAATTTATAAAGTGACGGTATGACATTTACTCAGCGCCGCTGTTTACTCAAAAGATATCTACGACACTGCTCCTTCTTTATACGGGCAGTGTGCATGTACTCCGAGAAAATTGCTCGTAATCGATTACAGCTCAAGGGGACTCTTATCCGTCGTTAAAGCTTGACCACCATCGGTATCACCGTCATCATCATCATCACTATGAAACGGACACGTGGTTTGGTCATAAGGCTGTGGTTATCTAGGCGTGCACGGTATGATTTTCTTGGCGCCAACCGTCTCTCTATGTATATGCGAAACCACAGAAAATTGTGCAAAAAGTCGCACCTTGAATCAATGTAATATACTCTCGTAAGTACAAGAGTATCAATGTTCGCAGCTAGAGCTCCTAGCTCCTCTTTTCCAATGTATATAGTGGTGTAAATCATACAAATTGATGTTCACGTAGAAATTTAGAACCCGCACAAGACATGAAATTTTCAGGTATAATCTAAAAAACTTTCCGAAGAACTTTAAAACCAGTTGGTTGAATATTATAGTTATATGATTAAAATTCAATCAATAGTGTGCGTAAGCCTCGACGTATGCATTAGCGTGGGCCGAAAAAGGGTTTTTTTCGAGAATTGATACGTCCTAGCGTGGAAATGTTGTGTTTGTATAGGTATATATAGATGTGAAAAAAATTTCACTGCACGCTGAGAATGAGATTTTAGGTCCCAGCAAGAGCTATCAAGCTTTTATCAAAATTAACCCAGGTTTGAATGGGAATGTGCCTAATTCGACACTTTTCTCTTCCTAACTTTGTTTGCATTTCTGGCGCATCCGAGCATTTTTCAACGTACTTTAGCTCGTTTTTAAGCTTGTTTCAAATCCTACAAAATGAGCCAAAGTACGTCGGAATTTAACCGACGACATCCAATCTATCGCAATTTTCCCAAAAGATGATCATTAGTAGAATTTTCAAAAATAGGGGACTTCTCCCTTCTAACTTAACCTGTATACCGTGTTTTGCCTTTTATAAGCCACTCTCCAAGTATGAGCCACCCTCCAAATATAAGCCACTCCCAAATCTAAGTCAGCCTCCAAATATAAGCCAACTCCAAATATAAGCCAACTCCAAATATAAGCCGCCCAAATGAAACCCAGATCTTGAGAGGAATGTGCACGTTCAACGGTAGATAATGCTTGTTCTTCCCTTTAACAGTAGGTGAGACAGTTTTCGGTTACAGATAGATTGTCAATTCAGGGAGTCGTCGCTGATCATACGTCAGAAAGTCAACAGTGACTACATCAGTAATAAATTATCTTTTGATTGTGGACAAAGTCCTGAGAATTTTTTTAGTAATATGTGAAACCTCATGTATGCAGTAAGATGTGGAAGCCATTTTTCAACAGAATTTCATCAAACTAGATTGACATTTCATCTGTGAATTTGAATGACACTTGGTTTTTATACTTGATTCAAATGAATCTAGATACTTGACAGTAAAATATTCGTCTGGAAACATAATCCACCCTCCAAAAATAAGCCATGCTTCAGAGCCAAAAAAAGTTATAAGCCATGGCTTATTAAAGGCAAAACGCGGTATTTCTGGCGCATCATAACATTTTTTCATAATGGTTGAATTCATCTTTATTCTTGTCACAGGACCTACAAAATGAACTAAAGTACGTCCAATTCCGACTAACCCGAGCCAATCTATCTCAATTTTTCCAAACAGAGATTATTTTTTAAAAATCCAAAAATAAGCGACTTCCCCCTCCCACCTCGCTTCTTCCAAAAGTCGAACTTGGAACTTGACGGATTTGACTGACCCCTTCCTGTTCCATTCTCATCTGGAACCAGATGACCAATTTGAACTCCCGAAAAACTTGAGGAGGATATGTTGAGAAATTCTGTAACCAAATCTGAACTGGTTGAAAGTTGGGAACGACTCCTAATAAATCGAGTTTAGTCTAGTTCAGATTTGGCTACAGAATTTCTCAACATACTCTCCTCGTGTTTTTCAGGAGTTGAAATCGGTCATCTAATTCCAGATAAGAACGGAACAGGAAGGGGTCAGTCATACTCATCAAGTTCCAAGTTCAACCTTTGGAAAAAGTGAGGTGGGAGGGGGAAGTTGCTTGTTTTTTGATTTTTTAAGAATAATCTCTTTCTGGAAAAATTGAGATAGATTGGCTCGGGTTGGACGGAATTGGATGTACTTTAGCTTATTTTTTAGGTTCCGTGACAAAAATATAAATGGATTGAAACACGTTGCATCAGAATGTTCACATGCGCCAGAAATAAAAGCAAAGTTAGAAGAGAGAAGTCCCCTATTTTTGAAAATTCTACTGATGATCACTTTTTGGAAAAATTAAGATAGATTGGATCTGACCGCTTGAAATTCGGCGTACTTTACCTCATTTTCTAGGATTTGAAACAAGCTTGAAAACGAGTTAAAGTACGTTGGAAAATGCTCGGATGCACCAGAAATAAAAGCTAAGTTAGCAAGAAAAAAGTGTCGAAAATCAAACACAACATTTTCTTGCTAGGGCGTACCGATTCTCGAAAAAAAGCCCTTTTTTGGTCCACCCTAGTATGCATGTATGCTTCAATTTATCCTTTCGAATAATTTTTTTCAAGAAGTAATTACCTTTGCATTTTTGACAGCACTCGTCCTTTCTTGGATCTAACAACATGTGACAACCGTCAACGCTAGGACACTGCTTCTTCAAACACTCCACGAAGCCATTCTGAAATGATAGAAACAGAATTGTACTCATTATCATCATCATCATCGCAATCAACATCCTCATCATCTTCATCATCAAAACGACACGTGTTCTTCAATTTACGCTTCAGAAATCGCCGATGACATAGACCATCGAATCAAAAATATAAAATGGCGCAAAATTCAAAGTGAGCACGCGAAAAAAGCGTCCCTCGTTCTAAATGCAAATATGGATCATAAATAACATACCGAGAATGGCAGTAAGTTCAAAACTGATCGTTTTACGAGCATATCCTTGGAGTCATGTGTATATATTTATGCTTTATGACCGACAATAAAGCGCGCGATTTGAAACGCGAGCTTACAAGTATATTATGAAGTCTCTTGAGAAGTCGAAAGGACGTTTTACAAGCCGCGCCCTCTTGTGTTGCCAATATCAAGTATAATATACAAGTGGTTGGTGAGAATATACTTAAAGTGAGGACATCATCAGTTAACGTGTGTTGAAAAAAATTCGGTAGTGCTTGGGGGCTTGTATAGATAGACTAAGATTCAAACAAGTACTGAGGAATCGAAGTCTCGACCGAACGTGGGATAAGAGTTAAAATGATACGTGCAAATTGAGTCGTTGTTGAGGTTAAAAATATTGCCTAGAATATTGCTCAATGCTCTCACGACTCTGAGACAATAAACATCGTGATAAAAGATTTTGTTGAATTTTGACCTGACAGTCCCAAGTTAGGCTATGATGAAAGATTCTCAAAAAAAAACTCAGGCTATTTGTTTGAACTAAATAAAAGAACTCGGATTACAGAAAAGTTGTTCAGATGAATTTATTTCATGTGATATTCTCGATTTAAGCTTGACAAAGCTTATTATTTCTAGGGTGATGGTCGTGGCGTAAGAAGGCTTGATTGGAAATCAAAAGGTCGTGGGTTTGATTCCTGTTGAAAACACCAACATCTTCCCGAGTAACTTTCATTAAAACTTGGGTGGTTTGGAACCCACCCACATGCAACTCCAGGGCTGAGAGGGTTTTTTTCGTCACCTTGACTTAGGAAGAAAAAAAGCCCCAAAAGATAGTCCTTCATCTTCACGCCAGTCCGGAGTCTGACGTCATTTTAAACTTTTTCAATTTCATTCTCGTGAAAGTTCTTTCTATATATAGCGCAATTCTGACATGCATTTGATTCATGCGTACGAACGGATTTCGGCCCACCCTCGTAGACTATCCAACATGGCGGCGTACTCCGGCCTAGCATCAAGGACATGCGGGTGCCGTGTGACTCGCGAAAGTTATATTCAATTCACATGTGACTCAAAATTTCGACGATACGAAGTTTGAGACGAGTTGTCCAGTACAACTCGTCATTTGTCATCAATCACAAAAGTATCGGAGATGATCGAGAATAACTTGTCCGCGGGTATTTTCTTACTTATAAAACAGGGACATTTTCATTCACAAAAATCTCAAAATCTTTTCCAATTTGGACTAAACGACGAGTTATCCAGGTCAATTGAGATAATTACAAAGCCTGAATAATTCGCCGTTTAGCTCAAATTAGAAACGATTTTGGGATTTTTGTGAACAAAGTTCGGTGACTGCATCGCCTCAATCACAGAATAACTTGGGTTAGATTTGCAGCGAATCTATTGAAATGTACACGGAGCAAGATAACGATCTTGCCACCATTTTTTGCACACCACGGGGAAAGTGATTTCCTTAATCCAGAGAGGAATCATTCGCGACTTGCACCCTGTTAAATCAATCAAAAAGTGCCACTCACTGATAGTTTCGAGGATGGATCCTTCAATCGAATCCACACTCATTGAATTATAATGAAAGAATATATTATCATTGAAAATGAGTAGCAATAAACTCACTGCACATTGGACAGTTCAAATTAAATGGTACATGCATTATATTCAATCAACGGTGTACAGCATACGAATTGGATACTTGAATGAAATTTATCCGTTATAAAATTTTCTTTTGCACCGCAACCAATAAAACCTATCAAAAATAAGACGTAAAATTTCATTGACCACTTGATCGGAACAAGGCATAGTCCAAAAGTAAGAGCCGTTCTCGTTCACTATTCACTTCTATATCGTAAAAGAGATTAGCAGAATGCTTGCCAAAGCGGTATCAGGCTGCTAGTTATTGGAGTAAATCCAAAGGTTAATATCACAACCACTGTCATACTAATGGAAAATCATGGACTACTGTCTTTCTACTGAATTTCAAAATCGGCAATTCTCATTATTCTCTAATATATTCATGTTGAGTCTTTAGCAAAGTATATCTGAGTAGTGCTCTCAGTGAACTTTGAATCGACGAGATACTCGTTTTCCTGCCCTCTGTAAATGCTTAATGTACGTGTTATACTTTATGCACCAGTGTCCATTCTGTACCGCTCATCTCAAGTTGAGCTTTTCTAGGACTACAGTCGACCATCGCCCAAATATAAAATCAGTAACTTTTCAGTTCTCCTGTTGCAGTCGTATCCGATCAATATAAGTTTATTGGACTAAAATTGCTGAAATTTCGTTTTATTACACTAATAGTACATTATTGCCTTGGGCGCGTACGCCCAGTTCGGGCGCTAGGACAGTTTATTTCCCGAGCGAAGCGAGGGAAATAAGTCCTCCGCGCCCGAAATGGTCTGCGAGCACAGAGCAATAATGATTTTTCATCATGAGAACCCTAAAACCGCATTAAAATGCGGCCTTTTTAGGTTAGAATGATGAAAAATATCTTCTTCCATCACCGTCTTACGACTATCTATCTGACATAACGAAGGTTTTTTCTCGATATTCCCGCCGATAATAACTTGAAGGGAAATTGGGGAATCAAAACTAAGGTTTTTTATAGCAATGTCTACAGTTTGGTTGAGGCGGAGGTTTGATACAGTTCCGTAAGACCAAGTTGTCAAAAGATATCTCACTATGAAAGTACACAATTTTAGCGATTTTGCCTCAAAAACCTCGAAATCAAATTCGATTGAAAGGAGAGCCGCGAAATCACTGGTCTCATTTCTAAGTGATTCTCTACATCGATCAAGTGGAGGGTATAGAAGAGAAAGAGTGGCGGAAAAAAATAACACACAAATACACGCACACACGTGCACACACATACACAGACACAAAAGGACGGAGATATCGAGTCCCTCGAAGGTTTTTTAGGATTTTGGGAGGAAAAGCGTGACCTATAATAGATGGATTCTGTCGAGAGGAACAAAATGGTTGAAGCATTATTGTGATAAGAGGAATCCTGTCGAAGAAAATATTGGATTGAATGGAAAAATTGATCAAAATTTTGCTGGACCAAAAACAACCCTTTCTCTTCACAGAAAGTGAAACTCCATGAGCCTATTTTTGCACACGATGGCGGTAATTTCGCCTAGTCTATAAAGAATTACTAAAATACGATCAACAATGATATGGTTACCGATATGTTTTCCCTCAACCTCAAGGAAGTCGAGATATGGAATATAAATAAAACACAAAGCAAGTGAGAAAATTATAATGTAAAGCACGTGATGACTGTCTGGTAGAACATGTGATATCTTAGCATATTATTGTGCACATTCTCTGCAATAATAACAAACGATTATGTCACGCAGATTTAACCGCAAAGAGTGTAGGCAAGTGCATGAGCTGCAATGCGCCAGCGACCCCGATGTGAAAACGGTATCAGGAAAATATAGCCTCTCAAGTCATAAGTCAACGAACCGAGAATGCGATAACAACACTGGACTGATCGGAATAAGACTAAGACTCCCGAACGATTTACTGCCGATTTCTCTCTTTTCAAAATGTACAGAGTTCATAAAATAAGTTTGTGGATAATATAGAATATATTATGATAATGTAGAATATGTAATGGTAAATAAATATATGATAGCAGAGGTAAGAGTTTATAGGAAATATAGTTGGAAGATCGGTATAGGGTTCAAGGTCGTTTCATAGCAGGTTCAATGTCAATCAAGGATATGTATGTGTACATATAGCATCAGCACATATCATGTATAGTAATCGAGAGCGACGCCCCGACGACGCCATGTACTATATGCTACATAACCATCACCTCGAGCACTGCATGCATGCACCAGAGAGATCTACAATACCGGTTTTATATATGAGGATGTATGTATGTAACCACGTGCCATACGATCCAATGAAGTGAATGGTAATGGTTTGAAATAGTATATAGGTACGAGCAATAGCCGATTTACTATGTGCATGTATTTACCAGAGCAATGAGCTTAATCAAGATTGTCTGTTTGATGCATAGGTGCGCATGCATCGACGGTAAGTGTGATGGGATGGAATGGAATGGGATGAGAGACTATAGGCGCCAGTAGTTCAATTTCTGCTATTAGTGTCTGGAAGAAAATCGGCCGTTTGTGATCGTAGTTGATCATATGCTAGGTAGAAGGTTTGAAGAATAGTTTGATTTGAAGGTAGGGAATTTTACAATTATTTAGGCTATGGTGCACAGTATGATGTTTCAAACCTTTAGTAGACTCAGCCTTGGACTCGGTAGTGAGACAGTGAGACTGGCTGTTTTCAATAGTTTCTTAGGATCCATAGATACCTTACGGATCAATAACAAGTCAATCTTGAGTCTTGGAACACTATTAGAAATAATTCCTGACCAATTGACCACATTGGCTGAGAAGAATCTAAACACAAGCAGCCCACTACAGGATGGTCCAAAACGTCCCATAATATCGGATGAAGGTCATTACAGGCGTGGAATTTTGGTATCTGCTAACCACTTCAGAGTCTTTGGAAAAGTTTCTAATCCAAATCCGAAGCCGCTCTGAATAATCACATTTGCGTTCAATTTTCTCGGAGAGCCTCTTCAATCAAATTATAAAATGGCGCCTTTCCAAAGCCTTCATCGAGTTACTTCAGTTGCCAATGTATAAAAACTAGATCATCAAACTTCATCATCAACGCGATCTATCAGCAGTTCCATTATTCATGCCATTTGGTTCGAGTTGCCCAAGACAAATATGCTGTTGAATCGCTCAGTGGGTTTACTCTAAGTATGATAGAAAGTTGAGAAATCTTCTCTATCCTACCAAGTTGACTAACCTCGACTAACTATGTGCGTAACTAAGAGAGTGCAAGTCGGATGCAAGATGGCTGAGAATGATGGCTATCCTATCCTGAATAAACCCTGAGTGAGGTCAGGTTAGATCCCTGCAAAATCTGCTCTAATACCGTCCCGGTAATAAAAGTTGAATAAGCGCTCGACACTCTGCTCAACCCCAGCCAAGTACTCTTTGAAAAGTTGGTAATTCTTTGACGTAATTTCTTGATGCGATGGTGATTCTCGTCTTGATGGCTTCACCGTGAAAAAACAATATCTCGCGGGGCAAATGTGATAATCCTGCAAGTTTTGTGGCGAGGCACGCCGAGCTAACTGTCCGCAGCCGGACAGAATGTAAACAAAGACTTTGAAGGTTACGCAGAACAAACGCCTATTACGCCTGATCACACTCCTGATAATAAATCTTTCAACTGATCTTCGCTAGTTCTTTTGCCGCGATATAAATATGTAGAAATTTCTCCTAGGATCGATATGAACAAATCCAAGACCTAAATGGTTCATAATCAGATACATCGATCATAATACACTCAGGAGGAAGGTGAACTGCATCACGGTGACACTCAGTGTTGGTTCGAGATCTTTCGTGATCTTTCGTCTCTCGCACTCAATAGGCTATGGTACGAAAGCGAACGAGAAGGAAGATCTCGATCGGTCACTGACCGTCACAGCCACTGCAGTTCACCTTTCTTCCGATTGTACATTTATCCTCTAGATGGAGAAGTCAATGAGAAAATCACAACGCTTTATGAGTAGAAGCAAGGTTGAAGAAGTTGAGCCAGAAAAACCAAATCTGTAACTGCAACTAGAATTTGACATTTTAAATCAAAGACCTCGTATATACGATTTGATTAAAGCGCAGTCATACGATCTTGATCAATGCACATCCAAGATGTTGGATAAAAAGGCTTGGAGTTCTGATCACGTTTCTCTGAAAAACTTTCTGATCGGGTAGATGGTTTGATGAAATGTTTTCATGGGTGGATGGAAATTTGGATCAATGGCCCAAACTGACCAGAGTCTGCGTGATAGAGAATTTTTTCATGCTATGCATCATTCACATGATCTAACCAGGAGAGGTCATCACATCCGGATCACGGATTTGGCTGAAACTTTGGAAATAGTCTTCTTTTAGTGCCAAAAAATGAAACCCAAAATTATAGACCCTAACGCCCAAGCTTTTCCGAGCTACAGCCAAGGACATTAGTATTGCCCATATGGGCCCATGTTAAAAATCATACATATAGGTATACCTGCAATGCTAATGTCTTTTGTTATAGCTCGGAAATACTCGAGCGTTAGGGTATATTATTTGGGGTTTCATCTTTTGGTGCTGAAAGAAGACTATTTCCAAAGTTTCAGCCAAATCCGTGATCCGGATGTGATGACCCCTCCCGGTAAGTCAAATTTGTATAGCTTTTCCACAAATCATGGATTCCTCCTCATTCTTCGCTCCACTCGCTTCAATCCACCAACAAATATCTCATGTTTGGGGTATTGTCCCATTGTTACAATTTTGAAGAACATATGGTACAACTGATTGGAGTCGATTCATGATTGCAAGGTTATGGCAACAAATGCTACATTGAGCCCGTGGAAGCTCCTCGGGAAGCTCTCAATGCCATCAAACGAGATATTCTGATCGTTACAGGTGCACCATTACTGAGGAAACACTGGCGCCAGCATACAAAGTATATTCCTCTAGACATTTGCTAGAGAGTGTGGTGAGGTCTCCAATCAAGCTATAGGTCTCCATAATAGATAGGTAGTCATTGAATAGGCAATGCAAAGCGCCAGATCGTTTCTCTATCTTTCTCTCCTCCCTCTGATGGAGTACAAGACTCAGTATATACGAGATGATGATGAAGCCTCACGGTTTGGATAGCTCTGCTTACATGGAGTCTCGCGCAATAAAATCTGCGACGGCCACGAGAGCATGCATGCACCAGAGGCTATGCACTTGCACATTATTTACCACTCTCGCATGACGGCAAGGTCGTTCAAGGTTGTTAACTCTCACCGTATATATTATAAAAGAGACGGACTCACTCTCTGCATCCATGCGTGTATGTATGTACATACGAGTGTTTATGTTAGGGAGCGAAGAGAGAGGAAGTGTATGATGATTCCTTTAGAGAATTGTGAAAACTATAGAATTTGCGAATGAAAAGCTGATCCAATTGGATTATAATAGATAATGCAGTGCTTACACTTGTAAAACAAGTTTGCGCAAGGAGTATGCAGTGTGTTATAATTGATTATTGTATACATATATGTAAAACATCACCGATCGAACGGGAACAATGGAAATGAGCTGATGAATTTCTTGGGCTCGTTCTACATAGGATGCGCTCAGCGTGTGAGCGTATGCGCATACGCTCGCGCTCAAAGCACTCAATGCAGGGAATTCCATGAAGCAGCCTTACCAGTTGTTTTCTACACAGAATTTCCCCAAGGGATGAGTTGGTTGATGATTGGTGGGCTCCAAGTGACATCATCGAGCCAAAAATCAAGTTTCTTCATATTTTTCCACAAACAACCAGAGCAAAACATCAGCGTTGGCCAACCCGAGTAGAAAAAAGTTTACGGAGAACATACGCCCCGTACACGCGTCCGTATACTGCGTATACGCTGCGTATACGGATCCGTATACGCCGCGCGCCGCATGCACGGCAGCAAACGGCTGGCGTGAACTTCCCGTATACTCGTCCCCGGGAGCTTCCCGGCAACTGCACGGAAAGTACACGGTGGTCCACGGACGATGGCTCGTCACATTATTTGCAAGCGATTTGATTCGTAGACGGATTTTAACGTCTGAAAATATTATATACAAACACTTATATTGTTTCACAGGATGGTGAAATCATAAATCTTGTTAGGTTAAACCCCGCTTTCTTTTAATTATGTATGATAAAAAGCAGGTCCATTTGCAATTTTTCAAAAGAACCGACCGCTCATTCCCTGCTGAGAATAATTCCGTGGGACCCTATGGGGCTTTGTGGGACCTGGCCCTGGGAAATTTTAATCTCGATATTTACAAATTTTGGCATCAAAGACGTGCAGCATACAAATTTTGGCCATTATTGCTCCGAAAACTGTCGAATTTGATCGAAATTTGCATGCTGCACGTCTCAAACGCCAAATCTCGTGAATATTACGATTAAAAATTTTCCCAGGTCCAGGACCCAAAAAGCCCCATAGGACCTCACCCCATGGGGTCCCATGGAATTGTTTTCAGCAGGGTTGTCCATCCACGATCATAGTCATACCCATTTCATTCAACAACACGAACAAACCAATCCATTGCCGATTTTACACTGGCTCTGATTGCGTCTCATTCATACATCAATTGTATGTTTTATTTATAAATTCGTCAATGAGCTGCAAACATTACGATTTTTGCCTGTTCCTATCAAGCAAAAGAACATATTAGTATCTTGTGGTCGGAACGAAACTACTGTGCGAGTACGCAAAACTCATTGACAGCAACAGATAGGTTATGGTGATGAATCTTATGTCAATCCCTCTGAAGCTTCAGGGAAGTATACGGAAAGTATACGGCCGTATACGGCCGTATAGATCGCGTGAAGGGCGCGTATACGCTAGCCGTTTGCATCCGTTCACTTTCCGTCAAGTCTTCCTGAGACTCGCCGGGCACTTTCCGTACACGGGGCGTATCATAGTACACGGCGCTCCATAAACTTTTTCTACTCGGGAACCTAAGAATTACCCGCTCTTTCATTATCGGTTAAATACGGGACCCATGACATTGGATGATGGCGATCTCCGGGTGACACCTTTGGGTCAGAAAAGAAATTTTCTTCATGTTTTTTCGTGAACAAATAGCATAAACCAGCAGTGGTGGTACCGCGAGCCTTTTCGGGAGAAAAATATATGTTGAGCAACGGTCCCACGATTCAGTATCCGGATTGGGGACCAACCGTCTTAGTTTGCAAAGACTGCAACTCTGTTTGGGATCAGAAACTAAGCAAAAGCAAGATGAGTGGTCACCAATCCGGATACTGAATCGCAACAATGTTGCTCAACCTATATTTCTTTCCGAAAAGGCTCATCCGGCCAACGCTAAGATTTTTCTCCATTTTTTCATGGAATAACATGGAGAAACTTGATTTGTTGGCTCGATATTGATAATGTCGCTCGGGGCCCACCAATCATCAACCATCTCTTCCCTTGGGGGAATCCCGAGTGGAAAACGACTGGTAAGGCTGCCTCATAAAATTCCCTGCATTAGGTGCTTTGAGCACAAGCGTATGCGCGTACGCTCACGCGCTGAGCGCATCTTATGAAGAACGAGCCTTGGCTGCTGCGATTTCTAACCTCCACAGTTCTGTTGATTCGCTCAACGATTCAAAGCTGTGAGCGCAAAAACTGCGTGCTTGATTGTCAGGAATAAAAGTCAACGCGCATTGAGATACTTTGAACTTTTAAAGAAATTCCTATTAGTTCCTTTCCGAGGTTATCGTGAGAGACTGACAGCCTTTGTGAGTTCCAAATCACCGGAGCCACTGAAAAAGGCGTTTACTTATTCACATTTATGCCAGCCCAGGTTCGAACCCAAGCCTTGAGGCTGGAACCTTTCACACGAGGAGGCCGCTGAAGCTTTTTCCATTCAATTTTGGAGGTTAGAAAATTATGCAGGAACAATTTTTGAGAGATACAAGATACAACCCACGTTCACGTTCGTAACTTTAGAACTGGTTTCAATAATTTAAAATCCGTGTTTTGCGGAATTTCCCTAACTTCATCCCTGGTAGAAATTCACTCCAACTTTTTGCCAGTTAACAACCATTATGTTGCATCGCTTTCCAAAATATGGCTAGGATTAACAGACAAATTTTACCCCAAATGAAACGGTGTAAACAACTAGATAATGAACATTATTCTTGGCCATGAGTCATGGACGAAAAATGGCCATATAAACTGTCTGAATTCAGGTGCTTCGATATTTCATAATGACGCGTGTCTGCTCCGATTGTTTCACGGCTATTCCGATATGCATGATGTAGTTTCACTGTTTTGAAATTAGAGAAAAGCCGTAACACTGACACTGATAGAAAGCCTTGTATGAGTGAGGGAGTTGAGTGATATACAAGTCCCTCTACTTATTTGAATCAAATGAAACATTGATGAACAGAATGGTGTCTCAAACTGCTGCTTGCTCCGATTTCTTCAGTGACGCTATCTCAAAACTTCGTGATGTAATTGACTCTAGGTTGCTTTTTTAGATCATATATACTACTTTGCTCCAATTGATAAATAATCCAATGATGCTCCAAACCACAAAACTTTCAACAGCATGGTTCCGCAACCCAGGAAGTATTCGGTCACGAAAGTGAATATGAGTAATTTTGATGAAATGGTTTGTGCATCGACAACACGTTCAAAACACGAACTTATACTGTCACAAAACTCTCTCAACGACACGAGCTCCCAACTTCGGAATTATTTTGGACACGAAAGTGGATACAAGCTAGACTAATAATATATTTCGTGTCCCAGATGGAACACAGAATAGACAACACACTCAAAACACAAACGAATACTGTCATTGCTGTAATGTTCCTCCTCTGGACTGCTCTGGACCGCATCAGGTCCTCGCAGCTCACTGCAGCCGTGCTGCCTCGTTGCCGCTCGGTTTCATAATGATGGCGTCCATCATGGCGTCCTGCTGCCCACGCTCAACCCCTCCACAGACTACACTCCAATGAATCGTGGGCATTTTTTACTCACAATCTGACCATCATTCATAGCTAGATGCCATAAACAGTAAATGATCATTTTTTGACCATGAAAACTGTAGTCCATAATTCGACCATGGACGTCGCTCTATTCTAGCCATTTACCAACCATTAGTTCTGTGACCATTTAAACTAGCTGTTATCTAGGATCCACACTAAGTTTACTGGACAAATTTCTACCAGGGCATTAACGAACTTTTTGCAACATGGTGGTTGTGGGCCTCTTTACTGGAGATATGTATGTACCATACTTTTCTCAGCATTGTAATCATGTAATCCCATTAAATACTATATTTTTAATTTTTTCAATTTAGGCGTTTAACTGGAATCTTGATTCAGAAGATTATGTAATTTTGGTACTTCTTACTAAGCGGAAAAACTAATGACGCGTATTTCTTTCCTTTGATTTCTGAGGTCCTGGCGAGGGTCCTGGCCTTCTACACTTTAAAACGGATTCAATGGCTCAAACCAAACCAGGAGTTGAAAACTTGCACTAAATTGAATCCAGATCCAAGTCAGAGTATTAAAACACTCAGCTTCGAAGTACAATTCATGATGTGTAACAAAAAATAAAAGATAAAAAAAATTGAAAATCCACTGGCCTTTCGGGAAAGTGAGTATCACGAACAGATTTAAGACTTGCCACTATTAATTAACCAGAGTAAAATAATAGCTGTTGACGACATTACATTGGAATATATATATCGAATATATTGCTTTCCCCATAATACGCAATTAAAAATATGTCAAGACGAAGTGATTTATTACATCTCGCATAAAATAAGGTTATATGCATATAGAATGGATTGAAATTTCGTAATGACCCTCCGTAAATTTTTTGTAACAGCAAATGTGATTACTTACGCGTTAATCAAGAGAATACTACGGCCCGGAGAGCAGATCACTTCCCATAATTACCAAGTTGTTTGGTTCCCGTACCGACCATTAGCATAATTATTCATCATTTTATCCTGGTCCACATGACGGAAAAGAAGATTAACAACGTTATACCCCGTATCCTTACTATATAAAATTGCCTTCGTTTCTCGCCTCAAAATCACTCAATTCCTACCGTTTTTCAAGTTTATCAGGAATTTCACGTGCTTTACATCTATTTTTATTCGAGATATAACAGTGGATATCAAATACTTATTCTTACCTTACATATACAGGTAAAACATTTTGTATTTGGTATTTTGTCGACTGTGAAGTCCTCGCCTTCCGTGTCACATGACTCTCTGATACCTGAAAAATAAAAAGTGAAGAGTTGAAATCAAATTTTTGAATCCCATAGCTACAAGAATGTCATTCTAACAGTAAAATTTTCTCAAAAATTCTGGTAAGAATCATTAGAACTTGATCTGAATGAAAATTTGGACAAATTCTCGATTCTTATAGACATGGACTGACTTTCTCAGTACCCAAATTAATTGATATCATATAAATGAGAGAATACTCCAGATTTTGCTCTTTGAATCACAAAATAGATTCTTTATTCTTCAGAGATTGTTCTAACTATTAAAGGAAACGAATTTCAAAAAAATTGACATTAGAGATCCTAAAAACACATTTCTTCACCAAAAAAATCTACGTGAAAAATTACAGTTGATACAACAACCAACCCCACAGCAATCTTCTACAATCAAATTACACTGTCCACCTTCTCTTACACTCACCCCCCACCCCCCGAAACCTCTTTCAATTTCAAATAAAACATCGCAAATTGCTCATTCTCTCTGAACCCTCTCGTACGTATCTGATGTCTGAATTTTGTGATGAGCCATACGAAAAGCTCTTCCCTCTCAATTCAAGCTCAAGCTTCGCAAATGAATCACCCCATAAAGCAACCCCAAGTCACGCCATAACGCGTCCATCGCGATTCATCACTTCTGCGCGAAAAATTCATTCGGCAAGGGTATTCTACCATAGCTATTTCTCACACCCTTTCGTTGTATACACATACTCGATGTTGGGCGAATTCTCGTCTCGCTTCCTGAGCTTTGGCTGGTGTGACTATACTTCTACAAGTGACTCATTGAGTTTTGAGGGGAAAGATTGCACTAGTTGAGAGCATCTCTTGTTGAGGGTCAGTATCAGATCAGCAAAGCTACAGAAGCTTTGTTTGAGATTCATCGGTAAGTCTTGCAAGAATCGTGGAAAAAAAATCAATGAGATGTGTATGAGTAGCTCCTCGAGTAACTCCTTGAAAATTTTGAAATAATATCGTGTGCCACCTTGTCCGAGACCTTCAAACGACCAGGACAAAATCACTCAAGTCATTTACGAGGTTTTTTTTGGTACTCTGTGCTCTTTCTAATGTAATCATTAGTCTCTTGATTCAGGGTTTGTTTGAGAAACTATCTTTAAAAAAAGAGCTAAAATGTCAGGTCCATGCGCTGTGGTTTTTCTTTTTTTTCAGACTTTGTGACCGTGAAGCGCTGGGGGGGGGGGGTGGCAGTGACTCGTTCGTGGTCTGGATGCGCAATCTCATCAAATATGATGATATGAAGTATCAAATGCCACAGCTATAGGAACCACAAGACCACTTTTGGGGTGCACGGTAATCACGTACATTTTCATGGAATTTTTCCTAAAGTTTCAATATCTCAATCTAGTAGTGGAGCTATGAGAGCACGGCCTCATCCCATGTATGGGGGTGCGGACTCATCGCATCCGGTCTTGTGCGACATCCGTGCGGTCTTCGTGCGGCATTCGAAAGTCGTGCTAGGATTGCACTAGACACCTTGAATTTTACACAAACTCTATCATGAACGATTGATGCAAGAACACTATTTCTGTGTCGGTAAATCAGTGATTGGTTGAGAATTTGTCAAAATCCATCATTCATGAAATTTCGACAGACTCTAATAAAATTTCAAAATTTTACAACGAATCATAAATAATAACCACATTTTAACGTGTTTTCATAACTCATCGACACTGTGAGGACTCAGAAATGGTACAAAATTTCGAAGAAACGAGAGAAACGCAAAGAAATCTATAATCGATGCCGAAAATGTTAACATCATTGAAGGTATGACTATCATTGAAAAAAAAAATCAACGATTTTTCGATATTACATGCAAGTCATTCATTTTATTATTATAGATAAAATACTACGAAATACCGACTGTCCCAAGCGAAACAAATGTTGACTCCAAATAAACGAAAAGTACGAATCAATAATTTCTGGAATGTCACGGACAGTTTCGTGATTGTAAACGTAGAGATATGCTCTAAATAATTGGTATAATAACGAAAGAATGCAAGGCTTAATCAGAAAACAAATTTGTTTCCCGGAATGTTTTTAATACAAGCACTTGATTTCAAAAAGCTATTGCATTCTTTGCTGCTATCTTATCTCACGATATATCATCAATGTTGATTATTGATAGATCAAGATTGTAAATTATGAGATAATGCATGTGACGCAAAACACGAGCAAACTGATATGACATGGACATCTAATCAATAAGCGCGCGAAATTGCTTTCCAAATCTCAAAAGTTCCAAACCCCTTCACTTTGCGTCACCGGATTATTTTTTCAAGTTCTAAAATCTTGAATGAATATTCGACTATGGGATCATAATGCTTTCATGGTATTCTTTCTGATTCTGAGCTCATTTATATCTGGTACATTCTTGTTATGTTGAGGATGTATCTATTATACATTTTTGGATTATTGGGAGCTAACGCGCGATCCTCGCTCTCGTCCTTCCTCCGTGTTATCCTTATGGGAGAGATTTTAGATCCTGCCATGCATTTTGCTTTTTTTCTGCTATCAAAAATAATACTGAGATAGTTCCCCATAAGTGACTCATCAGCATTGAGAAAAAAAAAATGATGGATAAGGATTGAATATCAGTTTGATGAAAATATACCGATAAAGTCCTGGAAAAATTTTGCAAGAAATGCTTTACAATTAATTCGATCGCTAAATTTGGATGTTGCTCATATCAAAGTGAATAAACTAAAAAAAAAAAACTAGTCCAAAATTATTCATAATAGTGGTCAAAGAAACATTACATACCAATCGTCGACATAACAACGTAAACAGTATAGAAATTCGAAGAATTTATTTCAGCCGGTATCACATTCGGTCAACCGGAAAAATAATGCACATCAGACAGTGAAAAACATGGCGCACAATATACGCAGTTTCAAGCTCAACAAGTTTCCACGCCCGAGATAAATCGACGCCATACTTGGAATCTAATTAATTTATTCGAGTACCACGCAATGATAAAGAATGAAGTTATGCCATTAGCGAATTTTATGGTTATCTCTGATACGTATATATTCACCGAATCAATAAAGAATATATCTCAACTCAGGCGGCTAACAAAATGTACTAAATACTACCGCGTATTCTATGTATACAATCAATGAGTAAACAAGAGCTCAATCGAAGCCGCTCCGCATGATTAATCGGTCGCAATGTAATCAACATTGTAAACAGCAGGGTATAGGGTTTCTAACATCTCGCCGACCATTATTATTAGACATCTATTGTATGTACAAATGACTATTCTTGTGAGACCTAGAAGCGAGTAGGTTTCATAACATACATAGGCTTGTTACATCAGCAAATAAGTGCAACAAAGTGTAATATAAATTTCTGAAAATTTGAATCGGAAAAGTTTACTATGGCGAAAGCTGCAAATAATTCTCATGACATATTTTGATTTGTAAGCTTTATTCTTCATGATGATTTTGAAGCAGACCTGTGATTTTTTTCATTCTAGATAACTTTCATTTTGATGCACTAAGCTTGCACGAATTGTTGAGATGATGAAAATCGAAGATGAAAAGTTGGCGAATCAGGTGGTTTATGAGTCAACTCTATCTATTTTGTTCAACAATGATCATTGCGAAAACGAATTATGATTGTCGTTCAAAAATTTGAATGACTCGCCGATCTGAGCAAACATTATCCCCGATGACAAAGGCCTCGTGAAAAAATATAGTCTTATACCCTTGAAAGAAAATAACGTATGTCGTGGATTCTTGATCCCTCTCAGCAGAACCTTTTTGTCTTTGTTGAAACATTTTTCATTCAAAGATCAATCAATTTTTAATGGTCTACAACAAGTCAAAATTGAAAAATTCTCTGACCAGGAATTTCATGGTTGATGAATACATATACGAATCAGGTGTATGAACTCTGCATAAATTTGTTGAGTTTGAGCATTCCATGTGATTGGGGAACATTTTTGCATCTGTCCAGCCCCACCTGAAAGCTCCATGATTAAACTGTGGTCTGGTCAACTAATTGACACAAATGATCTACCGGTTTCAATGGTCCATTCGAGTATTTCTATTTTGTAGTGTTCCATTACAGCGATTTCCCGGTGTATAAAGTGCGTACAGTAGTAAAACATTATATAAATTCGAATACGAGAAATGAGTAGGAATATAAAAAAAATTGGGGGCATGCTAGAGAATGGAACTAAAATAAGGATCAAAGAGGAGTCACAACTAACCTGGAACGAAATAGATAAATAGCTTGCAATACAAGTATTAGAGAGGGCAAATAGGGGAAGAAAAATATTGGAAAGATAAGAAAATCCGCGAGGAGGACAGGGAGCAATAGGCAAAAATGAGGTGTGGGAATATAGGCAAAAAAGGGGAAAGGAATTCAAAGACACGGGGTGTAGATTGTGCGGAAAGGGCCAGGGAAACCCGAAACACGTATGAGTGAGCAATGTTGCCAAAGCAAATATTAATGCAAGGTTAATAAATCAAATAGAAAAGAGGGACTAATTAAAGCAGACAGATATGAGAATCGAAATGAGACGGGGTCTCAAGGTCAAAGTCATACCCGAATTATGCCCATTTTGTAGAGAATTCGAATTATTATCCAAATCAATATCAGAACTATTCGAAGAATAGCAAAATAAGTTCCCTGTTATTATAAAGTATGTCCAAATTCCTATCATAGCAGATCAGGCCATCAAAATAAGGGGAGTATGTAAAAAGATTATAGAAATCTGTATTTGATGGAAAGAAACTACCCATCTACAAGAAATGGGTATAAAAATGACAGTTTGTGACAGGAAGTGTTGAATAATATTCAGGAACTTTTTGTACTGCTGCTTGGTTATGTTACCCACACCTAGCTAAACAGCAAAAGTAATAAGTATGAAACATGTATAAGACTTGACACGTGAAATTCGTATTATGGAAGTTTGAAAACCTAGTGATAAATGAGAAATGCATAAAACTATTTCCAATCGAGCGTCAAATGAAATGTAACTGGTTTATCATCAATGACTCATGTTTTGCTCACGTAAACTCGTACCCTACATTATTTATCTCTCTCGTCTCTAACTTGAATCTTGTAAAAGTTGCTTTTAAATGTGACACTTGGAAGACATAGTGCTCCATAACCCATAAACACCTAGCGGATCTTGCAGGACCCACTAACGATTTATGTTGAATCTCATACATCCGTATGAATTATTTATGCTATCTAGGGGTCTAACATCTTGTTTTTAGTCCTTCCTAATTATTTCATATCGTTATTGAGTTCTACTACCGGTTTAGAAGTTTCCAGACTCTTTCCAAAACATCATGCAACCGAGTTTTCTAATGATCAAAAATGACTCGTCACTGTACTAACGAAGTGATACGAGTGAAAAAACAAGATATTTATTCGTTTTTGAGACGACCGCGGTGGCGCAGTCGCCGTGCAAGCTAAACTTTGTTCACATGAGAAATCTCAAAATCTTCTTCAATTGGAGATGAACGATGAGCTATCCAGGTTTGTCATCGTCTAACTTGACCTGAATAATTCGTCGTGTAGACCAAATTGGGAAAGATTTAGAAATTTGTGTGAACGGAAATATGCCTGTTTCATAGGTTAGGAAGAACCCGCGGGCAAGTTATTATTGTTCATCTACGATAATGTATCAACTGATCAGTCATCCAGAAAATTAAAACAAGATCCTGTGCTCTAGAAACAGCTCTCCAAAACTATTAAAATTCTTCAAAAAGAGAACACTTCAATTTCGTTACACTATCATGTTGAACAAGGTCCTTCCGCACCCGTCATGGTCAAATATTCATCTTCCGTATGATAATCTATACCAACATCCTGCTCGATATCTTGAACCTTATCCAAGATGCTAATGAGACATACTCAGTTTCCAAGTTCTCCCCAAGCATAGCAGTAAAAAGTAATCAGAGTGAGTTGAAATATGCCAATAAATTTGTTTCACACCTGCTGAGATTTTAGGTTATTCGAAGACTGTACAGATAATAATCATGAGGTCACCTTGAAATCTGCTATGGTTACAGAATTCAAAAGTTTGTCTATAACATAACCTTAGGATCGAAAACATGCCACAATTTCTGCACTCCAAAGCTTCACAAAACAGAATTTTTTTACAATACACACAAATCCATTGCATAGTATATGTTTGTACAATTGATGCACATCATCTGATGGAGACTCTACTCATCTGTGATGCATCAGAGACCAACTTCTCAAGTTTCAAAGTCATTCTATACGTTTGTCCGAGAAACAAAAGACGTGCATATGTACATATAAGAAAGACTCACCTTTGATGCTTTCGCCGATTGCATCGCAACGATGTAAAAGAGAGATTGAAATCAGAATCAGAGCCGGTAGGAGCAAGGACGAGCGCTGCTGCTGTAGCGCTGATATGGGGCCCATTTTTCTGCTCCTGAATTCGCGGCTCTGGAGGTTTTGCTGCACGCCACGAGGACATGTGAACTCGCTTTCTGTAACAGATAAAACAAGTGTCCAAGGTTGTAGATATAAAGTTAATGCGTTTCTTAGAATCAATTGAGCTTCTCTGCATGAGTGGATATTTCTTCTTGTTGATGATAATTATATCCCAGCCCAGATAGATTCTGTTACATTCCAAGGTTTCTAGGAGTTGGGAACATTATCAAGGTGCACCCTGGTTTGGTACAAGAATCACATCTTTTCGGTCTATTTGGGTTAACAATAGGCTGTTCGGTAATATTGTGAGGAAATTGTAGAAAAGCCTTGAATAATTTCGTAAAGGCAATATCAAACTTGTCTCTGCTCAGCGCCTCGGGCATTGGGCTGCTCGCGCCTAATGCTGCTCGTGCATTGGGCTGCTGGTACATTTTTCTCAAGGCTGCGCTACCGCATTCGTGGCAGGGGCGAATACGGCGGGCCCCTCAGTTTACACGGTTTGCTATGGGCGCACGGCAAGCCCGTCGTGTTTCCATTTAGTTAACATACATTTTGCTTAGAGCCTCCTGATTTTTCATTGCATCAGAAACCTTTGGCTTGCTTGTAGGCCCGATGCCGGGCTATATAAACGATGCCACCGGCTGGCAGCCTCTCTAGATCTCTCGTGGTTTTCTTCCCATAAAGACGTACTCTCGTGTGCTCTTCAATAAAGAGCAAATCGATATTTTAGTTAAGACAATCTTTAATCAATCCCGGTCCTCACCTTACAACAGGTTATGGGCCCAGATCCCCTTATGTGAATCTGGTTGAAAGTGAAACTTGTGGATTCTGATAGCTTAGGAACACTGTGACTGGTTCATTAAATTTTCTAAGTGTTATCATGGAGGATTTGGAAAAAAGAAAGAACATTAAACAGTTCGATGGTGAGCGGTACAGTATCTGGAAGACACGCGTACGTGCGCTGCTCACGTCAAAGGATTTGATCAAGATTATCGACGAGCCGGTCCCGGAAAGGCCCACGGCTGCTTGGACAAAGAGTGACAGTGCAGTAACAAGTGTGCTCGTTGATTACTTGGCTGACTCGCACATACACTTCGCGCAGGAAGGATTGACTGCTAAGCAAGTTTTTGAAAAATTAGATGCGATATACGAGCGTAAAAGTGTTTGTACTCGCATGGCCCTACGTAAAAGGTTGCTGCTACTCAAGATGAAGGACAATGGTACTCTGACTAAACATTTCTCTATTTTTGATGATATCCTCACGGAACTTCAAGCGGCTGGAGCGAAAATGGACGAAGAAGACAAAGTTGAACATCTATTATTGACACTCCCTTCTCATTATGACGGAGTCATCACGGCTTTAGAAACTCTACCCGAAGATAATTTGACACTATCATTCGTCAAAACTCGATTAACCGATCACGAACAGAAACTCGGCATGAAGGAAGACACCAGCCTCAAAGTATTGCAAATTGGCCCCACTCATGGAGAACAGAAGAAGAATCATTTCAACAGCAACGGTAACAACAACACCAATAACAAATTTCGTCACTCGAAGCAGAAGAAGAAAAATTTCTTCAACAAAAATAAAAGAGGAAATTACAAGTACAACAGGAGTAACCAGGACATTAAGTGTCATCATTGTGGAAGAAAAGGGCATAAAATCAACGATTGCTATTATGCAAAAAGAATGGAAAAAGCTGCGGGTGTGAATACAGACTTGCAGACCGTACAGTTAACTGGTCAACCACCAAATAGCGGATATGCTTCTGGCTTTGCCTTCATGACAGGAGAATACAATTCAACCAACAGAGGAGGACAAAACTTCAGGTTTCTACTGGATTCCGGTGCCTCTGAACATTTGATCAACCGTGATGATTTATTTAGCCAGTACGAGAATATCATCCCACCGATGAGAATTTCAATCGCCAAGAATGGCGCGTTCATATTGGCTACGAAGAGAGGCAAAATCAACGTTACAACTGACAGTGGATTCCAGGGAGTCCTCGACGGCGTCTTGTACTGTCAAGAAGTGCCTTACAATCTTCTCTCTGTACGGAGGATCCAGGATGCAGGATTCGACGTGAACTTCAACCAAAATGGAGTGGAAATAAAAAAGGGAAGTACGGTTATCGTTCGTGGTAAGCCTTTTGAAAAATTGATTTCGATAGAATTTACACTCATAAAACAACAAAGTAACCCACAAGCACATAATATGGTCATCGAAAAGATACCCTCGTTTAATTTGTGGCACCAAAGATTGGGACATATTGGGAAGTCCAAATTCTTAGAATTGAAAAGTCATAAAATGGTCGAAGATATCGATCAGATATGCTCTATAATACCACATGATGAAATATGTGAAGCTTGCATCAGTGGCAAGCAAGCGAGATTAGCATTCCAAAGAACTAAAGATAAAAGTTATGTTGATAGACCCTTGTTTATGGTTCACTCGGATGTTTGCGGTCCAATCACTCCCTCAAGCATAAATGGTAAAAATTATTTTGTTCTTTTCATAGATGAATTTACACATTATTGTGTTGTTTATTTGATAAAGTATAAATCCGATGTCCATCAAATCTTTAGAGATTTTGTTGCCAAAAGTGAAAGTCATTTTGATTTGAAAATTGTCAATTTTTATTGTGATAATGGGGGTGAATATTTGTCGAGAGGAATGAAAGAATTTTTCGTCTCAAACGGCATAAGTTATCATTTAACCGTACCGCATACCCCACAACAAAATGGTGTAGCTGAGAGAATGATTCGCACTATAACCGAGAGAGCTCGGTCAATGATTCATGCAGCAGAATTGGATAAAGTTTTTTGGGGTGAAGCAGTCTTAACTGCAACATATTTGATAAATTTGACCCCAACTAGAGCCTTGAAATTTCACAAAACTCCGTATGAAATGTGGCATAAGAGGAAGCCACAGATAAAATATCTAAGAATATTTGGTGCAACAGTTTTTGTTCATAATAAAATCAGAAAGAGAAAGTTTGACGAAAAATCCTGGAAAGCAGTGCTAGTTGGTTATGAACCAAATGGGTACAAGGTTTACGATCCCCTATCTGGGAAATTCACAACTGTCAGAGATGTGATAATTGACGAATTTAGTTACCTTAAGTCGAGACCCGACATGAGACTAGTAGGAAGTTACCGTGGTAGCTCCTCAGTTGACGAAACTGACACTCGTAGCAATTCGCCAAAGTCAGTCGAATCTCGTAAATCTGATACTGAAAAATCAGACAATGATAGATCCCATAAAGCTGATACAGAGAGATCAGATAGATTGGAATCATATCACGATCACAGAGCAACAGCTCGAATCTCTGACGATAGAAGTGAATTGAATCGCGTTGGCGATAAATCTGGAAAGACACCAGATACTAGCACTTGCTCAGAAAAGAACAAAGATCTGCAGGGAGATTTACAGCTCCGTAGAAGTGGTAGACTCAGACAACATCCAAATATTTCATACGAGGAAGACAATCGAGTAGATGACTACATATTATGTGCTACGTCTCTCCTTTGTGAGATTCCTCAATCATTTCATGAGATAAAGTACAGACGTGATAGAGATTTGTGGGAACAGGCTATCAGAGATGAACTTCATTCACTGATGATAAATAAAACTTGGATATTAGTTCCTAGGCCTGACAATAAGAATATTGTTGATTGCAAATGGGTGTTTACAACGAAACTCGATGAATTCGGAAATCCTTCAAAATATAAAGCCCGTCTTGTGGCTCGTGGATTCAGTCAGAAATATTTGATTGACTACGATGAGACCTTTGCGCCAGTTGCTAGAATTTCGAGCTTCAGACTACTAATAGCTTTCGCTAATCAATTCAATCTGTTGGTGCATCACATGGATGTCAAAACAGCATTCCTGAATGGCAAGCTCGAAGAAGAAATCTATATGAAAGTCCCCGAAGGAGTCGAATCAAGTAGAGATCAAGTCTGTAGATTACTCAAAGCCTTGTATGGTTTAAAACAAGGAGCAAGGTGTTGGTTCAAGACTTTCGAGGAAGAACTCTATAAATACGGCTTCCGGAATTCATCAGTTGATCGTTGTATTTATATCCTTGATAGATTGAATATTGATGAAAATATTTACGTGGTACTCTACGTAGACGATGTCATAATCATTACTGCCAAAATGGCAACGATGATTAATTTCAAAATATATCTCCAAAGTAGATTTTGCATGACAGATTTGAAAGAAATCAAACTTTTTCTTGGAATAAAGATTATCAGGGAAAATGATCAAATAAGTCTAGATCAAAGCTCTTATATCAAGACCGTTTTGACAAAGTTTGGAATGATTGATTCTAAGCCTGTCAAAACACCACTTCCAAGTAAATTGAACTATGATGCTTTGAATTCAAATGAGAAATATGAAGCACCTTGCCAAAGTCTAATCGGATGCTTAATGTATATAATGATATGCACTAGACCCGATCTCAGTGCTGCAGTGAGTATCCTGAGCAGATACACAAATAAAAATAACAAAGAGTTATGGCAGTGTCTGAAGAGAGTACTACGGTACCTTAAAGGTACAATTGATTTGAAATTAACTTTTGCGAGAGGAGATTACGATGAGATCTTGTGTGGCTATGTTGATTCTGATTGGGCTGGCAATGATGGGACAGACCGTAAAAGCACTACAGGTTTTGTGTTCAAATTGTTTGAACGATGTACAATTTGCTGGAATACTAGAAAGCAAAATTCAGTTGCGGCTTCGTCCACTGAAGCAGAATATATGGCTCTATTCGAAGCTGTAAGAGAGGCGATGTGGCTCAAATCATTAGCCTCAAGTATCAAATTTGAAATCCCAAAACCAATACTCATTTATGAGGATAACAACGGTTGTATTAGTATTGCCAAAAACCCAACTGGCCACAAAAGATCAAAACATATAGACGTAAAATATCACTTCTCTCGAGAACAAGTCGAGAATAAGATAATAAGGCTTGAACATATTCCCACAGGTTCTCAATTGGCAGATATGATGACCAAACCATTGGCAGAACCCAAATTCGTTGAGCTGCGAGCTGGATTGAATTTGAAATAATGATATGTAGTATGATGAATATATGTTGTATGATGAATATGAATATCATGATCCGATGAGGGTTTTTCTGGGTTTCCCCTCATCCACGAACGAATGTTGGATCATATGTATTTCCCAGCGAGTACAAGAGAGTACGTCTGTTGAGCTGTAAAGCTTCAGAGAGGATTTTCATTTGAAATTTGAAACTCGAAAAGAGACCGATCCAAGTTTGAGGGGGCGTGTAGAAAAGCCTTGAATAATTTCGTAAAGGCAATATCAAACTTGTCTCTGCTCAGCGCCTCGGGCATTGGGCTGCTCGCGCCTAATGCTGCTCGTGCATTGGGCTGCTGGTACATTTTTCTCAAGGCTGCGCTACCGCATTCGTGGCAGGGGCGAATACGGCGGGCCCCTCAGTTTACACGGTTTGCTATGGGCGCACGGCAAGCCCGTCGTGTTTCCATTTAGTTAACATACATTTTGCTTAGAGCCTCCTGATTTTTCATTGCATCAGAAACCTTTGGCTTGCTTGTAGGCCCGATGCCGGGCTATATAAACGATGCCACCGGCTGGCAGCCTCTCTAGATCTCTCGTGGTTTTCTTCCCATAAAGACGTACTCTCGTGTGCTCTTCAATAAAGAGCAAATCGATATTTTAGTTAAGACAATCTTTAATCAATCCCGGTCCTCACCTTACAACAGAAATATGATACCCAATCAAAATCAAGGCCTGCACTTGAAATTGGTTGAAGACAAAGTTTGACAGATACCCCGACTTTACACTAAGATTTAGACATCACAGACGGGTCAAACAGATGAATGTATGAGATGAATTCCACACCTGGTAAAAATTCACTTCAGGGTAACATATTGATGGTCATAAAGCTCGCCATGAAGTGGCCAGCTGGCCAAGAAATAAGGGAATGATCTTCCACCAGGGATGATTTATTCCATACCAATTGGAAAATGAAGTTGAGATGTGGAATCTTTGAAAATCTTCCCTTATTACGATGTTTTGGGTCGAAGAACATGTCTCATAGGTATTCTGGGTCAGAAAATGGATTTGGATTTTCAGAAAACATAAACTTACATTAGACAAAGCTTTCTTGTGGTCACGAGCTCTTTGTACTTGCCATATTTTTTGAGGGTTATTCTACAAACTGTCCAGTATTGTGGTAATCTCCGAGTTTTAATACAGACATGAGTTTCATCTAGTTCAGAATGTTTCAATGGCAGTTCATTCTATAGAATACTTCTACAAATTTTGGAATATTCATAAAACTTAGAAATTACAAGAAATATAGCATCAACATGAGCTTCTATGTTTTTGTGTGAATTCCTCTTCAATCCAAAATATCTAGAATCTCATACCAAAATACACAGTATTTATAGATTGATGAGGTCTAAACTGAAAGATAACTTTCAAGAAGAAGAAGCGCAACTATATCGTAATGATATGCAATTACTGCATTCCATTCAAACGCAGCCCTACATCATTGGAATACATTCCAAGTATTATATCCTATCTCTCAAATCTCAAATGTAAAGCCTACTGTTAGAATGTTCTTCGCGAGATAAACAGAGTCGCACACGTGTGGCGCAGTTTTATTGCAAGACATACATATCTACCTACATACAATCTCGTTGTATGCAAGCTGAGCATTATATACAGCTGAGATCACATATTATATATTATGGCAAAGCATAAATAATTCGTATGAGACACGTGCTGTAATATTATCAGGGACAGATGAATGAGAGTCTATTTAAAGATAAAGTGATAGAGATCGGAACTTGAATAGAAGCCATTGATTTTGTATTACTTATGATTATCGAGCCTGGTTGCACAGGTAGAAATGATTTGAAACCCTTTGGACTGACTTGAATGTGATCATTTTATGATGGAAAAAATTTGGATATGTCGTTGAAGAATGGCCAAGATCTTATACGTGTTTTTTTTTATAATTGATGTACCTTTCAAGATTGAACAAGTTGCCCTGCAAGACGGACTCCTTGGATAGTTGAAGATAATTCCAGTGGGTTCAGAGCATGTCAGGTGATCGTCAACTTCTTCAAACGGTCAATTTCATCACATAATACTATGGAGACTCCAGATTCGCTGTAATCCTCAGTAAATGTTAGGGAACATCCATGAATCGCGTAGAGAAAATTTGACGATTCCAGACCCCCTTTCCCCAAGTAAGATTGTACAACTGGAAAATTGCTGATTTATATGCACTCGGGAACAAGATGAACTGCAACGGGATGACGGTCAGCGGCCATTCGAGATCTCCCGTCTCACTTGCACCTTATGGGTTATCTTACGAGTACGAATGAGACGGAAGATCTCGAACGGTCACTGACCGTCACAGCCATTATAGTTCACCTTGTTCCCGAGTGTACCGAGTCTAAGATAAAAAATTGAAAGGCCCCCCTCCCCCTGGAACCATCATGTAATTTATGGACGTTCCCTTATGATCACTTCATAACGAATGTCATCCATTCATGTGTGAATCAGGTCAATGGACAACAAATAACAGTTCGCAAGAGAAATGAAAGCAAGAAAATTTCGTCGCATGGGGGCCATAACGTTCTTACTCAACTTTGCGCCCGAAAACGTTCTGGCTCGTATCCCTTATGCATGGTAGCAAGGACGTTCTTGGGCGCAAAGTTGAATAAGAACGTTATGGCCCCCATGCGACGATTTTCAAATTTTTCCACGAATTTGAACCGCATTAAATTCAAATGAAAGAGGAAGTGAGTCCAAGAATATTTCCTATTCCTCAATCCTGACTCTTCTAAAATCTTACAGATAAACATTGTAACGAGACACCTTCAATAATTCCAACACAACAAATAAATCCTCAGCACAGGAGCCGAAAAGAAATCCAAAAGTATGAATAAATAATGAAAACACAGTCAGACAGATATGGAGAAGCAATTTAGAAGCATCAAACTTATTGCTAAATGTCCCATTCCATAAAGTTCGATAACGACGACAAGGCGAATGTCTTTGGAAAGGGAGGCTATGATACATCCGGCAACAGATCGTTCATCGCACGCCAAACGACCCGATATATAATCGAGTTTGCAAACGTGTCGCATCAGAAACAAAAATGAAAAACATAACCAATCAATAGATATAAACCTTCTCTATACACCGTATCCTCTTCCACGTTTATTAATCGGCTCCAGCTTTTCCCCATCTCGAACCAGTTTCCCCGGTTTCAATACTTTACATAACCTCTCAGTTTCAAGATACAACCAATAAGATTCAAAGGTGCATACTAATACCATTACTAAACTGACCTACGATCATAAAACCCTAAGGGTGTGATTATAACGGCTTGTAAAGTATATCTGTTCATCATCAAAATTGACTATTGGTGTATCTTAGGCGTCATTTATGGTAGACCTAGTAACTCGTCTGTAACAGAATTCCAAATCGGAGCGGGGCAATACAGTTGGAATGAGCCAGGTTGGAGTTTGTAGTCACGTTTGGAAGAATTCATCGTAAGGAAAGCTGCATAGTTCGTTCAAGCTGAAAAAGATGACCGACGATGCGAAAAAAATTGCTCGAATATCAAGCTAGCGTGAAAAGAGGATGAAATTGTCCGGAAATCAACGAGATAGTGCGAGATGGCGCGGTTCCAAAAAATTTTCACCAAAACCTTGACTATCGTATCTTGAATCTTTCATTCTCAAAGGACATTATGAAAGAGTACCTTGGGATTTGTAACGTGAGCACTTATCGATTTCCATTAAAATGAAAATGGAGTTTTTAATCTAAAATCAATGCTGGGTACATAATGAGAAGACTAAAAAAATTTAGCTGCTGTCAAGAGTTACTGATTCATTTTCTTAAGTGAATAGGTATTTTGAAAAATTAAAGTGTGTTCAAGTCTGACTGTTCGATTTCCTTGGGAGTTATTATTCACGGAGTTATTGACGGAAGTTATAACGAATGGATTTGGACATTTCTGAATCCTTTTTTCCAACTCTTCTATCACATTTGAATTGAAATTTCAACTTTATTCTTGAAAATTCGAATTTCCATTCATGTCACATATTTTTCGTTCAAGTAAATAATGCAAGGACTCTAAATACAGACGAAATTCAGCTGACTTATCAATCCTGAACCTATGAGACGCTCATAATGATAAAACGACATAAGCTACCTCAGGGGAAGTCAATGTTGTTGAAGAAACCCTACCTGTCATATACAGTAAAACCCCTCTTAGCGGCCACCTCTTCTTACGGCCGGGTTTTCTCAGTCCCGAAAGTACCTTTCATGTGTAAATTGAACCTCCGAAAAGCGGCCACCTCCTTCAACGGCCAATTTTTTGCGGGACCGCAGGGTGGCCGCTAAGAGAGGTTTTACTGTATCTCTATTGAGCTTCAATATTGTCCAACGCCCGATTAGCTTTCTCACGAGATCAGTCCATTATTCACCAGTTGTGCGGATGAACCTTGGTAACCGATGGCAAATAATATCTGCTTCCAAACGTTCCATCCATAAATGCGAAAAGTACGCGCCCGCGCCATCCTCTCTTCGCTTTTATGCTGCCAAGACTACGTTTACATTCGAATGAGTTTCTCATAAATTTTGGAACATGTCCGTGGTCTTGCATCTTTGTAAGACATTTTTACGCGCGAATAATGCGCGGATACGTCACAGCATTATGATGTTATATGTACATACAGCATGTGTAGGAGTAAAGATTGCGAAACGAATTTGTTCGGGTAGTTTTTGGCAAGGATTTTGCACCGATAGTCAGTTCGTTATCACACATTGGTTCGCCAAAACAATGACTTTCTTCTAGCTCGTCGAAATTTCTATTCTCCTCGTACCGGACAGTTTAGAAAATTGACTCCGGCTGTAATAATTTCACTTGATCCTGATAAATTTCGTTCAAATCAAGGTCGTGACGCCTAGGTTGAGATTTCTTTAGGACCAAAAACGTTCTAGAATGATTTAGGTCGAAAAATTATTTCAGAACGCGATGAATTCCGGCGGTTCATTACTGATAAATCCCAAATATTTATGCTTCTCGGAGGTATGTTCACTTACTCAGATAGAATTTTGTAGTGATCGATTGTATCCCAGAGAATTGTTAATTTTTTCCCCTTTGCGACAATTCAATCTCTTCCTGAAATTTGATCGATAGATTCTAGTCGTCGGTGTTTGACGATAGATGGGAAATCTTAACCCTTAAATCATACCCTGGGTCAAAATGACCCCGGACGATTTTCCAACCATTTTCCCTTGTCAAAATTTGACCCCTGCGTGCCATCTGCCTTTAGTTTAAGTCCCCAACTATCGGTGTTGCAAATCCGACGGCAACCTCGCCCGTGGTTACTCAAATCAGACCCGATTTTGGCTGGGTCAACCTGACCCCATGTGCGTCATTTGTATACACAAAATCTATTTTTACACTAATTCTTCCTCGCCCTAATCCGACTATTACACGCCATATACCTCCAGTTTGAGTACCTATAACTATCAGTTGAAGTAGGTGCGACGTTCGCCGAGTCTCGAGTTTAATATCCGTGAGACGTAATTTCGGCTTGGGTCAGCTCGGGTCAGCCTGACCACAGTATGTCATTTATGCCCATCAAATCTCATCCGAAGCCTCGTTGTTCTTTTTTTTCTATTATTCCATGGCCTGAGCGTAATATAAGCGACGTGTGGTGAACGTATCTCCACATAATATGCTATCGTCCCACCGTGGGCGTTTCCACCCCGTCAAGTGCGCATACCCGGATATGACCAAATGGGGCACCTACGGCCTTTATCGCAGACACGACCGGGCCTAGCTAAAGCGTACGTCTGGTGAGCGAGGTCTCTACAATGCTAACGTCCAATATAGGTCACTCATCACCTTACACTCAATCAATAACGAAACGAACCGTGGCTTGTAAAAGCTGGGGTAAGGGTCAGCTAGAATAAAGTGTGCAATAGATCTCGTGGCCTGAAGGTCTAAACGCGTGGGCCCGAGAGAATCAACTAGTGATGATAGTGATGATTAGATTCTGTTGCGAAGTTTTCCAAATTGTTGTTAAATTCTTACATCAAATATTATAATGAAATCTTGTGACCGCAATCCAGGCTCTGTCGATATATTTCCTCGTTTTGAAGATCCTAAAGTACTACAAAAAAATTTTCTAGCCAATATAATCGATGCGATCCGAGAGTTATCAAATTATCGACTTGGGGTCGATTTGACCCCAATGTGTCGTCATTCATGATCGAGTGTATCATTCAAGGGTTAAAATGCTCCGATGAGAAGGAAATCAGAATATTTCATGTTCCATCGCGCCTACCGCATGATTCAGACAAGCTATTGTAGAAAAAAATACAACTTTTACATTTGTCTGGGCTAATGAGTAAGAACTGTAACTAAAACCACTTAATTCGAGCAAATTTTCCAACGAATTGTACCCAAACGTAACAACTTTTTTATTTAAATCAGTGATTGCGATAGAGAGACACATGAGGTCACGCAGCGAATACAGGCATATTCGATCTCCTCATAAAACATACATATTAGACGATAATGAAGACAATCATCTGTTGTAATACCACTTTGAATATCCTCATTAAGCTCAATCTCATGGATAATAATGATATATCCATCGCACATTATACATATGAAGCTCACTCTCATCTTGTCAATTTTCCGAGTAGTATTTTCATGATTAACACGGCGCCTTATGCCATACACTATATATATATATATATATATATATATATATATATATATATATATATATATATATATCTCACACTAACAAGCGCCTACATCTACTAAAGCTAAACTACAATGGCGCAATTCTAAATACCGTCTATATCTCAAAGATTGACGGTTAATTACACATCCAGCGATTGATTCGACCTCTCGATCATAAAAGCTCGATCGATTCACTGTCGGATGACGGATACCTTTCTTAATACATACATACTTACACACTTTTTCCTTTACACACTACATATCACAAGTCTGTATTATCCTTTCACATCGAGTTATAAACTTCAAGTACTGCTTCAAAGTCATTCCTCTCATTTTTGTGTATATTTTTTTATTTTTTTATTTATTTTTTTTTTTATTAGAAGATCGATTTCCCAAGCGAAACGAATCGATCAAGAATCTCGAACGTGTTAATCGATTATAGTAAAACACGCGAGACACTGAACGAATGCTCATGTATGCATACGTCAGAAAGAGTACAAGTACATTACGCATGAATGAACTTGTAATTTTTTGCAAGTGGTAAATGCAATGTGCATAAAATCGATTACATCTGCATCAAGTGTCTTGAAAGAGAAGAAGAAAGAAAGAAAGAAAGAAAGAATTGAGAGAGAGACGTCTGTGAAGTTAAAGCGCGCGAATCTTTGATCGTGTTTTTTTTTGTATTCAGCTCAGCTTGATCATTGTGCGTATAAATTACATAAAAGTTTACGGCCGTGTATCTAATTATTGAAGCTCTCGGCATTATTTGCTCATTTACCATCTACTATATGAAGTGATCGAGTAATGAATCGAATATATTTCTACCGCTACAGAGCATTGAATTGAATTACAAGCTGATTATTGAGTGTTTTATCTTTCAAATGGAATATAGTATATATACAAGCTATCGATCGTAACTGCCTGTTTGTTATGGTTCATGATTATTAAATGAATCGAATTCATTCAGACACGATCGTAAGACAGTGGAATTGTGTATGCAGTCACATTGATTAATTTGAGAGAATTTTAAAATTTTTTCCATTTTTTACTCATGTCAAATTCATTGATCTACCGAACGTAATTGAATGCGCTAGTGTATATTATCAGGAAACGGGTATACAATATTTCATTTTAACGAGGCAAAAATCACACACTTTGCTTTTTTTTTACCCCTAATGAGAAAAAAAAATGAATAGTCACATCATAGGAAAAATTGAATCGAAGAGACCTGCATCATTACGACAGACTCGTTTCAATAAAACCGTGAAGCATTAGTGGCACGGTTATCAATCACACAAGAAGTAGATTTATCTGGAAATCATAAGGATATATACACATAAGCAAAAAGTTTTGAAACGACCTGCATCAATGCATCAATCAATTGCTCATGAATTGACGTATTCAAGTGAATCAAGTTGACTGGCATCGGTACAAGCTCATTCAAGACTCCCCATGACGAAAAATGAAGATGAATTATTTCACTCCAGAGACGCGAAATTATCTTTTGAATTTTATTGAAATGTTTTCGTGAGAAAGAAGAAAAATCAATCGATGCCGTCGTGTGAGAGATGATAAAAAAGGGATATGCGTGTGTGGTAAACTATTAATTAGGAGAGTCAAAAGGGCCGAAAGACTTTATGAAAAAGTTGACAGAAGTCGCGAAATGATTCGTGAGAGAATTGGTTTGGTATCGGTGTTCGAGAGTAGTGGAATCAATGGTATAGCGCGATGCAGATCTCGATGCAGATGTAATCTTTATGGTAGTAATTTAAATCAGTGTTAGAGTGCACATTTTAGCGATAATATGAGAGCTGCTGCCTCATACTTCATAGAATCTCGGAAACGGTTATCGATGTAAAAATGGTGAATTTGATGGTGATCGACCAGTAAAGCTAGTGGTATTGGATGGTTTAGTTCATGACACTTTATATCGAATCAGTAATTTGAATCTATCATTAGTCTGACAAATTCTGGTCATCTTCGCTATGTCGATATAATTTGTCATGACACATTACCTATAGAGTTACTGCAATTTTGAATTGTCAACGTTTCAGGTTAGAGGCTAGTTAGGGTGTTTCTTTCTCCAATGAAATTCCGAGAGCTAATTTTGGACAATGGCAAGAGACGGAATAGTATTTGAAAAATGTCGCCCTTATCGCAGTTGCTCATTTGATATTCGATTATAGGTTAGGAGGACTTAGGCAATCATTCTGATTTATCGATCTTTACGAGCCATTGCAGGTTGAACGTGTCAAAGCGTTAACTGCGGACGATTTTTGCACTCACTCTCTGAAGTCGTAGATTTCATTAGAGGAATTGTTGTTGAAATTGTTGGCCATTCGTCAACTCTGACTACCTTTCTCGCCTTTTTCCTTTTCGTAGATCATTCGTCTTTCTGTTATGGTACTTCAAATTATTAAAGTATTCGAGATATCGCAATCGTCAAGGAATTGGACTATTCGGGTCATTGAACTATTCGAGTTATCGACCTCTTCTTGAGATGTCGACCTTTGACTTATCAAACTATTCGAGTTATCGAATTCTTCTTGAGATGTTGACCTTTGACTTATCGAACTGTTCGAGTTATCAATCTGTTCGGGATATCGAACTATTCGAGCTATCAAACTCTTCTCCAGAAATCGACCTTTAATTTATCGAACTAGTCAAGTTTTCGATCTATCCCGAATATCGAACTATTGAAGATATCAAACTATTCGAGAGATATTGAACTATTCAAGTTATCGAACTATTCGAGCTCTCGTACCATGCGAGTTATCGAACTCTCTTTGAGGATTCGACCTTTGATTTATTTGAATATTCGAGTTGATATCACTCTGTTCGCGATCTAGCTCTTCAATTTATTCAACTATTCGAGCTATCAAATTGTTCGAGTCATCAAACTATTCGGTATATCAAACTTTTTGAGGTTAGATCTTTGATTTATCGAACTATTTGAGCTATCAATACATCAAGTTCGATGAGTCGATTCAAAAGCACTCTATACAAGATTTGTCGCTGCTTGGACAAGAGAAAAGAGTTGTGTCACAATTCCGTGAAGGACAAAATAGAAAACTCCTGAAAACGAACTGCTCAGAATATAAATGAAATATGATTCCAAACGTACCCTTTCAAGCAAACTGCGCGGATTATTATGCACATCATTTGAAGTCACAATGTCTGAAGAGCATCCATCAAACCTTAGCACAGTGAACAAGAACGAGTCAGCCCATAACCTCCAAAACTCCAACTCGAAAGATCAAAGGCTGTGGCAAAATCATCGAGGTGTGCTCGGTGTACAGCTGATGCGCAGACACGTTGGAAATTCTCTCTTCCTCTTGGCATCTCGTGAGATCGACTTATTGGAGATCCAATACCTGGTACGGATACCGGTATAATTCAACGATGGGAAAATGAGGGTAAAAGGAGGAGATTCCTTGAGGCGAGCGTAAGACAGGTAGCCGTAACGCAGTAGCAGAGAAACGCCAAGAGTTTCGATATATATTGAAATGGCCAATTAACGCGTCTGAGACGCTTCGCCGCGCTTGCATGTATACATTGCGGTTTGATATCCACGTTTATGTTATATATACGTTGCTGTGCTTCATGACATATATGGGAGCTGATGTCTGCAACCGAGAGATATAATCCATATAGTGAGGACGAGAGGCTGCCTCGAGCACACATGCAACGTTGACAGTCGTTTTCAGGTGTGTCGTATGAAACGTGTTACATATCACCATTGTATTTAATCGACCAAGATGGACACGCTTTCTGCGTAAATTTTATCTGATATTTTTATGGTACTCTGGTGTTGAACGGATCTAACTTGTTCGAAATTTCGCAACAAAGTGTAATTTTGATTGAAATTGATTATTTTGAGTTTTGAGGTTATGTGCCTCATTTCCTTCTACCATTCATTTGCGAGAGCCTACTTCCAGTAGGTGTAGCTGTTGAACATTGCTATCGTTGATCATCGATTCAGACTCAGTGCTTTTAGAATCTTCAAGATTCATTTTTAATTCTATTTTAAACCTCCTTTGAGTATGAAGGGATATTCACAACCAGAATCATAAATCTCGACAACTAAGCGAGATTTATCAATGCATCGAGAATACAAATTTTTGACTAATTCAGTGGTCGATCAATATCATTGATGTATCAATTGATTACGAGAGCGTCCATGGCTCAGTAGTCGGTTGAGGCTTGCCGCTCGAAAGGACGTGAGTTCGAATCCCGGCCAAATCACTCCGGATTGCTCCTGGTTTCTTGGAATACGAATTTGTTCACAGCCAGAAACAACAAATTAACGATTTGAGTACTGAGTGCTCGGCCAAGAAGTTCTATTGAACGATTTAGTCCGGGCGCTGGGGGGGGGGGGGTCTGAGTAGAAAGTTTATGTTCCAGAAGATTTGAAGGTGTATTCTTATGTATGTTGAGGCGTTGAATCGAAATTACGAGGTCGCCAGCCCGAAAACCCCGGCGTTCTTCTGTTATTAACAATTTTTAGTGCAAAATTATGGTTTCTTGCAAAAACCTCGGAAAAGATGCATTTTTACGGAGACCAAAGTTGTATAGAACGCAAAATTTTCTACAAAAAAGGTCCCCACAAATTTCCCGGAAAACCCAAGCCTGGGGCGGGAAATGCGCGAAAACTGTTCCGCGCGTTTAACATGCGGGCTCATATGGGACAGCCGACGCAGCGCTACTAAACTCGCTGCCAATTTGACAGTTGTCAATTTAGGGCTAGGCGACCAAGTGGATCGTGAAGAGGATGAAATTTCCTTCAAAATGGTACAGGTCGTATCTCGCTAAGAACGAAGCCCTTCGAGCGTGGCTCAAAAGAAAGGGAAATAAGTGTGTCAAAACCCTATTCCCGGAGCAAAACTGCCGGCGCGCGGCGATACGAGAGCGGCCGAGTCGCAGCGCTACAACACAATTTTAGCCTGAGAATCTGTACTTCTTATCTTTCTCTCGCTCCGTAGCCGAAGATGTTTGAATTCAGCGGAATTAGGCCTGCACCATTTTGAAGGGATTTTCATCCTCTTCACGATGCACTTGGTCTCCGAGCCCTAAATTGAAAACTGTTGAATTGGCAGCGAGTTTAGTAGCGCTGCATCAGCTGCCCCATATAAGCCCATGTTGAACGCGCGGAACGGTTTTCGCGCATTTCCCGCCCCAGGCTTGGGTTTTCCGGGAAATTTGTGAGGACCTTTTGTGTAGGAAATTTTGCGTTCTACAACTTGAATCTTCACGAATTTTCCGTAAAAATGCATATTTTCCGAGTTTTTTGCAAAAAACCATAATTTTGCACTAAAAATTGTTAATAACCAAAGAACGCCGGGGTTTTCGGGCTGGCGACCTCGTACATTCGATTTAGCGCCTCAAAATACATAAGAATCCACCTTCAAACCTTCTGGAACACGATCTTTTTACTCAGACCCCCCCAGCGCCCGGACTAATTGGGCTTTGATGAGGACTGTTGGCGTGTTCCCGATACAGCGTCGAGCGTCAATCTCCACAACGATAGTTCAGAGGATCTGACGGAGAGGACCGAATTGCTGTCATAGAATTGATGGTACAACTGATATACCTGCTTTTTGATTCCGTTCAAGACGGTGAGTATGCATGAGCACTGCAAAAAACGCTGCGCTCAATTGATAGGATTAATTGGAAAATGATGCTCAGAAACCGGAACTATAGTTGTAAGACATTGAACGCTACGCCATGCAAGGTGGTGGAGGCGACACGCGAAAATACGGAAGAGAGTACAATGAAAAAAAGAAA
This sequence comes from Eretmocerus hayati, assembly GCA_029851415.1. Taxonomy (NCBI): domain Eukaryota; kingdom Metazoa; phylum Arthropoda; class Insecta; order Hymenoptera; family Aphelinidae; genus Eretmocerus; species Eretmocerus hayati. The sequence goes on from CM056742.1 coordinate 22,069,264, forward strand.
TAAAATGAAATGATATAGAAATATCAATTGAAAAGGTTTCCTCATGTGCAAATAATGTGGTCGGACGACTGTCAGAAATTTTTCAAATATTTTTTCTAAAAACATAGGAAATCCCATGTGAATATAAAACATTCAAGAAGTTGTCTGGGAACCAGTTTCTCATCGCGTATTACATATAAAATATGTTGAATTGAACTTGACTTCAGTCATCGGGATTCAGAACACGCTGAACAAAATTTTTAACAAAATGCAAGACTAATGCTCAATAGAAGGGCTCATTGTTTGACATTGTGATGATCGCAAATTTCCTTAACAAATACTAGAATCAAAAAACAGAAAAAACAGCCTTCGATCTCGTTATCAAGCATACCTGATTATTCGTGTCCTTAAGATCGCATAAGATGCGATACACATGCACAATATATCTTCACGACGGACGAGTTCTGGCCGTTTTCTGCGTGCAAGGTCGATCGCACTTCAAACCAAGCAGTAGATACAACCCGGTCTGTTATATCCTCAGCAAGTTAAACCTTCGAATGTATTCGGTGACAAGCCCATATGGGCCAAATCAAGTCCGTTCACAGACCACGTAAGTCCAAAACTATAGCTATCCTTTGAATTTCATTCTCGGGCTCTCATATAAAAGATAAAATTAGTGTGAATGATTCAGGAATAAGTCTATCCAAGTGCTGTATGCACAAAGTAGAATAATTTATTAAGAAAACGACTTTGGGTGGATAGCGATGCAGACCCATGTGCGGGTTACTCGTTTGCAAATGTTACAAAAAGTTCCATTGAGATTGGTGCAAAATTCAGCGAAAATAGTTCATACAAAAATTTTTGACAGACAGAAATGTTTGCTTTAACTATTCTCGCTCAATTTTACACCAAGCTCAACGGGACTTTATTCAAAATTTGCAGAAGAATTTCCCGCATGTGGGTCTGCATCGCTATCCACCCAAAGTTGTTCGGTTAACCAATGATTTACAATAAATCAGTTTGACAGCGAGATGGCACAACCGCTATTTCAAAAAAGCTGGAGAGCACTCTCAATACGTTTGCCGGTTAAATGAAGCAAGAAAATTCAGTCATGTTTTCCAATTAACAAAACTCCCCGCCGGCAGATCATATACCATTTGATCGCACGTTTGATTCGAATGAGAATTTATCAAATGTTCAAGAGTGAGAATTTTCTATCTCATGAATCTCGGTCGATTCGCGTGCACCTGAGGAATTTGCTGTCACTGATAGAACGCCATATGACTCTTTTACTACGAATACATAATACATCCGCATGGTTGTCATGTTTACCTGATTGATGAATTTTTCGATAAGCCTAAATACGAATCGAAATGTAAATCGTCTGAGACGTGGGGAGCTATTCAAGATAAGCCAAAAGGCGCAATCAATACACCTGACGCTTTCTCTATTTGCCTATATAGATATATCAAAATGTCGAATTGTTATTCTGTAACTACTGCATATACTCACGTGGACGTACATTTATTTTATAAAAATCGTGTTTCGAGCTCTGTTACCGGAATTGTTTGTCGACAAATTTTAATAGTTTTTCGATATTTCAAAGAGAATTATATAACCTAGGGATCTGATACATGTAACATATATCGTGGGTTGACACAATCTATGCTAACTTGGGAAAATACGCAGAAAATTTTGCCCAGGGTTATCGCGGCAGTCACTCGCTCATTCTTTTTATGTGAGTATTCAGTGCAGAATGAACTTCCGAAATCTAGAACTGTTTTCATGTGGGTGAAAATTTGGGAACTGACAAAAGTCAAAAGATTTTCAATTTTCATTCTTCTCTTCTACAAAAGAAACATTTCTTAGTCAGTAATTTGAGTGTCATTTTAATTCTCAATTGTTCAACAATTTTTAAAAAAATTTTTTTCAGATATTCCATATCCTGGTGCGTCGAAAACAGTGTGATGCAGTAAACTATCTGATTACAAGTAAGCTTGCTTACAAGTAACTTACCACTCCAGGGGTGGGCTCTGAGATGAAACCGTAAGTAACCCAGGTACATACAGAACACGAGTGACAATAACACACAGTACACAGCCAGCTGCATGAGAGCAAAAAAGCTCCAAAGCTTAAGAAAAGAAAAAAAAGTTCCAAGGCTTAGTATGATGCTTATGCAGTTTATTTGGCTCTGCTTTACCCAATTCATTCCAGTTCAGTCTAATTCGGTCTGGTCTGGCTAAGAAATATTGCGTGGTCATTAGGTTACGGATGGGGCTGACTAATCAATTCACTGATATGTCATCTTTCCAAACCTCATGGGTCGATGGATGAATGGGTTGGTAAGTGGATGGTCTGGTCTGGTTTGGTCTACTCCTACCTAATACGGTCTAGTTCGGCCTAATCCGGTCTTGTTCGTTCTGGTATGGTCTATTCCGGTAATACTACGGTTTTGGTACGGCACTAGTACCGCTAGGACCGCTAGGACCGCACTAGTATACTGCTAGAGCCGCACCAGTATCGTACTAGATTTGCCGTACTAGTATGGTCCAAGTGCGGTCTAGTTTCACATAATTAGACCTAGTCCGGTCTAATTCTATCCTATTTGGTCTACTCCGAACCAGTTCGGCCTAATCAGGTCTATATAGTTAGCCCAATTCGGTCTAGTATAATCCCATACGGTCTATTTGAGTCTAGTCTACATCAGTCTGGTCTGGCTAAGATATATTACGTGGCCGTGGAAATCATGACTGGGACTAACTGATCGATTCACTGATTGACGATATGTCATCTTTAAAAACTTTATGGGTCGACGGGTGAATGGGCGGCTAAGTAGATTGATGGTCCGGTCTCGTCTGGTCCAGTTCGACCTAGTTCTGTCATGTTTGGACTTATTTTATCTAGTTTTGTCTGGTTAGGTCTAGTCCGGTCTCATTTGGCCCGAGTCGGTCAGCTTCAATCAGGTCTGGCTCAAGTATATTATTAGACCGTGTAGGTTATGGGTGAGAGTGACTGATCAGTTCATGAATTGACAATATGCAATCTTTCCGAACTTCATGAGAAACTTCTTCTCAATACCATCAATTGATCATTACCCATCATCTTACCAGTATCACTTTCGAGATCCAAAAGCATTTCTGGGGCCTCTGATTTATCAAGAACTTCACAAACCGAATGATCGATAACGAGAGAGGTAATATAACGCTAGTATCGATTCCGACTAGTTCCCACTTATCTCTGAATCTCTTGCGATTTGGTCTGAACAACGAGAAGCCTGTTACTTATGATTACCATAACATCTTTCATCATACAAACAATTCCGAAACAATTTTATTCCACGAGACACGAGACATCAAATAAATTTGAGTGCAACTCGAAAGGCAAAATCTCGATCTTATAGATATTTTCGACAATGATAGATAGGATAGATAGTTAAATGTCCTTTTATTTGCATAATGGACGAAATAATAGCAAAACAATGATAGGCATTACCAATCGAGAAAAATTGATATAGGATTAATATCGAAAAAAGTAACCAGCCTTATTATTATCATCATTCAACTTGTATCGGAGAAAAGTGGGAACTAGATTCAGTGTGCATGGTGACCGCAATTTTTTAACATAACCTCTCAGAGCTCACAATGCGCCAAGTTATATGCTTCATATTTAACTTACTTTTCATAGCTCATTAAAACAGTATGAATCAGAACTTCGTGAGCAACGCGCTTACAATATAAATCGTGCAGACACTATTATAATATGTATAGTTGTGATACACGTGTGACAATCTGACAAGTCAAAGATACATCAAAGAGAAGGAGTAGAGGAAAATAGTGTATGGGCGCGTGCCTGCTGTTTTATACAGGTGAAAATCAATTATGCTACAAGGCTCTCGTTTCACGCGAAAGCGATCCAACACGTCCCCTCTGGGCTTGACTTGATACCCAACTATATAGTGCATGTATTATTACAATATAATACAGGTTATACTGCTACATATGGCGTAAAATCCAGACTTTCCAGTCCACTTTGTATATATAACTGACGAGTATAATACGTATAAATGTGTATGTATGTATTGAATAATGTACACCTGTGGCATATCACGGCCTACGTAATTGCACTACTCCCATATAGCTCCCGTTTTGCCAAACGGGTCGCAATTGCATATGCTCAACGGCTTGTCAACTACAACTTCCATTTCAGTAAGCTTCACATATATGTATAACACTCGACGTATGAATGTAAGTAAGTTGACTTGTTTCTTATCCGCTTTGCAGGTTATAATATAGAAACACGTGTATGTACAAAACGAGAGTCAAGTCGATGCGGAAGTTGTTGAGACTTCCGAACTGGATAGTAGCTATTTCAATACCATTTTTAGAGAAGTAGGTGATGATGTTGGATAGACGAAGAGTTTCGAGAACATTAGTTTATTCGAAGTAAATATCGAAGGAGTGAGGTTATGGTCTGTGCTCGTGTCTGTGAGACGCGGGCGCGTGGAGTGTTTTTTATACGCTTTTATTCTACTTCACTTCAGCCATCTTGATGGTCCTTAATGTGTTCCGGTACATAGCTAGTCAAATGCTCGGCGGGCACTACTCTCGCTGTGAGAGCAAGATAGAGAACCTTCGTGTCTTCCGGTACCGAGTTAGTCAATGAGTGCGCCTCGCTTTCGATATTTCGCGCGCTGCTTGTGCGGCCACATGGAGAGCGAGAACAGCGAGAACCAGCGGCAAGTTTGAACACGCCCTTACCGGCGATGAGAGCAACAAAGACGACGATCTAGTTGTGTTTCTCTCGTACACATGGACAGGATTCGCGCGCTCTCACACCTGTATTGCTATGCCTAACCTATAACAGTGTTTATCCGCGCACGTCATTCTCGCGATGAAAAAAATTGAACACCCATCAGGGTTGACTGAACAACTAAACCAAACCAAACTCTACCAAACGTTTGGTGAAACAGGGCGGTATGGCTCGAATGGTCGATGCATTTTGGCCGGCAGCTGGCGGCGCGCGCACATGCAGGCTGTCTGAATAAGAGATGACCACGGTTTTCACGATTTTATATTTTTTAGTGAGATGGACATGCTGTACGCTAACCCATCTCACTAAAAAGTATAAAATAAAAAAAGGTTAGTAAAAAATTAAGTTTTTACGATACGCTTTTATTCGCGAATCTAATGTTCTTCTCAACAACTAAAAAGCATAAAATAATTTGAAATTTCATCGGCTAGCCCAGTTCATTTTGAGTAAAATCGTATGATATACAGTTGCTCATGTCTCTTATCGTGAAAAATAGTTTCTGATCCTAGTCTTTATCTATCTTTTGGGGAAGTCTCTCGATCAATTATGATCAAGGTTAGAAAACATCTATTATACCAGAATTATAGACGATGAAAGCGTGGTGTGCCATTGTCCCGGACTTGAAATTTACGATTACCAATGAGAAAATATCCATGGACCACGCAATTCTCCACAATTCTTGCTCGGAAGCTCAGCACACCACGCTTTCATCGTCTATAATTATGGTATAATAGATGTTTTCTAACCTTCATCATAATTGATCGAGAGACTTCCCCAAAAGATAGATAAAGACTAGGATCAGAAACTATTTTTCACGATAAGAGACATGAGCAACTGTATATCATGCGATTTTACTCAAAATGAACTGGGCTAGCCGATGAAATTTCAAATTATTTTATGCTTTTTAGTTGTTGAGAAGAACATTAGATTCGCGAATAAAAGCGTATCGTAAAAACTTAATTTTTTACTAACCTTTTTTTATTGTGTATGTCTTTTGGGATTCCATTGAATAGTATGTATGGAGTTGACGAGGAGCCTGAAGGTGAATAATTCCCGGAAGACCTGATGCGATGGGGGCAATTTCTTCGTATGTGCGAACAAAACCGGCTCTCGGAGACTATCAGTGTGGAATTGTATTTGCAGAATCTTTTCCATCAGAGTTCGAAACCGAGATTGAGTTACTGATGATTGATTCGGCTTTTGTATAACTCAAAACCCTTGTAAATCAAAGAAAAACGTGAAGAAATTTGCATCAAATCGTGCAGAATTGAGTGACGTTTTCCACCTTGTTTCGACTATAGTTGAACACGCGAGAGTTGGAGTAGCGATTCGAAATGGTTGTCGGGTTGCCTGCGTACAGGGGTAAAAATGGCTACCACCTAGAACTGAATTTATAATAAAATTGGTAGGATTACGGATTTTGCATTTTTCACGTCATTGTTCGCTCAGTATTGCACGAAACTTTCATGTTTCAGTCTGTTCTATACTTACTCGTGCATTCGACAGATATGACGGTATATTGACTGAGGAAAGCTAAAAAACCCGATGTACAAGGAGCGCGACCCCATGAAACCAATACTAAATCTCAGTAGGCGGCAATCTTAAAAGAAAAATGTCTATAAGAATGAGAGCAGCTCGACCACTACGTTTGATATCTATAAATATGAGCATGGAAAAAATTAATCTTATCGAAGATTAAGACTAATTTTTCAATAGCGAAGAATGAGATTAAAATATTATTGTGCGAAGGATAAAACTCTTACAAAAAAATGTTTCAACACTTTCACTGGGTCCAATAAATCCCATCGATGGACCTCAAGCTAACATATTTTAACTGGAGTTAATGGTCTTTGCGAACAAATTGAAACGATATGAATGGCTCTGGATACGAGAATTGCAAAAGTTCGCCCAAGTGTTTTTAAAGTTGCAACATTTTAAGGGCTATACCGCTCAAAAAAATTATTCCAACATTGGTATTGGTATTGGTATTGGTATATTTATTCAACTGTGGACTTTGTGGTCCAATATAGTCGAGGCTGCGTGCATTACAGCATCCCAAGAATAGACTAACTCAATGACGGGAGAATGAGACTCCTGTATATATGAAGGAATAGAACAAAAGAAAAATATAAAACCTAAAAATAATAAAATTTGAAGTAATAAATATTGGAAAGAGGAACTTTGAATAATCAGGTATTTAAATATGATACCGCAAGTCCATTGTTCAGCCATTTTGACATTTTGGCATTCCAAGAGATACTGACGCTCTCATTCGCGAAAATTTGATCAGGCCCTATCTCACATTCTCTTATCAATTCATTCATCACGCTCGAGCTCCTCTATTGCTTGTATATAGTGATTTGTATATGATACAAAATAGCATATTTCGCACCGAGTTCATGAGGTTGTAGATCGCTCAGAAGCGAGGAACCTCATGTGCGAGGCGCCAAAGTTATTTTTTGCAATTTTGTACGCACCCAAACATCGGAAAATTGCGAAAAAATAACTTTGGCGCCAAAAGCAATTACCATTAGAAGTGTGCTGCAAAATACCAGAATGATTTTTTGAAAATCTGGAATGAACTTACTTTATTCCGTTCCACAGCCGTCTTGGTATTATATCGTGATTCTCTCTTCGCATCCCTCAAGAAAAAGAAAAGACTATAGAAAAATGTTTTTCATGAAATATGAAAAAAAAGAGAGGTTAGTCATTAATGTCAGTACCCGATAATGAGCTCGGGGCATTTCATACGCTTTGAAATCCATGACCGCACAAAGTAGAATTCCTCTAGAAGTCGAAGTCATTCGTCTTGAAGCCAACAAAGTTTTTCTTCACTCAGGCGCAGAGTAAATTTTTCTGGCTTCCATGCACATACAAATTGAAACAGTCAGCTCCATTAGATACAACCGAAAGAAATTGTTTGAAGGAGAAATGAAGCGAGTTTTGTATCATTTGTATTGGGCTCAAATGAAAAAAAATTGCGGTGGTCGAGTCCAGCGATTGAGTACAAAATAATTCGGGTATGGTAAACAATATCATGGATCTAGTAAACAGTTCAAACTCTTTCATCAGTGATTCCTATTTCTGTTAATTTGATTCATGGAATACGTTTATTCTTAGGACTCAAACGAGGGTGTCGATGTGAGAAGGTTACTGGACTGTTCAAAATGGAAATGACAGCAGTCTCAGAAAAAAACGATTCTTTTATAGATAAATCTGTGCAGCCAAAAATCTAATGAGACCCCTCATCTTCAGAAATTTGAAACGCACAAACCTGAAGATCAATGACCAAAATTCACTTCAATCAAGCCTAAACAATCCACTTGGATAAGGCATCGATCAAACCATCATGGCATATCATAAAAAAAATCTAACTTCGTCTAAGCCCATCTCTGATTGCATTCAGTTATCATCGAATAATCCTATAGAAACTATACACTACTGGCTTGAATCGCGATATCTCAAAATGTGCATATGATAATTGAATCATCGACCTAAATCGATTTTGTGAATCATGCCAACAAGTGCGCAACACTATAGCTTCAGCCTCTACCTGTAGAAGTCTACTTTTATCTGGATACTGGCAAACTCATCACGGGGAATGCCCACATAGTAGATATGTATATATATATATTTTGTAAAGAGGCAAGAATTCTCAGCGGGATCTCAAGATGCTCACGTCTTGCTGAAATGCGACTTTTTCTACACTTGCCGGAATTGATGCCACGATTCTTTCTCTGACTCTTTTTCTCACTCGATATACTTGATCTCTTTTCAAAACTCGTGTGGTGATTGATAATTGCAAAATTTGTTCCAATTTTCGTGTGTGCGACGACCCTTTCAAATTCGCATTTTTCAAAAAATCCTATCTCAATCATGAAAATTTCGCATGTTTGTAGTAATTTTTTATTGGTAACAAGTATGACAAGGAATTGAAATAACGTGCCTCGAAATGGGCTTTTTAGAATTTTAAAATAGCAAAACCTTGAAGTTAAGGCGATGCGGTCACCGTGCACGCTGAAAGTTATTCGCACTTTTATCAAATTTGCTTGCGATTTGGGTGAAACGACGAGAAGACGAATGCTTATTATTATCTAACTTGAGTTCGTCTTCTCGTGGTTTAGCTCAAATCTCAAAAGAAAAGGATAAAAGTGAGAATTACAAAGTGCCTATATTATAGGTTAGGAGGTGCCCGCGCCCAAGTTTTTCGCACTTTTCTCCAGTTCTCTTGCGATTTGGGCGAAACGATGAGAAGACGAACTCAAGTTAAATGATTATATGTATTCGTCTTCTTGTCGTTTAGTCTAAATCGCAAGAATTACGGAGAAAAGTGTGAATAACTTTCAGCGTGCACGGTGACCGCATCGCCTTAATCAACACTGTAAAGTAAGAAGAAAGAAGTTGAAGGATGAAGTGCTCAGATCAATCGTTACGGAATCGCAAGTCGCAATTCATCAGCGCGTTGCTCTTATGCCTGCAATTAGACAATCATCACCCGTGGATAATGAAACACGTTCGAACGTGCTTGGCAAGCGTGACAAGCATCAAGCATAAGCCGTGGGATCGAAAAGCTCAATCAAAGTGATCGATTGCTCGACTCTCAGTGTGTTCTTTTTTTCTTGATGTCGTCGTATCCCAATCACGATCGACATCGATTTTTAAAGCTATCTTAATAAACCGATCTCTCGTATAATACAACTCGTTATCTCGAACAAAGTAATTTCTACGAATGTCATTCTCTCAATCATATCATGTAATGCTTTGAATTTTCTTAGAACGCACCATTCATGTTCTGCAAAATTTTTTACATCCAAGATCGATCATGGCTAGACAAAAAGTATCATGTTGAGTGAAGAATCGTCCTGGAATTCAAGATATTTTGGTCGAATTTCCGTGAAAGATCATATCTCAGAGAGACATACAGTTGACTCATGTGTCATCTGTTATTTGCATGAGATTTTTTTTAAATAATAGAGGGTGTATGAAACAAATTCACTCAGTTTTTCCTTCGTGATTTTGAAACGAAAATGACCTGAGTTATCTCAGTGTACATATAACGTCTTACATAGATAATTATGTGCATGGTATGTAAGTTCAATTGATTAAAACCATTCTAGATATGAACAATAAAAATTGAAATTTTCTGACAGAATTTTTCGAAAGACCATCCAGGCATGCACAGGCCAGAAGTCTTCATCTGATAAAATTACCTTCAAGACCAGTCATCTCAATGTAGACTATATATTTTTTATTTTTTGATTGAAATGATCGAGAAATGTAAAGACAGATATTTTTTTCCTGTGCCTAAACAATCAAAAGGTACTATTTTACGCGTACCATTGATAAAACTCGTATAGACCATATTTAGGACCATATTTAGAAGAAATTAGATCTAATATACAGTACCCGTCAAAATTAATGGATCATGCATAGTCTCAGTCAATCAGCGATAACTCTAGCCCATTTGGTCGTAAAAAATTCTGGAGAAAGAAAATTGAAGATCAGGAAAAAACCTACCGATTTATGGGTTCAAAAAATTTTTTTCACTCCTTTTATGGGGTCGTAAGTGGCGACGAAAAGATGTTTTTTTTTCTTCAATCAAACACCTGTAATTTTGACGCGCATCATCCGATCGTGAAAAGCTCAACGTGATTTTGTAGCTCTTTTCAAGACCTTTGAATTCTTTTTTTTTGAAGTTTTCTCTGCGATTTCTCCCGTCCGAATGGCGAGCTTTAGAAGCATACTTTTTCAAGCATGTGTTCTTATGGAGGCATGGAAGCTCGCGCTGACTTGATTTCTCAACGCTCGTGGTCAATGCGGAAAGTCATCTAAAAAAATTTGTCAGGCATGACTTCGACGTAAAATTTTCTGATCTTCCAGAATATGCTATCAGATTGTCAGTTTAATGAGCCCCAAATGTCTTTTTTCATCTTGAACAAGACAAAAATCATACTAGACGAAAAAAGACATTTGGGGCTCATTAAACTGACAATCTGATAGCATATTCTGAAAGACCAGAAAATTTTACGTCGAAGTCATGCCTGACAAATTTTTTTAGATGACTTTCCGCATTGACCACGAGCGTTAAGAAATCAAGTCGGCGCGCGTCAAAATTACAGGTGTTTGATTGAAGAAAAAAAAACATTTTTTCGTCACTACTTACGACCCCATACAGAAAGTGAAAAAAATTTTTTGAACCCATAAATCGATAGGTTTTTTCCTGATCTTCAATTTCCTTCTCTTACAATTTTTCTTCAACCAAATAGGCCAGAGTTATCGCTGATTGACAGACTATGCACGATCCATTACTTTTGGCGGGTACTGTAGAAATACATACTGATTCTTCCACAAGTCCTTCATCGTATTGTCATAATCAAATTTCATACTGCTATTACTATTTTTTTCTCGATTTTTCTAATAGCGTCAATTATTTGCAAAACTTAGAGAAACCTCGATTTCACTCTAATCGCTGACTAAATACATCTAAAATGAATATTAGAACTGTATTCACGTTCGAGATCCCGTTACCGAAAGATGAATAAATTTGACAGTCGAAATTGACTCGCTCTCGACGGACTTCGCATTCAATCTGTTCATTTCAATTTTCGTATACAAACAAAGTCATAGTTAATTATTCAAAAACACTAAAATTTTATGGCATTCATAATTCAGGACAAAACTCATCACCGCATATGAAAAAAATAAAATTCCATAGCCACCGAAACATCTTCCCGGACCGCCACCTTCAAAGAATCCCAACATCCACTCGTGAATCGGCTGGTACACACTCATCAAGAAACCAGCCCAATTTCTCACGCTCAAAATTCCCAAGACTGTCCTTTTTCCAAAAAATTTTGCATCTTGAAGTCGCATTTGAGATGCACTCCAGAATCCCATTATATAGCCGGCAAATAAGTGATTTCAATCTTTTTTTTTTCTTTTTATCTCGTCGACCCACAACTGCGAAAAGTTCCTCATCTCACATCAGGTGCCACTCAAAAATTCGAACCGCTTCGAGTGACACGGAGTATGTACGTAAATTATACACAATTTTTCGGCACACACACACACACACACACACACACACACACACACACACACATATGGAGAGCCATTTTTACGACGCGCGACTGACGTCCACAGGACCAAGATTTTGCGGAATACTTCTTACAAGAGATGCTGATGATGCCGCGTTTCGCGTCATCAGAGAGCCTAATGACTCCTTATCTCAACACATTCGGGACCCTAATTGCGATTGTCGTTATATAGCTACTGATGCCTCGAGGCTTCTTTTTTTTTAAAGAGCACACACGCGTTCCATACTATACCTGTCTTTCTTTTATATATAAACAGGGTGTCCGAATAGTGTTGCCCCCCCCCCTTTTTCAGAAACGGTGGGAAATCGCGGAAAATCCCGGAATAGGCGTTCCTTCATTTTGAGAGGAAAGTCCGACGGTAACCGAGTTTTTTCCCTTGGAGATCATTTTCAAGGTCATTTGGGGGTCAACTCGATTTTTTCAAATGGAAACACTACTTTTGACCTTGGCTTCCAAAAAAACGTGAGATGTTATGAAACTTTCATCTGAAATATTTTTTTATCTGACTTGACCTTGGCGAGATAAGTGAGAGGTCAGTAGGGGTTAAAAGTTTCCTGATTTTTCACGTCCCTTCGGAATCCGAGGTCAAGGGTAGGTGCTTCCATCTGAATAAATCAAGTTGACCTCCAAATTGCCTTGAAAAAGTCTTCCAAGGTCAAAACTAAGGTCACTAGCTCATTTTCGCTGTGACCATGTACAACGTCGATCAAAACAATTCCCGATAAAACACTTATTATAGGAGCTACAGCTGTTACGGTCAACCCGTATTTGCCTCCATCTAACTTGGCAATATCAAGTCGGATCAAAGAATGTTTCAGATAAAAGTTTAAACGTTTCACATTATTTCGGGATCCGAGGTCAAAAGTAGGTGTTTCCGTTTGAAATAATCGAGTTGACTTCCAAACGACCTTGAAATTGATCGCCAAGGTCAATAACAAGGTCACACTCGAACATCCTCGAAGTAAAAGGACTCGTGTTCCGCGGTTCTACGCAATTTCCAACCGTTTCTAAAAAAAGGGGGTGGAGGTATTTCCTTTCCGAACACCCTGTGTAAGTGTAAAAAAGGAAGGTTAATTGGAATCCCGTTCTGAGTACTTAATTAGTCGAGATGAGATTTATCTTTACGGGCGATAATAGAACAAACGGTCGATTTGGAAGAGTTTACTTGGAAAGTCCGACGGTCTCTGTCGTTGGATCGTTTTGATGACGTTGATGAGAAATATTTTGATAGCTCTGAAAGAATGCTGGAGTGGTCAGTTTTTTTTTGCGGATGAGAGTCATGTATAATAATTGTTGGATGAGATGGGTTTCTATTGATTCGTCCGATATGGTAAACGGAACGAGCTTTTTTTCTTGAGCAGGATTCCGGAATGTGTTGTGTATATTATGAGAGAAGTATCTATCGATGTCTTGTTGAATTTGGTATGATGGGATGTTTTGGAATAGACACTGGTAGCTAAGAAACTTCAGATTTTGATCAATTTCGTGTGGGGGAGGAGAAAGAGGACAACCAAAAATGATTGAGAGGTGCGACTCAGAGTACTTGAAAAGGCTGTTTTTCACGACTTAGATGTTAAAGCTAAGTGAAATAGCTTGAACTAATAATGGGATACGAAAGATAACAAATAATTTAGATATCAGAACTACATCCGCGTTCTAAACTCCAATTAGAGAATATCAAGCAGTTACAAATTTTCGGATCTGGATAGATCTGTGCTAAACAATTCGGAGGTGTCCATAATGCCATTATTGAATTTTCATGAAATTCGAATCAATATCCAAAATTTACCCCTTTACCGAACCTATTTCACACATGGCATTTCAGGTTTGACAGACCCTCTCCCTTCGACCGACGAGCGTGGCGTCATTTGTGGATGGTCCCTTGGTGTGCATCAATTTGACAAAATTCGTATGATTTTCGTATTAGAAGATGTAAATACATGATCAAATTTGAGATCTGTGGTTAGCAAAGTTCAAAACCAACATAACAAAATGCAATTTCAAATTGAAGAATTGATGATTCAAGGGGGATGAAGAACTTCTGATTAATTAATTCGCATGCAGAAACTTTGAATCTGTGTACAAAAATGCAGCCACGTGTTCATTAGAACGCATCGAAAGGTACGATATCACTCTTATTCAAGACAACATGTCAATTTCAGTTTACTCGATGATACATACCCACCTTAAGAAACTCACGATCAACAATTTTATCTCGGAAGACTTCCATTAGTGTGAATTCCCAAACTCATACGAAATTTAATTGGCTGATTGGCACGAAGTTTTCCATCACAAACACATTATGCCTGGGTCATAACAAACAACCAATTTCCTTGTTTCTGTGAACTTTTCTCTTTGCGGATGACAAGGGAACAACATCGATAAGAGTTAAAAATTTTCCTCGACAACATAAAATAATGAAACAATGAGCGAGTCACTGAAAACTGATCAGAGAAATGTAAAGCGGGTATACTGTGAAAAAAAATTGAGCAAGCAGATTAGACGAATATTTCTCAATGTATTTTGGTGATGTAAACAGATATCGGTTCCCTTTTTTTTTTTTTTTTTTTATATCAGACCGGTACGATTCCTCCGGTTAGACGGCGCCAGATACTGCGCCAACTCATTTTTTTCAAACAAAGACGTGTGACATCCAAGAATTAGAAGATGAATAAATCAATCTAATCTCATAACTCACTCGTTCTTGATGGTATTATAATAAATTTTCCGTAAGCATAATCTAGTTCGATACGGGGATTATTTATCGAAATCGGGTGTATGAATGAATCATATCGATATATATTTACGCAAAGAATTTTTCTTTGAGATCACTCACTGTTCCAAGAAGCTATACTAAATGACGCGAAATGACAGAATTCAATCGTGTTTCATGACGTGAACTTAGTTTTTCCCTAAACAATATGCAATTTCCAGTGATTCATCGATCATAACAAAACTATTTCACGCATGAGTCGAGAAATCACGCTCGCAATTCATGATCAATTGCATATCCAAGATTTGTTACACAGGCAATTCCTTATTCCTCTTATGATGACTGTATCGTAAAAATGTCAGAAATTCTCCAAAATATCAGTTCTTACGTTATTTCCCAAGTAGTAACGGTTTCATGAAGTAAAGAGTATATCATAAATTAACGTGGAATGATCTTAGAGGACTTACATCCCTCGTGACATGATTTTTCAAGCATAAAATTGCATCTCTTTGGGAACCACTTTTGACCCAAAATACGTCGCGTAATACTCATACTCCTAAGTTGTAGAAATAGTCTACTTATAACCTCAGATTCATTATATTAATATTGTGAATTGAGAAACTGAACCTTACTGAATATAATCATGTCATGTTCCGTAAAACCGGGTAATTTGGGCCGGGTGGGTAATTCGAGTAACTTTTTGTCTTTGCGGTAAACTTTGGATTCAGGAATCTTACAGCATGCTGCAAAAGCTCGCTTATTTTGGAGCTCTGACCACTCATCTCCAAAATGAGCACTTGCAACATATAACATACTGTCCAATTCGTGAATCCAAAACGACCACGAAGACAAAAAGTATCCCGAATCACCAGGTTTGACGGCACAAGATCTGATCACATAACAAACGCTCATGATATGATGCCACGCATGGCATCTCAGAAAGCTGTCTTGGACATACAATGTTAGACGTGTCATGACACGTCTAACATTGTATGTCCAAGACGGCTTTCTGAGTTTTTTGCAAAGCTAGTGATGGGAACATATCATGAAATTTTGACATGTGATCATGTGATTCTTGTCTAATTTCGTTACTCGCGTTTTCAATGGAACATGGCTTCACGTTTCTATGTCATGTTCATGACATGATTATTCAAGTTCCAAAGAATCCACAATATTTTCAGGCATCACGATTCTGCGAGATGACAATTTTGAACCAACACGTTATTTTTCAAACCTATTATTTACAATAAGGATGAACTGATTTGTTCATGTGAGAAGATCTGACATAACCTCAAGGTCACGTTCAAATGTGACCGCACATTTTTTAGAAAATCACGCTCTAACCTCAAAATACGAGAATGCTATCGCGACGTCGCACACGCTTATAGGCTTCATCTCCACACACATACACAACCACACATAACCTCAAGGTTGTCTCATAGCCTCAAAGTCGTTGACATCATCTCCATAGGCGGCTTCCTGTATATAATAAGAGTCCTCTTGTAGGATCCATCACCACAACATCAATCGATCCGATCATCGCATCCATCCATCGATTTCAGAACCCATATATAGAAGATCTTTGATGATTGCTATATCGATTTTATATCGTTATCAGAATCCCTCCTCAGCTCGTAAATCAGAATCAGAATATCTTTCATACGGATATTTTAACAAGCCGACCCGTCACCGCCTTCTATATCGCTGCTCCATACTATATAATATACTAATACGAGGTTATGTATTAGAGTTTGAAAAGCGGCAGCGGCGGCGGCAGTGCTCGGGATATGTGTATATATAGGAAATCAATCGACGTTTATTCCCACGCGCGACGAATTAGTAAAAGAGAGTATCGAGAGAAAGATGTGCGCCCACCCAATTAATTAATCACAATCTGATACCACATCAAAAAGCCCGAAGTAGAAATTCTTTCCAACGACCGATATCCCATCATCAGTTCTCGATTCCAGGCTAATATACCTAATATGAGATGGGATAAAAATTCTCCATGGTTTGTGGATATAAAGAACGAGGGGGGTGAAGAGATACACGATTGGTTAAGAAACAGTAGGTAGATCGCGAAACAGAATGAAAAGAAAGATCGAACGACGTAATGAAGAGCTATCGGCTTCTATATCATGTTCACGAAGGCCCGCCTGTTATGGGCCCTGCAGCAGTAGTATAAGTGTATCAGCAGAAGCAGAAAGCGTAGCCTAATATTTTAGCTCGACTTATCTACCTACGTCCATCTTATATCCCTTCTCCTCACTGTTTGATAGCTCGTTTACAACCCTTCTCTTTATCCACATGATGTGCTGTTTTTCAATACTTTTTTCTTTTTTTGATGCGCCCCCGCGGTGTGTTCTATCTGCTTATGATTCGATCTTCTTCTTCTGGTATCCATTTGTTTTCTTCCATAAGACAAAGAGTTTGCGTATAAAGACGTTGTACCGAATTGAGATCGACACACGCGATTTTGGTATCAACTTTTCCAACCGCCTATAGCCATTGTGAATGGACCTGTAAGATTCGCTAACCCTAACCCAAGTATCTTACAAGAAATTTATTGAAGTTGAGTACAGGATAAGGACTCAATCATTAATTCAGTAACGAAGAATAATGAAATTCTCCTCAACTGAAGAAAACGGTTCCCCGGGGGCTGTATCACGCAATTCATACCGGTCTTCACGGTATGCACCTGAATCTACAGGTTCGGCATACGTGTATTAGCGTCTAAAGTACTATCAATTCCCATTTTTTCTCAGTTTCCACTATCTGGGGGTTCTAATTTAATAAAACACCCCATTCGTATATAATATTCAAGTGCCGGTTCAAGAATAAGGATTTAGAATCTAGCGCCATTCTTATCACGTATTCTTTAGTATTATGAACATTCATTGGTGTCTCGTACATTGAAATCTTCATTTCGAAAAAATGAGTCACGGTGCAATGGAATCATTCATTCTCCTATTGTTCTCTAAAATGATCCAGCTAACTCCATTCGATCTTGAAAAAAATGAACTTTTTGAGTTCCCGGCCATGACGATTGAGAAAATCTAAAGTATGACTGATATGTTCATACGTAAACTCTTGAAATTTTGAAACCATATACGTGAAGAATGAGAGAATTTATGCGGCAATTGCGAAAGATAAAAAATGCAAATCTGATGCATTCCCCAAATTCCCCTGAGCACCAATTTTCCAATTTGGCAGTGGTTCATTGGCGTCTCTGAAGTATCATACTCTCTTCAAATGACTCCGAGGTATACTCCAAAAATTTCAACGTGAGTTATCCGCGCAAACCTCACCTACAAGGGCCTTTATTCACGAGGGGTGTGATACGCCCCTAAGTTGCATTCACATATGGATTAAGAGCGACCGCAGCTCATCTGGGTTATAGGTAACCAGACCTTGTAGCAACCGGAAAGGACGCGGGTTCGAATCCCGGTCGGGTCAACTTGGAATTTTTCTGACGAAGTTCTCCGGGCTGTTCCCGATCGGAATAAAGAGTATCCTGTGCCCAAAATACACACCAATTATACACTTTAGAATACACAAACAACACATACAAAAAAGAATTTGGATTGAGTTTTACGTCTAGTTCCGCCGCCGGTAGGCCCCACATAGATGGAACCTATATACGCTCAACCAGCGCGACAGCATACTCCTAAGTACTGATTTATACCCTGGTGGAGAGGACCTACAGTTTTAGATGAAATCGACCGAGATCGCCGAAAAAGGCACTTGAGAAGAAATCTCAGTGGTGCCCTGACCGGGATTCGAACGCAGAACTCCCGCAGGGGAGTCCGATAATTTATCTACTTTACCACGGCGGCCTCACAACACATACAAACACTAAAAGTTCAAGAACTCCACCATCCCATCAAGCAACTTTACCATCTAAAAATCGGTTTATTTAATGGCTAAAGTCACATCTGCTATTCAACGGCCAGTATAAAAAAAGTTTCCTCGATCATCGTCAGATTGGCCCCAGCAGTGTAATTGTAGATTATCTTCAGCAGCCCCAGGTCTTCATAAGGTCAGATTAGATATATATATACTGCAGCTTCAAGGTCAGGTCAAGACACTCCTTCAGCACCTCATGTAAACTTATGAATAAACTAAGGCTGGAGCTGTCCTATCTTCGATATCTACAGTCTCACTCGCACTTATAGGTTATAGTATCTTAACCTGTGGGCGCGAGCGAGACAGTAGGTCGAAGCTTGGAAAGCTCAGGTTATTCATGAATTCACATAAGGTGCTGAAGGGGTGTCTTGATCTGACCTTGAAGCTGCAGTATATATCTTATCTGACCTCATGAAGACTTGGGCCTGCTGAAGATACTCTACAGTTACACTGCTGGGGCGAATCTGACGATGATACGAGATCCTACTGTCTCGCTCGCACCCACTGGTTAAGATACCATAACCTATAAGTGCGAGTTCTGGTCGCGAGTGAGATAGTAGATCTCGAAGCTGGGATAATTCATTGCTGTATTGTTCCTAGTACTGTCGTACGCCGAGCTTGCGCTGGCGCACGGCTCACGCGTCACTCGCCAAATTTGAGCCGGCATAGGGATAATCGAAAACAGAACTCGAGTTTAGCTATCAAAAACGAGGGACGATCTCTCATCAAACCGATTCAGAAACACACAAGCGGGCTCAAATTTGGTGAGCGGCGCATGAGCCGTGCGCTCTATCTGTGGACACACCCTTACGTTTGAGCACCCGCTCAAAATTGAGCTTTAGCTAACAATTTTATGAGACTTCATATGAATAAAAGAACTTCCATCGGTTTTATCATAAGAGGTTGAGAATGAAAAAAAAGATCACTAACCGCATCGCCTCTCATCAGCCAACATGAATTGATGGTACATTCAAGAAGAAGGTGAACCTGCACTGCATCGATATCCACCACAGAACAGAAACTAAAGATATCCACTGTCTCCCCGAACCTATGAGTGCGAGTGAAACAGGAAATTTCGATGTATTAGTGAAATTTAGTGCAGTTTAGTGAGGCACAAGTATTTCAGGCTCACTATATAGTGCACTTCACCTTCTTCCCGAGTGTACAATCAGCATTATTAAGGGTCGTTCACAAGGTACAGGGCCAAATCAAAATTTGCGTTGAACGTCTCAAATTATTGACAAATCAATTTGAAAAAATGTCCAGAGTTCAACATTGACCATCAAGACATTCATCTGTTATTATCATTCAAGTATTTCCAATAATTATATGCTAAGAATGAGAGTTAAAAAAACGAAGGCAGCGCCTCAAAATTGCACACTCAGCTTGGCAATTATAATAGCGCCACCAGACTATTTATAGATATAATGAGCCACTCACGATTGATATGAGATGTGACAAGGATGGATGCAGAGACTCTTTTATTTACATAATAGAAAAATTCTAATGGATGCAACCGAACAATATCAAAGTATGGTTGCGGCTTGATTTGAAACCTCTAAGCCAGTTCTATGATAATTTTCACACCCGTCAGGCTGGCGCCAGCCAACTCACCAAATCTGGGCATGCTTCATTCTAGAGCAATTTTTTCTAAACAATTTTTAGATTCCGTTTGACGCATGGCCATTTATTTTTATAATACAAACTCAATGAAAACTACTCTGAATGCTATAGAATTAGACCGATGAGATGGTTAATTTATATGGAAGACTAATGACGACGGCTATAGAAATGTGTATAATCGTCGTCTCGTTATTCAACATTCGCAAATTGAAATGTGACTATTTAATTGTTGTAATTATGTTTGAACGCGGAAATTTAAGGTTATTCCCGATGATACAAAAATCTCGATAAAAATACTTACTGTCTTCAAGTTTCTATTTTAATATTATTGAAATATTAAAAGAGATACTCATAAAACGCTCAGATCGACGATTCAATCTTTTGTTAGACGATTAGTTGGGATAAGTCTTACGTAATCCCATAAAAGCCGTCGAGATCAATGATTTCGTAAATTTCTCACGCTTCTCTCAATCGCTATGGTCCACGGTACCTTTATAAGCCGCATTGAGAAAAATTTTCAATCCAATGAAGAGATTAGGAAGAGAAAAGAGCTCGGAAAAGAGTCTTCATCGATGTAATTTCGACTCGGATTATTCAATCATTTTACAAAATCCCATAATAACAGTACAATGGACGAAACTTAGAAATAGTTTGAATATGCTTTCAACAAGGCTTTCCAAAGACCCAAGAGTAATCTACCAGAATAAAATCAATGAATAGCATCCTAGAAGTATGCACATTTATAGAACGCTATAATGGTAACAAACTTTCAAACCCTCGAGGTTTCAATTTCAAAGAATATCCAACACATCGGAACATAGATTTTTATCTTAAAAAAAATATATATATATATATCCTCATCGAAAGCATAAAATTTTTCAATCAAGATACCAGCTCACACCATCAGATTCATAAAATGCATCTTGTCAATGATCTCATCCATCGATTCCCGCTTCGTCGAGTCGAATACGCATGTCTACCATATCGATCTTCGACCATCAGCCAAGACCAGCATCATATAAAAGTAAAAAAAAAAAAAAAAGAAGAGAAAAAAAGCAATCGTCTCGTATCAGAAATTCTCTACATCCCGATCCGAAGACATCAAAAAATTGGCCTATAACACGATCTCATCTTGACGTGGAAGTCCCCAAACTGTATAATGCCTGAATGAGAATAATATAATACACATTGATGAAATTCCGGAATTCCAATGATACCCTCGAGTGGACTGGAAACTAACTTTTAGAGCATTGGTTGCGATTTTAATCTGATCGGGAAGCGTGTTGAGTGTGATGGTGGGGCTATTGGAGAACAGCTGCTAGATTACACACTCTTATAATACATGTCGCTTGGAAAACTTAGAGTGGCTATTATATCGCACCTTGTGGCGGTATTATACACACTTTCCGGTCAAAAGATGGAAAGCAGTTCTAGGAATCGGGTTCGTGTTGGAATTGTCGCGTGCCATCAGGTGGATGAGCGTCGCACCGCGCCACCCGGTTGCGGTCTGTCTCTAAGATAGTTCTAAAGGAAGTGTCTCTGATTTCCCTTTTGTATTTATTTCTGTTTTTATTTTCATTTTTTTATTAGTATTTTCTAACGATTTGAAATTCGAAATTCGAATGTAGATTTAAAATCAACTGTACGGGGTAAATGGTAAATTCCTGGGCCCTCTATAGTTTTTATAAGGTTAGCTGGGATGTTCGAAGCGACGACCGTCGGATAATGAGGTAGCTCAGAAATGTCACTGTATAAAATCTTAGTAAGTGATCTTAAATCTCAATTTTCAATGGTTAGATCTATTGAAAAAAAAACCCTGCAAAATTAAGCAGAATACCTTTTTAGGTTAGTAAGACACATTTTTTTCAACAATTTGTTGATTAGAAAAAGTGAAAACCAACGATTTTAACTTTGAATCAAGATGAGAAAATTCTTGACTTTTTTCTTTTCAGACTCTCGTAAAACGAGCCCAGGTCGAGTATTTTCATCTTCCAGACCATTGGGTAATCCCATACTGCATTTTGAGGTTAATCATTCAAGTTTATGGCTGAGAAAAATCTGAATCAAGGATGCATTCAAATATAAGACAGAATGTCACAAAAGCTGGTGAGCCTCGTGTTGAGGATTTTGGTCAAGTGAGTATTTGTGCGACATGGCAAGAAGGTTGATTTTTTCGTTTAGGAGAAAATAATCATGTATTTGACCACGTTTAACATTATGAAGAACAATACTCTTCTGAGTCTTACAATTCGTCTTTCTTACAGAAAAGTAATTGTATACTGCAAAAACAAAGGAGTCGCCACGGAGATGATACTTTGAGTTTTTCTGTGACAATCATCAAAAAATTGAAATTACGCAAAGGACCTACACGTAAGTTTGTTTTCGTACACAAATTATCATCTGCTTATTCAATCGAGTTCTCTTCACATGAATGTATTCGATCACCCGTCCATATGTGACCATACATAACCATAGTTTCATCAAGATGGATACAGGTTGGATTGATATTGATGTGAACAAAAAAGTGAGGTTAAGTCACCTTGACTAACCTTATTAGGATAAAAGTACTTTACAGGGAGGTAATTTGGTATCAGGGTTTGAGATGAAACTGTTTTTGAATTATGGTTCATTTCGGATCAGGGGGTTAAACTTCTGAGATAATTTTGGAATTGATCTCCATTCATCTTGAATGCATAGCAACTAAATTATAGGTTACATCTCCAACTTTATCACAGAAGTTTGAACCCTCGATCCGAAATGAACCGAAATTCTAAATCAATTTTGTGTCAAACCCTATTTGGAATTAAAATTTTCAATACGCGATATCGAATTTTCAATGAGAAATTCTGAAGAAAAAATTTCAAACATCTATTGAAAAAAACCGCAAGTCAATCTTATTGAAAATCCTACCAGAATTTTTTTACAGTGATAGCGAATAAACTTGTTTTCTTCACACTTATCGTTAGAGCCACTTTCATCGAAATACTACGATTGTAAGACATTGACAAGCTCATCAAAATAAATCCATTAGAAGGAACTTTTTTTGTAAAAAAAAAAAATTTCTAACAGAGTATACAGCTTGTTCATCTCACTGACACTGAGACTCTTAGAAGAAATTAATAATCCAGGCTGGATGCTGAGTCTCCAAGAGTTTCGATAAGATAATTCAAATCATACATAATATAATCTTGTCTCAAACAGATTTCAAGTCAATGCCTAAAAGAATTTTGATCGATCACATAAAGCTTTCTCCAAAGATTTTTCATTTTTGTGTCCTCTATGGATCACTTACAGATGAGATGAATAAATAATCATTCATACCAATATACAGTTTTATCAAGTATTCGATCAAAAGATTTGAAAGAATTTAAGCTCACTAAAACAAACTATGATGAGTAAAGCTGAATGCTAAACTCGTCAAACTTCTGTAAAGTGTAGATCTTGCTATAGAGATATAAACGGCAAATTCCAGACGAGTATAACATTGATCTATTCAAATCTGATAGCTTATTTGAAGAAGCCGCGGCTCGAGTTTCTTTACTGAATATTTGAACACTGTTATTTCTTCCTTTAATTTGATATAAAATTGCGTTCTTGGCTGGTGAATCAAGCGGTGTGTTGTGTTATTCTGCAAAAATAATTATCCGAAATTGTCTCGCCAACATTTAATCGTAAAATGAAGATGATGATGATGATGATGCAAGAAATTAAAAAATGAGTCAAAACAGAAGACTGGTTTTAAAATGAATGTATCTCGAATGACTCCCCTCGAAGATTTGAGAGTCTAGATTTTATGGTAAACAATTATATTAATCGTCCGAAAAAAACAATATAAGAATTATTCTACACTCAAACATTTCAGTCTAGAGAAATAATATTTTGTATATGGGGTATGATTCAATTGCACGTGAATCGCTGGAAAAATTGAGTATAACAAAACTATTTTTCATTCGATTGTCTTACTTATGAATCGAATTTTAGTTGAAAGATCAGTCAATTTTAACTGATCCACAAAATTCATCCAACGATATATCATGTATCGTTATAAACGAGTTATATCAGGATTTAAAAATATGCATAATCAGTTTGACTATCAGTAAAAAAAAATTCACAAATAGAATTAAAATGATCCATTTGTTTTTCGTCAATTTGTTTCCCCGCAGCAGCTGATATCATGTATACCCAATTCCAAATTATAACCCTCGTTATTTATACGGCCAAATCCATCATCTTTGAAAATATATATTTTTGTACATTTCAGCTCAAGATAAACACTCCGAGACAGAATATATATTTTTTTTAATTAGCTATAAATAATCGATAAATACTCTTCTCATAATCTTCTATCCACGCGAACGTTCGAAAAAATCTTATTAACGGTTTGATCGAGTATTTTACATTACTCATATGGCGTTACGGTATTATAATCGACCGATCAATTTACAGGCTTGCAAAACTATAAAAACTATAAATGAGCCTATTTCAACAAAACCTTCAACATCTTTGACAAGAAATCAATCAAAAATTCATATCTACTTGTTACACAATCTTATATATCTCAAAAGCTCTAATATACACATCTACATGGTTTTCAACATTCCAATCGGATGAATTCCATCGTCGCTCAATCGATCATCGTATCGAAATCTGATTGGAATAGAGTCAATGAAAAAGAAGAGGAAAAAAACAGCCTAGTCCATTAAAACTCGCCTTGAATTTGATCTCGTGTCACTTTGAAACCGTTATAATTTCATTTCGAAGGAGCCTTTGAAAGAAAGAGGTGTATTTCTCCATTTGACGTCTCCAAATTTCATAATCAATTCGTCCTTCTTTCAACTCCTATGAATAAGAGTTATTTTATCGTAAATTACACTTTTTTTTTTCATCTCCTCCAATCGATTCAGTAATTTATGTACGAGATGAAAAAACTATGTCACCTATACAGTAAATTGCTTGCCATATCAGAATTACGTCAACCGAATAGGTACTAATATTCCTATAAAATTGAATAGAAATCCATTTGCATTAGACTACGATAAATTTTCTCATTTTGTAATCTTCTATTCGATGTAATAATTCAACCAATTTTCTTTTATCCCCCAGGTAGCTTCTGTAAAGAAATACTTTTTCAGACAAATCATGCGGTTTAGGAATTCCCAAGTTTTTGATGGCTAAATTTTGCTTGATCCTGATTAATTTTGACCCGTTCATTATTTTGTAACCGCCAGAAGACACTATCGATTTCTGATAATTTGTGATACTAACCTAATTTGTGATTGCATCGAAA
Source organism: Eretmocerus hayati (assembly GCA_029851415.1). Classification (NCBI taxonomy): domain Eukaryota; kingdom Metazoa; phylum Arthropoda; class Insecta; order Hymenoptera; family Aphelinidae; genus Eretmocerus; species Eretmocerus hayati. The sequence goes on from CM056742.1 coordinate 22,094,678, forward strand.
AAACCTGAAATAATTCTGAAAAATATATGTCACTACAAGAATCATAATGGAAGACCAACGGAATCTCAGAATAGAATTGTGAAAGCGAGGAAGATAAAAATACGGAAAAATTCCAAATTTTCATTGAGATTTTTCACGATTTTTCCAGTCCAGAAACGTGTTTTGATGAGATAATAGCATATTTCAACACAAGGGTGTAAAAATAGGGTTTACTGCTGTAGGAACTATTCTTTTTGATAAACTGTGAGTCGAACCATGAGTCAAAGTCGTCAAATTGTGCGCCAAGTACACTTTTACGCCTGGTGTATCAAAATAGTATATTAAACTACAAGGGCGCCAAAAGATATTTGCGCACTAGTCACCGCAACGAGTGTGCAAACGTTCCATTTGCGAACAGTTTCGTCGTTAACGCAGTGCGTAAATGATTTTTGGCGCACTCCGTAAACGGGGGAACTGTGCGCAAACGAAACGTTTGTACTCGAGTGCGGGAACGAGTGCGGAAATGTCGGCGCCCGAGTCACTTACGATATTTTTTATTATTTCTGTGAGCAAAAATGTACCCCCCCCCCCTAACAACAGTGGACGCTGCAAAAAATTGGCCGTCATCCCAAGAGTCGACGGGACCCTGGTTCTCCTTTCCCAGCATGAGTGGGTCCCAGGCCGCGACGCCCGGTGGGGGTCGAGGGGGCGAAGCCCCCGGCGGGGTCCAGGGGCGGAGCCCCGGCGGGGGTGCAGGGGGCGGAGCCTTTGAGCGACTGAAAAAAAATTCTGAGAAATGTATCAGAAAAAAGTCTTGTTGTCATAGCTGTTATACCACGTTGCTCGAAACTATCGCCAGCTATCAAAAGATCTAATTTTGATATTTCGTACGTAAATTTGTGTAGCGACTATTGATCATCTGCATGAATCTGAGAAGGTAGTCTCAAAGATTATGAATATTTCTATCTCTATCGATCGACTGAATATTTTCACTGTGAATCCATCCCAAACAATGAGTAATTGGAGGGTTCATATCCCTTTTTCAGCGGCGCATAGACATGCATGCTCGATTCTCCGAACTATTTTCTAAATCGTCCACAGCTAGCAATTCATAATATTCACTTTACTGAAAGGAGATTGGTCAGACAATAACATGATTCCACTGCGCAAACGAAGTTTGAACAGTGCGTAAATGACTCGTTGGCGCACAGAAGTGCATTAAAGCAGTGCGTAAATAGTACGTTTCGATACAAGGGCGTAAAACGTTTTATTCGCGTCCGAGTGATGGGTTTTCGGCCCGAGTCGCAGGCGAGGGTCGGAATCATCTAACTATACTTTTCGATAAACTGTGAGTAAAAGTCGACAAACTGTGCGCAAAGTGCACTTTTACGCACAGTGTATCGAAAAAAATTTAGGCGCACAGAAGTGCATTAAAGCAGCGTGTAAAAAATTTTTGGCGCACACTTGATCCGAAATAATGTGCAAACCCCTCGGCAAACCCGCTATTTACGCACGCACACTCGCTTCTAAATAGCCATTTTTGCGTACAGAATAATAAAATAGTATGTTTTGCACCAAGTTCATGAAGTTGTAGCTCGCTTCGGAGCGATTGGTTTTCGGCCCGAGCCGCAGGCGAGGGTCGAAATACTCGCTCGGAAGCGAGGAACCTCAAGAACGAGGTGCAAATACTATTTTATGCAATTTTACGAGCACCCAAACATCGGAGAATTGCATAAACAGTATTTGTGATACCAGGGACAATTTTGTGGTGAACGTAAAGGCATATATATTGAACAAACTTTGAAAAATTTGTTCATTTCAAAATCATTTCAGTCCATTGAGGGGGGGAGGGGGGTGTCTGAATAACCCGGAACCACACTCACGTCCCCTTAGGATTGACAACTAATTCCACGGTTTTAAACAGCAGATTTTTGAAATCTTTGCAGAATTCTTATATGTCCTACGAATACTTGTTGTTTTGTACTTCTTTTTTTAGCACCTTGAAAAATCACTCAGAATCCAGGAGTTTTTTGTGTCTATTAAACCTACGAAAAAGGTTTCAAAAATTGCCATTGACTTCTACAAATTTTGAATCGTTCAATGAGCTAGTTATCGACTGTATCGGTCCATTGCTCAAGTGGAAATTTCATTTGGAATTCGTATCGATTTTCTACTAGTCGGCGATCAATCATTACTTCTTTAATTCGATCGTCTTTTAGTATCCTCGAAAATGTTGGAATCCCAGCGTTATGGCAAATCTGGAAAACTCTAATTTTCAACAAAATATTAAATCTTGTGAAAATTAGTCCACTCGATAAAAAAAAAAATCACCACGGGGATATGAATCGGGCCATGCAACAAGGGATCTTTAGTATATGGAAATTCCATATGGCTCGAATCATATATGGTCCCCATTCCATATTAGTATAGAATTTGCCTTTCAACATCGCGTGAGCTCAATCGAGTTATAGGTAATGCGACTTGAAAAAATATCAAATACAAGTTCATCTTATAGCAAAAGTTATGCAATCTACATTAGGCATGAGATCAGCAAGCTTGTCAACGCGCACGTAAGTACAGACTTATACTTTAATGTGTGAAAGAAAAAGTTGATAACGCACGATGATTCGTCAGTCAATACGCGGAAGGCTCGTGTCAAGAGTAATGCAGGTTTGATCATGTGAAGTCATGAAACAAGCAATGTACTTATATAGGTATGTACTTGCACGTGAATCTTCTTATATTTTTAAAGTAATTTTCTTGCAGAGATGTGCTGATGGATGAGAACAAATACGTGCGCAACGTGAATTTATATACAATCAGTGATGACTGAAGAAACTCCTCAATAATTTTTTTTTTTTTTTTCTATTACTCTGGGAAGTCCAGATCAGTGAAGTTTGATTTGCTTGTTGATTCGAGTATCAATTCAAGATTTGGAAGAGTCTTTGATGGTTGGTCCGACAAGAAAGGAGGGCGTATTTCAGATCATTTAGGGTTGAAAAAAAAACCAAGGATGAAACAGAATCTGAGAAAGCTCAGGTGAAACATTTTTGCAGCTTGCAGTCGCGCATGTGGATCAAACTCGATTTGCAATTATGTACAGTGTACATTCAAGTTTATCACCCCCGGAACATCGTTTTAGATTCTATGAGTTTATGCTCCTGATGGTGCCGCATATTACTCATAAAATAAGCATGGAGACTGTAATCGTGTTTTTACAGTTAGATTATTCGATTTCTGAACGACAAATTTTAGTTCTAGCTTTCGGAAAAAATCGCAACTGTGTTTCAATCAATGATATTTTTCGGGAATTATTTTAGCATCATACAAAAAATGAACCCCTTATTCTAAATGATGCCATGAAATTTGTTTAGAGAAGTCATTATCTATGAAAAGGACTGCATAAATAGTAGAGATAATTTGAGAATCTGAAATTGACTTGTACCGCTCTCTGATCCGATTATTATATACTCTATTTTTCGTCTATTGCTTGTCGTTTAAAAATTTACTTCTTTAGAAAAGCAGTTCAATATAAGCATACGAAGTTTTACGATAAACCGAGAAGAGGTATAATACCCGACGGAACAAGGGTGAAACTTATAACTCATAATTATCATGGTTCTATTGTGAATTCATTTTGCGCAAAAATCACAAGACTTACAATAAGTCTAGATTTGTACTGTACCCATATAATCCAAATTTTCTGTCTCCGTAAAAGGAATAAAACTTGTGAATAGATCTAAATTTGATAACCAGATTTGCAAGTGTTTCCCACCATCCACGTTGCACCATGCCATAACAACTCTAAGCCAGTTTTCCATTGAAAATTTTGAAAATTCTAAATTTAGTATTAGGCTCTGCTGCTATTTTGTCATGACTCAACAAATTTTCATCAATTTCCCAAATTGTTATCAAAAAATTCTTGGACATCGACAACAAAGATAAGAAAAAATTTAAGCAAACACTCGTGCAATACAACATTAGTACATTTCCATATCTCTCAATATTCAAATTCCAATTTCATTGAGATAACGCTTGATAATTTACAATGCGCGCGATAAAGATGAAGATAGTGATAGCGATAATACAATAGTACAGTTATTGCATCGAACCGATTCACATCTCATTATGCCATATGGTTTCTCGTTCACGGTCATTAATCTACAAAAAAGACTGTCATCTAGTTTGTCTCATAACCTAATCACTCATTTTTCCAGCCAAAAAAAAAAACTGATTCATTTTTCCTGCAAGCATCCAGATAGTAATACCTTGAATATAATAGCCAATATATAGAACTCTGTCTGAGTATGTTGAAACAATCAATAAATGTATGTGCTCTTTCGACTTATATGATATGAGTAAATAGATTAAATGCTACCAGAAAGAAAAAAAGAAATATACAGGGGGGAAAAAAAGTTAACTGGTGCTTATAAATCTCACGCAGCTTATGCGTGTACGAAATTTTTTCCATTCTATATTCTGAGCGCTTTAATGTACACACAGTATTCCATACGTAAAAGCTCATATACCTGTTTATCAAAGTTAATTGAAAGTGTCATTAAAATGATCGAGAAATACAAGTTTATCCAGAGTCTTGCTTTCAAATAAACCATAAGCGACAAAATTGTGTGATAACTGTACGAGCTGTTTTATATGATATGATGTCTACTAAGACTCGTCGTGTGCAAATAACGTATAACTAATTTCGACTCATTTCTTTTGATTTAAAACCTGCCACTGTGAATTCTGTAACATGATAGTACGATATAAATTCACCACGCTGAGAGTTGTAAACAGTTGAAAAAACAGACTGTTTCTTGCATGCATGACAAAATTAATTCAAAGTTAATTTGGCTGTTAAAAAAGTTTTTTGATACACTGTGTGTAAAAGTGTATTTTGCGCACAATTTCTCGATTTTCACTCACAGTTCATCAAAATATCTAGTTCAGTTTATGAGGGTTATAGTACATCATTGCCCATCAGGGCGCGCACTCTCAGTTCGGGCGCTAGGGCAGTTCATTTCCCGAGCGAAGCGAAGGAAATAAGTCTTCTGCGCTCCGAAATGAACCTGCGAGCACGGGCCAATCATAATTTTTCATCATGAGAAACCTAAAACCGCATTTCAATGCAGCATTTTTAGATTAGAATGATCAAATATCCATTTTTTGCATTCTTGGGACGATTCCGACCCTCACCTGTAGCTCTAGTCGGAAACCGAACCAGTAGGAAAATTCCTTTTCCCACGACTCTAACCCAAAAATGCTACTTTCAAAGACGGATTTAGGGTTCACATGATGAAAAATCATAATAATTGCCCTGTGCTTGCAGGCTGATATAGAGCGCGGAGGACTCGTTTGCCTTGCGATTCGCCCAGGCAATAAATTGTCCCAGTGTCCGAACTAATGAGGGGACGTCCAGAGGTCCAACCTTGCGGATCCTGGATTCGTTCCGAACTTTAGGAATCAACTTATTCTAGTAAAAAATGAAAGGATTTCAACAAATTTAATCCCATGGGACTCATATCCTGGGATACGACTATGGAAATTAGCCTTGTCAATATGTCCATGTGAACGACTTTTCAACATGAGCCTGTATGGGCAATGCTAATCTCCACAGCTGTATGAGTAGTAAATCCTTTGAGATACCTTCATTTCTCACCAAAACTAGATGACTTCCAGATTTTAAGACGAGCCCTGGACTCGCGAGATTGGACCTCTCCTTACAAGCGTACGTGTCCGGGGCGAAAATGTACCATTGCACCGTTGTATTGAAATGGACTAATTTTCAAATTGCGATTTTTCTTTTAACAATCTGTGCCAGAAAGTGTCCTATTCGCATGGATAACATTAAATTTCACTCACAGTGTGTCAAAAACAAACATATGATACACGTTCAAGAAATTCAAAACCTCGTCATCCGCTCAGCACGAAAAAAATCATTCGGAATATAGAATCCCAATTTTGTGCCCATGTATAGTGAAATACTACTTTTTTTAACAAGAGTGACTGAATGGATGTTCATATCCATTTAATCCGTGTAGAAAATAGAAAAAAAGCATTGAATTCACCGATCTACAAATTTTCACTCGTTTCACCTGTAGTCAGGGGTGAGATTTTGATATAATTCCTGAGGAAACTCATTTCAGGGATACTCGGGCAAGAATGTATTTCTGAAAAATTTTTCTCACTTTTTCCTTGCAAGCATATGAAAGTCGTGACGACTTTTGCAACACTCTGTACGCCCATTTTCATCAATAATCGTGTTGACAGGATTAGCGAAAAACTTGATAAATAAAATTTCAAAATATCTCACAAAATAATACGGTTTCCCAGTGCCGACTTCAATTAGTGCACCCTGCTAAGATAATGTAAAATAAAATCATCTCATTAAGAGGCGCTTGGGCAAATTGACCGTCGTCGACTTCAGTTGATTCGTGAAAGTTGATAAAACCGAATTATCAGAGCCGATTGATCATTTAAAGGCAACATACGCCAAAAAAGATAGACGCCTCAATTTCGAAGCATCTCAATGAAAATCCTATTATTATTACTTGACACAACATAACGCAATAAAAACGTTCATATTATCAAACTGAAACGAGAGACAATACAATTCTACAATCGCACTTTTGCTCGCGCGAGTGCAAGGACGCAAAGATGAAAAATTGGCACTCTCAGATTTTCCACTGCACTGCACTATACATCATATACCATATAGAACAAGTAATCCCCTAAATCCTTGTGTTCACATTGCAAATATACCGCATTGCGTCTCTTGTTTCATACACTCGAACAGATTTAAACTCTATAGAATCCAACAGAACTATTTTTTAACTGTTCCAACCAATTTTTTTTACCGATTTTCCTGAAAATTTTTCGAAAAATTCTTAATTATGTAAAAAAAAGCTTACCTCAATGTGCAAGCTCTGTATCGGTGATTCTCTCGTTCATAACCATCCACCAAAATTCTCAATGAAAAAAAATCTTGATTACCACAAGATTTCACTCACAATTTTCACCTTTAAATAACTTCACGTACATATGATATCACCTCAAATAAAATAATTTTTGAAATCAATCACCTCAATTCATCAATACAGCACAGAAAAAGAAACGAATCACCCACTGGTCAATTGAGCGCGGGAAAATTTGAATTTTCAGCCCACGATTGACACTTTGCTGATAAATCACGTCCGTTTTTATAATCTTACGCGTCGACCGCGACGGACAATTCAACACTGGCTGAAGTTGTCGAGAAGTCAGTGTTTCAAACCCTGATGGCCATATAGCCACTACACTCAGAGACTCTCGGACACGCGAGATGCGACGATCGTTTGGAGTAGGAGAAAATCCAGAGTAGTATAGTGACTGTGGTGGTGGTGGTGGTGGTGGATGGAGTTTCTGGTCGTGTGGCTGGTCTGTGTTATCTGTAAAAGAGTGGGGACGAAACGCGTTTCAGCAGCACTTGTGCCGGTACTTGACGGGAAAGCTGGAGAGGGGGATGAGATGACTATGGAACAAAAAACGATCTGGAGAAAAATTCTCGACGGGTGGTTAAAAATGAGCGAGGATCAAATATATAGAAAAGGCGTAGGGAGAGATGAGATATATATTTATGGCGGGGAATGATGATATCTGGCGCTAAAGAAGTAAAATCAGAGTTAGTATGATCAGTGAGTTCAAGTACTGCATAGATGGTATGAGAGCTTTGGTCCGAGCTTTGCGGTCATTATTAGGATGGAAGAGAGATTTGGCCTTGGATAATTGGGCGAAAGGGATGGATTGGAGAGGGGTAGATTTGGTCTCAAGCTTAGGGATAGGCGAGACGATATGTCGATTAAGTATCTGCGCAATCTATTTCACCCCCCAAGCACTGTACATAAGCATATAAGTTCTTATGGTACAAGATGAACAAAACCGTCACCAAGGGGGTCTGGAATTTTTTTCAATTTTACCAGATAGTCCTATGTTGAATTAATACAAAAAAAAATTCAAAAATTTTGGGGACACCCTGTGTGCCGAAGAGCCCATAAGGGCCATTTTAGGCCCTATTTGGTCCATTTTCGAGAAGTCATAGTTTTGTCTTATTTGACGTACTTTGGCGCGTTTTTCATGTTGATGTGAGTACTTTCCAGGAGATAATTGCTAAGGGCTGATCATTGACTCTGGTCACTTCTGGAAACTATTCACTAAGAACAGATTTTAGCGATTTTCACGTCATCTTCTGGATGACCTAGCTCCAACTAGAAAGGTGATAATCGACTTTTATTAGTGGTCATTTTGAAGGTCTTGAGAAGATCTACAATTTGGTTACTAGTAGGAGTCGATTATTGTACTTTTCTTAGGAGCTATAGTCGATAGAAGTTAAGCAATTTTCGAAAAAGTCGAAAATTCGGGATCGACTTCCTCAAATATATTTCATTTTTTGTTTCTAACCAAATTTGTGCGAAAACGTTCTTCAAACGCCTATTAACTTCGGGTGAAAAATTTCGCGGAGGTAATTTTTTTCAATTTTCTTACCGAGCGTTACAAAATGACACATTTAGCAAAAACGGCACCATTGGCTGCGGTCGTATATGCTTCCATCACTGAACTAAAGTGCACCAATCTGTAAGGAGTCACTCTCTAAATTACCCCCACATATGTGTAAGAACTTGAGGAGACTAGCCTCGAGCCAGGAGCAAGCTGTTACGCAGGTTCAATTTCCCGAGTCAGAATTGAGCATTATTTTGGCCATTGAGGCGTAGGTGGCATTCAACATGATTTTACTTGTTCTATACAAATGAGATAACGAGCTAGAATACGGATTCAAATATACCTTTGCGTCTCAAATTTGGCCTTCTAAGGTAAGTGTACCCAACTTGCCTCTGTACCCAACTTGCCCCCATATGCCGATCTCAGGAATGGGCGCTCGTTGACCTTTCCGCAATTTTTTTTTACGTTTGTTATGTTAAAATATGAGAAAATACGTAGTTTTCATCGACCCCGGATCATTTCTGCGTTCTCCAGAAAATATAAAGTGAGTTTTCCATTTTTTGTGTTTGCACGGCTAAGAAATCACCAAGGAAATCATGTTCACTAAAACCGGTGCCAATTTATTTTTAAATCTTGACGTACCTTAGCGCATTCGATTCCTTGTCTCAATACCTTCAAAATCCGCTCTTCGGGGTTGCAGAACTCTGATTTGGAGTGAATTTATGTACAAAACACGAAGATGGTTTGAGAATCAAGAAGGCCCACATCGGAGTGTACCCAACATGCCCCCATATGGTTATCTCAGAAAGGCGTGCAGTATGAATTTTTTTACCACTCAAAACGTGTTTATCACGTCAAAATAGGTCGGAAACGATGTCTTGGGCCAGCTCAAAGCTACAAATGTCGCTGCACGGTGATCAAAACGGATCAAAGCGATTTTATTCACTTCATCGCCGATTCACATTGTTTTAAATGATGGGGGCAAGTTGGGTACACACTTTTGTAAACTCTCAAAAATCACCTTTTGGGAGAATTAAAACAGTTTGGCTCCAGTTGATCCAAATTGGATGTACTTCAACTCATTTTCAAGGCTTCGAGACGAACTTCAAACTGAATTGAGGTACGTTGGAAAATATTGAGATGGGCCAGAATTATTAAGAAAATGGCTTAATGGGGGCAAGTTGGGTACACTGACCTTATATCCCAATTCTGTACTCAGTCCAATTTTAAAACGTCATTTAATGCTTCAGCGGTGTCTAGCTAACCCCGTCATCTGAGTCATAGTCCTTTTGGGGCAGAAGGATGAGTTTTTAGGACTACACCGACCACGAAATCGTTTTTTCGATACACTGTGCGTAAAAGTGCACTTTTCGCACAGTTTGTCGACTTTTACTCACAGTTTATCGAAAAGTTTAGTTAGATACACGGCCGTAAAACCTATTATTCGCCCTTGTATCGAATTGTACTATTAGATAGTTATTCTGAGTGGTCGTGGTATGTTTAAATCATCATTCTAGCCCATTATCTCATTTGTGAGCTAGAACGAGTAAAATCACTCTAAGTCTAAATGCCACCTGCGCCCAAAAAGCCAAAATAATGTCCATTTTTGACTCGGTAAATAAAAGCTACAGGCTACAGCTCGCTCCTGACTCGAGGATCATCTCCGCAAGTTTTGACAAATATTTGGGAATGCTTTGGGGAGTAATTCCTCAAAGATTGGTGCACATTAGTTCAGACGGAAGCATATGGGACATATGAGACCGGGGTCAGTGATGCCGTTTTTGATGAAATGACAACATTTGACAATTGTAACGCTCGGCAAAAATATTGAAAAAAATGTTCCTATTAATTGCGAGTGGGCGTCTCGAAAAACATTTTTGCACAAGTTTGGGTAAAAAAATTGAGATGAATTTGAAGAATTTAATCCTAAATTTCGAAGACATTTTGAGCCGAAACGAGGAACGATTCCCGTGTCCATGATATCTTGGGCGCTAGTGGGTTAAAATTCCGTTTTCAAACGCAGTTTTCGCGGCTTCTTATGATGAAAAATCGTTATGGCTCACAGCTCGCGGGCTCCTTTAATTTGGGCGCGAAGGACTTATTTCCTTCGTTTCTTTTAGGAAAAAAGACTGACCTAGCGGTAAAAGTGTCATATCTCTATGGTCCCGGCATCCACAGCAATAATTATTCTACTATTTTTCAAAAATAAAATTCCCAAATTCCACGCAGTAAAAGTTCATATACTATATTGTCCAATGTTGTCACATCAGTTATAAGCATCACTCATTATTGTGTTCCCAAAATTGATTGGACTCGAAGTATACTTTAGATACATATGAGATTGATAAATAATGAACTGAGGTAAATGTACCCGATTTGCCCCCATTGAGCCATTTTCTCAATAATTCTGGTTTACTTTACTACTCTGGTCTATCTCAATATCTTTCAAAGCATCTTAGCTCATTTTGTACGGTTTGAACTAAGCTTTGAAATGAGCTAAGATACGTTTGAAAATATTGAGATGGGTCGGAGTATATGTATAGTAAAGTTAGCCAAGATTCTCGAGAAATGGCTCAACGGGGACAAGTTGGGCACACTCACCTTACTTTTCATTGAAACTGCATATTTCCAATCCATATCGAAATCAATTTAGTTAGAAAAGTGCCCCCTCCCTCTCCTCCATCCATTTTTTAATTGGTAAACAAAATCTATCATATAATACGCCCAATAAGGTCTACCCTAAATCCAAAAGTACTGCATTTACGTCGAATGATGCTTCACGATGTGATATCTAAGGGTCGGATTCAGTCTCGTTGATTGATTACTTGCGGCCCTTTCGTTTTTTAACATGTACCAGAAGTTATATATATGGGGCATCCCTCGTTCTCTCATGCGAATAAATAGCCCGAAGATATGGGGGGTCTCGCGGTCCGTGGATTGACTTGTAGATCGTTTTTCGTGTGCGGTCCGGGCTTTTTCTCGAGCATCGTGAAATTTATAGGGCCCGCCAAGTTGCGATTTCATCCGACTGCAGATAAAACGTGCGTGATGAATAACGTGCTCATTCTGATATTCACATGAGCCGATTTCGGTGCCAAACCTCGGTTTCTCTAGCTTCTTTTACTGAATTTAGTTGATCGAGTCCGTTTGGAAATAATTGGCTATTTGAATAATAACAATCGGAAGAGAATGTGACAGTTATAGTTTCATGCAAGGTCCTAAATACAATTTGTTAATAGTTGAAACCTCGTAGTGACTTCCCGAACTGTGTCCTAGCCGCTTCTATCAACATTAAGCCGATTTATCATAATCAGACCTATTTTTACCCATGCCCGTCATTACAATTTCAATATCCTCTATTACCCTCAAGAACAATCGAATCTTGAAATAAGGCAGTTTAATTATTAACCTTCTTTCTCTGCGGGCGATATGGAATGAATAATGTTGTATACTCAACAAAAAAGCCGATCTATTAGTGTGCAGCTTTTGGCATTTAAAGACTCTCGTAAAGATTGGTTGAAACTAAAAACAGAAAAAATGCAGTATGAGTTTATTTATTTAAAAAAATTACTTATAGATTAACGAGTCATGCGATGAATTTGCTGAACCCTACTCGGAACCCTATGGGTATTATATGCAGTGTTACTAAAATCTTCTCAATTGAATGGTGTGAAATTATCTGTGAATGCTCTTTCATTAGAGAGTAAACCAAACAGACTCTCGGATAAATTGTGAAAATTTTATAGTCCTATCACTTATTGGGGAAACAGAAAATTTTTGCATGTATATTTGGGAATGTTCTTTACATTAAATATCATTATTCCATATGATATTACGCTGAATAACTGTTGGAATTGATCAAAATAGTGTCAAATGTGAACGTAAGTCGAAGATCTATTCTGTCTTGAGTGAGACATGTTTTTCTGTTTGGGGTTAGGTATAGGGGAGAGTGGGGCGAAATTGGACGGGGGCAAAATTGGATAAGTGAGATAGCTCGGTCGGAGGCGAGTCTAGGCTTTCACCGCGTAAATTCTCTTTTAATACCATCACAGACAATGGTTTTTATCCCGGTTAGATCTCCTGAAACGATACTGGGAGTCCACGCTTACATAGGGGTGCTTTTCGAGGGCCTCACGCGGTTTATTTTCCAAATGCAAAAATTCACGCCACTTCTGCAAAAGTGGACGAGCTTAATCGCCGTTTGGGGGTCAAAAACTACATTACAAAACGAAGATTTTGAGCCGTCGTGGACCAAAATCGGTTCACTTGGGCCCAAATGATCGCAATTCTGCGAAAAAAACGCCTGGGGGCATTTTTGGACGAATTGGTGGGGGCGAAATTGGACAATGCTAAATCCCATTTAAAACCGGTCGACCGATCGCGAGCCCGTGTTTTTCGATGTTAATTGCGCGTATCGAGTCGCGTATGCATCTGTGCGAATCTTTCGAAGCGCGGGAGGTTAGAGATGAGTTCAATTATTGAAAATGGGTGAAAAAATGAAGTTACGATGTCCAATGATGGTTTTAGGAGTCAGTTTAGAGGTCAGAAGTCGCTTTCTACGTGTTCGAAAATAGCGCTCGATTTAAGCATTTTCGGCGACATTGCCTCGAATGTTACACACTATCAGCGGGATCGTTTATGTAGAGGCGAGTATGAGTACCTCCAATATGAAGAAAAACGAGAAAAAGTCAACTCTTAGAAGCCACGAGTCGATTACTGATTTGCTGAAGACGGTAGTGCACCAATGAAGCGCCTATTTCAATAATGCTGAAGAATAACACAAAAATGGCTCGCTTGCCTGGGCTATGGGAGGATGTAAAAGTCTCGGGCGGGTTTCCCTCTTGGTTCTGAGTTATTACCACGTGTTTTGATGAGCAAATGCGACTCTAATAGGTAAGGAATAATGTCGTATACCTCAATTTTGGAAGGCCGTCCAAATTTGCCCCCAAAACTTGTCAAAAGTGCCCCCAAGCTCGGGGCGAATTTGGACAGATTTTTGTTTTTCAACTTCAAGAAAAAGTATAAACGCTGAGAGCTAGGGGTCTGAAAATTTTTTTACACTATATTCAATAGTTGAACTTCAAAGTCCCATAGCGCGCCTAGCCCCAAGTATCGTCAGATAGCCCCACTGCAAAATCCGTCCAATTTCGCCCCACTCTCCCCTACGCCTCAGAGAGGGCCAATATAAATGTTCGGAGGGCTGAGGGAATGGCTCAACATCCCCGCGTGTCATAAACATGTCATTCCGAAACTTCACATTTCAATATTTTTAAATGAGTTATCCATGTCACTTCATAGGCCTGCAAGTAAAATCTTATGCAGCTTCGCAAACAGAACCCGAATGACGGATCAAAATGAACCAGAATACATCATATGGACCCACGAAACTCATCGGGTTCAATTTGTCTTACGAGACTAATCGAGGATTTCATAACTTTAGCCTTCCGGATACGCCCACTAATTCACAATCACATCCAGAATATTGATGCAGAAAAAAAAGAGTTTGCAAATGACGTGGTCATCATCAGTGATCTGCTGCAGAGATTTTTCAACAAACGCTCATCTGGTCCGCGTTAAGCGAAAATTTGCCGAGACGTGCTAGGTGGTCCCCATTATGAATAAGATGACACACCCATGCATTATACTAAACAGAAATCTATTGCCCGAGCCCTGTGCAACCTGTTATTTGTGGTATATCCGTCGATGCGCAGATCGTGACCGCAAACTCTTTGCGTACATATACGAGTAACGACCTCGGAGAGAGTCCTCGACGTCTGGGATAGTAAGTAAGTACGCAAGTCAAGAAAAAATGCACCTTACATTTGCAGACTCTCTGTAGAAATCTTCATTGTTCCTTTTCCGTTATGCCCATAACATTTGACGATTTCTTGTGTCGTTTAGTTTTTACATCTCTACTTGCGAAGACTGAATGGAGTTGTTCGGGTACAAAATTGTTGCCGTGAATTCCAGAGTAATAATTAATGTAGGCTTGGTTCGCTTGGATAATATGAAAAACAATAATTTCATAAAGTGTGGATCCATACCTTTCAACTCATCGGGTAATTTCTATAGTGCTCGTCGATTTTAACTGAAGGCTATGGAGTGAGTTCATTCTTGAGAGAAAATAACGAAGCTAGACACAGTTGCTACCATCGGGGTTTGAACTCATGAGCTGCTCACCGGATCGATACCCGAGCCAGTTGGGAACTTCACATGTCATCGGTACATTTGACTAGGAGTTCAACTTTCTATCCTCATCTGTACTGGCATGTTGAGCTAGTCTTCCAAGAAGCTTTGGCCATTGAATCATTGCTCAATTGAAGAACCTCTCGTGTCATACATGCAGGACCATAAGGTTCGAATCCCACTGACGCTTCTAAGATTCTTTCTTTTGCACCGTTACAATACTTTTGGTAGTTTGAATCCTACCTGTAAGCGAAGATCCAAACTATTGAAGTGGAATAGATAGTTGGCGAAGGCTAATGAGGTGATGTCTGATTATATTAGGTACGACGGCATCGAACCGCTGACATTGATTCTTTTTAATATTCTGTTCCATCAGTCTAGGAGCCTAGGCCCAAATGGTCACGATGAAATGAACGATTGGGGAAGTTTTCCTTGGCCTTGAAGTTGATGGAGCTAACTTTCAACAGCACTATTGGTTCGCGAGTATCGCCCGGCAAATCGCAGGTCGTGGGTTCGAATCTCAATTGCAAAACTTTTCAGCTTCTGTGTCTCACATTGAAATTCAATTTTTCTAATGATTAATGATGACAACTTTCAAGACTTTTTTGAAACCCAAAGATCCACATGATCTCTTTAACACGTTCACTGCGATGGGGCCCACGGGTGGGGCCCATGCGTCCTTAGCTGTGTGCGATGGGCCCCACCGGTGGGACCCACTTTTTATTGAGTTGCAGCTTCCACTACACAGCGGAGACATATCCAGTGGCTTATGTCGTGATTATTTCTCGTTGTTTATGTTGTAATGAACATGTGTACACTCGGTATCGGACTTGATTTCGATAAGTTTCGCTCGATCGCCGTTTTTCACATAGTTATTCATTAATCAAGTGAGATCAATCGATGAGTAGCAGATAACTCCCTATGAGGTCGGCCGTTTTTAACGTCGTCTTGCTCGTTTGAGAGCTCATTTCAAGACCTACAAACTGAGTCGAAATACGTTGGAGAATATCGAACCTTACTCGGGCAATCTTCAATTCACGCAAGAGGAAAGTTTGGGATAAATCGAAAATCGTTGGGTTCTTCCAAGCACAGTCTTGGCTCCATTTTACCTGTTACCATCATGCACTGTAACTCTCGAAAATTGAAGTAGAGGAGAGATTGCTTTATTTGAGTATCTGGCTTCAAATGCTGCAAACATCTGAAGTTGCGTTAATGAACCGCAGCCGAAGATCGGGCTTGACAATGCATGTGCATCGCAAGCACGGTGAAACCATGATCACGATTATAATATGCCTGGAGGAGATATTGAAGCGCAAGCCTTTTTAGAGGCTGATAACATCGACTTTGACGATTTGGTTGGTACCCCTTATCACCCTGATAAATATTCTCCTCGATATTCTCAGCGTTATAGAAAAATTTTTGGGCCCTACCGGTGGGGCCCACTCATTTTCATGGGAATACTGTAAATCGATGCCAAACTCATGCTTTTCCAAAAGGTTTGGCTTCCGTAACTGCTCAAACGCGCATATTTGTACTCTCTCGCAAAATTAGTTTTCGTGGTTAACTTTCTCAGGAACTATTCAATCAGAACTTTATTGAGTCAGCTTTTGTTTTGTTAGATGCGGTGTGACTCAATCATGAGGGCAGAGGTTATCGATGAAAATTAGACCCTCAGCAGAATCATTAAAAAAACCATTTGAAACATGGAAATCGAGACTCGACCAAACCTCACCTTTATAGAGGAACCAGATATTAAATTCTACAGAAACACTGACCCAAAACAACAAATATTCTCACGAGCATAGCTCACGATTGAGTGATTGACTAATATCACTGGAAGCAAAACGAGTTTACCATCCCACGCACAGTCGTACAATTTACAGACTCTCTCATCATCTTCAAAAATTGCAGCTCTCTTCCACCATATACCTGCCACTAATACATATCTCTGAATCAGCTTCTTAAAATGAGACAAGGGACAATCTCATAATCCAACAATAGAACAGAAACCCTCTCATCTTTTCTGGTCGCTCTCCCAAGTGGACTCGAGTCGAGTGCCCAATCATCATCATCATCATCATCATCACAGAGGGTCCCGTCAGGTATAGGTATACCATTTATAATACACCCAACAAAACCATTGGCTATATGCGGTCATCTTCGTTCGAAAAAGCAAACACGTAAAAGTGTGCACACAGGCAGAAGCTCCTCTCATCGGCTTGTCAGACTCAACAAGGTGAGTATAGTAATACTTATAAAAAGGAAACCTCAAAAAGCAGCCCTCACGGGCATTCTTGTTATATAGCCGTATTTCAGTGATGGGGGCTCGAACCCATAATACAAACGACCTGGCCGCCGTGACTCTATAATACCAGCACACATAGCCATCAAACTTTTGTGTGTATTATGTGTATGTGTGTCTGTGTCTGTGCATTTCGCGATTGCTAATCTCCCAGTTCGACAGAGACATCAAGCGATCCGCCACTGACCCGCGGAACCAGCAACTTCTAATTGGGGCCTAATTTATTCCGGGCCCCCGGCTACGGTCTATATACTAAATATATACATGTGGGTACGTGTGTGTGTGTGTGTGTGAGTTATATACTAATAGAGTGCAGCGGCCGTGATATTCCCTTCTTCCGAATTCCTAATAGTTAGTCGTCTAAATCTTTTTTTGAGAGAACATCATGGCTATGTAATCGGGATGTATAATAATATATCCTGCTGAGATGATCATCTGACGATGTAGATATATTCTATTATACGAGTCCACACGACCGAGATGAGTGCAATACCAGATTATTGTGTCGTTTTATTCTAACCTGTGATGTGTCGGCTTGTCTTTTGCCGCGTTGACCTTTTTATTGTATGTGTTTTGAGTGGTGGATCCGGGATTATCGATGCTTAGTCTCAATTCAAAAGGATGATCAAAAGAGAGAAAATTTGACGAGGTGGAAAAATTTTCTAGCAAGTGTTTAAAGGCGAAATTGACAGGAAAATTCGAGGAAAAATGTTTCCTCCTCCCTAAGAATTTGTCTGTATGATTCACTTTATTGTTCGGGAAATTTGGGTCCGTTTCCGTATCCTTACAAGCTCGAGTGGGTCTGGAATTTAGTTGATAAAGATCTAGAATTTTAGCTATGTAGTGTCGGATAGACGAACCCGCACGCTGCTTGACCTGAGTTCCACAATGCATGAGATGGATTCTGACATTTGCTTAAAATTTTTCTAGGTGAATGATAAAATAGTGACGTCATCCATACGGACCAGTGATTTTTTTCATATCAAAATTCTTGGGAAGAGACGATCCAAGAATGTGAATGATGTTTGAAAATTACTGGTGACATATGACAGTTCACAAATGCCCCCCCCCCTTTCCAAGATCTTTTAGATCGAACATTACACAGGCCGACAAAATGAATAAAGTACCCTTTTCCAGAAACCTGACATACACTCCCTCATGAAAACGTGCGCTGAATCCGAGAATGACATCCAATTCCCACAAACACCCCAGAATTTTCGGGAAAATCGCGAGGAGATGAATTGTCACATACAGATATTGGATTTCCGACTGCGGTATCTGAAAGAAGGAGAAATATTACGTCCAATTAAGGACTTTTGAAAATGTTCATTTCTAGTATGATTCCTGATCCTGTAACTATGGGGACACTCGTCATCGAGAACTGAATGCTCCAGAATTGAATGTGGTACTCGTGCTCAAGAATTCAATGTGGCACTCGTGATCCAGAACTCAACGTGTTACACGTGATCGAGAACTCGATGTGGTATTCGTGTTCTAGAGCCTAATGTGGTACTATATGTGGAGAACTCTATGTGGTTCTCGATCACAAATACCACATTGAGTTCTCGATCACGAATACCACATCCAAATCTGGATCACGAGTACCAAATTGAGTTCTGGATCACGAGTACTACATTGAGCTCTGGATCTCGAGTACCTATCCAGGTTCTGTATTACGAGAACCACATTGAGTTCTGGATCACAAGTACCACACTGTGTTCTAGATCACGAGAACCACATTGAGTTCTAGGTTATATACGCGAGCCATATCGACCTCTCGATCACGAGTACCAAATTGAGTTCTGGATCACGAGTACCACATTGAGTTCTACACTGAAAAACTTGTGTTGCAGAAGTGCACCACGAAATCGCGTCGGCGCGCGCAGCACGCCGTGGTGCAGAGTCGCTCCACGGTGTGGTGCAAATCTGCAGCACAGTGCTGCGTTTACGCTGCACAGAGGGAATGATTGAGTACTGGATCACGAGTACCACATTGAGTTCTAGGTCACGCGTGCCATATTGACTTCCCGATCACGAGTACCAAATTGAGCTCTGGATCTCGAGTACCACGCTAGGTTCTGTATTACGAGTATCACATCTATTTCTCGATCACAAATACCACATTGAGTTCTCGATCACGAATACCACATCTAAATGTGGATCACGAGTACCAAATTGAGTTCTGGATCACAAGCACCACATTGAGTTCTAGATCACGAGTACCACATTGAGCTATGGATCATGAGTACCGCGCTGAGTTCTGTATTACGAGTACTACATTGAGTTCTGGATCACAAGCTCGCAAGTACCACATTGAGCTTTGGATCTCGAGTACCACGTTGGGTTCTGTATTACGAGTACGACATTGAGTTCTCGATCACGAGTACCACATCCAATTCTGGATCACGAGAACCGCATCGAGTTGTGGATCACGAACATTGAGCTCTGGATCACGAGTACCACGTTGGGTTCTGTATTACGAGTACCACATCCATTTCTCGATCAAGAGTACCACATTGAGCTATCAATAACGAGTACCGCGTTGAGTTCTGTGTTACGGCTCGAATTTATAGTTGTAATCCGGAGTCCGGATAAGCTAATCCGAGGCGCCACAATCGCCAGTCCTAATAGATTCGCGAACGCGCCGCATCGATTGTGGCGCCTCGGATAAGCTTATCCGGACTCCGGATTACGACTATAAATTCGGGCCTACGAGTACTATATTGAGTTCTGGATCACGAGTACCACATTGAGCTCTGGATCATGAGTTTCATTCTGGTTACTAAATCAGGATCACCACTGGAAATGAAGATTTCCAAAAGTCCATATTCGGACGTCGAATTCCCTCCTCCGACAGGATTCGGGACCAAAAATTCGAGATCTGGCTTCAATATTTTTTTCTGCGATTCTCTCGGAAATTTGGGAATTTTGAGAGAACCAAATTTCGTTTACGGATTCAGCGCACGATATTACGTCAGAATACTTAAGATCGGTCTCTGGAAATGGATATTTTACGATTTTGTCGGGGTATGTTATTGACGGCCGGCCTTTTTGACCCGCGTATACAGCGTGAGCAATTGGGAGACCCCCTTCCACTCCCCATAAAACCCTTCGTAATTAATGAATATATCTTTCATTTCATTTGGACCTAACTGCAATTTCTACAATTCCATGTGAAAATCTACTAATTTCACATTTTGAGGAGGTATCTTTTGAATTCGGACATATTTTACTAAGTTCTTATCGACACTCACTCGCCACGATAGTTTTTGTTCAAAAAATTTATCACGGAAGTCAATTCACATTTACTTCAGTCTAAGGCTGGAATTCATGGTCGTTGATCCGAGATTAGAGTCAGCGGATTCAGGGCGCTGCGATCGCCATGGCGGTGCATTTTACATCTGGGCACAGCGATCGCAGCGCTCCTAATCCGCCGATCTTGATCTTGGATTGACGACTATGAATCCGAGCCTTAACGATGTAAGAGAAAATTCTGAATTATGAGCCTCCTTATCGATGTTTGATCTTATTTTTCTATCATTTTCAATCAGCCATGTACTCTAAAAAAGTATCGATATTTTACAAGATACCTAGTTATAAAAATTTACGAGTATCGCGACTAATGACTTGTAGAATACCATGAATTCGACGAACGTCAATGAAAAAGGTCCAAAGTTTTGTTTGATTTCAGTATCAGGGACTGGAGCCCAAAGAAAAAAAGAACGATTCTGGAAGACGGACTCACAGATAATACGAAAAAGTCCTCGGTCACACGACAAGGGAACCGATAACAGATGAATTTTGGTAGAACGTACAAGTTCAGCCGGAAGATAACGGCTCTAAAGAAATTCTTCCAAAACCCAAAGTAAGATATCTTTCACGGGTATCCAACAAAGTATCTGACAACGAATGCTTTCTGATTCCCATGAATTCCATCCTATATTCACTTGATTTTATATCGAAATCAACTGAAAACCAACCTATACTCATAAATAAACCTCAACTAAAATTCACAAAAATCAACAACCACCTTAAAAGGAAAAAAAATCAAAATGGATCAAGAGCACACGAAGAAACCCGTTCTCTCACAAAATTGCAATACTTACTGCACTGATGCAGTCCCTATCTCTCTTATTCTCGAGGCGTGGAAATCGGCATCGATCAGCAATAAGTCTCTCAATCTTTCTCTCCTCGCGGACGTACGAGAAATCGGCCGCGCCAGATTCAATACGAGATCACACACACACGCACACATTATACATAAATAATTCGATCGATTCTATAAGGCCACGTGATTTTGCAAGGTCACCAATCGTTATATACACTTTATTTGGTACATACAACAAGCGAAAGTCAAGTAATTGTATCAGTCTCGAACACTTTTACTTACAATACATATAAACGTTGTACGTAACGCGTTTATTGCAAATATAAGAATCTGTGAGACATCGAAGCAGAGCAAAAGCAATTCTGTCTCACTCATTCTTTCTTATTTTTTTTTCTTGGTCAATTAGAGGCAAAACTTTCAGATCGGCGTAGACAGTCAGGCGCGTGCCTTGGATGGAATTCTCTTCTTTGGATGGTAAAATGTGAAATATTAGATGCTGATAATATGTGCTCTGCTTTCTTGCAAGACTCGTCTCAAACGATGTCTCTCATTCTTGATAAAGTATACTAACAGACTCTTCGCCAAATGGATGGATGAGTATTTGTTTCCGTGTGCATTTTTGTGTCCTGCAGGAATCCTGCAGCAGAATAAAAAAAATTTCGTTCTACATTCGCACGCGCGTGTGTGTGTGAGACAGGAGTGATATAGGCTGATCATGACTGATGCTGGATGTTGTGGGGATGAGGGAGGGGGAGGTGTTCTGAGAACGAGATGAGAGCGTTGAAAATTGCTTCGATGGCACGGAGAATTTTTTTTTCTTAGTTGGACGTGAGTTGGGAGTTGATGAGGTTTTTCAAGGATGATGGAGTTTCTCGTTATGATTAAGTTGTGTGCTGAAAAATTACGTGGTTTGCATTGAATTAATAGTCCATCTAGATATCCAAGACTTTGTTCACTTTCTTGAAAGTTATGTACTATCAACTGGGGAAACTTTGAAACATTTTTTTATGTGTTTAACGGTCGTCTTCAGCCAATTGACTTTGACAACCGGGGCGGATCCGACCCTTACGGTCCTCATGCCACATTTCGTGAGCATGAACACCGCAATTGTAACATTTCGTGCCTCCCGCTCACGTTGCTGAGGTGTAAGTGTCAACTAATTGATCAGAAAAGTCAGCAAGTCGAGGTTGGTTAGACCGAGATGGGTGGTCACCCATCCAAGTACTAAGCGCGCCCAACGATGCTTAACTTCGATGATCGGCCGAGCTGACACTCAGCGACCTCACCAACTGTGTCGGTACTTGAGAACATAAGTGAACATTTTTTCTTTAATCCTTTCGTAACTTGCGCGTCTTATATCAAAAGTATACTGCTCGGTATGTGTGCAGGTCAATCAAGAATTTGGACCGATATCTTGATTAACATGCGACGATGAGAAAAAATTTTTTTTGTGTACGAAGTCCACAACACCCCATGTGACTATGATGCAAATTTTTCATAGATAAAAATGTGACCTTTCCATACAGTTTTTCAATTTTTTCCCACGCAGCTAATGAGAAAAAATAGCGCCCAATACTCGGGCCGGATGTTTTCACTTTTTTGCGATAATTCGAATCCGCGCCTTTGGCTCTCGTCGAAAAATCTCATCTTGCGTGTAAAAATCGACATTACTGCCTTCATATCGTGATGTATTATTTTAGTAATTATGATCATTGCGGGCTTAAAAAAGATTGTGGTCCATATAGCATGGAACTTTTACATGAGAAATTGAATAGACAATAGTTCCACGGTGTCGAATTCCTCCGTAATCTTGTCGCATGAATATTTTGAGGTTGCAATTATCTTGTAGAAGATTGGAACCTCTATTGTTCCGAATGCTTGTAAAGATATTAGCTTTGATGTAACCGTTAATAAAATTATAGAAAATTTACGAAACATGAACTAAATTTTTCAAACAAAGATTTTTAGACGCCCAATTCGAAGATTTTGAAGGTGAAATAATGTCATTGATCAGTTTTTCTGAAAATTTCCAAAGAGCGGGATCCAAATGTCGACATTTTCAAAATTAAAACTCGTGACTTCGGGATTTCGCAGTTTTATCAATAAAAAATATATCCACTAATTAGTCTGTGAATAAGTAAAACTGCCTCGGATACTCTAGTCATATTACTTTGATTCACATTGATTTGATCCGATGCAATAAGAAATAAGCATTGTGATGGCGTAAATTCTTTGAAAAATGAGATGATTCCGCAATTTTTCACGTCATTCAAATTTGGTCCAATTTGATATCAATCATCCGCCCGACTCACACGTGTATCTGCGTACAGTATGTTTTGACACCAATATTGGCTTGTTTATTCCTCAATCGATACACTGTAATAAATTGGTTGAATTTTCAACTAGACATTTACCAATGCATGGTTCAATGGAAACTTCAATTAGACTAGGCGAAATCACCGCCATCGCTGGAAAAATTAATCTGATGGAATTTTTTTGCGGGATCCCCTCCAGAAGACCCGTCTGAATCCGAAGATCCATGTTGCCAGACGGAATTCTGATGCGAAATTGTTTATACTGAAATTGTTTAAACAAATTGGCATTATCAATTTTTCCGGTGTGAAAGCAACTTCTATAGGTTATTTGGTTTATTTTAAAAAGAAAATCTCTCATGTTATTTTTCTCTAAAAGTCGTTGTTTTCGAGCTGTGAGCGTTTCTAAGTTGGAAAAATGCGAGAGTCGCGGTTTTCAGCGACCGATTAGAGTACGAAAAACGTGAAAATCTCATGTTGCCAAAGCGGAAGAATGTTGATTGGGATGTCCTTAACAATATCCAATAGCAAAAGCCCATATTTCCGAGCGATAACCCATTGTTTTTCCAATGTTAACAATGGGTAGTTGCGCACGATATAGCCATAGAGATTCAACGGTGGCGGCGCGCGTCGTCTGCTTCCTCGCCGTTGCTGTAGCCCGCAAATCTACCTTTTGTTCACATTGGAAAAACAATGCGTTATCGCTCGGAAACATGAATTTTTGCTATTGGATATTGTTAAGGACATCCCAATCAACATTCTTCCGCTTTGGCAACATGAGATTTTCACGTTTTTTGTACTCTGATCGGTCGCTGAAAACCGCGATTTTCGCATTTTTCCAACTTTGAAACGCTCACAGCTCGAAAACAACGACTTTTAGAGAAAAATGACATGAGAGATTTTCTTTTTAAAATAAACCAAATTACCTATAGAAGTTGCTTCCACATCGGAAAAATTGATAATGCTAATTTGTTTAAACAATTTCAGTATAAACAATTTCGCACCAGAATTCCGTCTGGCAACATGGATTTTCGGATTCAGAAGGGTCTTCTGGAGGGGATCCCGCAAAAAAATTCCATAAGATTAATTTTTCCAGCGATGGCGGTGATTTCGCCTAGTCTAAATCGATTGGTTGAAGTTTTTGGAAAAAATTTATACTTTGTATAAAAATCCGAGAAAATCTCACGAAAAGCAGCACGTAACAAGGACTAAAATAAGCTTCCGGCATTCCTAAACTCGATGACTGAATTAGCTCTCTGGAACTTGATGGCGTGGCCTTACAATCATGGGTTTTTCCGTGAATGGCTCAAAATACATTCTTCTTCCACGAGTGATATAGACTTCAAGTAATGTCATCCAGATCTTCTTCACGCTCAATACCACAGTGCCTAATCAATGTAATTTTACTTGTCTATCCGAACATGGAAAGTTTCAAGAAATGAAAAAAATAAGCAAGTCTCTCCAGTGAGAATCTACTCGTGTGCGAGTACTTATAACCTCAAACTAGAAGAGCCATGTGGCTGGATTGTCCCCATAATCTTTCAAAAATATTGACTTTGACTTCATGTTGATTATTTTTATTCGACTCTAAAAAATGTCAAATGCAGAATTTATTCTTCCCATATATTTCATCGCTGACATTAGAAACAGAACCAAAATACGAATTCATTTGATCAGAGATCGAAAAATATTACAACTATCGTGTTATAATACTGGGAACACCGAGAGAAACACCCAAAGAATCATCTTGGCGGTATTATAATCGATATGTGTCAAAAAAAATTCTTATGAACATAGCCCAATAAAGTCCCCATTCACTCGCTACATTAGTTATCTCAGCATATATCCCTTTTTTTCTCACGAAATCGGTCGTTACGTCCTCATCTTAACACTTTCACTGCGATGGGCCCCACGGGTGGGGCCCACTCAATTCCATGGAAATACTGTAAATAGATGCCAAACTAATTATTTTCCAAAAGGTTTGGTTTCCGTAACTGCTCAAACGCGCATTTGTACTCTCTCGCAATCTAGACCGGAATCGCGATTTCGCCTTCGCAGTGAACGTGTTAAGCAGCTTCTGTTTTCGCAAAACAGGGTTTATATGAAATATTCCTTAAGCGATGATTCTGCAGCACATCACACCCTCGATTTCACCAAATTTTTTACTATTCTGTTATTCTACATTGTATGGCACTTTGCCGAACTAAACTCTTTATATACAATAGCTATACACATGTGAGAGTAATATAATCCAAGGCGCGCATATCAAGTGCACGGAGGCGTAATATTTGTTTCAAGTACGTTGCGGGCGCCAAGCCAAATATAAATGCTCCAGTAAAATAGAAGCAGCAACAGTAACCCCGAATCTCTAGAGAATTCGTTTATTTTTTTTTTTATTAGGGAACATCACTTGCTTCACGAAAGAGCGAGAAACGATTTTACTTAGAAAAATTCTTGAAATCAAGAGCTTTGGCTCAGGGTTTCGTCGATCTATGTAGCTTTGCTAAGTGTGTAAATTGGCACGTGGAAGCAGAATTACTGATTTGTGAAGGATCTTTTATTGTGAATTGGGCGGGGGTTGGGAAGTGAAAATTCGATTTCCATTAAAATTTAAATTACTACTTGATGCGTATTGCGAATAATTTTGAAGTTCAGCTTTTGCGAGACTCCCAATGCAGAATTTTTTCAGGTCATATCAATTGTACTCCATCTCATTTGATCGACCTGTTAGTACCATAAGATATGGATAATTATGTAAAACTGACAAATTTACTCGGAGCCTATACTTTTCAACACGTTCACTGCGATGGCGAAAACTGCGATCGAGTCGTGTGGCTCCCACTGTTGGAATCTATCGCAGTGAAGGTGTTCTTATTCATATCCTAATTTCAATTATAGATCTGGATAATCTCTGTCGACTCAGGTCTTCAATACACAGAAGTACTTTCTCACTTTAGCGAAAAAATACTCTCATGGATAGTCCAAACGGAACGGGCATGACCATTATTTAAATACATATAATAGCTCTGTTGATTTTAAACTTTGAGTCAAAGTACTTACATTTTTCGACTTATCCATGACTACAGACTTCACTTTTTTCAAACGGCATCATTCTATGAGTTTTGAGGATCAGCGCTCGAATTACAAAATATATTTTCATTCAAATTTCATGGGAAAACTTTAATCACGTGAACAAAGAAATTAATACTGAAAGGTAACTAATATGTACACAGCTCATAGAAACTAGAAAATTCTGTTACCTATTTCAGCTGTAAATTTTTTCCAGATTTTTTTGGCCCTCCCTGTAGGCCCTAGGAACCATGAAAGGTCCATTTTAGGCCCTCTTTTAGTCTATTTTAGAAAAATCATA
The DNA here is from genome assembly GCA_029851415.1 of Eretmocerus hayati. Lineage (NCBI taxonomy): Eukaryota > Metazoa > Arthropoda > Insecta > Hymenoptera > Aphelinidae > Eretmocerus > Eretmocerus hayati. The sequence continues at coordinate 22,121,410 of CM056742.1, forward strand.
GTTCTAACGAAATCCAACATTTTTCAACGTACTTGGGCGCATTTTTCTCGTTAAGACTGATACTTTTCAGAAGAAAATTGTCTCAAACGAATAAGTCAGCCTGACAACTTCTGCAAGCTATTTATTGAGAGCAAATTTCAGCAATTTCTGCGTCATCTTGTGGGCGACCTAGATCCAACTAGAGAGGAGATAATTGACTTTTACCAGTGGTCATTTTAAAGGTGTTGAAAAACCTACAATTTGCCTACTTGTAAATGTCAATTATCACACTTTTTGTTGGAGCTAAAGTGGGTACAAGTTGAGCTATTTTCAAAAAAGTCGAAAATTCAGAACTTAATTCCAAAAATATATCTTAATTTCTTTCCACCAAACTTGTGCGAAAATGTTCTTTGAGACATCTACTTTCAGTGGAAAAAATTTGAAGGAGGTTATTTTTTTTAATTTTTTTTTTCCGAGCGTTACAAAATACCGCATTTCGTCGCTTTAGCAAAAAGTCGTTTTACCAGGAGCGAGCTGTAAGTTCTACTTACCTAGTCAAAAATAGGCTACACCTCGCTCCAAGCTGCGATAAATATCACTAAACTGACACCAAAACCCACCTATGGGGTGTTTTTCTCCGTTTCGACCGAAATCGTACCGGTTCACACGCCTCAAATTGGCGAGTAAAATCATTTTCCCTGTGTATAATTATATGAGGCCCATTTCGATAAACTGGCGATTTAGGCATATTCCCTCTATAATCTTTTGATAACTCAAAAACGGCCCGTTTTATCGAAAAATGTGTAGAGAAACTTTTTGTAGGGCTTCTAAAAATCTAAGAAATCATGCTTTGAAAAATTCTCAAACGATGCGTCTACTTCGAGTTGTGAGGCGTCTATATTACAAGTTTGATGGGTTTTTAAAGATCTTCATAGTACATGAAGTCTCGAACTTCATATTTTCAACATATTATGAGATGCTGGAAGATTCTCTTGAGCTGTATTGAGCAGAATCTCGATAACTGATGAGGAATAGTTCCGTGAATCATCCTCCAACATTGCAAAAGCGGTTAGGAATACGAAATTTGAGACATGAAATATTTCAAAATCCATGAAACTTCGAATAAAGACACCTCATAACTCGAAGTAGACGCATCGTTTGAGAGATTTACAGGGCATGCTTTTTTAGATTTTTGAAAGCTCTACAAGAAATTTCTCTACACATTTTTCGGTAAAACAGGCCGGTTCTGAGTTATCAAAATTGTACCGACTGTAGCTCCAACAAAAATTGTGATGATTGACATTTACAAGTAGGCAAATTGTAGGTTTAAAAAGACCACTGGTAAAAGTCAATTATCTCCTCTCTAGTTGGATCTAGGCCGCCCACAAGATAACGCAGGAATTGCTGAAATTTGCTCTCAATAAATAACTTGCAGAAGTTGTCAGGCTGATTTATTCGTTTGGGATAATTTTTTCTGAAAGGTATCAGTCTTAACGAGAAAAATGCACCCAAGCACGTTGAAAAATGTCGGATTTCGTTGGAACTACGATTTTTCTAAAATAGACGTAAACGGGCCTAAAATGGCCCTTTCATGGTCCCTCGGGTCTACAGGGAGGGTCGAAAAAATCTGGAAAAAATTTTCCGTGTTATTTAAAGATAGTACTAACAAGAAAAAAAATTTTGCGGATTTTTCCCAGACCCCCCTGGTGATGGTTTTGTCCAGCTTGCTCCAGAATGACTCATACACTGAGAGAAATTTACTAATAGTTTTCGTTAACTGAGAAGTAATTTTTATAAATACGTTTATACCTTGGCACCAGCAGGATCCTCAACAGTTTTTGTTGAGACGGTAACAGAATTTATTGATGCGGAAGTAAATTTTATTAATCAGTTTACAAATTTTGTTGACGATGTCACAAGTTTTGATAATGGCGCCCAACTAAATTTCAAAATGATAGGTTGCTATATTTTTATGAAGTAGAAGCCAATGTTTAATGGATTATATGCAGTTTTAGAGTGCGAAGCGAGCTCAATCACATACATCATATTATTTTCACGCACTTAGAATTAGACTTATCATCTCACATATTATTAATTTTATAAGTTCTTACATATATGATCATATATCACTATACATTATCTTACGTATCACCGATATCGCATACACGGGTTCACGCAAACAATTTATGTTTATATGGAGATTTTGGAACTCGTATATATACAAACGATGTCAAATTTGACCGCTTGCGAGTAAGCCTAATCCACCTATAAACGAGCTGATTGCTAGCCGATAGACACGATACGCGGGAAATAAAATACACTCCCAGTTATTTATGGAAATCTGGTATCGGTGACATTGCATTGTCTATTATTCGTCAAGTTGGTTGTCCGTAATAAATAAATATTGGTCGTAACATCGATGCCAAAGACGATGTGAGCCACCTGGTGGCAGATACAGGAATCGCGGAAATTCAACGATTCCTCCTTTCCAACTCGGCACAAATTTTACATGCGAATCAAAAACTTTTATTGAGAAATCAATAAATTTTACTAACGAGCCAGTTTTAAAAGTTCTTGAACGGGATCAACAAAAATTGTTGACGAGTAAGTAAAAACTGTTGATTCAGGAACAAAATCTATTGCGATTCCTGCTGGTGCTCTGGTATTGACGCGATTAATAAAAATTGTTCCCGGGGTAACAAATTTTATTAGATAATTTCTCTCAGTGTATAGATGCCAAAATGATGTGTTCCCTAAGGATTTGACATCCGTAACTGATGCGCAACTGAGCTGGAATGCGCATCTGTACTCTCTCGCAATCTAGGCCGGAATCGCGATTTATGCGGACGCATCCGCCGACTTCGTGATAGGACTCAGAGACCCCAAAAACGTCAGAGAAACAATTCTCTGAGCGTCCGGATCGAACAACCCAACGAGCGCTGGCGGGCAGCTAGAGCTCGTCGCGAGGCTTGTCGGGTTGTTTGATCCAGACGCTCAATTCGTTTTACACCATAGAGGTATTACACCTCTATGTTTTACACCCCCCCCCCCCCCCATAGTGATGTGGTTGGGTCAAGTAGAGGCACCCCTTGATGAGATACAGGCTTGCCGTCTCCATCATCATACTCAGGATTTCTCCAAAAACCCTCTAGAAATGTTTTCTGGGTCACCTGAACTATACTTCTACATCAGTGTGCATCTTCGGTGCGGCCTAATAGAGGCCCCATTCCTGTCATTCATTCCCGTCCTCGAAAGGTTAATCAGATCAAAAATGAACAAAAAAAGCAATCTATCAAAACTATTGTAAAGTGGTCAATGACTTGTACAGCAATCTAATACAGAATGCTTTTAAAGTACCAAGGATAAAATCATCACATCTGATGGTCTACTCATTACTTTTGAAGAAATATTTCATGTGAAACAAACATGATACTCGACATGATGTCAATTCACATTCTTCCTGATGCATATTAGCCTGAGATACGGGTTGCATGTGAGAAAATTATAGTCCAAAAATTGCAAAGCTCAAGCATAGCTCAAAGTCTTAGATCTACATAGACGCATGGCGTTAATTAATCATTCATCCAAGAGACCACCTTGGAATCAATAATCGACTCATAATGAGGAGGTCACGTCAACGCCACAGACCATTGATCAATTTCGGAAAACAATCAACGAGCATTCTACCAAACGGAATGATTTATCATTGCCGACATTGGGACAGGCCCACTCACCAACTCAACGGAATTTTAATCGATCGAAGATCTACACAATCCCCAAGCTAAAAATGGAATCTTTCACATGGTAGGCCCTCCCAATTTTCTACAATGCTCAAACCTCCATCATAAGATTTGCTCAAAATTACAATCACCGATTAATTTCTGTCTGACCAACCTCCACAACTACTGCTACTTCAAGCGATGATACAAGGCTCAATCCTTCTCATAAGGCCCCCCATTTCGCAAATGACTAACCCGCTCTCGATTGAGTCATCGATTATTACCACTCATAATCTCGATCAGGCCCAACAAGCCATATAAACTCATCTATCCAAACTATAAACATATCTTTCATCTAAACAGCATATAAGGCCCCTTTCTCCATTCTGGGCCCCGTTTTCGTCTTGTCGGCGGAATGTAAAAAGTCGTTTTCTGGGTCCTGCGAAAGAGAAGAGAAACAAAGCAAAGTCCCTTCCCACGGATGCTACTCCACACAGACTCCACAGTGCTTCTTACCTATATTGGGCCTTACATGTATACACGAAATATCTGGGCCTCCCGGGAGCTGTGGGCCTTTTGGACCACCTGGGAGCCAAGAATATATATATATAAACATATGTATAAGGCCCCAAAATAATATTGCAAAGGAGTGCGCATGCGCGAGTCGCGTGCTGCCCCTGCCGATTCCCCGAATAAATACAACGCATGGCACGGGCCTCATATATGAGCTCGTTATCCGATTCGAGGATCGCCCGTCATCGCATCTTGGTTTTTGGGCCTAACTCTATATCGATGCGCTCGAGATCGTACGAGGATATCGTTCATCGGATGAACGAGATACGCCCACCCTTATACATATATTCACATCAAGGCTTTGTAATGTAGATGTATTCTTGTAATATAAGGGGACGACGCGTGTGCCGGGGGAGGAAGTGGCTTTTGGATCGGTATATAAAACGTGAGTGGATGAAGTTTGAATGACCCGAGATGACCACAATCTTATCTGCGATGAATTTTCAACGATTTCCTTGGAAAAGTTTTTCTTTCTGCGGAATAAATTGATTCGACTTCAGATTATCTTTTCAGAAAAAATGAAATAAAGGCCGGCCGGAATAAGCCGTTGCCTTAGATTAGATCTGAAGTTATACGGTACAGAAAGTTAGAAGAAGAAATGCTCATGATGCATATCAAATAGAATGCTTTGGAGAATGTCCTAGGACAAAAAATAGAAAGCTTTCTGATCTATCCCTCAATATTGCAAAAATTTTTGAAAATCATTTCAAAACCAATTTATTATATTTCCAACTTTGTTTCGAAAAAAAAAAAATATATTTTTCGAGTTTTCAGGCGTTCTTCCGTCAAATTAAAAGTTTTACATTTGACTTCGGTTATTGTTTGAAATGTCACAGGTTCTGATTATTTTTAGTCATGAATCCACTGAAATAGGGAATGCTCGGAAAGAGGCACCATTATGTTTTCCATGACATCACTGAAAGAAATTTGTGGAAAAAACTCGATAACACTGCAACCAATTGGTTGCAGTCTTAACCACAACCGTTGGTATTTGAGTTAACATTCAACCATCAGTTGGTTGAATTGTGGCCCAATCACTGGTTGCATACTGAATTCACAGGAATTCATTCTTGAATCTGACATCTAACCGCAGTGGTTGGAATATTTGGTAGAAAGTAAACCAGCTATTCAGCTGAGATAAAATCATTATAAGAAGTAAACCAGCCATTCTCAGTGTAAAGTCTCAAACTCGAGAAGGCCAGGGGTTATTTGAGATCAAAAAGTATGATTGATGAATAAATCAAGTGTAGTTAAGTGATCATGTTGTCGCCCCCGACCTCAACCCAACCATGAAAAACACATCCCTGCTTCTGAAAATACATTAGAAGAGCAATGGGAAGTGTTTTTCTTCTTTGCAGGCGAAAAAATCTAAAAGAGTTCATTTTTCTCTTTGTGACGGCAGAATGAATGGTTATTGCAATTACCTCAAAAGTTTTGGAAAAAAATCTCAATTGGATGAACGATTGAGTGGAAGTAGAATTCAACTAGGTGGTCAAATCAAAACTCTGACGAGAACTCTCCTTAGCTGATGATTAAATTATCAATAATCTAGATGTTCAAACACCTGACTGATGTTGTTGATTGAAGAGTCAATCAATTCTTTGTGAAGTCTCAAACATGGCTCCACAGTTCTGATTTTCTCTCGTGAAAATACAATTTTCCAAGTTTTTTATGATAATTTTCCGTTATTGTAAAACTAATGGTCAAAAAAACGTAACAAAAAAAATTTTCTCGGACTACGGACAAGCACCAATTCAGAAACTTGTATCATGAACTTACGTGGAAAATAACACATCTGTGTTAATTTTTTATGTTTAAAAAAATGCGTATCTCGTCCATTAGATAACTTCAAAATACTGCATACTGTTCCACTCATATACTCACAAAATCAACAGCTGGCCTAAAAATTCAGCCCTGGAAGGACCTGATGGAATCAATTATGAATTTACGCTTTAGCAACCTCTCGAGCAACCTATAATACCTCGGCGATGCCATACCTTTCATCCTCTATAAAAGCAATCATTACGTTCCAGTGCATCAATACAGCATCAACAGGTATATAGATTTGCTGTTTGTTTGTCTGTGACGAGACCTGTGGGAGAGCTAGATCATGTATTGGACCTTTCGAGCGTTCTATCTCTATGTTCGAGGGCCCACAGAGACCAACATTTATTCATCGAATACCTGTTGTGGAATTTTTGTTCTCAAATAAACACTCAAAAAATTCAAAATTGCTTCCACGTGGTGCATTTTAGAGATGATGTCGCGGTTAGATCAAGCGCCACTTGTTGTTTTGTTTGTGTCATCGTGTGCCGCTGGTCAAAATTTTTTGAAACTTATTCTTTCTTTGTGAGTCACTACAGTTTTCAGGAATTCCATCGAAGCAATTCTTTAGGTGAACATCATTACTGACCACCCGCCGGTCTTCTGCGGTCAACCTTGCGCATTTGTCTGTCAGCAGTTTTACATCATCACCAAAACAAAGCTATGCCCGATCATGACAGTTTTCTCCTGTATCAAGTTTAACGAACTGAATGATTATGAAATCGTTGGAAATGCCTTTACCCTCGACTTTACCTGTTACAATCACGTACCATCCAACCGCAGGATCCTGTAAATTTTTTTTAAGACAACCTCGAAAAAATGTTATAGGTGGGAACTCGAGAGCAATTAATTATTACTACGAGAGTAGCTTGTTGAATTACATCAATGGATACCAATGATAAAGTGTGAAAGGATATTTTGAATTAAAACGGACAAAACATTGAGGTTACGTTCGCGAAGTTTTAGAAATACTTTAATACAAAACAACGCGAGCTTCAGTCTTTGAAAATAGATCACAGGCCTGCCGACATCAGCGGGTGGTCATAGTTCCTGAATTGACCACAAAAAATATGAAGATTGATGAATTATGAGAATTTTCTCACATATTTTATCGTGGTTGGCCTTGGAACCATGTGAGCAACTGAGTAAGTTCACTTGAATGCCTCGTCGAAAATGCACAACAAGAATTGCGGATGAAAATGTTCTGTTCTTTCACCATGTAAAAGGATACATAATCCGTTAATATACACCGTAATTATGGGATCAGAAACATACTGTTGTGGCATGGAGACAGCCTGAGAAAGCATTGATATTGAACTTTTAGGAAGAAAAGAAAAGCGAACCAAGAGAATTACTCATTTCAATCCTCTCAATCGTGTAAATTGACATGTCACTTAGATTTTTTTCTTTACTATTTGTCAGATTTGCCGCGTTTTGACGAACATGAAAATTCGAACAATGCGCGAAAAATAGCATACTTTGCACAGAGTTCATGGAGTTGTAGTTCGCTATCGTGCGATTTATTTTCGAAACAGTCGCTCGGAAGTAAGGAACCTCGTGAGCGAGGTGAGGAGGGAAAAAAATTTCTTTGCAATTTTGCAGGCACCCAAACATTGGAATGTTGTGAAAAAAATTAATCGTTACTAGAACATTTTAATCCTCCTGAATAGGACTTCACCGAGATCCGAGATCCATCTCGAGCTCGAGTCGAGATCTCGACGAGATTCGAGACGAGATGAAATATTCGAGATTTAGCTCGAGCTCGAGATGAGACGAGATTAAATACTATGACTTCGAGACGAGACGATCCCAAGGTCTGCAAGACGAGAATTATTCTCGAAATCTCGTAATTTCTCCTGGAACGTAGTTGTACTTGTGATAATCCGCTAATTCAGGTTTCTGTTGATTCTAATTATTTATTAATCGCATATTTTCATCTACTCTGAATGAACATTTTTTCACAGATAAGATTTTCCCAAAAAAAACATTTCACAATGCAGAAAACTAAGATTTTAAATACCAATCTTTCCTTTTTCATCGTGATCAAACTCAAAATACTTGGAATAGTCTTCCTTCTGCTTACTCCCATCCTGCACAGGTCATATGTGCCAGTTTTTTGAAAATCAGGATTCCAATAATTGAGATTGATGGGAATTCCGTAGTGTAGAAATTCTCAACTGTCACCCATCACTGACTACTTTCATTTCATTTCGAACGTAAACAGAAGCAGCCGATACTCATGCTCTGAATCGATAACAGTTCCGACTAATAGGTCTGACAGAATCCGAACTTGCCTTTGTTAGATACTGAGAAAATCTGTAACGTGAACGCCGAAACGCTTGACGCGCAAAATTTGAGAAGATAAAGCTTGATAATCCATTCGTTGATCGTAAAAATATGGTATTCAATACTCCACATTTTTCGCCTTTTACGAGAACTCGTCTCGATTTCGAGACGAGATTCGAGCCGAGGCCATCGCATTGTCTTCGAGATTCGTTCGAGATCGAGACGAGACGAGATCATGTTGCCAATTTCCGAGACGAGCCGAGATGGGGTGCCAATCTCGACTCGTCTCGATCTCGTGAAGCCCTACTCCTGAAGAAGTTCAAAACCTTGTCACTCTTCTTGATATCATTACTAGCACATACTACAGCACGATATTGAACCGCGAATCGAATCCGCCAAGCTTATAAAGCTTTAATATTACATGTACACTCGGCGGTAGTTGATTCTTTCTGAGCGTGCGACCGCCTGCCCATACGGCAACGTTTCGTTGTGGATGCGGTCTTTGATTCGCGCGCGCAGTGGCTTTAGTTTTCAGACCAGACGACGCAGCCGATGTTGCGGTGTTCGTCCTGTCTACACCCGGAGAACTCGGAGGGCGGAAAATCATTCGCTGCGTCGCGAAAACTTGACCTGGACACACCTGGACATAACACCGAAACATCGGCTGCATCGTCTCGGCCGTGGTCGTGAGAAAACTACTTCCACTGCGCACGCGCATCAAAAACCTCATCCACAATGAAACGTTGTCGTCGGGGCAGGCGGTCGCATGCTCGGAAAGAATCAACTACCGCCGAGTGTACATAACTATACATCGCCATAAATATTATAAAATCAGTCCACTCAGTTTAAAACATCTTAAGGTAGTTATAGGTAGTTATCCAACAGATGATGCTTTCTAACCTCAAATTCTCCCAAATTTCATGTTCCACTATTTAAATCAAGAATCTTTAAGAGAGAGGTCATTATTTTTTTTATGCAGTTGAATTAACAATTCAATTGATAATCTTACCATTAGCAGAGCTCACAATTGTATCTTTCAAGATAAACCGAGTCAAAGATTGAAATTTATACCATTGAAATGCTAATGCAAATTGTCTGCACTGAAAATGTTATAAATTCACAAAAAAGTTGGCTATGAGAGAATACAATCCATAATATTGCCTAAAGACAAGCAATGTGATATTTTGAGGAAGAGAACGCCTACACCCAAAAACTTCAGAAGCAATTACAAATGGAGAGCTCGCCCGGAAATTGGAATTAAAAGAAGATATCACACAGAAATAGTATCTGCCTCTAGTCATCTCATGGAATAACTAAATTGTCAACCAGTTTGTGCACTTGGCGGTAGTTGATTCTTTCCGACGCCCGACCGAGTATGCCGATCACAACAAAAAGTTGTGAGTGAGGTTTTCGACGCGCGTGCGCAGGAATCCAACTCTGATGATATGTGGAACACGCGCGTATCTCCGCGACGACGAAGCGTGCCACCGATCCGGGACTCCTCACAACTTATTATTGTGATCGGCATACTCGGTCGGATGTCGGAAAGAATCAACTACTGCCAAGTGTACATGACTCTGATTATTACGTCGTGAATCAATCGGATTCACTCATCATTTCATCAGTCTTTTCTAAAATTATTGGACCTGCGATAAACAACCAAAATGCTAATGGAGAATCAAACCCAGAAGCAACAAGTCCCATCACCAATGGAGTCTAGAAAAAAATCCAATACTTCCTTCCTGTTGATACTATGGTGAATTAGTGCGAGAGTAGTACATTCCGATACAAGAGTATGAAACCTTTTTTCGCGTTCGAGTGATGGGTTACCGGTCCAAATGATAGGGTAGGGTCGGAATTTACTTCCGTGTATCGTACTGTAAATCCTGACAAACTGTGAGTGATAGTCGGAAAACTGAGCGCGAAATATACTCTTACGCTCAGTGTATCCAAACAAAGTGTGCGTGGTGACCACGCGCGCAGGAGAGTGCAAACATCATGGGCCGTTTTGGTAAAGAATTAAAAAATTGTTATTTGCAACAAAAAATAGCTATATATGATCAAAAATCACTTTATTCCTTTATTGGATACATGTTCCATAATATCACAGGGCATGAAGATTTTGACAGAATTAGGTAGGGCTGGGATGGGGTGGGGCTGAGATGGGATAAGCTGGGCTAGGCAGAGATGGAATGACGAGATGAGGAACGGAATGGGTTGGACTGGACTGGGCTTGGCTGAGATGTGATGGGCTGGGGTGGGATCGGATAATTCGGGCTGGGATGGGATGGGATGGGGTGGCCCGGGGTCGGATGAGATGGGCTCTGGTCGGTTGGGACGGAGTGGGCTGGGATGGAATAAGCTGGAATAGTCAGAGATGGGATGGGGAACGGAATGAATTGGGCTGGATTGGGCTCAGCTGAGATGTGATGGGCTGGAGTGGGATGGGATGGGTCGGGCTAGTATGGAATGTGCTGGTCTGGAATAGGCTGGGCTGAGCAAAGATGGGGTGGGCGATGGGATAAGCTGGGCTAGGCAGAGATGGGATGACGAGATGAGGAACGGAATGGGTTGGACTGGACTGGGCTTGGCTGAGATGTGATGGGCTGGGGTGGGATCGGATAATTCGGGCTGGGATGGGATGGGATGGGGTGGCCTGGGGTCGGATGAGATGGGCTCTGGTCGGTTGGGACGGGGTGGGCTGGGATGGAATAAGCTGGAATAGTCAGAGATGGGATGGGGAACGGAAGGGATTGGGCTGGATTGGACTCAGCTGAGATCTGATGGGCTGGAGTGGGATGGGATGGGTCGGGCTAGTACGGAATGTGCTGGTCTGGAATAGGCTGGGCTGAGCAGAGATGGGGTGGGCGATGGGATGGGCTGGGCTTGCCTGGGCTGGGATCGGATGAAACGGGCTGTGTTGCGCGGAATGGGCTGGGGTGGAATGAAGCGGGATCGGAATGGATGGGATAGGATGGGATGGACTAGGATGGATGGATCGGCCGGAGGCTCGGCCGGAGGCGTTTCAGCCATATAGCTACGGGGCTAGGATGATAGAATCGGACAAGTCCAGAGTTTCTATTCGACTGGAATGGTCAGGCTAATAGACTCGGGATACTCCATGCGTGTATCGGGCTGGTTCCACTTCAGACCGATAGGATTCATGCTCTTCTGCAGTGCCGCGATGGCTACGTTCATAATCGACGCTGTCAAAATCCAAAAATTATTCAAATTCACCCCAAAAATATGGATTCGTGATTATGGAGCTCTTCTATTGAAAATTGACTGGGAAGAGTTCATGATAATGAATCACGAATGTTCAAAGAAATTCACAGTTCATTCTGTCGCATCATTCATAGCTCGAATCTAGAAGATATTATTTTGTACTCAAGATTTAGTTCACTTATTACAACAAGTAGAACTCTTATATCATCTGGACGAGTATCTGGAGTTGCACAAAATTTCCGATGCGAAACAAGCACATTGTTTTGTCTTACACTGGTTGGCATCAGCTTGACAATTGCATTTTTTGAGTCCCTATCCACCAGTTAAAGATTGAGCTGTCAGTGCTTCCCTCGGGGATATAGGAAGATTTTTTGGCACATCATCGATTAGTATCGCTGATGCCGATCTGGGCTGCAAATCTTATCGGCCTGGAGTAGTACCAGCCCGATAGATGCATGAAGTATCTCGAGTCTATCAACCTGACCATTTCAGTCGAATAGAAACTCTCTACTTGTCCAATTCTATCATCCTAGCCAAGTAGCTATGTGGCTGAAACGCTCCAGGCCAATAGACACCTCTCCCAATACGAGTCTATTCGCCTACAAATTTCAGCCGGATAGACTTCTCCCGCGTCGTGAATCCTATCGGTCGCCCGATAGCTTTGCGCCACGGAAGATAGCTATCTGGCTGAGAATCCTATTCGCCTATGACATATATACCATTCAATATTCATTCCTTTTCGTTCTCTACACTTTTACATATAAAATTACTCGTTTTCGACCCCAAAAATTATGAGTCTTATTGAATCGCCAGAATGCTTGCTTTGATAATATACATATAATTTACCCTAGACTTTAGAATAAAATTTTAACATCGTTTCCGAGATATCCTCACAGAATTATTTGATCCATTTCAATGAAAAACCGCTATCTAACATCCAACACAAGTGGCACCAAAATATATACATTTATACCATAACGATCTGATAAAACGGCGGGGGCTGTATCAGAATCTGCAGAAATCGGTGGCGAACAACGGCAAAAACATAATAATACTGAATCAGTGATGTATGCATACGATATCACCCAGAATCAGCAAAAAAAGAAGAGAATACGGAAGAAAGAAGGAGGAAGATGCTGAATGCTCATCCATTCGTAACGCGTGCACGCACGGCGATTTGGTTTTCTTTTCCGCCTCAGACAGCAGCAGCAGCAGCAGCAGCAGCAGCAATCGAGATTCTTATTATCTCTTACGGTTGCTGCAGTTTGGATGATTAACGTCAGTCTTTTTGGCGTAATCGCTTACTCGTCTGCAACATAAGGATGATGTTTCAGTAGTATACATAGAAGGACCACCAAAATAACAAGAAAAATAAGTATAAACGAGAACGATGACCGCTATGGTGAAACAAAAGCTGATATGATCTTGGCAAGGCTATAAGCTTGCAGGGGTTCTATTCTGTATAGTATACTTATATTACTGTTTCCAGACTCGTTTTTACCTGGATAGATGGAGAGATGATGCTGTGATGCCTCGTGACTTGGAAAGAGTCAAAAGGAATCTTCAGTATGCGGTCAAATCGCCAATTAGCACCGGTCACTAAATACTCTTAAGCTTTGTATATTGGGATAAGTATCTCGCATTTAACCAGAAGGTGCCCCTACTCATCTTTCTCGTAATTTTCCTTCAAACACTTGTCGTCGAAAAAGGTTGACCATCCTTGACGAATAGGATGATATGTCGAGACTCTTTGAATTCCAACGTGTCATCATAACACAGAACGACTTTGTCCTTAATGGTTTGGAATCGTTTGGTTTGACTTGTCATGGTGTATTTGCTCTGGTATTATCTTTGCGACATCTGTTCTTTTTAAACGCTTTTATTCTACTTTGCCTTGGCCATAGTTCTTATTGTTGGCCATGGTATTTTTTCCCCATTTCTGGAACAACATTTTGGCTTCCTGTTTCTCGTTCGCTTAGGGACCCCATGATTGACGAATTCAATCAATTGAGTGTTAGCCAGGGGTCGTACGCGGTGGGGGCGGGAGGGGGGGGGGAGGTTGTCCTTGACTACAGTATCTGCTGCACGTAATGATGAGTGTGTGACATTCTAATACGAGACACCCATAGGGCTTATATAGGCTGTCCAGTGTTATACGCATAGTTTCTTATGTACCGTGCAATTCCTTTCTGTGCGATTCTTTTTTATCGGTCTCTCAAATTCTATCTCTAATACACTACGTTGAGCTCCACCACACCGTTTGGATCAGTGAATAAAAGCGTTTTTTAAAAATTCTTTTTAATCTTTACTTATAATCAATGCTTTCTCGGAATAGAAATTAGTGATGCTGCAGAGATAACCATATGGTAACGGTGGAGCTAGATTTTTGGTAAGGTGAAGTGGGATAAGCTGTGGTTATAGGGCTTCTGGAAATTTAGTCCTTAGGAAATCAATAATGCTTGAAACGATTCGTCATACACTGTAAAAAATTGGTTGACTTTCCACCAAAATCGTCAACCAGTGGTTGGTTGTCGAAATCAACCAGCTGGTTGGAATTCAACCACTGGTTGACTTTGTCCCCACAGCGAATATATAAGGATGAATGCGGCGCCCACGATATTGGTCGATGGTGGTCTCCGGTTGACACTTTTGATTCGGAAAAACAAGTTTCGTCATTTTTTTTCACAAACAAAGAGGGATAAACATTAGCCCCGGTCGCGTATGGACGACAAAGCGGGTTGCCTGTCCTGCAGGAGTCGAATACACGTCGTAAGACTGGAGGGATGAATAGATGGACGGATGGGGTGGGAGGGTAGATGGGATGGATGGATCGATGGATGGATGGATGGAATGGAACGGAATGGACCGGATCGAAATGGAACGGAACGGACCGGAATGGAACGGAGTGGAATTGAACGGAATGGACCGGAATGGACCGGAATGGAACGGAATGGACCGGAACGGAACCAAATGATATGGAACGAAATGGAACTGAATTGTATGGATGTCTCCCATCCATATAATTCAATTCCATTCCGTTCCAGTCCATTCCACCCAATTCAACTCCGTTCCATTTTGCCCCACCCATTCCTTTTTGCCCCATCCGGTCAGTTCCGTTCCCCTCCATTCAATTTGAGTCCGTTTCATTTTGCCCCACCCGTTCCATCTTGCCCCATCCAGCCAGTTCCGTTCCCCTCCACCCAATGAGACTCCGTTCCATTTCGCCTCATTTCGTTCCATTTCACCCCATTCCGGTCCGTTCCATTCCGTTCCATCCATCCATCCATCCATCCCATCTACCCTCCCACCCCATCCATCCATCTATCCATCCCTCCAGCCTTACGACGTGTATTCGACTCCTGCATGACAGGCAACCCGCTTTGTCGTCCATACGCGACCGGGGCTAATGTTTATCCCTCTTTGTTTGTGAAAAAAAAATGACGAAACTTGTTTTTGAATGAAAAGTGTCAACCGGAGACCACCATCGACCAATATCGTGGGTGCCGCATTCATCCTTATATATTCGTTGTGGGAAAAAAGTCAGCCAGTGGTTGGATAGGTAGTCAACCACTGGTTTGTGCCAAAAATCAACCAGCTGGTTGATTATAAACCAGCTGGTTGATTTTTGGGATAAACCACGAGTTAAAACTCAACGCAAGAGTGCCTAATTTGCCCTCATATCACATGCATCTTAGATCGACAACATACAGAACTGGAAGCACAAGTTCCTCGTACTTGTAACAGTGAGGGAATGATTCAATTTGATTTTAGAAACATTGTCATAGTTTGGAAAGATCCAGGACGATCTCCGCTCTACGTACTCCTTGCAAAAATGTCGTTCTTGCAATTTTCGACTTTTCCTTTGTTATTTTAATATTACTAGAATGAATTTATCGGTTATCCGAGCCAAATCCATCTATCATTGCCAGGTAAGAACTGACAATGATATTCAAGCTGTATTATAACAGCCCTCTCGAAAATTCGATTAAAGACATCAAATTTTCGTTATTTTAGCCAATCTAATAGTGAATGACGTATCAAAACCAGAATCAGTAAATCCAATCTTGGCGTGGTTGAGCAAGTTTCTCCTTTGTACTTTTAAAATCGTCAATTTACAGTTACAAAATTCAATCCCGACTACGCGTTGTTAAAAAATAATTGAAAATAATAGGTATTCATGATTCGCTTCTATACTTTTTTTGGAATTTTCCTTCCACTCGACTGTGATATTCATTCTTTATGTAATCGCACATACTTCATATGGGATTGTATATTAGCTGATTTTTGGCTTCCTACGATCGAGGCATCAAACTGCAAATCCTTTTAACTCTCGCTGGTGGATGGGGTATGATATGTTGCTCATAAGCTCGCGAGATCCTTACACAAACTTGAATTTATGAAAAAGATTTCAAAAGAGGATAATTTTTCAAAGTTAATTGCGGTATGTTTTTATTCTTATAACATATAAATATACTAGCCGCAAAGATTGTATGGCTAAAAATCTCGCACGGGATAAACTGAATTTTCACACTCGCGATTCGCGGGAAAATTGTCCGTTTTCTTCTAAAACGCGCACCAGCGCAATACGGGTGTTTTAATAAGAGCATTTTGAAGGTTCATAAGAAATATACTCGGAAATATAAATCTACCATCTGGAATATTACCTGTTTGACTTGAAAATTGTCTCGAAAGTTTTTGCACTATATGACAATTTTTGCGAAGTGTAGTTCAGTTGATGCTGATTCAAATTCAAATTGACGCGCGATAATCAACCGGCGCAGACAGACGGGTTGCCGGAGGCTAGGCGCGAGCGAGATCGTTGTAGCAGACAATAATCGAGAGGATTAAGAGAATATCTTTTCGGGATTCATATATTAATTTGACAAAATATCTTACCTGGGACTGATCTAAACAGTGACTGTTCTGATAGAATACACTATATAGTATTGACAATATCACACCCTTGAATGTCATAAGATTCTCGATGTCGAAGAGTAAGTGTTGAGGTCTCTGCGGCGGCAATGTCGACTCCAGCACTTTTATATTCAAGCGCCGTCACGTGGCGCCCCCAAGTTGCAGCGACTCTCACTACTGCGCTATCGTTCTCTTCTCGCCGAGTTAGTTCCGTGCAGCCGTTGCTCCGGATCACTTCTTGCGTACTCCTTTTTCGTGTGCCTTTCAGAGTGTTACAATTCTTATCTAGAAGTTTTGCCGATCAGGCTCGTTTTCTTTGAGTGTTAAACCTCACTGCCTTGTATCTAGTTTAATAAATTCGCGCGTGTTCACGCGTTTTGAGTGTATTTCGAGTGATTATTCGACAAACCCGGCGCCTAGTTTAACAGGTTATGGGCCCAGCACGCAGAGCAGAATCCCGTAACGGGGAAACCGCTCATCGTTCGCGATCGTCAGCTAGAAGAGCAGGTCGGCATGATCGCCCCAGGAGTAGAAGCCTCTCCGAAGCAACAAATCTAGAGGTAGGTGATGAAAAGTGCGGGAAATGCTGAGAAGCCGGCGCGAGCACCGGTCGAGATATTGGAGCACGTTCGTCGACGCCGAGAAGATATATAATTTTTTTTTATATAAAGGTCTAGAAACACCACGCACAATGCTGTGCCAAGGGTGTCGCTCACCAGGTATCGCGTATCTAGATGCATAGCACTTACATCGGTATAAAAGAAAATTAAACAGTGAAATTTTTTTTATTCTTTCGACGTGTATAGAAACAAAACGATCGCATCGCGCAAGTGTAAGCACAACAGGTGCCGAGTCGAACACGAGTTTCTGAGAATTTGGAGGGGTGATCGACGCGAGTGCGCGTGATCAGAACGGATGGTCGCCGTTTTTCCTTAGTGCGCGATTCGTGCCGAATATTTCTCGGAATCGTTCGGAGCAATGTGTTGTGTTTCTTTTATACACAACGTTTCGTATAATCGACTCGGTCGAAAAATTCTTAGAAGAGATTCGAAAGTACGTGGGCTTGAAAAGATATACGCTGTGTGCATATCGCTGCCTCAAAATTTTTTTTTCTCGTACTTAGAGCCGATGAAACTGACCGTTACCCGAGTGATTATCCGAAGTTGATAGATTGTTGAACAACTGGGATTTCACGTTCGTGCGTGTTGTCTTAGAGAGTGTGCGAATTGAATGCGTGTGCGATCGCCCCTTCTGCGAAAATTGACTTGTCCGTCGTACGGCTGGTTAGAGTGGGAGGGAGCACGCAGACGACTAGGGCACTCTCGAGGGCCACGTACATAGTTCAGTTTTTTTTCTCTTCTAGTTGTACTAGTAGAGGGAAACGCTGAACTGTATATACATATATACGAACCACGAAAAAATTGTAATTACAGGATTATGGATATAGTCGAGGAGGCAGTTATTTCTTGGGAGGCTCGCCACCCCCGAGAGATCTCCCTGTCCATCTAAAAGACTACCCTGCAGAGGACGTAATTGATCTTGGAATCAATAGAGAGGACGCCATAGGCTACATGGCTGGACGTGCGTTCACAGGTAACTGGTCTATAGATTCTAATATCAATTGATCATTGACTTAGAAGCAAAATCCAGATCTGGCATTGCTTGTTCACCTGGCGTCTAGAAGGCAAAGTAGTCATTGTCATAATTTATGTAGATGACCTAATGATAGCAGGTAATGATAAGAAAAAGATCTTGGAAGTAAAGGCAGTGTTGAGTACCGCCTTTGAAATGAAAGATCTAGGTGAACCTAAGGTTTTCCTGGGTATGGAAATCGACCGATGTAGAGAAAAGGGGACAATAACTCTCAAGCAGACTAAATATGTTGAAAACTGTCTGACTCGCTTCAAAATGAATGAGAGTAAACCCGTCAACACACCCATGGTAAGTCGGCAGCTTGCAAAGCAGACGTTAGAAGAAATACAGAAAAATCGACCAGAACTTCTAGAGGTGAGGACGAAAGCCCCATATAGAGAAGCAATTGGAAGCCTACTCTATCTGACCACATGTACTCGACCGGACTTAGCGTTTGCAGTAGGATACCTCGCTAGATACCAGGTCGAATCAAATGATTATCACTGGCAACAGGTTAAACGAGTGTTCAGATATATTAGAGGAACCTCTGAACTGGGTATTACGTTCAGAGGGAAATCAGACACCATGACTGCAATGACTGACTCAAGCTATCGAGATTGTGAGAAATCACAAACTACGGGCGGCTACATAATTAGATTGTTCGGTGATCCAATTGCATGGAAAAGTGCCAAACAAAAACTGGTCACAAACTCAACTTGCCAGGCCGAATATCTAGAGATGAGCTCGGCATGCCAAGAAATAGTATACTTGGACAAAGCCATCAGGGATATGATCGGTAAAACTATGTACCCTGTAGAAATACTATGTGACAATGAAGCTGCAAAAAGATGTACTGAAATGGAAGGAAACCACAAGTTGAAAAACTTTGATGACAGTCTAGAAGAAATAGAAGAAAAGTTAAAGTACAGAGAGCGCAGTGGTAACAAGAAGCATATGGCTGAAACGCACGGAGATTACGTCAAACAATGTGTAATAGAGGGAAAAATCATAGTTAAGAAGGTTAATACCGCCGAAAACGAAGCCGATTTGATGACGAAACCACTAGCAATCGGATTACATTTAAAACATAGAAGCAAAATACTAAATCTAGAAGCATAACTCAAATCAAACTGAGTCACACAAGAATACTTTAAAAGCATGATTGTGTGAGCTGTTTTAGATGAAGTTTCATTTGTTTCAGGATATTTCCCAAGATGGAACTCCCCGGAGAAGACGGAAACCAGCAGTAGTGACAGCGACGAACCGATGACAAAATAGTCGAAGCCTTGCAGAGGGAGGGAGTGTTGAGGTCTCTGCGGCGGCAATGTCGACTCCAGCACTTTTATATTCAAGCGCCGTCACGTGGCGCCCCCAAGTTGCAGCGACTCTCACTACTGCGCTATCGTTCTCTTCTCGCCGAGTTAGTTCCGTGCAGCCGTTGCTCCGGATCACTTCTTGCGTACTCCTTTTTCGTGTGCCTTTCAGAGTGTTACAATTCTTATCTAGAAGTTTTGCCGATCAGGCTCGTTTTCTTTGAGTGTTAAACCTCACTGCCTTGTATCTAGTTTAATAAATTCGCGCGTGTTCACGCGTTTTGAGTGTATTTCGAGTGATTATTCGACAAACCCGGCGCCTAGTTTAACAGTAAGTAATGGCATGGATGATGTCGAGGATGATGTGATCTCGAGTACCTATTCGCCCCATCTCGAAAGGAACGAGAGCTCTGAACGAGAGTCCTCCTCAAGGTGAGTCAAATTAAAACAAACTAAAATTCCTTCATGATTCTTCACAGTCTGGGGATCCTAGTTTGTGGTCGGTTCAATGAGTTCTAATTCCAAATTTGTTTCTAATGACATTGATGAAAATGATCAAGTTAACCTCTATTACTGTCGCTAACTGCTCGACTGATTTCAACCCCTTTTGCTTCCACCTTACAAAAGTCCAACTCGCCCGTTGCAATTTATCTCAAACTAGTTTACAAACCTTCAAAACAGTTATGAAATAAGGTGAATAATTCTATTTTACATATTGTGGGTTGTGGAAATGGAAAAGACTTGAGACATTACAAGCCCTTGATCTCTATTTTCTGAGAGTATACTATTTTTTGCAGATCTATCAACCTCAAATTTTCTTCTATTCTATGCAGAAACGAATCAAATACAATTTGATGAGGGTAATGAGAGACCAGTTTGACTCTGCTAGTTCTTTAAAGTTTATGCAAGGATTTAAGGTAAAAACTCACTATGCTTTATCACTTCTTCAAAAGAAAAGTCGATTAATTATGTTCTTCTTTGCCAGTGGATCGAAAATATGGGGGACCAATCACATTCAGATGTTAAATCCCCTAAGTTACCTTCCTACAATATAGACACATTTTGTAAGCACAATAACTACAGCAAATATACACAATTGAAACAGGCCGTGAGAGATGGAAAGAAGGAGACCATTGAATTACTCCTTGAAGAAGGATGTCCAGTCAATGGTCATCCAGATGGTGGCGACTTGCGAACGCCCTTACATTACTCAGTTTATTTAGGATGTCCAGAGATAGTGAAGAAGCTTTTAAGTAGAAAAGCATCTGTGAATGCCAAAAATCTCAATAATGAAACCCCTCTCATGATAGCTGCAAAGTTTGAAAAGTATGAGTTGACCGACCTTCTCTTGACTGCTCATGGATTAGAGAATTGTCATAATGATGAGAACTTGAGTCATTTACACATTGCCTGCATGACAAATCAAGTTGATGTTGTGAAAAAGTTGATGACGCATAAAAATGAAATCAATGAGGCTGTACACAAAGATTCCATCTTCTGGCCTGGCTACACCCCAATACACTTTGCTGTGAAGTTTCGATGCTTGGAGACAGCCAAGTTTCTCTTGAAAGTTGGAGCTGATATTACTATCAAAGATGCTCAACAACTGACGCCTCTTCATTTAGCTGATATGGTGAGGAATGATGAAATGATTGATTTACTTCTTCTAGCTCACACAAAGTTACATAGCAACCCATCGAACTCAAAAGGTCTCAGTCATTTTCACATTGCCTGTACTCGGAATAATCGAGAAGTTGTTGAGAGCTTTATGGAAAAGACTACATCTGTAGCGCCTCATCAGGTTAGATATCAAAAATCGTATAACTGGCGAGACTTCAGCCCTCTGGACATGGCAATTTATTACGAATGTGTAGATGTTGTTGAAATATTGCTAATGCATGGATTTGGTGTATCCTATGATGTGAAAAATGCCTATTACACTGATAACAAAAAGTTGATTGATTTACTGCTTGCCAAAAATGAAGTGAAAAGAAAACAATTTAATACAGAGGAGATGATACCAGAACTTCATTTTTTTAGTATGCACAATATGTTTGATGAAATGGAAGAAATACTTTCTCAAGAAGAAATACAGACTAATATCAATTCTCTGGCTTGACAAGGCTCTACTCTTCTACATTTAGCTATTGAAAACGACAGTGATGAAGCCATATGGTTTCTCCTGCGGAAACGTGCTAATTGTGAAATTAAAAATGCAAATGGAAAAACGGCCCTTCATCTTGCCTTTGATTATGCCAGAAAAGATTCTGTGGACTCAATCTTGGAACATCTTAATGATAAAGAGAATCCTACAGATCCTGAAGGAATATCACATCTACACATTGCATGTATTGAGAACAAATTAGATGTTGTTCAAGGATTTTTCCAGTGCGAATTTTAATATTCCTGTAAATCTCAAATCTCAATTCTGGCCGGGATTCACACCTTTGCACTTTGCCGCAAAATTTGGATCAGATGATTTAGTAGAGTTTCTGTTAGACTTTTCGTTTTATTCATCTGTTGATCGAAATGGTTTGACACCTTTTGATTTAGCCCTCGAAGACATGTGTCGCAATGTCTCACGGAGAAAGATGGCATTCTTAACCATGTATGCAATTTTAACTAGGGAAATGGAGGAGTCTGAGGAGGAGTCAGTAGATGGGTGTCAAAAGTCATTCGATAATCGAGGATTCTCTTTATTACATATTGATGCTTTCAACGAAGATTTTTCTGATATAGAATCTCTTACTAAAAAAGTATCAGACTTGCACGCCGCCATCCCCGTACAAAATACGCCTTGGGATGGTTACACGGCTTTACACTTCGTAATGGAATATGGTTGGGAATTTGATGCAAAATTGCTCATTGAGAAGGGCATGGACATTCTCTGTCAAGTTACAAATGGTGATACTCCACTGCATCTGTTGATGAATCAGCCTTGGCCGAATGGATTAACGTTGGATCTTAGTGGTCTTATAGGTTATGGTCAAAATCTCTTTGGTACTAATGGATATTCATTTTTCCATGTAGCTTGTGTTGTTGGCCACCTAGAATCGATCAAATATTATCTAGATATTGGAGTTGATCCAAATCTACGCACAAAAATGAAAGGTCATGATTTTAATGATAAGACATCGCTCCATTTGATTGCGGGAAGATATAATGTAAACTCGTTACTTTTTTACAAAGTTGCCAAGTTACTTGTTGAAAAAGGTGCAAATGTTAATGCTAAAGATGCCGAGATGAACACACCTTTACACTGTGTCACTGGTCACAGCAACCCCGAGATTATCGATTTATTGATCAGCTATGGTGCCGAAGTGAATGCTCAAAATCTATTCAAAGAGACGCCATTACTCAAACTTGTAGCAAAGTTTCCGGAGAATCAATCGCCAAGTTATGCGGAGAAACTCCGCGACAAGGTCATATCATTCTTGAACAATGGTGCTGACATCAATTTGGAAAACGAATTGAGTGAGGCTATAGTGAAATACATACAAAATAATAGTCGCTTGTTGCCCCTCTTAGCAGTGCCGATAGGTAAACATATATCGAAAATGAAAAGTCTCGGTTTCACTGTAAGTCAAACCAATGATACGGCTTGTGCTAGAATTTTGAACCGTCTTCCAGGTCCCAATCATCCTGATATCAATTTTGACATGAACTCTTATATAGATGAATGTAGCAAGGAAATTGAGTTGATGACACAGATTCGGCTCGATAAATGTACCATACTGCGTGACATAATGTCCAAAGATTTGAATGAACTTGCTGTGATAAGTGAAAATGACGACTTTCAACGCATTGTAAATGCACAGGATTTTGTGAAAAAGTTTCCAATCTTTAGTCCGATGTTGACATCTCGGCTAAGAACTGGTAAAGCGAGGAGATCTCTTTTGAAGCGTGCTGAGGAATCTTTTAATTCATTGATCAGCTATTCACTTCCGACAGAATGTATAGAGATGATATTCAAGCCTCTCAATAATCACAATCTTGGAAATATTATTTTAGCCAAAGCACGGCATTAGATGATGATTGCTCAACTCAGATAACCCTTCTTGGGACACTTTATTGTATAACTTAGAATTTTCATTTTATTATTCATTAGGATACCGCATCATTTTTTCAACCATCCATCTCAAAAACCATTGTAAACACGTCGATTGACGATTTATAGGATTCTATGTGTAATATATGCCTGAATAAAATATGGCAGAATTATTTCATCATTGCTCCTTTAGTTTACTATTTTGTGGCAATTTTTTTTTTTTTTTTCATGGGATGTTTTTCTCTTATCTACAGATCAACCGATGATCAGTTAGTTAAGTTTCCACTGTGACTTCTTTTTTAAAATAATGCTCTAAACCATGACGATATAAGGTAAGTGTGCCTAATATGCCCCCATTCCCTAATATGCCCCCACTCAAGTTCTCGAATGTACATACGAACCCGCAGACCTTGCCGCGCATTTTTTTCATGTTTGTTACGTTGAAATATGAGAAAAATCAACGTTTTGGATCGATCCTAAGTGGCACGCGCATTTCTTAGAACAAAAAAAGTAGTTTTGGTACTTTCGACTTCTTTTTCGTTAGTTACTAAAAGCTATGCCAAACAAAACTGGTTCAATTAATCTCAACTATCTTAGCTCATTTTCTTTGTTTTTGTTTTAACTTCAAGATGCTTTTTACAGAATTGCAAAATTCGATTTCTAGTCGATTCTACGCCCACATTACTAAAAAAAAGTGCAGTATTCCTAATATGCCCCCACCCGTTTATTCGCATTTAGAGGGCTTCGCGCAATGCCGCAAGTACTTTGAGCACTATTCTGTCGTTATAACTTTAGTTTTAGGTTTATTTAGCCACATCCAGCAGCATGGAGCCTTCAAACGCACCAGATCTCGCAAAATATGCTAAAAATCGATTTTCATGTTACTTTTGAGGTTATGTGCACTCTAAATCATCGAGAATACCTCAAATCATGACAATTTGTCCATTTAATACATTACCGTCATGCTCCGGAACCGATATCGCTTTTCCAGAGCTTCAGAAGCGCGAAATGTCTATGGGGGCATATTAGGAACACATTGGCAAAAACTCGCAAAAAATCTTTTTCTGCGAAAATCAAGATAGCTCGGCTCCAATTCCTTGAAATCAAACGTACCTTAGCTCATCTTCAAGGTCTTGAAATTACCTTTAAAATTAGCTAAGACACGTTGAATAATATTGAGATTAGCCAAAACTATGAGCAAAACAAAAGTAGTGGGGGCATATTAGGCACACTTACCTTATCTCTTTCGAACTTTAATTCAAAGATTCTCACCCTGTACTTATAGATAAAATAGTAATTTGTTGACATGAAGATGCCATAGTATCTGGAGCCATTTTATTTCACCTACGAATTTTACAAATCATGGAAATAATGTTATTCTATGGATGAGTACACTTCAAGCTATTACAAAAGATGTCAAAATACACCTGGTAGTAATAGAAAGGGTCGATCAGCAAATACTTCTGCAAAGAAAATTGGATTAGTTCGCAAGTATATAGTCTCGGTTAGTTATCAGCGTTTCTCCGAAGAATCACCTCAAAAATCTCCAATCCGTCACTCGAAGGTGTCAACGAACGAATTTGCTACAGTAATAACATTCGTTTGCATACCATGTGGTGTTGAGATGAGTTTCCATACAAAAGTGAATCAAATATGTCACCAAGTTTAAAAACTTCTTTATTGGATGCTTCGTCAACAGGTCCATAACATGTAGTATCTACAAATATCCGCATCACAATCAATCTTCGACATTAAAAAAATAAAAAAATAAGTCTCAAATTACAATATTCAATTGATTATTTTCCTTCAATTAAAAAAACTAATTGATCGATAAAAAAATATGGTAACACCATCAGTTACGGTTTTGATTCTCCAAACCCTTTCATTAAACTCGATTTTCAATCCAACAAAAGATATCGTTGGAACCCTTGAACCATAAGCACTTTCAAGAATTGAAGAAAGAGTAGAGTTAATATGAGCGAGAAGAAGAACATTACGTAGCCTGGAGTTGGTTTCAAATCAATTTTGATACGTAATTTCATCGATGAACTAATCTTCACCATTGAACTGTTGCCCGTTTCATCGTTGCCTAGCTGAACATTAAAACTATCGCCTTTGCATGTTGTAGATGGCTGAGCAGTACCTAAACTTATTATCCAATACGGTTTGTTTCCAAAAGTAATAATGAAGAATTGCGAGCTTTCGAAAACGGTACAACTATTTTGACCTGAAACACATGAAGAAACTGATCATGTCAACGTTTCTGGTCATATACCAAATTTTGTGGTTTTATAACGGTCAACTTTGATAAATAAGTTTGTATTTGAAAAATATGAATGTTGAAAACACCACTTGAAAAAAAATTATTAAGTCAAGATTTCTCTCTAGTGATCAGAAGATGCACTTTTAAGGCAAGAAAATACTATATATAGAAATATATAGTATTTCCTTGCCTTAAAAGTGCATAAAGTACGAGTCAACACACAAGTCATAATATGTATTGAGCCATTATTCTCAGTATTTTAATCTCTGAGTTGTAGTCTAAGCCCCAGAAAGTTTCCAAATTGGTCAATCAATAAGTTCATGACTCATTTTTCGAATGTTGATTGAATTATTGGATTAGGTTCACTGTCAAAATTCAGAAGATCGAAATGGCAAGGATGACATTTCGTATTCTATTTCCTGGATAAAATTGATTATTTGAGCCAAAATAGAAATGGGACAATTCAGCACCGAGTATATGAGGTTAGAGCTCGCATTTGAACGATTGGTTCTTGGCCTGAACCGCAGGTAATGGTCGGAAAGTGGGGAACTTCATGAACGAGGTGCGAATGCTATTTTTTGAAATTTTATTAGCATTCCGACCAGCGGAGGAATTGCAAAAGGAAGAATACTTATCTCGTCTAAATTCATCCATAAGAGTCATTTTCTAACCGATTGAGTCCTAGTCCCTCTAACTACGAAATTAATGTCCTTATGGTTATCAAGTCCTATTGATGTATCGAAAATAGTTGACAATGAAAACTATCATTTCAGACAAGAAAATTGAAAATTTGAAGAAAAAACGATGTCAACTTACTCTCATTGTACGCCAGACAGCATTTGCTTCTGTGAATTGATAAGCTTGAAACAGGTGAAAAACTGGATGGCAAGCAGTTGATTGGTTCACATTTAACTTGGCCGAGCGAACAAGAGCAAGTCTCACAATTATTCGTTTCCCATGCGTCTCCATTCTGAAATTAAATTTTTTTAATTAACCTCTTCACTCAGTTAGATCATATTTTTACAATATTCACGTTTGAAAAATGTCTCATAAAATATGCCTGATAAGAATGACTCTGATACGAATAATGAACTGGTATAAAAAGAATAGTTAGATTCTGTACTGTTGATGAAGTCAATGTGTAACTATGATTTAAGAATCTCGAACGCGTCGAAGATAGTTTAAAAAAATGTTATTAGGATTATATATTGAGCACTTATAGATTGTGTAGAACTTGGCAATTTTACAAGATCTCACTTAGATATCGTGAATAATGATACAATTGACAGCTCAATTCGTGACAATTTCCCGAAGGAGTGACTGAATTGGGGAAAAATATATATTTTTTTTTTTTTTGATAAAAAGTGTAAATAAATGAGAGGAAGGTACGAACCTTGAAATTTTGATCAAGATGAGTGCAGTTTCTGTTGCTGTGAGCTCTTATGTATTTTGATTCATCTTTCACAATATTTTTCATGTCATGTTTATCTAAATGATTTAATCGATCGTTGTTTTTGATGCCTGTTGCCAAACTCTCCCTCAAATAGATGGCTGGAACTTTCAATGCACGCCGAGTATATTTGACTCCCTCGTTAGAACTGTCTAGCAAACATGTTTGTTTGATGTCTGAGAAATTTGGAAAAATGTGATTTTATAACTCAATACGATTAATATATCAAGGAATATATTTCATCAATCAATATTCTATAAATGGGAAAAAATGTGAAGTAAATCAGAGGCCGAGAATACTAAAATTGTAGTACGTAAAATATTGTGTACACATTTGGAAATTAGTGAAAGAATTTTCAACTGATATAATAAATACATAGTTTAAATATTTCGAGGCACAAAAGTCACGTATCACAACAAAGGCAGCAGAAAAACATGGATGAAATTAGTGTATAAAAGAAAAGAAGGGTCTCATTTAAATTAAAAAATCTTTACAAATCATAAATTTGAGATCTATATGTATGTATTAGGATCGATCCTCACCATTGCACAGACGTAGACATTGATCTTCCCATGATTCATGAGTAAAATAAGAAGATTTCTCGGCAAATGAGATGGTCCTGTTGGTCCATTCGTCAGTCTCGTTCTATAAAATTGAGAGGCACGAAATAAATGATCGTTTAAAATGAGAGTAAAATAGTCTTTGTTACAAAGGAGTAATTAATTTTTGCTCACCTGCCAAGGAAATTCAACAAACTCGTCACGATGAGACACATAAAACAAGCTAAGCATGAAGCTCACAGCCGTTGAAGATAGCAAAGTCAGGCCTTGCATTTTGTATCTATTGACCACAAATACAGCAACTGCCAACCCCAACTAACAGGCTTCAATTCTATAAATATCAACACAAATTCAACGTTCACTAAGAGTTAATATTCAAAACCTTTGAATGATTGTTTTGAATACTATCAAGAAGTTGACGCTGATAACATTGTAGAATAAATCTTGAAATCAATTTTCGCGTGCTTGAAATTTTCTAAAAAAATTCATTCACTTTCACTCACTAATTTATTGACGATTTATTGACGGAACAAACTTGGATGCGACTGTACATTTACTTTGACATTCATACGGTTGATCAAAAAATTTTGAATAATCAATCCAAACGCGAGAAATGCGAAGCAGAAGGAAAATTGTAATACTGATACAAATAGAATGACACTCATGCTCACTTACTGCAAAACGAAGTCGGTTTGCGATTTGCCTCTCGATGACACAGCAGATTTTGACAGGTTCAACGGTAGCACGATAGAGCCGATAAATGTATGTACAGCTGATTGACCAAAAAAGGCAATACAGGCAGACTCAAATAACATCAACTTTCAGTCAACTTTTTGAATCTATCTGATCGATGATCTTTTATTAAACAGGTCTAAACAAATCTGGAGGTAACTACAAAAGTAGCACCACTTGACCGCACTCAAGGGCTCATTGAGCGTAACTGAGCATAACTGATGCGATACTTACTCCCTTCGCTTCTTACAGATCCTTCAAACTCTTTCAAGATTTGCATACCTGATGTGTACTTACCTGACTAATGCACTTCAATAACGCTCCATTAGGATCGAGAACAAGTGTCATCCTGTTTCCTTCGATGCCTTACCCTGGTTGTGCCAGACATTACCTACCACAGATCAACTAATTCTACGAAGTACTTATTCCGATAACTTTGGATATCTTCCGAGGGTCATCAGCATCGCTTGTTCTTACGCTAACTATTCTCTGAAAATCGATTATTTGAACATTTAGCCCAAAAGGACCTTTTTTATACTAGAAATCGGAAGCCGAGGTTCAAGCATTCCTCTTCATATTCTTGCCTGCGTGAATTTTTCCCATCAATGCGGATAAATTATAGAACAAACCGATTTCTTCCGTTTAAAGCTCAAATTTGTGGATCAAAATTTGAAAATGAAAGAAGAAGTGCTTTAGAGTTCCCCAAAGTTCCTTTCCCCTATCTTATACACTGATTTAGAAAAATTACATAATTGTTTATCAAAATTTATTCCATGTGACTATCACTGATTATAAGAAGTAGGTTTCGATAAACTCTTATCCGAAATATTGTAGAATGATCAAGAAAACTTTTTTGCTAGTGTCATTTGATTATATACTGTATATTCGACCGCAGTTGTGACCACCTCGTGACCTTCTACAAAATCGCCAGAGATGTGAAAAATCTTCAAAGAATTTGTAAGATATCAAAAAATGGGCACACATATCGAATTCAGGGACTGTGTTGGAAATCTCTGTTGAAATTATTCCGCCAATGAAAGCAATACACCGACCTTTGGCATGCGAATCCAGGTGATCGTGTAATTTTTGATGTGATGAAACAGTCAGTGTATGCCTCAAATTTAATGTTTCCACCATTTGTTGATTCGGATAGATCGCGGAGTATAGCATAACTAGTCTGGCAATTCAGAAATCCTTTGCTACTTTGAAGATATTGGGTCTAGGATAAGATTTGTTAATCATCTTCCAAAAGATTTTCAGTGGAATAAGGAATAAATAAATAGAAAATAAACCACAAGACTTCAAAAAATTAAAAGATCTGATAAAACGAAACGTAATGGTCCTCCACAGTTTACGGAATCGGTGAAGGCAATAAATCATCTGTACTCCAATTTCTGACTTATCATCAGTATCATCCTCGGACGTGATTGCATTTATCTGCAGAATTTGCTAAGAAAAATTAGTGGACCAGAAATTCAACCAGAAATACCGTGGTAAGAAATTCATTTCAATGTATATCACACACATTATAATGGCTATAAAATGGCCAGTTCTTAACCAAGTGGTGGGAAATTCACAATTTTATGGACCTTTATGTGTAACACAATTAGCTAATTACGATCGAGTTCAGGGTGCCTAGCGATCCTCAAAAACCTGGAAATCACAGAAATATTCTGGATTCTGATTTTAAGGCCGGAGAATACAAAAAAATAGTGTAATTCAGTTGAAATCCTGGATTTTCCATGAAACACTGGAAGAATGAACATCCACGATTTCACTTCATTTTTTACGAGTGTCCAAGATTCATTTGTAGAAAACTTGATTCACACTGAAGAGAAATTTTACTAGGATAGTCATAAAACTTTTTCGCTCGACAAATTAAATTATGAACACAAGTCCATCTTGGTACCAGGGTGTTACATGAAATTGATTTCGAATTTCATTCAATTTCGTATCGTGGGGGCAAACTTCTGTGATAATTTTGGAATTGATTTCCGTTTATCTCGAATGCACAATATCAAACGATTGGATGAATCTCCAAAATTATATAATTTTGACCCTCCGATACGGAACTATAATTTTGTTTCGTGTGAAACCCTGCTTGGTGCTCATCTCCAATATTTATAAGTATCTCCAATTCCACCAAGACTAACACGCAATAAGATCAAATGATGAACACAGCGTCATCAAATCTACCAATGTAAAATATCAGATTTCAATTGGAAATTCAATCAAACATCTCCTCATTTCTTATATTTACTCGCACGACCGAAAAAAATTCTGCGACAAAGCGGTAAACATATTGTACGTACTCACATATCTCCGACGCGCAATTCCACTTACGCGAAATCTAAAATCCGTTGGCAGCAGCAGCAGCTAGTGCCTGTCACATTTTTTCTCATCATCGTTCACCTCGTAGTTCACAAAGCTGTATGTGCAAGGCAATTCTTGCAATCTGCCACAGGCACGCGATGATATATCGTGAACGTCGACGATCGCATAGACTTTTTTTGTGCAGATTCAACTCTTGGCGCCACTTGGCTCTACGCCGCAGATTTTATACATACATACATCTATTATCCTAGAATTGCACGCAAATCCTTGACGCACTCAGCACGATTGGATTTTTCCAAGGTTTCGGTCAGTGGTTACATGGATGAAGTTTGCTGTAAAATTAAAAATGGAAGTCAGTATTTCAACCAAAGCTTCGACAAATTTCTTGTAATGACCCTTTGGTGTGTCCGTCTGAGATGTAGAATTTCAATACTCGGGTATTTTTTGTCTCGAGCTCCTCTTGGTCATCTTTGGAATTACGCCATTCATTTTTGCGAGGACCGGTTTTGAGAAATGTGTAAGATTGAGAAGATTCTGAACACAGTCTTTGCTATAAAGAAACCAAGACGACTATGTAGATCAATAGGCATCCATCAGTCCACCCTCCCCCATCCATCGTTATCCACCCATATGACCGTCCACCATATTCTACCCTCACACGTAGGCAACCTGATATGCAGGAACCGCACGGACAGATTGAGATAATCCATATTGGTTGAATATTTAACCAAACTGGTTGAATTTTTCATTCAATCAGTTGGTTGAAGTTTTTCGGAAAATTTTTTTACATTGTACTTTTCTAAATCGAGAAAAGGTTATTTCGATATTATTTTGAGTTTTTTGCCTCTAAAAACTTCGCATGGGAAGAGTCAAGAATTTCGACAAATTTCATCGGGAAAAATCAGGAAACCATCTGGCATTTGGCGTGCCTCCCGTAATAGACACCCAGTAATTTCATGTAGAATAGTTGAGCGCTTCTGGTACATTCTCTTAGATACATTGAGAATCAAGAGAAAGAGTTCAAATTTGCAAAGGTGTATTGTCAAAAATATCTACAGAGCCAGAATCATCGACAATCAATATTTACACAATTCCCAGTCAATAGCCTTTTTTACATGCAGATGTCTTGTGGAACATTAAAAATAATTCTAAATTCCATTCATACAATTCACAATTTGAGAATTCATCGTCACTCTTCTGCAAAAGATTCTTTGATACCAGTCGCATTAGAACTGGCAAGTCGCTCCAATGCATGCGAAAGTCGCTTCTTCAGTTTGCCAAGATCTCGTTCGGACTCAAATCTGGCCCAGTTTGCATTTGCCCGATCGCTCTGTTTCAGAGCCACAAGTGCTGAGTCCATAATTTCCTCCCAGTCCTGCGAAAATCGATAAAGTGATATGTCACATTCAATTCCAATCTGAATTTCGGTACATCTTTGGGGTGGACGAGAGAATAGAATCATGTATATTTTTCATCTGCGAAATTTATAAGAATCTCCTTTGAAAAAATGGGATTGGAGTATATTACGAAGCGATTCAACGATCAAAAAGTTGAAATATTTGATTTGCAATTTCGGACTTGCATGTTTAAATTCTTCAAAATTACGAACATTTTTCAAAACTAAGATTTCTCCAAGGTCAAATTATTTATAAACTTTTCTATGAGAAAACAAAGTATATTTGGCACAGCACAAAGGTCAATTCATCATCAAACAAAAACTTCCAAAAAGCTGATGAAAGGTTATAATTTCTTGATATTTCATTTTTATTTTCATAGAACAGAGAAAATTTATAAGCCCAAACGAATGACGTTGGATATATACGTACAACTTGATCTCGAAGTTGAGGCTCAAATGCAATCGCAGCCTCGAGCATCGCACACTTCTCGTCAACTGATGAAGCTCCCAGTCTAACCAGTATCAAAAGCAGTTTCAAAAATCCATGAAGTCCGTGCCACGTACGTTCTCGTTCCTGCATCAAAGCGCAAATTGATCAACGTTCAATACAATAAGACAAACATATCAAGGCGTTTTTCATCAGACTCACAAAGAGCTCGCAAAGAGATGTAAGTGAGATCCACTTGCAATCCACAACCCACAACTCTTGACCAACCCAACCATCCACCCACCTATCTACCCATCCATCCATCCGTCCATTCGTCCATTCGTCCATCCGTCCGTCCGTCCGTCCGTCCGTCCATCCAACCATCCATCCCATCCCGGCCCAGCCCCTACCATCGATCATAGGCAATCCCGGTCCAGCCTATCCCATCCCAACCCAGTCCAGCCCAGCCCATTCCATCAGCCCAACTCATCCCATCTCATCCAAGCCTATCTTATTTCAGCTCATCGAGATCCATCCTATACCCGACCACAGTCCATACCAGCCCGCCCCATCCGAGCCCAGTCCATCCCAGCCCCAACTCGGCCTATCTTCTCATCCCATCCTATCCTATTCCAGCCCATCTCATCCCAGATCAGCCCAACCCATCCGAGCCCAGCCCATGCCGTCCCACACGATCACAGCCCAACCCAGACCGGTTCAATCCATCCTGGCCCAGCTCATATACAATCCCATTTCAGCCCATACTGAGAATAAAATATTGCCGTCTGGACAATATCACTGTATTGTTACGCAATATTGCCGTCAGACCAATACTGGATTGTCGCCAAAGCAAAATGATTTGGTTATCGCATCAATCTGTATTAATAACCTCAAAAAATCTTTGGATTATAGTGATCCCATCAACGGTCTCATTCCATGCAAAAAATTGAATGGCTTACGTAGTAAAATGATTGGGATGTGACTGTGATTCCACCGGATATTGGGGTATCCGAAAATGTGAGCTATGTTTATTTATTCCCGCAGTAATACTAAATCGCCAAATCATTCTGATGGATTGATGCAAGAACAAAATAGGTATTGTGCTCTGGCAAAATTTCATTTTGGTCATTCGGCAAAACGCATGGCCGTGCGAACAAAATTTTTTCAGTGCATCACTGTAAGAAGAAAATCTTAAAATCAGTAAAAAATCGTACTGAATCACAACAAACCCCCTAACCTTGTAATGTTAATTTTCAGACAATGAGACTGATTTTGAGGACTTCTTATTACAGTGATCCAGGACCATACCGGCTGACCCTAGACCAGCGTAGCTCATCCCATCCCTGGCCAGCTCATAAAGTGATTTTTGATCCCAGATTAACAAGAAATAGCTATAGCAGAAAGGCCCAAGCTTGGAAAGGCTCACGTTGGTTTCGCCTTCCTGCGCGCGTGGTCGCCACGCACATCTTTTTTATATCACTATCTATATTGTCTCATATAAATCATTCGTAAAGATTCATTTTATCAAGTACTTTTATTTTAATCTCCGTTTAGTATACAAAATCCAAGGGACATGTGTCAAAAAATTTGATATCTACTAAATATCTTCACTATTTTGTTGACACCTATATTGATGCATACCATCAATCACATCGAGCCGAGGTCGAATGATGAATGTATAATATCATGTTTGGCTTTGAATGTGAGTTTGAGAATAAATGAAACCTAACTAAATTCTCATTCATGTATTTGTGTGGAAAAATGTAGTTTTTCAAGTGAAAATTACTAAATTAGCTAGCTTATTCGCACGTCAAAAGTATTACTTGATTCAATATTGGCTACACTGAATTAATCGTCATGATATCAGTATCTTTTTTTAATTTTATTTGTTCGGTGCGGGAGATCTTATATCGATCGATTCATCTGATCACATTATAGCGTGAAATGATGAAAAAGTGTGTATGTACACTTGAATTGACAGAATGAGGATGGGAAAAAAATGAAACAGGTAGACGAGCTAGTAGCCACTTGCATATCTGAGAGATAATATGTATTTTTCTAAACAATTTTTGATCTGCCTACTCGCCGTTTACATCGAAGTTCAAGCTACACTACCAGATGATGGTGATTACTACATTGCTTGTTATTTGGGCATTGCCGCGCGAACTTACCTATAACGTGTGCTGGTCTTTCAATTCAACAAGCAAGCTCAAAATCACTGCATTCAAATTTTTTTACATATACATTGATTGAAATTTACTCGACACAAGTGTTTCAGACGGTTCCATCAAGTCATTATTGTTATTTTCAAAGATTAATGATCGAAATGTGACTTCAGTGTGTTGTGATTTTCGGGATTCCGCGTATACAATTAGCGTGAGCTTCGGAGTAATCATTGCAGTGCGCATTTTCGATTTTTTTCCTCGGAATACAATTTGGACCAACTATTTTTGATAGTTGCATAAAATAGCATTCGCACCTCAATCATGAGGTTCCCCGCTTCCGAGCGATTATTTCGACCCTCGCCTGCGGCTCAGGCCGAAAACCAATCGCTCAGAAGCGAGATACAACCTCCTAATCTCGGTGCGAAATCTACTAATTTTTATCAGTATATGATGAGAATAGGTTAAGCCCGTGCGGAGAAGTTTTTACTTCTAATCCATTATTTTTGCGCGCGATTTTAGGTCCAAATGTCAGTTCCGTGTATGACAGTTCCATGCACTCAAAAGCTGTTTCTTACGATAATCCACACAGTTAGGGCTCACACACAAAACATATGAAACTATATATCTCCATACGTTTCATGGCAAATTATTATTCTATATGCAAAAACCAATAGAAAAAGTTGTCACAGACACGCGAAGACTCAATTTTCAATTTCTGCATTTTTGGATCTAGAATGTGTAAGTTTGCGCGATAATACCCTCGATAATATACATATGTATATTTCACGATCGTGATGCCTAAAACGACATAGTTGATTTTTATACAGTTCACTGAGGCCTTAGAATTTACTCAAGTGATGATATTTGGGTCGCAATCTATCGGAATCAAAGCACAAAGATATTTTAATAGAGGTCGACTGAACATGCCGATTTCTAACTTTTCATCTTCCAAGGAATTGACAATTCAGTCCATATTTTCTTGTTGTACAAACATACTTACATTTTAGCGAACACATATCGCACGTCGGCTAATTGGAAGCTTGACTCAAAATGAGCTGAGGGACGTTCAATTTTGACCGGCTGGAACCGATCTGTCTCAATTTTTCCAAGAAATAATTTCTGAGAATTTACAAAAAAGTGTACACAACATGGCCCCATCATTGACAATATGTAAATCGGCGATGCAATGCATAAGATCGTTTCTATTCGTATTCAAGATAACAGATTTTGAATGTATGACCTTCATTACCGACGGTTTGACATGGGAGAATCTAAGCTGGATGCTCACAATGTAAAGCGTTACGTTCACGCGTAAACGTATTGCGGTATACCAGTATATTGTCGGCTCATCCAATACTCCATAACCCATAACCCTTAACCAACCCACCCACGCAACCACCCATCCATCCATCCATCCATCCATCCATCCATCCATCCATCCATCCATCCATCCATCCATCCATCCATCCATCCATCCATCCATCCATCCATCCATCCATCCATCCATCCATCCATCCGTCCGTCCGTCCATCCGTCCGTCCATCCGTCCGTCCGTCCGTCCGTCCGTCCGTCCGTCCGTCCGTCCGTCCGTCCGTCCGTCCATCCATCCATCCATCCATCCATCCGTCCATCCATCCATCCCTCCATCCATCCATCCGTCCATCCATCCATCCATCCATCCATCCATCCATCCATCCATCCATCCATCCATCCATCCATCCATCCATCCATCCATCCATCCATCCATCCATCCATCCATCCATCCATCCATCCATCCATCCATCCATCCATCCGTCCATCCGTCCATCCGTCCATCCATCCATCCATCCATCCATCCATCCATCCATCCATCCATCCATCCATCCATCCATCCATCCGTCCATCCATCCATCCATCCATCCATCCATCCATCCATCCGTCCATCCATCCATCCATCCATCCATCCATCCATCCATCCATCCGTCCATCCATCCATCCGTCCATCCATCCATCCATCCATCCATCCATCCATCCGTCCATCCATCCATCCATCCGTCCATCCATCCATCCATCCATCCATCCATCCATCCATCCATCCATCCGTCCATCCATCCATCCATCCATCCATCCATCCATCCATCCATCCATCCATCCATCCATCCATCTGTTCATCCATCGACCCATCCATCTGTTCATCCATCGACCCATCCACCCATCCATCCATCCATCCATCCATCCACCCATCCATCCATCGGTCCATCCATCCATCCAAGCTCGACTAATCCCATTCCAGCTCACCCTAGTCGAATCCATCACATCGCATCCCAGCCCATCCCAGACCAGCTCAGGCCAGTTCAGTTCAGCCAAGCCCATCATACGCTAACCTAGCCCAGTCCATCCCAGCCCTAGCTTGACCTATCTCATCCCATCCTATCCCATCTTAGCCCATGCCATTCCACTCGATCACAACTCGATCTATCTCATCCCATCCTATCCTATCTCAGCCCATCTGATCCCAGCCCAGCACAATCTATTCCATCCCAGCCCAGCTCATGCCATCCCACTCGATCACAGCTCAACCCAGCCCGGTTCATTCCATCTTGGCTCAGCCCACACTGTCCCATTCAAACCCACATTTTTTTTCTCATTTCCCGCCAATACTTCCAAATGCCTTACATTTTGACCAAATTTTCCTCAATTTCAGAATGCCCACCAATAGGAAACGCTGCAGTTCAAGGTAACTGGAACAAATGAATAATATCGATCAATAGCAAATAACATCTCCTAAGTACATTTGAAACTCATCATGTCAAAATATACTCATCTCGATTGATGAATGTCTGAGATTAGAATTCGACTTTCATCACCTCGTTCATCACCCAATACTCATTATGTCAACATAGACGTGAAAAATGGAGTATCTATTATACCGAATCTCATTTGATTTCTCAGCTGCTAGTGATCTTCACAAATGTTACATTGAAGAACTGGCTCGCGTTAATAATGAAGGTTGCAGATTATGGTGTATCCACCATGATTTTAGTGGAGGAATGTGCGACGGTCCTACTTGTAGATGTTACTTGTCACAACGAGTATCGACTATGATGTGCTCCTATTCTGCAGAGAGATCGTCGTGAGGTACAGACCTGTGACGAATGTTTAGGAAAGCGCAATCTTTTTTAATCACCTGCCACTGTACGTACATATAGTTTCATTTTGGATTCGATGTACCAACGTAAATACATCATCAAAATATTATTGTATGGTATGTATCCCTTTTCATGTAAGAATGAAAATATTCACTGCGATGTAAAATAGAGCAGTTTTAAATTAATCAATCTGTCTGAGATGATACATCAATTAAATATAGACAAATTTCTTTGATCAGTTTTGACAGTTTATTCACCCATTCATTATCTGAACCATGGAATCAAATTTTTGAAAGCAATAAATTTTGAAACCATTCCCCCTCAAAAATCTGTTCTGCTGACTAGGTATTGGAGATATGCTCACCAAAAACTAATTTTATACATGACTAGAAACTAAATACATATTGCGCAACTACTGATCCAATAGCAAATGAGGATTTATTGAAACCATAATCTAAGCTTCGGGTGAGTGTATCACATTGTTCATTGAAGTGAAGTCAATAAATCTCTTAATGCGTGAGCATACTTGCATACTTTGAATAATTATAAAGAAGCATCCGTGCTATACTATTTAGGTTATTTTGGGAGCTCATGTATCATCGAATCACTCATTTGAATCAAATACAAATTTCTTTTAGAGCAGACAATTATTTCGGGACTTGAAGAGATCAGATATCAAGCAGAAATTGGATTTGCAGTGAGCCATAGGCCCCTGAAACGCTTGAGCATTCCAAAAAAGGCATTGATAAAATAATGGTACTGGGAACGAACTCGCCCACTCACCCACCTATATCCCCAACTAATATCAACACATCCACCCACCCACACCCGTCTACTGCGTCAATCTCGCATCGGTTCACCACCCCCCCCCCCTCCCCACTTAGTCAGCTACCAACAATTCACCAATCTACCCATCCACAAATTCGTCCACTCACCTTCACCTACACTTAATCAACAAGACACACCCACCTATTCAACCGCCCCCCCCCCCGATCCACCCGCTCATCGATCAACCAACCCACCCACACGTCAAACTATGCATCCCTAACCCCCTACCTATCCATCAACTCGTCCGACCTGAGCGGGCAACACGCTCACCCCCTGCGCCCACACATCCACCTGCGAACTCTTCACCTCATCCACCCACTCATCTACAGACACACCTGTCTGTCTAGTATCCTCACCGACCGATCCACCTACCCATCCGTCTACACACTCTTCCATCGACCTGTCCGCGTCCCCAACCAAACTCATCCAGTGCACCCACCCACCTGACAGCAAATCCATCCACCCACCAACCCACCCCTCCACTCATACGATTAGCTATTACATTTTACCCTTTTTTTCTTAGGCATCCTGATGGTTGGTGTCTGGATACACCGATTTTAATTGTCACAGCTATCAGTGTTTTTTACCTCTTTCACTTTCGTTCGCTTAGCTTGTAAATTTTCTTGATAAGTCAGAGGCCCCTAAAATGCTTTTGTAGCTCGAAAATGATGGGTACATGGGGTTAAAAGAGATTCCTTACGAGGTTCGTAGAAATGACAATTTGTTGAACTGATGCCGCTAAAAGTTATAACCACCCACTCACCCGTCTAGCCACCTACTCATCAACCTGCCCACCCACCTGCCCGACTATCAACCTACCGATTCTCCTACACCCCCACCCATAACCTACACGGTCACGTGTTATATTTCAGCTAGCACTGTCCAGCCCAGCCTGGACCAGACCATTCCAGACTATTCCAGACCGCTGCGAACCGTTTCAGACCATTGCAAACCATTCCAGACCGACCAAGGCCGCTCCGATCCATGCCAAACCGTACAAGAACGTCCCAGATTGTACCGGCCCGTCACATGCTGTCCCAGATAATCCGAGACGTTCTAGACAATTCCAGACCATCCCAGACGATCCCAGATCGTACCGGACCCTTCTAGGCCGTCACAGATTGTACCAGACCACACCGAATCGTTCCTAACCATCCCAGATCGTAACAGAGCGTCCCAGACCGCATCATTACGTTCTAGACAATTCCAGACCATACCAGACCATCTTAGACCATCCCAAACTGTACCAGGACGTCCCAGATCGTACCGAACAATACCAAATAGTTCCCGATCGTCCCAGATCGAAGCAAACCGTCCCAAGATGTCCTGTATTATACTTGACCCTTCCAGACCGTGCCAAACCGTTCCAGAGTATCCCGGACCGTTCCAGACTGTTCTAGACGGGACCAGACCGTCCATCCACCCGATCACACACACACACACACACACACACACACACACACACACACACGCACACACACACCTACTCACTAACCCATACATGACCCATATGGCCACCCACTATACTTCACTCCTTTCACATATAGGCAACCCGACACGCAGGATCCAGATGGACAAATTTCGGCTAGGCGTTCAATCATGATGATCGTCGGAAAAAGTGGTTATTACGTCTATTACAATTCCTGTATCCTGTCCAGTTAGAACTGTGTGAATATGTTTCGATTTTTTTGTCAAATCAAGTATATTTGTGGGCCTGCTTCAATTTAGAGATAAAATATGCCGAGCATCATGCTCATAAATGAAGATCTTACTCACAACTCGAGCAGCTTGAAGTTGATCAAGAAAATGAAATAATGATCGGTAGGTCGATTCAAGTAGATTTGGAAGCCCACCGGCAGGCGAGGATCGGCTTTCATGTTCCCTCATCAATCCTCTCAGCATTCTTTTTTCTATCGCTCTTAGCTGACAGGTTAGTAGAGCGATCTCTTTCTGCAATACACATGTAACATTGATAAAACAGTACTATAAATTGCAAAATTATAAATTATGGATGAAATATTATCGGACAATTCTGTACCACGCTGTCTACAATCCAAAGTATTTTATACTACATCCTACTCTTATCTATAATAGTCTATGATAGAGCATAAGTGTTTTCGACTCTAGGCATGGAAGAGTTTACTATTTTGACATGTCCTACATTCCTTCGCGATAATCCGGAATTTTTCGACCGATTTGTCGGGGCGTGTTACTGATACATTGAGAGTATCTAAAGCTTGTTTGAGATGATAGAATTGGAATGCGTCAATTATAATGCTTTCTGCATTTGTAAACAAGTGATGCACTTGCTGCCTTTGTTATATTTGCTGGGGTTTTTCCTGACAGAAAATACATGGCAAATCTCTGATTTCGGTTATATGTTTTTAACAAAGCGCGGTCGTTGATCAAAAAAATCTGAATAAATCACGCAAAATATAAATCAGTATCTCAGTAATCCATTTCGTCAGGAATCAAGATCAATAATTTTCACAAGCTCGTACGTTTTTAGAATTCAAATTTGATTTTAACTATTCTCACTCCTTATAACATCGAACTAGTAATAAACCAGACCACTCAAAACCCTCATTAGAATCATAAGCTACTGGGTTTATGAAACCAGCCCACTACAACTTTTAACTGATTCTTCACCGTTTCTAAGTTTCAACTCCACATGATTAGTTCGAACTCAGGCGTGTGTCATTTAAGGGTTAATATCTCAAATTTTCGAAAACCAATCGGATATATTGACAGGCCAAAACTTGAATAATAGATATACCACTCTTACCAAAGCATCCCGAGCTTTCAGTCTTGCTGCAAAATGTGCATCGAGTTTGGTACCAAGAAGCTGCAAATGTTGTTGACTCAATCCCGAACTAAGCTTATCAGCAACGGCTGGAGTCCTCTCGGTTAATCTCGAAATTAATTGCTGAAGAACCAAAGGTATCGATGCTGGTTCCGAAGCTTGTACGCGGTACCGATTCAGCAAGCCTGATCCATGGGCAATTCCAACGATTTGTGAACCGAGACAGTGTTGTAAGCCCAGACTGCTCGTACCTTGACGCGATTCGCCCATAAATTCTGTGAATGATCAAGTTCAAGGATTAATTAGTTGCAAACTTCATTGTTAAGCGTATTTTTGGCCTGGAGTTCACTGATGAAATTAAAGCGATAGAGGATAATTTTGACTCAAGTCTAGGTTGAAAACTTAAAAAAATTGTTAAGAACAGTAAGAACAAAATATTCGACGAAAGTGTTTCTTATTGGGAGCCAAAATAACTCTTGTCGGGGTCAAAAATGAAAACTATAGGTTGGATGACTTCTCATGTGCCAAACAATCGAGTTTGATGATCTAGAGTACAGCAAGTACTGGAGAAAGAATTTTCATGAAGAAAAAATATCTGGACAAAAGAGAAAAATACCATAATTTTGGTTCTTACCGGGGAAAAGTTGGCTGAAACTTGGTACGGATTCGGTGCTTTTAATAGCGAGGCTGAAACTTGCATTGGCCTCGGTCTGGCACGGCCTTAACAGCAAGCGCAACGGTAACTGAACAATTTTTTGGGCTACCCTGAGATCACCAGATTCCGTCGTGTAACTCACCGTAATCTCAAGCTCCGAACCGAGAGGTAGAGTATCGCCACCAAGATACACTTCGGTCTGAATCACGTATCTGTCGCCTGAAACGTCTAATGTCACAGTCTCGTTCTGGAAGCTCAACTCGATGTTGAAATTTGCAAAAACAATGAATTTCCTTTATTAAATTTATAAATTATTTCAGTGTTAGCTGAATTTATGAAATTTATTTTGCAAAAACAATGAATTTTCTTGTCAATAACCAAATTTTTCCTGAATTTTCACGAATGTTCCGATATTTCTTGATGAAAATGGGGAGATACTTGAGGTTTATATCATTTGGAGTGGGAGAGGGGGGATTGAGGAAATTTACTTGATTTCCGGAGAAAATAAAGCGAATAAGGCATTGAAACCTAGGGAATGAATACTTGGGAAAATTCTGTTAAGAAATAATGAAAACCAGTATAATTACAAGCCTAGGTTATATATATAAATCAAAGAAATGATTTGAAGAACAATAGTTCAGTAAATGAGGGTACTGTATGCGCCTTACAAAGATTTGAGAGATAGACGAGGTTTTTTGTGGCGACGAGTGGCTTTGGAGCATCGATGTAAAGCTGAATGTCCTGAAGAGTTGCGTAAGATGTCAATTCCACGCTGATCTTGCACATCGAACACTGTCTGTTGCCGATGCTATCTTTATTATCCTCGCCAATATCGTCACCCAAAAAAGCCGA
Organism: Eretmocerus hayati; assembly: GCA_029851415.1. Classification (NCBI taxonomy): domain Eukaryota; kingdom Metazoa; phylum Arthropoda; class Insecta; order Hymenoptera; family Aphelinidae; genus Eretmocerus; species Eretmocerus hayati. The sequence goes on from CM056742.1 coordinate 22,164,516, forward strand.
ATGTGGCGATGGAAATAGTTCCGGCGAGACCATGGCATTAATCGTGAGCTCGCTCTCCAGCATCGCATTCGTCACTTGTGCATCTGATAAAATTCAAGAACATTTAGAATCTAAATTAGAAAAATGTTCTTAACAATTTATTCATGCGTATATTCTACAAGACATGTGTTTCTGGATAGAAAAAAAGTATATTTGAACCCTATCATTACGTCATAAATATGCGATACTCGTGCAGCCACCGAATATACAACTCGCCATCGGACTAATTCTCATAAACAATTGATGCCTATCAATTTTGTACGCTTTTTTATTCTACTTCTGAAGTAGTACTTCACTGAGTTGGTGTTTTCTCCGTCCTAGACCTAGTAATTTTGATCATGTCACGTGACTTCCGATAATTGACTACCGGCTAGTCACACATTTGATTTCGTGGTTGTGATCAATTGTGGGTGTTCAGAATACATATCGTGTCATATCTGAGTTTTGCAACTTACTCGTAGCATGATAATAATGAATGTTACCGTGGAGTGCCAAAAATTTTTGTTCTTCGCGAAAACTTGAATAAGTGTAAGTTCCGGTAGTACCGTACAGTTTTCGATTGAAAAGCTTTATCCAGTGTGTTTCAAAAGTAGTGTATTTCCCGCATGGGGTGACAGGACTTCGGATTTCAGGTCGGATGGCTTTTTTTCTTCTTCTTTCCTCTCCTCAATGATGAATGGATTTTGCCGAGATCAGCATTCTTTGAAGAAAAGCATTTCCTCAAAAACCTGTTTGAGAATCATCAACGTAGTAACTAAAGCAGTACCAGTCCGGGACTCAAGGGGAAGTTTCGCGAAGAGTTGTAGCGCGGATTTGAGCGGTAGCGCGACAATACTATCGCGGTACTACCAATTCGAGACTACTACGGCAGCTTTGTGGCAACTTTTTGGGACTTGAATGGAACCGCAACAGTACTTCCGCGGTACTACCAGTTCAAGACTGATAAGGAAGCTTCACAATACTTGTTCGGGACTTGGATGGTACCACAATATTACTAACGAAGCAGTGCCAGTTCGAGACTGATAAGGAAGGTTCACAACACTTTTTGGGAACTTGGGTGGTACCAAAATAGTACTAGCGCAGCAGTACCAGTTCGAGACTTATACGGCATATCCTCGACACTTTTCCGGTCCCGAATCTTACCACAGAAGTGTACAGTCGTAATAGTCTTATGAACCAGCCTTGCGAACCTCAAGCTGGCACTGCTGCACTAGAACTATTTTGATACTATCCAAGCTCCAAAAAAGTGTTGTGGAGCTCCCGTATCAGTCTCGAGCTAGTACTGCGGTGCTAATACTCTTGTGGTACCGCTCAATTCCTGTGGAACTGTCGCGGACCTGACGCATGAGTCTTGCACTGGGTTGGTGATTCCCAATTGGGTTTTGAGGGAAATTCTCTCTTTCAAAGAATCCTGACCTCAACGAAATCCATTTACAATTGATGGGTCAAGAAAAAAAAATTTTTTTCAAATATTAAAAAAAATCATCCGATCTGAAATTCAAAATACTTTCACCCCACATGCGGATTACATGCAGGTGATGAAGATTTTTCAACTGTATACACTCTATCGCCCATTTACATTGTTTTAAGGGATGGAGGCAGGTTGGGTACATACTTTTGTGAACTCTCAAAAATCCCTTTTTGGGAAAACTGAGATGGCTCAGCTCTGATGAGTCAAAATTAGACAAACTTTGATTTATTTCGAAGGTCTTGGAAGAAGCGTTGAAGTGAGCTCAATTACGTTGGAAAATATTGGAGTGGGCCGAACTCATTGGCGAAATTGCGTAACACGTATAAATGAATTCAACAAGGTGCTCACCTTTAGACGCAGATTTTTTAGAGAGACTACGCAGTTCCATTAGTTCCCTCTCAGCAGCTACATAATCATAACCTCGTCGTTGAATTGGAGGTGCAACAAAAAGTGAAGGTTCGGTACCAAGGTAGCAGATCTCTAAAAGCCCATCTTCCGACAGAATCACAACCATTGGAGCATCCACATTCTACAACAAATTTATCAAAGTATAAATTACAATCTGCACGTGGATACACATCTCTGAAAACATATACGAAATAATTAAGTAGACAAGATACTAATATCATTCGAAGAAAAATCGAAGACGCAACGCTTCACATCTTATTACATCTTAAGATAATTTATTTGCTTACGCTCTAAGAAGTATTAATGTCAACGCATGGCATTATTCTTGCATTCCTTCAAGACCTATGTCAATTCTCTGGCATTAGTCTGACAATATTTGTCGACAGTAATTTCCTGAGAAACGTTGTCGTGTACATGAAACTCGTGCCAATGTTAAAACGCCACAATCAGCAATTATCATTATAATGCAAATTCAAATGAACGCATGCATGCTTACAAGCAAGCTTAATAAGTGATTGTCATACAACACTTGTTGAGGTTCAAGAACTCCATGTATGGCTCTCGGAAGCAGTTGCATTTTATTGATAAGAAAGGCGCCAGATATCGTTACACACTAATTAGCAAGATCCGATATAATGAATAATTTGCCAATAATAACAACCAAATTTTTTTTTTGAGGCGTCCGAGTAAACTGCGGTGTCTAGACTTTGTTTACGAGTGGTCTTGATAAATTTATTCATTTATCCGGACTGAAAATAACGAAATGATGTCCACAAGATGGATGATTGAATTCTCAGGTATTTCATGGATACCGTCAACTGGGGTAACTTTGAAACAAAAGCCGCATCTTTTTTCTCTCGAATATCATGTAAATTGTACGCGTCACATCAGAAATTCATCTTCTTTGCGGTCAATCGAAAGCTCACAGTCTCAATTTACGTTTGCAAGGTTTATAAATTTTGTTAGGACGTCTGGTTGGAGCTTCAAGTGCCTAAAGTTGTGTTTTGAAGTTAAAACCTCGGTTAAAGCAGAATGGGGCAAATTTGAGTATGAAAACTTTGGAAGGTAGGTTATACGCCCTCAACTCAGAGAATTCAATATAGAGACCACGATCCATCAGGGACCTCCTAGAAAAGATTCTGAAGTGTTCCTGTGCTTTCTGAAATTCGATCATCAAGTGTTTAAAAAAAAACCCCGTGTATAGAAAACAAACTGAGGTTCATTGGTTTTCTTGACGTGTTCTCAAGTTACTTCACTTTTCTGAAAGAACACAAATTTATCCATTTGAAAATTCCAAAGTTACTTCACTATTAACAGAAAAATCATAACATTTTTCGTCTCCACTCTACAAAATCACATGAGGATGAAAATACACAAATGTAATGATGGATTCGTCGAGGTATCGGTAAGGACAAGTGAATTCCAGTAAAGTTACCCCAAACACATTTTACAAAGGTCAGAACCACTTTCATTTTTCTGAGAAACTTTTACATCGTTTACTTACAAGGGTAGTCTGGAGGGTACGGGTTACCAAATCTCATCAAACTTCTTTCACAGTCTTGTACCACCTAGAATATGAAGAGTCCAGAGTAATTCTGGCAAATGAGCCTCCTGTTTACAGTTACAGCCCGTGATATTAATATTGTCCATATAGGCCCAAATTTAAAAAATGATATAGATATACTGGCAATGCTGATGTTTTTGTTCGTAGCTCTAGACAGGAGGCTCATTTGACGGAGCTACTCTAGATTCTTCATATTCTACGCGATACAAGACTGTGAAAAAAGTTTGGTGAGATTTGGTGACCCGGAGACTCTAGACTCCCCTTGTTAGTTCAAAATCGTACTTTTAAAGAAAGTTTGTTTTAATTAATTGGATGAGGACATCCTTGCCGGCTCAAAACATTGTTTTTGAACGGGAAGTACCTCCGGAAGAACAGGTATTACAACGATAGGATTATCTGCTCCATGCGAATTGTTTCAAAGTTACTCTCAGTTGGCGGTACTTACCTCTCAAATTAAATGTAAAGGAACAAGGTAGAATAAGTACCTTTATTCTGATGCACAAGTGAGATTTTGAAGCACAGAGATCACTCTAGATTCGGATAACTACTTTTGTCGGAAAATATGCATCTAAATATCATAAAAACTTACTCGTCCTGAATTTTTTATTGCATCTACCGAGTTTTCTTACCTGTAGATTAATTCTGGACACAGTGACAGGAGTAAATGGTAGTTGAGCTGACCATCTCAAAGTCGTTCCTTCGTAAATCATCAGTGTATTAGTATCGGCCACAACAAGTACCATTAGCTTGCCGTCAGGTTCTGAATAGAATAACGAAATTATTTTATTCACATTCATGCAGTTATATGAATTGAAATTGCAGGACAAGCTTTACAAAGGATGAATGGCATGATAAGTTGGCTATTTTCTTTCTATCACTTGATACTTTACATTTTTAACGATGACGTCTTCGGCAAGTTCTAATCTCCATACTTTTTTGGAATACGAAAAATTTTCTAACGACTATAAACAATTTGCGACCCTTAAAGAAGACTTCCACAATTTTAGCTCTGAAAATCAACAGAATCAATCCATTATCAATATTTGTAAAAAAAGTCCTGCATTCGAGAAGCAATCCTTTAAATCTCAACTGAAATTTAACTTAGGCCATTTTGATCTTTCATCAAAGTTTACTATTGCAAATGGAATGGGATCAGAATTGGTTGATCAAAAATTATTTTAGATAATGATTAACTTGCCAATAACGTAGGTGAGGAAGCACAAAGAAGAGTATTCCAGCCTCTTGGAAGTTTTGATGGAAGTACAGGCATCTCCCAAACAAAATAAAGTCCTCTCGCCAAGTACGACCATACCAATTTCGAAACTACTCAAGACCACTGCATGAATACCAATAATTGGCTCCCCAATGTTGTAGGACCAATCGGGTGCAATTGTCTTGGACGATTCCGCCCCTTCCGCATCCTCCCTCCTACCAACCTCTGCGATACTCTGGTACCTTGTAAAATTTTCCACTATAAAATTCCATTATGGATGTATATGTCGTAGCCAGTTACGTAACTGTCTAGTCAGTTGCGTGACGGCACGCGGATGGGCAACTCCGCGCGAACGTTTGCATTCCATTCTTATCCGTCTAGCCAGTAACGCAACTGGCTGGAATCGTCCGCCAGTCACGCAAATGACTGGAGCATCTCCCGCGGATAGGTTAATAAGTGCCCAATATGAAATTGCTATGCTCGATGTGTATCGCGCTCATGGCTAAACGTTGTCCTTTGAACACGTACATACAATATGGACCTTAAATCCAATAATCCAAAATAACCGTGAATACCGAGACACAGGTGTCATTAATTTCACGATCTATCCTCTTACTTGTCTCCACAATTATACGATCGTTCGAGCTCAACAATGGTGCCTTCGCAGTCATTATAGTAGATGTATTGTGTTTCTGTGTCTCCAAGATTCTCATTGGTTGTGGAGAAGACTGTGGTTAATCATTAGCTTTTTGGAAACAAATTAAGAGCTTTCCAGAGTAACACAAAAGTAATCGGACGATTAGACTGGGCGAAAGCACCGCTATCGTTAGAGAAATTATTCTGATGGAATTTTTGTGCGGAATCCGCACCGGAGGGCCCTTCTAAATCCGAGAATCCGTGTTGCCAGCGCAAGTTTTCATCATTAACATTGAAAAAACAATGGATCATCTCTCGGAAACATCAATTTCTGCTGTTGGATATCGTTGAAAATATCCCAATCAACAACTTTTTGCTTTGGAAACATTTTCACGATTTTCGTAAATGACAGGAGAGATTTTCTGTTTGAGATAAGCTAAATGATCTCAAAGAATTGTTTCCGAACCAAAGAAACGACAACTCGTTAGAGCAATCTCATTTTAAACAATTCGGAACAGAATTTTGTCTGGCAAGATGAATTTTCAGATTCGGAAGAGACTTGCGTAGAGAATCTCGCGTAATATTCTATCAGGATAATTTTTCCCAGCAATGGTAGTGATTTTGACTAGTCTGAATGGAGGATTGAAACCATCTCCAAAAAGTGAAAGGATCTCTGAGTGGGAAATCTCAGGAAAGGGCCCAACCTTTAACACCTTTTTCGGTTGTACGAGTTATTGGAAGTTGGTACTGACAGTCATGTTGTCTTAAAAAGGACCAAAGATGGTAAACATTTTTGTATTTATGATTCTTACAAGAGATTGTAACGAATTGTGGTAAACAGAAACTTCACCGGTCGAGATATTACAACAGGTGGATATATCAGTAATTGAGCATTCAATCAATTTAAATAAATACTGTTGATCCTCGTCCTCTTAGTCGCTCCCATTGATCAATACATCCCAGAGCTCACATTTAATTTCCTTCCCGCGATTATTAACCTATCCGCGAGAGAAGCTCCAGTCAGTTGCGTAACTGGCGGACGATTCCAGCCAGTTGCGTTACTGGCTAGACGGATAAGAATGGAATGCAAGCGTTCGCGCGTAGTTGCCCATCCGCGTGCCATCACGCAACTGACTAGACAGTTACGTAACTGGCTGATTTACCTATCTGGCTACGACATATATACTGGCATGGTTAGAAAATAGGGAAGTTTTGAAAATCGTTATACCTGGGTTCGCAGTTTTTGACATTTTGCACGTATCTGAAAAAATTTTTTTTGGGATTTGTAAAAAGAAAATATAGGTTCCGACAAAAGTCCTGAACTTTTTTTGTAAATAGAGTAAAATGACCAATAAAAATGTTAATCTTATGCTATCTCTAAAAGCAAAGTTACATCGAGCAGAACGTACCCGGTGATGCCACACGCAGAGATCAAAATATTGCTCTCTTACGTATTCTTCACCGCAGAAACCAAGAACCAGGTCTGTTTTGGCCTCAAAGGCTGAGGGACTGTGAATTGTAAGATACCGATTCAAAATGGAAAAGCGAAAATTTTTCGGAATACAACACTCGATTCCTCTGGAATGTATAAATTTTCACGAAGTTCGTTTACAATCATTACAAGCAATATTTTCTTACGTATTTTTACTTGTTGAAAACGAATTCTGTGATTCTAAGGAGCTGTAGCTATAGGGTTCGTAAAAACTTAGCGATGAACAGGTAATGACGAATGTGTCTAAATCCATACATGAGGGTGGGCAACTTCATACATGAAATAGGACGGAAATAGGCGGCCACCATTTGCTCATAGCTAATTTTTTACCGACCCTGGCATCCTAAGACAACCTGGACCGTTTCCAGCATGTCAAAATATGTAAGAAAATATAATAATTGTGTAGTGGTTTTTGATCGAGCGGGACAAACTTCGTGAAAATTCATCCATTTCACCGAAATTAGACGTTTGTGGAAAATTACCAACTTCACCAAAATTTGACGTTTGTCAAAATATTATCGTTTTTCCACTTTTCTGATTTTCGGTTCCGACGGTCAAACATACGTGAGCAATGAGACCACGAAATTTCTGACAAAACATACATGCACAAGCACAGGGCATGGGAATAACCTCTAAATTTTGCCAGAAATATCGTGGTCACGTGGTATACTATTCGATCATTGTTTGGCGTCACAATCTGAATTCTGCTCGCTGTAACTTTACTCTGAAAAGTGGCATAATAAAGATGACACTTTCACGCGATTTTCTGAAAAACTTCAGGGCTTTTTCCGGAACCGAAAAATCTCTTTTTAAAATCCCCAAAAAAAATTTTTCCTTATCTAGGTGCAGATTATCAAAAACTGGAACCCCAGGCGTAACGTTTCAAAAAATCCCCATTTTTGACTTGCTTATGTACATATTGAGTATTGTAGTCATGATTTTAGGGTTCAAACTAGACCTATTCATCAACAGACTGCAAATGTGGATAATAAGTCATGCACGACTACTGTTTGCTGATTCAAATGTTTAAGTAGATTTCGCACCGAGATTATGAGGTTGTAGCTCGCTTCTGAGTGATTGATTTTCGGCCCGAGCCGCAGGCGAGGGTCGAAATAATCGCTCGGAAGCGGGGAACCTCGTAATCGAGGCGCGAATGCTATTTTATGCACTTTTGTAAGCACCCAAACATCGGAAAATTGCATAAAAATGATTTCGAATCTAGATGGTCTTTGAGGACCGATATGATTCTGAAAATGGATTTCAAGCAAATTTCAATAGGTACATTATTGAACAGTACGAGATCAACTTTTGAGAAATGAACATGCTTTCTACTAAAATAGCGGAGCCCGATCAATTTTCGTTATCTCAGACTGTAAAGAATTCTAACAATACCGGACTCCTTGGTCGAATTTTTTCCAAATTCAACCATGATTTACATCATCAATCAAAGATGATTGAATTTCATGATCCTGCAGCCTCAAAGACCATGAAAAAAAATTTTTTAATTAATGGAACACTTGAGAAATCGTATCGTTGTTGATAGATACCTGTAGCATTGGATGCACCAATCGGAACCATGTGTGACGAAAAGGTCATTTCTCGTGACGTAGACAATCGGTTCTGGCAGTAGTCGTTCTTTTAGGGTGCGACTAAAAGAGTACACCTCCTGTTCGAAAAATAATAGGCCACCGTCGAGGCATTGAACGCAGAGGAAGTCACGTCCTCGAGCTGCACCGAACGGACCTACGATCAGGGAAGCTGGGAAACGCTTCAGTTGATGCTCGTAGGCCAATGTTACGCTACAACGATCACCTGTGATCAAAATTTGTTTCCTTCGAATTATTTTAGTTGGTGTAGAAATTTGTTCGACAAAATTGTGATTGAGGAAAACAATGTATTTCACCCATCTCATATTATAACAAGGACAGTTTCTACAGAAAAAAATGTAATTCTCACTACTCGTGATTCACAATTATTTATTCACTTCCTCATGAAGCCCTGATTTATTGGTTTCATCGAATAGCTGTCTTCAATCTAGCTCACACACCTTTATTTTTCTTGAAAAATTGATTTATTCTCTCTTCGGGATTTTAAGAGAAAAAACATTCAAATCAAGAAAGAAAAAAAATGGCAATCAAAATGCGACTAAAATTGTCATTTAGATCAACGTTTGTTTTTGTTGCGTGAGTCCCGTTCGTGACCGTTTATATTCAATCATTTGATAAATCCAAGAAAACAGCACTAAATTGTAGCCTGGCGTGGATCAATCTTGATCAAAATGTATAGAGGCCGCCAAAGTTTAGCGAGCGTGATCACTTGTCACTCAATTGGCCACTTATTTTATGTTTCTTGATTTCCGATAGGCTGTCGCAAAGAGGATTTGTGCATCGACAGACTCTTTCTATCTTAAATATGATCTTGTCAATGGCAGTCAAACTTCAGCTTTCATGAAGTGAATCCCCTGCTGTCAGGGAAATGAACAAGGGAAAATACGGGTGTTGATTTTCTATTTTTATCAAAGAATGAGGGGAAGTCCAGCCCATTTCTTCTGAATATTATCGCAGATTGTTCAAGGGCCGAGTTAGAGGCACAACTATTTAGCTGGATGGGAAAAATTGAATTTGTGCTAAAACTGATAAGATTTCTATTAGAGCGAAAAATTCCCAACGAGCATTCAGAACGGCTAATAAGAAGTATAGTCGTCCGAAATTTCCGAGCCCCTGACTAATACACGAAAACAATATTGATTGTCAAAAGATGAGATTGATTTTTCCGTTCATAGGTCGGTCAACAACCTCGAAAAAATAATAATATAATAATTACATTATAGTTCACTGACAATTTTGAAATTACTCGGCTTTTGCGTAACTCATATCTTCACGTACGAAGTTTCAAGTCTCAGATCATGAAAAAAAACTGCCGATAAGTAGCACAATTTCGAAATTGCGTGACCGCGAATTGCAAATTGCATCTGTTCCCGGAGAATCTGATAATTTGAATATCTTTCGTATGATGACCTTCACGTGTGTATTGAAAACAAGATTGGAGATACAAAAACTACACACTTCACACGCAAAAGTCTCATTTTCGACCTTTTCCACTTCATTAAACTCCACGATACATATAATTTATCCTTTCCACCATGAATCAACTACAGAATCTGTCAGTTCCCTCACTCCTTTGCGTCCCCAATTTTTCATAAGTGAGTATAAAATTTACGACAGAAAACAGATATATCACAGCACGCAAATCTATCGCTCATCTGTATAGCTGATGCAAGAATACGTGTAACGAGATTTTTCAACTGGGGTTACAAGCTGAGAGAAGAACTTGTTATAGAACATGAGTAATTACGGTCATCGCCATCTACAAATGAACGATCAGATGCAGGTGTATTTTTTTTTTATTTTCTTTTGAGGAGTATAAGGTGCATTGATGTGCTGACTTGGCGCTAGATTGGCGCCGGCGGTATACCACAAATTATTGAGATGTACATACATGAGGAGAGGCGTTTCTTGATGACTAGGATAAGTACTCATATCTAGCTTCGAGCCTCCGTTGGTACTTTTGCAATAAATAAGTACTCTCACCGACAGGATGCGTCATAGCTATGATATTACTGCAGTTATCTCGCAAGATTTTTTCTTTGGATTCTCGGATAAGTGAAATTAACTTTACTAGGGGGTATTTTGATCGTGAATAGAACATTTTCAAACCTAATTTTGAGCTAATACTAGATTTAAAAGTTGCAAAAATGAATATGTATACAGAATTTCATGATTGACGATTTTGTTTTATCGCTTGGTGGCGCCGAGGATAAGTGAAGTTACACTGTTCATCACCTTGTAAATTCAGGACTTGAACTCTTGGGTGAGAACTGTATTATCTAAAATAAGGGTAGAATCAATTTGTACATGGATCTAAAAAATCATTGGTGTTTGCGGAAGAATTTTTGAAAACAACAGTTATTTTGATATTGTTTTTGGAGCGAAGTTTATTGTCCATAGAGCGGCATTAAATTTTGATGGAGAAGGTACAGTACCTTTCATAAATAATGGATCATACATACCTGCACTATTTTGATGATATCTCCGGTCCCTTTGGGTTTACAGAAATTTTGAAAATAGCATCTTAAAGGTGTTAAAAAAACCTTTCGATCCATGTGATGCAAAAAATTTTTTTGGATTTTTTCATGCCTCAAAATCAATGATGAAAATTGAAAAATTTTCACTTCAATCAATCACCTGTCATTTTTAAGGAAGTGGCTCGATCGAAAAAATTCTCTCGGCATCTTGTAGCTCTCTTCAAGACCTTGAAAATCCTTTTTTCAAAATTTTTCTACGACCTTCCTGGTCCAAATTAGAACCATATTGCGATTGACATGTTACGCGTGCGAATGCATATAATTGATGAGAGACGAGTAGGCCTGATATTTTCATTTCTCCATTCACCAGTCAGAAAATCATCATTCAAAACTGTGATAAAACATATTTTCTATGTAAAATTGTCTGAATTTTCAGAAAATGAAGTCAGAATCCCTCTAGGGGGCGACTGAAGCAAGTTATAAGTAATTTTTCATCGAGAATTTAGATTTTCTCGGGTAATTCTGTTTTTACGAGCTTCTAAAATTCGCCATTCACTACAAAACTCTGATCTCATCATGATGAATGGGTTTTGTGGATCGTTATCGATCATATGGTATGTGGACAAAAACGATTGCAACACAAATACTGGTTACTGGCCGTACTTTAGTTGAAAATGTGGAGTATTGAGGCTATTTGATCGCTACCAACCAACGAGGAGAATCCATTCCATACAAAGTTTGTTTTTGTCCACATACCATATGATCGATATCGATCCACAAAACCCATTCATCATGCCGAGATCAGAGTTTTGGAGTGAATGGCGAATTTTAAAAGCTCGTAAAAACAGAATTACCCGAGAAAATCTAAATTCTCGATGAAAAATTACTTATAACTTGCTTCAGTCACCCCCTAGAGGGATTCTGACTTCATTTTCTGAAAATTCAGACAATTTTACATAGAAAATATGTTTTATCACAGTTTCGAATGATGATTTTCTGACTGGTGAATGGAGAAATGAAAATATCAGGCCTACTCGTCTCTCATCAATTATATGCATTCGCACGCGTAACATGTCAATCGCAATATGGTTCTAATTTGGACCAGGAAGGTCGTAGAAAAATTTTGAAAAAAGGATTTTCAAGGTCTTGAAGAGAGCTACAAGATGCCGAGAGAATTTTTTTGATCGAGCCACTTCCTTAAAAATGACAGGTGATTGATTGGAGTGAAAAGTTTTTCAATTTTCATCATCGATTTTGAGGCATGAAAAAATCCAAAAATCCAATTTTTTGCATCACATGGATCGAAAGGTTTTTTTAAGACCTTTAAGATGCTTTTTTCAAAATTTCTGTAAACCCAAGGGGACCGGAGATATCATCAAAATAGTGCAGGTATGTATGATCCATTATTTATGAAAGGTACTGTACATGAATGACTTTTGCAGGGGATTCTTCCTTCAATTCAATTTAGAAGATACTTTAGTGGATTTTTTCAATACTCTCCTAGCCTTTGAACAGTGTCTATTTCGGTCGAAATTCGTCGATGATGACTAGAGGATCTAATGTAGATGTATGTATGTATGTATGTATAGTACTTTATTTCACCTTGGGGTAGAACCCCGTGTGGTGTTGATGAAATAATACAGAATACAAATTTTAAATGCTTAGAACTGATTAAAGACTAGTTAAAAGTAACAGCGTTGGTAATAGTGCGAATAGAATAATTTCAGACAGCATTCGCCGGGCTCAAGTTGCAGATACAAATTTTTATACGAGATCAAATTACGCGGGTGAATGGCATCGGTAGAGGAAGACAAACTTAGGCTAGATAATTGTTGAGGTGCAAAAAGAAGGGTAAACGTAGTATACAGCACTCTTCGTTATTCTTAGTACTAAGGAGAAGCAGTCAAAAACGAAAATAAAAAGAGGAACAAAAGAGAGGATAATAATGGAAATAATTTATGTCGTGTTCACGCTTAACTCTAGTGGCGGTAGGGCGAGACCTTCATTGAGAATTCTGTCATTCCAGTCTTTGATATCGCGCTTGAGGAATTCAAAACGGAAGATCTTCTTCATTGGGTCAATTTTATCTGAATCAAAGTCAGTAATATTCAGAGTGTTGAGAAGTTTAGATGCCTTGACAAGGAATGAGTTTTCCCATGCTGTTGAGTTCGTTTTTGGAGAAAGTAATAATTCCTTAGGGTTTCTCTCAGATCGTCGTAGGACAACATCTATACCAAGTCTGATGGAGTTTTCAGATAGATAGCTGGGGGTACCGGTGGCAATAATTCTATAAGCAAGATTGTAGGTGAAATACTGACGTCTTCTAATAGCTGACATCCAACCCAGATTCATACGGTGCGGGGTGACACGCGAATTTCTTCGCAAATCACCAACAATAAATCGTACACAGGCATTGAGGGCTACTTGGAGCTTTGCATTTCTCGTGGTGTCCACGCTATCGTAGACTAATGAAGCGTAATCGAAGTGAGGAAAAATAAGGGTCTGAATCAGTTCACGTCGCATTCCTATAGAATTTCAGGGAATTCAAGCTAGAGTACACTTTTGAGACTACAGATTTTACATGAGATGACCAGGTCAAGTTTTGGTCCAGCATAACCCCTAGGTTTCTGACTTCAGTGACATACTCTAGGTCAACTTCATTGACCGTGATCTTGGGGATATTGCCAAAATCTATGCGCGCAATCAATTCTTTGGAGCCAAGAACTATGACTTTAGACTGTCTTTCGTTCAAAGCAAGTTAATTCGTTTCCGCCCAGTTTGCCATAGCCTGTGCATCGTATTTTAAATTCTGAATGGCACTTAGTAATTCATCTAAGGCGCAGTGTAGGTAAATTTGAGAGTCGTCAGCAAATAGTACACACGCTGTAAACTTTAGGACGCTGGGTAGGTCGTTGATGTAAATAGCAAACAAGAGGGGCCCCAAAATGCTACCCTGATGAACACCCGAAGAAGCACGTAGAAAATCTGAGATTTTCCCACCGGAATCTATGACGGCTTGAAGGCGATCAGCTAGGTAGGAAGAAAACCAGCGCACAACTCTGTCAGATACATTGAAGCCTCTCAGCTTCTTCAACAGTAATTCATGAGGTATTGAATCAAAGGCTTTTGAAAAATCGAAGAGGACCAGAAAAGTATTTCTGCGGTCTTCCATGGCTCTCCTTACATCGTCCATCACTCGCAAAAGAGCCGTTTGCGTGCTGTGACAGGGTCTAAAACCAACTTGTCGCTCATATAATAGGGAATTTGATTCTAAGTAGTCTGACAACTGAGCATGGACTAGTCGCTCAAGAATCTTGGATGGTTCCGGGAGTTGCGCTATAGGCCTGGTGTCTGATGGGGAGGATGGGGTTTTGCACTTGAGGAGTGGGAGGAGAAGAGTTTTCTTCCAAGAAGATGGAAATAAGGCGTTGTATAGACTGTAGTTGCAGAGATCAATTAAAGGTATAATGAGGTGTGCTAGAGCAAGCTTTAGCATCTCAGCCGACAAGCCATCAACTCCCGAACCTTTGGATGAAGCTCTCTGAAGAGTTTTCGCTACTTCGTCTGGGCTAACTGGACGGAAATCAAAGTAAGATGATACATGACAGTCTAGGATTCTAGAAAGTGCATCGTCAGATAAAGGTTCGGCTCGATTTACAACATTGGCATAATACTGATTGTGTTGGTCTCTGTTGAAGTAATTGAAAGGAGACGGAGCTGCTTGCTTGGTGACTTTGAGTTTTTTCAGTGAATACCATTTAGCGCTCAAATGTTTGGAAGAGGAAAGGGCTTTTCTAATGTGGGCATTCTTGGCACTATCTAATAGGTTACAGACTAGTGATCGCAGTGACTTGAAAAGCTGATGATCTTCCAAAGTTCCAGAGTGTTTAGCAATGGCATAGGCCTTGTCACGTTTTTTCATCTTTCCCAGAATTAGAGGAGTGACCCAAGGTTTGTTCTTTGACGAAATAGTGATTGTTTTCAAAGGAGCAACTAGATCGAAAGACGTGACAAGGGCGTCAGTCATTTTTTCCAAGGTAGTATCAATGTTCACCTGAATAGTCGTATGATTTGTCACTGGGTTGTTCGAAGTGCTAGAGAAGTGGTCAGTTAAAGTTCCAGATACAAGACCAAATGAGGTGAATTTACGTGATAAGACATCAGAAAGGTGTGTGCGATTAATCTTTTTCAAGCTGCGTGACCGAATGTTTTTCACTATGTGTAGGTTTTTAGGAATTGAAAGAAATATCTCAATGAAGTTTTGGCCCGCTATGAATGGGAAGTTTGATCTAGTAAAGTTTGTCACTTTCTCGAGGTTATCCACAATAAATAAATCAAGACAGGAGTGAGAGGAGAAATCATCTCTTTGAACGTGGTGAGTTGTTGTTGTGTGGATCGAGGTATGTATTTGCCTAACTTTGTAGAGGCTTATCCATTGCTTGACGATTACAATGTGGGAGATAGTGGTGAAAATTTATAGAACAAAATAAATAACTTTTGTAAATAGACAAGGTTCTTAATAAAGAAAAGTCTGATACTGACCAGGTAAAATTTTACCTCAGACAACTGCTTCTTGGCACTATAATTTCTTGTGAGCTAATAGGCATCTTGCCAGTTTTAGTTCAGATCATACCAAAAACTTGAATATTTGAATACATACCATGTTCAGTTGAGCCTTTGTTTCTGATAACTGCATACACAGCTAATTTTGTGGGAGTAAGTATGGCGAGTCGCAAATCTGAAGAGCCTCTGCAAAGAAAAAAAATAGAGACACCAATGCCTTGCATTATCAACCTTGGAGTGGAGTACAATTTGAAAAATACAAAATCAAAATTTTTTTATGTCCTTGTCGAGGTCATCAGAAGCGAACAATCTTTTTTATCCAAGACAAATTCATCATAGCTGTCAATTCTCTCGGCTTTGAGACTATATGTGATGAATTCCATCTGAAACTGACTCATCAAAAATAGTGATGGCTCCGAACGGTTTTTCGTGATTCTTATTCAGTCCTATGGCCCATAATAAGTTAAAGTTATTATCCACTATGGGAGGTCCCGAAAAAAATTCAGTGACGCCTGCGGAGCTATTTCTATTTTGCTTTTTGATTTCACCAGAGCATCAAAATCACGATCTCTTTTCACTAAATTGCATGTATCTCGAGTTTGGCTCAAGATAAGAACGCGGTTTGCGCCATTCGAAAGATCTTGAGAACCCCTTCCGATGGTGACCTTCAATATTTTCGTTGAGCTTTTTTTAAGCCCTGATCAGACAAAATAAGGAAAATTTAGGCCAGCCTGATTATCTCAAAAAGGAATTTTTTTAACTTTTCACAAGTATGATTTCTTGTGCGAAATTGCACGGTTTTGGGATGAAACTAGTTCGAAGTAGTGTTTTTCCTGTTTTATGCGTTTTTTGGTCAATTTTTTTGAATAAGAAAACAGCGACTCCTGCGCATGCACCTAGTTGTACGGACTCCAAAGTAATCCCAATCGAAAGCTGAGAAAATCTTTTTGTTGAAATCAACTCCTTGCCGAGTTCAATTCCCTCGACTTGGACTGGAAATACACGGTTCTTTAGATATCAAGATTATTAATACTACCGACAGCATGTATACCAGGGAAAGGCTCAAGGCTCTGGTTCAGGTTAGGTAGGTCATCTCGGTCTGACCATCTTTCTTATTCAATCAAACTGCCGTAGTTACTGACTGGAAACATGAAATAGACTTTTGTTACAGGTCATTGTGAAGGAAATTTCGTCAGTATTCGATTGGAACTGTTTTCGAATTTTTCTTACAACTTCGGGCATGCGCAGAAATCGCAGGTTTCTGAGTAGTCAGAAAAAAAGCCGGAGAAATTCAGAAAACTGACCGAAAATGCACAAAACAGCAGAAAATCGACGCCGGACCAGTTTCACCTAAAAAATCGTGCAATTTCGCATAGAAAATCATACTTTGAGGGAGTTAAAAGAAATTGCATTCGAGATAATCAGACTAGCCTGATATTCCCGGATCTTGCCTGATCAGGGCCTGAAGAAGCTGAGCGAATATTTTCAAGGTCATTCTTGATCGGTTTTTTTGGAAATCTTTCGAATGGCGCAAACCGCGTTGCATTATCTCGAGCCAAACTCGAGACAAATCCAATTTAGGGAGCATTCATAAATGACGTCACGCTAAATTGGCCATTTTGCTCCACCCCCTCCCTTGTAAGTTGGCATGCTCAGACCCTCCACCACCAGAACAGAAACTTAAGCCCTTAACCGATCCCGAGACCGAGCCTCGAGCCGAGTCTCTTTTATACATGACCCGTCACGTTCGGGTGACCCCCCCCCCCCCTCCTGACCCAAAGATCTTGACGTCATTGATGGATGCCCTTTAGTAAAAAAAAGACATGAAACTCTGGTGAAATCAGAAAGCAAAACAGAAATGGCTCCGCAGGCATCTCGCAAATTTTTCCGGGCTCTTCTAGTGGATAAAAACTGCATATTATGGGCCATTGAAACGAATGAAAATCACGAAAAACTGATCCGAGATATCAACATTTTTCATGTGTCGTTTTTAAAAGGAATTCATCATGTATATGTTTATGCAATGTGGGCATATTGAGACCCACGTAAGGAGTGATATTTTCCGGCCCGAGCCGATGACGAGGGTCGAGATAATCACGAGAATTCGGAAACCACCCCGTCTAAGTGTCTAATACTATTTTCCCATCAGCTGTGCAGGGAACAATACCAAAAAAACCGCGCAGAAAAGTCATTATTCGCATAGAAGATGGGAAAATAGTACATTTCAATACGAGAGCGGGAATGTTTATTTCCGCACAAGTGATATTTTCCGGACCGAGATGAAGATGGGGGTGATTTGGTGATTTTGAAGTACGTTTTGTTCTCTCACATCCTATAAATTCTCCTTCTCTCGAGCTAACGTTATTTTTTTAGTAGCAACAAATCCGATAATAAAAATGTGCAATTGAAATTTATAAAAAAAAAACTGTAAAAGATATCTCTATCAGCTCGTCGCGATCAATTGAAATGTTTTAATTTTTTTCGGACAAAGACGTTTACATTTTGATTGATAAAATGAACAAATGAAAACTGCCGAAAGGTAAATCCGAGATCCAACTATTTCTGATCATGTTCCTAAATTAGAATATTCAAACTTCTCCAAAGTAGTTGCGCATTCATGATTCATTTCTTCAAATTATTCCATCTACATTCAAATCGAGAGGCTCCATACAGAACTTCAACAATATACATAGTATAGAACCTCGTAATAGTGGGCATTTTTTCGAGCTCGATGTAACTGCCATTGATTCTTTTATCGACATTAAAATTCTATTCCCAGCTTCAATAGATGATAGAACGTTGTAAACTAACAGGAAATTACATTGTGATTTATAATTTCAAACTAGTATAATATTATTTGAGGGGTCATCGTCCATTTAAACTAGCCGAAACAACTGTAAAATAAAATCCGACAAACCGAGAAGTATTTTTTCATTTCGCATTGAAGTGAGGCATATTTTCCATATGGACGAGACTCGTAAATGCTCGAAGATCTTGCAAAAATCAAGCTCATCTGCATTTCTGCGCAACGATTGGGGCTCCCTTCAACATTAATTTTAAAAAGCTCTTCAACTTATTATTCTTTTATCATTTTATTACAAAATCGTTGGCTCATACGATGAACAACTTCATCTCATAAAAATGAATTTTTCTTGAAATGACAGTGTTCAATAGATACGATCCTATTATTTTGAGTATTTGGATAGAAAAAAGAATTTCGGGATCCATGCCAATAAATAGCCCAACATGATCTGATAAAATACATGGTCATATACTATGTACTCAATCAATGAATTTTCGAGTCCGGAAAACATATCTCATCGATACATCACACAATCACACCTGTTTCGACAAATTCATAGCAATGAGTGTTTACTTGCCATCATCGTGTCGATGTAGAATTAATATTTCTACCATCTCCAGTCGTTACTGAAATAGCAGTAATAACAGTATAACACTGTGATTCATGGACAAGTTTTGAGTGAAATACGCCTCGATCAAGTAAATTCTCAGTCTAATTTAGAATCAAAATCGAAGATGAGTGATACTTTTGGAATTTTAGATTCAGGAGTGATAGTGAGTTACAAATGGATAATCGAAGAATCCTTTCTGACTGGAAAGAAAACTGGTGAAATGTTAAAATCACCTGTTATTCGAATCAATGATTCAAAACATTGTCAAATCTGGTTATATCCAAGAGGTCTCAATGAAAAATACAAAGATTATGTATCAATCTTTCTGTACTCATTGAAAGGAAGATTCAAAGTGAGGATTCGTTTCTACGTCTTGGATAACAAAAATGAAATAGTCAGTCCAAGAATTACGAAACACAAACATTTGCTCGGAGAAAGCAAGCCTCGATGGGGATTTTTTGAATTTATGAAATACGAACGACTGTCAGAAGAAAATATTATGATACCATCAAGTGGTTCTGTTGGTAATACACTCACAATAATATGCGAATTGATAAATTACGTTGACGACGAAGAATCAATTTTTGAATCCGAATATCCTACAAGGTTGAAGGAATTTGATGATTTTGAAAAACTTATCGATAACGATGAATTCAGTGACGTTGTACTTGAAATGGAGAACAAGAAATTATACGCGCACAAAAGTATTTTGGCTAACAAGAGTCAAGTATTTACAGCAATGTTTACTCACAGTATGAAAGAAAAAGAACAAGATTTGGTAGAAATTGAAGATGTTTCTTACGATGTGATGAAGGAATTACTGCGTTATATTTATTCTGGTAAAGTTAATGATCTTGGAAAAATAGCTAAAGATCTATTTGTGGCAGCTGACAAATATCTCATTGAAAATCTGAAGAAAGTGTGCGAAAATTATTTGGTTCATCATACAAATGCCGAAAATGTGTTTGAATATCTTAATTTTGCCAGTGTTCACAATGCTCTAGCTCTGAGACAACATTGCTTGGAATTTATTAAATTCAATGTGAAGAAAGTTGGTGAAAAAACCAATTTCAAGTTGAGTGGGCTAGATAAAGACACTATAGATGAAGTTTTTCAAGTGATTGCTGCTAGTGCAAGAGATTAAGCCCCTCGCATCTTCTGCCTGACATGCGTATTGTATTCATTACTCACCGACGTTTATAACGAGAAAATAATCTTTGATTTTATTTTTGATGATTCTGATTTTAGCGATGTTCTATTGTGAATAAATTGTATAAATTGACAACAAATTTCATTTTTACTCTTCTATAATTTGGCTGTAATTACATGTCTTTGTTGAAAACTCCATCATTTGTATAATTTATTACGCACTCCTTAACTCAAAATAATCTCAAGTGGTGTGATGATAATCATGATGATTTAGTTTGTGGAATGAAAGTTTACACTGTAAACAATGCTTGGTTAACAACTTGATTCATCAATATTCTACCGATTTAGTTGACAAAATGCTTCAGATTGGAATGAAAAAGTTCATGTATCAGAACGTTTACTATTGGTACTCCTTAAAAATTCGAAATTGTCCAAAATTATTACATTTTAGATTGTTTATAAAATTCAGCTCTAGCTGACTTCTGAGTTTTATGATCGATACCTAGGTACATACTCTGTACAAACCTTTAAAAAAAAAACCAAAATTTCCACATGCGCATTTTTTTTATAGAGATGAGTCAAACTGATATTACTCTACCTTCAAAATAACAATTAAAAATTCTTCACATTCAAGATGAATTATCCAGCTGATTTGGGAGATAAAAAAGCCTTTGGTTATTTCTACTTGTGTGACAGAGCCATTTACAAAGTATTTCATAGATCGATGTTTGAATTTTTATCCTGAATTCGCGTCAATTAAAACCTTTCAATTCAGGTTAACGCTGTAACCAAAGAAAATACTTTAACAATTTTAGCAAGTGCTTGTTTTCATGCGAAATAGATATGTGTAGTAGGCTGCAGAGGGCGTTCTTGCAGGGTCGGACTGGGACCACAAAAGGGCCTAGGAAGTAGCCTAATCCCGAGAAGCCAAAAAAATTCATCAATTGGCAAACACTTTATTGTAAATTTCGTAATATTTGTAGGGCCTTAGGGGGAGAACATCAATTGAGACACTTGATTGGTTTCAACCAGTATATTGCTCATGTCTTTGCGTTTAATATTTGTCGATATAGAACTTTTTTCTGAGCTCATCGGCATGAAGGCTTCTAGATGATCCTTCGTCATACTGTATCTCAACCGATTCTTGATGAGTTTCAAGATGCTAGGAAATATTTCACGAGCAAATGTTCGAAAGACAGTGTCAAAAACATACCTATAGGCCAAACCAAGACTATAAATTGCGCTAGTTATAACAGATTATATTGAACAAGCAATAACCTGTAGCAATGAATTGTGCTATTTTTACAGAGTTCGTGCTTTGATTTCGTATTATATATTTTTTCTCATTTAAGTTATCCACGGACAAAATCTGAAATTCATCGTCAGTCAAATCAAGCTGGTATTCCTCTACCGGAGACCCTCTTATCACGTACCATTCTATACTGCAAGATTTTTCAACTCGCTTCTCATATCCTCTGCCCTCACATCAGGATCAAAAACAAGTAACTTTCTCGCACAAATTCTCCAGTGCTGGAGCTTTCAAATTTATCAATCTAATATAATAATTTCATTGAAGTGTCTGGAGTCTAAGAGAGTGAGTTTTGAAAAACTTGACTACGAAAAGGATAGAAATGAGACTTGACGTCTCCAGCTCGTTATCACGTTGGTATCTCGTGATGACTTTCTAGTAGTGAGCTTCTGGTAGAAATGACAGGGAGTGCGGTCTCTTGGTTTTTGTGAGCGGGATGCCTGGATAACGTAAACAAAAAAAAACCGAAAAATTGAAATATTGTGATTTTCTGCGATTGATGAAGGAGAGGGCCCATGGGACCGCCGATGGGGGGGGGGGGGGGCAGTGGAATTTCTCGCAAATTCCACTATCGCCAGTCCGGCCCTACGTTCTTGGGTCAAAAAACCAGTTCCATCACAGTTTTTGGAGACATATAAAAATAAACATTGGTAGTACCCCCGAGACCCTTTATTGGTTAAAAATCCAGATTGGGTAGTTTTCAACAAGGGTCGATGTTACACTCGGTAGACGCAGATGGATGATGGTCACCGATCCAGGTACTACCCCCGCAAAAAGATGCCTAACTTGGACTTTTGGCCGAAAACGTTCTCACAATCAGTGACTCCACAGATGTTCATTCCCATTTGTAATCGAAAAAAAAAATATCAATGAACTTGAAATCATACCGATAAGGTAAATCCCTGGTATATTCGATTTGTTGAATGGCATACAATATGAATGAATTTGTCGTTTTTTTCAATCTCCGCGCTTGGGCGACCTGCGCGGCTCCCGGCGGCTCCACTTTTACATTGACTGCGTCTCGAACGGATTTTCTATTTCCATCTTTTTATCTCTCGGTCAATCTTTCAAAACATAATTCTAAAAATCCAAAAAAAAAAAAAAAATATATAAAAAATCCATCTGTGATGCAGCCATTGTAAGAGTGGAGCCTCAAAGGTCGCAGTTCGACATTTTTCAAATTGCGATCATCGCCTGATGAGTGTAATGATCAAATGTCTTTGAGGAACGATAAATTGATCCATTGAATCTAATGAAACTCGTTTATTTTTTCATCCAAGAACGCGTTTTGGGGTCCGACATGTACATCCATTACATGGGTCTGGTATCTTTTTTTTCTTTATTTATTTAAAGACGCTTTTTGAAGCACACGAGGTGCTATTAAACGTCTGAAGTTGGGTCTGGTATTCAAAACCATATTCATAAATGAGTTATTGAGTTCTCAACCGCCCGGTTGAAGAGTCGGTCTTCGTGAGGCGCAAAATGGTGTTCGCTATCCTAGATTTTCTGACTGGCTGCTTTCATGAGAAATAATGAGCATAAATTCACATAAATTATTGGTAATCAGGATTTCACTTAGGACCTCGATCGATTTTCCATTCGTGTTCTGTTTCATATGCCATCATAATCTAGTGCACGAGAAGACAGAACAAAGTTCAATACTCAATATTTATTGGTCATGTCCTCATAATTGTGCTCTTAGTTACTCTTCATGATTCGATGATTCATGTTCAAGTGGTAATCACTTACAATTAGTATGATTAATACGAGTCAAAGGGGGGATTTTTTGGAGATAATCAGTCACCGCCTTCGAGTGTTGTTTGCAGACTTAAAATTGCTATCTTCATGAGATAACTCATATTCTTCAATCTTTGCAATTGAGCAATGGTAAATGTTATTGTCCAATCACTCATTTGCCGACATATGACCATACAATCACGTGCGCTGGTTAACACTTTTTAGTACATGGATCAACTTTAATTGTAATAATCCTCGAGTGAACCATGACTCGTATTGGATTTTAATTGAAAATTCAAGAAATGATGAGAGATTTTATCAATTCGAAAAAATATTTATAGTTTTGACCACATAGGCAAATACATAATAATTCCCTTCAGCTCGGCTCGAATTGATTTGTAGAATGTTTCTGATGAGGCTCAAAGATACTCGTAAGAAACCGTTTGGAATTGGAAAAAATGCACTCGATTCCTCAATTCAGTCGAAGGACTTACTGACCAAAGCTCAAATTCGAATAAATACTCTAACATAACAAAATTCAAAGGGCAAATGATGTGCAGGACCACTATCTAGTTAGAATTCATTTTTCAGGTCAAAGCGTTTGAGCTATAGACGCACTTATAGTATAGCTAATCCCAAATACATATGAAGTCAGTTCTATTTGCAGATAAAAGTAATATCACGACAGGTTAATTGTTTATTTCGCCACGAAATATGCTTTTGAAATGGCAAAAATGTTGCCCTCTGACGCTCGCAATGTCTATCCAGAAATACTCGATATAAAATGTCTGGTATTTTTATGGTTTCGCGCCAAATTTCAAATTTGCTCTAACAAGTGGTCACATGCATGAGCGCGCACAGTCGGCTTCAACCACCCACCAACCCACCCTATAACCTTCTAACTTCTACTACCAATTCTTGATTAGACAACTTTTACTTTCAACCCTGTAACGAAGATCAGAAATATATTGACAGTTTTTTTTATTATTTCTTTCTAGGGTAATTCTGAAATTTTGCATTCGGGACGTTTCAGAGTTAATTTTTAAACATATTTTGACGATATTTACCTTGACGAGACCCTATTAATCCAAAAATTCTAGAGAAAATTACTAAATAAATTCCTCTAAACACACTTGAAAAACGAATTTTTGTCTCGTTCACTATCTATTTCTTTGGAAACAGAATCAAATTTATCAATAATGTTTTACCTCATCTTTAAATCCTTCAGAAACAAATTTTGGAACACTGCAAAAGTCACAAGTTTCAAATTTTCACTTGCACCTTCTCACAACCCCTTATAAATAATACTCACGAAACAAATCTGCCACACTTGAGATCCAATACAGAATCAGCAATTTTAGTCTCAACCACAAGATCACTCGGTTTACCAGGGCTAGGTGCACACAAGGCCTCATCCCATTTACTAGCCGGTTCATAGATCCTCAAGTGTCCAGTATGACTCCCCACAACTAAAATTTCACCATTATTAGACTCATCACCCAATAAAGTAGATGGTGCCAAAAGTAAACTTTGAGAATCGAAATTATCACAAAGTTCGGCTCTCCACCAGGTCCGGCTATGAAACAACGACATCGCGGACCACCCGCGAGTGTAAAAAGGGTCAATTCACTGTACGAAGTCTCCACGAGGTATACTGACTGCGTGGGTGTATTTTCAAGCAGGGGGAACGGGGAGATGGGGAATTGGTTGCCAGGGGATACTTGAGCAAAACAATGCGCGCAAACGGGTATAATCATGTGTAGTTGATGCATACCTATGGGTATCGTGAAGTTTGAGTTTTGTGGGGTGGGATGAGGATTTTTGGTAATTTATTTGCGGTTTGTTGGAGACCTTTATTATTCTGGGGGGTCTATTTACAAGGTAGTGGCGATTCGCTCGTTGAAGTTGTTGCGTAGAATTATTGTAAAATACTTAGATCGTTATGACTGATTCCTTGATATTTGCACCGATTTTGTATACCTATAGAATCAAGTCTCATTTCGTTCAGGCAAACTTTGATCAAATCTTAGCTTTTAATTACTTAATTCTCATATATTACCCATTGCTTCAGTTCAATTCATGCAAGATAAGTTTTACCTGCAGCTCTTTTACTTCAGCTAATCTACAGAAAAACAGGAGGGTGAGTAAAGGGAATTTGGGAAAGATCTCACAACACCAATAAAATTATCAACTCTTTCGTTCCCAGGCCGGTTTTTCGAAATTTCGTTTCGGGCATGAACTGGTTGCTTGAAACTTCGACAAACACATCTATATCAAGAGGGGTAGGAGGGGGATTCTGGCTCAATTTTAATGTCCTTATTGGCAAAGTAAACCACTTACACTGCCGGTCAAAAGTTTCAGGACACCCAAAATTTTTTTCCCGATTTTTTAAGTGGATCTACAAGCTCTACTTGACCAAAAAGGACTTCATCAACCCAGTGAACACCAAGTTAACTTAAAGAGATCTTAAAGTGCACTTTTTCAAGTAATCTTCGATATTTGCGATAATCGTGATGTACACTTAAAGATCACTTTAAGAAGACTTTAAGATCACTGTACCGGACCTTAAAGTCATCGCGTGTGCGATAATCGCACAGAAGATCACTTTGCGATTACTTTTCGGGAACCAGGATATCCCATATGAATTGATAGATTTTTCATTTATCTGTATAATGAAAGAGTCTATTATAGGGATTTGAGTGTTTTATTGATACTTTCCATCAACACAATTATCAATCAGAAAAGCCCACGATAAAATTTCATTAATGAGATTAAGCCGGTGAAGAAACTTATAACAGATCATAAAATATAGTTCACTCACAAATAATCGAGATCAATCTTATGAAAATACAATAAAATTGGTCACTTTTTGCAAATCAAGATTCTGACAACAAACATAGAACTGAGTCACTGGCAATCACTATACTTGATCACTATGCACAGTAGCACATAACCTCTTTGCAAATGAGCCGGCATCAACGACGAGAATGAGCGCGTGCACGGCGGAGCAGAACCATTATTACCCAGAATTCTCGGTGGCAGGGAAGACGGATTTGCGGACTCACAACGTGGATTTGGCCAGGGTAACAGTGGAGCACACACAATTTTCGCGGAGATGATCCTCGTCGACCCCGCCCGGCAACGAGACGCGCATACGTATGAGAAAAACCGCGCGCTTTTTGACAGTAAGATGACATA